>CM024637.1:26349128-28754303 GCA_014182715.1 Eucalyptus cloeziana
CATCACCCCACGCTTCAGAATTTCCCATACATTTTCTTGTGTTCCTCAGATCGAAACAATTCTTCATTCTTTCCTCGAAGAGTTGCAGCCACACCCATCCTAGGCTTAAAAATGTACAAACATCTTCTCATCATTATCTTTCCCCTCAGGCTGATTTATACTACCAAAGCGAGGGTCACTTGGAAAGTTCGCAGGTGTCTTTGCTGCCGTTCCAAACAGAAACAACGCCCCAATCGCTCTATCACAGTGAGAAAATGTGTCTCGTTTTTATAACCTTTCGCTTTAAGAACTCCGTCAATAAAAGTCATTGCAGAACCTCCTTCTTTCAATAAAGAATAAAGCCTATAAACAAACGCAAGCTTAAGAGTCCTTACAGTTCGATATCTTCAATGATTTCCTCCCGTATGTTGAGGATGACGAACATGAGATCTAGTTGAAGAGGTGCGCTGTTGAGAGTGTTGGTGCATTTGTTCACTTGGAAAGTCACCTTCATCAGTGAAATCAAAATGCGTAGGCCCCTCACCCGAGCCCTATGGTCCCCTGCTCGCTATTCTTGAAGATTTCCTCTGGTACGACATTGTCACTTTCTTGGAGGGAACTTTCACACTTGTGTCGCAAGAAAGTTAAAAAACTTGAGGAGAAGAGCTTGAGAAGGAGAATTTCAAAGAGAATGATCTAGGGTTTCTGGGTAAAGAAAAAGAGAAGGAGAAGGAGTATAAAAAGTAATCGAATCGTGGTATCCAAACATCACAATAAGGAAAGAATAAAAAAAATTCTTTAAAAAAAATAACTGCCTTAAACAAATCGATAACCACCTTCGTTTAAAAATAAATACCTTAATAAACTCAATTAAAGATAAACAGACAATCTTACCTTTTCGAGATATCAGTTTAAACGAGTAAATGAACTGTAATTCTAACAACTTACAGTCATGACGATTGGTATTCCAAGTCTGAATTTTTTGAGTCTGATACTTTGTCGACTTAGATTCTCGAGTCCGAGCTTCAATAACCAGCCTTCAAGAAATAAAATGTTGAGTCTTGAACGAATAGACTCAAATAAACTTTTCTCAAGTGGCTTTGTGAAGATGTCTGCCAGTTGATTCTTTGAGTCAATAAATTGTATCAAGACTTCTTTGTTCTGAACATGATCTCTTATAAAATGATGTCGAATCTCAATATGTTTTGCTCTTGAATGTAGGATTCTTTGTGAGATTGATTGCACTGGTATTGTCACATTTGATCTCTGTGCAAGAGTCTTCAATACCAAAGTCTCATAGTTGTTGTTTTATCCATGTGATTTTTGAGAGCATCAACTTCCAAGAGCTATGTATTCGCTTCACTGTTGAAAGAGCCACGGAGATTTCTGCTTTCTTGAAAACCAAGATACTGCCTTGTTTCCAAGTAATTGACAAGTGCCAGAAGTGGTCTTTCTTTCAACTTTACAACCTGCAAGATCTGCGTCTGAATAACCAAGAAGAGTAAAGTCTCATTCTTTGGGATACCATAGACCACTCTTAACAATAGTTGCAACATATTTAATGATACGTTTAGCAACACTTAAATGAGATTCCTTAGGATCTGATTGAAACCTAGCACATATGCAAACGCTAAATAATATGTTAGGTCTAGATGCAGTAAGATAAAGAAGCGAACCGATGATACTCCTGTATAACTTTTGGTCAATTTTCGTCCCTGTTTCATTTTTGTCTATCTTCAAAGAACTTGACATAGGTATGTCAGTCTTTGCAATTCTCTAGATCAAATTTTTTAACAAGTTCTTTTTGCATATTTTTCTTGATGAATAAAGATTCCTTCTTTCAGTTGTTTCACTTATAGACCAAGGAAAAATGATAGTTCACCCATCATGTTCATCTCGAATTCATCCTGCATAGACTTAGAAAATTTTTTACACAAAGTCTCATTAGATGATCCGAATATAATATCATCAACATAAATCTGAACAAGTAGAAAACTTTTTTGCCTTCCTTTTTAATAAACAAAGTAGTGTCTACCTTTCCTTTAGAAAACCACTTTGAATTAAAAAGTTAGCATTTCATACCAAGCTCGAGAGCTTGTTTTAATCCATATAAAGCTTTCTTGTTCCAAACACTGAGTCTGGTTTCTTTGAGTCTTCAAATCCAGGAGGTTGTTCCACATAGACTTCTTCTTGAATAAATCCATTCAGGAATGCGCTTTTGACGTCCATTTGAAATAATCTGAAATTCTTATAACATGCAAAAGCAAGTAGTAATCTGATTGCTTCTAACTTGCTCTTGGAGCGTAAGTCTCATCATAGTCTATCCCTTCTTCTTGCGTGTATCATTTAGCCATGAATCTTGCTTTGTTTCTTGTCACTTTGCCTTTTTCATCAAACCCATTTAGCTCTAATAACTTTATTCCCAAACATCATTAATATTGAATTGTCTCGAGCTCTTCTTGCATTGCTTCAATCCAGCTTTCATCAGCCTAAGGCTTCTTCAATATTTTTTTGTTCTATTTCAGAAATAAGTGCAACAACACTAGACTCTTCTCGCCTTTTGGATCTTGTTCGCATACCCTCATTAACGTTTCCAATAATGAGTTCTTCGGGATGACTAGACTTGTGCTTCCAGATTCTTGGATAGTCCGATAGGTTGTTGATCTTTTTCCTGAGTCGATTCTTCATCAGTAACTTGTTGTACTGCTTCTGAATTTTGAATTGCTTCAAGAGAAGAGATGTAGATCTAGTAGAGTCTGGAGCAGATTCTGATTCTTCAGTTTAAATTTGCTGAATTTGTGGAGAGTCTTGAAATTTGACGTTCATTGATTCTTCCACAGTTTGAGTCTTCTTGTTGAATACTCTATAGGCTTTGCTTGTAGTTGAGTAACCAAGAAAGAATCCTTCATCTCGATTTTTCTTCAAACTTACCAACTCGATCATTTGCATTCTTCAGAATAAAGCATTTACAATCAAATACTTGAAAATAAGAAACAATTGGTTTCTTTCCTTTAAAAATTTCATAAGGGGTTTTCTCAAGAATTGGTCTTAAAAACACTGCTAATAATATAGCAAGCAGTTGAAACAGCTTCAGCCCAAAACCTTAAAGAAATATTACTTTCAATCAAAAGAGTCCTTGCCCATTTCTTGTAAAGACCTATTCTTCCTTTCCACAACCCCATTCTGTTTTGGTGTATATGGAAAGGAGAATTTATGCTGAAAACCAGACTCATCACAAAATTTAGCAAAGTCTTGATTTTCAAACTTACCTCCATGGTTTGTACGGATGCTTGAGATAGTGTGACATTTCTCATTCTGCACATTCTTAGCAAACTTTGAAAATAGAGATAAAGTCTCAAACTTACTTGCAAGAAAGTAGACCCAAGTAAATCGTGAATAATCATCCACTATTAGTAGGCAGAACCTTTTTCCACCAATGCTTTGCATTCTAGTATGTCCAAATAAGTCCATATGCAAAAGCTGTAGTACATAATTAGTGGAAACTTTACTTATTGGTTTGTAAGAGTTTCTAACATGTTTACCCAGTACGCATGGTGTGCATAGATCAGAATTTAATAAATTGAGAATAGGCAATCCTCGAACAAGTTTCTTAGAAGAGATCTTTGCAATTTGCTTCATGTTGGTATGGCCAAGCTTTCTGTGCCATAGATTTGCTTCATCTTGTACTGATATTAAGCACTGTGATCTTTCTTGATTTACATCCAGAAGATAGATATTTCCATGTCTTCGTCCAATAAAAGATTGAGTAAAGTCTTTGTACGATTCCAGAGCACGTTCCTTCCTGGAAATTGATCTTGAAACCGTATCACACAACCGGCTTATGCTAAGCAAGTTGTAATTTAATCCTTCAACTAAGGAGACATTCTTGATGACAGACTTCCAATCTTTACTGTTCCACGACCAGTAATTCTTTCTTTGTTGTTACCACCAAAAGAAACTTTTCCTCTATCTATCTGGACAAGTTTTATGAAACAACTTGAGTCTCCTATCATATGTCTTGAGCAACCACTATCTAGATACCATTTAATCTTCCTTTTGATAGTGACCTGCAATTAAAAAGAATTCAAGTTTTCTTTGGTACCCACATCATCTTGGGTTCAGAAGAGTTAGAGCAATAAACAATCTTTGCCCAATTCCTTTTAACAGTCTCCAAACCAAAGGACATTCTTTCTAAAATGTTCTCGAGCTTTGACACTTGGAACATTTCAAAGCATTTCGCAACAGGTTTTACAAAAACTTTCTGGAAATGATTTTTATAAACAATTCTGGTTGGTCTTTGTTTGATTCTTTCCTTCACCTTGGGAAATCAATCAGTGGAATAGTTTCAGAAGTCATACCAAGACCTAACTTATCAAAGTAGGGTTTTGTATCGAAAGAATCTTATCCAACTTTTTAGAACCATTTGAAAATCTTTTGATATATTATAAATATCATTTTTCAAAAGATTATTTTCTTTGGAAATAGAGTCTGAGTTTTCTTTCACGATAGTAAAGTTCTTTTCCAACTTTTCAAACTTTTCTTTCCAAAGTTTTTCCTGTTGCTTCAATGTAGAATTCTCCTTTTTAATTCGGAGATCCTCTTAAGAGAAGTTTTTAGATTAAGACAAAGTTCATCAATATACTTAAAAACCTTGACAGGAATTTTTAGATTACTAACCTCGAGTTCACTGTTTGAGTTTGTATCTGTATCAAGGTCTGAGTCTGAATCAGATTTTGCCATCAAATAGATTTTGGCATAATCATCATCACTCTCTTCACATTCGCATCACTCTGTCTTTGCTTTGAGTGTCTTTCTGTATTTCTCGCCTTTCATTTTCTTTTCTTTAATAGAGGACAGTTGGGTTTGATGTGTCCCTTTTTCTTGCATTCAAAGTAAGTCACTTCTTTGTTAGAATCATCATCCTCTGTTGATTTGTTTTGAAACCTTTGTGAGCTTTGTTTCTTCCAATTGAATTTCCTTCCCTTTCCGTTCAGCTTTCAATCTCTTTATCATGAGTGACAGTTCTTCATCATCTAGATCTTCTTCGAGTATGTAACATCGTAATAATCATTAGACTTTAAAGCAATAGATTTCTTACCTTTTGAATCTTCTTCTTCGTTGGTGTGCTCTACTGTAATACTCAAGAGTTCCAACCAATTCGTCTACGTAGAGTGGAGCAATCATCTCGTGTCTCTCTTATTGAGGTTTTTATGTAATTCCAGTCTTTAGAGAGTCCACGTAGGAGTTTGTTGACCTTCATATGTCCTGAGATTGGATGTCCCTGATATTCAAGACCATTCACAATTTCAGTAAAATGACTAAACATGTCAGGCTTATTGATTCTCCCGATCTCATCTTAAAGACTTCATATTGTCCCAAAAGAATATTGATCCTTGTTTCTTTCACTCGATCAGTCCCTTCATAGGTAATGTGAAGTCTATCCCAGACTTCTTTTGTTGTATCACAAGAAGATATTATGTTATACTCAATAGGGGATAAAACACAATATAAGGAGTAAATGGCTTTAGCGTCAAGAGTCTGTCTCTTGGTTATTTCTTCTTGAGTCATCTGAATAGGACCAGCAACTTCTTTTCCTCTCTCTGATTCTAATGCAGCAGCAGGAATGATTCCTTTATCTACCACTTCCCATTCCAAAGAATCTTTTAATCTTAGGAATGTTTTCATCTTGTTTTTCCATATGCTGTAGTCTTTTCCATCAAAGTATGGAGGTCTGGTGTTGCTTTGACCTTCAACCAACCCTGTAGGCAACATACTAGCCATAGATCTTTTACTCAGAAGTAAAAACACTTCTTATAAACGAGTTCACAAGCTCTGATACCAATTGTTAGGACTAGAATTAGTACCTAGAGGGGGGTAAATAGGTGACTAAAGCGATTTTATAAATTTTAACCCGAATGAGAGATTAATGAATTAAAAACAACAATCGCTACAAATGAAAGTAATGAAAGATAAAATGATTAAGGATAAAGAATCAAGACTCCAGATTTATAGTGGTTCGAATTAGACCAAACCTACATCTATTCTCCCGCACGGACATCCCTTTTGGCTGGATTTCACTAAGAATAAAAAAGAGTGTTTACAATCTCACGCCCTTGAATCCATAGTGTAGAAACTCTACTACACTTCCTCAAGGTCTCACCACACTTTGGTCTCTCTTTTGATTACATGTATTGCTCGAAGAATAAGATCACAAAATAACAAGGAGATTCAGACTTTAGAATTCTTCTATCCGACACCCTTCAACAACTTGAGCGTCTCTTTATATACTTCTCCATGCCTTCATTACCGTTGGCACCTTCCAAAAAGTTCTTCCAATTAACCCATTGGACAGAATCAATTTAGAGAGATCTCGAGCTCTTTAAGGTAAGTGTAGATAGCCTATCAATCCTGCTCGCTCATACAATTAGAATCTTGGTTTCCATAAGCAGAATTTTCCAAATATAAGTTGCGAATCTTAGAGAATCTATATTTATTCGAATACGAATATAAGATCTTGTAGTGCTGATTCCAGTCGAAAGATATTCCTTAGCCGTTGGAGCCAAAACTATATTAGATAGAATCGTAATAGAAGTTTTTAACTTGACGGTCCGGAAACCGTCCATGAGAGTAGACTTTGAAACTTGAGTCTTGTTATCGTCGACTTTGATCTTCGACTTTGCCGAGAGTCTCGCAAGTCTTCGACTAGACCGATGGAAATGTTTTGTCGACTTCAAAATATCTCGAAGAGAATTATCCAACAACCACCACTTATAAGGGCCTCATTTCACTGACCTCAATGAACATGAGGCATGCTTTGAAGGAGACTATCGAGAATACGACCTTGCCGATGCTACTTAGCAATAGCCACCACCACTCGAGCCAATCGATGAAGGAGGTGGTGAAAAGGACAAACAATATCTTCAGCAAATCAATGGTTAAGCTCACAAGGAGTTTTTGAAATGATGTGATGATTGGACCTTCTCGACAATGCGATGGGCGAAGAGCATTATGGTGTCTTTGCTACATGCCTATTGGACGAATTGGATCAAAACATCACATAATAGCAAGTAACAGATGCACCGGGTCGGTAGAAAATATCCCACAATGTGGCAATGTTCTAGTTGGTGTTCACAACGTCGTCGTCGCACTCCTAGGTATGCCAGAACACAGCCTCCTCCTCGGACTTGGAGGTTTTGGTGAGGATGGGCTTAGTGAGGCCCAGGCGGCCTCACATGATGAGCCACTTAGGCAATTCTGGCATGTCAAGAACTTTGAAAGCAAGCACAAGCATGGATGAAAGGATTACTCTCCTAATAAGCATCACACACCACCTAAGGTTAAGGAGGAGCTTGGAGAAGATATAGTTGGATAGATTGCCGAGTAGGTTGCAATTGTAGATGCACTCCTAAACCATGGAAATGACTTGTAATATATGATAATGCAAGTTCAATGTGAAAAAGACAAAAACTGATGACAAAAAAATGAAAAAAGATGCCACAAAATTACAAAAAATAAATGAGTACCTCGAGTGAGATCAAGAAACAAATCTTACAAAACTCATGTTATTGGAACTACTCATTACACAAGAAAATCATGGATAAGATTCAGAATCAAATTATTACATGCGAGATTTCCCTCAAATTATTACCTTGCATATTTGCAGGAAGTTGTGAAAAAAGCTTTCTTTAGGTCGTTTGGTGTCAAAGATGAATGTAAGGGAAGAATTTGATCAAATGACAGGCTACTAGAATGATAAGAGGTAGTCAACTTATCAACTAGCTGATGAATTTCATAGGCGCATGTCCCTTACTAGCTAAAAGTTGAAAAAACTACAGTTCTATTGTCTTTCTTGAAAAAATAAAGAATGCATATGGTTGACTGCTAACATGACCTACATGGATTTTTATTTTCATACAATGAATCAATCTATTGCAACTAAATTCTATTATAAAAAATAATTATAATTAGGCTATATCTTACTAATTGCACTCTTTTTGTCCAACTTTATTATTGATAAAAATGATATATCTATCACCATAGGTCATTTTTTAATGCATTAAATATATTTAAAAAAAAAAAAGCAATTGCACGTGTACTGTGCATGTATTGCACGTGTATAGTACATCTATTATGCATGTATTGCACCCATTTGACAATCAAACTTAACTCCACCTCTTTGTATCACATAATTCAATGGAGTTTGTGCAAATTTTTGTCTCTTATTTTTGCATTTCCTAAGTTTACTTCTTGTCAATGATCATAACGAAATATTGTGCAGTTATCCATACCCTATGTCAATACTAATTTGTTCTCTTAATTTTTGATTTTCCACATAGTAGCTGCGATAGACTCTAAGTAGCCTTTGTTGTCACATGAAAAGCCATTTGGTGGAAACGAGGGTTATCAAGTATTCTTGTTGCTGCGAATATAGGAGAAGGAGAGAATGAGGAAGATGGGTTGGGAGCAGTCGACGAAGTTGATGAAGAAGAGGACGGAAAAAATGGGTTGGAAATAGAGGAAGAAGAGAATGTTTTGGGAACAGTCAACCATATAGAGTAAGAAGACGACGTGGAGTTTAGGGAAGATGTTTTGGGAGTAAATGTTATAGAGCAAGTTGGTAACGATGAAGATGCATTGCTCTTGCTCCGATCGACGAAATTGAAGAAGTATTTAGTGAAGATTTGTCGAGTACATTTGAGGTCGGTGGTAGCAAGATCGATAATGATGTCTTTTGATTTTTCATCACAAATGAACTTCATGAATTACATGGACCCCTTTTTTCATACAATGAATCAATCTCTTGCAACTAAAGTCTAATAATGATAATTAGGTTATATCTTTTAATTGCACTCTTTTTGTGTAGCTTTATTGTTGATAAAGATGTTATATCTATCACCATAGGTCATTTTTTAATGCATTAAATGAAAAAAGAAAAGAAAAGCAATTGCTTGTGTATAGTACATCTATTGCACGTGTATTGCGCACATTTTGCAATCAAACTTAAGCTTCACCTCCTTACATCACGCAATTCAATAGAGTTTATGAAATCTTTGTCCTTTATTTTCACATTTTCTAAGTTTACATCCTGTCAATGATCACAATGAACTATCTTTTTCTCTATTTTCACATGTATTATGTGCAGTTATCCATACCCTATGTCAATATTGATTTCTTCTCTTCACTTTTGATTTTCCACATAACAACTGTAATGGACTCTAAGCAACTTTTGTTGTCACATGAAGAGTCATTTGGTGGAGACGAGAGTTATCGGGCATTCTTGTTGTTATTATTCGATGTAGAGAAGAAGGAGAGAATGAGGAAGATGGGTTTGGAAAAGTTGATGAAGTTGATGAAGAAGCCGATGAGGAAGATGCGTTGGAAGTAGAGGAAGAAGAGGTTAGGGAAGATGTGTTGGGAGTAGTCGATCGTATAGAGCAAGAAAATAACATAGAAATTGGGTAAGACATGTTGGGAGCAGATGATATAGAGCAAGTTGGTGACGAGGAAGATGCGTTGACTTTTGCTTCGATCGATGAAATTAAAGAAGTACTGAGTGAGGATTCTTTGAGTACATTTGAGGCTACTGGCAGTAAGATTGACAATGATGTCTTTTAATTTTTCATCAGAAAAAAACTTCATGAATTATATGGACTTCCTCTAATTTTCATATGGTGAACCAATCTCTTGCAAGTTAATTCTATTGCAAAAAGAAAATAATAATGATAATTAGGTTATATCTTAGCAATTACATTCTTTTTGTCTAGCACTATTTATGGTAAAAAAATGATGGATCTATCACCATAAGTCATTTTTTAATGCATTAAAAGAAAAAAGGAAAAAAAAAAATTGCATGTATACAGTACATCTATTGCATGTGTACTGCATACATTTTGCAATCAAACTTAAGCATCACCTCTTTGCATCAAGCAATTAAATGGAGTTTGAGCAAATCTTTGTCCTATATTTTTGCAGTTCCTAAGTTTACTTATTGTTAATGATCGCAAGGAACTATCTTTTCCTCTATTTTAATATGTATTATATGCAGTTTTCTATATCCTATGTCAATACTAATTTGCTATCTTAACTTTTGGTTTTCCTCATAGCAGCTGCGATGGACTTTAAGCAGCTTTTGTAGCTTTTGTTGTCACATGAAGAGCCATTTGGTGGAGACGAGTTATCAAGCATTCTTGTTGCTACTGTCTGATGTAGGAGAAGAAGGAGAGAATGAGGAAGATGGGTTGAAAGCAGTTGACGAATTGATGAAGAAGAGGACGGGGAAGATAGGTTGGAATTAGGGGAAGAAGAGGCTAGGTAAAGATGTGTTTGGAGCAGACGATATAGAGCAATTTAACACGGGAAAGATGCATTGGCTCCTACTGCGATTGACAAAATTGAAGAAATATTGAGTGAAGATTTTTCGAGCACTTTTGAGGCCGATGGCAACGAGATTGACAATAATTATATTGACAAGTCCGTTTTGACATCTCTTTCTTTATTTTTTATAAAATAAGTATCAATTGACTATCGGTACAATGGAGATTGAGTACTGACAATGGAAAGAGTAAGGCTGTTTTCAGCCAAATAGGAAGCATCAAGTGGTATAAAATATATTTGAATAGAATAAATAAATTAATTGAACAAGCAGCAATGGATTAGAGGAGGCTATTGACGACTGTTATCTCTTTATTGTTTATTGCTTAGTGTAACTTTTAGCGATTGAAAATCACAACTTAAGAAATTTCGTATAATATTCTTTTATACGTCCTAAGCTTGCGTGTTGTGAATTTCTCGCCCATCCTACAATTTTTATTTTTTACTTCACATATTACAGACACTTATAAGAAGCATGTGCTTTAAGAGATAACTTTTAATATCTCAAAATACTTTCGAGTTGAAATTCATTTGGTCTATTCAAGTGCGCAACTATTTTACTAAAGTTATTTGCACAGTTACATTTGTCATTACTAAACAAATAATGATTTTCGTTAGCTCATCTTTATTCATTTTGTCACTACTAGGCAAGAAACAATCGAGAACTTCGAACCTCCAGCGAATCGCTCTAGAACAAATATGCTAGCACCTACATCATTGCCGCCTCCTTGATCTCCGTTTTGCTAACTTATGGTTAGTCCCCCCTCTCTGTGAAGTGTGGAAAGACTTGCTTTAGTGGTCATCCATAAAGTTTGGACCCACTAAGTCTACTTTTGGTTGAGCTTGAATTTTCGTCAAAAAGGAATTTTATGAATTACATACCCTGAATCAATTTCTTGCAACTTTATTGTATTAAAAAGAATGATAATGATAGTTAGGTTATATCTTAGTAATTGCACTCTTTTTGTCTAGCTTTATTATTGATAAAAATGATAGATCTATCACCATACGTCATTTTTAATGCATTAAATGAAAAGGAAAAAGAAAGAAAAGAAATGTAATTGGACATGTATTGCACGTGTATTTCAAATAAAAATAAATACCTAATAATTAATGAATAAAAACAAGAGTCAACTCGGTTCGAGAAAAGAGAGAAAGGGGAGCTCTAAACCTCGTTAGGTCAAGTATTTCAAATAATATAATTGAGACTAATTTTGAAAAGTGATTTTTAAACACTTTATGAAATTTGGTGTAACTTTAATTGGCATATTGTTTCGTTTGACATTCCATTAACTCTAGATGATCAGAAACCTCTAAATGTTATCAAACATTTCAAATTATGTAATTGGGATGAATTTTGAAAAGTGGTATTTATGTTTTTTTCTTTTTTTTTACATAGAATTTGGCCACACTTTGATCGGTATAATTTATGTTAGTGGTTTCAATTATCCATAAAAGCGTTGGGATCACATATTTTCAAAAATCGGACTAAACACACTTGCGATACATATACAATATACATTTGATTTCGAGAGATACAGATAATCAACATAAATACCCACCTCTTCATCACTTGGTTGTTCATCTATTTTGTTGATTCTCCCAACACATCTTCCCTATCCTCTTATTCCTCTATTTCGTCGACTGCTCCCAACACCTCTTGTATCTTATAAAGTGATGTCTTATTTGGAAGAAAATGCTCATACCCTTAAAGCCCCGATCGCAACAGAGACAAATAAAGAAACTCAACGACTTGTTGGATTTTGGATCTGTCGTTGAAGTGACCACCATGGTGACTGCTATTTGGTTGGTGTGAGTGTGTGAGGACAGGGTGGAGATGGGGACAAGCAAGTTGCTCAAGGATGTCGCCGGCGGATGCAGAGGCTGCGTCACACAGGAGGTGAAAATGCCCAACTGCCTCTGTGTTTTTTTCCGTCTTATTCGAGTCTGGGGCCTTGATTGTTCTGTATAGGCCATATCTAATCTACATGGTATTCTCCTATTTCGATTCGTGTCTCTGCCATCAGTTATGCATGAAAGTCAAGATGAAAAACTAAAATTGCACTGAATAAGGTGGCGGAAGGAGGTGCATGAGATGATGAGAGCCAACCTAAGACTAGGAGCCTAGACAACAGATGCCCATACCAGCGGAACCAACTGCACCTCGACCACGGGCATCGGGCCACTTCAAGATTAGACTTTTTTGAGTAAACAGCCGAGCGTGCTCCGCGACAATGTTCTGCACCCTTTTGAGTCAGGGTAATCTATTAATTTCCCTTGATTTCTCCATGTAAGATTAAATCCTTCAGTGATCGCAACACTACTTTCCAACGCAATCTGGATGGCAAGTGTATATCTCCCTCCGGTAATTTTATAGAGATAGGAAGTGAGAGTGAAAAAGTATAGTCACGGCACAGTTTTAAACTAGCTGTAGGGTTCGTCGGATCCCCGAAAATGGATTCGGCACTTAAAACCGAACCCTAAATCAATGCGGAAGATAGGCCCGGGAAAAAGTCACGTATCACCGATCGTCAAGCACACCACGGATTTGAGCATACCTTGTTAGCCACAGATTAGACACCGATGCCGTAAAGAGGAAGAGAAATCAGTCCTGATCGATCCGATGTCGAAAATTCGCCTTCAACGGAAGATGGTGTCGCCTCTTGCAAGAATCCTTTCTATTTTGGAGTGTTCTTGAGTGAGAGAAAAAAAGAAGAACGTTATGATTCCAAAAGGTACGTTCTTTCTCTATCTCATCCTTTTTATAGGTCCTTCTTTCCACGGGCCTTATTCCCTGGCTGGGCCTTTAGGCCCATCGTGGCCAACTTATGGCCCATATAATTAAAACCATCATCTCCCACTCGCACATGGTGGGTCAAAACCAACATGGGCGGATAGGCCCATCAATTGAAAATCCTCTTTTCCTCTTTCAACATTCATACCGGTGAATAATCCGTGCGACCAGCATACTTTGAGAGCTCGTTGCTATACATCTGTTAGGAATATATAGCAGCTCATATTGGGCATCATTGTATTCACAATTATGATTATCCCAAAGACAGTCATAATTGGTCGACCTGTGAATACAAAATCATAATGTGATTCTACAAATCCGATCTTTCTCTTTCCTTCAAACTTTCAATTTCAGTTCAACTTGCTTTTCTAGAAATGTCCCATTAGATCGAATCAACTCATGACCATTGGCAACATTCGAAGATAGCAAACACTAAATAGAAATCTTGAGAATAACTAAGAGTCATGAGGGCACTATAATTGAGGAACTCAATTCCTCAAGAGTCTCACACATCATAAAAGTTGAGATCAAACTTTTGCCACTCTTATAGGTTGTCTCATGCATACGTAGTATGAAATACGTATTACGGTATTAACTCATTTCCCATAGAGCGTATGTCTACACTATCAATACCGTACAGATGATAGTTCAGACATAGCCAATGTCTAACTTGAGTTCACGTATTTACTCATTCACAAAAATTCATCAGAACTTACATCTGGCATCTTAGACAAATAAAGTAAAATGTGTGGGTTATTTTACTTTCAGACATCGTAAGTATTATGTCCTCATCTTAACACTCAGTTAAGGCGACATATTTATTTTAAACTTGAGCTCTCGATTATCACCTAGATAATAAGCTTAAAAACAGTCTCATCTCTATCTATCACATGGTAAATAGAGGCGATTACCCATGTGAGTGGGCTAATCTCTTATCTATCCGACATACTTTCTCAACATAATATAATGCATTAAGCATTAAGATGCATAAAGATCAAACAAAGACTCATAGGCATTAATAATGAAACAACACTAGTTCATACATGTGAACAACTCAGGGAAATTACAATCAAGTACATCAGACTCTACGCAATCCTAGAGATTTTACATGACCACAAAACACGTCTCTAGGTATTGGCTTTGTCATAGGATCTGCTACTATTCTATGCGTAGATATGTACTGCAAGTTCACATCCTTTCGTGCAACCATATCTTTTACAAAGTTATACTTGGTATCTATATGTTTGGTCTTGCCATGATATTTTGGATCTTTAGTGTACGCTATAACTGCTTGACTATCACAGTTAACCAATAACGGATGTGCAGCTTTCTCAATAACACCTAAATGATCCAAAAATCTCTTAAGCCAAACTCCTTCTTGTACCGCTGCCGATAATGCCACGAACTCAGCTTCCATCGTGGACAAGGCTATACACGTTTGCTTCTTACTGCTCCATGATATGGCGCCATTGTTCGAAGAAAGCAAATCCGTAGGTAGATTTCCTTTCATCTAAATCTCCTCCCCAATCAGCATCAGAATAACCTTCGAGTCGCAGATCCTTTCCTTGGTAACTCAACTTGAAATCAGCAGTTCCCTTCAGATACCTCAGTATTCTCTTCACGGCTTTCCAATGTGCTAGACCTGGATTGGATTGGTATCTACTCACCATTCCAACTGCAAAACATATGTCGGGTCTTGTACACATCATAGCGTACATCAAGCTCCCAACCGCACTAGTATAAGGAACATGTTTCATTTGTTCCTTCTCTTGTGGAGTCCTCGGACACAGTCTATGGCCCAATCCTTCACCTTTTGCAATAAGAGTATCTATGGGTTTACAATCTTGCATACGAAATCGTTCAAGAACTTTATTTATATATGTTTCTTGTGAAAGAGACAACGATCTCTTCGAACGATCTCTTGAAATCTTAACTCCAAGAATGTATGCAGCCTCACCCATATCCTTCATCTCAAAGTTGGAAGATAACCAACTCTTGACAGTATAAACAAACTCCATATTGCTTCCGGCAATTAGTATATCATCAACATATAATGATATAATCACAAATTGATCATTGGATCTTTTGATATATACGCAATGATCCTCATCAATCATTGTAAAATCATATGCCATTATGGCATTATGAAAACGTATATACCATTGTCTCGATGACTGCTTAAGGCCGTCTATCGATCTCAAAAGTCAACATACATTTTCTTCTTGGCCTTTCACTATGAAACCAGTAGGTTGTTCCATATATATTTCTTCCTCTAATTCTCCATTGAGGAAAGCAGTCTTTACATCCATCTGATATAACTCAAGATCCATACAAGATAATATTGCCAGAATAATGCGAATCGAGGTAAATCTCACTACAGGAGAAAACGTATCTTCATAATCAATTCCTTCTTGTTGATTATATCCCTTCGCAACAAGGCGGGCCTTATGTCTTTCTATCGAGCCATCAGCCTTTCGCTTTATTTTGAGAACCCACTTATTCCCAATAGCTCTGCGTCCTTTTGGAAGATCAACCAGTTCCTAGACTTGGTTTGATTTCATTGACTCCATTTCCTCTTCCATTGCATGAATCCATTTTTCCTTACTAGGGCAATTCAGAGCCTCATTAATATTTCTAGGCTCATCCTCATCTTGTGGAGCAACCATAAAAGTTTCCCCTTCAATGTTAAAACGTCGACGGGAAATACTTTGGCGACTTGTTCGCCGTATGGGAGATTGTATACTTTGTACATCATTCCCCATTATGCTCCCACTTGGATTAGACAATGATGATGTCGTCTCATTATGTGGTTGCAATTGAGAATGAGTTGAATTCAATTCATCACTTCTCATATTACTCCCACGTGACGAACTCCACTAAGATCATTATCTTGATCCGAGGTTTCAAATAGGGAGTTGTCTTCCCTATTTCGCCCTTCTTAGGAAATTCATTCTCTAAGAATGTGACATCCCGTGATTCAAATTCAGTTATACTCCCACTTTCCTGCTCACCTATGAACACATACCCTTTCGAGTGTTCCGAGTATCTTATGAAAATACTCTTCTTTCCTCTGGGACCCAATTTCCCAAACTTGTGAGAGGACTCATGTGTATAGGCGGCACAACCCCATGGCTTAAAAAAACTTAAGTCCGGTTTTCTACCTGTCCATAACTCATATGGAGTGGAAGTAACCGATTTGGAAGGCACACGATTAAGTATATAGGCGGAGCGCTTAACAACGCATCACTCCAAAAGTTGATAGGTAAGTTAGCATGTGCCATCATGGACCTAACCATTTCCAGTAGGGTTCTGTTTCTTCTCTCCGCAACACCATTTTGTTGAGGAGTATATGGAATAGATAACTGTCTTTTTATTCCTTTTTCATCACATAATTTTCTAAACTCATCAGATAAATATTCTCGACCTCGATCGAATCTCAATGCTTTTATTTTCTTGTCTAATTGATTCTCGACCAGGTTCATAAATCTTTTGAAACAACTTATTGCTTCTGATTTGTAAGAAATCAAATAGACATATCCGAATCGAGTATAATCATCTATAAAAGTGATGAAATAAACAGCCACATGCCTTCCTCTTACATTCATTGGACCACGTACATCGAATGGATTAAATGCAGAGAAATTCAGCTCTTTTACCTTTTCCAAATGGTTTCCTTGTCGATTTCCCTTCTAGGCAATGCTTACATATGGGCAAATCGACTTTTTCAATGTTGCCCAACAAGCCCTCTTTGGCTAGTCTATTCATACGTTGTTGGTCAATGTGACCAAGTCTAGCATGCCATACATTCACATCATTATCATATGTATTAGGAGACGTGAGAAGGGAATAACAAACATTTGCATTAACATAATCAATATCTAATACAATGAAACCATCCAGAAAATAATCACAACCATAGTAATTTGTATTCAAAAACAAATCCACACATCTATCATAGAAGTTCATATTAAAACCTAATTTAACTAACACTAAAACAGACACTAAATTCCGACGAATCTCCTGAAAGCATACAACACATCATGTAGGAACAAAGTGCGTCCACCACGCATATTCAGTTGGCATGTGCCAATTCCTTTCACTTCAGCTCTAGAGTTGTTTCCCACATAGATCCACTTAGTTCCGTTGGTACTCGTCGAATTCCACGAAAGATCCTCTATCCTTCGCTACATGGTGCAAGCTCCCGAATCCACAGTCCACAAAGGATTAGACTCGATTAAGAATACAGAACTCGACACGAAAGCAAAGTTCTGAAAAATACAAGGGTGCATACCTTCTTTGGCTCACGACAGTCGCGAGCATAGTGACCCTTCTTGTCACAAATTGTAGCATTTCATCCTTGCAAGCTTTTTCATGCGAGGACGCTTTCCTCTTTCATGTTGGTTAAACTTGGGTTTCTTCCCCGAAGGACCTGCTTCCTTGCCTTTCCCTTTATCAAACCGGTTAGGGCGCTTGCGCTTGGAGCTCGAAGCTCCATTTGAGCTAGAACTAGCATGATAGAGTTCAAGATCCGACTTAGCCGCCAACAGGGCGGTCCTCTTCCAGCTCAAGATGACACATTGCATCCTCAAAGGTTTTGATATTTTCATTATGAGTCGTGCACCTTCATATGCTCCCAACTCGAGGCAAGGAACGAATCATTGCTTGCACTTGCTGCTCATCCGTCGGGACATGGCCAAAGCATCTTTAAGCTCATTTATCATGTTTGACATCTTTCTAAGATGTTGCTTCATGGTCTCGACCATGAGGCTTCTTATAAGAGTCAAACTTAATAGTAAGCCGCCTCGCCCGGGGTCACCGATATATGACCAAATCTTGCCACCAATGCTTCCCACATATCTTTGGCATTGTCAAAACGCCTAAACTCTCGCATGACGTCATTTTCCATGCTGCTTAGCAACGTGATGCGAGCAAGAGAGTTCTTTCTTTTCCACGCAGCAAATGCTTCTTTGTCTCTCTTATGCTCAGTGCAAAGGCTTCCTTCTTCGAGTTCTACCATGGTCGGGTTAAGAGCCTCAAGTGCTTCTTGCTCTTCCAAAGACATACTTTTGGATTTTCATTTGCCAAATTTCATAGTTGTCACCATTGAGCTTTTCACCTTTGTTCAGCTTCGGCAACTATGCTCTTTGTGGTCAAGCCATTGATCTGAACACATCGAGACATATATGCACGAGTTATTAATGCCTATCATTTATGCATCCCTTTTGCACAGACCCATCATATTAATGAATAATTTCAAGGTTTTAGAATCAAAAGGTCACTATGTTTCCAATCATCCTCCAAAAATCCTAACTTAAAACTATCATTAATATGATTGTCATATGCAAAATCAATTCTATGAAGCTACGAAACTTCTATAACTACCTACAACTAACTACCCACAAAGAACCACCAAAGAATAGCAGTAAAGAATGATAATTGACATACAATAATATAATAATACTTTCAGTTAATACAACTAACATATAGGTCGCTACAACAACAACAATCGGTAGTTAACATTACATAAGATGTCCACTAAGCACACTCAACCAAAAAAAACAGCTAATACATCTTACATAAAACCTTCACACGAACCGGGAAAGATCCTATTTTGTTCAATTTCTTGATCTTTTCCCTTATAACAATGCAGTAATATTCTTTTACAAAATCGTTCACAATTTTCTTATATGAAGCAGCACCATTGACATCCCATATGCGATTCAACACATCTTGCCATTCAGGTGGAAGAGTGTTAATGAAAAATCGCACCATCTCTGACTATGGCATGGGATGACCATTCCACATGACCTGTTGTATCTTCCCGTTGATTTCAAGAACATGATCAATTAAGTCACCATTCTCTCATCGATAATCAGTCAACTCAGCTATCAACTCAGCTATCAACTTAGAAAGCTTTGCCTTTTGTTTATTGGTAATCACGCGAATAGGCGTACGTAACTGAAGGGGAGGCATTGTTCCTACAATAAATGCAGAACAAATAAGGGATTACATATAATCCACATTGACTCAATTGGAAAAAAAAAAAAACAAATCTTTTTTTTTTTTTTTTTTTTTTTCGTCAACGGTCAACAGTCAACGGTCAACGGTCGTCGGTCAACGGAAGTCAACGGTCAACGGTCAACGGAAGGGTCGCCGGACCGGTCGGACCGATCGCCCGGGTCGGACTGACCGACCGCACGTGCGGCGCTGCGTGCGTGGGCTGACGTCACGCTTGAGACGTCGGCTCGCACGTGCCGCGCACGTGCCGGCGGGGCTCGGGTCGGGTCGCCGACCGATGACCGTCCGGCTGAACGATGCGTCGATCGCGTCATCGATGACGTCACCCCGGCGGTTACCGACCGTTGGGTGACGTCATGTGGCGACGGCACGCGTCGGTCCGTGGACCGGCGTGTGCTTAGGTTCAGCCGGCCGACGGCACGCATGCGCCGGTTCGTCACACGGCGCGTGTGCCGCACGCACTGGACGAACCGGTGCGTCGCGCCCACGCGCAGCGCCTTCTGGTGGCGCGTGTGGGCGCATGCAGCGTCCCCCGGCGACGTGCGACATGTCCTCAGACTCGTCTCGGCGTCGCCTTCCTCCCTATGCCATTAGATTTTGATTTCAACTTACGAAAAGTAGGAAAAAATGGCGAAGAACGCTCGGGTGTCGGGATTTTTTGCCCCGATCCGTACGGACGAAAAGCTTTTGCGAAAAATCAATCATAAACTTCAAATTGGTCAAGAAAAACGTGAATTAAGGCTCTGATACCAATGTAGGGTTTGTCGGATCCCCGAAAATGGATTCGGCACTTAAAACCGAACCCCTAAATCAATGCGGAAGATAGGCTCGGGAAAAAGTCACGTATCACCGATCGTAAAGCACACCACGGATTCGAGCGTACCTTGTTAGCGCAGATTAGACACACGATGCCGTAAAGAGGAAGAGAAATCAGTCCCGATCGATTCGATGTCGAAAATTCGCCTTCAACGGAAGATGGTGTCGCCTCTTGCAAGAATCCTTTCTATTTGGGAGTGTTCTTGAGTGAGAGAAAAAAAGAAGAACGTTATGATTCCAAAAGGTACGTTCTTTCTCTATCTCATCCCTTTTATAGGTCCTTTCCACGGGCCTTATTCCCGTGGGCCGGGCCTTTAGGCCCATCGTGGCCGGGCCAACTTATGGCCCATATAATTAAAACCATCACTAGCCAAGATCAAAAAATCAATTCAGTGTTTCCTGTTCGACTCATCTCGGCTTCAACAAATGTCTACCATCATTTGCAGCAACATCGATATTCAAGACCAGTGTACAGTGTACTTCATTTAGTAGACACTTTCTTATGTACAAGGATGAAGAACTTCATCACAACTTCCCAAAAAATACCTCTCAAAATTATTTTGCATCACAAAGTCCAGAGCTCTCATCACAAAAGCCATCTCGATCAAGCAATTTCTGTGGCGGTGCACTCAGCAGAGGTGAAGATGGACTGCCATACGCATTGCGACGGCTGTTTCCACAGCCCAAGCTTTTTCTGGTGTCTGCCCCTGTAATTGGGTTTGTGCCACTTGCATACTTGCAAAGAGCCTTCATAAACAGATACAAGACTGTCAAGACCAGTTGGACCATCAAGCAAGCAAGGACTACCAGATAAACAAGTCCACCACATGCACTGTGATTTAAAATCTGAAATTGAGCTAGAACCCTGACTGTCCGAGAGATGGAAGTTGTCCTTTCTATTATTGTCCATGCATGGATTCATTAACAGCACAAAAATTTCAAAAGGTTCAGCGAACTGGTATGGTATTTTGGCTCATGCTCACAGCCAACAATATAAAGAATGCTGTTAAACGGCCAATGAGTTCTTGCCCACTATATCCTAGAAGCAGCAGTTCACCAATTTTAAGCCAATAGTTAACATGCACAAAACACTAATCAACTTTTAGCAAGCAACAAAACTGCCAACCATAGTCTAATTGGACGTAGAAAGAGATGGGTAAAGGCAGGATAAAAAGGATCGAAAAATAGGTTGCAGGGCTGAACCAGTAAAGAATCAATGGCTATCTATTCAGCAAAAGAAATTTAGAAGAGGACAAAAGTAAAAAGCGGTGGCTTTCTATTATATGATTAAGGAGAATGTGCTGTGATCGTGAAAGTTTCTTTTCGTCAAAATTCTTATTTGCTAATAGGTCGCTTTGATCTCAGAAGGCTAAAGGATCTTTGCAAATTGACCAAGTTGTTTATATCAAGAGACTTGCAAATGCACATAATGCACTGAGAATATATGGTCACCACAATATGTTCCAGGCTTCCGGTGGTTCCAAGAACCAAGGGTTGATGGAAGTAGTGAAGTAAAAAAAACATTAAATATATGCAAAATGGAGACCAAAAGTAACGAAGTTCTGAGATAACAGCTGTTAGAATACCTGCTTTTGTGGAAGATCCAGAACAGCATCACTGAAGTCAGCACCATCAATAATGGCACCTCCAAGATCGCTTCGGGTGAGAACTGTTCTTGCTAGCACTGCATTGGTGAGGTTAGCTTCATTGAGAACCTGAATTCAAGCAAAAATTTACAGCAAGTTACAAGTTATGACCGTTATCATCACAACTTCAAGTTCATCCAACATCTAATGACAACAGCTGTCCGAACCTCAAAGTATAAAGCCTATTTACAGAGATGGGAGAAATATGTAAATAGAACACTCAGATTATCCACGACTAATAGTTGTTTACACTTAATTTAAGCGATGAAGTAAGAGCCTTTTATCTTTACCATGCGATCCATCAGCGTGTCGCTCAAGTCTGCACCTGAAAATGCACAAATTGACAAATCTTGCGTGAGACATGGAAAAATTTCCATACAGCTGCACAAACAAGTGTGCAGGGGTACCAGGCATACCCGTAAAGTTTGCCTTATAAGCGACAGCTTTCTCGAGATAGGCGCCATTAAATGTAGAGCCACTGAAGTCAGATTCCCTCATATCGGCAGCTGTGAAATTGGCTCTTCTGTATCAGCCATTTACACTATATTAAAAACGTAAAATTTAACTAGACATCGCATCAGCAAATATTATCCATGCAATAGGCAGCTGCATAAGCTCAGTCTAACTAGGTAGGAAGCATATGACGACGGGCCACGAATGCCTTTGACGCGGAAGTGATTGCCCAAGAACGAAACGACATGGAAATGCAGATTTATGGGAAGAGCAGAAGCCACGCGATGCGACTTTTCATCGCTGTTCGCCATCTTGAGTTAAAGCAATCACTATATTCATCAATTAACAAGTAAATAAATCGCATAATCTCTAGTATGAAGAGTGAGATAGAGAATTACCTGAAATTTTCATTCACGTGCACCGCTTTCCTGTAGGCCGAGAAACAACACTTCAATAAAACATCCAACACAGCTATGCAGCCAGCTGAAGCTACAGAAACTCAAAAGTAAGTTCGACCTGAGATCCGCCGAACCAAACTGCGCGGCCGAACCTATCCCGAACTCGCCGCGAGTCTCCGCTTCATACTTGTTGAGATCGGCATTTGCCGGCAAAGATGAGCCGAAGCTAACGACGGCCGCCGCCAATGCCGTGGAAACCACCGCTCGCCAAGTCTTCGATTCTGCATTCGCGCAAAAAGGGACATCGAAACAGCTCAAAATTCGTTTTTTTTTCCCTCTTTCCAAACTCCTCAGAATCATTTTCGCTGCTACTTCAGGTTCAGCACGCAAAACAACGCACGTTATCGGAAGAGAGAGTGCACGTGCACGAACTGCGAACTTCGATATGACGGAGGAGGAGAACTCACCGCGGAAAGAGGCTTTTCCCGGAGACTCAATCTCGCACACGACGCCGGAAGACCTCGGAGCCAGCTGCAGAGGCTTCGCAGTTCTTGAATTTGACGAAGAAGAAGAAGATGATGATGATGATGATGAAATGGAGATGGATCTGGTCGATAGGAGAGAGATCGTACCGAGAGCCGCCATTGAAGCGAGGGAGAGAGAGAGAGAGAGAGAGAAGATCGTTATCCTGAACAGAACCAAGGGGCACGTGAGTTTAGTTTGTGATCCTTCAAGATTTCATTAGTCTCTGTTTCATCCGTTTGTTTCTGTTGGGGAGGTGAGAGGAACAATCGGCTGTGATGAGCACACATGAGACTGGTTCTTTTGCATGGTTGATCGGATGCCACGTGTTTGTGCAATGGTCACACCCGGATGAGGCCCTCAAAATATCCCGGACTGCATGTATGCTGCGACCGCAAATGTGCTGGTCGATAAAGTGGGCTCCACGTAAAATCCATACAATCCGACAATACATAAGAATAAGGTTAACATGTATCAATGTGTGCAAGGATGTCTTTGGTTTAGCATTTGCATAGTTTCGAGGCCTTTTCGACAAACACAAAATGTGTTTGGCAAAAATTTTGGGTTACTTTGGAGAAATGGAACTTGGAAGCGCACAACAAAAACCCAGTACTTTCTGTTGGACGCAAATTGCGCAACCCAAGATCTCCATAACTAGAATAAGAATATGCATAATTGAAAAGAAAGATTAACGTATCTATTTTGGGATCCATCATACATAAAGCGGAAGCAGAAAAAGATTTCCCACATATCAAGGGGATCCACGCAGTTCTTCTCTTCTAACACATTGCCTCCGTATCACCCGATGAACGGCGGTCCCGCGTTTAGCGTTAGGTAAACGCTCGCTTAGATGAGGGATACATGTGTGAGAATTAGGGTTAAATGAGGAGACTTGGAAGACTATTTATAGAGTTTAAATTAGCCCATTCTGGTAAAATAACTTCAGCACACATGGCCGTATTAGACTAATTAAAAACCTTCTATCTCACCTTAGACCAATCCCCGTAAAACGGTAAACGTTCAACGGGAAATTACAATATCAATTAATGTAGTCCACATTAGGAAAACTCTTACACTTTCTTCCGAGGAGATTGCCAATAGAGAGTTTAAATTCAAGTCCAAGTCTGTTAATATATCCAATTGAACCCACATTTACTCAAAAGGTTAAGCCAATCATTTATTGGAATGTGAGCTCTGCTCCCCTTCGCCACTAGACCGATTGTCCATGATTTTATATCTCTAGGAGCACGTTGTATCGATTAACAAGAGGAGTCCAAGTTCGAGCCCATCAACTTATCTAGTTGAACTCATTTTATTCAAAAGTTTAAGCGAATAAGTTATGTGCCAACTTGAATATATTAACTACTTTACACTAGATCATTTATCTAATGTGAGACTTATCTAATACACATCCTAACAATCTCCTCCTCAAATGTGAGCTCTGCTCCCTTTTGCCACTAGACCAATTGTCCATGGTCTCTACATCTCTGTGGAGCACCAATGGATCCCATTTGTTAGGAGTAAGGAAAAAATTGCTAAGAGAGAGTTCAAATTTTGAGCTAGTTAACATATCTAGTTAAACCCTATTAACCTATCCAGTTGGACCTATCTTTACTCAAAAATTTAAGCCACTAAGTTATAAGCCACATCATTCTTTTGTGTCGCCACCAACTATCCATGGTCTCTATATCTATGTGGAGCATCAATTAATCATCAACTCTAATATCATTTGTTAGGAGGACGTTGTCTCGATTGTTGAGAATGACTATAAATTCGAGCCAGTCAACATATCCAATTAAATTCACATTTACTTATAAACTTAAGTCAATAACTTATGCATCAACTTTGATATATTAAGTGCTCTACACTACATCACTTATCCGATATGATACTTCTCTAACACAACCGACATGTGCATCTTAACACAAGTGACCGTATGGGAGGCAGCCTGAGCTTGGGCGCCCTATCGCCGGCTAAATTGGCTCGTCAACGGCTATTGAGTTCCACTGACAAATAGTTTGAGGTTTTTTACTAAAAAAAAAAAAAAAAAAACTAGCAAAACTATTTTACAAAGTGTAGTAACAGCATTTACCTCAAAATTTCTTTCCAATATGTTTTTGGAATACATTCTACCAATGCCTCTGTACTTTTCCGATGGCATTTCCAAAACCGAATCAAAAGCACCCAAGTATATGTCTATACGGTAAATCCATGTTGCATCTACAGCAACCGAGTTAGGTTCCACGGCTATCGGTTACCGCATAATCCCTAACCAAAGTCAAAAGCCAGATTGTACACAATGGGCATGGCCAGAGCCTGCACTGCACAAGGTCATATGGCAAGGAGAAAGGAAAACAAATTTTACACAGTTTGAGAATACATTATAGCAGAATGGGATTGATAGGAACAAGAATGCTTTTACCGACGTATGAAAGCAGAGTTCATCTGCCATATCTGGAGTGAGGCGATGACATTTGCCTCGGTAGCATTGTTGAACAAGAAGATCCTGGTGTCTCCGTGAATTGCCTAAATGCGCAAGGTGACGATAGTTCTACCTCCTTGAGCAAGCAAAAGCTTTCTTCTATGGGATGGTCCACTTGGATGATGAGAGAGAGTTGCTTCTGACGAATCTGATGGAACAATTGAACAATTGAAGCTCGACTCTCCAGGATTCTCAGTGACAACTTTTCTCCTTCTAGTACTAGGACAGAGCTTCATAGACTTGTTTATTGACGTCGCTTGCCTCGGAAGATCTACCAGAAAAGTATGAGATTTTTACGACTGAAGCAAGCCCAGTTCGATAAAGCACGTGGTGGAGCCAATCACACAGAAAAATCGCGATAAGAGATTGTTGGTTGGGTCCAACTTCATGTGGGGCCCAGCCAGCATTAAAAAAAAAACAAAAAGAAATGGAGTGGTCGTGCGTAGGAGTGCAAAGGAACCAAGACCCACTCGGACCGCCCGGAATCGGATCGGGCTCACCTGTAAATCGGTGGTTCTTAAGAAGCAGGTCAGGTTCCCGATTCCAATTTATGAAACGGGTGGAGTGCCGTCCAGGTTTAGGTTCCATGGCGGATCCGCCCACCTGACCTGACCTTTATATTATAATAATATATTAATTTTTAATATTAAAAAAAAATTGAAATTAGTAAATCTAAAATATTTGACTAAACTCGAGCATAACAGCTTCTCCAATTTAGATTCGACATACACCCATCATGCCATTGGTTCTCTAAGTTAGACAGAACCATTTTTTTCCACAGAACTCGATGTGGATTTTTTTCAAACCCACTCCCAATTCAACCCATCAATGCAAGCTACACTTGAGGTGGTGATGGAAAATTTTGAAAGCTTGCACTGAATCCGAAATTTTTCATAGGGGAAACATGAGATTTCAGGGGGCTTGCTGTACCTAGAGGAGAAAAACGGTCTGAAAGGAGCGACATATAGGTACCATAACGTTTTTTTCCTCCTTATCATTGTTCGAGTTAGACTTAATGTTGGCTGCTAGCTTCTGGTTGCGCAAGTCTAGATCGGCAATATTTCATTGACCTTTGGTGAGACCAGTTCTATGGATCCACCCGAGAACCGGATCGGACCGGCGGTCCGGTTCTCGGGTGGATCCATGTAGTTGATGGACGGTTCTTGGTTCCAATTTTTCGAAATCGGTCTTTAGTGGGCGAGTCCCGATTCTAGGGTGGGAACTACCCACCCGGACCATGCACACCCCTAGTCGCGTGTGTGTGTGTGTGTGCGTCGAAGAAGTGAAGAGAGGAGAGAGAAAACAAAAACTGCACAAGCAAGGGAGAAGAGAAGAAATAAAAAGGGCTACAACTTTGCGACTCCGATTCGAAGGCCAAATATTGTCAAAATTGGATCAAATTTCAGTATGTTGTTCGTGAGACCGAGGGTTACAAGTTGATGGTTTTTGTTTGTCGAGAACCATCTTCGAATTCTCTAGTTGCGGTTAACGTTTTCTTGCTCCAAACTTTTTTTTTGATAACCCGAGAACCCCCATACAGTCGGTAGCTAGCAAGGTAAACCCAGGGTAATGCTAGCGGAGGACCCACCACCCCGACGTCACACTTAAGACACCAAGCGTCTCCATTGGGTTTTGAACCCCTCACCTATGGGGAATGATCAATGAAGCCCTTATCCAGCGGAGCCACCACGGCCGGTGGTGACTTGTTTATCTACCTATGTGGTGATAAAAAAAAATGATTGTAATATTGATGTTGAGCCTCTAGTGTGTAACTAGAGAAGAATACTTTGTGTATCATGCTATTCTCTGTGATTAGTGGACGTTTTTGGGCGGTCCATGGCTTTTCCCGCATCGGGTTTTCCACATTAAATCATTGGTGTTGTTATTTGCTTTGTCTACTTATCATTTCAGCATTATATTTGCATATTGTGAGGCTATACATTGCTGGTTGTTGCTGGGGGTTAATAGATTTTAAGTTAATTTAGTTTCGGGAAGAAATTGATCCTAGATTACATTTGGCCATGGTGAATTGTGTCCCCGGGTTCTCCCCAACAAAGTGATATCAAAGCTAAGGTTGAAATTCTAGTGTTAAATGAAAGAAACTAGTAGCACGATGTTTAAGTTAAATGCCTCGAACTATTCTATTTGGAAGCCTTGGATGGAAGACCTGTTATATTGCAAATACTTATTTGATCCTATTGAGGGCGATGAAGCCAAAGGAGATAAGGAAGACAAATAATGGGAGAGAATGAATTGGAAAACAGTTGGGTTTATCCGACAATGGATTGATGATAGTGTGTTTCATCATGTTGCTCAAGAAACAAAGGCGGACACTTTGTGGAAGAAATTACAAGATCTCTATGAGAGAAAAACTCCACAAAATAAAGCTCTTCTAGTTAAGTGACTTGTGAATTTGAGATACAAGGAGAGTAGTAATATGGCAGAACACTTAAGTGAATTTCAAGATGTTGTAAATCAATTAACAAATCTTGAGATTGATCTTGGTGATGAATTGCAAGCATGCTTATTATTTGGTACTCTTCATGATAGTTGGGACACCTTGATTGTGGCATTAAACAACTCGGCTCCTTTTGGTGTGTTTTCTATGAGCATGGTTAAAGAAAGTTTGTTCAATGAAGAAACAAGAAGGAAAGGCTTGAATTATGCTTCTATATCGAATGCTCTTGTTATAGAAAACAGGGCGAGAAGTCAATCAAGAAGGTTTCAAAGAAATGATACCT
This sequence comes from Eucalyptus cloeziana, assembly GCA_014182715.1. Taxonomy (NCBI): domain Eukaryota; kingdom Viridiplantae; phylum Streptophyta; class Magnoliopsida; order Myrtales; family Myrtaceae; genus Eucalyptus; species Eucalyptus cloeziana. Next base: position 26,377,349 of record CM024637.1, read on the forward strand.
GAGGCAAGTCAAGAGGAAGGTCGATATCAAGATCGAGGAGGAGTGTCAAGTGTTGTAATTGCGGCAAAATGGGACATTATGCAAAAGAGTGTTGGTTGCCAAAGAGAGATAGATCCCATGATAGAAATGGAGATCAAAAGAAAGAAGAGAAACAAGTTACAATAGCAGTTGCATCCAATGGCAATACTGTGTTTGTATATGACGACGGATGTGTGAATCTTACATGCCAAGTCTCTACGTGGGTTGTTGATTCTGCAGCTTCTTTTCATGTCACCTCACGGCATGATTACTTTGCTTCTTATCGCAGTGGCGACTTTGGTTATATTAGGATGGGAAATAGTGATGTTTCCAAGGTTATTGGCATGGGAGATATTTATTTGGAAACTGATGTCGGATGTAATTTTTTTTTGAAAAATGTGAGACATATTGCGGATATTCGACTTCACTTGATCTCTACGAGTGCCTTAGATGATGATGGTTATTGTAATTCCTTCTTTGATGGTAAATTGAAGTTGACTAAATGTTCCATGGTAGCGGCAAAAGGTAAGAAGATGGGCTCTCTCTACACCATGCAAGCTGACTTGATTAAAGAAGAGGTAAATGCAGTGGAGGATTTCTCGGTTGATTTATGGTATATGAGGCTGGGTCATCTTAGCAAGAAAGGACTTGAAATCTTGCTACAAAGAACCTTTTTACCTTTGAAGGAGAAAAATCTAAAGGAATGCACTCATTGTCTTACAGGTAAGCAACATAGATTTTCATTTCATAGTTCCTCTCCACACACGAAATCAAATGTACTTGATTTAGTTCACACTGATGTTTGTTGCATGGATACTAGAACTCTTGGAGGTGCATTATACTTTGTGACATTTATTGATGACTGTTCTAGAAAAGTGTGGGCTATTGCTTTGAAATCTAAAGATCAGGTACTTGTGGCTTTTAAGCAATTCCATGTCAATGTGGAAAGAGAAACCGAGAAGGCTAACAACGGTGGTGAATATAGAGGCCCATTTGAACACTATTGCAGGGGTTATGGTATCAAACTTGAGAAGACTATTCCAAAAACGCCACAGCATAATGGAGTAGCAGAAAGAATGAATCAAACAATTAATGATCGGATTCAGTGTATGCTTTCTCATGTGAAGTTGCCTAAGTCATTTTGGGGTGAAGTGATGAGAACAGTAGTGGACTTAATAAATCTATCTCCATCGGTTCCTCTTAAGGGGGATGTTCTGCAAAGAGTTTGGAGTGGCAAAGATGTTTCCTACAGCCATCTAAAAGTGTTCGATTGTCGGGCATTTATGCATGTTCCAAGAGATGAAAGATCCAAGCTTGATGAGAAGTCTAAACAATGTATCTTCTTAGGTTATAGACATGAAGAGTTTGGCTACAGGTTATGGGATCTAGTTACAAAGAAAGTCATTAGAAGTCGAGATGTAGTGTTTTGTGAGTATCAAACTATTGAAGACATTTACAAGGCGGAGAGACCAAAGAATATAGCTCAACGTTCAGTTAGTTTCAGCCCAAATCCTTCTAATGTTGATAGAAATCATGGGGAGAAATGCATGGAAATCATGAAGATGGTGAATCCTCACATAATGTTGATTCTTCAACTGAGACAGTTGAAATAGCTGAGCAAGAACAATCTATTCCACCTCAAGTTAGAAGATCTGAAAGAGAGCGTAGGTCTTTTTAAAAAATATTTGCCGCATGAGTATATGTTACTCACTGATGCAGGGGAGCCACAAACTTATGAAGAGGCTATATCATGTGTACGAAAGAATGAGTGGCATGAAGCTATGCAAGAGGAGCTTAAATCCTTGCATGAGAACCATATATTTGAATTGGTGAAGTTGCCTAAGAATAAGAGAACACTCACAAATAATTAGGTGTACAAGTTGAAGACAGAAGAAAATAGTTTACGACCACGATACAAGGCTAGACTTGTTGTGAAGGGTTTTCGTCGAACGGCATAGACTTTGAAGAGATTTTTCCACCGGTTGTAAAGATATCTTCTATTCGAGTTGTTCTTGGGTTGGCTGCCAGTTTGAATTTAGAAATTGAACAACTTGATGTAAAGATGGCTTTTCTTCATGGAGACCTAGAAGAAGAGATATATATGGAGCAACCAGAGGATTTTGAAGTTGAAGGCAATGAGCATCTTGTATTTAGATTGAGAAAAAGCTTATATGGTCTCAAGCAAGCGCCAATGCAATGGTATATGAAGTTTGAATTATTCATGAAAGAACAAGAATACGGTAAGACAAACTCCGATTCTTGTGTCTTTATGAAAAGATTATTAGATAATGATTTTCTTATTCTCCTACTTTATATGAATGATATGTTGATTGTTGGGCATGATGCCAAGAAAATCAAGAGCTTGAAAAATGAGTTGAGTAAAGCTTTTGCAATAAAAGAGCTAGGCCCGGCTAAGCGAATCTTAGACATGAGAATTACTTGTGATATGAAGAATAAGAAACTGTGGTTATCTCAAGAGAAGTATATTGAAAAGGTGCTCGAAAGATTCAACATGAGCACATGTAAACCGGTGAGTACTTGCAGGCTATTTCAAGTTGAGTAGTAATAAGTGTCCTTCAAGTGAGAAAGAGAAGGTTGAGATGATGAAAATTCCTTATGCATCGGCTGTGAGCAGTTTGATGCATGCCATGGTTTGTACAAGACCTGATATTGCTCATGCAGTTGGTGTTGTAAATAGATTTCTCTCTAATCCGAGTAAGGAGCATTGGACCGCTGTTAAATGAATTTTGAGATATCTTAGAGGCACTTCTACATTTTGCTTGTGTTATGGAAATGCGAAGCCTGAGTTGAGTGGCTACTCGGATGTGGACTATGCCGGTGATGTTGATTCTCAAAAATCCACATCGGGTTATATAATAATCTTTGCAAGGGGAGTTATTTCATGGCAATCACAATTGCAAAAATGTACTGCTTTTCTACAACTGAAGCGGAGTATATTGCTATTACCGAAGGAGGTAAAGAACTTTTGTGGATGCAAAAATTCCTCCAAGAGTTGGGCTTGAAGCAAGAGAAGTTTGTTCTATATTGCGATAGCATGAGTGCCATCCATCTTAGCAAGAATCCGGTGTTGTATTCAAGATCAAAGCATGTTGATGTGAAGTATCATTAGATCCGAGAAAAGCTAAAAGAGAAGCTCTTCCTACTTGAGAAAGTTCATACCGACAACAATAGATCCGACATGATGGCCAAAACCTTGCCAGTGGTGAAGCTTGACGTTTATAGAAGAAAAGCGAGCATTGACGAACCTTCCCACATGAGGTGGAGGGGGAGATTTGTTGGCTGGGTCCACCTTCATGTGGAGCCCAGCCAGCATTAAAAAAAAAAAAGAACAAAAACAAGTGGAGTGGTCGTACGTGTGTGTGCGTCGAAGAAGTGAAGAGAGGAGAGAGAAAACAAAAACTACACAAGCAAGGGAGAAGAGAAGAAAGGAAGAGGGTTGCAACTTTGCGACTCCGATTCGAAGGCTAAATATTGTTGGAATCAGCTCAAATTTCAGTATGTTGTTCGTGAGACCGAGAGTTACAAGTTGATGGTTTTGTTTGTCGAGAATCATCTCCGAATTCTCCAGTTGTGGTTAACATTTTTTTGCTCCAAATTTGTTTATCTACCTATGTAGTGAGAAAAAGATAATTGAAAATGTTGATGTTGAGCCTCTAGTGTGTGACTAGAGAAGAATACTTTGTGTATCATGCTATTCTTGGTGATTAATGGATGTTTTTGAGTGGTCCGTGGTTTTTCCCGCATCAGATTTTCCACGTTAAATCCTTGGTGTCATTATTTACTTTGTCTACTTATCATTTCAGCATTATATTTGCATATTGTGAGGCTATACATTACTGGTAGTTGCTAGGGGTTAAGAGATTTTAAGTTGATTTAGTTTTGGGGGAGAAATTGATCATGGATTGCGTTTGGCCGTGGTGATTTGTGTCCCCGGGTTCTCCCCAACAGAGATTGGGTGTGGTGGCTGAGGTAACAGAGGCAGCCTATCACAATTCAAGAGAAAGCGCATGGAAAACTGACAGCAGAAGGCACAGACACCTTTTAATTTCTATAATGTGACCGGCTGCTTATGTTTCTCCCTGCCAACGAATTTAGTCTTATCGAGGAACATTACCATGCATGCAAGAAGGTGAAGAAGGCGCCTGGATTGGTCAGTGCAGTTCGAAGTCTTGAGATTGCCATCCCGGCCCCTGCCGATGTAGAAATAGAGGAGTCTACTGGGATAGGCTCTGGTCTGCAAGAACCAGAAGGCCAAAAGGCCCAAGAGCACCTCGCTGAGAGGCTCGGCCACTGGTGCTGCAACTGAAATTGGCATAAGCTTACAGGTGTCGTCTCTAGGACCTCTTCATCTGCCATGATGTCTTACATTGGTTACAAGAAGTTCTCGACTTTACCAAATTAATAACTACGGAACAACACAAACCTGTGTGGCGGTTCCGACATCTGGAGGCATAATGGATTCAGCTTTGACCTCTCTGTCACGGAATTCCTTACTGTTTAATCTTAGACTTTCCAATTCCTCCACTGGCCATTGAAGTAGGTGGGTACCCATCTTTTTTTCGAGCACCAAGGTCCTTGGAATTTCCTGAAAGATACCACTCAAATGATCGTGATTGATAAATTAATAAGATTTTGAGCTTTATTGACCCTAAATATGACATTTAATATCTCTTATAATTTCTAGCTTCCATTCTCAAGACAATAGTGAGCACGGTTCAATTTATATTTCTACAGTCTTACTATATTCGGAAATGCTTTGATCAATTGGACAGAAGTTCGGCAGACATGTCCTGGCAGATTTGAAGCAGAGGGGTTAATTTCAATCAATTTCATTCTCAGGAAGTAGACTGTACAACTGTAAAAGTCAACAGAAACGGTAATAAAACCTGAAGTGAAGCTCATCCCTTCTGCTCATCCCTTGTGCACACCAGTAGCCTCGGTGTCAAATTCCAGCAGATACACACACAAGATTCTCCTGCCTTTGCCGTGGTCATAGAATGTCTGTGAGGCATATAAATTACCATAATCAAACCTAATCCCGATTCCCACATCAGTTTCGGGACTGTCTGGAACCCAAATTATTGGCCTTCACATCATAACCCCAACTGCATAGTGATCATGCCTATCCTCGTCGATGCTAGCCTTCATCACACGCTTCACTCCTGGACCATTAACCAACATGTCCAAGCCATTTTCATGGTTCACCAAGATCAGGAAAAAGTCCACACATTCCCACATGCCGGTCCCTGGAACAGAGAACGCCAGGCAGGAGCTCAGAGTCCTTGAAGTCCTCGGTCTCATGCACAAATGACATTCTTGTATTATCGACCTTAGTGCCAATTAGAATTTGCCACTCTCCTCCCGAAGTGTTCCAGGCAGTCGCTGGGTCACAGAAGTCCGACTTGTCAAAACCTGGAGGGGGCTCTATAATTAGGTTGCCAGGGTAGTTGATCCAATTGATGAGGAGTGGATTGGATGGATTGGCGGGGTATGCAAGATTTTGGTACGGCACAGAATCATTTTGATGATCCAGTGCAGAGCACAATCACTTGGCCATCTGGCAGGATCATGGCCGATCCACTCCACATGGCATCATTGGTGTCGCACCACTGATCAGCCACAATGGCAAGAGGGAGGTGGAGCCAGAGGATCGATTCCTTGGACATGTCATGGCCCCAGACCATTTTATAATGTCTGCAATCCAGACCTTCGGTGTCGTATTGGTAGAAGAAGTGGAAATATCCGTTGTAGAACATTTTATGAGCCTGATCAGCACAACTGCGAACGCAGCAGAAACCATCGCTCGCTAGGTTTTGGGTTCTGCATTTTCACAATTGGATATCAAGCAGCTCGTGTCAGGTCTTCTTTCTTTTCCTATTCCTAGAAAGACAAATTATCAACTTACCTACCTGTGGATAGACTTGCTCTTCCTCTCACACTGCTCACATTAACTACCTTAAATTCATAACAGCACGAAGATTCTTACATAATTTTGTCACTTCTGATGTAAAACCTCACCAAAGCCCTTTAAAAGAAGCAAAACGCGTTAGTACGGGATAACTTCGCAGCCAAGGCATGCGAAAGTTTCAGACAATCATGAACTTCAAGTGGCGAAGTTCACAAGCCAGTGTTTCGAGAGAAGTCACAACAATGAGATGCTGCATTTGCAAACACATTAGTACAAGGTTTGAGGAGACTCTCGAAGACGATGTCGAAGGGCTTCGAAGCAAATGGCAGTGGCTTTTGAGCTCTTGAATCTGAAGTAAAAGAAGAAGAAATGCCAATGGTTTTGATCTATGGAAGGGGGAAAGCGTGAGATGCCATTGAAGACGGAGCGAGACCTCGTCAGCCGAAGCCAGCGCACGTACTTTTCATGAGACTGCGAGCTTCAACTTTTCGTCTTTCCCGTTTTTGGGTTGGTGATGGATTCGATAGAAAAGACATCGTGCGTTCGACATAATCTTAAACAGTTCATTGTGTAGGTCTCACGATGGAATCTACGTGTCGACTGATTCTGCAGCCCCCATCCAACTCTCCATTTTGTACAAAATCTCATCTCCTTTTCATCAGCTTATAATATTTTCAGAAAAGATATGGCTATGGAAAAACAGAAAAGAAGAACCAAATTTTTAGACACTCAGGAGATGAATAACAGCAAATGAACAGTGAACTTTCTCTGTCGTTTAACTACATCATCTGCAGACGCTTGTCTTCTTTTTCTTCTTCTTTTCTTCTGCCACTCGTCCGCTCAAAAATGGAAATGAAGGTCCCCTGCCCATCCTGTGAACTGAAGATGGTGGGACTGATAGAACTTGTACAGGGTCATCAACAAAGGGAACGTTACAAAAAAATAAAATAAAATTGCGCGATCTTTATGTCCAATCTCTTTTCTGCTTCCGTTTCGGTCACTGGGGGCTGTACGGGCGGATGAAAGCAGAGTTCATCTGCCATATCTTGAGCGAGGCCTTGACATTAGCCTCGGTGGCATTGTTGAACAAGAAGACCCGGGCGGCCCCGTAGATGGCCTTGGTTGGGTAAACGCGGGCCGTGATGCAGCTCCTCCCTCCCTGCGCGAAGGTCTCTACGATCGAGTGATCCACCTGGAAGATCGATGAAAGAAAGGGCGAGTAACTGATAAGTCTAGGGATAGGCACGGCGTATGACATCATTTCATGTGAACGAGAATGCGAGCTCTCTCACCAGTATTCTGAGCGACAACTTCTCGCCTTCAAGTACCGGGACGAAGCTCCCGTAGACTTGCTTGTGGACATCGGTCGCCTCGGAAGATCTACGGAGAAAAGAAACAAGCATTCGGCATGATTGATGAAAGCGAGACCGGACAAGAATCGAAGGAAAAAAAAAAAACGAGATCGAGAGGGTTACCTCGATTGGTCAGTGCAGATGGAAGTCTTGAGGGTGCCGTTCCGTCCCTTAACGACGTAGAAGTACACAGGAGTCTGCTCGGATAGGTCATCGTCTGCAAGAACCAAGAGGCCGAACGGTCCTAGAGCACCTCGTTGAGAGGCCCCGCCACTGGCGCTGCAAACATAATCGGCATCAGCCTCGGGTGCCGCCTCTAGGGCCTGTTTGTCCAGCTCAAATTCTGCCACGATGTCCACCTGAAAATCATGTTTTTTCATTAGCCAAAATTCCTTATTTCACTGAATAGTTACAGCTACAGATGAAGACTTGAAGACACCGACCTGTGTGGCAGTTCCGACATCTAGAGGCACCACCGTCCCGGCTTTGACCTCTACGCTGTCGAATTGTTTGCTGCGTAATCTCAAGCTGTCTACTTCCTCCACTGGCCACTGAAGCAGGTTGCTTCCGGTCTTCGTGTCGAGAACGATTGTCCTCGGAAGTGCCTGAGAAATACGAATGGAGTTCATCATACTCGATCTCGTATGAGGATTTTGACGTCATTAAACCATCATATGATGTGTCACAACAATTTCAGAGCACATTCAAAGGCAAGTGAAAACATTGAACAGACCTGAAGTGAAGCCCATCCTTTCTGCACATCGGCGTTCTCGCTGTCCGACTCCGTGATCCAACCCCACAAGATCCGCCTACTCATGTTCTGGTCGTAGAACGTCTTCGAGGCGTAGAATATACCGTAGTCATACCTGATCCCGATCCCCACGTCAATCTCGGGGCTGTCCGGGACCCAAGTGTTGGCCTCCTCGTTGTAAGTCCCGATCGCATAGTAATCGTGCCTGTCGTCGTCAAGGCTAACCTTCATCACGTGCTTCACTCCCGGACCATTCACCGACGTGTCCAACCCGTCATCCGAGACCGGGAAAAAGTCCACACATTCCCACATGCCGGTCCCGGGGACGGCATGGAGCAGGCCCGGCAAGAGTTTGTAGTTCTTGAAGTCCTCGGTCTCGTACACAAACGACACTCCCGTCTTGTTGATCTTGGCCCCGACTGCGAAGCGCCATTTGCCTCCGGACGTGTACCAGGCGGTCGTCGGGTCACGGAAGTCCAACTTGTCGACGCACTGCGGAGGCGCTAGGATAGGGTTGCCCGGGTGCTTGACCCAGTCGATGAGGAGCGGGTCGGAGAGGTTGGCAGGGTAGGCGAGGTTCTGGAGCTGCACGGACTCGTTGGACGAGCCGGTGTAGAGCATCATGACTTGGCCGTCGGGGAGGACCGTAGCGGAACCGCTCCACACGCCGTTGATGTCGTACCACTGGTCGGCCACCATGGCGAGGGGGAGGTAGAGCCAGTGGATCAGGTCCTCCGACACGGCGTGGCCCCACACGATGTTGCCCCAGACGGCGGCGTCCGGGTTGTATTGGTAGAAGAAGTGGTACCAACCTTTGTAATACATGGGACCTAGCATGATTTCACTTTTTGATGTCAATTCCTATACGAAGTTACACTTTCATGAAAGCAGATTTGTGGCTAATCCCGCGGTGACATGTTGAAAAAGAGTTTATTGTTTAGAAGCAGTATGAAACTCGAAATTCTGATTATATAACTACTAGTTTAGTGTAATTATCAGAAAATGCAATATTATAATTTAAAAAAAAAAGAAAAAGAAAAAGAAAGAAGGAAAACCATCTTACCGTTGGGATCTATTGCAGACGATGAAACGGGATTCCCATGCCACGGCAAGAACAGAGCCATGAAACGAAGGAGAAAAAAATAAACGCAAATCAGTTAAATATAAATCTCCATCTGTAAGCATCGATAAAGTCAAAATCATTATTTTTCCCAAAAAAAAAGAAAATTGAATTTAAGAATAAGCACCTCCATAGATTCCTATCTTTTTTATTCCACGAGATTCACAAATTTGGTATTGCAGTCCAAGTTAATTACATTTTCCGGTGTGCTGTACGCTCGTCGACCAAAATCTTAACAAAAGAAAAAACCTCAAATGACCTTTCAAGGTACCCAGAAAAAGATTTGACTAGAAGAACCCTCAGAAAAAAAAATTTGAATATCACTCTAGAACGTAAATAACATCAACCAAAATTCCAGAAAAAAAGGCAAAAAGCATTCTCAAAGAAATGAAATGCCATAGGAAAATAAAAGGTCACCATTCATCCAGTTCTTCTCCGGCTGGAAATGGTAAGCCGTTCTCTGCCACGACAGCATGCTGTTGTTCCACGGGAAACTCCGCAGGTTGGCGCCGGCGAAGACCGCATTTGACTTTGCGGACACTCCTTCCTTCACGCCACGAGGCACTGGCCCGACCACCGTCTCGACCGGCACCGACCTCCGCCCAGCTCCTCCCAGGAGGAACGGCGCCAGCCGGGCAGAATTGACTTCCGCGCAGACGTCCGGGCTCGTGTCGGTCAAGAAACCGATCACTATCCCCACGACCAGCAAAACGGAAAGTCCCACCGCCAAGATTGCCTTGACCGGTCGGCGGCGGTCCCTCGGCTCCTCCCCACCCGCGAGGGGGGCGTACTCGGGTCAACGGGAGACCGACTTGGGTAGGGTTGCGCCATTTGCGAAACGGCTTCAGGATGGGAAAGAGTTTTCTAGGATTAGCTTAAATAGACAAAATGTAGAGAGAAAGAAGAGAGAATGCTAGCCGTTCAAAGGAAGGAAATAGAAGTGACAATGGAGGAAAGCCAGAATAAGGTAATTTTGGTGTTTGTGATGAGGTTAGGTTTGGCTAACTTAGCAAAATTAGCGATGCTGAATTTGGAAAAGGGTATCCACCCCTATCCAAGGCAAACGATATCAATGGCCTGGACTTGAAGATGGAGATGGCGTTTCTTAATGCTGGATGGATTCTGAAAATCAAGGTCCATATATATACACGCACCCGTTCCACTGTAAAGCCGAAGGGATTAAGGACACTGTTTATTATTTCGTTTTGGAACGTACAAAGTTGTCCATTGTAATTATTAGTGGCATTGTTTTTTCGAGGGATGCCAATGGGATGGTAAATTCTAGAATTATCCTTGTTTTAACGCTGAGATCTCCAGTCAAAAAAATACATTTATATGTACGCACGAAAAGACAAATCCGAAGCATGTGCACGAAACTCCCCTGGGAATTTAATTAAGTTATCTACATCAAATTGAGTAACTTTGTCCCATACGAGTCATGTTAGGTGTCTGCCTTGATTGAGGGCAGTTCAACAAGGAAACAAGGAAGATGCCTGTTCATCCATGTTTCATTGCTGTTCGCAGATTTTCGAGATTCCACCCTAGTTTTTAAGTATATTTCCACCCTTTTGGTATCTTAATGTATCTCAATTTCGAGACCTCGATGAATATCTCAGGTTTCTTATTTTAGATTAATTTAGGGGTGACGTGAAACTTGCACATTCAACCATCGGCTCGAGATCCTCTTGTTTAGTTGGAGATTATAGGTTGTGACTAGGGTCGTTAATCTGATCCGTCGATGCATCTCCAACGTTCCTGCGGATGGGAAGAACAACAATAAAGGAGGAAGAGGAAGAGGTTGGAGGGTGCCAACAATGGACTAGTATAAACCACACGTTTAAGAAAACGCGAAAGAGAAAAGTCCAATTCAAACTCAATCAAAGGAAGCAAAAGCGCACAGCCGTCAAGGTAACTAACTGCAAATAAAATACTAATTGTTCCCCCTACTACCGTGTGGGAGAGCGCGACCCGAATTGGCCGATCGATTTGGGGCTAGGAATGAATGATTCAATGGTCCAAAAAGGAGGGCATTCGAGAACGCAAAAGAGAAAGGTGGGACACGTAATCCAAACCTAGGGTTTTTCTACCATCACCGTGGAGAGCTCGACTCGGCAAAAGAACATGTCCCACAAGTAAACAAGGTAAACAAGGAGCAATGAGAAGCTGCTGGTTCCAATCCGAAAGGTGACCTCTCATCAGCATCGACTCCATAATGCCATTTTCAATGTGCAGATTCATGTCCAACTCCGACGGTTTACCGTCCACATGAATATAGTACTTGAACGCGCGATCTTAGCCACAGCCACAGGACATGGATGACTCAGCCCCGACACATGGTTTGACCAGATTGATTGACGAGGTGCGTGGGGACATGTTGGAATTTGTGGTTCGCAGGTCTCTTCATTAGTAAAAGGACAAGGCAATTGATGATGCAAGAGAGCCAAACTCTTCATTAGGAAAAGGACAAGGCAATTGATGCAAGAGAGCCAACCGTCCCAAATCAGCACTTCGCGTTTTTCTTTCGTTTTCTTCCCAATAATGTTGGTGAATCATGGAGGAGTGCTTGATTGCTAGCTGGCCCTGCATTATTCACATGCGCGGCCACGTGGTGGCCTCCCAACACCACATGCTCTTGCCACCACAGAAAATTTTTGACGGTTTTGGTAAAGAACCCGAAAATAACGGGTAGAGAGGGATCGAGATGTTGGTACGTAAGCGGGTGTCAAATGGGGTCGATCGAGGGTTTGGATGTCAATGAATGATTGGGATTCGGATAGAACCAATCATGGCAATAGCAAAATTTCGAAAATATACTCCGAATCTACTATTGTATTTGTATTTGCACCAATTCGATCCTACAATTTTTTAGATCCCGACAAATTCGAGTCTCACCTAAGACTGATGAGGTTGACCCTCGCCTATGGCTGGTCTGCAACTGTTGTCGAGGCCTAGCAATTGGCAGAGGAAAAAAGAAAGATAAAGAAAATAATTATTAAAAAGTTAATTAATAAAATATATTTATGTTAGTGTCGGCGTATCATGTAAAATGATCAGCATCTATATCAGTAACTTCCAATCAAAATTAGTCAACATGACTAAATTATTATGTTGTTGAAAAGTTTAGAATTTAATTGACTTGAAATATTTACGACTGAATTGATATAAATGTAATAAATTTAGATTTTTTTAATAATTTTCTCATTGATAATTTAATAAAGATTTGTTCGTGAGTCATAGATCCGCCTTCTTGTCATTGGCTCCACCAACTCAATGCAGTGTAGAGGTTCGATGTGATTTTGTCAGGAGGTGACGGAATTTGTGATTCACTCTGAATTTAGGCCATTGATCATTGACGTGTAAAGTGACCAAGAAAAAGCCATTGTACATTCTATTTGGCGCAAGAAACAATAATCAGATTCAAGTCCCCACAATAATCACTTTTGAGAGATGCGCTAATCTTGTTAATAAGGACATGAATTATAAGCCACACAGTATTCAAGCAGTTCATTTGCAACAATAATAATAATAATAATAATAATAATAATAATAATAATAATAATAATAATAATAATAATAATAATAATAATAATAATAATAATGGATGTGTACTCAGTGTTTAAGAATTGATAAGTTCGAAAAAAAAATTAGTAAGTTGCACAAATAAAAATATGTAAGTTAGTACAAGAAATTATTAAATTGTAAACTATAAAAACAAAAAAAGTGGGTAAGGCACCAATCATTTTCTTTTTACAAATGAATTACTACAGGAATCAAAATCCATTTGCTTGGATACATAATAGTAGAATTCTAAAAGTCAAAAAGATTCAACAAATTCCTTCAATCCAAGATGCATCAAGCTCACACGTTTATAATTAAAAATCTGTAAGTTAGTACAAAAATTATTAATTTGCAAACTATTAAAAAAAAGTGGATAAGGCACTAATCATTTTCTTTCTACCCATCAATTATTATGGGAATCCAAGTCCGTTTTTGCTTGGGATACGGTCCGCAAGTCAAAAAGATTGAACAAGTTCCTCCATCAAGAGATGCATGGAGTTTACACGTGTTTAACGCCGTCATCACTTTACCATCTTTCCGCTCTTCGACTTTTAAACGAGTGGACGGCGCATTCCACAGGCAGCAAAATCATTTGATGAGCTTGAATAGCACTTAGCACGACCGAAACAGAGCACGTGAAAATAGGACCCTCCTCACTCCAATGCCTACATTCCATAAGGGTTTCCAACTTCAGGCACGAGGGCAATGAATTTCGTGTGCGAAGAAAAAGAGTCGCGCGTGATTTCATCTACATGACTTCCACCCGTAACAGTATAGCCGACCAGGCTTAATTGAAGCTAACAGCTAAGAAATCATCAGCTGAAGACATATTCTCCTGACATGTTCTGGCAAAATCTTTTGCCACAATGTTATGCGCTCAGTTATTTGTTTTTGCTGGGCATGCTTCTCCAGAAATATTAGAGCAGCTAAGACAAGTCTCATTAGCATCCCAAAAGCATGCGACAATGCGAGAGCCGAGTCATACGCCACGAGCATTGAAAATAATTGGTCTTTTGGGGAGGAGCTTTCGGAATAAGAAATACACGATAAAGCAGAAACCCGGGACACCAAAGTCATACTCTGTTTGATGACGACTCAAGTTCGGTTTAGAGCAAGGAGAAAGAAGTCGATAGCTGTAAAACTTATTAACACCAGGCGATGACCTATAAATTCTTTTCTACCAGAGCTCATGTGAGTGTCCGAGGGAAAAGTCGAGTGCGTAAAGCAGTTGGAATCAGAAATGTTCTCTTCATAAATAAGAGCCACTTAGCGATTCCAGATCGGTGAATCATACATTTGGGGGTGGCCAGATCTTGCCGAAGAGCTCCTCCACTCGTTTGGCCTGATTAACGTACCCATCCAATCCAGCTGCAAGTAGCTCCACAGAAGCTGGTCCCATAGCTGAGGCAAGGGTCAGTTGGTCCCACTTACAAAGCTGAACAGGATATACACCATTAAAATCAAGTCAGTGACATTCTAAACGGGAGAGAGAGAGTCGTTTATCACAATGATGAATGGCATCTGATAGTTATCTTTCTTACTCAACAGGCAGCAATCGTCCATATGGAAGTAGCACTACAGGCTAGTTACGAAAAAAATGTAGGCAAGCACGCCTATAATTTTTTTAAGGTTTTTAGCAAGCTTCTTATGATATGTAGCTTTAGCTGCATGCACTTTGCTAGGAAGAGCATTCAACAAGCATGCATACACGAGTGTGTATGTGCATGGCCTGCACTATGCACTTTCCAATCTAAGAACGAAGATACACTAAGTGGGACACACCCAAAGCAACTAACAAAAATCCACTGTCCTTCACAGCGCACATCTATTTTCATTCCAACAGGTTTGCAAGCTACAGCGTCATTGGTCGCTTATTGGATCATTGGGCCCCGAAATGGAACTCACATGATCTAACGACTACCCTTAAAATCAAATGGGCTCACACAGACTTGATGCAATGAAGAACCTTTCACAGGGGAAATAAATATGTAAAACTGAAGCGCACCTCTTCTTCAGAGAAATTGTAGGTAGCAGCAGACTCTGGTGACAGCCTCCTAACAAAAGAGTATTTCTCATCTGGAGTAGTGATCGATTCTTTGAGAGATTGCAAGACCTTCAATGGTGCAATAATATAGTCCACCCTGTAAAGAGAACAGAAAGACATGATCAGAGAATGACATTCCTTGATTGAAACTGATTAGAAACTCCGATTCTGTTAAGAAGATCAGCATAAGAGAAACATGATGCCACAAACTTTGCAGGGGTAGAGAGAGAGAGAGAGAGAGTACCCTAGAAGACTGAACAAATCCTGCTTGTTTCTAACTGCTGCTGCCATCAATTTGGATTTATGCCCGTGTTTGTGGATGTAATTATAAGCCTTTGTCACCTGCATGAAGAACATCACTAGATAAGGCATGACTAGTTATTTTGCAGCAATATTGTGAAATAGAACTCTTTGATCGCATTATTGATGCAATGGAGTACCCTCATGTCAAATGAACTTTAATCCGGCATTCCAACTAGATGTTTCTCTATCTTAATATGCAGTCCAACCAGGTGTCCAGACAAGAGATGCAAATTAACAGTAGCAGCATAGGACTTCTATAAAGGAGCTCAGACATCCCCTACTGCCAAGGCATCATCGAATAGTACCAGAATGCTGCAAAATAAAACCATCAATGCTAATTGATCACCATGTCTCCAACAAGGTGTACCTTGTGAGTTGACATCCTTTTCATATAGATCAAAGACAGGGACAGAGGTTGTAGATCAAGGAAGGCAATGAACTTTATGAAACCACTTTACAAAACACAACTATTGTGGCTTTAGATTGAGCATAACAATTAGATGGCTTAAAGCGCCAGGATCCTAATGAACATAGCGAGGGATATGCAGCGAGTAGTCATGTTAATTCCAGCATTTTCAATTTGCAAGTAGTAGCTCAAACCACCTCTATATTCCCCTTGGCACATGTCAATTGCATGTGTATAAGAAACATTACAGAAACTGCACCTAAGGAGACATGAAGCAGATTGCTCCTATGATCTCTGGCTCATGTGAATTCTGTAGTTCCAAGAGATCATGAAAATATCGTAAGTTAAACAACCATACCTTTCGTAGTAGTCAACTAAGAAACTAAAGAGAAAAGTCATAACACTATTGAACAAGAGTTGAACCCTTAAACCTTCTAAAAGCCAATGAGTTTATAAAAAGACACGAAGCTATCATGAATTTCGACAAGAGAATATCCATGAACAGTGAGTTTGGGTGGCCATGGGTAACTGAAGAAAACCTGTTGTAGCATAGAATACAATCAAAAATGAGTCTAAGACTCTTATTAATTTTACCAAAAATAAAAGCTTTGCAACTAACCAGAGCCAACCCTGGATCTTCACCTCTTCCCAAAGCAGCATCGACCTCTGGATCACCAGAGTGATTGCGTGCCCAATCCTGAGGATGATGCAAGTGTCAAATGGAATGTCACAAATAACGCAGAAAATCATTATAGAGACATAGCCAAAGGGCTAAGCTGTTACCCTAACGCGACCAACAAAAATCTGAATGACAGAAGCGCCGGCTTGTGCAGCAGCCGCTGCTTGAGCAAAGCTGTAGATAAATGAACAGATAATCAGTGGCTAGTACATTAAGGCAGCTTAAGGAAAGAGAGAGAAAGGAGGAAACTAGGAAATATATATAGCATGATACGCAAAAAGATCAAAGCAACAAGGAATAGAATAGCAGTGGAACTTCCAAACACAAAATGAAAGAACCTAACTATTATCAAGCTGGATCGCAAGCCCTAGTCCGCCAATAGTGCTTACAATTCTCTACACAAATTAAGCCCTAGTTGTATCTTTCACCTATAGTAAAAAAACATTGCCATCAGAAATTCAAAAATATTTCAGAGTCCATGTCCACTATCCCCACCAATATGATCTCCTGACATTAGAGGCAGTGCAAAAGAACCGCACATTCACCCGCAACATGGTCACTGAAACCAATGCCGGGCGAGGAAACAAGTACTACATGGTTATGATTCAGATTTGAAAGTAAAATGGATACTTGTAATCACAATCAAAAAGCTAGTATAGAATTAAGTCGTGTAGAGAATCTTGTCAATCACACTCAATTAGGTACATGGATTCAACCTGGTGCTTCCACAGATTTTTCCCACACATTAGATAGTTAGTCATGCCATCAATTATCTAAACATTGCAATGAGAGAACTCTTTCAAGTCAACATTCAAACAGGCCATTACCCCTGATTGTGGGCATTGGCGCCTGGCTCAACCAAACTGCAGCCCAAAATTTTGAAGGCGAGTGGGTACAGCCCATGGCTCTCTTTTAGGGTCTGACAAGCCTCTCATATGTTAAAACTATCTCTTTAGGTGTATTTATGTCATTGATCATTTTAAGTACGACTATTTAGGGCCAATGCGCAGCCAAACTGGATAGCCAGTCCACTATGCTTTTACAGAGGTCCGGTGCAGCCAGTGTATAAATGAGGACACTAGATGATAAACATCAACATAGCTTGACTGGGTAAGTAAATAAATTGAAGTAGCAAAAAAGGCCTTTCCAAATATACCTGTAAACAAAAGTCAAATGTGTCTGTATGCCCTCATATTCAAGCAATCTTGAGGCCTCTATCCCCTACATAAACACCCAGGAATGGCCCACAGAAGGGCCAGATTTGCATAAGCTAACTTTAAAAAGTAAAGTGCCACCAATTCCAACTAAGGTGCACACTGGCCACTTACTTGCCATGTGGAAGGAATTTTAAACAACAAACGCTCGGGAGGGACGTCTACTTCACCGTACAGCTTTAGCAAGTCATGCACCTGCAATGAGTATAATGTAGCTGGCATCAGATTGGACAACCAATTTCCAATTTTTACCGCTAAGAGCTGCTACTCATACTGCAGATCAAAATCGTCAAGAAAATTTTAACAATCTTGTCTTTACAAGGAGCATACAATCAATTCAACAATAACCACTTCTGTGAGAAAGTGGAGTCAGCCTCATCTCCAACATCACACTCTCTAATGTACTCTCCATCGCAACACATTGCACCAAGATCAACTGTATGAGCCAAAATCGGAGTAACATCAATCATTAAGTGCGATTACACAGAAAACACTGCATTTAGAGAGGAAGCTCAATTATTTACTATCTTGGATAATAAAACCTCTTTGATATGAAATAACTGCAAGACAGTCATTCGCTTAAATAGCTTAGTAGGGACTTTTAATTTATCGATTTTTGTACAGGGCTTCTGCCATTAGTAACCTAATATGGACAGTTACTCCTAGCAACACATGGAGAGTAGCTCTATGGCTATCAGGATATCACAGGCTTATTGATCAAGGAGTACAAAAGAAGCCAATACCTTCCGAATAATTCCATGAGTGTCATAAGCCAGACGAGCATCCACCTCTGTTGATACTCTACCAGGAACAAGCTTTGACAAATCACTTCCAACATTGACCAAAGCCTACATTGAGAAATCTCACATCAACCACCCAACCAAAGGTAGGAAAGGCAAATTCATACAAGATCCGACATGTCGCTTATAAATATTTGATTAAAGAAAATTATTTTGTTTCCTTTTTCTATTTTGGACAAGGAAGCCGATGAATATTTTCCTTTTCATGGTTTCTTTCCCTCGGTACTTACATGATCCGTCAGCTCAGGGGCAAACTACTAATGTCAGTAAGGTAAAATTTACCCTCTTTCGTCGTACTCCTCATTCAAATTCCATACAAAAACAAAGGGGAAGTACTATAAATTTCCCCCTTGTTCTTTTTGCTTTCCAACTGAACTTTTCTGTCATATAACACATCATGAATTGAGAACTGTAAGGTAGAGTGGGAAAAAACGCCTACCTTGTTGACAAAACAGGACAGCCTCATGTCATTGTTCGCCAACCCATAGCAGCCTCTATCAGCCAAGGCCATTTCGACGGCATTCTAAGTACGAGAATACAAGAATGACCTCCATTGAGCGAACAGGGGCAGTTAATTGGGGAATCAAAAGACTTGAGGGGACTTCTTCCTACTAGTAGTGCCCGAAAATTTCCCCCCAAAACGAAAAAGAGATCGTTACCCTGAAAATGGTATCCGGAAGACTACATATCCCCAGGAGGAGCGAGGAGCTGACGGTGGCAGCTGTAGGAGGGAACCTGAGAAACCGGAGCGATTGCGAATAATAAATCGGTCGATCAAGCTCGAAACTTTTTCGATACAAAAGAGAAAAACGGGATTTCGCCGTCGCGTATCGCGATAATGCCAGTGCAGAAAGAGGATTTTCGCTTCGCTTACTTCTCGAAGTCATCGAAGATGACGGTATCGGGAACGATCTCGCTGAAGCTGGACACCGCATCCAATTCAGTCCTCGAGCCTTCCAAAAACGAAGCGAAAGATCAATCAATCGTCAAACACAAGAATGTCGATCGCGACGCCCGAAGGTGAGCCGAAGTGCGGATTGGAAGAATACCGGTATCGAGCGAGGAGGAGGAGGAGGAGTTGGAGGAGGCTCGGATTAGAGGGAGCGGCGGCCGGGAGCTGAACGCGAGCTTCGGCGAGGCGGATCGAGCGAGCAGCCTCAGCTTCCCGTCCTGCATATAAAATACACAACCATTCGAAGCGCCGAATCACGCATTTTCCCCATGGAGCATCGTGCAAATGCGCAGAGAGAGGAAGAGGTTACGTGGAGAGAGGAGGAGGAGGAAGCAGAGGAGAGAGTCGAAGAAGGCGGAGATTGCAAGGAGAGCGCCATCTTCTTCTTCGGCTTCCGGAGCTGAGCAAGGGTGGCGAGTCGGAGGAGACAGCTTGGGATGATGCGAGTCAGTAGTGCCGATACGAATTTATCTTAAAGGAAGGAGGTGGCAATTTTTATTTTATTTTTTTTTATCTGTTCAGTTCTACTCTAACGCACTCTTGGACTTTTGTCTATAAGGAAGTGGCAATTTGATTATCCTCTTTCTTTTCTTTTCTTTTTTCCTTCTGATTTCTGGTTTTACCATTTAATTCTCGTTTCGGTGTCTTGGATTTTCGTCTTGATCTGTGAAAATAGGAAGAGACGATGATGATGATTATAAATTCGGGAATTTCCCAGGACAGTCCACTGGATAATATATTTGCACAGCGGGTCCCTCGAGAGACAATGACGGTCTTCTTTAGACTTAGGATGTGCATAATAAAATTTATGGAAACATGAATCAATTTTTGGTCAGAAATTGATTTCTCAATTTCTATTCCATAAATAAGTTTCTGAATAAAAAAATGCATTTGATAACAATTCAAAATTTCTATTTTTGAAATAAAAATTCGTTTGATAATAAAATAAAATTTCTATTTCGAGAAGTGGTGACGACCGGTGTTAGACGCTAAAGCCCAACATCCGGCGACCGGCAGCTGGCGTTCGGCATCTGACATCCGGCAATCAGCGGTAGGCGACTAGAGTCCAAAGTCCAACATCCAACGTCTTGCAACCAACATTCGACATCCGCAGTCCAACGTCCGGTGATCGGCGACTAGCGTCTAGTGTCCGACATCTAGCATCCGCCAACTAGAGTCCAAAGTCCGGCATCATCCGGCGTCCAACATTCGGCGATAGGTGGCGAGCGGTCGACATCCGACGGCCGTTGGTGAGCAACGAGCGATCGGCAGCGGACATCCGGTGGTTGGCAGTGGGCTTCCGGTGTCTACCAATTGGCGATGAGCAACCAACAACCAATGGGCGTTCGACGTCCGGCAACCGAGGCCGGTGGTAGGCGGCAATTGTCCAGCATCCCATGGGCAACGGGTGGACGATGGGCAGTGACAAAACCGAACCATAAGGAAAGTTTTAATTTCTCATTTCTATTTCAAAAATAGAAAAACTAAAAATTTAAGCTTTTAATTTCTATATAAATCTATTTATGGAACAGAAATCTATTCCATAAATAGAAAAATGAAATTATGTTATCAAATGATTTTTGTTCCAAACATGTTCTGGGAAATTAAAAAATAGAGAAATAGAGAAACAGAAACGTTGTCATGCAGGCTCTTATTACTTTCCTCGCAACTCCGAAATCAATGAATGTGCTAGGCATCGTGAATGGCATCGTAGCCAATTTTGGGCGGTCAATTTACTCACATCCGATGTTCGAACTCCAATTAGCTTCAAATATAACTCGAGTTCATCACAACATCGAGACAGAATGAATTTCCATGAAACCAGCTCATTGTGTATTCTTTCAAAATGAATTAATTGATAGATATACATTCTGTCGGGGTACATGCACCTTCCCTAGTATATCTTTACCATGAAATAGTTGGGTTCATTACAGGGCTCTTTTATATAATGGATTTTATTTTCGGGGCGGTGTAATGCCATGAGTGAAATCATGAACGACAACTTGGTCGATGAAATCGAGGAAGACACGTCTGGCCGAAGGTAGATGGATAAGAAAGCAAAGCCTCGCCCCCTCGCATCCTCCGCCCCGCGTTCTCATGCGAGTCCAACCAAACGCATGAAAAAACACAAAATGGGCCTCCAACCATCTCAAAGCCCACGTATGGATTACGATGGGCCACCGCTGGGCGACGCCGACCTGGCAGTGGCCCGGCGAGGATCGGCCTAGCCGAGAGCCGGCGAGAAAAAACACAAAATGGGCCTCCAACCATCTCAAAGCCCACGTATGGATTACAACGGGCCACCGCTAGGTGACGCCGACCTAGCGTGGCCTCGGTGAGGCTTAGCCTAGCTGAGAGCCGGTGAGGTCGCCGGACAAAAGGAAGAAAGAAGAAAAAAAGAAGGAAAAAAAAAAGGGAAAAATATACCACCCACCTGGGTGGCGCTGCTGGCAGTGAGCTCCTCCCCCTAACGCAAGGGAAGGAGGTCGATTCCGGGCGTCGCAGGATGACTTACTTGGTGGCACGTGTATGGTGGCTAAGACGTGTGTTTCCCGGGTTTACCCCCGTTGCCCTGCGCCTTCGGGCTGTCCGTGTTGGTACGGTGCGCGGCTTCGGCCACCAAAAAAAAAAAAAAAAAAAAAAAAAATATAATAGAAATATTGAAAAATAAAAGAAACAAAAAAAAAATTATACAAATTTACCAAACGCATTTCTATTTCTGAAATAAAAAAATTTTGTAGTTACTAAGCGTGTTCTTAAACTCTAATTAATCTCAAACTTAATTCTAGTTCGTCGTGACATTAAGACAAAGGATAAAAATAGAGTCACCAAATTGTCCGAGATTAGATTGCGAATCTCCATGAAATTGGCTCGCCAGATATACTTTTGAAATGAATTAAATGATAGATGTATGTATACCAAAATAAATGATACGATGATATTTTTATGATATGATCAGTCGTATTCTGATTGACGATGCCAAGAATTCCAAATTTTAACCCGATTAGCTCTCTTCCGTTTCCAGATTTGTGCACCTTCCCCAGCATATCGTTACCATGAAATAGTTGGGTTCATTACAAGTTCCTCATACATGTATATCGGAAATTCACCTAAAATGCTCTTGGGGTTAAAATTCTTCTATTGGGGGTTCTTGTTATCATAATGGATTTTATTTTCGGGGCGGTGTCAACAGTGTCATGCCGCAAACGAAACCATGAACGACAACTTGGTCGATGAAATCGAGGAAGACACGTCCGCCCAGCGTTCTAATGCGAGTCCGACCAAACGCATGAAAAAACACACAATGGGCCTCCAACCACCCCGTATGGATTACGAAATAAAATGCTCGTGTTCCAAAACCAGAACAATCAAGCCGAGGTTTCCTGTGTACTTCCTTGGGGATCCATATTGACTCGGCTAGGATGCCGAGTGATGGCCGGCTCGTTCAAACGTCCGCTCACAATCTGTTGCATCGATTGCCGCATTGATTCTACATGCTGAGTCATAGTCGTAAAGATTCATCCTCCTCTTCGTCGCCGTCATTGTTTTGTCCGAAAGTGGCTGAAAAAGGACGGCTTTTCTTTCTGAATTAAATTACGATCATCCGTTGTTGCTCATTACATAATCACAGAACTCAGAAGAGACTCAAAAGAATAGACTGACCCCTTCAAAGACAGTAATACACAGCTATGAACTATAGTAAAAACCACGACCATCCACATGCGATTCCCTCGGCATCGTCTGTCTCGATAATTAGTACTGACTAGACTAAGAAGTGAAGTGAACTGACCCTTATTTAGCGCATCACATCCCATCCGCTCGGCCAATGAAACATGTGCAGAGCAATGGGAAAAACCTTCGGACGAAAAAAGAATTACCACTAGGTTGCCCAGAAGAGAAAAATCGCAAGCAGAAGGCCTCGCTTTATTGTAAGCAGGAAAAAAAAAAAAAAAAAAAACAACACAAGAGCCTTGATCTGATCTGGCTTTCTGCAGTATTATACTTGTTGAGGTGCATTTGATTCTTGATCATTTCCCCGCTTCTTCGGTCTTCTTCCAATTACCCAGGGACTTCAAAAATTCCATGACCTGAAGTTTTCCAAAAGAAGAATCCCACGACATCAGACTAATGCAGGAAAAGATGCAACATTCGTTAAAAGAGTAACTTCAACGATAACTGATATACGCACCTCTGATGGATCCTTGAGTGAGTAAACAGCACTAGTTTCCTTAGGTGTTGAAGATACTAGAATGCCAAAACCAAAATTCCCTTCTCGCAGCACCTAACGAAATGAAAATCCGGCTGAGATACAGGCTCTTAGAACGGTCCATGTTCACACTGGGAGAGGATAAAGGATGTCCTTTTGTTACCTTAAATGCATCTTCATCTGTCTTGTCGTCCCCAATGTAGATCGGAAGCACATCTTCAGTGTCACTCAGCCCTGCGACAACAGGGTAGTAATTGAGATGAGGCCAAATGCTTACACAAAACCACAAAAGGAGAAACGCAGTAACGATGGCAAAATGGCGCAGTACCAAGAGAATCAAGCAAAAACTCAACTGCCTTTCCCTTGTTCCAGTCAATCACTGGACGGACCTCTAAAACCTGGAATAAGTAACACGACTGTCAAAAGGCAGAGTCGTAATAGTGCAAAACAGATGTTAAGAGGGAAAAGGAAACAAAATGAGCCTCCTAAGGTCCACCAATAGTACCTTCCGTCCATGTGTTAACCGCAAACGGGGATAGTCTTTCAAACTATCATGAACACACTGAGCAATAACTGGCCAATTCTGAAGTCAAGTTAAAGAAAAAGAGATACCATCAATATGCATCCAGCCAAACTTATATAGACAATCTGAAGTCCAAAGCATTCCCCTACCTTTTCATCTACATTACGATAATGTACAGAGGCACAAAACTTGTGATTCTCAACTTTTGCGCCTTTGATACCCTTTGTCTTCTCGACAAGGATTCTAAAAACCTGTATAAACACATTAAAGATCACCAATCAAAAATAAAAGAAACAGCTATTCGAAACAATAAAATTACTGGAGGAACAATTGTTGTACCTCATCAATCACGGGTAAAAATTCTCTAGCGGGCTGGAAGAGATTTACCTCCTTGCCCTGCCATGGCAAGCATCCATGTTAGTTACATCATGGAATTGGAGGCTTGATAAGGAAAGCAGACCGGAAAAAACATATAGTTTCACTACCTAAGCAGTGCACTTGGAGAAAACAACAACAATAAAGCTATGCCAAAGAAACACCTTACCTGTTGGTCAGTTGATTTAACACAGCTTGGGTGGTCATTGGACACACTGCTGTTGACAGGGCCCATAATGTCCATTCCATGACTACCAGCATAGTAAAGTTCAGTTAGTCCTACCAAATCGTAAACCTGTAAATTAAGGCAAGTCAGACCTCAAGTTTATAAGTGTGGATGAACAGATGTACCAAAAAGAAACATCAAGCTGTGTTCAAAGGAAGTTTGTCAATCACCTTGTCGCGACTCCTTCCACTGATAATTGCAGTTGGAAAGTGATCTGCAACATTCTTTACAGCTACACGCATCTGAAAAGCAATTTATATGGCTCAACATAAGTAAATGTGCAAAGATGGGCATTTGCAGAGGCAAATATATTGTCTGCTTACATCATCGGACATTAGTGCACAATCTGGGTCATCAACAATTGGTGACAGAACACCGTCATAGTCCAGAAACATTGCTATCTTCTTGTTCTTAGCCTGCTCAATTATTTGCTCAAAATAATTGAGAGCTGATGGATGCTTAAGCTGCACAATCACCCGAAAGAAACAATCAGGAAATAAAAAGGCAAAAATAAGGAAAGAAATCACAATTCAGTGACACAAAATAGAAGGATATACATGAAGCTGTACCACTTAATGCTTTTCTTTATCTATATATGAGATAAGAAGAATGACACATCTCAACTAGTCATTTGAGAAAGAAAACATACCATCCAGGATACATAAGCAGCATCGGAGTCATCTGCAGCAGCTTCAAAAGTGAAATCTCTGACAAGCTTTTTGCGAGGGGGAGAGGATGCTTTCATGGCATCGAGCCAGCCATTGGAACGGACATCATCTAGTATTCCAGGCTTTTTCCTCGGAATTGTTATGTGCTTGCTCGAGGAAAAAGGTGCTCCATGCTGTTGCAACAAGCTGGAGCGGATGCCAAGCCTTGACTTGGTAACAGGAGCAGGATCAGTAAGAACAGGAGAAGCATGATTAGGCTTCATTTCCATTGGATCCAGATTTCTTGCTACGGTATATATATACTCTAAACCAAAACGAATTCTTTAAACAGCCACTTGGTCAGAATGGAGATCTAGGCACCTTTAACCCTGTTTTCTTTACCCAACCCTTTTGTCTATAAAGAACCACCGCTTCAGAGTCTTCTTATCGCTGCTGCTGTTGGGTGAGCAGTCCATTAAACATAGGCTTCCTGAGAACTGGTAACAAGTTCAAGTAATCACAACTCCATTCAGAGTGAAAAATGCAAAGAAAAATGCTGCTACTTCAGAGAGTGATGGATTACCTTCTCATCTCCAAAGCCAAACAACATTTATAGCGAAAGATTAAGCATCAGCATGGAGGATTTCATCAGAAGGATGGAGTGAACCGCTTCCAAATCTCAGGAGGGTAAAAAATCTGCTCCTTCCCTAAATCACTGAAGGGGCAATAATAATTCAATGAGTAGTTGGCCAAAAACTTAAAAAATAAGTACACGACAAGGATTTGAGAAAAGAATTCGACATTGAAGTGAAATAACTAGACCAAATGTACAAGTTTGATTAACAAATCATTGATGATTTTATAGTAAGTGATTTTCCATCCACTTGTGCGATGTATGAATTTCTGCAGCCTCTTAGATCTTGATTGCAGCCAATGATCATTTTAACAAGCAAACGAATGTCAACAGATGACTTTAACAAATGCATTGACTTGATTAGAAAACTGGGAATTCAGTGGCACGCAATATTTATAATCCTTATAAATATGAAGAATATCATTGTCATGATTTCATGATCTGTTCTAAAACATATGCATCATATCTTTTTTCTATGATCTCACATCCAAAAGTGGGGAAGTTCATGTATACAAAGGCTGAAAAGATGTGGACCATTTTATACAATTTAATATGCACAATACAAACCAAATTTCCAGCTAAAATTAAAAGAATGACCTCTTGAGGATCATTGACCGTTTCACGCATTTGAGATATGAAACACAGAGTGATGCAGACATCAACATATAGTTTATTTCACAACCCAAAGCGCTTAGCACATGAATAGCGTTCCTTTTCAAAAACAAATACAAGAACCCACACGTCCGCACTCAGAATCACATCTTCAACCAACATTAAACAAAGGGGAGCTACATGCTGTGGGTCTCTGCGGCCTTAAGACAAATGCCAAGTAAACATTATGTAGCACATGTCTATATAATATGATAGTGGCTTAATAAAAAATAGAAAAGGAAAAGAACGAATTCAAGGCTGTGAAAAAGACGCTGCAACTACCAAAGTTACCACAGAAAACCCATAAACAATTAATCGTTATGGTAGAAAAAACAACAACAAAACTATGCCCACATGTTTTTTGATGAAAAATTTGGATTCAATGAATCGATAAGTCACCTCTAACATGGTATTAGAGTTAATGATGATAGAAGATTCTTGACATGATATAAACGATCTAACAAGACCCATTACAAAAAATAAAAGGTACCCAAATGATCGAAATGTGGACTTTCACCCAAACAAATTCCTGAGTGTATTGAGAAAAAACCTATGCACTTTTCGAGGTTTTCAACGATCTTACTCCCATTTTACACCAGCACACTCAACCAAAAAAGTTCAAAAAGGAAAAAAAAGAAAGAAACTTCTACTCGCCACACTCATTACAAAAAAAAAAGGGGGGTCTTGGAATCAGACAAAACAAGACGTAAGACTTTTCCCCACTCAAAAGGTCGCGGGACCGGTTCTTTTCCGCCGGTTACATCGTAGGAAAGCGATTTAGACATCCTCCGAGACTTAGACACGACTCCCTCCCATTTTACAGCAACAAGAAGCCAAAAGAGGAAGAAAAAATAAAAGAAATATTGACGAGAAAAACCTCGCCAAATCAGCATCTGTATAAAATATACAGAAGACATCACATATGAAACCGAAAGAAAAAAAAAAAAAAAAGGACAAGTCGTGAATACTATTCACACGCAAAGTCAAACGCCTCACCGAGGGGACCCAAAACCAAAAGCCATGTAGAAATCCGACGCCACCGATTCAAGAAATCCTAGAGCCGACAGCTTGCGCGAACCAAACGCCTGATAACTTCCTCTCTAATCCACGCGAAAAGGAAAAAAAAAAAAAAAAAAAAAGAACAAGAACCGAAGACGCCGAACGGAGACGAAAACAACGACCTCGGACAAAAGCCGCAGGATCCTCCCATTTCCGCACACCAAGAGCGAAATAAAAAATAAAAAAAACGAAGCTCACTCGCGGTTCGCATCTATCGTCTCCGAAAAGAAAAACACCAAATTCATGAACGCGAAACATCACCGGAAGGCGCAAAAAAAAAACAGCCAAAACATCCGACGGGGACGCATTTTTTTCAAGGAATTGACAACTTAGCAACGATGGGCCAACGAATCTAACCGCAAATGACGGGGAACACGTCTCGCACGTAATCGGGGAGCCGATGACGTCGAACGAGGAAACGCCCGCGTCGAGCGTCGAGCGTCGGGCCCCTCGGGGAGTACTCGCCGCCGGCAAATTCCGCGCGGGGTTCCAACGAGAGAGCGAGGAAGACGGCCGGAAACTGCACCGGCGAGGAGGAAGAAACCGCCGAAACCCTAGCGAAGCGCGCGAGCCGCGGAGCGCGAGAATGGCGAAGAAACGCAGGAAGTGAGAGAGGAAACGAGCGAGAGAGAAGGATTGTGAGGCGAGAGGCGGAAGGGCATTTATAGAGAGCTTTTTCGGGTTTCAGTTGGGAGAGGAAGACGTGCGGTCCAAGGCAGCTGCTCGGTCGTTCAATCAAACCGGGAGCATTTTCCCCTTTTTAAAAAAAAAAAAAAAAAAAAAAACAAAATTAAAATAAATATCATTATTATTTTCTTTTTCTTTTTCTTTTTCCTATCGAGAGAGTTGCTGTTGTTGGTTTTTGGGAAGTACTCGCGGGATGCCGTCGGAAACACGTGGAGGTGAATATGGGACGACGCTGACCCACGCTCGCCCCGGAACGGAAATCCGGGCGGGGTGACGTGGCCACGTGTCAGCGCGGGGCCCGCCCGCTCGAGATGACCCAGCGATCGCGCCGCTGTCGCCCCGCCCCCCCTAACCAATGCCCAGCTGTCAGAGGTCGATCGGCGAGGCGATGGGCCGCCGACGTCCGCCGATTCCGTCGCCGTTTCCTTCACCGTTTTCGCTTTACACGGTCCCTCCTGGCTGATTTCGTCAACGGGGGGAGATTATCATCTCGCCTGGATGCGAATCGGCAAAAAGGGACGCGCTCCGCGTTCGTGCAGAAATTTAGAAAAAATAAAACTTTTTTTTTATTTTTTGGAAAATGAAAACTTACGAAGGAAGGAAAATTGTGATTGGATTGAATGATTACGGGAGAACGATTGACTTATCAGAGTTCACGAGAGATCTATGAAATCGAAAACGGGAATTATTTCAAGATCTCTTATATCGTCGTGTTCGTCTGTGATTTCACATGTAGCATTTTTCCTTTTATTATAAGTCACCAATTTTTTTCTTCTCTCTTATTTTTAGTAGAGTTTGAAAAGGGTAAGGTTCTTTGCATTTATCGTGCGGTTCGATATGTCTAATCAAAGCCTTTTTTATGGCACTTTTTCTCTTTAACGGTTGAACAATCCCTCGAACTAAAAAAATTTTACTGGCTTAACATGTGTTCTTGATATTCAATTTGTCGAACCGAAGTAAGCTTTGATTTCGGACCTTCCCAAGAGATTAAAAAAAAAGAATCGGAAAAACCTTTTCTCAGCACTGATTCAGGAAAAATCCCTATTTTTACACCGATTCGCTATATTTTCTTTCTTATGAAAAAAAAAAAAAAAAAAAAGAAAAAGAGGCGGTTAAATTATTTGCGGCAAGCAGGAGCCGCTGATAAGAAAAGCAGTGGCGGAAAGGGAAGGGGCGGGTCACGTGGGAGAATCAGCGCGGTATAAAAGCGGTTTTGCTTTTCTACGGCTGGAGCCGCACGGATCTCGTGTTCCGTGCCACGTGTCCCGCCATCCTTGCTGGCGTCTCGGCCCCACCCCCTCTTTTCCGGCTTCCTTCCAACCGTTTTCTACATATTTATTTCTTCTCCTTCCTAACCATAAATGGGAATACATACATCAGTTAGAGCGACTGAAATGCTTTTTTTTATTGAATTATTTTTAATTTTAATATAATACTGAATAAGAATTTAAAAAGAAAGCATAGAAGCCGGAGAGCTAGGGAGAAAGGGTACGTGTAAGATTAATCTTGTGTTTGATCGAGAATCTATATGTTTTTGCTTATGAAAAAAATTTATACGGAGTGCATCTCTAAAATGACGTATTGAAAACCCGGAAGAATTATAACAGTTATGAATGCGAACTGGTCATATCTACTTTTTTCTTTTCACAAGCAAGGCAGCATTGAAAATTATAGTCATCCAAAATCTCACAAAATAAAAAATAAATCGCGTGTGTGCCGGTCGATTTGTATCTTGACCAGATCAAAAGGTATCATGTGGGTGCGAAAAAGTTGCAAACTATTGGATTTAAAATAAAAGTGTTTTATAAATTTTCCTCCCCTTCTAGACGAATCGGATGGTGATTAGGGTTTCATGGCTCCGATTACACTTCTGTCGAAGGAAAAGGTACAGGGGATCGGTGGGGCCCAGATACGGTTGGTCGTTTTTTTCCTGGCTCCTTGCCGACGTTGTTCACCGGTCTCCCAGGAATCTTCGATTGAATTCGAAAAAAGGTACATTTTTTTTTTCGATTTTTTAATTGGAGATTACGTGCAAAAAGGTATGGAACCGAATTTCGTGGTTTGAATTTGGACCGCCATTAGTTTTCAACGCATCCGTGCTTGAATTTATGTGCTTCCTTAGTCATCACGAAGCCTCCCTCGCTTGCAAAAATTTCAATATATATATATATATATATGATTTTTTTATTAATCATAGTGAGTAAACAAACAGTAGAAATGTATGGCTTAGAAGGAATGAAAATCGTGTTTTTAATATATTCGAAGGCGCTACAGAAACATAATCTTCATACTCTAACTTTCCCCTCTTTCTCAAGAACTCAGAATATCCTCGAGATAAGGACATTGATCTCGGCGCATCGGAGGTCTTTGTCCTTATTGGCTCAAATCATTTTCTCCCATTCAATTCATGTTCTATTTTCTCGGCTTTCGTAACTTGTTTGATAACTTTTTTTCCTCAATTCCATCATAAATTATAATACTGTTTCGCATACGACTTTATAAAAGTTCCAAATGCCGGTGCCGAACATTTAGATAGAGTTTCTATTAGACAAAATAAAATAAAAAAAAGTAAACCGTAGCACAGCTCAATGTTACAATTATAAAATGAAGATAATTAGGAGGTCTTTTTAAAATCTTTCTTGACTCTCCACGTTTCTTGGGATTGTCTACCTCTCGTTATGCACATTATCGATTGATCATTATTGGTCGTAATTGATATTGATATGATTTTGTGAAGATTATAAAAGGATTCACCTATTCTTCTGTGATATATATATATATATAGAAATTACGTAATTCCGAGAGATATGATGAGTCAAGGAAGATATGCTGAATCATCTCCATGGGACAAATCAAAAGAGAGGGTGACGATGGGCTTCATTCTCTTGGAAAGCACCTGACGTTCTTCTGGTCTTTACCAAACGAATCGACACCCACTCGATAACATGTGTAGCTGAGCGCACGTAACCAAGTTTGGTTTGAGAAAATTATTGTTCTCTTCTTTTCACATTTCCTGTATTTTTTTTTTTTATCATCAAAACGTTGGTTGAAGGGGATTTTCCATATGAACAGTAGGCAGCCAACTATAGTTCCCCCATATAATTTATTCCGTTCACTTCCTTTTGAATAGTCGAGAGGAGTGGACGTGTGGATCCAACTACCGGGAAAATCCATGAAACATCCTACAAGTCCCGTAATCCGACGGAGTTGGGACCTTTGGCCTGTGCACATGGGCTTTGCATGTAGTTTGTAGGAGTCGAACAAGTGGTCTCTGATTTCGGGAGCGGATATCCTCTGACGCCTCAACCTGTTGCACACATGATTTTTTGAAAGAAAAATGTATGCTTCTCTTCTCGCTTTATGCATGATATGAATTATTTCAAGCGTTTGATACTGTCGGAATATTTAGATACCATGTGAAGTCATATTTCAAGTACTATAAATGTGATGATCTCGTGAAACACACCGAAATGTCGTTTACAACAAGACAACGTTGTACAATCGAATCGAATCGAATCGAGCTCCAAACAAGGGAGGGAGGTTGGCGGTGAAATTGAAATACCTGGTGGCCGACTTGTTCGATCAAGACTTGACTCATCAATTTAGGACAACCCATCCGTTGTTGTTCTCGTCTCGTCAAACCCTCGCCTGAACCATGAATGCTTCGACAAGTGAAACCGAATCGAATTCGACGGTCTAGAACACTTCCAGACTCTACCAAATTCCACATTTGTCGGTTTTCGAAGTGTTTTTTTTCAAAGCAAGGACGGGCGAGAAGATGCTTCCCCAATTCTGCGCACCCGTCCCGTCCCAGCAAATTTCGTCCGTCGACTCTATTCTCCTTTTCACATGTAACGTCGCGTACTGTTGAAAACATGATGGCAGAAACGCACGAAGACAAGTTGAATCGTCCATGTTGGATGAAATAATTGACGTCGACGATCGTACCGATGTCGTTTGTCTGCACCGGTGGAAAGGAAAGCCTGGAGGCCCTACCATTCTCACATGTGAACCCGGGGACAATAGGAGCTAGCTAGTGTGTTCATTTTGGCTGAAAGACAAGAGCATACTAATCGTACATTAAGCGCAATAGCTATTGGATCAGCTGAGAGAAATTTACAAAGCAAGTTGTCGATACTCAATTTTAGAGCTTTTCCCCTCAAACCTTAGCTCAGATTCAAGTTCTGAAGTAAGACTTAGACACTGTTTGGTAACTATCCAAACAGTGTCTGATTTTGATTTTTTGTTCCCAGAATCAGTTTAGGAACAGAATCGCGTTTGGTAAAATTTTTGTTCTCGGGAACAGTTTTGGACAAGAATTGAGAATAAAAAAAAAATGTGATTCTCGGTCTAGGAATCAAAAAAAGAATCAAAACAGTGAAAGTCTTCTTCTTCCCTTCCGCCATCCCGCGACCGCCGTCAACCACCGCCCGCCGCCGCCCGCAGCCGGTCGCCATCCGCCAGTCCGGTGAGCTCGCCGGAGGCTTGCCAAGCCAGGGCAAGATCCGGTGAGCTCACCGGAGGCAAGCCCAGCCACCAACGAGGCTCGGCCTCGCCAGATGTGGCCAGGCTGAGCCTCGCCAGGCCAGCTCGGTGGGGCGAGCCTCGGGGGGCGGGCCGGCGAGCCTAGCCACCGGCGGGGGCCGGGCCAAGCGAGCCTCGCCCGGCCCGGCGAGCCTCGCCCGGCCCGAGCTACCATGAGACTCGGCCGACAAGGGCCGGCCTTGTCAAGGGCTGGCAACGCTCCGGTGAGGTCGTCAGCCCTCGTCTAGCCGGTCATTAGTCCGATGATCGGCCACAAGAAGAAGAAGAAGAAGAAGAAGAAGAAGAAAAAGAATAGGAGAAAAAGGAAAAAAAAAAAAAGTAAAAAATTTATTTAAAAATTAAAAGAAATTGATTTGGAATGCAAATTAATGAACACTGTGCAAACGCAATTATTTCGAGAATAAAAAATTTGAACGATTCTTACCAAACACGTTCTTTTATTCATAATCAATTCCTGTTAACAGAATAAAAAATAATCATTTCTGGTCAGAATCTGTTCCTGGGAACAAAATCGTTACCAAACACACCCTTATTGATCGATTAAATTGAGTCAAGTATTCAACTCAAAAAATCGGGCTCAATCGAGCTGAGGCAGTGTGTCGAGCTTTAAATATTCGAGCCGAGTCGAGTTCTATGTGCCTATTCGATTCGATTAGACCTTATTATTGACCGACCAGCACTCCATATGATTTCTCTCGCTCACTATACTAAAGTCTATCTTTTGATCAATCTTGAAAGATTCAAAGAAACAAGAGAATAAGAATAAATCATTCAATAAGTTTATTCCAAATGATTAGTGAAATGGTAAAAATCGGTCCTTTGAGATATTTTCTTGAGGCGGTAGCAAAGCAAAATATCTAATCAACAAACGATATGAAAATCCATACGTCTTCTTATCTTTAATTAAAATTAGAAGGACGTCAATTCGATGCGACCCTAACGGAGAGAGCACCGCGAAGTTGCCAAAAAAAGGGTCACGGCGTCTAAAAAACCACCTCGGACCGGACACGGGTTGCGACCCGCTTCTGTCCGGACCGTTGACGACAAAACAAGCCCCCGGGGCCCACCATCCTCCGCACCAGTACTTCAAGCGATCGGTGACCCGCGACCCAATGATCGAAAAGCGACCGTGCTGACGTGGCGCGGGCACTTTAAGATGGGGACCCGAGGACGACGACGACGACGACGACGACGTTCCCGCCCGCCCTGCCCTTCTCCTTTTTCCTCGCCACGGCCGTCTTGACTTGGAGCTGACTAGGACTGCACTCGCCAAAGAGGCGCGGTGGGGCCCGACAAAGGCCACTTTCTTTTCTCTCTCTCTCTCTCCCTCTTTCCCTGTGCCTTTTTGAAACTTTTCCGGGAAAATTCGGTCTGAGATTGCCAGGAATGGAAAGGCAGCGGAGAAGATGCCGGGATTACCCGCTGGGGCGGTAAACGGTAAAAAGTAAACTCCCATTGTTTATGCTCGCCGACTGGGAAAATGGTACGGTCGCAATGATGAGGCCATCATTGACAAGTTGGGGGTGTTTTTTCTTTTGTTTTTGGGTCGGAAAAAACTCAATTATTTGAATTTATTTTTTTTGGTTGAGCAATTATTTGAATTGAAAGTTCGATTCCTTGATTTCACTACTGAAAAGTGTCGGTAGCAATGTCACCATGGAGGTCGGCTTCTTTTGAGCGAGAGTGTTGGCCGTTTATTTCGTCAAATTTGTTAAGAAAATATCGACTTCTTAGAGATTTAAAGAATGAGAATGTTTGGATGAATAAAAAGTATATGTAAATGTCTTTTTTTTTTGTCCAATTGTAAATATCTATTTATTTAGATAAAAGATATGTATGTTCCGAAGAATTTTTAATCGTGACTATAACTCGTCAAACAATAACTTAGTATCGATGAATGATTTTCATAGGGAAAAGAAGTATTTGGCATTTTGGATGCTCTGATGATTTATTCTAACAAGAATCGAGGCAAACGGTGTTTGCAATTTTAACAAGGTAAAATGGAGAACGAGCAAAAAACAATTAGAAGGATAATTTGTAGAGACTATTCTGTAAAAATTAAAGCATCCGCAGAAGAACATTAGGGTTTGGAATGAGCATCTACTTTTTAGCAACCGGACTTAAAGCGTGCTGTCGTCGAAAACGAATACATGTACATCTTTCAATCATCAATCAATCAACATAGAGTGCAAAATCCACTTGTTTAGGAGGACAAACATGCTTCGTTTAACTTGCATATCTATCTTTCCCAAGAGAACAAGCCAGGGTTGAAAATCGAAAGGGAAACTTGAGAAGGCGAGCAATTGGCGAACGGTGACGTACGTTCACTCAATCGTCATCAATGACATCGCGAGATATAACGCTTGGCCGCTAAGTCAATTCCAACACTCGCGCCCGGTATCTTTCCGTAGTTCTTTGCACACCTTCGATTCCCCAATTTCACACGAGAAAGGCTGGACCCATGTATAAAAGTTACTTCTTCAGATGCTTCCTAAATTATGTTTTTTCGGATGGAGAAGTGTTTTCTACGAGTTAGGTTTGGACGAGCACAAGCCTCCTTAGTCAATGTCATAAAGACATACACCCACTTCTCAAGTCACGACCGCAGCTTAGACGTTTCTTTTATAATCATCAGGCACCGAAAGTAACATAACATCCCAGTTTCTCATTGTAGACATTGACCATGACGGTCTCCTAATGCGGCCCGCGCATTAAATGGTCATTGGCCAAGACGGCATTTTTTTGTTTTTTAGTGTGTCATAATTTATTCATACTCTAATTCCTACTCTCAAACTTTTACCCTATCTCCTTGCAAGGTATAGAAGTCGAAACCCATATCTGAAGCTAAATCGTCCCCACTCCAATCCCTTTGAAAAAATGGAGATTCGAACCCCCTCACCTCCCCCTTCTCATATGAGAAGGGTGGTGGTCTATGCAAAATAGGTTTATTTTAATATTTTTACGTTATCATTATGGGTATCGTGTTCTATAACTTATAATTGTTTCCCAAGTGGCGAGGGATGTGGCTAAACCTCTCCTGGAAGTGCAGCGACATATTAATGGTGGCAAATGTATGTGCATTAGCTATTAACCCTAAATGCAAACCCAAGACACTTTACACGGTCGAGTCTCATGATCATATGTTCTCTAGTTTCGCATCACTGTCCAATCCCTCCGCACAGATCTTTTTACAAAGTTCTAAATATCTCCTCCCCCCCCCCCCTCCCCAAAGAAGAAGAAGAAGAGTGCAAACGATACCAAATTAAATCTATAGTCGCAATTTCAAGTCAAGTCGTATCAATCGCTTCACTAGTACCTTATACAAGTCAACATTGCCACCTATCGTTTGGTTTTCATTGCTTTCGTGTACAGCCTTACCTTTTGGACATCCTTCTAGCCTAACTAGCATTATTTCTTTTCTCTAGGTTGTTAGGTAGCTCGTCGTTTGTTAATGTCGCAGCAACATCATGAATGCGAAAGGGTTGTGAGGAGGACCCCGGGACGAAAACGCCGCGTGCCACACAGATATTCATAAGCACGACAACATATATAAATTACACAATATCAAAATCAGAAGAGTAAGAAAATCATTGTTCCCTGATCCTGTCGGTAGTTCCACCACTTGTCATATGCTCAAGCGGAGTAAAATGACAAAACAATACGAGTCAATGGAAGATGGCTCTCTTGTCGAATTCCATCTACCCCAATAATGTTTCGGAGCCTTGGCAATGTACAGGGGATTAGGGTTTAGTTTAGAGCGCAAGAATCCAAGCACTTGGCGACGAAGCTTTAAGCTCCACGTGCATCCTAGTTCAATAGCTCGAGAGTCCAACGGAGCAACCACCGCGTTCATTGAGGTCAATGTCCAGCTATGTGAATCACATGGGGGGTGGTGACAAGACGAGAGAGAGAGAGAGAGAGAGAGAGAGAGCTTGCTTTAAACGACGAGGCAGCAAGTTGGCATCGAAGGCAAGATGAGTGCGTGGAAAAAGGATGATAATTACTCTGCTCTCCCGGTCATGCACGAGCGGCATTAGGCATATGCTCATTTAATATTTTAAGGTCCGAACGTGCCATCGGTCATTCAAAAAGTCTGTGACTTATTGAAGTCGAAAGTAACGTCTTACTTTCCCACTGAAACTCGAAACGTCATTCAGAATTCTGGAAAAAAAGTCGTGAAGAATTTGTAGGTAGACCTACGTATCTATAATAACCTACTATGAAAGCTTTGGGTGCTTTAAAGTTAAACTGGTCAAAGCGCGCAAGGTCTCGAGATTTGCAAAATGTCAAAAGTTAAAAGTAAAAGTCCCTTTAAATAAACCCTGAGTGATTAGAAAATCACATCACATATCTTTTACATATACCCTCTCTCATTTGTGGGGAAAACTTATAGAATGATGAAAGCTTGGGACATGTGACAATAAATATGATATCATAAGTAAATAAAGGGGGAAATATAAAGACTTGACTTAAAACCTCTGAATTTTTATACTATCATTAGATTATCATGTTATAATTATTATTATATCTCATCGTTCCCTCGAAATCTTTAATTCTCTTATAGTTGTGGTTTGGTTATCAACTGTTGCTTGACAACCTGTAATCTACGGTTGAGATACCTAGGAAACTCAAAAAGATAATCCTTGCAAATCTAGTTTTGTCGTAATTTTTGTTGAAAAATAATTTTCACATATTGAAAGAAAAAATAATATTCATGTATTAAAAAAAATACGTCACTCTATTTATTGGAACTAGAAAAATAAATCTGAAAAAATGATAACAATAATATAATAATGATCAAGCCAATATTTATATAATCTCTACAGATAAAGATACTAAATCACAATCCAAATATAAAGCCATTTGATTGTAATAAAATTTATAGGAAATTAAATAGGATGTGAGGTATGGCTAATCAAATCTCTTTAAGGTGATTAGTTCCTACCAACGGTGTTGGGTAGCTTCACGAACTATGCCTCTTAGATACAACACTTCAAACCCATTTGTATTAACACTATACAAACATGACTCTATTGAATACTTCTAAAAACCAACACACTCAGAGAAGTGTTTTTCTAAAGAGGAATTCTTATTTTTGAATGACTATTTGCCACGAATTAAAGAAGACTCAAAAGATAATCATTTTTGTAAGCTAAAGATTATTTGAGAATTGATGCGGAGAGAATCTAGAAGATCTGTCATTAACACGTCTCTTAATGCAAGTAAAACCCGATGCACGAAGATGAAGGAATTCATTCCTTAATGCATCCATCCATTAATTCATCTATAAATACGTCACAAAACTGTTGCGAAACTATTGCAACGGGGTTGAAGAAAGGCGTCCATTAACGCTTCAAATAATTCGTCCACAAAACTGTTCTAAGACTAATGCAAGAGGGCTGAAGGAACGTTCATTAAATCATCCATTAATGCCGAAGGTTGAAGAAGAAACGCATCAACTTATGTTAAGCCATTAATACCATTAATTTCAACAATCCCCCACTCTAATGGCTCGACAAAACAATTTTTTTTCTTACTCGAAGAATTCCAAGTGTGTTTGTGGGGATAGATTGCATCAAGATAGGGAGCTTTCACTTTAAACCTTCTTTAGTGAAGTGAAAGTCTATTAGACTTACTTAATTAGTCGATAGACTAAGCTTTATATCACTATTTGTTAATGTAAATTCAAACAATAAATTTCACACAGAGCATTGTCAAATCAAGATTGGTTCTCAGTTGTGTTCATTCTTTTGACATTGAACCTCTCGAGATTCATGTGTGCTTTAGAAAATCTAGCATTTAAAGATTTTCATAGAGTTGGCCAACTCCACACATATAGGTGCATTCCTATCAAAGGTATCTTACCTTACCTTTCTAGGATTTTAAAATCCAAGCTATAAGAATCATTAAACGCAAAGCATACCCTTAAAACGCTGTAGGAATCACTATTACATCACAGGAGTGGGGGACGGTATTCACACTAAAGTATCCAAAATTTGCGTTGTTAGGTTTCCACCTTGAAATCTCTTTATTTAATTAAAGTTGTTAACCCCATTCCTTTTGATGCGTAGTTTACCTACTCTCTTAACAAAACTTTTGTCAACGGATCCGCAAATTTTTTTTTTTTTTTTTTTTAACTTTACAGAGTCTGAAGAAATTATTCCATTCGAAAGCAATTGCCTTATGGTATTATGTCTACGATAAACATGTCTAGACTTACTGTTATCCATTACATCGTGTATCCTTGCGATCTCTGCTTGATTGTTATAGTAAATGCATACCGCAGGTATAGATTTTAGCCACAACAGAACATACTTTAAAAACTATCGAAGCCACTCTGTTTCTTTAGTAGTTTTATCCAAAGTAACAAACTCCGATTCCATCGTGGAGTGTGCTATTAGAGTTTGCTTTGAAAATTTTCAAGATACTGCGGCACCTCCTAGTATGAACACATATCCGCTAGTCGATTTCAATTCATTAGAATCCAAAATCCAATTAGCATCACAATAGCCTTCCAAAACAACGAAATATTTGCCATATTGTAGAACATAGTTTTTGGTTCGTTTTAAATAACCTAACACTCTCAATAGAGCATTCCAATGCTTGTGACCAAGATTATTAGTATATCTACTCATTTCCCCATTGAGTATGCTATATTCGGTCTAGTGTAGTTCATGATGTATATGATGCTATCGATTACTTGAGAATACTCTAGCTGTCCGATATTGTCTCCAATATTCTTTCATAAAATTAGGTGTGGAAAATAGGGATTATTCGCATCTTTAATGCTGAACCATTTGAACCTCTCAATTATCTTTTCAATGTAATGAGATTGTATTAAACCTAAACCATCAAAATTTCTTAAAATTTTGATGCGGAGTATAACATTTGCAACATCCAAGTCTTTCATCTTAATGTTCTTCTTGAGAATATTTTTGCTACTTTTGATAACCTCAATGTTATCTCCAAGAATTAGCAAGTCATCAACATATAGACAAATGAGTACACATCCAATTGATGTGGATTTAATATATACACATTTGTCACACTCATTGATTTTATACCCATGTTGTATCATCACGTGGTCAAACTTATCATGCTATTGTTTGGGAGCTTATTTAAGTCCATATAATGATTTGACAAGTCTGCACACTTTGTGCTCTTGTCTTTTAACCTTGAATCCTTTAGGTTGTTTCATATAAATCTCTCCATCGAGATCACCATTCAAGAATGTAGTGTTCACATTCATCTAATGTACTTGCAAATTGTATAGCAAAGTTATAACAATCAACATCTTAACTTATGTTAGTCTTGTTACTGATAAATAACTATTAAAGTATTCTAAACCCTCTCTTTGTCTAGATCCTTTGGCAACAAGTCATGCTTTATATTTATCTATGAAACCATCAGCTTTATGCTTCTTTTTTAATATCCATTCACATCAAATTAGTTTTTTTCTTGATGGAAGATCAACTAATTCTCAAGTGTGGTTACTTAGGATAGAATCAATTTCATTGTCAACGGTTTCTTTCCAAAAAGGAGCATCTGAAGTTGACATTACCTCATGAAAAGTTTGAGGCTCACATTCTAACATATATGTCAAAAAGTCATGTCCCGAAAGATTTTTCAATCCGTGACCTCTTGCTCCCATGAAGTTCGACTTCTATGGCCTCAACTTCATCTCTTTCAAATTTTGATTTTCTAAATCTCTTATGAAATGATTCACCCTGATTTATTTTTGCAGGATTATATTCTCAAAGAATTCAGTATCCCTTGACTCTAAGATAGTATTGACATGAATTTCCGCATTATCAAATTTATGAACCAAAAATCTGTATATATTGTTATTTTGAGCATAACCAATAAATATGCAATCTAACGTTTTAAATCCCAACTGAGTTTGTTTAGGAGGAGAAATTGCTACATTGGCTATTCACCCCCACACTTTTCAAAAATTATAGGATGGCAACCTTCCATTCCATAAATCATATGGAGTTTTCCCCGTCTTTTTATGAGATATTTTATTAAGAATATAGTTCGCAATTAGAACTGCCTCCCCCCACAGGTTTCGAGATAAACCTGAACTTAAGAGTATGGCATTAGCCATTTCCTTTAAAGTTTTATTTTTCCGATCAACAATTCCATTTTACTATGGAGTATAAGGTGCAATTATTTGGAGAATTATCCCCAAACTAGCGCGTAGCTCCTTTAAATTGATAGAATTGTATTCTCCTCCTTTAGACTTAAGCATTTTGATTAGTTTATCAAGTTAATTCTTGACCTCATTTTTATACTTGATAAACATGCTTATAGCCTCATCTTTGCCGTTTAACAGATAAACATAGCAAACTCGAGTACAATCATTCACAAAGGTGATGAAGTACTTCTTTCCTCCTTTACTTTTTATAAACTTTAAATCACTATGGATTAGTTGTAGAGGTTCACTTGTTCTTTCAACCGATTTAAAAGGTTTCTTAGCAAACCTAGCCTCAACACAAGTCTCGCATTTGTAATGGGCATCCAAGTCAAACCTTGGAATTAGCCCAAAGTATGCTATCAGTTCCATTGTACCATAGTTTATGTGTCTTAATCTACCATGCCATAAAAAAAGGAAACACAATAGTATAAACTAAACACTTCTCTTTATCAATAGTCTTTGGGTACAATAATTTTAAGTTTACATTAATGACAACCACATTGACTTTAAATAGATCATTATACAAGTACCATTTCCCCACATACATCTCCATTTAAAAAGTACAAACTTGTCATACTCAAAAATAATTTTAAAATCCTTCTTGACAAGTATGGGGCCAAAAATGAGATTCTTTCGGATTTCAAGTACATGAAGCATATTTAACAGGGTAATTTCTTTGCCAAATGTGAACTTCAAAATCACTTTTCCTTTCCTAACAACATTTTGTTGATGTAGAGTTAGCCATGTAGAGCTTCCCTTCTTCTTCAACCTTCTCGTAAAAGGAGAACATGTATTTATCCACACAAATGTGATTTGT
This sequence comes from Eucalyptus cloeziana, assembly GCA_014182715.1. NCBI lineage: Eukaryota > Viridiplantae > Streptophyta > Magnoliopsida > Myrtales > Myrtaceae > Eucalyptus > Eucalyptus cloeziana. The sequence goes on from CM024637.1 coordinate 26,419,043, forward strand.
GGCACCTGTGTCTATCCAATAATTGGTATTGTTCAACACTAATGATACCTCAGACACCATCACAGCAGTCAGTTTCTCATTATCTTCATGCTTTGTCAAATTTAGGTGTCTTACTGTTGTTTGGGCACTTCTTGCAATCATTAGCACGATAGCCAGACTTATTGCAAATAGAACATATCCCTTGGAGTTTTGTGGATCGTTCCTTCTGCTTATCTTTTCCTTGAAAAGATTTCTTCATTCTCATATTTTGTTTAGAATTTGAAGATACCACAATGTTAGCCTTTAGTTTAATAGGAGGGTTTGCATTCCTTTTGTTGTCCTCTTCAATTCTAAGGCACAGAATAAGATCTTCAAGGCTTATCTATTTCTATTTCTACTTCAAATAATTTTGAAGTCTAACCAATCTAAAGGCAGCTTCTCAATAATTGCCACTTGGAATGACTCACTATGTAACATTTCCTCAATAAAGATGTTGTTTAAAATTATTTGCAATTCTTGAATCTAATTAATAACAAATTTAGAATCCACCATTTTCAAAACCAAAAATTTGGCAACCACGAATTTCTTGGTGCCTACGTTCTCATTTTTATATTTCTTTTCTAAGGTCTCCCATAATTGTTTAGCAGTTCTAATGTTACAATAAACATTATAAAGAGAATTTACCAAATAATTAACGATATAATTTCAACATAGGAAGTGCCCGTGCTTCCAAGCCTCCAACGCCCTAAGGGTAGTGACATATTGCTCATTTGGACTAATTATCGAGCACATCTCCGATAAGTACTTGATCAGATTTAGCATGGTCAAATAGTAGAACATTTTCTGTTGCCATTGCTTAAAGCCCACACCGGTGAATTTTTCCAGATCTCATTCGGTGTTATTGGATGTGGTAACATCAAACTAAGCAAAGCCTATTGAACCATCCCTCTAGAAATTGGACCCATTGTTTTAAAAAATAGTCCCATGTATGTCAATCAAGCAACTTATACCTGTACCACCATAAATGGTCTTGACCCAAAGGCTCACAATATTTGCTGCCACAACACCAGGCCCCGAGGTATGAACCTCTCCACCAACAGTGGTCAAAACAACCATAACGTCTCCAAAATTGTTCCGGACATCATTTGATACTTGATTGTTATCAACCATCTTGATTTTCTGATAAATACAACAAACTGTAAGAAAAAAAAAAAAAACATGATTAATTGCCTTAAGATTATTGAAAAATAATTTTCACATATCGGAAGAAAAAATAATATTCACATATTTTAAAAAAAATTACGTAACTTTGTTTGTTGGAACCAGAAAAATAAATCTGAGATAATGATAACAATAATATAATGATGATCAAGCCAATGTTTGTATAATCTTTACATATAAAGATGTTGAATCACAACCCAAATATAGAGTTGTTTGATTGTAATAAAATTTATAGGAAATTAAACAAGAGGTGAGGTCCAGGTAACCAAATCTCCTTAAAGCGATTAGTTCCTGCCAATGGTATTAAGTAGTTTCACGAATTATGCCTCCCAAGATATAACACCTTAAACATATTTGTATTAACATTATATAAATAGGACTCTATCAAACACTTTAGAAATTGGCACACTAGGAGGAGTGTTTTTCCAAAGAAGAATTCTTATTTTTGAATGACTCTATCTACCACAAATTAAAGAAGGCTCAAAAGAAAATCATTTTCATAAGCTGAAGATTATTGGAGAATTGTTGTTGAGAGACTCTAGAAGATCCGTCATTAACACGTCCCTTAATGCAAGTAAAATATGTTGCATGAAGATGAAAGAGTTCGTTCCTTAATACGTCCATCCATTAATTCGTTCATAAATGCGTCACAAAATTCTGCATCGAGGCTCAAGAAATGTGTTCATTAACACTTCAATTAATTCGTCCATAAAACTGTTTCAAGACTGATGCACAAGGAATGCAACCATTAAATTGTCCATTAATGCCGAAGGTTGAAGAAGAAATGTATGAACTTATGTTGAGCTATTAATACCATTAATTTCAACAATTTTCGTTCTCTTTCCCTTCACTCGTATTTACTTGGTCACTCTTCATGCTCAATATCTCAAAGCTATGAATTTATTAGGGCCAATTCAGCGTCCTCGGGCGATCATTATCATTGACGAGCGACCTCAATTATGTGCAAGCCAGGATGCCTTCATCATTACCACCGTGAGGAACTCAATCATGTGCAAATTGAGTATGCCTTCGTTTTCACTTTTAGTCTAGAGGCTCAGCATTCAGATACATAGATCACATGGACGTGCATGCACCACCGCAGCTGAGAAGTCCAAGAATTAAAAAAACCATCTAACGAATATTTGCTTCGAGCAAGCAACGTGGACAGCTTCTGTCGTCTGAAATATATATATCGATTTCTACTCTGCTCATGTTTATGTTTGTGTGTGTGCGTGTCGTGTGTCGAGAGAGAGAGAGAGAGTGAGATCATGCGTGACAAGAAGTTGATAATATAGGCCAAATGTGAATCGAGCATCAAGAACACCATCTCGAGAATATGAATACTCGATGCAGTTGAGATAATTAATGGCCAGGACAGCTTTGGGCTTATCACGATAATTTGCACTTTAATAATTTGTCAACTTGCCTGTTCAGGTGCATGCAATCTTGTAATGTGCGCCCGCGATTATGATAAATTATGTCGTCCGAGTCTCCTGCTCCAGGTGTTCCGGTACATCTACAGGTTTTTCTATGTAGTCATTACAGCAAAAGGATCGCATGCTTTCCGAGTTACCCAGAAAATCAAGACTTGAGATAGATTGAGAGAGCCCCCTTTATGGACGTTGTACTTGCTAACTACTACAACTGATATTTCCGTGAAATAATAACCATCACCAACATGCGCTGCGCGCGTTTTCACGGCGCTACAATAGCTACTACACAGGTAATAGCTTCCACAAAGTGCATTGATCTAGAAAGTCGGGGTCGGTAGGCATAGTTTAGTGAAAGCTTTTGGAAGCTGTTGCTTTTGCATTAGCAACATTTCTCTTTAAGCAATTTAAATGGAGTAAAAACGTATGAACCATTATAGCATACATCTCTAGCGTAAAACAAAATTTACAGAAGCAGCCTACCTCTCAAATAAAGGGTGGATAAAACTGCTTGTGTAAATTCCTTAATCAAATGATAATTTAATTCGTAGTATAATGAATATAATTATCATTAGAATGATCTATAATACCACATCTTATTTAAACCGTCGGTTATGCTGATGTTACCTTTTAAATTCTGTGAGAGGGGCTAATTGGGATTGTTTAAGCAATTCACGTAGTCATTGATCTCTTGTCAATTGATTCTAAGTGGCTTTATCGAGATAACAATAACTCAATCAAAATACAATATCTTGCAAGAGCGCTTGACCAATGAGCTATTGCGCATTCTTTCAAGGGTGGCTGCTTCTAGGCAAACCTTCCCATCTCATTGGACTCGAGAAGCACTTGGCCTTGAAATCCATTGCCCAGTATCAATATTAGAGAAAATCTAACCCACTCTTAGACTTTACTATGGTTCGAATGATGAGAAGAGCGTAGGTTTTTGGGGCACATGCTGCCATATTTGGGGGAAGGTGGGAACTCAGCAGGTGCTATTTCTAGGAATCATTATCAAGACATCCACATCCTCATTCATTTCTGTACGCTCGAATCTGTCAGAGCTTTCCTTTTATAACTCGTTTTTTCTTGCGTTAAATCTGTCGATAGTTTTGGATAAAGCACGAATCTGACTCGGGAGACCAGGTGCCAAGACCAGGAGCCCAGTTTTGCACGCCCATAAACTCCAAGTTGACAACGTGACGATTTGAATCAGTTCCTTCTCTGTGTCAGTCCAACTCCGAGCTCTCGCAGACTATTGTATGATTAGCTGCTGTCATCTGCATTGTTGGTCGAGACCGTTCGGGAATTCAGCAATCTGTTCAGGTGGCTGATTAATGCATCCGTTAGGATATGTTTCATCGTATTTGCCAAAAATGAGCTGGAGTCTCAGATTCAAACCCTCTCCTTTTAGTATGTATGGGGCACTGCGTTGTTCTTGTTTATTGTGCATCATACAGTGAGTATACTTACCGTGTCCACGGTTCGACATTTGCACGTTCTTGTAATGAGTGACCATCCTTGCAGATAACGACGATACTGTGGATAGGATATTAAACTCCAAGTTGACGTCAGTTCCCATATATTTCGTCAGTCTCGTTGGCTTCAACGAATAGATTCTGCTTACTTTCCGACCAATCCATCTAGTTTTGTTTCATCGGCACCCTAGAATACATGAAACCATGTGGTCCGACGATCTTATTGGATAACTTGAAGCTCTTTATTTGCTAGAAACAGCTGTATATAAAGTTATAACTATTCAGTCTTCTCCTAATGTTGCATTTCTCAATATCTTTGAACGATGCATAAACAGTTTTGGGTTTGGGCCCAACAGATATGTGTCCTGGTTTGGGCTCTTCCTGTATTGTTTTCCTGGATTGCCTCTATCTCAGAAACAAAGAGAGGGACGAAAAGACTAACCAAGCCCAGGGAATGACACTCGTTCATTGACCTGATCGAACATTGCGAAGCAAGAACAAGGAATTTACACTGTATCAGTCCCTTCCTAGACTTCTAGGAGGCAAGCATTTTCCCACGAAAGAAATGGAAAAGCAAGATCACAAACCAAAAGTCACTACTAAATTTGAATCAATTCAGGGGGAATCGCGAGCTCACACTATATTAATTGGCAATCCAAGGCCTCCAATCGAAAAGGTTCATAACATCAGCTGCAACGAACACTCGATCAGGGCATCACAGCTGTCGGCCTTCTTCTCCCTGCCATTGACACACACAAAAATATCAAGATGAAAGCTGTTAAGTCGACTAGCATGTATTGCAGCAACCATTTGGAAAAAGATTACGTTACAGACGGCTATCCATTTTCTTCTGTATGTTTTGAATCGCCGCTCCCTTCCTCCCAAAAATACCATATAATGAATTCTCAGCACAAAAAGAAGGAGAAGCGTGTTTTCTTTTTGGGGGAGAGGGCCATGAAATGCAAGTTAATTCAACGGTAGGGTTAGAGATGGTGATGACATACCTCTCACATTCTCACTCCCATCATTTCGCAATGACGAAGTCCCCCGTGCAAAAAGATAAATCCCTCTTCAAATCCTCCATAAAGAAAATGAAGATTAAATAAACCCTAAATTTAGGAAAATCCTCATCAACGCATCTTCACCGGGCAATGCTGGAACTTCTCCAGCAATTCCGGGTCTCTCAACCCAACAAGAAGTTGGGCCAAAGCTTCAAGAAACAGACCCGCTTGGTACAGGTTCGTTGCGCTCATTATATCCGCGAGCACGCTCTTCCTCAGCCTGTTGGCGTCCAAGAAAACGCCCGCCAAGCCCTGTGCCGCCGCTGCTGCAGCCTTCCCGACCGTGGCCGTCGTCTCCTTCTTCTTTTTGCCGGACGCTCTCATCCACTGATCAGCCACTCGGTCCACAAAGCGGGCCTGCTCGGCCTTGGCCCGGTCCCACAGCGCCGGCACCATCAGCCGGACCCCGCACTCGATCTGCTCCATCCTAGATATCGTGTGCTTGCTAGGGTTCTTCCACGCTGTCAATACCTGCCACGGCCTGCCCGAGAGCTGGTTGCAGTCGTCCTCAAGAAAGACACCAGCGCCTTCATCATCGCTATCGTCGCCGTCGTTCTCGAGGAGCGAGCGGAGGAGGGTGGTGAAGACGTAAGGGTGGAGGTCGCCGAGGAAGAGGAAGGGCCTCTCGAGGGAGTTGCGCCACGGAGGGCAGAGCAGCCGAGGGAGCTGGTCGGCGGAGGAGGAGGACGCGGCGAGGTTGAGGGCGGAGTAGTAGGACTGGAGGTGGCAGTGGAGGGCGTGGACGGCAGCGGATAACTGGATCGAGGTGGATGAGGAGGAGGAGGAGGAGGAGGACAAGGAGTCACGGAGTAGCGGGAGGAGGGTGCGCTCGAGGGCGTCAAACCACTCGGCATAGAAGTCGGCGAAGCGGCGGGTCTTCTTGAAAGGGTTGGCTGCGGGCAAGGCTAGGGTTAGGGTTAGTCTTTTCTTGAAACGAGAGAGAGAGAGAGAGAGGTACCTGCAGATTTGTGCATGTTGAAGAAGACGTGAATGGAGACGTTGCTTTGAGGAGAGATCGACAGGGAGAGAGTCGATGAAGAATTCGGAAGGCGAACTTTGAGGATTTCTCTGCAAATTTTCTTTTTGGAGGGAAAAGAGGAGAAGCGTTGGCAGGAAGAAAGCATTTGAGAGCTGCGAATGGGCGGGGCACCCGGATAGCCTTGCGGGTTTTCGGGTCATGGGCCGTGAAGTGATGCCCGAAAGCCCGCAATCAGGCTACTGATTATTATTTTATTTTATTTTCCAATGGAAAAGATTGGAAACCCATGTATAATGTAGCCGCCGGAGGAATAAATTTGCCACATTCTTTTGTGATTAATGATGAAGAACATTGAAACCCGGAAAAAACTAGCTCCACGGCATCATTGTCGCTGGACATGTGCCGTGGATGAATAGCATCGCAATTTCATCGAGAGAGATCAACTCATCTTTATATTATACTCTCACAAGTTATGCACGAGAGAGTGAGAAATGAGGGAGGCCCGTGATGTCGAGACCTTTGCATTGTCCGGGACGAGAAGCTCGAACGAGTGGCTACCCATGGTGACCAAATCGGACAAAACCGTAAATCGGATTCACGTAACAGTAGAAAGGTTTCTCATTACTTAACCGGAAAAATATGGAGACCTCACCTGTGAAGTAAATCATCGCACCTACAGTCCAACCAATTGGGAGAGACAGACACTAAGATGAAATAGGCTCGCTAATATGCCTAAAGTACCTGCTATAATATGATGAGAGGCTATTCCTCCAGGAACAAAAGGATCAAAACCTTTTACACCCCACGCTAGATTTACAAATTGTACCTTCCCGGTTAGTCCGTAAGGATCGGACACCCATATTCCAAGACTCTTGTTTGTTGTGTTGGATCCACAATTAATCTTATGGATCTTAGGTCCTACATGACCCGATCAATTTGCCATCTATTTTCATTGTTCAACTCTTTGGCGAGTGATGTTGTTGTGAAAACGCTTATTATTAGATATAAATTTTGAGGGAGAAACTAAGATTCATCCAGCACCAGTGGTCTAGTGGTAGAATAGTACCCTGCCACGGTACAGACCCGGGTTCGATTCCCGGCTGGTGCATTGCCTTTTTTATTTCCACTCTTTTGTTCTTACCGCAACTTTCTCCGCTTTTCTTTTTTGTTCCATGGTGCGACATTCATCTCCCCGTCAACGGCATGACGGCAATCGCGACAAGCCGGAGTCCAAGCACAAGCTACTGCCGATGAGAATTCGAATCGGGAAAAGCACGACGTAACTGAGATCTCAGGATCCGACTAGAGCAAAGCTCAAATAGCTATCTTCATATAACACAATTTTACGTACCCGCACCAAATTTTGTTTTTGAATCAGCAACAGGGACACAACGACGCCTACGCAGACCCCATTCTCTCGTCCCCAACATCTCATCCAACTTCATCCAAAGCACGGTCATCGCAAGCACGGTCGTCGATGCAGCAGTTTTTCCTTCCTACAAGATAATGCATGTTTCGACAGCCTTCGCTCGAACCATCCGTACCGAATGATTCGACTCGGTTAGCTTGATCGTGTGTCACCGCGAGAAGATCACGCGGCTCGGCGTTCGACTTCGCGAGAGACGGAGAGAGAATCGAGACTCGCTACCTCGCTGAAACTATACAGGTCTTCCGAGCTTAGTCCGGTGTGAACGGGAGCTTTCTCCTTCTTCAGATGGCGTCGACGGAAGGAAGAATCAGAGGTATAAAAGTCGGCTCAAATTGTCAACGTAGGCCCAATCCCAAAAAGTCCGCGGCCCATGTTTCGGTTGAAATTGTTGGCAAGACTTCCAACTTTAGTGAAATTAAATTTGGGCATGCGGATTCTCCCCTCTCGTTTCACATTGGTCATTCAATCTTTTTTCAAATGCTAGTGCCATTCCAATTTTCAACGCTTCTAGAAATCAAGGAGAGATTTGCTATCAGACAATCGTATATGGAAAACAGGCACGCACGGTTCGCCTTTTATAAAAACTTATATTATGCAGATCAGATCCATCCTTGTCCCACCAGATGCGTAGGTCGATGCACATGGCCCCATTGCGCCATAAAAGCTCCCTAAATTGCGGGCTTTAATTGTCCTTCTACGAGCAGGGCGGCATGTATTTTGTTTCCATGAGTCCGGATTGAATTGTCGTCGCTAACCTTGCGCTTAGTTCATCTGTCCAAGCTCCCATTATTTGAGCAAAGAGAAAGATGGTAGTGTCCCTTCCCTTCCCATTTTTACATGTTGACCAAAGGGCGGCTTCGCATGTCGACATCATTCATGATAATCACACTGACCCGTTTGCACGAGCATTCCTTGTTCATGAGTATAAGAAGTCAGTTTTGAATCTTTCTCATGTCCATCATTCTTCATTCAATATGCGTACAAGTCGCCAATGCTAACTTTATTACTTTTTATTCAATTCGGGGTGCATTCATTTTGACGATAAATGAATGATATGACAAATATATTTCCAAAAAATAATTCTTAATATCACTATGAAAAATATTTTTATTATTCACAAAAATATTTGTAATAAATGCCGAGGAAATTAAACCGTTCCACTATTCATCAGAGATCTGCACAATTGGATCTCCCTTCTGGTCTTTGGATTTTGTCTAGCGTCCAAGACAAGAATTTCATTAAATGCTTTTGCTCGATTGCATTTCAGATTTCACCTCAGATCTCTCTCTCTCTCTCTCTCTCTCTCTCTCTCTCTAACGGAGATTTGAACCTGCGTATTTGGACCAATCGTACGTACATGGCAGAAAGCATGAATGATACTTCAGAATCCAATCTAGGCCCATTTATTTCCGGATACCTAATCCTTTATATCACTTGCTCAACCGAAAAAAAAAAGAGAACGGGAGTCATGATGCTCCTCGAGATATTCACCACGGAGCGAGACTCTACTCGAACTCCGATACCATGTCAAAAGATTTCGAATTTCAAATTCAAAAACTCGAATATGTTAAGCGTTAAGACATGCGTGTTCAACCCACATCGACTTCATATCCAGGCGCAGGCAACGCGTCATTGGACATGAAGTAATAACCACTTTAAATCCGTAATTTTCTACGAATTGCCTACAAGGTATCTTAACACCCAACAAAATTTGATAGAATTTGATCTGTACATCCTCCGTCTTTGATAGATTTAGAAGTCCTTTCATTAGGGCGTGATTTTCGGATGATTAGTCGGGATTGCGCTATGCTAACAAGTACAAAGATTTCTAGGATCCTTTTCCTAAGGATCAATCAAATCAATAACTACCCGAGAAAACGCGAGACTGACTTGGAGAATTTCGTAAAATGATCTTGGTTTTCCACCTAGGTTTCCCCACATGTTTGGAATAGTGGTAAGAGTCATTTCGTGTGCGATTTGGACCATGTCTTGATTGGTCCTTTGATGGTGTTTATGATTGGTTGAGACTTGAAAGCAAAGGCCAAGAAAATGATGGGGATTCGAAAAAGTATTTTTATTTCGAAAAGAGTTTTTTTTTTCCCAAGCGAACTAACAAATTCGACGCTCACGACCAACCAAAAAATAAAATGACAAATTTGACCCTCCATTAGAAATAGGGACGGAAAAAATCCCAAACTATGCCTATTTTGACACACTTTTATGTTAGAATCTTTTTTTTTTTTTTTTTGGTGATAAAAAATCATAAACTTATATATGTGCGACACATTTAACTTATGTCAATATTCCATCAATGACCACCATTAAAAATTTGCTTTCATGGACAGCGAAAGGCAAACCGTGTTGATGATGGCACCTATGTGACTTAAGTAAAACAAAAAAAAGATTATTCGACTGAACATTGATGGAGGTTAAATATACCACACAAATACAAGTTTGAGATTTTTTGTGTCGTAAGAAAATGTTTAGGGTAAATATATCATAAATTGTATAGTTAGAGAGTTTTTCATGTTACCAAAAAAGTTTAAGATAAATGTATTAAGATAGACATAATTTGTGATCTTTGACAATTCTTTTTCTTTGTAATTTTGTGGAAAAGGAAAGGTCAAAATTGTCATGTGCTCATTTAAGTTTCCAATTCACCGCTGCCCTTTTTCTCTCCAATTTGGAGAGGTCGTTAAAACGGTGGTTGCAATGGATTTCAATGAATTTGACATTTCGTTACCTACCATTTCTTTCCATCCTTCCCAAACATAGGCTTGAGGTAATCCTAGGTTCCTAAGTTTGAGTGTAAACGATCGATTCTATCTGAAAACAAAACCATCCAAGCCTTGGACGTTTGTATTTGTTTGGTAGGGGGTATAATCAAGTTGAATCAAGCCAACAAATGCCGAGCTGGAGCTAGATTCGCCTAATCAACACGGTACGATGCTCAAAACTTGACTCGAGCTCAATTGAGTAGTAAAATCTATGCTTGAACTGGAACTGAGTGAATGATTGAGATACCCAACTCTATCATAACAAGTTACAATGAACTTGGTGAATGGCCTGATAAGCTCGAACATCATCCCGACATTTAATTAAATGTGGGTTTACTATGAAAATTTTTAGTACTTTCATACGTGTGTACATAAATTGTTGGAAAAGAATTATGGAAATTCAATTAGACTCGATGAGCTTGGCATTTGCATACTCCAACTTCACTCAACAAAATACTTGATTATAACTCGAGCTCAACTCGAATTAAAATCAAGCGAGTACATCTCAAATGATCGTCGAATGGAACTCAAATTACTTGTAAATGGCTTGACTCAATTTAACCCCATTTGTTTTGTACAAGGAAAAATGTGAATTCTAGAGGATCAAATCGATCGGATCACGCGTGAAGGCCACTTGGCCGAACCATTTGATTCAAGTGAAGGCAGGCCTTGATTAGCTACTAAGGATAATGTATAAGGCCATTGGAACCTGCCAACAACGGTTGCTCATCTTCAACATACAAAATCGCGGGAAATTGTCCAATTAACCCTAAATCTATTATACAAATGTTAATTTCGTCATAAATTTTTCAATTTTCTCAATTTAGTTCTAAACTTATGCTCAAAGTTCCAATGTAGTCCTTCCGATCAATTTTCGCCAAAATCTCTAATTTGGCAAAATTGAACCGCGTAGGACGTTGCACGTGCTGCATAAGATGACAAAATTGCCACATCAGCTATTTCCGGCGAAAGTTGGCCGAAATAATTATATTAGAATTTCATGTAAACGTTTATGATCGAATTGACGAAATTGAAAAGTTTAGAATTAAAATATAGCAAGTCTAGGACTAGTTGGATAATTTTCCCACCCCTAATCATGTGTTTTTTTTCCCTCCATTGATTATGACCTCGGACTTGTTCAGACGTCATTATACAGCACATAATGCCATCTCCCGAGCAAACATGTAACGAGCGCTCAATAATTCCTCCGCATTAAAATAAAAGAAATAATCAGCAAAAACGGCGAAGATCTAGAATGGAATTTTTCCTCTGGATCGCATGCGCAGAAAGCAACAATCCATAGATTGCAGGATCTTCCCAAAGATCTGACGTCCCGAAGATGGCAAGCTCGGACAGGGGGACGGGAACGCCCACATGACAGCGACCAACGACACAGGAATCCGAATCGTTCGGTACGCCACGCCATACCAATCGCATGTGGACTAGGCACGAGACAAAGCGACCGTGCGACCTCTTTACGGTCCTTTTTACGTTATGGTCTAATCCCCCTTTCAGCACCAAAAGGAAAGATGGGGAAATTTAAAGAAAGAAAAGAGGAATGAAAGCTTTGATGTCATCAAATAATTTCATTTGAGTTATGATGATAGGCTGATGTTTCAAATGCGAGTTCCTTTTAAATGCTCTGAGCTTTCACTCGACCACAGCAGCGGGCCCGGTCCATACACATCAAGTTATAGTTTGCACGCGAGTGAGTGTATTAGAGTGTCATCACGCTTAGCTTGTGTACAAGATATATATATTAATGTTCATATGGTCTCTCTTCAATTATTAGCTCAAGTTTTCCAGTTGGACAATCTAACTAGTAATGGAATCATCCATTTCAATATAGATTGGGTACAAATTTGTCCAGTCAATTCTAAATTGATTGCGGGATGTCAATTTAATCATAAACTTTTCAATTTTATCAATTTAGTTTTAAATATTTGCACAAAATTACGATGTAGTCCTTTCAGTCAATTTTCATCGAAAATCATTAATATGACGGTATGCCATACAAGACAACTGGCTATGACTGGATCATCATACGTCGGCAATTTCTCTAGAAAATTAATCGAAAGGATTACATCACAAAAATTAATGATTAATAGGTTATAACTGATTGGATGACTTTCCCATCACACATTGGCCCGCTAGTGGAATGGCCAAGACTTGTAATTGTCGATGGTCTTTTCTAGGATCGGAATTCTTCGCATTCGATATAACTCGTGCGCGATAGTGATATGGTCTTGCGAATGCTCTAGAATGGATTAAACTTAGAAAATTTATACGCTTGCGTAGAGTAGGAGCCAAGCATTTAATGCCGAAAAATGTTCCCTCCAACTGTGGCTCTTGTCTCTTCTGCTTCCTCCCATGCTTTGGCGCAATTTGTATGGACATTTGAGATCACCGAATCCAGCGCCACCAATATCACGCGACAATTGTAACAATCCAAAAAAAAAAATCATTTGAACAATGATAATGACCCATTTTTTGTTAGTACATAAAAAAATATTATTGGAGAAACCAAAAACATGCCAGAATTCTTACTTGGACCACTTACGTACCTGTGCCTTTTAAAGTAGCGCCAGCCACGGTAACTTTAACTAGCCATCACCCGCAGACCTCTGCCCCCTTCGACCGCCACCGCTACCAACCACGGCGGCGGCGGCGGCCTCCGGATTGTTACCCCAAAAGGGCTGCCGTGAAGATTGTCGTCCCTGCACCAATGTGGATGCTGGTAATCTTCCGGGATTTCTCGTCTGAGGATATAATAATGTCGGCGATGCCGAGGACCACGATCCTTGCTGCGGTGGCTCATCCACAACAGCCATGGCCCGAGTGATCGAGACACGAGTAGCGCTTTTGCAATGGAGACAGACCCGGACAGATGCGAAGAAGATGGCAAGCAAAAGGCCATGATCATCTTTTGTAGATCGAATGAGCAAGCGATTAGCCGAGATCGAGGAAGTATGCATGGAACACAATTGATTTTCTCAAGAAGATTAGGGTATGTTTGTTTTCATTCCAATTTTTTATTTTTCTATTTTTTTATTCTCCGAAATAAAAAAAGAACAAAAATCATTTTGGTAACGTCAAGTAATTTTTCTATTCTCCAAAATAGAAAAGTAGCTTGGAATATATTTAGAATAAAAATAAGAAGTAGAAAAAAGTAGTTTATTGTTTTCGGGAACAATTTTTATGAATAAGTTTTTCTTTTCTTTTCTTCTTATTTCTCGTCGCCCCTTGCCCCCGAACTAGCTGCCAGTCGCCACTATCGTCGATTGTGGTGGTGGCGGCGGCGAGCAAGAAGAAAGAAAGAGGAAAAAAGAAAAATATACAAAAATTATTAAAAAAATTAAAAGAAACAAAAAAAAATCATGGGTCATAAGAAACGCATTCCTATTATTTTTCTATTATGAGAATGAAAATTTTATATAGTTACCAAACACGTTATTTTATATGGAAATTATTCCAAGAAATAGAAATAAATAAAAAAAAGACTATTTATGAAAAGAAATTATTCCCCTAAACAAAAATGTTATCAAATGCACAATTAGTTACCCAATTTCGACTTTTCCCTATCTCTCAACCGGCTTATGTAGATGCAATGTGATTGAATTGAGTGATCCTCACATGAATTTCTCGAAGAAATTCACCATCATGAAGCAAGATCTAGTCACCTGCTAGAACCCATGGGTTTTTAGCAACCGGCAAATTTGGGATCTTGGACAGGACATTTTAGAAGTAAAACAATGATCTTGTAAATAAAGAGGCCTTAGTAACTAGCGCAGGGCGCAAATACGTGTATCTAAAATTGAAACATGAAAATGGTCAGAAGAGGAAAAAACATGGTGTGTGTGTGTGTGTATATATATATTTATTTATTTTTTTGTATTCTCAAAAAATTTCTATAATTCTTCGAAAGTTCCCTACAAATGAACATCAAGGGGGTGTACAAGCACAAGGGACATACAAAATCTTCACAAAGGCAAGGCAGACTTCCATGGCTCCGTTTGGCTCAGCATTCCCAAGGGGCTGAACCCCCTTGGGAAAAAATTTTGGTGTTTGGTTCAGCATTTGGAGGTATCCATGCCAAATCTTTGATCTTTGAAATCTTTGCCCAAAGTAGGTGGAGACCTGCTTTGGGCATTCAACATTTGTGGAATGCTAGTTCTCTTATTAATGAATTTCTTTTTTTGGACATATATGATCATGTTTAATATCATGAAATGACTCTTTCTAATCAAATTTGTATGAGAGGAACTTGGTTTTATTTTTCTTAATAAGGACCTCCCTTTTTATATGCGGTGCTTACTCAAAAAAATTAACATTCACAATCGGTCACTTCACCATCCACCGAATAAGTTCACATTTTTTTTTTTTATCATTTTTATCTTTTGACAATCAATAGCCCAACTTTTTATCAATACACTAGAATGATCATTAATTAACGAAGATGATTAATACTACAATAATTAAAAAAATATATATTCAAAGTTGAAAACAAACCTAAAAGAACCTTAGGCCAAAAGTCGAGCTTTGCATCTAATCTATAATCAAATTATTTTAATATAATTTTAAATAAATTTACTAATATATATATTTTACATTACTCTCAATATGAAAATGTAAAATGTTATATAGGCATTGTTTCTTTTTTGCAATTTTAAAAATACTAAAACTAAAAACTTAATTTGGTCACACACCAGCGGCTTTTCAAATATATGTTTCTCAAACAATCTTTGCGTTTCCCTAAAGATTTTCAGTTATAGTTTACCAAACAGTCTAGCATTTTGAAAAATCCATTTACCTCAAAGGTATTTGCATTCTCCCAATGGTATTTTCCCAAAGCCAAACCAAACAAGCCCGTGTCCTCGTGAAGCCAGCATCCCTTGCACAACCAGATATCACTTCTGCACAAACATTATTTTCCATGAATAAAAAAAAAGAAAGAAGAAAATCCTACATGGCCCCAAAAATATACATATATAAGCACCTAAAAAAATAAATTATTTGAGCGGCCAATCTATATAAATACTTACACATCCGTCGCCCTTTTATCAAGAGTTGCTTTCGAATCTCTACAGCAATATTCTGTGGGCAACTCTCATCCCTTTCGCATTAACCCAAACATTACTTTTTCTCCTCTTTAACCCCCCCGGCCATCGCGAATTAAATGAGTCCGTCCGTCCTTGTCGTTTTCGTCCCGACACGGTGACGCTTCACGCTTTGCTTTTTCCACCGTTAAAAAAAAAAAAAAAAAAAACATGTTTTTGTTTTTTCTTCGGCTTTCGTTCAATCGAAGAAACCTGTCGTCTCTGCCAGGTTTTACGGAGAATCCGACGGAGCAACGCAAGATGTCTCCTTTCCAGAAGGGAGCAGCTTGTGTTCCTGTCAGGCAAGAAAATAATTTAGATTTGCCCTGCGATTTTTTAAATAAGAAACGCAGCAACAGACAGAGAATTCGGGCATGTCTTCGAATCGAGTTCGACTCGGAACGACAGTATTTCTTGCGCCACCGTTATCTCCTTTACATAATAGAACAGACTCCGCTTGGAATACCGACAATGTCCGTGGTCGATGGAAGATGAAGGGCGAGCAGAACATCTTATTAAACGATTTCGACATGCTGATTTTAAAAGTCTGATGGAATATTTTATTCATAGTATTCCATTAAATGGCTCATCAATCCATGCCTCCTTCTTTTGTTGCTTGATCTCTGAAAAGATGAGGACCACATCTTGGCCTGTTTGGACTGATTCTTATTTTGACAAGTGTCTCGAGACCATTATTTAAGCTTATCCCAAAAAAAAAAAAAAAAAAAAAATCGAGACATTTCAAAAATCGAACAAGTGCACCATTTGAGAAAACTAGTTACTTCAAGTAAATAACTTTATATTTTCAAAGTATACTCAATGAGACTCTTTTTATTTTTATTTTTTTTGGGTCGATTACTTGATGAGACTTAACAAGTACTCTTTAACATTTTTCCTTGTCTTTAATATATTCTTTCTAGCATTTGAGGTTCACTTCTATTTGACAAAAAGTAGAGCAAATTATTAAAAACATCTCTACATGATCCTAATTATAACTTTTTAAAATTAGAATATAATCCCTATTTTGACGGAAAAGCCAACAATTTTTTTTTCTTCTCATACAAGAGCAAATAAGCCAATTTATCGGTTGCCCTATATTTTTATTTAATTTTTCCATATAATCTTAAATCTGTCAATTTTATTTTGTAAGATAACCATTCATTCCAAGTTAAAATAACCAAGCAAGATCAATTTAACTATTCTCAAACATCAAGAGCCCGCTGATGTGAGAGTCTTGACATGGCATAATTATATGGACTCCTCACAATTTTGAGAAAATTGTTCAAAAAATCATAAACTTATTGTATGACGGTCAATTCAATCTTAAACCATTCAATTATACCAATTTAGTTATAAACATTTTGATGGTTTGTCAATTTAGTTATAAGTACTTTGACAGTTTGCTAGTTTAGTCATAAAACTTTCGAGAATTTGTCAATATAGTCATTTTGCCCGATTATCCAAACAAGCAAAACTTCAAAAAGTTTAGGATTAAATTGATCCGACTGGACTAAACTAACAAATTATTAAAAGATTTAAGACTAAATTGACACACTTGAAAGATTTAAGATTTATTAAAACTGTTTGGCCAACCATTCTAGAGACAATCTTATCTCAATCACTTTACGTAAGATAAAAGAAAATTGATAAGATACCATACTTTTTAAATTACTTAGGTATCAACGTTGTCATCTCCGTACCTAAAAAGCAGCTCAACAAGAGCAAAAAAGTTGTCAAACCCTAGTCCACGCATGGACCCGAGTACAGCCGCAAATCGTATTCAAAGGATATTCCAATTGTAAATCTTGATTAGCAATAATTAATCTCGCAGATTTCTCGGAATCAACAGCCCTAACCCTAGACCCTAACTCCAAACCACAAAGAACAAAAGAGAACAACCCTTTAAAAGCTGAAATCCACTATGCAGCGCATGTTTGTCCGTTTGGAGTGGGAAAATTCCCAAGTGCTTTCTCCATAATAAAACAAATCAGGCATTATCGTTTCATTTTCAGATTAAAGTTATATAATCGATTGGGATATTGTTTTTGAAGGGCCCTCTCTTGACTTTTTGTGAAGGAAAGATTTTTTTTTTTTAGTGATTTAAGAAATTAATGACAAGGTATTTTAATTTATGATGTCTATTAATCTTTGTTATGGGAAGAAAATGCGCTTAATCAATTTGAAAAACTTCATATTTTTCTCATGATTTTTTCAAAATTTAACATTTAATTCAATTTTCTCCTATTGTTTCTATACATATGAATAGAGATAGGTCTTGATATCGATTAGGACTCATGGCTAGCATAAATAATCGAATGAAACCAAAAAGTTTCTAGCAATTTTGTTATTATAACATGACTTTTTTATTATCATGCGAGACATGAAGAGAGTATGCATGATTAAAAAGGAGAAAGATGTAGTTATAATTAAGGCTCGTTCTTATTTGATTGTAAAAACTATTAACGAACTCAGATCCTGAATATTTGACATGCTTCCCATTTCATCAATCATCTTTTACCTTACTAATTATATGGCTAGAAAATCACCATTGAAAACAAGATTATCCATTCCATATTTTCCAATTAGATTGAAAGATAATAAAAAAAAATATTAACCCATAATTCTAAAAATCACGCACTACATACATTATTCAAATTTTGTTATGAAAAATGATATTATAATTACTAAACTACGAGATTAAAAAAATCAACAAACAATCCTAGAAAGACCACAATCAACAAAATGGAATTCATAATCTTAATCTTAAAAAATATTTTGTTACAATTTTGTTGGAATAAAAAAAATTGGGTCATAATTGATAAGATTATAACAACATTAATTAAAAAGTATGATTGGGAAGATAATCAAAACTTCATAAAATACTCAAGAGGCAAGATAGGCCTTTAACTATTTAAATCACCTTCTTCTAATATGTACCTTATCCTTCAATAAATAACAAAACAGTGGCATTGGGCAAGGTGAAAAGTAAGAAAGGTATTGGATTTAGAAAAAGTTGAAGCCATTGAAAATTCATCCAAGAGGCCACATCACATATCAGAATATTATAATCTATTTCAACCTTTTTTTCCCTACTCTAAAGTAGATGAAAAAAAGCATGAAAACATTGACTCGTCATTTTTAAAATTCAACTCAACGTGTGAAGATAACGTCTAATTAGTTGTCCGAGCAAATGAAAAAATCATATTAACTAGTTCAAGGATCATGTCGTATATGAGGTCAAAGTTCAAAACTATTCATGTCATTTTCCCTATTAAAACTGACAAAATTTCTTTCAGAATGTCCTTAACAAAGTTTAATTTGTTTGGAATAATTCATCTTTCTAATTATGGATTATACAAATATAGGATGACAATTGATAATCGCTTACAAAAATAAACGAGTGAGAAGCATTAATCATCACCTATAAAAGTAGTCAGGTATAAACTGTGGGCGATGATAAATATTTTTCGCCGATTAATTTTCTAATTTTTCTAAGCGATGTAACCAATCATGCTTCAAGTATTTTTGAAATGTCGAGTTTCCTGTGGAAAATAAATTCACTATTTGTAATAAATACCAGGGTCACCCATGTAAAGAAACAAAAAAGGAGAGAGAATTAGAGGGGCCTCGTGATTCCATTCTTCCGCTGTATGTTCCACTCCCCTCCCCTTTTCCACCCTTTGCCTCCTCTCTCTCTCTCTCTCTCTCTCTCTCGTGCAGAGTGCCCCCCTCCTCTCCTCTCTTCTCACCAAGACACACTCCCTCCCCCCCTCTCTCTCTCTCTTCTTTCTCTCTCTTCTTCTCTCTCTCTCTACCATTTAAGTCATGCCCGAGCGTAGCTTTTGAACTGCGTTCGTGCCGAGAACAGAGTTGCTTTTGTATCTCTCTCTTTGACCCCCCTTCTCTCTCTCTCTCTCTGTTGCATTGTGTTGAGCAGACAGGGCAACAATGTCAGCTCACAAGGACAAGGACCCCCGCATCCACGGCATCAAAACTAAGATTCGGGTCGTCCCCAATTTTCCCAAACCAGGTTCGCACCTCCCCCGTACGATCGCTTCGTCTTCTCTCTCTCCTTGCCCGTCTCCTTTTTTCCTCCTCCGGTTCGGGAAATGCTGGGGCCTAGATAAGTCGGCATTAAAAAGGACGAATTTTTTAAGCTCCGGGCTCGTCCGATTCTTGCAATTTCGAGTTTGTTTTAGGATGCCGCGTGAGCATGCAGAGGCGAGATGAAGTTTTTTTTCTTTTCGCTTCGGCCCCCCGTGGTGGTGACGAGACGACATGCGATGCGAGCTTCAAAGCTGTCTCCTTTTGGCCCGGCTTTGTCTTTTTTCTTTCTTCGGTAGCGTTCCTCTGTTTCGAGAGCAGTTTGGCTGAGGTTACTGACGGGCATGATTGCAGGCATAATGTTCCAAGACATCACTACCCTGCTGCTGGATCCACAGGCCTTCAGAGACACCATTGATTTGTTCGTCGAGAGATACAAGGGCAAAAACATATCAGTTGTTGCAGGTAAAGAGGGGGTGTGAAAAGGAAAAAAAAAATAATATTGAGGGGGAGAATCTTTTTGGGTGTTAAAAAAAAATTCATCTTTTCATGGAATTTTAGCAGACTTTGGTTGAACTGATTAGTAGAATAGCTTTCAAGACTTTGGTGGGGTCCATGCATAGAAGAAAGTAGGTTAGGGAAGGATGGGGAAATTTCTCCCTCATTATTGCATGTTATTATTATTATTATTATTATTTTTTTTTTTTTGGGTTGGGGTATGGTTGGTCTTCAGTCTTGTGAATGCTTTTTGGGAAAGATCGTGGAATGGAAGCGACTGTGGTTTTCTTCTATTCTTTACTTGGCTTCTTGGGCAGTGATTTCTTGGTTTGACTATGGGCCATTGCTAGTGGAGTGTGCTACTTAATGCTCTCTATCAAGTTTATTGAGCGGCTCACATTTGCTCTCTCTCCCTCTCTCTCTCTCTCTGCCTAAGCGCGCCGGGGTGGGAGCATGTGCTTGCATCCCTGATTATGTGGTTGGTAGGTGATAATGGATGCCCACATTGTTGAAGTGGACCCTGCTGATGCGAGCTTGGATCGAGTTGATTTTCTGGATATGTCCTTGTCTTTTTAGTATTCGGTCAGAATTTAGTAGAGTTTGGAGAGAATAAAATTCTATGGATGCTGAAATTTACAGTGATTGGATGTTCCTATGCTCAGATTTTTTCTCGCAACTCCATGTTGATTTGTGAAAAACATGGACCGTGGTGCCTGCTGCTGCCACTAGTTCTTGAAATGATACAATCTTTTCGTATCACTTTTGGGACAAGGATATCAACCTTTTGGATATGGTTGTTCTACATTTAAGTGGTAAATTGATTGTCAATTGACCTGTAAGATCGTGGCATGTGACGAAATTTATGGTTGAGAAGCAATTTCATGAGATAGACCTTCAACCGTTGGATCACTTTGAGATGATATGTCCTCATCATGAATAATTGACATTTCAATTTTTCCCCCAAGGGTCAATTTAACTTTTAAACAGGATCTTAATCCAACCTTTTTGGTATGCTTGAGTGATTGCACAAAAATTGCTACGGCAGACTATGTTTTCTTGGTTTGAACTTCAATCATCTTGCTCAAAATTTTTGCCTTTTCCTTTCAAACTGATGGTTTTTTGTTATTTATTAAAAAGGTGATCCGATTATGTTACTGATTCCGTATACTTCTGAAAGGTTTTTTTATGACATTCTTGTGAAAAAATTTGTCTAACACAGTAATTCTCTAGTATATGATTACATGCTTTGATTCTTGGTTGGTAAGCACTGTTACTGTATTTCGTGTAGCAGTCGCTACACTTGTTGCGTTTAACAATCCCTGAAATTATTTTCTACAATCTTTTTCCAGGGATAGAGGCTCGAGGTTTCATATTCGGTCCTCCCATTGCATTGGCGATTGGAGCAAAGTTTGTTCCTCTGAGAAAGCCAAAGAAATTACCTGGTAACTTTAACCAAACCGTAGTAATTTCCTTGCGTTCATGCTTCCATCTCTTTTATGCATCGAAGTGACGAGTGTTCATCAATGCATCTTTTCCGTTATGTATTTCACGCCCACTTGTCATGTCCTATTTGTTGTTTGCTACATCTCTCCCTCCTTTGCCATTATTTTAATTTGCCTTAAGTATGAGAAGCTTTGATAAAATTACATGTACATTTTGTTCTGAACCTGAAGATGTTGTCGTCATTTGCCAAAATAATTTTCTGTGCTACTCATCATGTACTATGATGCAAGTTGAATTTCTTTGTCAATTCTTTGTTCCCTCAAGGTGTTTAGTTTCCATGGTTTACAATTCGGGGTGCTAGCTTAGTGCTACAGGCTGTGAGGTCATGAGGTTGAATTTTTGTGCAGTCTGTGGTTGTGCGTTTTTTCTGTTCTGAACCTCTAGCACATCATTGGAGCTATGATGATGGGGCTGGCCCACCTTCAAGGGGTCTCGAATAGTGCTAAGGGGCAACAAATCTGCAGTCTTTAATTTGACTCTCATGGTAATAGCCTGAGAGATTAGCCATGCCTATTGCCCCTCTATGCTCGTGTTTTTTAGCTAAGTCTGTCCATTTTCTGTGGTAGATGATTGATAATCCTCGTGATCTCTCAATTGTGATGATAGATATCTTTAACCACTGCAACATATTAAGGTTGAGCTAGTTTAGCGACACTCGCCCAAATTAATGTCAGAGTCTTTGAACTTGGGCAAGTCATTTCGAGTGAGATCTATTACTCAGTAATATCTTAGTTACTGTGCCCTTAGGACAACTCTTCCTCAACTGTGACTCTATGAATCTCCCAAAATTCGTACCTCCTGAGTAATCATATGCAAATTCCACCTGAAATGGTGCCTCCTAATCTTGATATACTTATAATTTGCCCTTTCCAACCACATCTAACATTTTGTATTGGAATATCCTTGATATTGATGTTTTTGTCATTCTCTGGCTCATTTAATCTTTTGCATGAGTATGTGGACCATGGCTATGACCAATAAAAGATGTGGTTATCTCATGGGAGGACATCAGTTGATATTGTATTTCATTTCAGCATTTCATTTGAATTGCGGTTATGTACCTTTCACCCATTTTCTTTTTCCTATCTGGATTTCTTTTATATTTCAAGTCCATCGACTGAAGTTCAATATCTCCAGCCCTCAAATGGGGTTACCAAATTTTCCCATCTTCCGTGTCTTCCAATAATTATTTGTCCTTGTTGTGCTCACGATTGACAGAATTTAGAACACTCCATCTGTAGAAAACTTAGTGATCTCGTTTCTTTTTGGACA
The DNA here is from genome assembly GCA_014182715.1 of Eucalyptus cloeziana. NCBI lineage: Eukaryota > Viridiplantae > Streptophyta > Magnoliopsida > Myrtales > Myrtaceae > Eucalyptus > Eucalyptus cloeziana. Next base: position 26,441,807 of record CM024637.1, read on the forward strand.
TGAAATATCAATAAATTCCATGATGATGGCTTTCTCAAGATGCATTCATGTAGAAGCTCTTAGATGAAAACTGATGCTGGACTATTGTGGCACCTGGTACTAAGAGCTTTCTTCCATGGCAGGGGAAGTTATCTCAGAAGAGTATGTTCTAGAATACGGAAGAGATTGTCTTCAGATGCATGTTGGAGCTGTGGAACCTGGTGATCGGGCTTTGGTGGTGGATGATTTGATTGCCACTGGCGGAACTCTTTGTGCAGCTATGAATTTACTAGGTAAGGGCTCAATGGTCTTCTAATTTAGCAATACTAGTAGCACAACAAATGTGCAGCTTCAGGTACTGCAAAGTTTGTTTGGATACTGATTCCATCTCTAATATTTATGCCAGTCTGAAGAAAGAGAGATTTCTTCTGGTTTCCTGCTACATTACACTTTCCCTTTATGATAAATAAACCTAAACATGTGCTCGCATTACCGTGTTTTCATTCTTTCTATTTCTCATACTGAGGTACACAAACTGCAGTTTTATGTAATTCTATTTATATATCTAAACTTCTGAGCTCTTTATTGTGCAAGGAGGTGTTCTTTGATCTGAGAAACAAAAAGTGATAGTAGATAGTGTAATATGAAACTAGAAACTCAAATATTTCACACTAAAGAAGTTTAAAAAAGAAAAAGAAAAAAAAGAGGCTGATGAATTTGTACCCGGACAAAAGTAATTGATGGATGACATTTGCTAGTTTCTTATGAATCACCTGCACATCGCTCTAGCTGAATTGCCACCAATGGTTTCGGGAAACTCTTGGCATCTATGTAGATCGCTCTGGTTTATGGCCTTTAAGAAGGGCAATTATATTATCTTCATTACCCTGTTCCAGCGTTCATGGTGGAAACTTCAGCAGCTGGATCAGACATTAGGGCACGGTTTCGTGAACATGGACTACTAATAAGTTTGCCTTCTGACAAGTACCATAGAAGTAGGTGAGAGGAATGTGGTTTGAGATTATTTCCCGTTAGGAGCTGCCTGATATTTGTGAATACAGCTCACTGGTTAGATTTTAACCACAGCAAGTCACTGCAAAGTAGCCTCAGGACTGCTGTACCAAAATGCTAGTTTGTCAAAGGAAGTGAACGATGCTTCTTCTCCTATAAAGGACCCTCTTGCTTCTTCCCATCTGTCCCAGATTGCCTCACCAAAATCGCTTTCGTTCACTTCTCCTGAACTTGATCATCATTATCATGAAAACCTTCGGTGTATTGGTTGGTTTAGCGAATCTGCCACCCTCCAGGCACAATCTCTTGTTTTTCTTTGTTTGGAATTAAATTCTGTCTGTGAGCTAAGTCATATGCTTCATCTCCTTTTGCAGTTTTCTCGGTGAGCACCACTTATTTTGCTATTTTGCTTTCTAAACTTATGCTAACTTATGTTCCACAGAACGTGTTGGTGCTCAAGTAGTCGAATGTGCATGTGTCATTGAACTTCCGGATTTAAAGGTGCGTAAATCATAATTACTCTCACTTTCTTGTTCAACCAATTAAGCCCTTTCGCTAATAATATTTGTTTGTTCCGTCCATTGTCATTTCATTCCACTCCTTTGCATCCTATTGTAGCATTATCTTTTTTCACGCAGAACATTTCATCTATTTGTGGCGTGGACCATTACCATATGTTGTTTTTCCCATTATTGAACGTTTCAGGGACGTGAGAGGTTGCATGGCAAACCGTTGTACGTCCTCGTGGAGTCCCATTGATTGGGGGACGATGCTCCGACGACAGCAAAGCTCTCCACAATGTATATTAAGAGGGATTCATGATCACTTCTGGGCGGGAATATGCATTTCATTCTGCTCTGTTTCGATTGGGTGGGAGAATTTTGAAGTCTGCTGGTTCAAAACCCTCCATTTATCTGGTAGGTTAGGTGAGAAATTCGAACTACATAAAGGGCTTCTTTGGCAGAAGATGGTAGGGAATTCTCAATTATACTTCCTCAAGTATAAGACCGGCAAGGGCTTTTGACCTTGTGGTGGTGGTGGTGATTTATCCTTTGCCAAATCAAAAGAGGTCTTGAATTCAATTCGCATCCTCTCTTTCCATGCTTCCTGGCTTAAAGTGGAATGAAAAAGGGACCCCTGGTCCGGTCTGGAGACAGCAATCTCGCATTCGCTAGACATTCCAAGAAAGTCCGCTAAAATTTCTTTACTAAATCATGCATCACGTTTTTCAGCAGGTGTTCTGAACAATTGCTTTCTCATGCACAAGTTTTAATTACACTAGTAATCACCCTGGTCTTAGAGATAAGAGCTATACGGAATGAATGGTCAAGGAAATGATGGAAATCAAGCAGTGAAAGTGACTATATACCCTCTACTTGTGCCCTCTCCTTTCATGTTCCTCCTAAGTAAAGATAAAGTATGGACCAAACAATGCATATGGCTTGCGAAGCACTTAGACTTGGGCGATAAGTATGAGCAGTTGAGAATGGCTGTGGCGACCCCTGACCTAATGGCATCACCACCACCCTCCTTCACTATAGCTTGACCTAACCCTCTTGCGTCATGCTGTGATGATCTCATTCTACTTCCTTAATTGTCAACAATAAATGCCACCATATCACACGAGGGACGAGCCTAAGAAGCTCTTGCATGAGTTCAAAATCGGGATATTTGAACAATTCATCGAATAGTAAGGGGAAGGAAACATGAGGAATAAGACAACGCCTTGCCTTTACGAACATCGAGTTGACTGTATTTCGGGTCAGTGATGAGTTTCTGCCGACAGGGTGGTAACTCGTCGGTTTGACGGAGGGATCTTTGTTTGCTTATTGCTAGTTGATTCGGCCATTGGTGCGGTTGAATGAATGAGTGAATCTACGCATTGTTGAAAACCAAATTTGTGGGACCGAAAATCAAATAAAGAGCAGAAGAAAATAGCATGTTGTGCGTGATCATGTAAGATACGATGAAGCTGGAAGAAAAGAGCTCCTCAAAGTCATATTCTTAGTATTACGTGACTAAACAAGATTATCATACAGGATATAGATACAGATTATAGTACAATGCCCAAGCTGCGATCTTAAACGGCAGACCGAGGATGGCGCTTGATGATGGCCAAAAACTTAAACAACTACAGCAAGATAATGTACATTCATCTCAGCTCTCAGCTCCATCCATCTTTGTCCTCTTTCTTTAATCAATCTTTATGATCAACACTGCGCAGACTGAAGAATAGAAAAGAGTCGGCCGCGTGCTCTGCAGAAAATGCTGTAAATCTATGGTTCTAATTCTCCAACTAAACAATTTGTCAATCTCCAGTACTCATGAATTAGTATTGTCAGAACACCAATGATTAAGATTGAAATGGTAAATTAGCAACTTAGCATTCATTAAGATAGTTTCCCACATGATCAAAAGTACTAACCGCGCAAAAAATGAACCATATTACTCGTCAGATTGATAATGATATGACACAAAAAGATTAGATTAAAATCGTAAATTTAGCAACGTAGAATACATTCAGACAGCTTTCTACATAATAAAGAAAACTAACCACCCCCAAAAAAAAAAAAAAAACCACATCTTCGTCAATCCAAAGTCGTGAGAGACCCATAAGGAAATTAAAAAGTAACAAAACTTAAATAGCAAATGGAAAATCAAAAGTTCTTTCGCCATATACCTTTACAATCTATAGATAATAAGGAAGCAAGGCAATACCGCGCGAGGATCGAATACTATCAACTCGCCCTTGTCCCCATTCACCGAGTCATACCCGGCCCGAGCCTCCAAAAACGGGTCGGGCCCGGCCTGCTTCACAACCCGGCCGGCAATGACCCGGCAGACCAGCATTGCCCTCCTCCCCTTCCCTCCACCCGCCCTCTCGTGTGCCGACCCGCTGCCCGCGAAGAACGTGCAGACCGTCGCCCCCTTGCCGCCGGAGAACGCCGAGAAGTCGGCCGAGGAGATGCCGCCGCCCGCCGACGCGGGCCCCATGCAGCGGAACCGCATGACCTCGTTGCCATCCGCGACGCACCGGGCCACATTGTCCTCCGAGCACCCGCCGGCCGCACCCTGCCCGAACCCGGACCCGGACCCAGCGCGGGACTTGACCGCCTCCCGGTACTCCTCGAACCGGGCCGTCGTCTTGGGCCCGGTCTGGACCTTGAAGATCTTCTCGACCCGGCCGGGAAACGCCGACTTCTCGCTCCAGCTCGTGTGGAAGATGATCTCCACCACGTTGCGCGACGGGTGGCCCTCCGGCAGCTCCGTCAGGGGCGGCCACAACGACCTGGAAGAGCGCGGAGAGACCGTCGCGGCCGGAGCAACTTTCCGGATGCTGGGTTCATTCGGATCCGAGTCCCTCTTGGAGGGTTTGGAATGCTTTGACCTGGCGGGTGGCGGCTGCTGTGCTCTCGATTTAGGCTTCCCTCTGGCCATCTCGACCACGTCTCTCACGGTCTGCGCGCTCTTCCGGCAGCTCCCCGACGTCGAGAGGAGGCTCTTCGGGTTCGGGTGGTGATAAACGTCCTCGAACGCTCTCGATTTGCACTGCAACGACTTGACCCACCCCGTCGCCATTGATCTACCGACACCTCGAGCTTCTCTCTCTCTCTCTCCCTCCCTCTCTCTCTCTCTCTAGAAGAGCTTAAGATTGGTCTCTCTTTTCCTGTGAGGATCTCGTTCCCCTCATGATTCTGCTTTTCGCTTCGGCGTTGAAGCTCGGCCGGTCTAAGGAGGAAGAAGAAGAGGAAGAGACAATGGCGCGATAATAAATGACGGGCGTTTACTACCACATGCACGCGAAAAGACGGGGGTGCCCTCCCCAGGAGCGACCCCACGTGGGCTCTGTCCATTTCCTTTCACGGGGGCAGAAGTGGAAACCGGGAAAGCTACAGAACAAGAGTCATTTATTCGGGGAAACAAATTTCCATGATTATGTCTCCAAACTCAAGAGATTTGAAAATTTTCTATTTCTTGCTGGTACGTAGATTCCAAAGATTTCATACGGTGGGGGTGCGAATGAGACGATTGTAATGTCGTTTGGTTGCGATGGGTCGCTACCAAATGCTCCAGCGTCTTTATTGCTCAAAAGGAGAGGAGCCCCTCCTTCGGCCCTAGTGAATGGGACTTCGGATTTGGCAGTTTAAAAGCATTCATCATCTCCTTTCATGACGGAATATCTGAAAAAATTGACATCGACGATCAGATTTTGCCTGATCTGGCCACAAGAAGAGGGCATCAGTTCCACCCGTTTTTCCCAATTGCCTTGTGCCTTCTTGGCAACGAGGGACCCATAAAAGACAGCAAAGCGCAAAAGCACATTCATTTGGAGAAAGATTATCGTCTAGCTAGGTAGGGAGAACTCAGTTGCTTTTCTGGGCGAGCCATGGGTTTGCACAGACGAGGCTAATAGGACCGATGCCCCGCTATAATTTTTCAATACTATGTGAGATTATGAGTAGCGTATTATGTATGCCGCGTAGAATTTTCATGTATCTCACATCTCCGAAGTATTTTAGAAGCTTGTCATCCTGCGCTTCATCATTGAAGATCCTCTTCTGTCCATAATTGATAGGACGCATTGTTTGTCGATTCGTTTTTTGCTCTGCCATTTCAGTTAATTTCCATGCACTCTCTCCTAAAGGTAGTGAGAGAAAAAGTTCTGTATACTACTAGCTTAAAGAGACAGTTCTTGGACAGAGCTCTCTCTCGGTCTCTCTCTCTCTCTTCGTGTTTCTGCTCCTCGGCTTTGTTTTTCCTATGCAGTCAAGTCAAAAGTAATCTAGTACCGGTGATTATTCTCCTCCTCTTTTTGTCTTTCTCTAAGCGAACCAAACTGTCTTCAAGGCTACTAGTGTCGCCCAACGAGAACCTTTAATAATGCAGCATAAGCACTACATAGTACATACCGGAGTTTGCCCTAAGCTTTTGCCAAGAAGCGAAAAGAATTATTGGTACTGAGTACCAACCATCAGATGAATGTTATTTATTTCCCAAGCTTTCTAACTTTAAACATATATGTTTCCTTCCTTTTTTTATACACTTTTCGGGGGTATTATTATGGGTGGGGCGGAGCACTTAAGTTGCCATCGAACCCCATCTGCCGAAATAGTTTTTAGTTTCCCCCCCATCTCCTCTCATTGATTAGGGTTCCTGACATTTGTGCGCGGAATCAATGAAGGGTTGATATCAGTGATGGGAAAAGGTTGCTTTCAAAGCTTCCAATCGAGCCGAAGACATCAAGAATGGCGATGCTTTATATCTTTATTTTTTCCCCCATTTTCTGGATCATTCGAACTCCGGGAATTTATTGGTCAAGTACCTAATTCGGGTCCAGTCATTTTCTAATAAACGCACGTTCTGTCCCATGTATGAATGACACATGACCCTTGTCGTTGCTTGGACTCAAAGCAACAATTACTGTCATTACCTCGATATTGGCGAGGGCGAGAGCGACGACAAGTCTCACGGCCTAAACAAGAACAGAGAACGAAAAAATAAATAAATAAACCGGGCCGCCTGAGCTTTTTGCTCTTCGTTTTGTCGAGAAATCTTCGCTCGAAGTGGAACATGTCATGTAATTAGGGTTTTGAAAGATGCTCGACGGGAGACTTGGAGATTCCCCGAGTTCCCGAGCAGTAATTACACGCGAAATTTGAGGGAAAGAGATAGAGGAATTCTTTATGATCGATCAGATGAAATCCGAGGGAAAAAGGGATCGTGGGAGGAATCTTGTATGGAAGTTTGGGTTGAAACTTGACGGGTATAGAATAGAAGAATGGAAGAGAATGGAAGCCGGCGGAGAACATATCTTATAAAAAGGAAGAAGCTCTGAAATTCGAATTAGATATTGGACGACAGATTTTCTTCCTAATCTTTTTCTAATGCTTAATCAACAGATCGGAAACGCATCCGCAGCAGCCGGAAGTGAGCAGCACTCGAGCAGTCTTGGACTTTCAAAAGTTTGGAGCGTGACATCGGAAGAATAGACTGGAGCTAAACATGAGGTGGCGACAACCTTGAGATTTGCAAACCTTTGTCAATGGCTTTGTCTTCGGTTTCTGCGTACTTAAATACACTTTCTTTTCTTCTCTTTCTTTTGCTTTATTCGGTAGATCATGATGGGATATCAAAACCTAGTGTTTAGGCCAAAACATTACTGGCAAAATCACATTCGAAACCCAAAATAACACGAAAAGCATAACTCGCAAGAAGGACAACATGTCAACAACATCAACATGAAATTCCATGGATGAAACCTAGTGTTCGAAGAGAAATCGCCGAATCTACAGGATCAGTTTCTGAAATTGGAGCCGAGCATATCAATGCTCGAGCTTCTAAAACTCCTTTGGCCTATCGCACGTGCAAATAGCCAAAGAGGCATAAGACATGTAACTCAAAACGCAGTTGATTAAATGGTGACTTTTGGACTTGGAGTTGCTGCTTAATTTTTGGAACTTTTTCCTGCCTTTAGCTCTCCACGCCTGCAAAATTCTTTGATTTTCTCCGGGAACGACGTTTCCAACTTTTGCATGCTTCAATGCGAAAGAAAGAACCCTAAATTAATTATCACTAATTTCTACACCCTTCAACTTGCTTCTAAATTAATGCATGCATGCTATGAGCCATCATTATCCTCACTAGACTCTCAAGCTTTTAGCACCAAGACTAAAGACCGCCACAAAACGAGCTTCAGTATATGCTTTTTTAAATATTTTTTAAAAAAATTCCATTCTAATTTTTATTGTATTTTCTTTTCAGAAAACAAACAACTGTAGGTCTTGGGAAAAGTCGATAATATATCTCCTCCTTTTTGCTTGTTGAAAAGAAGGCAAGTTTTTCTGCCAAAAGAAACGACCTGGCTCGTATCTAGCGGCGCAGAACATGTTCCCTTTCAGGTTTTTTTATCAATATTATTTATATTATCTTTGCCTTTATCTGGGTATAACCTTATTTTTATTTTTCTCCTATGTATTGAGAAATTAAATAAACGTACGAATTTCCTCTGACTAACTTGTGCAGTTCAACTTAGCTGTTATGGAGCGCGCGAAAATTAAAGAATTCTCCTATAACTTAAATGCGATATCGGCCGTGGCCCGCTCGCCTCCATAAATGCGTGACGATTAATTTATTTTAATTTGAATAACCTATTCCGTTACTTATTACTGCCTACCCGTTGACGCCCTCTCACGTCGAGATGATTTGGAATGCGGAAGTAAATGATGCTGATTATTTTAAAAAGAAAATTACTTGGGATATCTCACCAAGAAAAAAGATAATATAATTCGGATATTACTCACGAATCCCGCAAAATAATTTTAATGAGGTAAAGCTATTTGCTCGTTTGAAATTTGCCTAGTAGAGCGCGTTTGACAACTTAATACTAAATAGTAACAATTTTTATTCTTTTGTTCTCAAGAATGTATTTAAAACATAAATCTATTTAGTAAAGTTTTTATTATCATAAACAAATTTGTTCCGGAGAATTGACTTTGAATAAAATCAAGAAGTAAAAAAAAAGTTATTTATTTGTTTATGAAAACAATTCAAAAATCAAGCCAACTCAAATTTATTTCTTTTCTTCTTGTTCTTCTCTCTTCTCTCTTCTTCTTCTATTGTCGTCGCTATCAACCATGCCCGTTGCTGATGATCGGTTAAGCGAGATCTTGCAAGCTCGCCAGAGGCTCTCCACCCATTGGTGAGGCTTGCTCGGGCCTCCCTTGGCCACCGAGGAGGCTCACCTGGCCTACCGAGCCTCATTCAGATCTAATGAGGCCGAGCTTGCCTGGTCGCCAGTAAGGCTTGACCTTGCCAGATTTGGGCAAGGCTCTTTGCCCAGCCAAGGCTCAATCAACGAGGCACAGCCTCGCCGAGGCCTGGTGACCCTCCGGTGAGGTCACCAACCCTCGTTTGGTTGGTCGCCGATCATTCCAAGGTTGTCGACCGACCAAAGGTTGAAGAAGAATAGAAAGAAAAAAGAAAAGAAAAAGTAATTAAATTATTAAAAAATTCAAAGAAAATGGTTTTGATTACAAATTTTAAGAATGGTTCTTAACGCAATTCTATTTTGAAAATAGAAATTTTGGATAATTAACAAACGCCTTCAAATACTAAAAAATTATTTCTAAGAACAGAATGCAAACAAAAAAAAATCATTTTTTATCAAAAATTATTTGCGAGAACATAATAGCTACTAAATGCACCCTTAGAGTCTAGAGATCTTTGGGAGGTCGAAGCAGAAATGTCTCGATTTTACATTATGGTCAATGTAACCTTTTTCAAGTGTTATTGTCGAATAGTGTACAATCTATAGGAATCAAACATAAAGGGGAAAAGCTCATATTGACCGTTTCAAAAATTGGCCCGAGATATCTCATTAGACCTTATTCTTTATAACAAAATGTAAGCAGTCTTTTCTCGCCTCTCTATTTCATTGAAGTTAAAAATGTAAGTAGACCTCATTCGACATCAAAATGTGCTGATGTGCGCCATTTGATTCGATATTTTTCCTGATTTATCAAATCTTTGATATACTGAGAATAATATCTCATGAGTATATTTTTACATTACTTTGGGATCTATATGGAGTACTGCCATTGTTGTCTCAAACTTGTTGACGAGCCACCTCGGTCTAAAATAGATTAAAATGTTGCCATGTCAAATGTTCCATCAACTCAAATTAGCTATGATATTAAAATGGTATTTGATCGATCGAATCAGAAGCCCCGCATCCGAAACCTTCTTGCCCTAGTGATCATTTTCTCGCCCTCATCTGTCGGGTTTGGGCATTAGCTTGCCCACAAGCTGCACATCCACTGAGAGAGAGTTCCGCCGCGATATCATCTATAACGACTCGGGCCCATTCAACCCTCCTCGACTAGCCTTCACAAGAGGGTCCCCTTAATAACCCGACAAGGAGATGATGAAGTGGGTATTTATTTATGAACATCACTCGGCACGACCTCTCGCATCGGTTTCGAATCTCTTAGAACTGCGCTAAAAACGAAGAGATCACCGCGTGGCGCGAGTGAGCCAGATCCGCTGGAGATTCGGTCATTTCGATGTTGAATTGGGTCCGAATTGCTTGATTACGTCGAGATCCAGAAAGCCCAAATTATTTGGGCTTGCTCGTTTCGTGGGCCTTGACGAGCCCAAAATCACACTAGGATGGACTGATTTAGAAGGCTTTTTTTTTTTTTTTTTCTTTTTTAAATCTTTGAATCACTTGAAGGATCGGCCCGTTTCACGTGAGATGAAGGCCCCAGGAATACTCCGAGACAAAAACCATTTTCGGGACGTGGGTATTTACCCACAAAAACATCACGGGCCTTTCTCGTAAGATACGGTGATAAATCGCCTATTTTGAATGGACTGCGATGCGGCACTCTCTTTGAATATAGAGAACTATGCCCCTAACAAATCTAACAAAAACGATAAGCTTTTATTAACGACGTGATTTTACCAGTTGTATAATAAATCATGCCGCGAATTCAAATAAATCCTGGTAATTTTAGAACAATCAATTAAATATTGGTTAGTGAAAGTGCATAAATAACTCGTGCTTTGGTAAGAATTGATAATTTATCTGAAAATGAGTAATTTTCAGCGAAACAAATAAGCATTTTGATAAATTCTCGGAAACTCTGACAATTTAAATAATTCCCTACTCGTTTATTTTTATCAACAATATTTAAATCGTTTCGTCCTGTTTCCCGTATCGAATATTTAGAATCGTCCCAATATATGCCGTTTCGACCGATTCGATTGGAAAAGAAGCACTCGGGGAATCCAATCACAGGCTGCCACATCCCATCCCTCTTGCCATTCCGCCAACCCGACCCGCCGTCCGACGCCCCCCATGGACCCTCCTCCTCCCCCACCGCCCTGGCCGCCGCGCCGCCGCCGCCGCCGCCGCTCCTCCGCCGCCTCTCCGCCGCCGACGCCTCCCTCTCCGGGCTCCTCCACCGCCACAACTTCCTCCCCGCCCCGTCTTCCTCCTCCTCGAGCTGTCCGCCGACTTCCGCCTCTTCTTCCCCGTCGCCCTCTCCCTCTACCTCTCCCCGATCCCCTCCGTCCGCCCCCTCCTCGCGCCCCTCATCCTCGGCCTCCTCCTCGACCTGGCCCTCGTCGGCCTCGTGAAGCTCCTCTTCCGCCGCCCCCGCCCCGCCTACAACAAGGACATGAGCGTTGCCGTCTCCGTCGACCACTACTCCTTCCCCAGCGGGCACGCCTCTAGGGTTTGCTTCGTCGCCGCATTGGTCTGCCTCGAGGCCGAGGCGATGGCAGGGGCCGTCGCGGAATCGAGGCCCGGCGGATTCGTGGATCGGTGGATCGCCGAGGGCGGGGAGCGGAAGCTCGTGGAGCTCGTGGTTCCGGTGGCTTCCGTTTGGGCGGCGGCGACGGCGGGTTCTAGAGTGTTGCTCGGGCGGCATTACGTGTGCGACGTGTTGGCGGGAGCGTGCTTGGGTGTGATCGAAGGTTGGCTTGCGTATTCTTACCTGAGGTTGTAGTGTCTGAGGTAAGAAGCTTCTGTATCATCTGATCTTTTGTTAAATGTGATTGATAGATAAGTGAGAGAGACAAAGAGAGAGATTACTGTAATCTACTGATGATAAGATCACTGCAATGCAAAAAAGTTGCGAAATTGTATGTCAAGAATGTTGCGCTTATTTGGTGGATAGCAATCTCACATTGGATTAGAACTATGTGTGTGTCAGCGTGTAGTGCAGGTGGGATGTTGAACTATGGATGAATAGATTTGTCTAGTAGTCACTTGGGATTATGCGGATAGGCGCACATTACTGACCATGTATTACTGGCATCGGTTGGCCCCTCTTATACGAGTTTATCATCCGAATTGGCCAGCTATGGTGAGATTTAAGGACCATGAATTTCCTGCACACCAGTCTGCAGCATGGCAATCTTTGGATTATTGGTTTGTCACCCATTGGCAACACTTGAGAAACGATGGGTCTCCCGTCATAAGCTTTGCTTATGTTCTTCCAGTGAATTGAATTTTGTGCAAGCCCATCGAAGGCAGTTCGTCAACAATTGGAAGGGCAGTCTTTGCACCTGCTGGTTGAAGTTATCTTCCAAAAGATCTTGGTCTTAGATGTAATTTTTCCTTGTTCCTCTTGATCCCTGCATTCATGGGAGCATGTTGTGAAGTTTCACAGCTTGGCATATGAAGCTGTCGTTTCTGATTTCATAATTTTTCTTTTCGAAATCTCTCTATCAACATCTCATTTTATCAATACATGTTTCTGATTCATTGATCGAAGGCAATGATTAGTGAAAGTGGGCCCCACAGTGGTTTGCGAAGTAGTCATGAAGCTCTTGTAGTTTTTAATCGGTCACCTAGAATGGTTGAAGGTGAATTTAGACATTGCAGTAAAAAAAAATTATGAGATAAGTCACTGGTGGATGAACCTAGGTTGATGGCGATTGTGGTCTCTTAAACTCTCTTTCTGCACTCTCGGAAGTCTCATCTCTTAGTTAAATGTTGGTCTAAGTCTGTGGAGGGAAGAGGTAGTGAATGGTTGGATGGGGTCTTGGATGACAATACATTTTGATTTACCGCCAAGCAGATATAGTTGGCAGCAGGCAAGTTGCAGTTAATTGGGTTGAAGTTGCAGGGCAATGTTAGCTCTTTACAAATAGAATCCTGCACAAGCTGCATGAGTCTCCCTTTGTTAATATACAAACAAATTTATCAGTCCATGCAAAGCGACAGAATCATATTTACAGTCGTCGAGTGCCATCTTCAGCTCTTTTTTTTTTTTTATTTAGAAAAAATGACATCCGGAGCTCTATCATTGTGGCGAAACATTATGGAGTGATATGGAAATTGCTAGAGCTTATTTACTCTCAGAATGCAGATACATACTGAGAAGTACCAACACGAGCTCAGGCTGATCTTACTCGTCTTATGAATCTTTTAACCTTAGTTTATTTACTTCTTCGTTGGTCGGAATGTAAGTTCTTTGACGTGTTCCGGTTACGCGTCACAAAGTTGTCAGATGACTTTGAGAGGGAGTGTCTTCCCTTAAGATTCTTGTAAATTCTGCTATCCGTGGGGTCTGTAAATATCGGACGTCATCATGAAAGGCATCCAGTTGTTGTACAGTTTTGTATTCGATTTATATAATTTAGACACGGTTAACATTAACTACTCATGCCCTGCTGTTATCCTCTTTATTCAAGTGGTTTCGGTTTGTGCATGAATTACATGCCTCTTATTCTGGAGCTTTCTGGTTTGGCCCATCGGTGTTTGAGCCCATGTAGTGGAGGGCTCCTCTTGGTTCTTCACTTCCATCTCTGGCTTTAATGCCTACTAGGAGGCACCCTAGGTAGGAGATGAAAGCTACTCGAAAAAGAGAAAAGCTGGTCTTCCTTAGCTTTTGGCTTTTGAGCAAGGAGAAAATGCAAAGTGTTCTGTAAAGGGGAAAGTACGGAATCAAGGCACGTTTCTTATTTGTCCTTTGGATATTTCATTAGTAAAAGTGCCCGCAAGAACAGTTCTAAAACGACTAACTTCCAGCTACTTAACAGCAAACAGCTACAACGACGACTCAAAAGACTTAATTGAAATTTTGTTCTTTGACGTCTGAATTCCATCTTTGATGTGGTTGTGAATTGAAGTGTCAAAAAAGGATAAAAAAGAAAAGAAAAGGATCTTGGAAGTGGCTAATAGCATGTTCAGAAACAGTGTGATGTTATAATTGGGGCAAGGATCTTGAGTTTTGGCTGGTAGAATTCTTCTTAGCCAGCAACCACTTCACCTAAAAGTCCTTTGTCTTCATGCTAAGTCATTACTGTTTTTGTCAAATAAACTGAAACTTTTGAATGCTAAATCATGTGTAAATTGTCCATACTAGCAAAAAAAAAAAAAAAACTTGCAGTCATTGCTGGACCAGCCGTGCTGTCGTGGTCGCTAGACGTGCCCTAGAATCTATATTGTGAATTTTTCTTCTACATACGAGGTTTTGAAGGAAATTTACAGAAACTTTTCAACTTGCTCCACTCAACTTATCTCGCCCCCTTGACCTAAATCCTGCACCTATTCACTGCTTGAAGTCGTCTGGAAGGTTTCTTTTTATTTCACCAATTGCAGATGACTATTCATTTCATGAAATCGATTCAGAATTATGGAATAACAGCCTAGTTGAACATGGAATCAAGCCAATTATCATAGGGAAGACAATTTATGGAATAAGCTGCAGAGAATTTCGCTCTTTTTTGGTCCCTTTGTTGGTTGTTGGAAGAAATTGCAGAGTTGAAAAACTAAGCGTGCTGTTGTCTTAACTCGATGCATATTTGATGTTAAAGTGAAGCTTTTTGTCAAGTCCATCTTCTGGAGCAATGGAGTCTTTAATCGTGTAGGTGTTAGCCTGGTAACTCACCTAACATCTTCAAATTCGAATGGTTTGGATTCATCAGATTAATTGTTGTTAAAAGCTCATTGATTGATTCCTTGCTGTTGGAGTCAAAAAGGAGATAACAAACTTACTACATTGTTACTCGCAATTATTTGTTTGCGACAGCCATTCTTGAAACGAATGATTAAAAATGTGAACCATACCAAGGGAAAAGGACTTCGGTCCCTGTGTTTGTGAGATTGACATGTTGGGTAGCTTACACCTCAGCCTGGAACAGTGTATGTAATGCTAGGTTTAATCATTATACGGGCTTGGTGGATGAAGGCGACTGGAATATCTTCTAGCTAAAATGCGGGCTTCCGTCTTATCATTACCTTTCCCTCGAAATGTTCCAACTATGATGCTGATAAGGAGATAAGAGGCTTTTGAACTTTGAACACGTCTTTCCTTGCAAAAGCTTAGGGTTCTCTTTGTCGATTTGTCACCAGCCTTAGTCAAATTCATTCATTTAACTACTTGGAATCCACTTATAGTGGGGGTCCGGGACACGAATTGGTTCTCATTTGCTCTATGTTCCTAGGGATGGTCCCCCAACGTTTGTTCATACAGAGTGGCTCTTGGACAATGAGTAGGTTCAGTTCTTTGGCTGTGGAAATTAGTGTTAAAGCTTGTCAAAGTGGTGGGACAGCCTGCATATGCAAACACCAGCTTTTTTCTGCTTGAGTTGGTTCCTTGTTTGCGAATCTTAGAAGGCCCGCTTTAGCACATGTTAAGGAGCTTGTAAAATAGAGGGAATTTGAGAATGTTACACTGTTTCTCACAAACTCTACTGCTCAAGTGCTGGTAATCTTATGGTTTGACTGGGCCATATATGTCCACCATCCACAGAGCTAAGAGTAGATACTTTACATTATGCTGAACGCCATGGATTATTGTATCCTGGGGTACACGTTCTTGAGGTCTGTAAACGAGTTAGCTCAGTGATTATGCTATGCCATTTACTTGAAACAGTGCCGAACAAATCACGGGTCATGGCTATATTCTGCGAATTCATCACAAATAGGAAAGACAATCATTGTTTTTGGGTAAGTGGCGCTGTGAGTAAGTTACTGCTCGTTTTACTTGTCTCATTTGTAATTCACAGCATAGTATCATCTCCACTTTTAGTTGCTACATCTAGTTCTGGTCATGGTCCCCTACCTGGTGCCCTGAGACTTTTATGAGTTTTGGAAGACCTCAACCCTGATTCACTTGGAAGCTTGACTGGTCAACTCTTTTTTCTCGTCAGGAGTCGGAGGAACTTTTGCGGTTAGATACTGACACATGTAGATGCACATACAGAGCTCATGGATCGATTTTTTCTCAGTTAGCTTGTAGGGGTGGTACCAAGATAAGCATTGCAATGCAAGCATGTGAGGCTATATGGGTTTTGAAGTCCAAACTGATACTGTGGTGGAGTTTGTGTGTGGCTGTGGATCGATCGACGCTGAGGAGATCTGCCTAAGCCACATGCTCAGCAGCTCAGGACCACACCTCGTAGGGGGTGAAATTGAATTTTCACTTTCTGAGTTTACCCAAGTGTGTACCAATTCCCCATATGATTGCAACAGAACAGAGGAACCTGGACAGCTAGATTCAGAAACGAAGGGACTGACAATCGATCATTTCCTCTTTTTTCTTTTCTTTCTTTTTCGCTTTTGTGAGGGAAAAAAGTTGGTAGGAGTCTGGAAAAGATGAACTGTGTCTCTGCTTCAGCTGTTTTCTCTTTGTCCCACCAGCTTCAATGTTCTGAATATGAAAATCCAAGCAACTGTTTGCACCTCCCTGGAGCATATTCCCACCCTTTTTGGTTGCTGACTTTTGGTTTTTCACCGATGTCACCGGCATGATTCTCGATTTCCATGGACTTTAATCCATGCATGCAGCATTAGCAGATGTCGCATAAACACAGCTAGTGCATGTAATGCATGCATGTGCTGTGGCCTTGCTCAACTACTGTTGTTCTCTGTGCAGTACTCCAACCCACCACAATAACTTCTGGTCCTTCTCCTGTTTTTTCTTTTCTTTTCCTGAGCATTATCTTGGCTCAGGAATCTCCTTCTAGGGAGCGAGGAAAAGAGATACTAGGCAAAACTGGGAAGTGAGTTCTATCTCCTGAGGAAAAATTAAAGGAAAAAATTGATGAAAAAATAGCCAGGGAACAGCAAAGCTGATGCAGAACATGTACCATATTCCTTTTTCTGTCCATAGCAGTAAGTTATCGTGTGAGTTGCGATTTCTTACCATAGTACCACAGCGATATTTACGTTTAATGTAATCAAGTGTACAACATCACGAAGGGCAATATTCCTTGCCCTTGCGACTAAATCTAAATTGCATAATATTGTAAAATGAAAAACTTGCGTTGTCATAAAAAAAATGAAAACTCTGTATATACAGATTTAACTTCTAGCCATATTTTGGCTCCTCGTTTTTTTATTTTTCAGGCAATATATCTAGAGGGACCGGGTCGGGCCAACACAGTAGGACCCGATCATAATTATTTTTATTTTTTCCCAAATGGCTCTCTCTGCCGATGTGGGGGCCGGCCTCAACGGAGATTGTTGACCCACTTCTCTTGGGTCTATGTCGAACAGCTTCTCCTCTCTCTCTCTCTCTCTCTCTCTCTCTCTTCCTTTCTTTTGTCTCTCACTGACAATCCTTAACATGATCCTGTATATTTGTACCATCTTCGCCACATCGAGATCCTTACAATTCGCTATCGAGGGTGAATTTAACCCTTTCTATCGTTGGATCGCCATCCATCGGCTCGAACGTCGAGAGCAATCGAGATGCATTTCAATGAATGAAGCCGAGTCCAATAAGGGAAGACGAGCAATCTTAACTCTTCTCTTCTTCGCCGGAGAGTTCAATGCTCGCCCCCCAATTATTGAGGAGACATGAAGGAGAGAATGCGCGCCCCAAATTTCCAACGACGGCATGTTAGTTGATCTCTACAGCAGCTAGTTAATGTCATTAGCAACCTCGAGTCACTAATCTAATGAACATCATGTTGGTTGCACGGGTAGTCCTTTACTAGCTTGTCACTGTCTTTGACCTAAGATGCTCCATCCCCTTCAAGACTATATCTTTCTTTTCTTTTCTTTCGGCCCGAGCTCTAAAAAAGAATGACTTGATGCTTATTGAAAGGAAAAAGGAACGCCTCAACCACTCCATGGAATTCCACTTCTGAGAGGGATCAATATGTCAAACTATCCCACGTGAAATGGGGCCAATCGAAGTATCGACCTCGTGTGTGTTCTCTAAGTCATAAGAGAGGGCAATGACGAGGTCGGCACGAAAGATCAGCGATCGTGAGTATGGGTGGTGGATGATCATCGCATTGTCATGTACATGTCACGATACAATCATTGAGCTTTCGTATAACAAAGTGTTGAGAGTATGTAATAGAAGTCTTATACCTTTACCTAGGGAAATTTTTAAGGAGGAGCCTAAACCTAACCATCAATACATCCAATTAAATCAATTTTCACTCAAAAGCTTAATTCAATGAGTTATGTGCCAACTAAGATATATTAACTACTCCACACCATACCGATTTTTAATGTGAGACTTTTTTAACACAATTTACACATGTATTCTAACACTAAGTTCGAAATAGAAACCTTGACCGATTGTCTCCCCAATCTATTCCCACTTTCAGGACTTGATTCACTAGGGTCAATAATTGTGAATAATCACGCGAGGAGAACATAGGGCTCGTCACTGATTTTTGTGCATTGAACCTTCATTTAAGAAGTTAGACTAAGCATGCATTTGTTTCACTGAAAGTTCATAATAAATAAAAATATTTTCCATGAAAATCATTTTCAAGGAAAACCGTTAGTTTTCATTTATTTGGTGGTTTAGGGAATGTGATTTTCTTATTGCCTAAAAATGAAGTTATTTTCTTCTAATCTAAACTTATTGTATATAATCTATGAAGAACTTTGTTCGTTAATTGATTAATTTTGTGTCATTTAAATACCGAAAAGTCAACAAAAAAAAAAATCCGAAAAATAGCTTCCCTCCAAACAAACACCCTAAACCCTAACCTTTCATTGCTGCATGGGAGCTTCAAGCATGATGGGATGATCCCGAACAAGGAGAGAGGAGGGGGGAATGGGGAAGCACATGTAGTGCTGGGGAGGCACATAATTGCGTGATTTGATTTGATGTAAAACTATAAAATTGACATTTGTTGAGAGCTTTTGGTCCGGACATTGGCGTAGCCATGGGGACCCTTTGCTAGTGCACCATTGAGCTGTTTCCCAACTGGAAAACTGTTGGTGCAATCCGCTCCTTCGAAGCGATGAGATTGTCCCTGTTAGTCTTTCATACATAAATATCATAGGCGTCTCCGCTTCAATTATTGTTTAGTACTTGTGGGAACATGGATATGATCGCCCGTTTTCCGACCGTCAACGGAACCCCAATGGGGTTTTTGCTGTTTCCATGTTCTCTTTCGTGGTCTTTCGAATTCGAAAAGTTTCGAGGGATTCAAAAGCTCCTGCTCCAGTTGCAATTGAATTCAAACGAGGATTCTAAAGAATTGTCTTAAGTCCGAGCAATTATTATTATGATGACCACTTTACTAGGTCAAAAAGCAAGGAGAAAGGGACTTTCTTTGCGCATGAAAAATTATCATATATTTGTTTTTTAGTTGGGTTTTCATCTAGAATAATATCGATATTTGTACTTAATCTAGTAGTTTCAACCGGAGATGAAAGAAAACAAAACCCTTTTGATCATTTCCTTAGGTATAAACATCATTTTTATCGTTCTTTTTTTATAATTTCCTTTTTCACGATACGACTTCCCGAGGTCTCTCTTTTTTTCCTTTTTGATATAAGTCTCGTGTAGGAGAGTCCTGATTCAGACATAGATGATTCAACCCAAAAAAAAAAAAAGAAGAAGGAAAAACTGAGACGTCGATGACCCATTAGATAAGACAACCGCAGAAAAACATCTATACATCTTCATTTCTTTTTCTAGCATGAAGTATATGTTATATGTGTGACTCTATTAGAGGCACATTTTACAGCTACTTCTAGATCGATGCCAACCATGGTCGTCACAGCATATGTCGGAGTATCTTCTGACAATGATATCATGCCCAGCTCGACCCTAATGGCTTGGCACATTTTCTCCTCAGCTTAGTCATTTTCCAGTCTATTGTGCTTAAATTTTCTGTATTTTCCGCTGCGTGCGAAGCTACTTTCTCAGACTCAGAAGTCAGAAGATCTTGTGGTAGGCAATACATCTAATTCTGATATTTTCCTTTATGCCAGTATGTAATTTTTGAAATTTGAGATGCCACAAAGGGTACAGGGTTAAAAAATAATTAAAGAGCAAGGCTACGAAAATTACATTTTTAAGTCTCTTTGGTAATCAAAGTTTTAGGACGGATTTGTTTCGAATTGGAAAATGTGATCTTGGCTTTCCCGTTGGGAAAAACTAAAGCTATCTAAAATGCTAATAGTTGTTAAAGAACTTTTTATCACTTCCGATAACGTTAGATGTGGATTTATTTTTTTATATTTATTAATGTCTGATGTTGTTCATGATCGAATAATAATCAATTATGGGGGTTTAAAAAGGCGGAAGCAGAAGCAAACAAATAAAAAGCAGACACAATTTAAAAACTGGCAGATAGTTGTTAGATATATGGGAGCCGCATACAATATAGTTGGAACTATTTAGATTCCTTATCCAATTTCAATTTTTTTTTTTAAGCAATGTTAACACAAAAGAGGACTAGAGGTGTGTAAGTGCGCTTATAGAACTCCTTATCTGTATTTATTGACAAAGTTAGCAGGCACTTTTAGTGCAAACAATTTGAATTTTTAATTGTATCTTATCTATCTGGTTGACATAACTCACACAGTCTAAGTTCATCAAGTTGCAAAAGCACCACGTCGCCACAAGTTTCATTCATATAAAAAAAAACTTTAAAAGAACGTAGAAAGCATACATTTTCTTACATATATCTATTAATAGGGTGTTCAAGACTCTTTAAACACTTGACTAATCTTCATCGAGTGCGATGACCTTTTATTTTATTCACGCCAGATAATTATCAGAAACGCATCAATCTGTTCTCTCAAGGGTAATTTCAAGAGAATGCATAGATGTAATGATTCGAATTCAAATCTTTTGAGTGTGGAGGACGAACATGTTTCCACTGGAGCAACTCCTTGGATCAATCTCTAGAGAGTCTGATTGTTGCCGTCGTGGGGAGGTCACTCAATTAATATATACAACAAACTCACAAAGGTATGGGAAAGGGATCAGCTATCAATGGCCATTCAAGTATATTATTTATTATTCTGAATTTTGTCCCCACTTTTCTGCAAAGGACCTCGAATATATATGTATTATATGTTGTAAGTTTCTTGGTGAAAATGTGACATGATGCTCTCTGAATCTGTCCCCCACTATACATTTCCAAGGACTTGAAGAGGAGGTGAAGAGCTGAACCAACCTCTTGAGAAAATCTAGGTTTGGCTAGGGCAACGCATGTAAACATCTGCTCTAAGGCAGGGGGGTTCACATCGATAGGAGTACCATATGGGTTTAAGAGAATTTCCGTCCAAAAATCTCGTGCTCGAGAAAGAAAAAGTACACATTAGAAAAATTGAATAATCGAGGACGATATAGGACGATAGAAGTAAAACTCGTAATCTTTCCGTGGATTGCAAAGTCGATTCACTTGACAATCAAGCACCTAAACGCATTCCTAAATATGCGATCTCCTTTCCTCTTTTCTATTTTTCTAGGAGCTGTAGTTTTCTCTAAGCAATTTCACCTTGACATAGCGGTTTCGCATCCGAGGGAAAGACAAGACCCTTTGAAATCCACTGGTGGGGTGAGGAAAATATTAGTCAAAAGGGTAGGAAACATTTCACTTTAGTGAGAGATTAGAAGAACCTTCTCTCATCCGAAATTTCAGGTCCGTTTGTATCGTACGAATTTAAATGAACTTAATATCTGTGATCTCTAGCTATTATTACTATTATTTTTTGATTCAAGGTTTTCAATATTAAATTAAAAAAGTAACTCGAGAAACATCCTTGATTCTTTTGTATGTATGTCCGAAAAGAATGGAAGATAAAAGTAGATCTCTTGTGCTAAAAAAAGTGGCAAAGAAGAGAGAGATTCCGAGGAAAGCAATCCACTAGACTAAACTAAGTCTATCGTGCGAGCTTTGCTTGGGCAATCAGCATCCATTAGCGGCGATGTCCATGCTGAATGCACATGTAAAAGTACCATCACTTTTTCTTTTTTAAAATTTTCACTCCAATTGGACACTCATTATATATAAATAGCATATGCCTTTTATTAAATATTGCTCACATGGCATTATCAGGATCTGAGCGCAAAGCTTCGCTTTAGCAAGAAGTGCCTTGACTCGACACTCATTACCAAAAAGAAAAAAAACCTTAATCTCGCATCGATAATAATAAATCTTGTTTGTCAAATGATGCGATGATAGCTATCGCAAGGTTCAATTTATTCCTTTATACATGATCTTTTAGAGTATTCGGGGTATGTGAAAACTATGTTTCGCCAAAAAAGACAATTTTAGTTGGATCAACAACAGATAATAATATCAATCGATCAATCTCCTATTACCATCAAGTCACTTTGTATTAGTATTTTAAGCACATAAAATATCGATGCTTAATTTTCTTTTCACATGATCACGTGGATGCCCACCATCATAGCCTTCAAAGGATCCGTCTATTCAGCAAACACTTCCATATGCGGATCTTTTCAAAAAGAATGAAAACAATGCATAAATATGTTTATATGTATATATAATTATTCATGCATTATAATTTATCTCAAATAGAGAAAGTTTGGGAAGAGGGTATTAAAAATAATGAGACATAGAGGGAGCAGATATTCGATAATGTGCCCCCAAAGCAAGGTACACACACTCTCTCTCTCTCTCTCTCTCTCTTTCTTTTTTAGAGAATGAAACCCGGAGGAGACTCGTGATATGGACAGTGCCCATGCATTGGTAGGGTCGAGTTGGAATGGGGGGGTTTTTTTAAGACACAAATCTTAATGGTACCACCACATGGGAAAGACATAACCCAGATAATTCCTGTCTCGCAAAGCCCTGACACCATTATCTTTTGGAGTTAGCGATTTCGATTTGATCTGGTTACACCAAAGTACCTTCGTATCTGTATTCTCTCTTTTCCTAAAACTATGTTGTAAATTTGCCAGAACATTTGTTATGATAATGCCTCGTTTACAAGAACATACGGGGAGAATTAAGACTCTTATTTTGCGGTCTTGTGAAACTTTAGACTTTCCTTATTTGGCACTAACTTTGTCTTTATTTATTTCGTTCAAAATGAAAATATCTGAATTTTTTTTTAAAATAATCGCTTATATCATTGAAAATAATTAGTCAATAAAAATATTTTCATTGTCAGTAACAATTTATATCGTTCATCCATTTTTGTAAGTAATACAGACGATCATTTTATAAATAATGTTTTCAAAATTTTTATATTCCGCAAAACAAATGCATCCTTTATTTAAACACAGGTAATAAATAAGAGAATACTAAAGATTTTTTCTCAATAAGTCTTTTTTTTTTTTTTTTTTTTCTAATCTTAGAAGTGTAATTTGATGGTTTTATTCAGCTTTCCTTGTATAACCCCAATTTTCGCTCCCTTTTTTTTTTTTTGTCACTTTTTTTGGAAGTTGTTTTCCCCCTCCATTTCTCTCGGTGTCCCTGCTAAGGTACCGTAAGGGTCACGGTGCGTCGCTTCCCCAGTACGAGCCCTCACTTTCTAATTGTTTTCTCTCGATGGTACATGGAAGGTGGAGCAAATAATTTATCACTCTCGATGCCTCTTTTCATTCAACTCCCAAGTACAATAATTTGCGCGAAACTTAACAGAAACCCTACATATCCTTACATAAATATATAGCCCCTTGCTGCTAAGGCTTTCGCTTCAGTCATCGTGTAGATGAGCTCAATTATATCGATAGGAAATTGTCGGAAAGTTGGATCCACGACTGGCTTGGATGCAATTACGTTGGAAAAAGAATAACAGTGATAGGATTAGTCTAAAGTTTGGGTATGAATGTAGAGAGTTGGGTAAAGTGCGAATATCAGCACATAGTATCTAGGGAATACTCGAAAGATGTGGTGGGACATGTGAAAGATAATGAGAGAAGAGAGAAGCGAATGGTGCGACCTCGTAAAGAGAAAAGGGAAGCTTTACATAGATTAGAGCAAAGGAGGGGAAAAAAAATGGCAAGCGTGTACAATGGAACCTCGAGCCTAACACATGCATTACGAGCCGGTGAGATCGGCTCTGGTCACTTGCGATATCCCATTTATTTTTCAACGAGTGTTGGCGACGTGTCGATAGACGGCTCTGATCGAGGAATCATATCCGAACGAGTCATATATTGAGAATGGTAGTAAATAGACGCCTAAAAATAAGTGATATTGCATTGGCGTGTCATATGATATAAACATTATATAGTCACCCTTCAATAGGGTTTTTGTATAAACGTAAAGTAGTTCATGTTTCAATCCACCTGGGATTCGCCCTAGTGGCCACCCTTCCAACATGGAAGGGGGAGGTGAGGGGTTCAAATCTCCACCTTCTTGGGCGGATGGGGTGGGGACGCGTAAGTTTCAAGAGTGGGTTTCGACTCCCACGCCCTGCAAGAGGTATGGTAAAAGTCCGAAAGTAAGTGTAGAATAGAAATAGAGTAGGACTGATAAAAAAAAAAAAAATAATTCATGTTTCAGTGGCATTTTTGAACCTACATCGATTGTCACGCTCTCTGCTTTCTCTGACATCCATGGCATTCTCTCTAGGCCTTTTCTTCCCTTGAAAACTACGTTTGATTGCTTGCTCACGTGCACGTGACGTTTGGTGTCGAGAGAGAGAGAGAGAGAGAGAGGGGCATAGTCCTTTGTGCATGTATTACATATGAGAAGCCCGCATTGGGAATAAATCATATAAATTATAGGGCTTTGTTTCATCAACAGGATTACTTTCCTCCCAAATATTCGTGCAAGTTCCAGTCTTGTTTAAAAAAACATTTTGCGACACTCATGTATATATATATATTTTACGCAATACATCTAAAACCTATTTCAATGTACAAATACTGATATTCCAAATATTTCTTAAGGTTTTGTCTATATTGTTTATTTTATAGTTCGGGGAGAAAGTTAGGAGTAAAAAAGCTTTTTCAATAGGCCCTTTGCATAGTTTTCTATGCATTTCCATCTGGAACGGCTGCCTGCAATTCCAACAGCATCTGCATTTTGGTCTTTCTAGTTTATCGTCCCCGGTTTCTATTGTCACGTTACTGCCCTTTTCATTTTTACAGATACAAACAGTTAATTTGTTGAATGTTTTATATAGGATTTCAAGATTTAAATACCCATCTAAGATAGAGACCTTCTTTTATAAATTACTGTCTGATCAATTTTAGTATTCTTAGCTTTACTTACCCACATCGACACAAGTAATGGGTCCAATAGTTTGGGAAAAAAAGAGGGTTTTCTTACGTAAAATAAAATAAAATAAATCTATTATAGGCCCTTTGGAGATCTATCTTTACGGACATAAGGTAATGTCTAATAAACATAAAATGGAAATTGATTTCATTTGTATCCCGTTGCTACTTCTTTTTTATATTTTCTGTCGAACAATATCTTTACATTTGCATTCATGTCTACATTCATTAATGTTAACCCCGTGATAATTAGCTTAGTGAATAGCGACGTAAAGCTTACTCCCAAACAGTTCGAATTCCCTAACCGCGCCCCAATTTCAAGAAGCCTTGATTCGTCTACGGAATAAGTTCGATTATGTCATGGTGTAAAATAACTTCGACTCTAATTCTCATTAGCACTGCTCAATGAGGTTCGCCGTGTTGGCAACCAACACCGGTCACCCCTTCCCATCCGTTCTTTCACTAAAAAGGGGAACCTATTTCATTGATTTTGTGACTATAAATTCGGCGAGAATATCTCATTGTTATTATACACGGTAAAGAGTTAGGAATTACGTAAGGAGACATATCAAATGGCCTGATGGTTCAGAAATGCACTCTCGTGTGTGTATCGACTTAGGTGCACGATGCAGACATGGAGCGAACCGAAAGCGACATGCGAATCAACGAGAAGGGAGCCTCGGACTGGACATAAATTCGAGACAAAACCTACCTCTGAGTCTGATATTATATTGGAATGTTGCCTGTGAAAACCTCACAAACAACCGAGATGGCATAGAGGTTTTATTTCTTTGAAAGTGACTTGGCGCGGAGCCTACGATAATGAGCGACGCGAATCCTAAGTAGAAGTCAATAGGCGTGCGACTTGGATTGTTGACCAAGTATGCTGGAGGAGGGACCTCACCCGAAAGCCGAGCTAATCGAAGCAGCCTCATTTAGGGTGGCGGATCTATATAATATGGTTTTTCATTATTATTTATAATTATTGAATTTCTACTTTTTATGTTATGGCAAACGTAATTTTCGTTTTCATTTAACGGTGAACACATAAAATATATAGGTTTACATGTGATTGGTGTCGTCATTTTTTCTTAAATTCAATCAAGAGTTTATATTCAATAGAAAAGTCATGTGTAACGTTTTACGGGGTCTTGTCACCTATTAAGCATGCTAAATGAGGGATATTTTGATTGGCAAATGACCGATTAGACATACGGACGAGTAAGGCATTGCATCTTTGGGAAATTGCAAAATTTCTTCATTTAGTTGATTAATAGATGTTTGTGGGGGCACTCTGGATTTATTAAGATGAATGGGGTGTGAATGGGGCGCTCATTTACTTTCTTCCTATTTTTTAAATACCTCCTATGTTATTATAGTATATGAAGAGGATTTGAATAGTAAAAAGGCTGTCTTGCCTTTGGAGAAATTTATGAAGTCTTGATTATTTCCTTGATTGCACTTTTTAATTAATGTATTCATATTATTACCATTTATAACCTCCTAAAGTTCCTATCTCGACAATTGTTTCCAACAAAATATTTTTTATTAAATGAGATAATTAGTATGAATTGAGTTTTGTTAGTGTGGCCCTATTAGAATCATGGGTTGATTTTTTTTCCTATTCGAAATTTGAGGAATTTTGATATCATTTTTTTTCATTGAATATTTCATGGCGGTGTGACTTTTCAGAACTATGGGTTTAAAAATATTTTTTTTCTTTTCATTTCAATTCGTAACGTATGTGACGGGTGATATTCTTTTTTCTAATAGTGATTTTTTAGCAAAACAATTGCCGAGGTAAAAGATTAATGTCATGGAAAGCCTGCCGCATATTCGGGATTTGAACACTTTAATTGTTTTTTAATAGTTAACCTTTGATTTTTATGGATTTGCCATCCTATAGGCAAAATATTTGAATTTTTTTACATCGACAAGATCATTGGACTTTCTTAAAAAGAAAATCGAAGTAAAGAGATTAAATTGGTCGCATTGAAATGACGAAATTCAAATAATTGGGTTAGTTAAGGCAACGCTATCAAATTGATAACTTTGCTAATGACATATCCTTCCCTTTTATCGCCCAACAAGAAGTTGACTCTTACGTTTCAGCTAAAACCTTCTTTGACTGTGCAAAGCTTTGAAAAATTGTTGATGGAAAAGCATTTTCGCATCCAACTTTTAGCTACTTTGATTTAATTTTCGTGTATTTTTTTCCTTTTTCGGTAAGTGATTTATCCTCTTTTATTGCCCAACTGATTTGATTTTCCTAGTAAAACAAAGCATTATGTTGCCAAATGGTACTATGAAATTATCTCTCTCGCTCTCGCACAAAGTGCACACCCATAAAGTGCACACCCATTGAATACGTGCGAAAGAATACCAAAATTTATAAACGTTCGATGAAATTGATAATATAGCATGTGCGGACGAAATAATTAAGGTTTGATTTGTTTTGCGAAAAATAAATGATTTTGAAAATATATTCCCGAAAACAATCGCCCATATAGTTAGCCAATTGAGTAAGTTTTCATTATCAGCAATAAATCTCATTCATTCATATTTGTTAGCGATGTGAGTAATTATTTTTAAATCTCATTCATTCATAAGGGGAAGGTGAGGTTGTTAAGTTTCAAGAGTGGGTTTCGACTCCCACGATGAGAGTAAAAAAAAAAAAAAAGAGTAATTATTTTTAGGATAATATATTCTAAATCATTTGTTTTGCACGAAACAAATATAGCCTAAATTGAATTCTAAATAAACATAAAATATTTGAACATTTGAATCCTTTTAAGCAAAAGAATTTTTTTTTTTGGGTCAAAAGCAAAAGAATTTGAATGGTTGTAAGATGGAGAATTTTAAATTTCAATTTGAAATATAAGAGAATCCTTCGGGTGATAATTACGTTATCATTAAAGGCAATCGAAGTTGTTTAGTTGTTACAATCTGACAACACAATCTCACTGTTACGTTGCCATCCTTGTTACTAGAGGCCTTCTGGATTTCTCTCATTCCATCCAAATAAATAAAATAAAAGTTATTATTATTTTTATATCACAATTGCTATTTTATTTTTTAATGCCTGATCATGGAAGCAGTTCTTTTCGTAATTATCTAATTTAAAATGGTGAGGGCAGGCGCAATGCCCACCAAATAATTTGACTTGACCTGTCTCTTCCGATCGAATTTTACATTTTTACATTTTATTTAATTAGAACTTTTCAACTAGTACATTTTGACATTTTTTTTTTTCAATTTGAAACTCGCAAAACTTTTACAACTGAAAAATAGTGATACACATATTCACACATAATTTTTTTCATGATTTTCAGAAATTTAAATGAATTATGGCAAAAAAAGAAAAATATCAAAATGACTAGTTCAATGCTACAACCCAAAACGAGGTGTCTATATGGTAGGTCCGATTTCCATAAAAAATAACAAATTGGTTTGAAATTGAGATTTCAAAGTGGTTCGAACAAAATAATTGAAGCAAAAACTTGATCCATATTATATTTTTTAATACTATATTAATGTCGACACCAAAGTTATTGAGCTTATTGACTATGGTGGCCATAACGGTACAATTGACTCACGGGACCTATTGATGGAATGCTTGATGAGCTCATGCGTAATGAGTTCCCAATAGTCCAAGTTTTTGATGAAGCGCATGACACGTTGTTAAGGTTGATTGAGTCAAAGCATCCTTAGAACTTGAAGATTGAATCAAGAAGAATCCATCGACTAGTAAATATTTGCAACAAACGCATTGCATTGAGGCAGATGTCCCTAAAGCAGTGCTCAAGTCAAGGCAATTAAAAATTTTTAGACAGATTTCACGACACATGACAAAATTGCTCATTAAAGATATAGAACGAATCAAAAGTGAAAATGCATAGTAAACAACACACATTCAACAACCAATCAATTAACAAATACACAAGCAATTAAAGCATTGAGAAATCACGATGAGTACATCAAGTTTTGAGGATAGGAAGATCGTTCATAACAAATCAACTTAAATTATATTTTGTCTAAAGTTCAAATTCGAAATTGGAATTAGATCAAGCTTCTTAATTCAAGTACTTGCCTTTAATAATATAACTTTTCGATTTGTATCTTGTAAGCTTTCTACCCTTTAATAATAATTTTTTTTTTCGTATTTTATAAGCTTTTTATTTTTTCTACTCATTATCATCTTCATTAGCATTTTTATGTTCTAGCTTATGTCATCAAGCAAGCATAACATCCAAGAACATAAATCACATATTCCGATTCGTTTAAAGTTTCGTGCAATTTATTGATTTATTACCAATCTCTTATGTGCGAATTATTCTAATAGTTTGGATTTTACAATTCTAATTTCATCCATTTACTTTTGACTTGAAGTCAAATCTGATAACATAATTGGCCATCCATCAATCCCACATTGGACTTATTTTTGATTTTTTTTTTTTTTTTTTTTGTGACCACAACTTGAAAAGAATCCACGTAATGATTACGTAATTAAAAAGACAATTGGAGATTGAAAATCTGAACTTCGATTAAGGTTATTGAACATAAAATAGATAAAATTATTTACAAACTAAGGAATAATATTTCATGCAAGACGTCATATTTTTGCAAATTAGTTGATTGACTAAAATGGCAATAAACGTGGCTCATGTACAATAGAAGATAAGGCGATTGTCCATGGAGATGTCTAGATACAAGCGTTATTGACGATAAAAAAATAATTTTCATTAACTAATTATTTCAAGCAATATAAGTAATCATTTTTTACAAAAATATTCTCAAAATCACACTTTTTCGCAAAACAAATGGAGCAAGAGTCTTCCAAACATTTCCTCAATCGTAAAAACCGAAAATGCATGCAAATTTTTTGCCCCATAAAGAAATCCTTAATTCAGTCCCAAATTCGTTAATCAATTTTCTCAAAACACTCGTTAAGCATAACCAATAATTTTTCTTTCAAAATTTTATAAAATACTGATTATATTGGAAAATATTAATTTGGGGTGATTTTTTAGGTCATAAATGGATTTTAGCCAGTATATTCTAGAGAATATATTAGCATTAAACACTCCACTTTACTGACTAATCAAGCAAGAACAGAGCCCTATTTATTTACTCTCTCTCTCTCTCTCTTCTGGCAGCAGCATCAGCAGCAGCAATAGACCACCCCCAAGCAGACGCCATCGCAGTCCGCAGCACCGAAGCTCGAATCGCCGCCGCGAAAACCGCCGCGCCGATCCGGCCCCCCCGGCCTCCCCCCGGCGGCGGTCGCATTCCCCGTCGCCGGTTCCCGGTCGATGAGAAGCCGCGCGCAGTAGCCAGCCCTCCTTCACCCCCGACGGAATCGCGCGGCGGATCGGCAATGCGAGTCAAGGAACTGCACCCCCTCTGCTGCATCTCCCTCGAGAGCGCCGGCGGAGGCGGCGGCGGCGGCGGAGGCGGCGTCGGCAGAGGCGGCGGCGGCCCGTCCTCGTCCCCGGACGCCCCGCTGCTCCGCGCGCGGAGCATGCCGGCCGGGTCCCTGGCCCTCGCCGGCGGATCCGACGGCCGCCCGCCTCCGGGATCTGAGCCGATCGTCGCCGGGGTCCTGTACAAGTGGACGAATTACGGCAAGGGGTGGAGATCGCGGTGGTTCCTTCTGCGGAGCGGGACGCTGTCGTACTCGAAAATCCGGCGGGCGGACAGCATGAACCTGCTGCCGCCGGAGGACGACGTCAGGCTGATCGGCGGCATCCCGGCCGACAAGCTCTCGAGGAGCGACGGCGGCAGCGGGAGCTGCAGGCGGAAGCACCAGAAGACCGTCGGCATTGTACAGCTTAAGGTACGATCGGGTATCGCGCGTTTACACGGCATTTCCGTCGGTGCTCGCGTGCAATATAAGTCGTTCGCAATTTCCGCTTGGTTTCCCTCCCGCATCTCTTCGATTTCCGCTCGATTTCTGTCAATGTACAATTAAAAAACCGTTCTTTTTTATCCTCCTCCTGAAAATATCGAACCTTTATCAGTCGCCGAATCGAATCGTCCAACGAAGATGCAAATCCCACCTGCGATTTGTCCGGTCGCCAGGTCGCTGCTCCTCTGTTCTCCGATGTTTTCCCGTTGCGGGTCTCGACCCCTCTGCTTATGAAACATTTTGGCGTGTGACATCACAAAGAATTTGCCTTTTCCTCTCGAGCGGCCAACGATCGAATTACCCTTTTATAGGAAACATCTTTGGTTCCCAAAATTTCACCCTGGTTTTTTCCCAATTTGTTCTCTCTCTGCGGAAAAGATTTGCTCTCCCCATTGTCTGGATAGAGAAGCCTGCTTCGATATCTGGGACAGGGCAGCATCCCATTATCCGGCGGTCACTAAAGCCCCGTTTCCCATCCGGGGCGCTGATCTCGTTTCAGCTTTTATTTTCCTCTCTTTGGAGACGTACCTTTTCAAAGCCCCGTTTCCCCCTTTTTCACAGTTTTAACTGGGTGTTAATTCCTAGTGGGTCACATCAGCAGGTGCTGTCCGATAGGGGCAGCTCAGTTTTTTTTTTTTTCCTTCTCTTTTGTGGGTTTTTGTTGTGGGTCGAGGTTTTAACCCCTGGTCACATCATTCGCAGAAGGTGGAGAAGAGAAAGGAGATGAGGAAATCGGAATTTTTAACTTTAGAATCTTCTCCACTTGCGATCTTTTTGATCTCGTTCGTCTCTTCACGCGTTCGGTGATTTGCTCTCTCTCTCTCTCTCTCTCGTTCCGTCACTTCACTCCTCGACTCGTTCCAAAGCTCGGGATTTTCCTTTTCGTTTCGTTGCCCAGAGCCTGTCCGCGACTCCGCCCAAGTTCAGTGTCGATTGGCCGAGCTAAAGCTCGCTGTTTCCCACTTCTTTTTAGTGTGAATGGTGGCTGTCACTTTGGTGTTTTTTGTCAGGTTCTTCTCAAACTCGTATATGTCATTTCTCGCTGAGGTCCAGGTCTGTCTTTGAAAAAATGAAGAAAGCCCATCTCTTTCTGGTGAGGAAAAACACTGGTGTTGCCATCGTCTAAAAGGTTCGCCTCGTCTTTTACCATGTTTTGAAGGGGGGCGATCTCTGTATCTGGGGTCTTCATCGAGGCGCTTGTCTTCTTTGACTAAATATATATTTTTCTCTCTCTGCGAAACTTCGGGTTATTTTTCCCACCGAAAATTACTCTGTAAAAAAGGATAACGTGGGGGCCGGGTTCTCGATCCTAGATCGGGGCACCAGTAGCTGGCCCTCGTGTCCATCTTCAAGATTTCGATTTTACGCTACCACTTTAGTCAAATCAAACAAAGTTAGCTTCTTTTCTCCGGAGCTCCGCCGGAATATTCCTTCCCCACCGCGCCACCACCGCAGTCGGTCCTTCCGCTTGCTCAAGTAGCAGCCAATTCTTGTTCTTCCAAGCCGTGAGAACCCGGAAAGCTGCGAGCTTTTATGTTTTTTTGGGCCTTGAATGTCCTCGAGTGAGGAATTAAGTTCTCTCCGGCGAACGTCTCTCCGTCGAACTAGGTTTTAACCCTTGATCCGTCGGAGTTCGTTTCGAAGATATAAAGTTGAACCTTACCCTCGAATCTCGATGTGCTTACGGTCTGGAGCTCGCGCAGGTGATTCAACTCCTCTTATGTTGTCGAAAGCAATTTTTTTTTTGCGCTTAAACGCAACGTAACGTGTTTTGACCACCTTTTATTCTGATAATGTTGCCCCCTAGTGCTGAACTTTCGCATGTGAGTTCCTTCTCATTTGCTAAGATGGAAGTTCCTGTGATTTCTTTTACTTGGCATGTGATATTATTACTTCCCATTGACCAATGGAAATTCAAGTGTCTCCTGTTGCACAAGCATTAAGCAATCTCGTCATTCACTTTCTTCTGTAGATCTCGTCATTTAGAGAAAGCAAGTCCGATGACCGGCGTTTCTACATATTTACAGCAACAAAGACCCTTCATTTAAGAACTGACTCTAAGAGAGACCGGGCGGCTTGGATACAAGCCTTGATCTCGACCCGGACCCTGTTCCCGTCCAGATCGCTTAAAGATGACTTCTCTCTGGTACCAAATGATCTGTCTATATCAACTAATAAACTTAGAAAGCGCTTAATTCAAGAGGGGCTCTGCGAAAATGCTGTGACGGATTGCGAACAGATCATGCTATCTGAGTTTTCTGAAGTACAAGGACAAGTTCAATTGCTTTGTGAAGAACGATCGAATTTGCTGGACACACTCAGACAACTTGAGGTAAGTTAACTTCATCGCATTTTGTTTCTTTTCTGGTCTTCATCTATTATTCCCTTTATAACATAGATTATTGCCTTCATCGCATTTTGTTTCTTTTCTGGTCTTCATCCTTGCTCTGTCCAGTTAAATGAATGGGGAAGTAGAACATATTAATAGTTTCCATATGTAAATGGTCTTGATTCTCATATTCTCTTTTTAGTCCTTTTCGTTCTTTCTGTTGCATCCTAGTTTGATTTGAGAATTGGCCGTTGTTTGTCCTGGTCTAGACTAGAAGCTGAGACCATGTATGATGTCCTTTTTCTAATGTGCAGGCAGCTAATTTAGAAGCTGAAGCCCCTGGGATTAATGATGCCGATTATGTGTTGCCGAAACATGGGTTTTCCAGTATAGGCCGTGGAAAGTATTGTGGTACGTGTCATCCAATACCCCCTTTGCTCGCATCTCTTGGTCGTAGTGTTGGCGGTTGTTGTGATGTCATCTTCATAATGGCATCCCATTTTCGAAAGGATCCATCTTTGATATATTAAATGCCTTTGTGATTTGGATTGCTTGGGATTTGAACTTACAGATTGCACATGTTGTAGTTAGAGTTTTCTGCAAGTATGAATTGATTGAATGTACCATATGAATCTTAGATCATGCAATTGACCTAGTGTTTTGTCTTCACTAATCTTCCTTCCAGAATGCAGCACTACTGCATCATCTGATGACATTGAGAAACAAGAAGCTGAGGAGGTTTCAGATGAAGATCACACATCGTATTTTGATACAGAAGAGTATTTCACTGAACCGTCTGTTACCAGTGGGGTGGTAAGGAAAACTACACATGCAGGTAATGCATGCAAGGATGTTGAAAGCCAGCATAGCAATGTGAAGGAAATGCGTACGGAGGAAAAAGTTTGTGATGCTGAAATATCTTCTTCTGGTAGACGGAAGAAGCTGCCTGATCCAGTAGAGAAAGAGAAAGGAGTCAGTCTATGGTCACTGATCAAAGACAACGTGGGGAAAGACCTTACCCGAGTTTGTCTACCTGTTTATTTCAATGAGCCGATTTCATCCCTACAGAAATGCTTCGAGGACTTCGAGTATTCAAATCTTTTAGATCAAGCATACGAGCATGGAAAAGCGGTAAGGGTGAAGATGACTTGTTTTCAGCCATATCTCTTTTCACCTTGACAATGAACAATTAGGAGTACTTACTGCTAACACTACAGTAGCAGACACACAGCTGGTTGCCATTCAAGGGTTTTCTTTTCCTTATCTGACCTTTGAGACAGTTTCATTGGAACATCTTTATGAAGTAGCGATTAATTGTCGTGTGGTAGATTAACTGCCCATTTTGTGCTTCTAAATTCAAATTGATTCCATGCTTGTCTGGCTCCTCCTAATTATTTGTCTCTTTGTTGCTCTATTGATGCATGATTTGTGAGGATCATGTAATAATACATGCTAATTTAATTTTCTGACACTTCATTGTTGGGCTTGTATTATGTTCTCAGGGTAACAGTCTCCTAAGGATTCTGAATGTTGCAGCTTTTGCCGTTTCTGGGTATGCTTCATCTAAAGGGCGGCATTGCAAACCCTTCAACCCTTTACTGGGGGAAACTTATGAAGCTGACTATCCTGAGAGAGGAGTTCACTTCTTTTCTGAGAAGGTCAGTAACTAAGGAGACTTATAGGGAAAAAAAGGGGACCACTGGCGATTCATTTTTACTTATCACGATCGGGTTCGATATTCGTGTCAATTCTTGTCTTTGATGGTGACTATCCTTTGGTTGATTATGCTGTAAAACCTATATATCTAGTCATTCGTGTCGATGCCTGTCACTTTTGGGTTTGCTAGATAATCATGTTTGAATGTGCGGTTGGTGTCAGAGATTGCCAGCCCCTTTCATTTTTATTCTTTTGGCAATTTTGTGTTTCAAGAGTTTTGAGATTAGATTTTTGAAAGGGGGGTAGTTATTGTCTATCATAGGCCTCTATGGTAGGGTCAGCCAGGGGCTGGAGAGGTAATGTTTATTATTTTGAGATAGGAATGTGGAACCAAAGGAAAGAAGTCTTTATATGTATATTATGGTAACAATTTTCTACATGCCCAATGTGATTATGATGTAGCAGCACAACAGTGGTGCAACATGTTGTGCTGCTACATCTCGAAACATGAAATAAGAGCAGTAGCAAAGAAGCAAGTGGAGAAGGCATTTCAAATGCCACTTATACTCTCTGTAATGAGGCTTCCTAGTTTGTCCATATGGATTGCCAATGCATGAATAGCAATTTCTGTAGGAATGTTTTATAACCTTGAAGTTTGATGCAGATGGACAAGATACAAAAACCGTGGCCTCTCTTGTTTTCATATGTTTTCTTTGTTTTTGAACCGGGTTTATTGGTGCTAATGCCTTATGTTGCTCCAGGTTAGTCACCACCCTACTCTCATTGCTTGCCATTGTGAAGGAAGGGGTTGGAAATTCTGGGCTGACAGCAATTTAAGGACAAAATTTTGGGGACAATCTATTCAGCTTGATCCTGTGGGAGCACTTACCCTTGAGTTTGATGATGGCGAGATTTTTCAGTGGAATAAGGTGTGCACGCCTTTTGACATTCGGTTGTGGAGATTGAATTTCTCTATTGTTATTAATTGGCGTTTTGGTTCTGTAGCTGTCTAGCTAAATCTTTTGCTTGTCTGATACAGCTGGGATTTTTTCCTATGTTCTTAGGTAACAACTAGCATCAACAATCTTATCATTGGAAAAGTTTACTGTGATCATCATGGTGTCATGAATATACATGGTAACCGCCAATATTCATGCAAATTGAAGTTCAAGGAGCCATCTATTCTTGACCGAACTCCTCACCAGGTTAGAAGTGGCTTTGAATGTGGAGTTGAACTAGAGTTTTTTCTTGTTGGAAATTTTATTAATATTTTAAACATTAATATCATCTATTTTCTTCGTTTGGTTGATTTTTGGTTGATTTTTGAACGCCTCCTCTTTGTTTGCATGCTTTCTGAGTTTTCTAAGCTGATTCTGATAAATCACGACCTAGAGTATTCTATCACGTGTTTAATGATGAGTATCTGCAATTTGTTAGGTCCATGGAATTGTTGAAGATGTCACCGGGAGAAAAGTTGCCACGATAGTTGGGAAATGGGACGAGGCCATATACTATGTAGATGGGGAGTTGACCAGGAAGCTAAAGAATTATAGTGATGCATCTTTATTGTGGAAGTGTAACAAGCCACCTCCTACTCTCACTAGATACAACATGTCTTCATTTGCAATTACGCTAAATGAGTTAACTCCAGGGTTGCAGGTAGAGAGGATGTGCTCGATCTATTAGTTCATATAAAACTGCATTTCCGTTATGCACTTCTAATCGTTCTTTATAGTTTAGTCTGATTCGGGGTGTTTGATCACGGATTAAGGAGAAGCTCCCACCTACGGATTCCAGACTCAGGCCTGACCAGCGTCATTTGGAGAATGGAGAGTACGAAAGGGCAAATGCTGAGAAACAGCGTTTGGAGAAGAGGCAGAGAATGGTATGACATTACCTGCACAGTATACTTCAGTTTGAAATGTTGCATGAGTTTATGTACACGTGCAATATTTAAACTTGATCATGGGCCAAACGCCCTGTTGAATCTACCCAAGCTCAATAGGCTACAATCAATTCGGGTCGAATTGAGCAAGGGTGCTTAGTTACAAGGACCCGCCAGATCTGAAAATATTATGCATCTTTTTTATCCTGTTAAGACCTGTGCAACAAGTTAGGCTTCATCTTCAGGCTTAGTGCAACCTGCCTAGTGATCACTAGGATTAATACTCAGCGTTTTGTCACCTTGTTTTTGTTTGCTTAAGACTTTTCACATTGGTTATAAGCAGTCCTGCTTTCAGTAATATTCGACTCTCAGTATGATTAATCAAAAGTTTATGGGTGTTGTTTACTGGATTCGGTGGCAAAGCAATCTGAATCTGTGCCCTTGTGACCAACTCAACTAGTATGGCCGGTGTAACCAGACCTGTTGTTATAAATGACCTCACTGAAAGAAGAAGATGGGCATTGAGTCCCGTTAACTTAGGGAGTTGTTTCAACATTATTTCAGTGATGAAATATGAAGGTTATGTTGAAGTGCTTTTGGTCCTCTTTTTTGGATGGATGCTAAATCTTTGGAGAGATTCAATTTGGTAATATCTAATTCACACCCTGTCTAGTTTAGTGCATGTCGCTATTCCTAGATCAAGGAGATACATTCAATTGAAATTAAAAAGAATGCGAGAGCCCCCCGAAGTAGACATAGAGAAAACCCATACACATTTATATTCAACCCAAATTGGGTGAATCTAGCAATAGAATAGAACATCCCCCACCCCTTTTTTTTAATTTACCTCGCTCCGGGTATTTGTCACCAAACAGATGAATTTGTTTCGGATGGATGTAGTGTTTTGTGGTATTATGGTTGAAAATGAATTTAAGATTAGAAATTCTCTTGCATCATGTTGATTTTTTGTATGTTCTTTCCCCTCAATTTATTAAGCAGTAGTGAATTAGCTAGCATTCAAATCATTACAAATTCTCTTGCATCATGTTTATTTTTTGTATTTTCTTTCCCCTCAATTCATTAAGCAGTATTGAATTCGCTATAATTCAAATCATTGGTTAATTATACTAACCATCCATTGCACTCACTATTTCATGCAGTCAAGGCAATTGCAGGAAAATGGGTGGAAGCCCAGATGGTTCCAGAGACAGGGTGAAAATGGACCTTTTCGCTATGTTGGTGGTTATTGGGAAGCACGCCAACAGGGCAAATGGGAAGGATGCCCAGATATCTTTGGCGAGTTTTGTGATGATACTGGGGAATCCACCTGTGACTCTTAATTTCGAGTCAGGTACACGTTTACATTCTTGCATCTTCCTTCTATGTTCCATGATCTATCCTATTGCTGCTTCTACCAAATCAAATTTAGTAGCTTGGTTCTAAAAAACCATATTCACTGGAGAATATAGTTTTATGCAGAGGACACCATTATTGTTGAAGAGTGAAAATTTAATCAAAGTGCATATATTAAACGGAGAATTGTGTCCTCAATGCTTTTAGATGTACTTGTTAACTGGAAGATGGATGAATTGCCTTGCCTTTAAGTTACCATGAGCATGTTTCCTGGAGAGGGGGTGTCGACCTACGACTCGTGCTCATAAATATGACACGTGAAAAACAACGTGGTAGTAGGGCAGTGCACAGTGCAAGTGTATGGCAAGCCTGACCAATTCTATAAGACATTCTACTTCCTGTGCAAATCATGTCTCTCATCCCTGTTTAATCGGGTCTTAGATAAAATGTGTGCTAGAATGGATTTAACGTCTGTGAGATTGCTTTCTCTTTGTAGTTGCTGACTCTGTTTAATCTGCCAGCGATGCAGGAAAATCCTGGCGTCACCATCAGGTTGTGCAGACAGAGTTCATTTGATGAGATGTTCAGTTCAAGGTGGTCACATTTGAGATCGATTCTTAGCCCTAGATGACGTTTGAAAGAGAACTAATCTCTTAGATTCAAGTCCAATTGTCAAATTGGACTTCGATAATTATTCTTTTCTAGTGGGGGAGTTACGCGAAGCAGTTTCATCCGCGCCCCATCTTCTGTAATTTCTACAAAGAAAGACTAGCCTTTGGCTCATGCTCATTCAGTAGAAATTTCTTTCGTTCAAGAATAAGAAGGGGAGAGATGGATATGTGCTGTCCATATTACTGTGCTAGATTATACTGGTAGTATCTGTCATGATCATCAGGAGGTTACATATTACTGCTTTGTAACTCAATTCATTTACTCAAATTACCAATGAAACAAATTTGAAGACGATCTCGGTGAATGTGGTGGAGATTTTTTTTTTTAACATTATTACTATTATTATAAACATATATATTTTTTGTGAGAGCTCTCTGTGTCTGATCGATGCATGCATGCTCTATTATGTACATTCGGAATATAAAGTTTTTTTGTCTATAGTATCTTGAACTCCTCTCTTTTTAAGACTTTTGCTATGCTTTTTTGAGGATCATGGGAGTCGAACTCTACTCCTATGGTGCTAGTATCTCCATTGGAACGGAATTTAATGATCATTCTTTCTAATCATGTGTTCGGTTGGCAAAGTCCCTAGTTTAAAGATTAGTGAAGTGGAGGAATGACCGTTCTTTCACTTTCCTTTACCTAGTCGGTAATTTTTGGTGAAGAAGGATCATAAAGACTATATTGAAATTTCGTGTATAGATTTATGAGTAAAGTGGTAAAATTGAAAAAATTATTATTGAATTTTCGATAACATAGTGGAAGGAAGGGAAAGAACCTTATCTTGTAAATGAAATCTTAAGAAAAGGTCACATTTGTACAATAGGTTTATGATTGATTTAATAATTTTCCCTCAAGATCTAGGATGAAGTGAGAATGGATGTGGGCCGAGTGACTATTTTTGGCTCACCACTAGGGATGGTACGAGGGTCATGATCTTATTCCCCACCTCGCAAGCTAAAACTTACCCTGCCACACCTCATTCACTGGAATTGTCGATGTCGGATAATGTGAAGATGTAATTAAGAGAAAGTAAATGTATCCCATTGCTCGCCTAGAGAACTTTCAAGCTTGCGCATAAAAGTAAAGGCTTGTAATAAAATGAGGTCTTAAGAGTCTTAAATATACATAATTTTTTTTAATCACAAATAGATAAAATACATAAACTAGATTCCCGAGACTAGATAGGGTATTACCATTCTCACCCCACCCTGCATCTTGCCTCACCTAATATCGGGAGCACATATCAAAGGTCTCATACTTTCTTTAGGGAGACGTTAATATAACCAGTTGGATTCACCTTTATTTCTAAGTTTAAGTTATTAAGTCGTGAACTAATTGGGATATATTAATTGCTCAATATTATACAAATTTTTCAATGTGTATCTCAATAATCCCCCATCATGTGTGAGCTCATTGTTAGGTTTAATTCCCCTTAAATTTGGTATCCTTCTACATCAACATGATCTCAACTTAAAAGCATCATCAACTGCTTAATATTGCATCACCTATGGTCTATATCTTGTGTTGCCCAACTAAATGTCCATGGTGTCTTGTCACTAGCCCAATAGTGATGGCAATTTCCACTTGAAATAAGTCTCGAGTATGAGATTTATTTTTTAAGATATCTACCATATATCGAAATAGATGGGAGGTAGAGCATCAATCAACCATTGGCTTTGATTTTCATTTGTTGGGAGTGCAAGCAAAAGTTCACTAGCTTTGCACAGGAAGATTGCTAAGAGGGAATTTAAGCTTGAGTTTGTTTACATAACGAATTGGATTTACCTTAATTCAAAAACTTAACCTAATTAGTTATGAGCAAACTATTACTGAACATCATACTAATTTTTCGATGTGAAACTTTCCTAATATGACTTACGTGTGCATCTCAACATCTGATGCCTCACGGGGAGAAGGCTTGCCCCATTCCTAGAGGACCAATTCCTCTCACCCCGGGTGCAAACCTGCTCATTGGGTGGGCCAAGCTTGCTCAGACCTTGAACCTCCAAAGGTCATACCCAAGGCCTGCCCAA
Organism: Eucalyptus cloeziana; assembly: GCA_014182715.1. NCBI lineage: Eukaryota > Viridiplantae > Streptophyta > Magnoliopsida > Myrtales > Myrtaceae > Eucalyptus > Eucalyptus cloeziana. The sequence continues at coordinate 26,482,563 of CM024637.1, forward strand.
GCCCAAAATTCTAGACTTGGGCAAATGCCATACCCGCCTATCGGGCCAACTTTCCTTTTCTTTTCTTTTTTTCAAAAACTTTTCAGCAATAATAAATAGAAATGGAAAACAGATGCAAAATTATTTCAGGACTCTCTGTTATTTTACTCTATTACTTAACCTAGTAATTTGATACTATTATTCCCTAATATATTGGAAAATTTGGGCTTATTAATGTTTATAAAGACTAAATATTAGAGTAAAAAAAATTAGAGTAAAATAATTAATAAGACATACTTTACTTTCCTTTTTTGATAGATACTTGGCCGGGTGGGACGAGGCCTCAAGGCCCTTGCCCAAGCCTGGCCTGCCCACCAATCGAGTTAGGAATTTCTTATTCAGGCCCGCCTAACGTGTCTGAATCTATTCAACCTAGCCTGTCCTTTTCATAGGCCAGCCCGAGCGGGTTGTCCGCCCGATGATCAAATCCGCCCCGTGCACATCCCTACTTGTAATCTAGGAAGCATCGATACTCTTCGAGATCCTTCGTGTCGTATCGGACATTTCGACACGTGTCCGACATTCTCGGACACTTTTGGACACTCGATCAACAGGTGTCGGAAAATCCGACACTTAGTCAATTTTTTCAACATTCTTCGACACTCGAGTCAGAATTCCGACATGTGAGTTTCCGATATACGAGGTCAATTTTAAAATTTTCAATAAATGAAGGATCAAAATATATATGTAAAAAATAAAAATCAATAATAAAAATAACAAATTAGGAAAGAGAAAAACCTAATATTTTATTCTCTTCTTTTTTTTACTCACTTTCCGTGAGACATAATTTACTCTCAAGTTTTTCTTTTTTTTTTTTTTCGACACGTTTGACACGCAAGTTTAGAATGTGAATTACTTTTTTTTTTTTTCCTTTCCAAGTTTTATGGATTTATTGAAATGGAGTTGAATTTGTCAAATTGAAACAACGAAGGATATTAATAAATGGTGAATTAATTTTTTAGTGTAAATTTATTATAGGATTATTTATTATTTATTTATTCATTTGTGAATTTGAATCAGATTAATTTGATTGAAATAATCATAAAAATAATAATTTATTATTTATGTATAAAATATACATATAATATATAACGTGTTCTAACGTGTCGGAATTCTCTATTTTTTGAGAAATAACGTGTTGACGTGTTGTGTGTCGGTGTCGGTACTACTTAGCTTGTAATCCCGTCCTACCCGTTCATCTTGGATTATGGGGGAACTAAGACTCACAGCTAGTTTGTGATGAGAATGTGGCAAGAGTTTGCTGTCCGTGATGCAACGTGGGAGCGGGGATGGGCATGGCCGTTTTTGCCTCTGCACCGCTCATCTCGCCTACCGCTCGAGTTCTTGCACGATGAAAACCCACCGTTCTCTCGTTCTAAATTCCTTGATCTGAAAATTTCTGCAACATTCAATACATCTCGTATTTCCCTATTCTATTCTCGTTTAAGTAATAAAGACCTTTTGAAGTAAACTGTCATACACAATTCTTGAATGTACCAACTTTTTAATTGGTTTAACGGCTAAAGTCATTCTTAACATCCGCATATTTTCTATCAATTATTACGTCTGATTGCCGGAAAATTTCAAACTTGACGTTTAACGTGAGGAGGGGCAAATGGGGCACGATCTGCTTGCCCCATTGTGGGGGTGGGGATCGGGATGGGGTAGAGGGACATGGATGCTCAACATCGCACGGCGCTTATTCGGTCATCTTAACCTATCTCCATCTCGGATGCGTTCCTTATTTATATCCATCCAAAGTTAAAAACAAGATTTGTATATCAACGAGAGCACCGCATGAAGCCGAGGGTCATGATTCGATATAGGGACACTTGACGATGCTCAAATAGTGGTGGTGGGATGGCCCCGTTCGGTCCAATTGCCATCCTTAGAGCTTAGAGCAAAGGGTAGGGGAAAAGTGGGATGGAGCACCCGAGGGTTAAAAGAGCGAAGTGGTCCCGTTCGAAGACCGACAAAGCTAAGTGATTTTAAAGAGGTTTTCACGTGGTTCTGCCGAGGTGGCAGGTTCCATGAATCTTGCTCTGATGACCTTGTAGTAGTCTTTAGCTCTACCTAATCCTAACATCACTTTTTTGAATCTTTGCAGTGTAATTTATCGTAGAATCTGTACCAACAGCGAGTGCCTATAGAAGCACCAATCGTTTTGCCACTAATAGAAGCGCATGTCTCAAAGCAAAATATGGTCATTCCGTGTGATCTATGTAAGAATTTTCCTAGTTTGGGCCACATTAATTAAGATTATAATTATCCGTTTTACGGAATTGATCTAATAAAAGCGAGATATAAAGTTTCCTAACAAACGAATATGGGCACACAGGGCTGACGGGCCCGCCCGTGATAAGAGGGGCCGTCCAAATTCTATAAATATCTTTAAAGGTCCCTCCTTCTAAATTGCCTCTCTTTTTCAATACAAGAACAAATACTCTCTCTCTCACATAAGGAACTGCCGAGTGAGGCCTACTTATCAAGCCAAGGTATTGAGGGAATAGGGGAGAAGATCTTCAGCGCAATGACACGGATTCTTTGTCGCTAGCTTCAACAAAACATGGATCACAAATCGTGTGCACAAATTTCGAGCTTCTAGCTATGTCGGTCCTCGGTTGCATTGTTCCAAATGCCTTACATTTGGTATCGTAGCTAAACATAGACTAGAACTTGGTTGATTTGCCCGTCTTGAAGAATTTATCCGCATGAAACTTGATTTCAACCGTATATTCGGGTTAATCTTGTTGAGCCGAGTCCTTCAAGTCCTGTTATGCCTCTCGCCGAACCCAAATCGGCCGCCTATGGTCAAGCTTTCGGACTTGACCCGAGCTCGAAAGGGTTCTGCTTGTTCTTTCGTGTTTTTTGATCCGATGAAAGTGAAATTTTATTGCATAAACATATTCTACTCATCAATACGAGAAAATGGTGGGTATATCGTCGTCGACGACGCCGGAAAACCCCTCACGCGCCGACACGCGCCCGTGCGGCTTTGCGAGTCGCGGCACGCGCCGCGCGCGACTCACGCGCGCGCACGTTGCACGCGCACGCGCGCACGCGCGCACGTGCGAGCCAGCGCGTCGGCCGCCTTTAGGCCGGCATGACGTCATCCATGACGTCATCCACCGCCTTAGTCACCGACATGGACAGGTGTCCTGGATGACGTCATGGTGACGTCACGTAAACCGCCACGTGGCGTGTGACGTCACGGATGACGTCACCTAGAGCCGACCCGTGTTGACCGGGTTGACCCGACCCGTGTTGACCGGGTTGACCCGACCCGTGTTGACCGGGCTGACCCGACCCGGTTTGACCGGGGTTTGACCCGACCCGGTGACCGGGGTTGACCGTTGACCGGTCGGACCGTTGACCGGTTCGACCCGTTGACCGGTCGGACCGTTGACCGGTTCGACCCGTTGACCGGTCGGACTGCCCGACCGCTTCGGGCCGGTTTGGGCGTAGCGCGTGTGGCTCACGCGCCGCACACTCTAGCGGCGCGTGAGGCGCGTGTGAAGTCCGTTTGGCGCGTGGATGATATGTACGTGCTCGTATGTGAATTTCCTATCTTGTGATATGATTATTTTCATGTTTTGATGTTTTTAAAGATATGAAAATGCATGTGAAACCCTAAGGTACGTGATTTTGAGGGTATTTTTTTTGCGTAATTTTCATGTATTTCTCTATGGTTTTGGAAATACAATTGCATGCTTATGATTACATCATCACTTGAGGAATATGTGTGGTGTTGATTTATTATTAGCATGTATTAATGAACAGAGCAATACAATTAGCATGACATGTGATTTTAGTGACATACACCCTGTCATCAAGTCTAAAATCACTTTTGAAAGGTGTATGTGAGTCATAAAGTTATATCCTTGATATGAGAAAGTTTCAATGATTCAATTGGGTTGTGACCGCCAAAGTGGCACACTTGATTGAATTTGAGAAACGTCGGTCTTGTATTATGATGGGATGTCTCCTGTTCTAATGCGTGGTCACACTCCCAAAGGAGGTAATTGTGTATTAGTTCATGGAGGGAAGCATGTACAGCATATGGTTAAAAAGTGACTAACCTTAGTGGTTCATACACCCAAAGGTGGTGACTTCGCGAAAGGTTAGAATATATTTTCATGGACCGCTGTCATGTGAAGAGTATACAATTGCATGTCATGTATTCTGCCCAAAGGTGTTTATATGATGATGTATGTAGCTCTTGAGATGTGTGTTAAGCACTCACATGATGCTGATTATATGTATTGCTTGTATAAACAGTCACCTTCTCTGTGAATGGCAATTCCATTGCTATTGAGGTTCTTACTGGATCAAACTTCAAGAGATGGAGAGAGGATTTTCAGTTCGGTATGGAGTTGGCAGATGTTCATGTTGCTCTCACTGAAAATAGGCCGGCAGACCTTACTGATGATAGTACGTAAGTCCGTAAAGTACGTTTTTGCTGCATGGGAAAAGAGTAAATGTAATCCGCTTGCTCATTATGAAAAGGTCAATTCAGAGCATTTGCTGAGTGGCTTGCCATCTCGATTGTACCTAAGGATATGATGGAAGCCTTGGAGGCTAGGTATCGTGTCTCTTCCAATGCTGAGATTGGTACACTTATGCAATTGCCGTTTAATATGAAATATGATGGTTCGACCGGAGTTAGAGATTATGTACGAGAATGGTAGATCTTCAAATCAAAACTTCGAATTCTTCAAAGTTGATATCCCCGAAACTTGCATAGTGCATCGCATTGAATACTCTTCCTCCCGACTTTGGAATTATCAAGACAAACTATAGTTCGCAAAATGAGGCTTGGTCAATCAATGACCTCATAGTCGAGTGGTGGCAGAGGAAGAGAAACGAAGAAAGAAAGAGGGCATCTTGCCTTGTATGCCTCTAGTTCCGCGCAGCGAAAGGGTAAATGGATTGCACATCCTAGAGGAAATCCTAAAGCTATAGGTGTTTTTAACAATATAGCTCCTAAGAGAGGAAATCCTGAAGCTGCTGGCCCCTCCACTTCTATGGCTCCTAGAAAGGCACCTTTTAAAGGGAAGGTGTTCTTTGCTACTTTTGTAGGAAGAGGGGACACATAAAGAAACACCGCGATAAATATAAAGCTTGGTTGTCCGTAAAATGAGCATAAAGGTAATGATTCTTTGGCACTTGTTTGTGAATCCAACCTATCCGAAGCCCCATCCAGTTCTTGGTGGCTAGATAGTGGTGCAACTAATCATGTTGCATTTACCATACAGGATTCAAAAACAAGGATGCCAAATCGGGATGAATCAAAGCTCACCGTGGGAAACAATGAAAAGATCGACATTGAGTTCGTGGGAGATGTCTTTTTGGTGTTAGATATCGGTTTTAATATGATATTAAGAAACACTTTTTATGTACCTTCCTTTAGACGGAACTTAGTTTCGTATCATGTTTGGATAAGTGTGGTTACTCTTTTGAAATAAAGAACAAGATTGTATCTATGTTCTTTAGCTCAAATAAGGTTGGGTGCTGCATCATGTCCAATGGATTGTACAGTTTGTGTTTATCTCCCAATGATATATACGTCGCTAATACTGTTGAAAATATTGTTTCCAAAAGACCTCTACCTAAGGAACAAATCTTATACATTATGGCATAAACGATCGGGTCATATATCTAAAGAAAGAGTAGAAAGGCTGATAAAGACAAACATCCTACCTACTCTTAAAGGTGACCTAGAAACTTGTATAGACTGTTGTAGAGGAAAGATGACTAAGATAAAGAAGAAAACCGCAGTTCAAGTTCGGATTACTAGAAGTCATTCACACCGATATCGGGGACCCTATGCTGCAACCTTGTGTAGAAAAGTTTATTTCATCACGTTTATTGATGACTATTCTCGATATGGTTACCTTTACTGATTAAGGAAAAGTCTGAATCCCTTGACAAATTCAAGACTTTTCGGACCAAGTTGAGAAACAAGTTAGGAAAGGTAATAAAGGTGGTGAGATCTGATCGAGGTGGAGAATATTATGGTAGACATGGAAATGTTGGGCAAATTAAAGGACCATTTGCTAAATACCTAGAGGATTCTGGGATAGTAGCTCGCCCACTATGCCCGGAAGTCCCGAACGAATGGTGTCGCCGAAAGGAGAAATCGTACTCTCATGGATATGGTAAGGTGCATGATGAGTAGGACTAATTTGCCTGATTTTTTATGGGGTGAGGCTTTAAGAACAGCCCTTTATATATTGAACCGTGTTCCTACTAAAGCCATTGCATCGACTCCTTTTGAGTTATGGACTCGGACGCAAACCAAGTTTGAATCATTTTAAGGTCTGGGGATGTCCTGCAGAAGTAAGATTGTATAATCCAACATTGGGTAAGTTGGAGGCTAAAACCACTCGATGTTGCTTTGTATCTTACTCAGAACATTCAAAGGGATATCGTTTTTATAATCCAAGTGGAGGAACAAGGATTGTGGAATCACAAACGGCCAAGTTTCTAGAATTTGATGTAGCCGAAGAGCATGATTGCTCACAAATCAGTGAACATGACAACTTGACTGGACCTGCTATGTCTATCTCCTTACCTATGCAGACGATTATGGAGCCTACTGTGCCGCAAACTGAACCCGTTAACACCGAAGATCCTATTGATGAAGCGGCCACGATGAAGTCCTTCAAGTTCCTCAAGCTCAAAATGAGCTTACAAAGGGCTCCACTTAGGAGGTCTGCTAGGGAAAGGCGTTCAGCTATACCACCGGACTATATAGTCTTTTTAGGAGAACATGATTACGATATAGGTTGCATTACGTATCCAAGAACTTATTTGACGCTCGTTTCCGTCCTCAATCAAATTTATGGTTGGATGCAATGAGAGATGAGATGCAATCCATGAAATATAATGGTGTTTGGGAGCTTATTGAATTTCCAGAAGGTTGTAAACCCATAGGTTGCAAGTGGGTTTATAAGACCAAAAGAGATTCGAAAGGAAAGATTGAGAAATTTAAAGCCGACTTGTGGCCAAGGGCTTCACTCGTGAGAGAAGGGATAGACTATGAAGCAACATTTTCTCCGGTTTCTTCTAAAGACTCTTTCGGAGTAATCATGGCGTTAGTAGCTCATTTTGACATGGAATTACACCCGATGGATGTCAAAACTGCTTTTCTAAATGGAGATCTTGATGAGGAGGTTTATATGGTGCAACCCGAAGGTTTTACAGCAAATGATTCAGATAAGTTTGTATGTAAACCGAAGAAGGCTATTTATGGTCTCAAACAAGCTTCTAGACAATGGTACTTGAAGTTTCACAATGTTGTTACATCTTTTGGTTTTATTGAGAACAAAGTGGATCAATGCATATACTACAAGGTCAAGTGGGAGGAAATTTATTTTTCTTATACTTTATGTGGATGACATTTTGCTTGCAAGTAGTGATATTGGATTGCTGCGTGAAACAAAGCAAATGTTGTCAAAGAATTTTGACATGAAAGACTTAGGTGAGGCATCTTTCGTTCTTGGCATTGAAATTTATAGGGATCGTTCTCGTCGTGTGTTAGGTTTATCTCAAAAGGCATATGTTGATCGTATTTTGGAGAGATTCAACATGCGGGATTGCAAGTTAGGAAACGTTCTCAGTAGTTAAGGGTGACAAGCCGAGTCTCTCACGTTGTCCTCGTTCAGATTTTGAGAAAAACCAAATGAAGGATGTGCCTTATGCTAATGCACTTGGAAGTATCATGTATGCTCAAGTTTGCACCAGACCAGACATTGCTTTTATAACGAGGGCTTTTGGGTAGATATCGGTCGAATCCGGGACACGATCATTGGGTTGCTGCCAAAAAGGTCTTGAGATATTTAAAAAGGACAAGAGATTATATGCTGATTTATAAATATGTCCATGATTTGCGATTGTTGGCATATTCAGATGCGGACTTTGCTGGTTGTGAGGATGATAGGAAGTCGACAACAGGATATATATTCATGTTAGCGAGGAGGGGCAAGATCGTGGAAAAGTGAGAAATATCTATATCTTCTTCTACCATGCAAGCGGAGTTTATAGCATGTTTTTCAGCTGCTACTCAAGCAATTTGGCTTCGGAACCTCATCGAGAATTGACGGTATTTGATTTTGTGGATAGACCCATGCAGTTATATTGCGATAACAATTACTGCCGTGTTATTTGTTAATAATAACAGAAGTCTAAAAGGGTCTAAGCATATGGAGGTCAAGTTTTTGAGCATAAAGGAAATGGCACGAAATGGTGACATTGTGGTAGAAACACATTCCCACGAGACGATATGTTGTAGCACCCACTAACTAAAGGCCTACGCCCTTGTGTATTTGATCGACATGTCATGAACATGGGCTTAGGAGAATCAATGGATAATATCGTCTAGTGGGAGCTTTTTCAGGTTTGCTCTAATAAAGTTTAAGTCTGCATTTTGTTACTTTTTGTAACATTTCAATATATGTCAACTCCTTTGTATAAATGGTTATTGAGTTGTGTACATATATCTAAAGAAAATCTCAAGGTACTGTGTAAATCTTGAGTAAAGGCTAGGGGCATCCAAAGAGTTAGCCTTGTGCATATGTCTCAATTACACATAAAGAAAAGGTTAACCATAAAGATAAGACATATGTGGGTTCATTAGAACCATAAAGATATTCTCTAGTGCCACATCCAGTTTTACGTGACACTTAAGGTAAGAGAATGGTGACCGACAAATGGGATAACACATAAGGTAAAACTCTTTATGAGGTGTTATCGATTTGCCACACAACCATATTAAATCCATATCAGTAAAGTTGATAGCATTTGTGACCATGGAAGGCTCTGTATATGCATATACGCTACCGCCTTGATCCGGTGTTAGAGACTTTATGGGATCGGATTGATCTGCAGAGGATTATCTCTAGATCAACATAAAGGTGTGCACATACAAGTATGATCTCAATTAATATAGCCCAAGTGGGAGAATGTAAGAATTTTCCTAGTTTGGGCCACATTAATTAAGATTATAATTATCCGTTTACGGAATTGATCTAATAAAGCGAGATATAAAGTTTCCTAACAGTCAAATATGGGGCCATGGCTATGTGGGCTGAATTGGCCCGGCCCGTGATAAGAGGCCCGTCCAAATTCTATAAATATCTTTAAAGGTCCCTCCTTCTAGCCCTCTCTTGTTTTCAATACAAGAACAAATACTCTCTCTCTCACATAAGGAACCAAGTGAGAGGCCTACTTATCAAGCCAAGGTATTGAGGGAATAGGGGAGAAGATCTTCAGCGCAATAGACACGGATTGCTGTCGCTTAGCTTCAACAAAACATGGATCACAAATCAGGTGCACAAATTTCTGAGCTTCTAGCTATGTCGGTCCTCGGTTGCCGTTCCAGCGGCCTTACAATCTAATCTTCGGAGACCTTTTGCTCTTTTCAAGCACTACAAGTAAATGGAGTTGATGATGACATATTAACTAACCAACCATTATGACTCGTAGTTGCATTCTAATTCAAATCTAAAAGATCGTTTCGATCCTAATGATGGAGAAATGGTGGTAATGTTCGGCGCAATTCACGATGGTCCCCACTCAAATGAAATGTTGCATAGTTTATTTTGTTAAATAGCGTTTGGTTTTATTCATTGCATCGTTCATTCATCGAGCAATCTGCTGTTGGGACTTTTGGATTAATTTTATTTCAACAGACGGGAAGTAGTTAACTGCGAGATCACATTATTGAAGCCTTCAGAGAAAAGCTTGAAGGCTCCTGAGAGCACTCCAATGAAACTCCTGAACAGATAATTCCTTTTGTCACCGTGTTCTCGACCGCATAGGCCCTGCGCCTTCTCCATCGTTTTCTTGCCTAACACATGCTGTTGACTCGGAGACTAGTTCTCTGGCAATCTCCCTTTCGACGCGAATATATTACACTGAAAATGACTTTTATAACGAGTGCACACGCTATAGAAAAGCTCAAAAAAGGGGGCAGGAAAACCACTTATGCATGGCAAGTAGGTCCTTCCTCTTCAAGCTCAATCCCTTCATCGGCCAGCCTCTTGTCCTTGTACACATACCATTTGGCGCACAATAAGAACATCAAGAAGTTGAGCGCGCTCAGAATGGCTAGGAGCCAATAGAAGTCGTACAGCTTCCCCTGGTTGAGATTATTAGCTAGCCATGGCTTCTTGTTCCCGGTCACCTTGTGGACTATAGTGACCAAAAGCGAGCTGAAGAAGAACCCTAACGACAGGGTGCTCAGGAACAGCCCTGTGCTCATGGTCTTCATTCCTTTAGGGCACTCCCTTAGGAAGAAGTCCAACTGCCCGATGTACGTGAACGCCTCGCCCGACCCCACGAAGAAGAACTGCGGGACCAGCCAGAACACGCTCAGTGGGATCACGGCGTTCGGGTCGTCCGTCAGGCCGTAATGCCTGGCGGCCCGCAGTCGCTTGATCTCGGTCAGTGCGGCGGCCACCATCGCCAGTAGCGAGAGCACCAGGCCGACCCCGATCCTCTGCAGCGGGGTCAGCCCATGCGGGTTCTTGAGCAGTCTTCGGGTCAGCGGGACGACGACCCTGTCGTAGACAGGCACGGTCAGGAGGATGCTGCCGACGAAGAAGACAGTCAAGGAGGCAGCGGGGATTTGGAACGACTTGCCGATGTGGCGGTCCATGGTGGTCGCTTGCGAGACCGAGAATGTGGTCATCTGGGCATAGACGGTCCAAAACATGATGTTGGTGGCCCAAATGGGCAACATTCTTAGGACTAACTTCACTTCTTCCACATCAGTTAGGGTCGACAAGTTCCACTTGTTCACCACGGTGACGTCATTAGGCATTTCTGAGGGCTTGATCGCTGCCTTGTCCAAGAATCTGCGAGGAAGAAAAGGTCCACGAAAAGGAATTCGATTATCACCCGCACATGATTTCGGTGATTCGCAATTATTGGAACAACGGGCCACGCAACATGCATGTGTTCTTTTGGGCAAAAAAGTCATCATGACGAGGCAACCTAGTCAATCGAATTCGGTAGGAAGCTAGACCTACTCATGGGAAAGCTTGCATAAGATCTTTAGAGGCTGTCTGAGGGTACTATACCTTTTTGTCTTTTCTCTTGACTATTGCTTCAGTCTTTTAACTCTTATTTTCAGCATTTGATCTAATTTCCGCTAGTAGCGACCATGTCAAATACGTAAAATACGTGCATAGCATATCCATTTATCTTCTTTTTACTGTATCCAGCGATAAAACCACTTTTCACGTGAAAGTCACAAGAATTTTCAAAAAGGTCTTAAAATCTTCCACACAAACATTATTGTATTAGAGAATTGGATATTTTCCCATTGAAGCCGCAGACTGCGACCTCGGTTCATCTTACGCCAGTCTTGTTCTAATTCAAAAAATTTGGTATGGAGGATATGTCACAAGTAAGACTAAGTAAATTAAAGTTACCAAACATGTTTAACGTCTAGATGGCGATGACGTGTAAGAAAACAGACTTAGGGCAGAAAAGTGAACACAGAGAAAAAAGTGCAAGGCTTGAAAATCAAGCCAGAAAAGGGCCAGAAGGTCCGTGACTTAGCTGGGGAAGGTCGAAAGCGAGGACGAGGAGGAGCGCGAGGATCAAAATCAATATGGAGACAAACCAAATCAGTCCCTCGTGAGTCCTCTTTCTAGATTAAGCACTCAGTACTGTTATTTAATTAGTTTCTCTGGTTTTTACCTCTTATTGGAATGTGATTCTGCAGGAATAAATACTACAAATGAAGTAAAAAGACAAAATTAAAACCCGCTGTCTCTTCTTAACACGGCAAAAGTTCCATATAGTAATCCGAAATGCAGATAGGGTTTTTCTCTAGGGTTCTTGGTGTTAGCTCAACCTAGCAATATGGACCACCACACGAATATTCACGAGGAAAGATACAAATATCTAATCAAGATCGATCATAGAAATTAGCAAACACCAGCACATAAATGCAACAGCTGTTATATCCTATGATTTTGGTTGTCGATTTTCTCTGAAGTTTCTGCAGCTGGCACGAAATGAAGAGCTAGTGCGTGTGAACATTCAAGGGATTCATTGAATATGTCCTCTTCTATTCGTTTTTAATATGCTAATCATTTATCAGCCGAATTTTGATACTTTTTTTGTCCTGTTGTCTAAGGGCATGGAGCAACTTCCCCCCATGGATGATTGAGAAGCTGAGGATAAAGTCAGAGAAATTATTGTCGCGCTTCGGCAGTGAGTTGATCCCACCAATCAAAAGGGTCAATAAATAAATGCTAAGACAAGGACCGACAAAAGACCCCAGCAATCAATAATGTGCTGTTTTAATTAAGAATTCAGATCTAAATTTCGAAGGCGTTGTCTTATCTTACATTAGCCTGTCGGTAAGCCACACTTTTGTTGAAAGTTAGGCTTAAATTGATACATTGCTTACAAGCTGATCTGTCTTTGTATGTTGATTCCGCTTAGCTGAAGATCTAACTGATGTTTCTGCACATCGCTCGTGCAAAACTTTCGGAAACCTTCTTAATGGTCTAGCAAAACTATGCCTCGTAAAGAGTCGGAAAGATTTCGCGCGTCGATAATTTTAAAATATGCGAGTCATAAAGATTAGATTTAATAATAGTTTTAGAAAGTAGATCTCATTGGGGACATACAAAAAAATAAAATTGAGGGTGAAAACGGGACCCTTTTTGACAGTTAAACGAACAGTCTAGGAGACTCAGCAAAAGAGAATCATCGATGCTAACCTGAACTGCTTGCTGTGAGGCAGCTTCTGCTTCTCCTTCTTCACCGCACTCCCATCACTCGGCAGGTCATCCACATTGAAGAACAGTGAAGCGTCCGACGGCAACTCCAACCGCCTCTTCCTCCAAGCAACGACGTACACGGCGGCGATCTGCGTCAGCGGGCTCCCCACGAGCTTCTTGAACCTGTACCTCCTCGTCCCGGACAAGAACACGACCAGCGCGATGACGATGGCGCAGGCGCAGATCCCGTAGCCCCACTGCCGTCCCTGGTTGTCCTGTATGTAGACGAGGACGGTGACGGCGAGCAGCGAGCCGATGCTGATGAAGAAGAAGAACCAGTTGAAGAAGTTGACCATCTGGGACTGCTCCTTCGGGTCCGACTCGTCGAACTGGTCCGACCCGAACCCGGACACGCTCGACTTGAGGCCGCCGGTCCCGAGGGCCAGCGTGTAGAGCGCCAAATAGAGAACCGTCATCTGTGTAGCAGTCGCCGGCGTGCACAGCTGGTCACTGCTCGTGGTGCACGTTGGGGGCCTTAAGCTCGGGATTATGGTTGATATTGCCAAGATTGTCACACCCTAACACAAAGCCAAAAAAGGAAGACATGGAAATTAGTGACAATTTGATTCCAATCATACTGATAAAGTTTATTTATTCATTTTTCTGAATATTCAAATCATTTTCATTTGAGTGCACATCTAAAGTTAAAAGATAAGCCGTAGCAATCGAGAAGGTCTTACCGTTGCTTGAATTGTGGCGAATATCGCGATGGTGAGGTACCTGTCTCAGCCAAGAAGAAGTACCCAAATCAGCGTTAGAGACCGACTCAGATAGATCCACGGAGGGTGTCGCAGCAAAGCGTACCGGCCAAGGAAGGTGTCGGCGACAAAGCCGCCGAGGAGGCAGAGCATGAAGGAGGTGCCGAGGAAGTTGGTGACGATGTTAGCGGAAGTGGCACTGCCCAGGTGCATCGTCCCGGTCAAGTACGTCACCAGATTCACTGCAACTCCAAGGGTCGTCAGCCTCTCACAGGCCTCTCCTCCTGTAGTGAGAAACAAGGAGGAAGAAAGCACTCAGAAAACGATTGACGGATAATGTATGAAAGCAAACAAATAGGAAGCAGGGCGTTTTCTTTGAGACCTAAAATCATGGCGGCACTGGTCCAGCCGCCGGTGCGGGACCGATCGGCCGGGCGGCCCTGGTAGTCCCAGGCATCGGCGAGGGTCTTGCCCTCTGTTTCAGGGAGAGACATGGCGCCGTCAATGAAGCGGAGCTACTAAAAAAAGGTTCAGACTATAAGTCTGCGTTGAGGAGAGGTCTTTGCGTGTCTTTTTGGGGTCGAGGCAGCGGAGAGAGATTAAAGAGTACGGTGATATTCAAGAATATGAGATGGCTGGTCTCATTAACTGGTGGGGGTATTTATAGTCGGAGGCCCCGAGGTCCATGTCTTGAGAATAATCGAGCGATTTTCCATTTTTAATGTCTCGAGAGGACTAAATGACAAACCCTAATCTCCATTTTCTCTACTGATGTTTCTTTTTTCTTTTTCATTTAAGGGTCGAAAGGGAGAGACAATATTTATAATACGATATCAAATCCGTTTTAGGGTTTTCTTGATCTAGCAAAATTCGATTGATTGGCATTTGTCCTCGATAGGTCAAGAAGACGCTATCTCATTGGGCTCGGTTCGATTTGGGGGAGGGTTTATCCTTCCAATCTCTGTCGTTTGACAATACTTAATGGCATCGTTGAGGAGGAGAGGTTGAGCAACTTGTGATTCCTTCTCTTCCCTCTTGGATCAGCCGAACGGAGATGAGAAAGCATGTCCAAGAAAGGGGAGAAAAGAAGTACAATAATGCGTGATCTCGATCGGTATTTCCAGTTCATCTGAGATCTCATGTTCAGCTTCACATGCCATACGCTTTTAAACCGGCATTTACATGCCATGTGAGGTGGAGATAGTGCCACAGTACGACACAATCGAACATATCCTCGAGGTCTATCTGCTCTGCCTTCCTTTTAACCATTGGGACATGAGGTGTTGTTTTCAGAACAGCAATAGGACGGCACAGTCTCATGAAACTCGTGTGATTCAACCTTCCTTTAGTCACACCAAAGAAAAGAGCGCACTCTTTTTATCTTAAAAGGAAAGAGCCTCTTTTATCTTTTTCTCTTTTATAGATGTAGACAAATTTTCCCAATCATTTATCTTTGAAAATCACATTTTTGGTCTTGGAATTCGATATATAATTGCTACTTACTTTGAAGGACCGGCATGGATTTTAACGGTACTTTTTATCTAGAAAAAAAAATCGAGATTAAAACTTAGGATGGATTTGCTTTCAATACAATAGAGATGGTACATGCGGCCATGAGCGACTTTGGAGAAAAGTGATTCGAGAAAAGGATTTATGCAAGAGCGAAATATATTAACCTATCTAAAAACTTTATTAGACAATAAACCTGTTCAATATTTGAATGATCGAAAGTACTATTCATTGTGATGAAAATAGGCCGAAAATTTTGTTTGTTTTGCAATGAATGATTTAAAAAAATTTCCTAAATGATCACTTGTATCGCTTGAAATAATTAGTCAATGGAAAATGTTTTAATGGAAAAAGTATTAAAAAAATCATAAATTTTTTTGGTGTCAATTTAGTCATTTTTGGCTAATTTTGACCGGATTTTCTTGACTTAGGTATTGGCCGATTGATATGATAAATTGACGTTGATGTGAACAATTTTTATAATATTTTAATATTTTTGAATTTTTTATTTTCTTTTTCTTTTTTCCTTCTCCTCCTCCTTCCCCTAGTCGATCGTCTTACCTCAACGGCCGGCAAGAGGCAATTGCCAGCGAGGCTCGAGCCCTCGCCAATGGCCTCGAGGGCGGCCTCGCGTTGGGCTAGCAAGGTTGAGCCTTGCCCATGGTCGGCAAAGCTTCACCTTCGCCAGATCTAGTGAGGGCGCCTTGCCCATGGCTGGCATGAGGTCGCCCTCGCGGCCATTGGCAAGGGCTCGAGCCTCACTAGTGGCTAGTGAGGTTGACCTTGACCTCGTCGGCCATTGCCTTTGGTCGGTTGTTGAGGTCCGACAATCGGCTAGAGGAAGGAGGAGGAAGGAAAAAAAAAAAAAAAAATTCAAAAAAATTCAAAATATTATTAAAAATTGTCCACATTAACGCCGATCGTGCCACGTCAGCTGGTCGGCGCCCAATCGGCAAAATTCAGCCAAAGTTATCTGGAAAGAACTGAATTGACGTCAAGTAAAAATATTTAGGATTAAATTAGCACAAATATAAAAGGTTTAGGACTTTTTTAATACTTTTTCCATGTTTTAATTATCAAGAATGATATATATCTAAATATTTTTTGTTTATTCGTTTTTCTAAGCTATAAAGTGATCCTTTATAGGAAAATGCCTTCCGAATTATTAACTTTCCATAAAACACGCGGAGCATGAAAGACATCTATTTTTTCATTACTTATAATGAGCGAACCTTAACGCATGGCTGGTGTATGTCATGAATCCGTAGAATTTCACGGTAAACTTATTACCACACATCCTATAAGACAGCAGGGCGTGCCAATTTATGAGAAATTAATTTAGCCTGGATTCCAAACTTAATTCAGATGAGAACTTGAAATTCTTCGTTCCATGGCCCCACATAAAGAACACGATCTGTAACGTTTCAAGATCCGACAAGCCTAAAACGTGAGGTACATCTAATTTGAGGCCTGGGTTTATCGACCCCATGTAAAGACAACATATGCGGTTAAGAATGGAGAAGAATCGTGATCAAAGTTCTTCGCTGGGACCATTGTTGCTTCATAACCATGGGATTGAAAAGGTCATCGTCCATGGCAAGCCCTGCCTAGCCATCTTGTCAATGTTGATGAAGGCAACTCTTCTTATGCGCACTATTACGACATGTGTATGATATGATCCTTAAATGATAGTCACTTTCCCTACTTTCCCTAATTGTATGGCGAAATAGCGTAGTAGACGTCGCATCGAATGATTTGTATTTATATCAAAGTCGTAGAAGGGATGAGATGCTTATCAATTCCTGACCCCATCTCACCTTTTTTGATTTTAGCCGAGTTACATCAACTTTCTCTTCAATAAGGAGACCCGGACGGTGATGATTGATTGAAAAGAAACACATTAGCGTGGTCATCGCATGATTAGGGAGGGAGAGATGTGCTTTCTCTTATTAAACCTATCTAAAATTAGAGAAAATTTGGAATTATTGTGATGATTTCTTTGTCTTCATTAGTTGTTTGTAGCCATGCTATCAAACACGCCCACAATTAGTTTGATCCAGCGTGGGAGGCCCCAAAATTCCTAAATGAGATATTGCATCCGATGATGCTCCTTGATTCTCCTAAGTCGATCGAATATTTCCTATTCCTAGAACATCGAGTTCTGCCCAAATACTCAAGTAAGCAAGAAGTATAGTTTCCATTTTTGGCTCGAATACCCTGACAAATATGACTTTTGATAAAAAAAAAAAAGGACAAAATATAGGTTAGTTATGACAGTAACCCAATCTATGATTTAATTTGATAAATGTCGTGATACTTGTTCTTAATCACTTTATAGAAACTTTTAGGAATACTTATTGAAAAAGTCTTAAATCTATTATAAGAAGGTCAATTCAGTTTTAAAAACTTTAGTTGTGTAAATTTAATTATAAACCTTTTGACGATTCATCAATTTACTCTTGAACCTTTCAAAGGGCCAATTTAGTCCAAAATCTATTATTTGGATAATTGATCGGAAGGACTATATTGTCAAATCGTTAAATCATTTAAGGATAAATTGGCAAATTGTCAAATAGTGTAGGACTAAATTGCCAAATCGTCAAACGATTTAGGATTAAATTGAGTATAATTAAGATGTTTGGGATTGAATTTTATTTCTTACAACAAGTTTAGAACTTTTTGGACAATTTTTTTGAAGTTTTTATGTAAAGGCATTTCAAGCATTCATTAAGTTACAAATAAGATCTTGTAGGAAAGAGAAAGAGAAAAACATTTCGATAGTTAAACTTTTTTTTTGGTAAGATTACTCATATGATGTAGAAAGAATCAATTTTAAAATTAAAAGACATGATTAATAGAAGAGGATTATTAATTTACATTTTTGTCCATTAATAGATTCTTGGAAAAGTCTTTATGAGGATATTTTGGGAAAGAAAAAGGGATCGCGATCTTCTAAATGTAGGAGGTTTTTTTTTTTTTTTTTGAGAATCATATATAATAGATTATATGACCTAGTTGATGATCTAATGAAAGGTATGTTAATGTCTCTTCTCACGAAGTAATAAGGCCTCTTTGAATTTAAGCATGGAAAAAACATTTGGTCTCTCTCTACTCATTACTCTTCCACGGAGGTAAGCCTAACCAGTTCTATTTGCTCGTGATAAACAAGACGAATTTATATCGATTCCCCATGAGATTAGGCGAGCTTTTCCAAAGAGGTCGTATGTGCAAGTAGAGACTACAAAAATAAAATTTGAAGCTGGAATTACTAAAACGTGCCTAATTTCAGATAGAAAAGCCTAGTTTGTAAGGGAAATGAGTTGCTTACAAAGACACGTGTTTCGCTCATGGATCGCTGTAATGAATCTGCACAGCACATTTTGTTCATTGGCATTTTGTTCATTGGCATCTTATTGTTGACTGAATAATTCGAATTCTTTATTGCCAAAAGCCATAAGGAAAATGAAACGTGGATGGCGTAGCCAGTCAAATTTATGCTAACGGGAGGCTTTTCAACAAAGATAAAATAGAAAAAAGGATTGGAGAAAAAGAAACTAGCAGGGTTGGCTTTAACTTAAGGGCCCCATATTCTACATTTTATTTTAGTCTCTAGTATTCTGAGAGCCCTAATCAGTGATAATGTCCCATTTTTTATACAATTGATTCTGGGGTTTGGTGATCCTAATACCATTGGCCTCTTTAATGCCACGTGGTGCAATTATGTTCTCATAACTACAAGCCTGTAGAGGCCGACTTTCCTTTCTTTTTAATAATTATTATATGATAATTTCATCTTGCCAAATGTCAAGCTCGATTTCGAAAGCTCCCCCGTCAGATTTTCTCTTCTATTTATTTTGGCCAGGATTCCCGCTCATTCAACTAGAAGAAAAGATTCGTCAAAGCTTTTTCGTCACACACGGATTACAAGTTTTTTCGACAGTGAGATAAGATGACCCTCTGAACGTGAGCAACTACGTAATATGTGACATGCGTGCGTATCGATAGAGAAGTGCAGCCTAAGATGTAAGCCAAGATTGAGGGTGCATGGAGATATAAAAGCAAGAAATTTCATTCTTCGGATGTTACCTTTTTCATTGCGTGCACTCCACTTCCTCCTTACCAGATATGTACGTAAATATTATTAATTTCTAGGATATGCATATCAGTAGTTTAAATTAATCCGAAAGGGTAAGTTTCCTAATCGATAGGTGGATTGACCATTTGAACTCCAACATCTGTTTCTGCTTTTTCTGTGACATGTCATCATCAAGAAAAGAAAAAGAAAGAGAGTCGTCCTTGAAATGGGATTTTGCAAATTTCGTTGAATCAGCTGTGTCGTCTGGACCAGCTCCTATGTACACGGAAAATACCGCAGAATCTGCCATCTTCAACACGTGATCTCCCCTTGACTCGAAAAAGATTGTGCTATGCATTATATGGGGTTAATTTTATAATTTCTGATGTGTCCCATCTCGTCCTCATGTGATGAATAATTGCGGCAGTTTTATTCCCTGCAGGGACACGCTTGAACAGTATAGTGGGATCACAACAAAGCAAATTGGACCACTAGGAATTATATCTCATATGCTCTTATTATACGTGGAATTAATCCTAAACGTCCGAGTTGTTATTTGAAAGAGCTTTTCGATCTACATGTCGCTATTGAGGGAGAGATTCTCCACCACGGCAAGTGTCCGCTAAATATTACATAGATAATACAAAACAAAAACTTTTTTTTTTGGTCAAAAGGAAACGAGAAACTTAAGTGCTGCATGGTAACCTTCCCAGCCAACAAATTTCTATTCTTTTGTTCACAAAAAAAAAGAATAAAACCCGTTTGATAATGGCGAGTTGATTTCTATTCCCCGAATAGAAAAGTTAAATTTAATAGAAGCGAAAACAAAAAAAAAAATTCTTGCTTTACATGCCGAGAACAATTTCTAGAAATAAGCAAATTTTCTTTTTTTTTATTTTTGTTTTATTTCTCTCTTGCCATGGCCACCTCCAATCGTTTGGAGCCGCCGGTCACTTGTCGCCGCCACCGGCCACCGCCGCCGCCAAATACCGCCGACCATGAGCAAGAATAAAAAAACAAATAAAAATACAAAAAATACAAAAATACAAAAATAAATACAAAAATAAATACAAAAATAAATAAAAAAACAAATAAATACAAATAAAAAACAAACGCAAGAAAATTAAAAAAACAAAAATAAATAAAAATAAAGCAAATAAAGCAAATAAATACAAAAAACAAATAAAAAACAAAAATAAAAAACAAATAAATACAAATAAAAAACAAACGCAAGAAAATTTAAAAAAAACAACAAAAAATACAAATAAAACAAATAAAACAAATAAAACAAATAAATACAAAAAAAATAAAAAAATAAAAAACAAATAAATACAAAAAAAATACAAAAACAAATAAATAAAAAAATAAACAAATAAATACAAAAAAATAATAAAAAACAAATAAATACAAATAAATACAAAAAATAATTTAAAAAAACAAATAAAAAACAAATAAAAGAATAAAAAAATACAAAAAACAAATAAATACAAAAAGAATAAAAAACAAATAAAAAGAACAAATGAAAAAAAATAAATACAAAAAAAAAATAAAAAACAAATAAATACAAATAAATACAAAAAATAATTTAAAAAAACAAATAAAAAACAAATAAAAGAATAAAAAAAATACAAAAAAAAAAATAAATACAAAAAGAATAAAAAACAAATAAAAAGAACAAATGAAAAACAAATAAATACAAAAAAGAATCGTTGCGTTACCAAATGCATTTCATTCTTTTTTTTCTATTCCAAAGTAGAAATTTTGTGCGGTTATCAAACGGGTTCTTTTCTTCCGAGAAACTTTCCCATAGGAATAGAAATAAAAAGAATTATTTCTAGAAAAAACTCTTCCCTAGCCAAGAAATTTTACCATGCGCACGTTGCTCAAATTTAGAACTAGGATTGTTGTTCCTAAGTTAGCAATACTCCACTCTTCTTCCTTTCCACAGCAATGAGCTCAAGAAGTAAATTCATGCATCAATGTGTGTGGATTCAGAAATTGTGGTTAACATCCTTTATGAGTGCTTGGAGTTATTTTATGTCTAATCCAATGTCTCATTCAATGAAATGATACTATAGCAGCACGATAATGAGTGTGTTATTTTGGTCTTCTCGAACGCAAAACCGTTGTTTAGGAGCAGCGAGTTAAATCACAAATTCGAAGGATTAACGCGAGCAGCAAAATCTGGAGAAACTTAATGGATTATTGAAGATAATAATCAGTAAAAACTACACCGACCATCTAGTGGTGCCTCCGCCAACTAAGCCTGATTGCCCGATTTTGCCCCATGAAACATCAAAGTTCATAAGCATAGCCCGATGAAATAAGTTCTTCCAATCCTTTGGGCGAGACTTGCTAGTTATCCGTCCAATGGTCACTTCTAACTCCAATCTCCCTTGCCTCCGCCCTGATTTTCCATATTGTATTGTTCATCTAATTAAATACAAAAAATGGTGTTCAGCGTCTGAGGGGGGTTCCATCCACATTATTGAGTTACATGAGTCACGGAATTTCCTTGACCCTATCCGCTCAGGTTATATAAAAGTGGAAGGGATGGGTTCTTTCTGATTGCGTTGGTCAACCTACTAATTAAGCCTGGTTATTCAGAAGAGATGCATGGTATCAAATAGAATCATAAAAATATTCCTCGAAGGGGCGATCCACCGGACATGGCATGACAAGTGGATTAATAATTCAGCTCCAATGACATAGAAAACTATCCTTGTAAAGAATGTCCATAATGGAAGAGAGAGAGAGAAGCTTATAGTCAACAAGTGATACGAAGCTGAGTCGGCGAGATGGCTTGATGATAGGCAGCAATGGCAACTATTTATGTAGAGGTGTTTTGCCTGTTCTATCCACTTGATATGATAATTATATAAATGTGTATTATTTACTTGGATGACGCCGTGATCATAGATTCCCTTGTCCCTGGACGGCACAAAAATCTTCTCAGGGTTCTTCAAACCATAAAAAAACATGTCAAATTATCAAGGAAAAATTATCCAAAAAATTCTAAACTTATTGCACTATTGCCAAGATTTGAGCAAGGGCCAGATTTGACAAGGGCCTCAATTCTTGCCATTGCCATTGGGCATCGGTCAGTGGGTGGTGGCTCCCTGCTGACCCTTAACTATAAAAAAGAAAGAAAATGTAAAGCAAGAAAAAGAAAGAAAAAATATAATATAATATAAAAAAACTCAAAAAATTATCAAAATTGTCCACTCATGTAGATTGGCCAGCATCTATGTTAACGATTTTAAGCAAAAATCGATTGAATTGACTCAATTTGCAAGACGTGAAAATATTTATTATTGAATTGGTAAATGTGTAATATGTTTTAAGATTTTTTAGAAATGAAGAGATAGATGGAAATGAAGATTTCATTTGTTTTACGAAAAATGAATGATTTGGAAAATATTTTTCAAATAATGATTGACTACATCGCTTATACAAGCGACCATTTTAAGGTTTTTTTAAAAAATAATTATTTTTTGAAAAATAAATGAAGCGGAAATCTTGGGAAGCAGCACAAGAAATTCAGGATCTTGTAAGCCAAATGAACTTATGGTCTCAAGGCAGGCCACGTGTCAAATAGCTCTCATGGAGATTGTGTCGACTATGATGTGGCGGATCATGAACGCAAATGTAAGAAGTGATAAAGTCGGTAATATTATAATGGTTAACTTAATAAAAGAAATCATACGATGAGATTGATGCCTTTTAGCATATCAAGTTATAAGTAAAGAGACCAAACATCAGAACTCTCACTCAGATGGTTCTTATGTTAATAATTAAATGTATCTATCTATCATAAGTAAGCCGTCATTCCTTTCATCATAATGGCAATTGTAAAAGTTTTCCTAATGTGGAATACATTAATTGATATTGTAATTTACCATTTAATGGTTACCGTTTTATGGGGATTGGTCTAAGGTAAGATAGAAGGTTTCTTAATTAGTTTAATGTGGGGCTGGTTAGTGTGAGCCAAGTTGAGCCTGGCCCGTAATGAGGGGGCCTAACTGGAAACTCTATAAATAGCGCTAAGTCTCTCCTCTAACCCTAATTCTTCACACATATCCTCACATAAGGGGCGTTAACCTAACGCTAAGGGGTGAGGGGGCCGTCTCATTGAGCCAGTGATATGGAGGGCAATAGAGAAGAAGGACTTGCACGTGAAACATTGTGTTTCTGTTTCCGCTTCAAGACCAATGGATCCCAAAACGGGTGTGTTAATCTTTCTTCTTGATTATGCATGTTCTTGTTTTGGTTGTGGTAATATAAGGATTGCATAATTTGCATCCGACATGTGGTATCAAAGCCTCCATAACCCTAGAACTTGAACGCATAGTAATTTGCCATAATTTTGTGATTTTCGAGATTTTTAAGTACAGTAAAAATAAAATTAAATTGGATATTTGGACTGGGCTCGACGAGACGAGCAAAACCGTGGTGGCGCGTCGCCAGGGGAGGCCCCACGTGCAGCCACGCGTTGCCGGGTGTCGAAGACGTGCGCCCACGCGCGTCCACGCGCCCTCACGCGCTCCCACAAGCGGGGCGCAGCTCGCGTGTGTGGCACACGCGGGTGCTGACGTCACGCTGATGTCAGCGACCCGGACCCGAACTCGGATTCGGATTCGGATTCGATCCGTGCCGACCCGACTTGTTGACGTCACGCTGACGTAATCGGTGGGACCCGACTCACTGACGTCACGCTAACGTCATTGGTGGGACCCGACCCGCTGACGTCATCTGTGGGACTCGACCCGACCCGGATGGAGATCGATCCGACCCGACCCGGTCAACCGGTTGGATCGGGCGGCTGGATCGGAAGGTCGGACTGGGAGCCGGTTGGACCGGTTTGACCGGCCCTTTGACGCCCGCGTGTGGGCTCCACGCGCCGCGCACTCACGCGGCGCGTGTGGGCGCGTGGATGCTCCGTTTGGCGCGTGGCTGGTGGCGACGGACTCGTATGGTGATTTCCTATGTAATGGTGTATTTATTTTATATTTTTGATGATTTTATGGATGTGAAAATACATATGGAACCCTAAATACGTACTTTTTAAAGTGTATTTTTGTGTATTTTTCTTGTATTTTTCTGTGATTTTGGAAATACAAGTGCTGGGTTACTGGTATGTTATAACATGAACTTTATGAGTGTTATTCATCAATAATTTACAATAAAGTTTATTTTTATTAATGAATGAAGCAATGTAATTAGCATGATATGTGATTTTAGTGATTTACTGCCCCTGTCACTAAGGTTAAAATCACATATGTGTGGTTTATGTGAGATGTAAATTTTATATCCCTGGTATAAGAGAGTTTTAATAATTCAATTGAGATGTGACCGCCAAAGTGGCACACTTAATTGGGTTTGAGAAATTTCGGTCTCGTATAATGATTGGGATGTCTCCTGGTCTAATGTGTAGTCATACTCCCAAAGGGGGTGATTATGTATTAGTTCATGGAGGGATACATGATGATGTGGTGGAGGAGTGACTGATCTAGTGGTTCATATGCCCAAAGGTGATGAATTCATGAAGATTGGAATATATTCTCATAACCGCTATCATGTGGAGAGTGTACAACTGCTTGTCATGTATTTTGCCCAAATGTGATTATGTGATTTTGTATGTAACTCTCTAGATGTGTACTTGTGCGTCAAGTTACACAATATTCACATGATGCTAATTATATACATTGCTTGTTTTCAGTCACATTTTCTGTAAATGGTAACTCCGTCACTATTGAGGTTCTTGCTGGTTCGAATTTTAAGAGATGGAGAGAGGATTTTTTGTTTGCCATGGAGATGGCAGATGTTCATATGGCTCTTATTGTTGATCGGCAAGCAGATCTGACTGCCGAGAGTACAGAGGCTTAAAAAGCAAATTTTGCTGCATGGGAAAAGAGCAATAGGATTTGCTTGCTGTCCATGAAGCGTTCCATTCATGAACACTTGAAAAGTGGTTTGCCTGCAGATTGCAATGCTAGGCAAATGATGGAAGCTTTGATAGCTAGAAACCGTGTGTCGCCTAATGCTAAGATAGGGACACATCCGCAAACACTTTTTACTATGAAGTATGATGGTTCGGGTGGAGTTAGAGATTATGTTCTAAGGATGGTTGATTTGCAAACAAAGCTTCAGGCTCTCAATGTTGAAATTCCTACTGCTTGCATCGTCCATCAAGCTCTAAATACTCTTCTTCTTGATTTTGGGATTATTAAGACCAATTATAGTTCCCAAGATGAAACCTGGTCTGTTAATGACCTGATTGCAAGGTTGGTGGCAGAGGAAGAGAAATTGAAGAAAGATAAAGGGCACATTGCTCTTTATGCTTCTAGTTCTGCTAGTGACAATGGTAAGAAGTTGAAGAATTATACCCACAAAGGCAATTTTGAAGCTGCTGGTCCTTCCAACAACAAAGAAAATTTTGAAGGTGTAGGTCATTCTAACACTCTAGGTCCTAAGAAAGCATTCACCAAGAAGGATGGTGTTCTTTGCTACTTTTGTAGAGAGAGAGGACACGTGAAGAGACGCTGCAATAAGTTTAAGGCTTTGTTGTCAAAGATAACTAAGAATAAGCCTAAAGGTAATAATTCTTTGGCGTTTGTTTGTGAATCCAATTTATCTGAAACCCCAACCAATTCTTGGTGGCTAGATAGTGGTGCAACTAATCATGTTGCGTTTACCATATATGGGTTCATAAACCGAAGGACGCCAAATTAGGATGAATTAAAGCTCACTGTGGGAAACAACATTGGAGTTGACATCGAGTTCGTGGGAGATGTCATTTTGATTTTAGATTCTGGTTTTAGGATGATGTTGAGAAACACTTTTTACGTATCTTCCTTTAGGAGAAATTTAGTTTCAGTGTCTTGTTTGGACATGTGTGATACTATTTTAAGATAAAGAGTAATACTATTTCCATGTTTTATGATTCTAATAAGATTGGGTGTTGCAATTTATCCAATGGATTGTATCGATTGAACTTATCTCTCAACGACATGTACATTGCTTATTCAGCTGAAAATGTTGTTTCCAAAAGGCCTCTACCTAAGGAACAGTCTTATGCATTATGGCATAAACGTTTTGGTCACATCTCCAAAGAAAGAATAGAAAGGCTTGTAAATGCTGATATTCTTCCTACTCTTAAAAGTGATCTAGAGACTTGTGTGGACTGTTGTAGAGGTAAGATGACTAAGATAAAGAAGAAATCCGTTGTACGAAGTGATGACTTGTTGGAGGTTATTCACACCGATATTAGTGGACCGTACATGGCTACCTTATGCAGAAATTTTTATTTCATCACATTTATTGACGACTTTTCCCAATATGGATACTTATACTTGATTAAAGAAAAGTCCGAGTCTCTTAACAAATTCAAGATTTTTCGAATTGAAGTGGAGAAACAATTGAGAAAAGTTATAAAAATTATCAGATCTGATCGTGGTGGTGAATATTTTGGTAGGCACGGTGATGCTGGACAACTTAAAGGGCCGTTTACTAAATACTTAGAAGATTCTAGGATAATAGGTCGGTTTACTATGCCCGGAAGTCCTGAATAAAATGGTATGGCTGAAAGGCGGAATCGCACTCTTATGGACATGATGAGAAGTATGATTAGTAGGACCAATTTACCTGATTTTCTATGGGGTGAAGCCTTGAAAATAGCTCTTTATATTCTAAATTGTGTTCCTCCTAAATTGGTTCCATTGACTCATTTTGAGTTATGGACTGGACGTAAGCCTAGCCTGAATCATTTTAGAGTTTGGGGATGTCCTGCAGAGGTGAAATTATATAATCCGACATTGAGTAAGTTGGATTCAAAAACTACTCAATGTTACTTTGTATCTTACCCAGATCATTCAAAGGGGCATCGGTTTTATAACCCTAATGGAGGTACAAGAATTGTGGAGTCTCAGACTGCAAAATTTCTGGAATTTGACGTAACTGAAAATGGTAGTTGCTCATGAACTATTGAAGATGATAGGATGGTGGGGATTACTGGATCACTGTCTCATCCTGTGCAGACAATTATGGAGCTTCCTGCGCCACAAATTGAGCCTGATGTGGCCTAGGATCCTACTGTTGAGACAGTTCCTGATGAAATTCCACAAGCTCCTCAGACTCAGATTTAGAATGTGGATGAAGTAGCTCCACTCAGAAGATCAACTAGGGAAAGACGTTCGGTTATACCACCTGATTATCTTGTATACCTAGGAGAGCATGATTATGATATTGGTTGTGTTGTCGATCCGGTGACTTATACGGATGCCATCTCATGTCCTCAATTAGATTTGTGGCAAGATGCGATGAAAGATGAGATGCAATCTATGAAACACAATGGTGTTTGGGAGCTTATTGAATTGCTTGAAGGTTGTAAACCTATTGGCTGCAAATGGGTATATAAGACTAAAAGGGATTCCAAAGGGAAGATTGAAAATTTTAAAGTCAGACTGGTAGCTAAGGGTTTCACTCAAAGAGAAGGAATAGATTATGAAGCAATATTTTCTCCAGTTTCTTCTAAAGATTCCTTTAGAGTGATATTGGCATTGGTAGCTCATTTTGATATGGAGTTACACCAGATGGATGTTAAAACTGTTTTTCTAAATGGAGACCTTAATGAGGAGGTTTACATGGTGCAGCCTGAAGGTTTTGCAGCAGATGACTCAAGTAAGCTTGTTTGTAGATTGAAAAAGTCTATTTATGGCCTTAAACAAGCTTCTAGACAGTGGTATTTGAAGTTTCATAGCATTGTTACTTCATTTGAATTTATTGAGAACAAAGTAGATCAGTGTATATACACTAAGGTCAGTGGGAGGAAATATATTTTTCTCATACTTTATGTGGATGATATCTTGCTTTTTAATAGTGACATTGGTTTATTGCATGAGACAAAGTAGATGTTATCAAAAAATTTTGACATGCAAGACCTTGGTAAGGCGTCTTTTGTTCTTGGCATTGAGATCCATAGGGATCGCTCTCGCCGTTTATTGGGTTTGTCTCAAAGGGCATATATTGATCGCATTTTAGAAAGATTTAATATGCAGTATTGCAAATCAGGAATTGCTCTTGTTGTTAAGGGTGATAAATTGAGTCTTTTACAATGCCCTAATTCAGATTTTGAGAAAGCTCAAATGAAGAATGTACCTTATGCTAGTGCACTTGGAAGTATTATGTATGCTCAAGTTTTCACTAGACCAGACATTGCTTTTGCTATAGGGCTTCTAGGCAGATATCAGTCAAATCTAGGACACGATCACTGGGTTGCTGCCAAGAAGGTTTTAAGGTACTTAAAGAGAACAAGAGATTATATGCTGATTTACAGACATGTTCTAGACTTGCAGCTAGTAAGGTATTCAGATGCAGATTTTGCTGGCTGTCAAGATGATAAGAAGTCAACGACTGGATACATATTTATGTTGGTAGGAGGTGCAGTATCATGGAAGAGCGAGAAACAGAAGTCCATATCTTCTTCTACCATGCAAGCGGGGTTTGTAGCATGCTTTACAGCTTCTACTTAAGCTATTTGGCTCCGGAACCTCATTGGGGAGTTATTAGTTTATGATTTTGTGGATAGGCCCATACAGTTGCATTGTGATAATAACTATGTAGTGTTGTTTATTAATAACAACAGAAGTCTTAAGGGGTCTAAACACATGGAGGTCAAGTTATTTAGTGGGAGCTGTTTTATTTATTTATTTATTCTTTGAATAAAGTTTACATCTGTTTTTGTTACAATTTATTAACATTTTGATATATATATATATATATATATATATATATATATATATATATTGTTAAAAGTCTCAAGGTATTGCTTAAACCTTGAGTGAAGGATAGGGGTATCCGGATATTAGCCTTGTTCATATGTTTTGTTATATACATAAAGAAAGGTTAACCGTAAGGACAAGACATATGTTGGTTCATGGAACTATAAGGACATTCTCTAGTGGCACAAATTTTGTGACACTTAAAGTAAGAGAATGGTGACTGACAAATGGGATCTCTCTATGAGAGATGTTGTCCATTTGACATACTACCATATTAGATCCATATCAATAGAGTTGAGAACATTCGTAACCATGGAAGGCTCTGTGTGTATACATGCAGATACCGCCATGATTCGGTGTTTGAGACTTTATGGGATAGGATTGACTATTAAGAATTATCTCTGGACCAATGTGCGCACATACAGTACGATTTCAATTAATATAGTCCAAGTGGGAGAATGTAAAAGTTTTCCTAATGTGGACTACATTAATTGATATTGTAATTTACCATTTAACGATTACCGTTTTACGGGGATTGGTCTAAGGTGAGATAGAAGGTTTCTTAATTAGTCTAATATGGGGCTGGCTAGTGTGGGCCGAGTTGAGCCTGGCTCGTAATGAGGGGGCCTAGCTGGGAACTCTATAAATAGCGCTAAGTCTCTCCTTTAACCCTAATTCTTCACACATATCCTCACATAAGGGGCGTTAACCTAACGCTAAGGGGTGAGGGGACCGTCTCATTGAGCCAGTGATACGGAGGGCAATAGAAGAGAAGGACTTGCGCGTGAAACATTGTGTTTCTGCTTCCACTTCAAGAACAATGGATCTCAAAACAGGTGCGTTAATCTTTCTTCTTGATTATGCATGTTCTTGTTCTGGTTGTGGTAATATAATGATTGCATAATTTGCATCCGACAGCAATAAGTATAGAAATTTTATTATGGAACACAAAGGATTATTGAACTGATATAAAAATCGTCACATTGAATCAATAATTGAGTGAATAGCTATAGAATTTTATGAGTTTATCCGGGCGAGGGCTACAACCTTTGCCCTTTAGGTGAGAGGGGCCGCAACGCCCTCATCTTACTAATTTTTAATAATAATATTTTAATATTTTAATAATTTAATAATTTTATTTTTTTCCTTTTTCCTTTTTCTTTTCTTTATTTTTTTCTAACACTAGGCCAATGTGGTCGTCGTCTAACCTTCCCTTGGTCAGGGTAAGATCGCCGCTGCCCTCAATTAGCAAAATATAAAAATGTTTAAAATTAAATTGATAAAATTGAAAAGTTTAGGACTAAATTGGTAAAAATACAATAAGTTTAAGGGTTTTTGGATAATTTTCTCGATATATATGTATTATAGGGTCTTTTTGAAATCATGCTTTTACTAGTACCATGACTATAATTAATTACTCCTACAACCCTAATTAGCGCTGAGCAATCACGAACACTTTTTCGTTATTTCCTCTCTTACTCTAAACATTAATAGTGGTCTAATAGGACAAATCTTGAGTTAAGCTCACATAATGCAAAGGCCTCCCTCTTCTTCAACCTTTAGCCATTGAGCTAGTCTTGTCCTCCCCTCCATGTGTCGTTGATTTTATCTGAGTTCTCTTGTTTTTCCTTATTTTTCTTCTCTCTCCATCTAGATCTAATAGCTCCCTTCTCCCGGTCTAATTCTAGTTTTGCGAGTTTGAACTCTCCTAATCTAGTTCTAGACTTAGGAGTTTCTCTTTTGATTTAGATCTAGGAATTTAATAATGTTTTCAAGGAATCAATATCCCTATGCTTTGTCCATGTACCAGTCCTCTACCTCTAGTTTTAAAAAAAAAAAAAAAATCGCAAGAGCTCTAGCATTTCGCTAAATTATGAAGATTTGCTCTTCAAAAAATTAGATATGTGTTAATTCAACCTATTTTGATTGTCTCCATATGACAATAGTGTAGAGGAAACCGAACTTAAATGCTTATCACTGACAACAATACAAGATCTAGCGTTTTGCTGTCAATTATTTTGCTTGATGGATTAGTTCTTATGGAACAAGTGTGTACTTAAGTCTCTCGGCGCTTTGTTGATTCTCCTTATATTTTGGATTTGGCTTTTCCATTTTTTTTTTTGGTAATATTCTAGTTCTTGCTCTGTGTCGGTTTGTTTTGCCATGAAAGTCATGTACTTCTGGTGCATCCTTTTGAGTAATGAATGCAAGTATTTAAAAAAAGAGGAAAACCAAGGCCTCCTTTACTTTGGAACGTCACCAATCGATTGCTTGGCCCTTCAATCTATATTATTTTTTTTTAAATTATCTATTGCAACCCACATAAAAAGGTTAATGACTCATGCGGACATGATCCAATTCGGTGGGCGGACGCACACATATACATGTGTTTATGTCTCTACTTGGACAAATGAAGTCTTCCATTGATAATCCCATTTAATAAGTTTAGTAATATTCACTTTTTTTATTTATTTAATTTCTGGTGGTGCTGGTCTGATGTTTTATGATGAAATGCCTACCAATCATCTAATTAGAGAGAGAGAGAGAGAGAGAGAGAGAGAGAGAGAGAGAGAGAGAGAGAGAGAGATTCAACTGGGAATTGATGAGAGTTGGAGATTCGTGCTCTCTTTTCTGTCTTCGAAACTTGAATTATGTTTCTTCCTGCGGCAGGCTTTGACTGGGGAAGATACGCTACAATAATTGGTGCATACCATTCCTTTTTTCCACGTACACAGTCCAAATACTTTGGAGAGGCATGGTCAACTACGAAAAAATACATCTTTCATTTCCTCTACCCTTTATTTGATGATTTGTTCTATAAAGTGGGAAGCATATCTCCACTAAAGGTGCGTTTGTTTTACGGAAAACTCAATGATAAAGGAAAATACTTTCCGGGAAAACATTTTCCAAGAATATGATTTGTTTTACTTAGAGGTGTTAAAATGGGTCATAGACCCATATATGACTCATTTAAATCATAAATGAGTCACTTGTTTTTGACAAAAAGTAGTTAAATTGGTTTCATAATTAAAGGTTTAAGATAGATGGGTCTTAAGTGGGTTTTAAATAGGTTGGGTCGAGAACCCATTTTCAACAAAAACTTTATAATCTCTCTCTTCCCAAATTTAACTTTATAAAAATCGAAATTATAATTTTTTAATTTTTTTTTCTTTCTCCTTCCTCCTTCCGATTCCCGGCACGGCGATGGCCGGCGACCGGCCAGGCGAGTCTCGAGCTAGCTGGATCTGGCGAGGCGGAGGCCTCGCCGATCTAGCGAGACTCGAGCTCGCCGGTATAGGGCGAGGCTCAAGCCTCGAGCTTGCCGAATCTGGCGAGGCGGAGGCCTCGCTGACATTCGGTGAGGCTCTTGCCTCGCCGATCCGGCGAGACTCGAGCTCGCCGGCGTCGAGTGAGCTTGAGACTCGCCGACGCCGACGAGCTCGAGACTTGCCTGTGGGCCGGTCGCCGGCCGTCATCATGGCCGGCGGCGGCCAAAAAGAAGAAAAAAAAAAAAGAAAAAAAATTATATTTAAAAAATAAAATAAAAATAATTAAAAATTTAATTTTTTAAAAATAAAAATAGTTAAAATTCGTTTTTTTAAAATAATTATTTTAAAAATTATAAAAATTTTCCATTAAATTTGTATATATATATAAGAAATAAGCTTGGAAGTATTTTAGTAATATAATCACCCTATTGAGGTATTTAAAAATCATCAAGATCAAACTCCAAATCTTTCTTACTCAAAATGGATCAAATTGTTGAAAAATCCAAATATCAAGATTTTCTTATGGCATGCTAAATGGTTCCAAGTCTTCGAGGCACGTCTCTCTCATGGCAATAACGAGTTGATCCCGCTATTGGGGATCACCGGTGCCACTTCCTACTACCCACTCCGTGTGGCCCGTCAATATTGAGTTGTTCAGGACCTACCACCCCCTCTCAAGTTGGGTTTGTTCCAAGTTCGATTCGCTGCCAAGGATGGTGATCACAAAAGGGAGCTTTGATGTATCGAACGAGCCTGGCTCACATGTCGCAATCAAAAGTTGAGCTTGCTTGAAGATGAGCTTGGGGGGAAAGAAAAGACTTACTATGCCACGGCTCGATACATCCGTCAGCATAAGATCCCGACTGAATATCTCCCAAAGGTGCCATATGTGATTGAAAAGCCCACTCGACAAGCGGAGCTTAATCATCACAAGAGAAAGATTGAAGAACTTGAGAAGCAAGCCAAGAAGGATGCTAAGGAGAAGAGGCAATTACGTCGAGCGTTGGCTTCCCATGTGTTTGTAGATTAGGCCAAATAAAATGGCTTGAACCTATTTGATTTTTAGCTTAGTGTTTAGCAAGTTGAGTCATTTACTTCATTAGTTTATTTGTCAAGGGCCTTGCAAGTTTCTTTACATTGTTAATGTCAAACAATTTCATTAATGAATAAAAGCAGTTAGACTTTCGTCATGGACCGGCATTATTTTATATAAAGTGTTTATGTGTATTCATATTTTAGGTGATAACGGATCCTCCACGCTCGCCCATTATTACGCGATTAAGAGCTAGAATGGCCGACCAATTAGAAATGCGTGATTGTATGTCTGTTGTGGAGACTCAACTCCAACAAGTGCTCACCTCTATACAGCTTGTGACGGATCAACTCCAATTCCTCCAAGCAAATCCAACAACTGCACCTGCTCTTCCTGAAATAATTATCCCGAAGCAAACAAACAAGGTTCAAAAGATTGACGATGACATGCCCGGGTTGGATGATGACTTGGTCCTTGTTGGAAAGACCAAGCTTGACAGCATTCCAAAGACAGATCATGATGAACGCTTCACAAAGCTGAAGGAAAAATTGAAACAACTGCAAGAGTCGCAGAATTCACTCCCGTTCGACCTGTCCGTGTATGAGAAGGTCAAGATGCCAAAAAAGTTCGAAATGCCAGATTTCGAGAAGTATGATGGTACTTCTTGCCCAAAAGCTCATTTGCAGATGTACCATATGCGTATGGCCCAATATGTCAAGAACGAGTCCCTCATGATCCAATCGTTCCATGCGAGTTTGACTAAACCTGCATTAAATTGGTATGTCATGAAGAATGTGAACCTTCTTGACACTTGGAATGAAGTGGCTGACACATTTCTCAAGCAGTACAAGTTCAACATGGATATTGCACCTTCCCGAGAGGATCTTGAGAGGATGGAGAAAAAGAGGAACGAGTCATTCAAAGAGTTGCCGTGAGATGGCGAAATTTGGCAGCTCAAATTACTCTTGAGCCTACCAACAAGGAATTGATGAAGTTATTCGTCAAGACTCTCCCGTCTAAGTTCCGTAATCGAATGGCCAGCACATATGTTGAGAACTTCAACCAACTTATCCCGGTGGGTGAACAGATCGAAATGGGGATAAGAGAAGGATGGTTTACTGAGCCATCTAACAAGAGATTTTATACCAAGAAAGAGGAGGACACTGAAGTTGCGATCAATATGGCCTACTTTCAACCGAATCGTGATCCGGTAATTAAGATTTCTACTGAGAAACAAGGTGAAGGACATCAATTCTTGGGTCGACGACGTAATGTTAGGAGACAGTTTACACCTCTTCCTGGACCCCTATCCAAAGTTTTGCCTGTTCTCCAAAAGAAGGGATTATTCTCTACTGAGCCGAAGCGACCAAATCCCGAGCATTATCCTACATATAATCCCTCTGAAAAGTGTGACTATCACATGGGAGAGGTTGGTCACTCCACTAATGATTGCTATGTTTTAAAGCATAAGGTCCAAGACCTTTTGGATACAAAGGCGTTCTCTTTCGGCAGTAATCTGAAAAATCCTCTGCCTAACCATGATGGAGGCGTAAATGCTGTCACTGAGTGAAGAAGCTTTTATTTTCTAGGATTTTAAGTTTTTTTTAGAATTTCCTGCTTTTTGAAATTTCAATTATTGCTTTCGCTTTTAGGGCTTGGCTTGTTTGCATTTTCCATTCCAATAATGTAATTCATTTGATTCTATTCAATGAAATTACAATTTTATTTTCAATTTTGGGGACATGATGGGGTACACCAAACCAGCCTGGTGACGATATCCAACAATGAAAAGAAAATATTATTCATGGAGAAATTCTGAGGACTGGGCTTTTTCATGCTTCTTCATCCAAAATATTCATAAAAAAAAAAAATCATTTTTCAAGCCATTTCCAAAAGCATGCATTAGGTTAGCCCTGTTTAATTTTCTGACTCATTTATTTCATGTTTTAGAGCATTACTTTCTTGTCCCAATCTGAAAATGGCCCATCAGATGACAGATTGGGGGCATGGCAGACTTTGGTAGTGACTTGACTGGGATAAAATCTTGATCCGAGCCAAAATGGATATGCAATTTGAATCTACTTTGATGTTGCATAATATCCTATTCATGCATGTTCTCTTGTGCAGGGGCAAAAGCGGATTTTCATTTTTGATTAATAGAGACAATTCAAGGACATCCATTGCCGAGACAATTCCTTTGTGGAGCAATCCCCTGAATGAATGCTTAAAACCATGTTTTGAGTGCAATAAATTGTTTGTTTTGAAGTCACAAGCTCTTTTCATGCTTAAAGTTGTTGGACTCTTTTGAAAAGAGAATTTTCATATTGATTTAGCTCACCAATTTCATGTGGAGATTTGTCAAGATAGACAACTCAATGAAGTGACATCAAATGTTTAAGAATGCTGAATGCGACGTGTCAGAATGATGAAAGGCAAGCCTTTTCCTATACACAATCCCCTACTTATACACTTGTGAGATGAGTGTAAAAAGTTCCATATCTGCAAGGAAAAGAGTTCTCTCGCAAAATGCACGATGATCGAAATGATGAGGGGCAATTCATTTCTCTATCCCAAACACTACAGGTTATCCATTGCTTAACTTCTTTGAGCCCCATATACTTGTGAAAATTCTTTCAAATTACTCTCGTCAAGAACCACCCCACATCAGGGCAAATCGGAAGTAAGGTGGTATCATGAGGTGAAGAAAATGAAAAGAATTTTTTTTACTTTCACTTGCATCAATCTTCTAGTCATGCTATTACATTGAATTCATGTGGTAATTTAAGTGCTTTAGGATGATGAAGAGCATTTCTTTCACTATCATATATACTTATATCCTTTGCATAACCCACTTGAGCATGCGATTTCATTTCTTTAAGCCTAGTTGGTGATCATCCCCCACACTTGGGTAAGGCAAAAGACAGATGAAGACTTTTGAAAGTTCGAGTATCATTCAAAGTGTAATTGCTTGATGCATGCATTGTGCGCAAGAATTGAAATCGAAATAGAACTAAGAGACATGAAAAAGTAGTGTGCCTAGTAAAAGCAAAGGCCAATGCCCATGAAAAGAAGTGAAAAAAAAAAACATGAGAATTGAGGGTATGAAAAAGTAGTGTGCCTGGTAAAAGTAAGGTCAATACCCGTAAATGAAAAAAAGTCAATATAAGGTGACTGTCAATTGCAAGAATTAAATCCCAATGGAGCAATATTCAAAGAACTCAAAAGTTGAGTTTTTACAATCAATGGGGCATTTCATGAAGACAATCCCTGGTGATGAAAAAGAAAACTGGTGGCAATGCCAAGATGATCACCAACTCTCACCATTCACACACATTTTGAGCCTAATGATCATTTCATTTCTCAACCCATGAACCTAGCCCATGTTACGTCCCTTACAAAATCTCTTCAGATTATGGCACTTGAATTAACATGGGAGTTCATATGTTTATAAGCATTGCTCGAAGAAATGCGAGCAAGATTATTTCATTCTCATTTTGCAGGGTTCTTGACTTGTAAGCCCGGAGATGTTCACAAATTGTTCTTTCAATTGCCTAAACTCAAAGAGTCCCCTTTGTTAAGCCGTTGACCAAGCCCACATTACGGTCCCTATTAAAGACTTTTCAAATTGGTAACATCGTACTGCTTGCGAGAATACTTGGACCCTTGTCGATATGATAATGGTGAGATTAAGTGATTCTCCTAAAACAACCATTCTGAATGAGAGTGAGTAAAAGTCCTTTCTAACTGAAAGTATCTCATTTAGTATTCTTAAGAAATCCATGCCATTGTCTTGAACGATAATTCTCTCCTGTGGAAATTTGGGTGATGCAAATATGGTAAAGTAATTATGCATAAACTTTGATTGAATGGATGAAAACCCCACTGAACTTTGAAATGTGCATTCTAGAGGAGCTTAAATTGTCTACGTCTTTAATGAATGCATATAAGATTTTGCTCTAAATCATGTCTGGTAGCTAATGTTCTCTTAAAGACTCAAGAGCTCCTGACATTCAAGTTCCTTTCAGAATGTCTCATGATATTAGGAGATGAAAAACCTCCACCATGAGGTGAAAGACCTCTATGGGATATCTAAATTCCAAAAGACATATCTCCAAGAATTAGAGATATCACCAGGTAAGTATAACTCTACCCATACTCTAAATACTTGTCATTGTGCAGGTATTCTCTCTAAAGTGCATCGACACTTGACTTGGTCAAGTTGTCTAGTTCCTGACTTGGTGTGCTTTCGAGGCCCAAAGTCATTTTCATCGACTCGGCGTGCTTCTGTAACCCGATGTCCCTTTATCAACCGGGTGTGCTTTCGTAGCCCGGTGTTCATTCATATTGACCTGGCGTGCTTTCGTAACCCAGTGTCCCTTTTCATTAACTCGGCGAGCTTCCGTAGCCCGATGTCCCTTTTAATAGACCCGGCTTGCTTCCGTAGCCCGGAGTTCCTGACTTGGTGTGCTTTTGTAGCCTAAAGTCCATCTTTATCGACCCGGCGTGGTTTTGTAACCCGGTGTTCATTTATATTGATCTGGCGTGCTTTCGTAGCCCAGGTTCCCTTTTATCGAGCCAGCGTGCTTCCGTAGCCCGGTTTTCTTTTATCGACTTGGTGTGCTTTCGTAGCCTAGAGTCCTTTACACCGACACTCAATTGAGTTGTCTTCAAAATTTCTCTTCAAATTCAATCTGATTAAGGCAACCGAAGAAAGGTTCAGGTCCTGGTCAGATGATCTGTGTTGCAACGTTGGGCGACCGAAGAATGGTTCGGGTCCTAGCCAAGCAAAATCTTCGTTTAGGCGACCGTAGAATGGTACGGGTCCTAAACAACATTTATTGCTCTAACAGGCGACCGTAGAATAGTACGGGTCCTGGAAAAACAATTTCCCCATTCAAGCGACCGTAGAATGGTACGAGTCCTGGAAAAATAATTTTCTGTCAAGGCAACCGTAGAATGGTACGGGTCCTCGACAACACCTATTCGTTATTTAGGCGACCGTAGAATGGTACGGGTCCTGAAAAATGAATCCCCGTTTAGGCGACCATAGAATGATATGAGTCCTAGATACAACCAAACACTGTCATACTAGGCGACCGTAGAATGGTACGGGTCTTGGGAAAATAGTCTCTTTGTAAAGTCATGTTACTATTCTAGGCGACTGTAGAATGGTACGGGTCCTGGATATGTAACACCAACTACCTCGAACTACTCTATCTTCCTTGAAGGTAAGTTATTCCAGGTAAGTTTATTTATCATTTGCATTAGCATTTCTATGCATCAAATAAATTGCATTAAAAAATGGAATTCATTTTCCAACAGAAAAAAATCATTCATTGGATGTGCATAATCAAAATTTAGGTCTCAATTTGTCTTTGAAGGCAACCTCTTCGAGCTCACCTTCAAAGAGGGGCAGCTGTTGACACCTAAATTTTTGGGGTTGATTTTTCCTAAATAAAAAAAAACACATGGCATATATTTTAGAGACATTTTATTTTCATTTTGTTTTATTTTAGGCTGTCGGTAAAGGGAAAATTTTTCACATATTCCGTTCAGGTTTTTAGGCAATATACACCAAAGGATGTATTTTCAAGCAAAAAGGAAAATGTTGGATAGAATATGTGAAAAATACAAAAGAGAATATCACGTGCGGTGCAATGATATATTCAAAAAATATTGCACGAGCAAAATTGGAAACGAAATATGCAATGAGGATTCAAAAAGTGTGATGAGGTACAGAAAAATGGTCGGCAAAATTTTGAGAGCAAATACATGGAGAGATTGATTTGAGCGATTTCCGAAAAATTGAGAGAGTTGGTGCGAAGAGGGAATTCGTGCAAAGAAAAAGAAAGGAAACCCCCTCGTCATTGAAAAGGGGCAGCTTCTCCTTTCTCTTCTGACAAGTGCAGAGGAAAGAAAAAGTCAACAGAGTAGCAGGAGGAGAGACGTGAGGGGATGTGAGAAGAGAGAAAGAAAAATAGAAAAAGAAGGAAATTGGTCTTCTTCTTCACGAGCTCGCCTCCGCCATTGCTGCTGGTCCACACCCCGCGCCGGTGCCTGCGTCGGTCATCACTGATCGAACTCGCTGAAGCCCGCTTGCCGCTGCGCCACCGCGAGCATCGTCTCCGCGCCTTGCCATCGACGCAGCAACCCCTCGACGCCGCCGCCGCACGCCTCTGCCGAATCCACCGCTTGTGACGCTCGTGCCCGGCTCCGTGCCGATCCCGAAGCCCTAGTGCCGCGCCGTTGACGTACCGCCCCTGCAGCTCGCCGGAACCCTAGCCGACAAGCCCTCCCTCGCCGGACCTCCGAACCGGCCAAGCTTTTTTTTTTTTTTTTAAAGAAAAGACAAAAATTAATTATGTATTTTTACTTTACTTTATTAGGCAAGTTTAGGGTTATTTATTTATTTATTTATTTGTTTGTTTATTATTTCTTTCTATGTTAGTTTTCTTTGGTTGGAATATCTATCTATGCATAATTGAAAATCTCAATGTATTACCTAATTCGCAACCGTGCCAAGGTTTTTTATTTCATCTATAAGGCTTTAGATGAAATAATTGATCAAGTGGGAATAAAATTGATATTTTGATCTTTAAGGCTTAAGATCAATTTATCGATTTTACTAGCGAAATATTATCCCTTGATTTGAATAATATGCGATATCCTTTTTGGGGTAATTTTGAATGAACTTGATTGTTTTTATTTATCTTGAGATATGCCTGAGTTAGAATATTGCATGTTTTAGGGTTATTTGCATAGTTAGGCAAAACATTCTATTTATCGTGAATTTTCGAAATAAAAAATAAAAAAATCAAATCAATTAACTTAGGTTGCTAGTTTTTTTTTTTTTTTTTTTTTAAACTTGAATTGCACGTTTAATTATCTAGCAATTGTTAATTTCGAAGTAAAAAGAAAAAATTAAAAAAAAATGTTCGAATTAGCATTAGGTTTGTTTTTTTATCATGCATATTTAGAATAGGAATTTTATTTTGAATCATGAAAAAGAAAACAAAAAGAAAGCATATAGAATGTTAGTTTTATTATTATTTGATTTGCATGTTAAATTTTAATTTCAAAATTAATAAAAAAAAAAAAAAAAAAACATCATGTATATATCATATAGGATTAGGGCATCTTTTGTATGTTATTGCATATTAGGATAAAATTGCATGTTTAATTTTACTTCCTAATTAACTTTAAGTTTAGATAGATTTTTTTTAGATAGATTGCATTCTAGGATTATTTGGGTTAAGACAATATTTTAGTTTAAATTAGGATTTAGTTTAACCTAATTCCTAATATAAATTGAATATGATCTTAATCTAGCTAGATAATTTTCACATTTTGTTTTAATTCCGAATTTCATAAAAAAGAAAAAGAAAAATACCTTAGGCTAAATTAGTTTCATTATTTAGAATAAAATGCATTCTTTTAAGAAAAAGAAAAAATGTCATATGCACGTCATTAGGGTTAATTCATTGAGATGCATGCCATTTAGTATTTTTGCTAGGCCCATTTAATTAGAAATTACATGTCATTTGAATTATGTCATTTAGTTAATATTGCATTGCATATTGCATGATTTTCATTAATTAAGTGAAAACAAAACAAAAGTGGCGTGTTAATTAGAAATCATATCTAGGGTTGTTGATGTGGATTTTAATTTAATATCGCAGATGCTTTCGTTACTTTGAGGTAAGTTTGTAATTTATTCATTGCTTTCTTGGGTGTTAAATTGATGGATTACGCACCCGCATGATTGTCTCATATGTTAGAGAAATAGATTTAAAATCAATCCAAGCTGCTTGCCGAACATTTTTTAAATAAAGAATGGTACCGAAAGGGCATTAGAGAAATCTAGTGTAACTAAATCCCCGTATTCATAGTCTTTGGTTCGTAGGAGTAAAGTAAACCTCCCGTTGTTTTACTTGGATTTCTAATCGACCCACCAAAAATAGATTAGTGGTGACTCCTAGTTAAAAATCAATTGCACGTTAAAAATTTGAACCTAAGTCGCGAATTGGTATGGGCTTGGGAGAGCTCGAGTTAAGTTTAGGCTTAATAATCCATTAGCCAAACCCTATGTGGTTTACACCCGAAAAATTGGTCGCAACAAGGCTATTGCACGTAGGAGACGGAGTTAGGTCGGAGGTATCGTTGCCCTTGATTATGCGATCGCCTTCTCTCCCAACGTGAGAGCGTGTGAAGGGAGAAGAAGACAACTTGGGGGGGGTTGATTGATGGGGATGGGAGAGTAGGTGGTGGCGTAGGTTGGGGATGATTGATGGGGGCGAGGCAGGGAGCAGGTGGTGGCATGGGTTGGGGATGATTGATGGGGGTGAGGTGATTGATGGGGTGGGGCAGGGAGCAGGTGGTGTCGTGGGGGGGGGGGAGAGAGAGAGAGTAGGGAAGAAACCGAAAGTGGGGAGAAAATATTGGAGAAAATATTGGGTGCTCGGATTTTGGGGGTGGCGTGGGGGATTGGAGAGAGAGAAATGGGGGAGGGCAAATAGTTTTTGGGGATTAGCGTAAAGAGGG
Organism: Eucalyptus cloeziana; assembly: GCA_014182715.1. Classification (NCBI taxonomy): domain Eukaryota; kingdom Viridiplantae; phylum Streptophyta; class Magnoliopsida; order Myrtales; family Myrtaceae; genus Eucalyptus; species Eucalyptus cloeziana. Next base: position 26,524,309 of record CM024637.1, read on the forward strand.
AAAAAAAGAGAGAGGAAAATAATTTTGAGAGGTTTTTAAGGGGAATAACTTTTGAGTGGTAAAGTTATTTTTGTTATAAAAATAAATAAATGAGTTAAAAATGATTTCAAAAAATAAAAATATTGAATGTTAAATAATGATAAATTTTGATGATTATAAAAGATCATAGATTTATTTAAATAAAGTTGATTGTATTTTTTTGTTAGTCATTAGTTTTATCCATAATTTTTGTTAAAGTTAAAAATATATTCTCAAATATGGTTAAGCATTAATTATGAATATATCTTTCAAATTTTCTATGAATTTATCTATTAATATTATTAGTGCAAATTCATTATAAGTTCTTGTTATTTATTTATTTATTTGTGAATTTGAATCAAATTAATTAAAACTAAAAATATTTAGTTAATAATAACATGTCTCAACGTGTCGGAATTTTCTATTTTTGAAAAATGACGTGTCGGCGTGTCTTGTCGTGTCGCATCGCGTGTCCGTGTTGCGTGTCCGTGCTACTTAAGCCAGAACTCACTAGCCATCCTTGTGGCCGGTGACGGGTGAAGAAGAAGCAAAAAGAAAAAGGAAGAAAAGAAAAGAAGGAAATTCGAATTTTTTATTTTTATTTTTATTTTAAAAATGTTTTCCAAATTTTAATTTTTTAAAAAGAAATTAAAAAAAAAAGAATAATTGTTTGTAAACCAAGCATCAAATCTAAGCTTTGGTAGATTCGGAAAACGTTTTCCGATCCTTTCAAAGGGGAAATCATTTTCCTGAATATAAGCTTTGTAAGGAAAACGTTTTTTGTTGATTAGGAAAACATTTTCCGTCGACTCATTTTTCTGAGTGAACCAAATGCCGGAAAATGAGGAAAATGTTTTCCCCGAAAATGTATTCCGCGAAACAAACACACCCTAAGTCTCCTTTTCATGTGAAGCAAGGGGAAAAAATGACAAAGAACCACATTCATGTTTCCTCTGTATCCACCAAAGAATTTTTTTTTTTAGAAATTCGTCCGATAATAGATGAGTTAGATCGATCTCTTAGAGAATGTTAATTATGTGCCCCGGCTTATAGGTTGGGAGAAACTATTAGGTTAGCATTGCTAAAACTTGGGGACTACCAATTACAAGTTGCCTCCTTTTTCCAGTATAAATGATTCGGCATGACGAGCAATAACTAAGGGTACTATGGTTTGCAAACAAAAAAGTAGTAATTGATTGGGTTTGAACCAGTATATTCCCCTTTAATAACTCCATGTATCCATCATCCGATAATACGTATTGTGAACGGTTATGATCATGTCATTTGTCTATAATATCACGGAAGTGGACATGCAAATTTTCGCCATTTCAGCAATGAATTCTCCTTAGAATTTATGTTTTGATGGGTTTTCTGCTCTTCAAATTTCAAAAGGGAGGTCAGCTAGTAGCGTAAAGGTTTAGATGCTAGCTAAAGGCATTGTTTTGGGGGACAAACCATTTCCTAATTCATTAAGGCCTGATTTAACTATTTGAGGCTCAGTTCAGTTTTGAACCCAACAGCAGAGGACCTTATGGGCCTATAGCCTGTACAAAAGTTGATTTGTCTATGAAGCCTGGCCTTTGTCCGATATACCCAAATCCCACCACAGAGCTTCCGAAAGAAAAAATGAGCATTCGGCCTATGCACACGTATTGTAAAAATTGCGTTACCTACTTTAGAAAAAAATGGAACTAGTTTTTACGTGGTGATTGTCTTGGATTGACGAAAGCATTTGAAGTACGGTAAATATTACATCAAAATGGCATGATCCACAAATTTATCATATTTTATGTTGGGAGCACACATTAGAAATTTGATATCTTCATTTAGAGAGATCATTAATAAGAAGCCTGTTAACATATTTAGTTGGACACATTTTCACTTAACAATACAAGCTAATGAGTTGTGGGTCAGTTAGTATGTATTACACCACACTAATTCTCCAATGTGAAGCCTTTTTAATATAACTTACATGTGCATCTCAACATTTTTAGATGATGAGCACACCTAAAGTACATGATTTAAGGTTCATTTGACTTTTTGGAAGATCATTGAACCATAATTAACTAGAAAAATATCTCTCAAATCCATATATTTGGCTCAAGTAAGTCGTACCATGAAAAGGAAATAGGAATTTGTTGCTTATGATGATGGACAAAGTCAATCACAGCAAGATAAATAGTGACGAGTCATTATCTACCTACACATTATGTGCACGACATTTGTGTATCAAAAAGGTCAAATTAAATGCTTGAAGATTTCGTCTACTTCGGAAATGAGCTCAAGTTTTTATAATAAATTGAAGGATATACCTTATAAAAAAGGATACGGAAGATTGAAATTGAAATTTAAAAACGTTTTGGAGGAATTATGTTTTAAATGTTTTTGAATTATAGTTTCTCCCTTTCGTTAGATATTGTGCAATTATGATTCAGTTAGTAATATATGTGGATTTTTTCATGAAATCTGTGAGTAAACATTTTAGGATTCAACTTATTCTTGGTTTATTACCCAATACAAAAAGATGTGATTGACTTAATCATTCAGTTCACACTGTTGATTTAAAAAATCAAAAAAATAAAAATAATATAAAAGGATGAATTCTCTTCACAAGGCTACTGGTTCGTGGACCTCAAGAGTTTCATCATAGAAATCTTTTGGACCCACCAAATATTCATGCATTCACAATAGTTTTGCATTATAAAAATCCGTCCATATTATCCGCAACTTTTAAGGTTTTTTTGTCGTCTTCGCTGTTCTATTCCCGCCACGTCCCAATTTCATTGCAACTTGCGATCCATGGATTGCCGTCACCAAGCGGAAAACCTATATTTTGTGAAGCAGACTTTAGAACCTATATCATATGATAATAACTTAACAACAAAAACAAGTGTCTTTACATTACGTGTTGCAATGGACACCACAAAAACCAGATCATTAGGCCAAGATTGAGTTCACGAGATCCTGATAAGAATGCGTCGACATATGTTCCCAGAGAATTTTTTTAAGGCACGAATCAAAACCATTGAAATTATTGGCAGTTACAGGTGGTAACACCAAACGTATGTTGCTAAAGATGGCCTGTATAGATAGGTTTTGTCGTGGTAGCATGAATCCATGGAGGTGGGGTCATCCATGATTTTGAAGGTGAACTTACGTTTTTGCTGACTAATAAAAAATGAAAAAGATTTCTTCTAGGCGTCATAATAGTTATACACCTAAATATTCCTTTCGAAGGCGCAGTAATGATAATTCTTTAATAACTCTTGAGTCCTTAGCACAGCACAACAGTGTTCTGATGAATGCGAAAATTTAATTTACAACTTGCAATATTGAATTTATTGATTGTCATGATCTACTCATCGAGTTGGCAAGGTATAATGTAGTATGATTGTACTATGGTGTCATTTTATCCACCACAGCTGGACACGATAGATGATACAGACATGCATTTCCTTCCACTTGCACAAATGAAGTCACTGCAGTAATCCATATCCTAAACAGAAGAATTATTCCCACCACTAATCAAAGCAACAACACCGCCCAAAACGTAGAATTAGACCATGAAATTTGGTGCGTAATACACAAGTTAAGAAAACACATAAGTGCTCTTGGGTCAGGCATATTGGAAGTCAGTTGGGAGCTTCTCGCCACAAGTGTTTATGAGGAGGCTCAGTGAAATGGGGATGCTCAAATTGATCACGAGGACGTTCGCTTCAAACGCTGGTTTGAGATCAAGAAGGCCTTCGAGTGCTGAGCAGCATGGAGTGTCCAGTGGTGACCTGATCACTGCATTGACTGGTCCGTTTAGCAACTTCGCGCAAACGCCCAATTTGAGCACTTCTCTTTGGAGATGGGGTCGGTTTTGGATAACCACAACTGTTACAGCCACTCGCCAGAGCAAAGAAGAGGAGGTTGATGGAGAGGAACAAGGCAAAAGATGCTGAGGTGTTCTTGGATTGAGCCATCTGTTTTCCTCACTGAAACATGCACAATGGCCTGTATTAGGGTTAGGACTGATGACAAAAAGGATGAAAAAGGTTGCTTATATGTAAGATTGATTTTGCATGGAGAGTCTCCTGAGATTGAGGATGAGATTGAGGCATAAGAGTTACGGATCCCATGTGGGTGGTCAGGAATTCTTTTGCTGCCAAAGAGAGGAAGAGATTCTTCACCATGCATTAATTTGGGAAAAAAATTGTCATGTTTTTATCATATTTTCATATGCAAGAGTGGCCAATCAACATGTTTAGACATTCCCGTGAGTTCTTCTCCAGAAAGGCTTGGAGTTCAGATCATTCCGTTGCATGCGTACGTGGAAGATGAATGAGATAGAATAGCTGGCAATTCCGGTTTTTCCACATATTTTAGTTTCTCCCATTATTCCATCTTTCACCTGGCCTTGTCGTGCTGAACATCTAGTCTTTAGGGAATATTATTGAAACAGAGATTGCATTAGCTTATGGTTACGGATAAAGATAGATTGGTAATTACCTGTCTATAACTCTTTGCCTAATGCAAAGAAAACAGGCGATCGATATGTCTAAGTAATACCTATATTTGCTTACTGATTTAAGCTGTTTAAGTTAAAAAATGACGATTGAGACACCAGTCAAGTCAACTACATTTCACCGTCCGTTAGTCAAATCTACAATATTATACCTGATTATCTTTTTAACAACCAATGCTATTCAAATATTTTGGCTCGACTCAGCCTCTCAAATGCATGCATACCATCCCGTCTATGGAGATTTGTTGTTAGCTAAACTCTTTTCACCATGGATGTAAGACTCCACTCACAAGGCAATGTGTATAACCTGAAACTTACCTTAAATAGGAGACATCGTGATCTGAATAAAAGAACTGTCACTTATATGAGTCTCATTAATGAGTGCCTCCAAGACACTAACTAATTGCAATTATTTTCATTCCAATACATGGATTACATGAAACGAGGAAAAGACAATGTGTTGAGAAGGACGAATTTTCTGTTATCAAGGTATTCTACAAGTGTCCATGGGGCACTAATTCATGATAAATACGCTCTTACATGGCTTTCATTAAATAATTTACAATTCAACATGGCAGATCTATGTGGAAATCTCACTAGAACAAAATTATGAGCTCAAGTAAAAATGACTACGGTCGTCCATTGAGCTCGTGAAACGACTTTGGTCAAGATGACACCATGAGCTCATGAGCTCGTGATCTTCATCCCCGGCATGTTGCTTATTGTTAGCAACAGCCTCACCTTTATCGACTTCTGGACCACCTTGAGTGGCGGTGTTGTCGAAGGCCTAGACCATGAAGAAAGTAGAGACCAAGAGTGCGAGCAAGAGGAAGATGAGGGCGGCGGCGCAGTGAGGGAGTATAAGAGAGCACATAGGATGACCGCCATTGCCAAATTCAGCAACAAATTGGGAATTAACTTCAAAATGTGTGATTGAAAGTGAAATTAGGGCTAGGGTTTGTGGAAAGAAGCTAGGGGTTGTTGAGAAGATCAATTTAAGCCAATTTGGGACTAAATATCTGGTGTGAACATCCTCGTTGGGTTGTATTTTTAAGAGCTCAATTTTTCAGTGAGCCACACATCTAGGATTAGTTAATGTTACAATAATGCTAAGTTGGTTCTTCCGGTGAAAATTTTGATACTTCTAGTATTTTTTTCCGGTCAAATGCTTAAATGCACTCATCCAAATCTCTTGGGGGATATGCACGATAAGTTTATAAAACATGTTCTAATGGTCGGGAGTCTTTAAGGTCAAAGCCTATTTCTTGTGCATAAAACAGGGAGTTTCTTCTGATTGATGCAACTTCTGCAAATGCAGAGAATATGGCAAGTGTGAATCTTTGACATGTTAACCTTCTATTTCGTTGATACATTTGGATGAAAGAGAACTAGGTCTTCAAAGGATTCTAAAAGAAAACAACAGGTGCTGGGAATTGAGCATGTGTTCACCAATCTTTTAACAGTGCATATTGGTTCATGAAAAGTTATGACACTAATACGAGAATGACTATTAGTTGGATATACGACGTCAGACACACCAAAGGCCATCTTTTTCTATTTAATTTCCCCTTTTTCTATTCTTCAACTACGATCAATTCCTTTGAGATGTTTGGCAATTTTTCCACTTGAAAAATTTGATTTACAGATATAAAGATAGAAACTATAATCTTCCGTTTCACGTTACTTCAATCAAGGTTGGAAATAAATCTCGTATACGTTCTTAATGTAAACACACGTTAATCCATCACGGAGGCCTTCAAATTCGGCTAGCCCCTAGCCCACTACACGTCAAGACAAGTGCCAATACAGAGACCCCCTGAGATGAAAAATGTACTGAAGGGAGTCGTAAGAGCCAGCTCGAATCATCCACAGGAACTTCTTTAATCTCTGACATTTAGAAATAATTAATCTTTATCACCAAATCAATATCAAACTCTTTGACTAAAACGCTCACGCGATGCTTCTCGCTTCCACTGTCGCAAAACGAAAGATGGCTCCACACGGTGTGAATCGCAGAAAGGTTAAAGTTGGTTGGGACGAGATCTCTTCGACGCGTCCTAATCTTTGGCGCGACGTAGATCAGGTTATGGAGGTTCATTAGATTGACAATGTGGGGGTTAATTTGTTCTTTGAGCACTCGTGACACTTGCATCCACCAAGAGCAAGCCAATATAGAACAACATTATTAAACGGTTGCCACTCGCTGCAAGGGACAAGTTTGTGCCAAACTATTATGTGCATTTTGCATTTTATTCTGCGCACCATGGGCCATGGCCAACGAACAATGCCATACTTTTTTTGCGGACCAGAAAAAAAAAGGATAAATTTTGAGCTTTTTGGGTACATTGATTTCATTTCATTGCCAAAATTTAATTACGACTTGAGTTCAACTAGTCTATTGAAATTATAGGGGATATGAGAAATCCATGAATAATATTCAAGTTTATATATCGACATCCATTTCATTGAACAGCAGAATGATGCGTGTTAAGCATTAAACGGACGAATTAATTTATTGACTTTTTAACTGATTGCATCCTTCTCTTACCATATCATGCATGGAATAGGAAAAACCCTACCCCATTTTAAAGTCTTCGATGCATTTCATTAGTCAGATCAAAGCCTCAAACCAAGTCAAAAGCAGATCAAGAAACCAATCAATCAATCAATCGCTAGAGAGAAAAAAGAATGGCAATTTGCCACTTTCCACGAGATTAGAACCATCCAAAATTGTCACCAGAGGAATTGCTTGTTGCGCCAGCTAAAAACCGTAAGGCCACATATGCACGCAATATATTATTTCGACAATAGAAAAAATAAATATATTTTTCATCTAAAACAAATATTTTCTGCTTTCATCGACTCAAACCCATGTTCCTCCTTGAAACCCTATAAAAGACCACTTCCCCCTAAACTCTCTCTGCAGCCCAAAACACTCACATTTTACAAAGACGAGCCTAGGGTTTCGTGACGTTCTTATACTATGGCTTCCAAGAACTACCCAACACTCGCTCTCGTTCTCTCTCTCAACATCATCTTCGCCTCGTTGGCCACTGCATCGACACCGAAGCCGACCCCAACGGCTGCTGCTTCTTGCCCCGAAAACGCCCTCAAACTAGGCGTCTGCCTCGACTTATTGGGTAGCTTGCTCAATGTCACCGTCGGCACGCCTCCGATAGAGCCATGCTGCTCTCTCATCGGTGGCCTCGTAGACCTGGAAGCCGCGGCGTGCCTATGCCTTGCCATCGACGCTGATGTTTTGGGCCTTGAACTTGATGTTCCGCTCTCTCTCAGCTTGCTCCTCAATGCTTGTTCCAAGAAGGTCCCTCCTGGTTTCCAATGTGCTTAAGCGTGAGAGGTCTTAATTAATCTGAGTTCGAAGTCCCCCTGATTATGTAAGTGAGGTGTGATTATCAGATGATGTCGTGAAACTGTGGGTTCGTAGTCTCTTTTTCTTTCTTTTACGTGATGAGTGTGGTGGGTGGTGCGTGTTAAAAGGGCTAAATGCCTACAGTGCTTGTTCAGCTTTACGTTTACGGGGGGTTATGAAGTGAATAACGGTCTCTGTTACGAGATGCTTATTAAGTCATGTATTTCATGTCATGAGAAAAATAAAGTTGTCAAAGTTGTTTCAGTCGAAATGAATACTTTTTCTTAGAGAACACGCTTCTTTTCCCCTTTCCCGAGTGAGATACCATGCATTTTGGGGGGCGGAAAAAAGTTTCCAATCTCAGGTATGTCTACAAAATTTCTCATATAGGATAAACTGGTGATTGATGTTAAGTGGGCATATAATACATGCACACCTTATTAATCCATAGTTTTAAAGTTGGTAGAAGAATACGTGATTTAAATTTGTATAATCTTTTTGCATGCCGAAACCAGATAACTATATATGCATGTATCTCATAAATTGTCTCGTAAAGATCTCGGGTTCCTTCACATCACCGGCCAACATCATAAGTTCGCAGCCAAGGAGTAGGTGAATATCATACATGCAGGATCTTGGTGAAGGCAAATTTATCGATAACTCGATGTGGAGAGACTTGCATGCACTTCGTCACATGTGTGCATTCGAGGTCTCTCATGATCACAAGCTTAACAGATGTCATGATTCACAACTGGACCTCAAATCCATCAAAATGGGTTTATGTCGTTCTTGTCTCATTCCTCACGTAAAACGGTCAATCTGATGGAGTGCATAGACAAAAATCAGACCTCATACGTAAATACATTTTCAGTCTATATATTAGTAGGCAGTATGCAAAGTAACAGCTGCAACAGGGTGGGATCCTCTCAGTTGAGAAATGCGCTTATGAAAATAATTAGACAGTTTTATCTTCCGACTCTACAAGCCGCCTGACCTGCCCCGGCCACTTTAACCGTTTCCAGGGTCGTTGCTCTGGATTCCCAGCCCCTACCAATCTGTCAACTCGCTCGAATCTCTGTCTCCTCTGCTTTATTACTCTTTTACAGTCTCTTTCTGTCTCATAAGGTCGTCGAGGACTGACACTGTGGTACGAAGGCCACGACGACTTGATGATTTTGCTGCAACAACGACGGCGACGACAACACGGCCACGGCAGCTATAGACAGGATAGTTAGGATGGCTAGGGTTAAGGTTTTCAATGGGGGTCTTTTGGATGATTTTGGAACTTAGATTATGGTAAGGATACTTTAAGGATGATCTTGTAAATAAATCTTGAGTAATAACTGATAGGTATAATTTCATCTGTAAAAATTTAAAGTTAGATTGCAAACTTGTGACTGTAGAAATAGAGTAGGCAAAGTTATAAATACTGGTAAAAATTTATACATTTTTCTTTATTTTCTCTAGTGCTGGATCCACATTCACTAATATATTGCATATGCGACGTAGGAAAAAATTGGGTTTAGCTACTAAACTTTCAAGTACAAGGTCATCTCATCCTATGGTTCCGTTTACTTACGCATTGACAATTGACATAGCACTTCAATTCTCAATATACTTATGAATCCACTTATGAATAATGTAGGAGATCCGAAGATTTGTATATTAAACGGATCTATTAGATGATTGACAGATTTTTATTGGGTGTTTTAATGGGCCAACTAACTTAAACAACGACTTATCATTTGCCACTTTATTTATTAAAAAAAAAAAAAAACTTACTCGGGTCTCAATGCCTCTAGTATTACTTGTGAACTCATGATGGCACAAAAGCCATGCTCATGGTTGATACATTTCTGTAAATGGCCATCCATTCCTTTCGAAAATCGTTACACCAATTTAAATAAATCGTTGGATGAGGTGGGACCTATCTGATTTAGTAATTCCTCTTATTCTCCGAACCTGGAATATGCTGAATCTGGTCCCATCTAAAACCACCATATTTGCTTCCGTGAACCATTTTTGGGCGCATTCCAACTTTCTATTAACGAGTACATACAATTCTCAAATGATGCAAGTATATAATAATGTCGCTACTATATATAGGAAACAAACAACGTGCAAGACATAATAGTATTTTTCAATATGTACGAAAGGAGTTATATTTTGCCACGGGACCACCGTCAGATTGTCCTCGAGAGCCATGTGCTGTCATTGATAAATTATAATTTCGTTCACAAGTCCTTATTTTCGTGGGAAAATTGTCCATGAAACTATAAACTTATTACACTTTAACTAATTCAGTTATAAATATTTCAGTTACGTCAATTGAGTCGTAAACATATTCATATTTTTCTAATTGAATCCATCCGATCAATTTTAGCTAGAAATTCTTGACGTATACATTATTATTGCCATGTAAAAAAGCTGTCACTGGCATAGACAATTTCTTATAATTTTTTTTTTAAATTGAATTCTTTTATTCTTTTTCTTCATTTTTTTTTTTTTTTTTTTACCAAGTTCGGCGAGGGTTGCCAACCGACCCTTAGTTGACCATAGGCGAGAGGTTCAACAACCCTTGTCGACCACCGAGCGAGGGGTCACAAAGCCCTCATTGATTGTAGGTGAGGTTCCCCGCCTTCATAAAGAAATTTATGTTAGCATCAGCCGATGGATGTGCCACATTTGATTGTCACTATCCATTTTAGTGATTTCTAGCTAAAATTGGCTAGATGGATTCAATTTGCAAAACATGAAAATATTTAAAACTAAATTGAAAAAACTAAAAGATTTATGATTGAATTGGCTAAAGTGCAATAGGTTTATGATTTTTTGAATAATTTTCCCTATTTCCACGTATGGATTATAAGCATCTCATCACCTTATGATGTACATATTATAAGTAAAAAGAAAAATCATTACGTCTCCCGTTAATTTATTTTATATCGTCATGTAGATAATATCAACGTTCCTCCACATGTTTTCACAAAAAACTCTAAATGCAAATGCTAGAGCGTTGTCACGAGATCTCATAAGCACAGAATCCTCCATAGGCTCACGCACAACGGTCTAACAAATCTCAGAATTTGTGCAGCGATCTTATCACGGGTCCAAATACTCTCACCATTATTTTTTAGGCTCTCTGAAAACTCTCCTAACTTAATTATTTCTTCAGTGCTCAATTTGGCAATATTAAATTTTTCTGCTCTATCTTATTATTCTTTGCAGCTTCAGTCCCAATAAATTTATTGGCGTGAAGAAGCATAAATTTCTCTTAGTAATCTACCGAGAGAAATTTAGGATTATCCTTCAGTTTCTCTGCATCGGTAGGACAAGCATCTATGCTTCTCGTGCCGATCGCTCCTCTTCTTTTAACTAATATCTTTATCGACCAAGTAAAATGTACTTAGACAGAGGAAGACGGGTGAGTTCGTATATACTGATTCAGAGTAAGAATTCACTCTAAATTACCGAGGTAATGAGCATGTAGCATATGATCTATTGGGATCCCTCATTAGTTATATAAGTCCCAAATTAAACATCCGTGAATACTAAAGAAAGAAATTATTACCGCGTTGAGAAAATTGTCGCCATGGGATATTATCTCATGTTTTTCAGCAAGGAACTTTAGATGAAATCGTGCATGCATTGTACTAAGAGAGGATTACACATTATTATCAATTTTTTTTTTCATAAAATGCAAGAACGTCACGGAAAATCCTAAACTATGTCCATCACAATACTAATACCTTTTTTTTTTTTTTGAATCACAAAAGCGCACAGCCTTGTGTTAGTGTGACAAAGTACCTTCCATCTATCCAAAAAAATCCTAAATTTTGCTCACTGTAACATCAATACCTCAAACTTTTTTCTCGTATTATCAATCTTGCAAACTTGTACCAACATGACAAAGTACCTCTGTCTACCACAAAACTCTAAAATTTGCACACTATAACTCTGTCATCCCGAACTTTTGCGTCACCAATTGTGACATCCCGAATTTCAATGCTATTTTCAATAAATTGAAACGGGCATTTCATCTGCACGCATATAGTTCTTTTCCCGAATTGATCACTCGTGGATAACTAGTCTATCGGGTGAAGCCATTAAGAAATTCTAATGCATCGGACTCGAGAATTTGACCAGAAACGATCTTTCGGCCGAGGTTAATGTCTGCAAGGGCCATTACGGCACGATTAAAGATCGATTAGAGACCGGAGATAGGTCGACTCGATAGAGGCATGTGATCGAGTGTGGGTGATTCCACCGATCGCACAATCCTTGTCGATCGGCCTTTGGCTTTTCTATCGTTTGGGTCCTGTGTTCGTGTTTGAAACCTCGAGATTTTCCCGACAACCGAGAGTCGCCAATGTGTCAAAGATGTACATTGTGGCTTGAATTGATCAACCACAGGTCAAATGCATGAAAATTTCTAAAAGCTACCCGGTAGATCGGGACGCGCTAATATCGTGCGAGTGAAATTAACCGTGAAATTGAGATCGAATTTAGAAATTGGAAGTCATGGCATGTCACAAATCATTTAGGAACATCGACTCATCTTCGAGATGATTTTTCATGCAAACCGAGTTTTTTAGCAAAATAATCAAAGTATGGCTAATTTGGTTCGGAAATTTTGTAGGCCCGCTTTTGGTTATATTTTGGGATCTAAGTTGGTTCTATGGTCAAGTGGTTATGTGAATTGAAGTGTGGTAACATTGGATTAATTTTACGGGTTTTAATTTGGCTCAATTGGAAGTGGATTGAATGAAATTAAAGATGTAATGCACAAAGTTTAAAAGTTGGTATGCGCGGCGGATAAATAAATTGCAACCATCGACTTTAGGTTGTGGAGAGTTAGTGGGCGTTTACATCATGATGTTATGGTGAGGTCATTTGTGGATTAAAGAAAAGGCAAAAAGAAAAGAAAAGAAACCCCTTCTCTCTCCTCTCTCCTCCTCCTTCTTCTTCTTCTTCTTCTTCTCCCACGAAGCTTTCTTCCTCCATGGTTTTTCTGCATTTTCTTCAAAAATCCAGCAACCAAAAGGAGCTTGGAAGGGGAGGGAGAGCAGCCATCGCCGGACCACCGCCGGACCGCCGCCGCGCGCAAGCCGCTCGCCCGCGCCCGCGCGCGCGCCACTCGCCTCGCCGCCCGCGCGACCAAGCCGCGCCTCCGCCCGTCGTCCGCCCCCTCCAGCCGTCGCCGTCGCCGCCGTGAGGCCTCGCCGGCCCGCCGCCTCGCCCGTCCGAGCCGCCGCCTCACTCCTCCGTCGCCCCCACGCCCGAACCGCCGTCGAGCCACCTCCGTAGGCGCCAAACCAGCAGCTGCAAAAATGGGTTTTGCAGCCTGGTTTTGGCCCTTTTTGGCCGCCTTCCCGGCCCCGGTTGCTCGGCCCGCCTTGAGGAAAGTCGATCCTCGCGTCGGCCCCGTCGTTTTGGCGTGCTCGGCTCGCTAATCCGGTGAGTTTAGCTCACTAAATCTTGATTAGACGGTTAATGATGCCCTAAGTGTGCTTAGTCTAAGTTAAGTGAGTTTATGTGGGTTGATTAGTTTATTTGATTGTGGATTAGATTAGTGTGTTTAATTAAGTTAAATGGTGTTTAGTTTAAAGTTAAGAAGGTTTATTTTTAATATAAGCCTTGATGTGACATAATGGGTTTTATTTTTGATTTATTTAATTGTTTCGAAATTCTGGAATTTAATAATATATTATATTCCGAAAATCATTAAAATATTATTTATTTATTAAAAAAAAAAAAAACTCAAAAAAATTATTTTTGACTTAAATTGCTTAGAATTTCAGTAGATCGTCGTCTTTTTCTTAGAATTTGAATTTGATGAACGGAAGTAAGAAAATTGAAGGTCGGTTATTTTTTATTAAAAAAAAAAAAAAAAAAAAACTCAAAAAAAAATTATTTTTGGCCTCAATTGCTCAGAATTTTGTGCTGATCGATCTTTGTGTGCATTTAGAATTTGAATTTGACGAATGGATGTGGTAAATTGAGTTTTGATTGTGATAAATAGGGTTTTTAGCTATAAAAACCCAAGTGTTGGATTTTGATGCGAAATTTGATTGTTATGGTTTACTATTGAAATTGAAGTATGTGAGTGAAATGTGGAATGTTCGGAAGTCAATAATGATTTGTCGTGTCTTTGGTTGATAGACTCGGGTTGCGGTAGTGGGCTGGTGCCGACCTGACCTGTGTTTCTTTGGATTGCGTCGGTGTAGTGACGTGATTCGGATCGCGGAGGCGAGGCCAACCGGATCCATGCTCCTTCGGGAATGCCGTCGACGTAGTGACGAAGCCGCGCTCCAAGGGGGAGGCGATGCTCCTTCGGGAATGCCGTCGATGTAGTGACGAAGCCGCGCTCCAAGGGGGGAGCGTGCACTGGCATTAATGTCGAAGATAGGCCAATTGCGAGTAGGCTATGCCCTTGGTGGATGAATAATAATTGGAATGCGTGTCGAGTGTATTTATGATTTCTATGAAAGTGTTGGCGTTCAATTGTTCGAATTCTTATTATTACCCGAATTTGTGAGATATAAATTGTGCTAACCTGCAGGAAAGAATTAAGACGAGGTAAAGTCTTCTGGGTGATGTGGCTAAGCCACTCGGGGTGTATTTTCTTTCTAATAGGGGTTTAGGGGGTTGAACTTGCTGAGACATTGTCTCATCCCGGTTTGGGGACAACAATTTCAGGTCCCCAGTGGATGGAGCGGCTAGATAGCTTTGGTTGGCTTTGAGGAGTTGCGGCGGTGAAGTCATAAGGATTGGAGAACGTGTTCGACTTATAGGTCGTAGGACAGTTCCTTTTTAAGAGCCGGTCTTTCGTAGACTTTTGGCTGTAGGCCTTTGTTTGTAATTCTGTTGAATTTTGGAAGTGTTTTGTTGGCGTTTTGCTTCCTGCCTTTTTCTATCCCGTATTTCATTGTCAGGGTTTTTATAATACGTTTCGCATGCGCATAATGAATTAATTGGGTCGGCGACACCACCTGGGAATGTCGCATTTTTATGACCAGGGTGGGATGTTCACGTGTCTCGAGGTTCGGGGCGTGACATCCCCGTTTTAGAGTTGTGACATGCCATGACTTCCAATTTCTAAATTCGATCTCAATTTCACGGTTAATTTCACTCTGGCACGATATTAGCGCGTCCTGATCTACCGGGTAGCTTTTAGAAATTTTCATGCATTTGACCTGTGGTTGATCAATTCAAGCCACAATGTACATCTTTGACACATTGGCGACTCTCGGTTGTCGGGAAAATCTCAAGGTTTCAAACACGAACACGGGTACCCAAACGATGAAAAGCCGGCCCAAAGTGCCGATCGACAAGGATTGTGCGATCCGGTAGAATCACCCACACTCGATCACATGCCTCTATCGAGTCGACCTATCTCCGGTCTCTAATCGATCTTTAATCGTGCCGTAATGGCCCTTGCAGATTAACTCGGTCGAAAGATCGTTTCTGGTCAAATTCTCGAGTCCGATGCATTAGAATTTCTTAATGGCTTCACCCGATAGACTAGTTATCCCATGAGTGATCAATTCAGGGAAAAGAACTATATGCGTGCAAATGAAATGCCCGTTTCAATTTATTGAAAATAGCATTGGAAATTCGGGATGTCACACCAATACCCAAATTTGTACCGGTGATGGAGGGTATTTTCATTAGAATCCATTAGGATTATTTTGAGCCTAAACTTTAGAGATTTGGAGGTAGATGAGGGGGGTATTTTTGTTACCAAAGTACGAGTTTGGGAATGATAAAAAAGAAGAAGAAGAAAAGTTTGGGGTATTGATGTTACGATGAGCATAGTTTAGGGATTTTGGTGACTTAAAAAATGTTTCAGCATTAATGTCAAAATGGACATGTTTGGCTGATTTTCATGTTAAAACTCTTAACTGAACATGCTTTAACATAACTAACATTGTTATTGTTCGGGCTCTCTTCTTTTCATCACTGCATCATTTCCACCTCCCAACGCCAAAAGAACGAGGTAGCTCAATGAGTTTATGGCCGACTATCTGGTCTTTTTCTTTTTTAGCGCAGTCACCACTGAAACCTTCACATAAATTCTTGAACACAGTCATCGCCATATCAACGATCATAACTTGGTGCAACACTCCGAATGGCTTGATCAAGTTGGAGAGGGTGTGACCACCTATATTCTGAAAATGATCGGAACAGGAAGCGGCGATGCATCTAGTGATCGAGGTGGACGCGTCTGGAATGGACTTCAATGCCGAATTCGCTTCGCACACGAAGCTTACCAATCTCTTTGGCACGTAGCTTTTGCCGTGACGGCCGATATCAGAGAAATTTAATTAAAGAGACACGGTGATGGACGCGAGAGAAAATTGTAGCGTAGGGCCCTGGTTTTGCATTCGGGGATGATGGTAAGGTAAGATTTTAGTGGTCCCATGTCTTCGTCTCTTGGAAACCTAACCACAAAAGAAAGAAAGGAAAAAGAACAAAAGATATTTCATTTCTTGCTTGGTATTGGAATGAAATGTGCCCCACCAAGGAAATGTCCACTGATTTTGGGCCTTTGATATCTCGAAAACTTATACCAGGAACATAGTTAGGATTCGATATATATAGCTCACTTATTGTGTACAAGAAATTAGGTGTTTGTATCCGATCAAAAGTTCCGGATATGAAAGATAAAGATGATAGATTTTGTTTTTTTATGGTCGGAGATAAAGTTGATAGATTGAAAAGGTCATCTTGGAATTGAAGAATACCTAAAAAGTGGTTTTGTAATTATTATTTTTCTGAGATAGTGATGGAGCTTAAGCCAATTAAGAAGAACAGTTCACTAAAACATTAATTTATAGAGAGAGAGTTCTTAAACCAATGAAAATTTAATATGAACGTCAATCTCTTCACAGTTTAAGTTTTTTTTTTGGTCAGACTTCACAGTTTAATTTAAGGGAAAAGACTACCAAAAATCCCAAACTTTTCCTAAAGTGACAAATTTACCCCAAACTTTTTTTGATGACATTAAAAATCCAAAACTTTACAAACTGCGACACATTTACCCCATCAATGGCATTTTCGTCTTATTTTTTTTCCTTTTTATTTTTTTCTTCTTCTTCTCTTTTCCCTTCGCCGGCCATGGCGGAGAGAAGTCCGACGTGTGAGGGTGGCCCTAGCCATCCCAAGCGAGGGTGACCCTCGCCCGACGCCGGCGAGGGTAGCCCTCGTCGGACGCCGACTTCACTCGCCGCGGCTCCGCCATGGCCGGCGGAGGGAAGAGAGAAGAAGAAGAAAAAAAAGAAAAAAATTTTAAAAAGCAAAAAGACCAAAATGCCCTATAGTTTAAGGTAAATGTGTCACACGGATAGAAGTTTAGGGTTTTTTGTGTCATGAAAAAAAATTTGGGGTAAATGTGTCATGATTGGCAAATTTTGGGGTTTTTCATGTTACAAAAAAAAGTTTGGAGTAAATTTGTCACTTTAAACAAAGTTTGGGATTTTTGGTGGTTTTTTCCCTTAATTTAATTAAGTGCTTCTTCGCTTCTTTTAGCATTGAATTATGTTTTGTTGATTTGAAAATTTAGGCCGTAAATTATTGACGTGGATGTCGTTCGTTCTATGTGGCACGATTGACACTCATATGGGCAATTTTTACAATTTTTTTAAAAAACCGAGTATTTGAATTTTTTACTTGTTTTGTTTTCTTTATTTTTCTTTTTTCTTATTCCTTCATTGATTGCCATGACTCGATGATAGCTAGCAACCAGCCTCAGGCGAGGGTCGGGCCTTGTTAGCTTAGGGCAAGGCTCAAGCTTGCCAAGGTGGAGCCTCGCTTGAGGTCAGCCTTCTCTAGGGGCTAGTCGCCGACCATTGCTAAGGCTCGATGACTAATGGAAGCATAGGGAAAAAAAAAAAAGGAAAAAAATGAAAAATTATTAAAAATTCAATTTTTTTATAACTTTGTAAAAATTGTCAACATTAGTGTCGGCCATGCTATGTAGAATAGTCGACGTCCACATTGGCAATTTTCAGCCAAAATTGATTGGAATGACTAAATTGGCAAATTGTAAAAAAAAGGTTCAAAACTCAATTAGCATAACTAAAAGTTTATGATTGAATTAGCATTAGTGCAATAAGTTTAGGTAATTTTTCTATAGTTTGAATGCAGACTTGAAGTATCGGAGTGCAACGAGAGCATAGTCATTTTATGTATTTGGTAATTGCTAATTAATAATGATGTAGTTTTAGCGATTTAAGGACCACGTACCTTATTTAAGGTTATTTAGTGATTTTCTTAGGCTATCTTTTATTTTTTTTGGTCAAATATTTGAGGCTATCTATTGTGCTCGATTCTGGCTTTCGGATTTGGAGTGCTACAAATAGTATCGGAGCAACGCGCCAGTCGGAAGTGTAGGAATCAAGTGCTACGCACGACAAATTTCTATACCTTGGAAGCTACATCTTGATTCCACTAGGGACAAAGTGCTATACGGTAGAAGCCACCTGTCACGCTAGTTTCGGACAAATGCTACTAGGTGACAGCAACCTCGTCAACTCATTTGAGGCAAAGTGTTATATCATGGGAGCCACCTTCTTAACCTATGAGGAGTGACTTCTAAAATCCCCCCTGCCCGATATGGGCATTGGGATGTCGACGAGGAAGATCTTTTTAATGATGGAATACGACAATAGGAGTTTTGCCCAATTTAGTGGTCATTTGGAATGTTAGTTTTCGTATTTTTGAACTTCTTAAATCTTGATAAAAAAAAAAAAAAAAAACTTCTTAAACAAATTTCGTGATAAATGTAGCTTATTTGTTTAGGATCGATACTTCATTGGCAATTTTTAAAAATCAACACATTGCTGATTTTGGGAAGGATCAGAGCATAACTTCGAGGGGGCGACTTATTTTCAGTGGGGTAGAATGTAATATCTCGAAATTTAATGCTGAGGAAAATAAGTAGGATTCAATGTGTAGCTACTTACTGTGTACTAAGGAAATAAGTGTTCATATCTCTATAAAAGTTCAGACGTGGAAGATAATAATAATATAATAAAAAGGCTCTTCCGGTCGTGTTTACAAGAGGGTTTTGTAAATTGTTAATCAAGCCAATCAATTTGATGAAAGTACCAAATTGTTGCTTTATCATCACCACTCTCCTTTTCTTTTCTTGAACACATTGTTCATTCTCATGGGTTTAAAATTTACCTTCCGACAGAACTTTAGAAAAGCAATTGTCTGGTTTTGATTCAAGTCTTTCTTGTTATTTTTTTAATCAAAGTGATTAGATATGTAGAGATGATGTGCAAGGAGGGAAGAAATCAGGATGTCTGTGGAGTTCCATCTAGTCCCACACTAGCTAGCCAGAAAAAAAAATGGTTCATGATAAGATTCGGGCTTAATTTGCGGAGCTGTAAAAGGTTAATTATTAAATCCAAGACTGGGTGGGACTAGAAATTCACTAATTATTTGCCAATGTATTCAAGCAAAGTTATTGGTTCGATTTACAGATCGAAGCAGATGATGCTGTATGCATCCAAAGATTGGGAACAAGGAAATAAACGTGTATATAAGATGGAATCCATATTGATATCATATTATAGTAAAAGGTAACTCGAATATTTTAAAAAAAATACTGATTCTTTTTTTCAAAGTGCGCAATGTATATGTTGCTTATTTTACCATATTCATTTTGCATAATCCTTTAAGATGCTCAATTTCTCGATAATTCGATTGGATGACTACTTACCTCAAAGGGTTAATTAAGCTTGTTTCCATGCTATAACAATCCTAGTCTACAATGACCTTTTGTTTGATACAACCTATATAAAAAAGAGCTCGCACAATCTATCCTAAATTGGTAAACACTTAGCATCTTAGATTGCTTTATGAATCTAAAAAGACACGTGTTGTGCATCTAAGATAATATGTACGAACACTTATATTTTTTATGCTGAGTCATGAACCGTGTCATATATAACACCGTATAAAATCTCCTTTAAAACAAACGAGGCTACAAAATGCAGAAGATAACGAGGACAATTTATATAGGAAGATGAGTTTTCTTCCATTTTATGACTTAAAAGAAAGACATCAACGTCATTAGCGACATACTTATTCTGTTTCTTGATCTCTCCACCCAGTGACATGCACGTGATTTTCAGTACATGTCTTGGAACAACATAACCAATACCTCAAGAATAATGTAAACACGCACAAACCCCAAATTCCAACAACAAATACAAACCGTGATCATCAGATCAAGAACCAAATAGAGAGATGCAGAAACACATTCCTCAAGCATGTGACCTAGCTCAGGCACATTGGAACCCAGAAGGGACCTTCTTGCCACAGTAGTTCAAGAGCAAGCTGAGCGAGACCGGGACATTCAAGTTGAGGCCAAGCACGTTGGCTTTGATGGCAGTGCAGAGGCAGACCGCGGCTTCGAGATCGACCAAGCCATCGATGAGGCTGCAACAAGGGGTCTTTGGCGGGGTGCCCACCACGAGGTGCAGCAGGTTCTTCAACACGTTGGCGCACGCCCCAAGCTTGATGGTGTCCCTGGGGCACGTGGCCTTCGCCGGCGTGGGCGGTTGTTTGGGGTGGTGCTTGACCGGCGGTGGGGGGCAGGAGGTGGAGCTCACCATGGTGAAGAAAAGGAGGTTGAGGGAGAGGAGGAGGGCGGTTGTGGCAAGAGTCCTTGATGCCATTTTCGGTCTCTCTCTCTCTCACAAAGAAGACACTCGAAAGAGCAAGAGTATAGAACGTGTAGTGTTGCTGGAGGGGGAGAGAGAGAGATGTGCGAATGGTGATGAAGAGGGTCGACGTATTTATAGAGGATATTTGGGTGGGGTAGATAGTTTTAGGAGATCCAATAAGTCTCGAGAAGGGTGGATCCAAAGCTAATCACCGCCTAAAGTTTTTCTTATGTCATTTCAAAGAGAGAGAAGTGATTATATGGCAATTGAGTGTGCAATTATTTACATCAAAAGCTTAAGTTGTCAACGTACGACACGAATTGTAATTTTATTTTGAAATTGAAGCCCATCTCATGGGAACGATCAAAATAAGTTTAAGTAAAGAAGAAGATGAATTTGAGATATTTGATTCTGAAATTAATTTAGAGTTGAGCATACAATTTTCAATCACGATAACTTATATTGTGAGATTGTAGTATAAAATATGGATCTCACAAGTTAAATTCAATGTCTTAATTTGTGCACGGAGGGAGAGACTATATCTTTTCAAATCTCTTGAAGTTGTATTTTGAATTTATTTACTTAACTTTTGTAAAAGATGACCTTCAAATTCGATATTCTTATTATGACATGTAAGGGATTATCCCTGAAGGACCAAAAATCAAAATAAAGATGATTGCCTTTTATTTATGTCGACATAAAAAGATCAAATCCATAGCCGTACCTAGTGAGATGACATTTCACATTATCTATTCTTTCATGAATTTGATCAAATGAAACCTCATCTTAAACACACCACACATTGAGCTTACAATTGAATCATGATCTTCAAGTTTTGCTAATCACGTACTAACTAAGTACCTATGATTAGTGGGCAAAACCCCAATCGAGCGAATAGTCGCCAGATCGTGAGCTTATAAAACCCCAAAAAATCAAATCCAACTTGACCCGTTTTAAAATCTCGAATTTAGAATGACCAAGTTTCTAAAGGAATATTTGACAGGAGGAAAACATGTGGGCTCAAATTCCAGCACAACGCGGCGGTGCAAATGGGGCTGATAGCCTGATAGGACAGACGACAAGTCCTCTCAGGATCGTGGAATTTTGGAGGTTCGTGTGATGTTTAGTCGTCCAAAGCCGGTTGATCTTTCGAGCATTCGAGGGGATGTCGTCTGTCTTGTTGCGGCTACAAGCATCGTGGGCGCTTTATAATAATGTTACAAATTGGGCGACTTTCGATCATCATCTTGAGGGCTCATGGTCCCGAGAATTCCTCGATCTCGGTCCTCAGAATCTGCTCACACGCCAGTTGAATCGACCCCACGAGACTAAAACTGATGGCCGACATGGTTTTAATAAAGCGGTATCCTCACCAAAAAGAAAAATAAACGGGGTGAAATAGATGGGCTCGCCGACCAATCTATTAATAGTAGTCAAAAGGACCCGCGGAATTTTTAGAGAAATGTATTTGGGAAATACGGTTTTTAGTAGATCGGAGTTTGGATGGTATTAACTAGTTACAAAGTGGCGATTATAGTTTAATTTGCTAGAATTAACATAAGAAAAGTCCGCGTTGCTGTCGTAACGAATCATGAAAATTAAATGGAAAAAAGAAAAAGAAAAAGAACTAACATCTTGGAACAGATCCTTTATGATAATGATCGAAATTGTGGATGTAGCACCTAAGTTTTAGGAGTATAAAGTTATGGTAGCATGCATGTGATTTGTGATTGGTGCACCTGTCAATCTCTGTCTCTCTTTTCCTTATCTTTTTCTTTCCTTTAAGAAAAATATGGCATTGTGACGAATAAAGTCCAGAAATTACTGCTCCTTTTTAGCTCGAGCTTTCAATGGTGGCCCCTCCTACCCCATCCGTCACAAATTCCTTCATTGAATACCTAATTTTAGCAGATTAGGGAAAAAAACGGGCAATCGAGAGCACCAAAAATAGTACAATTATTAACAATCCGAGTATGAACTTTTTGATTTTATAAACACTCAAATGCAATCAACTTGTCACTAATCACGTTTGAAGATAAAAACCGTAACTGAGGAACTTTGATAATGATGCTATCAACCCCCTAAAACTTAAAACTTAATGCGTCACATATAGGTAATTAACCTTTTTTAGTACATCCAATATTTTTTTCTATAACATTTATGACTTAGTCCTTATTACTATATAATATTTTGACTAGTACTTTCATAAGGTTCTGTCATTTGTATGTGCGATATTCAACTTGCAGTCACAAGAAATGAATTAAGTTGATTAAAAACTTATGTAGGCGAATGTTCAAAATGGACATGTGACTTTCTGGTTGTGAAATTTTGTCACTTAGCAGCTTGATGATCGGTGATTATTCGCGGAATTGGAACGAATAAATGCTTTGATTTCTGTCGCATTGAGACAGAAATGCACATGGAGTAGTCATGAATTTATTCTAAAAAAGAAAGAAAGTTGACTGAAACTCGTGATCTATATATCGAGTATTCTTTACATAGCAAGACTATGCTCCACCTCCAATAATGATTTATAGACTAGATCTTGCGTAGTAATTACGTGGATTCATGTGAAATTATATCTTCTAAATCTATTGTTCTTGCATACTAGAAAACACTAATACTTTTCGGGAGTCTTCGTGTCATATCAGACACTTTGACACGTGTCTGACACGTTTCAGTAGGTGGTGAACAAATCTCGGAAAATCCGAAATGTGATCAACTCTCTCAACCTGCAAATCCGGAATTCCAACACACAATTCCAACACGATGTCAATTTTAAAATTTTTCAATAAATGAGAAGTTAAGATGTGTATATGTAAAAAATAAAAAAAAATAATAAAGAAGGAAAGAAAGACTTCTTATTGTACTTGTTGGTGAAATGTCAGATTTTTTTTTTACTTATTTTTAAATGCTAAATTTAATAGTTGAATGTGGATTATTTGTTTTTTCTATTGGAATGAATGTAGTTGAATTTGTCAAATTGAAAAGATAAATGATATCAATAAATGGTGGATTAATTTTTTTAGTGTATATTCTTTTAAGCTCTTTTTTATTATTTATTTATTCATAAATTTGAATCAAATTAATTTGATTGAAATAATCATAAAATGATAATTTATCATGTATATATAGAAATATACATTTAATATACAACATGTCTTAATGTGTTGAAATTTTCTATTTTTTGAAAGATAATGTGTCGATGAATCGTGTCATGTTATATTTCGTATATCGTGTCGATGCTACTTAACTTGCAGATCTACAGATAGTTTTGGTACGAGCCCTTCGATATTGACTCATTCACCTACAAAATGACATCTTCGAAGGACCGAACTGTAATATCATAGCAGTTTCCTGGGCACAACTCATGATCAGAACCAAACAAATAGAGCAGGAATATTCGTAATGTAGACATTACTGATGAGATTAGTGCAGAGCATAAGAGTACTGTGCCCAAAAAATAAAGAAAAATTGAAGAGGAGCATGTGGGTTTTGGACTATAGGGCATACATTAACAAGACGATGCACAGAGAAATTTCACGACAAAAACTAGCTTGGATTTAGTAAAATGGACCATATCTAACTAGTCGATGAGCATAAATATAACACACATATACACGAGCTGATGGATACGGTCGGGCTTTTTCGGAGCCTCCATGAACTTGCAGTTAGAACTTCGGTGGAAATGAACGAAGAAAAAATAATTTGGACGAGGACAGAAAGGAGCAATGGACCGCAACCAATGGGGCCTAATACAGTTGGATTTGACTTTCGATTTTCAAGATTCGCTCTCGATCTAGCCGTGAACCGCTTCATCGGTAACTTAATCAACTACATTTAAACGCTGGATTCTATTCTTCACCAAGGAAAAAAAAATGCAACATGGTCACTGATTCAGTGACAAATTTTACACGGAATTCTGATGGCCGTGGTGCACAAATTTTGTATACTTAACCTCTTTTTCCACAAGACTGGCTATTACGTTTGGCCAAAGTGCTTTCAATATTGTCTTTCTATATGAAAAAGTATCTTATAAGATGCATGTGTGGTCCTTCGTGTCTAGTAGTCCCTTTATAATTTATATTATTGTGCTAAAAACGTGTCTTCAAGATGTTGGGTGTGTTTGTACTATTACCATATTACTATTGGGATTGTCTATGTAATGGTAACTTTTGCAAGAAGTTGAATTAGATAGTAGTTTGGAAAAAGCCCAAGTTCATAAATACTCTATGGCTTTCTAAGCACCCATCCCTCTTTCTCAAAGTCTAATGTCACTATTACCATGTTACCCTTGGCACTGTCTATGTAATCGTAACTTTTGCAAGGAGTTGAATAGGATTGGATTTTGGAAAAATTTTGGGTTTATAAACACTCAAATGGCTTTCGAAACACCCGTCCCTCTTTCTCAAAGTCTAATGTCATTAAAGCTTAGAGTTATATTGTTTGTTCGATACGATAAACTGATTCACAAGTATGCTCTCCAGTTGCCACTTTGTAGATTCTGTAAATAATAAAACTTTTGAGACCCAATAGACAAAAAGGCAGTCTCTTGTAACACTTGGAGAAATGCTATGTGTTGTGGGATAGCATAATTGTCTCGGATTACTATTGGTTCAATGAAACTTTTTCTTGAATCCTCTTTTTGGTGATTGATCATGCATATCAAGGTAACGTTGAATATTCCATCTTCCCTTCTCATTCTTGTGATATACAGAAGTTTATTTTCCAGTCTGGCGTTCAATTTCATTTCGAGGGAGTATTTATATAATTCCACAAATTTTTAAACTTTAAAATGCATGGACACGTTACACGAGGCGACAAGTTCTCCATATCTCTCAAGTATTTCTAAGCTTTTCATCTCTGATCAATCATCTATTGGCAAGAAAGGTTGTTCGGAGCTGTTTAGCGCTCGGATCTTTCTTGAAGAGCGAGTGGAGATTAGGTTAATTAAACTTGCATCCAGCTGGTGGTAAACCCACCTCGAGCTATATAAAACCCAACGCGATTGTGTAGCTGATCAACTGCTCTCATGTCTGCTGTCAATCATAAGCCAAAACACACATTTCCTTTCTTTTGTCTAGCAGCAAAGCTTGAAAGGGTTAATTTGTTGAGCAAGCAGGTGACATTCATAGCTCAGCTCTAACTACTCATCTCTTTGTCCTAGAAAAACTCATGTTTAACCCTGTCAAGTGCAACGTTAACTCGAGTATACTCTTGTAGAATTCATGAAGGAATAGTATTTTTGAGTGGTTGATGCACTTATAAAACCTAATGTTCTCAAGTTAGCTACATTGTCGCCCTTTTGATATGGTCATAAATTAGAAGTGATCTGAGGTCTAGGCTTGCCCGACTAGGAATAACCCTAAACGCAAAGTGCTAACATATGGTATCTCTTTTTAGTTTTGATGTCATGAAATAACATTACAACTTTGCGAACGGGATGTGAGGCCTAGGCTTGCCCTTTCTAATATGGTCATAAATCAAAAGTGATTTGAGACCTAGGCTTGCCCGACTAGGAACAACCCTAAACGCAAAGTGCCAGCATATGGTATCTCTTTTTAGTTTTGATGTCATGAAATAACATTATAACTTTGTGAACGGGATGTGAGGCCTAGGTTTGCCCTTTCTGATATGGTCATAAATCAAAAGTGATATGAGGCCTAGGCTTGCCCAACTAGGAACAACCCTAAATGCAAAGTGCCAGCATATGGTGTCTCTTTTTAGTTTTGATGTCATGAAACAACATTAGAACTTTGCGAACGGGATGTCAGAAAGTTCCAAAATATAAAATGAGCAAGTCATTTGATGTGTTGCTGACGGCTGAGGGATGTAGATCAGCGAGGGTAACTTCGCTGTGGTGTACTCCAATTAGTGGTAGACGAAAATGAGGCAGTCCTCGACACCATAAATAACTGTGCCGACTCTTGGTTCATGAGAAGTAATCATGCTAGAAAAGAGTACGCTTTATTTGTTGAATGAAGGAAAACAGCAACCAGCCACAGTAATTCGATGTAAAACCGGAAAAGGCAAAGACAGAGCAATGTGGTCACAAGTGAATTACAACATCAAGCAAATTGAAAGAGCCCTCATGCACATTGGAAACCATAAGGCACGTCCTTCCCACAGTAGTTCAGCAGCAAGCTCAGCGAGACTGGGACATTGAGGTTGATCCCGAGGACGCTCGCTTTGATGGCAGTGCAGAGGCAGACGGCAGCTTCGAGGTCGGCCAGGCCCTCGAGGAGGGTACAGCAGGGGGTCTTTGGAGGCGTGCCCACAACAATGTTGACCAAGCCATTCAACAAGTCGGCGCACACGCCCAGTTTAAGGGCATCCCTGGGGCAAGAGGGCGTCGCCGGCTGCGAGTGTTGGTGGTGCTTGTGCGGCTTCGATGGTGGAGGTGCGCATGGCAGAGGAGTGGAGCTGACTAACGTGAAGAAAAGGAGGTTGAGGATTAAAAGGAATGCAGTTGATGCAAGAGCCTTTGGAGCCATGATTGTATCTTGAAGAGAGAAAGGTACGAGGGTGCAGAATGACCAAGGCGAATGTGATGAGAATGGTTGAGAAGAGCAAGGGTTTATATAGTGGCCTATCCCATTAATGTCCTTTTCGTTGTAGATCTACATATAACGTGCAGTAACATACCGAAATTTGTTTTGATTAACCATCAAGATCGATTATTTTGTAATTTGATAGCTACCAGATCTCGAGAAGCTGGGTTTTCGAGAGATTGTACCATTATACCCACCCAAAAATTGAAAAAAAGCGTTTGATATAGCAAGAAAACGAAATATCGAGAATACGGAGGATCAAGTGGGCATCATGTCAATTGGAGCGAAATGTGCAGACAACAACCTGGCAATGCAGCTAGAGAAGATAAGGTCGAGGATCGTGAGGCTTGAAATTTAGCGTCTGATCAATCTGTCATCCATCTTCCCTATCCCTCGAGCAAAAATATGGTCCTACTGTGTTTTGGTTTTTTTCCTTTTGTGGGAGCAAAATACTCTTGGGCATGCGTGAATGATTTGCACTTTCATCAATATCGAATCGTCTATTTTCGAGCAGGGTGATTGAGATGTGCTGGTCGTCATGAATCTGTCTCCCCGTCGGTCTTGATAAGAACGAGGGAGAACTCTACGTAGGGTGTCACGGGCCGATGGACCAAAGGTCCGCGAGAGTGGCCCAAAACCTTTAACGGGCCGATTGGGCAGGGTGATCAAGCAATCTTACTGGGTCTAATTAGCCGAAAGCACGGGCTAGCTTGCGGTGATGGTATCGGCCCGATGGGATGGCCTACGATGTGTCATTGGGGGTGTTCCAAGGCATGGGAGAATCAAAGAGCAAATTAGGTGAATTGAACCGAACTGGACTGGACCGAGCCGAGTGCTAGTTTGGGTATGGACTGTCCTCTCAAATTTGCGTTTTCAACTCGATTCCCTTTGGTTGCTGCCGTGCGGCCACCGTACACACCCAAAAAAAAAAAAAAAAAAAAAACCTTAAACTAGTACACCTACCCATGATAGATTTACCAAATTAATTTTTTGATCATTAAAAACTCCAAATTGGTACATTATGACATTTTTACCTTTTGTTACAAACGGAGGGCAAAATCCCAAATTAGTATACCTGTCAATTACCACATGTCACTCAATTTAGCAATTTAACAAGAAAATATAAAAATTTATAGAGGGTATATTTATAACAGGTGCACTAATTTGGTATATTAGTTTGAAGTAAATTCAATTTTGGGTTTTTTGTAATATTAACCTATAGAAATATGGACGTAAGTTGTACAAATTCTAGTACTATTTTATACTCTTCCTTATATGAACTTAATTAATTGTTAAGGGGTTTTTCTCCTAATGGGTATCATGATAACTTTGTATAGGAGATTAGCTACGACTTTTGCCTCCATTATGTCGGTCTCTAGGGGGACCACCCATCAAAATGTAACATCCATCCCCATTCTAATAGGAAATAAATTAATTCGCTGTCACTCACTATGACATAATAATAATTACTAATAGAGATGAGCATGATTTTAAAGTAAAACCGAAAACCTGAAACCTCATCAAATTTTCAGTTCTATATTTTTAAGAATCGGGAATACGCGGTTCGGTTCTCAATTCATGAGGAATAGAACTGGGAACCTTCAAAAACTTAAAATAAAAATTGACTTATCTCATTCAACGAAACCCTAATCTTCCTCTAAAGAGCGAATCCTTGACTTTTTTCCTCCCCACAGTTTCTTCCTCTAGAAAGTCCAGACGCTGCTTTATGTTGCGGTCACCGACGCCAGCCGTGGAAAGGCACAAGTGACGAGCCCTATTAGCGACGAGCTCTCGCGCGGTTTCTTCATCCGTAAGCGACCGGAGATGGTGAAGGGAAGAGAACGAAAGTGGTCGGTATAACATCGGTCGCAAGGCCTTCTTCCCTCGCGACTTCAACATTGTCGACTCAGTGACCGATTCGGAGAGAGATTCGTTGTGGAAGGTTGATTGAATTTTCGGTTCAAGCGATTGTCCGTAGCTTTCGCATTACTTCACGTGTTTGACAAATCGCCTGGACGTTGAAGTCTCCGTTTTTTTCTCAGTTGGTAGGGTAAACGTTCTTAAAAGGTTAGGGCTTTGCTGCCATGCGTGGTATTCTTGTGGCGGTGAGCCATGTCGCTTTCTCATTTTGTGCTTTCTCAAAAGTTGCATTGAGAAAGACAGTAAAAAAATTCCAAATAATAAATAATAAATAATAATTTTTTTAATTTCAAATTTCATAACTTCCAAAGACATCGAAAGAACAAATACAACCTTTTATAAATTGTGACACGACTAATAAAGATTGGAAAAATTATTATATGAAACAAAATAATAATTATTTTCTATAAAGTGTTAAGTGTGCCTAATAATTGCAAACCTGCACGTGGGTATTGTAAGGTCATCCAGCGCATGGCCTATTATTTTTATTTGAACAAGTTATAACACTTACACACTTATAAAGTGGCCCACGTAAAATAAACAATAAACATATTCTAAATTTTAAAGTATGGTGATAGGTTTCAGATTTCAGAAAATGGAGAATCGATTTTAACAAGTTTTAAAACCGCTTATCCCTAACTGCTAAGTAAGAGAGGCCATGCACCACTCTAACGGAAGTCTTACCTCTTTCTCCATGATTAGCAATTTTTTTCTATTACACTCGATAGTTAGAGATCTTAGTCACCTGTCAACAAAAGCAAAAAAAAGAAAAAAAAAAGAAAAAAAAAAAGGTTAGGATATTTCATATATAAGAGAATCCTTTTTTAATTGACAAGTGACGAAGTACACCCGTTATTATACATTCTCCAAGTAAAGTCAAAACAACAACAATCAAGGCTTCCATACATATGGTAAAATCTCAAATAAGGACATGAGGATGTGAGGAACATCGATCAGCGAAAGGAAAATGACGAAATAAACAAAGCAGGACGTGTTATCGTTGTTGTCAATCTATGTTATCGGTTCGTCCCTCAAATGGCCAACTGACTTTGAAGCTCCAGGAGGGTCTCGGCGGAGGCTCTGAGCTTCTGCATCTCCTCATCCGTCAGGTGCACGTTGGTCACGCCCAAGACGCCGCCACGGCCGAGCTGTGCCGGCAGGCTCAGGAACACATCCCCTCCCTCGATGCCATAGAACCCCCTCGCAAGGACCGAGACCGGATGGATCCTGCGCTGATCGCGGAGGAGGGTCCGGGCCAGGTTGGCTACGGAGTAGCCGATCGCCCAGGACGTGTAGCCCTTGAGGTTTATGACTTCGTAGGCGCCCTCGACCACGGTCTTGTGGATGTTCTCCAGCATCTCCTCCTCGTACGGGATCTGCTGCCGCTCCAGGAAGCTCAGGATCGGGACTCCCCCGACGCTTATGCTCGACCACAGGGCAACCGAGCTGTCGCCGTGCTCTCCGACAACGTAGGCCTGTATGATCACAGTCATTCGACAGAGTCATTTGATCACAGTCATTGTTTTGCCTCATATTAATCAAGGTTATGAGTAACACTCAGTAGACATTTTCGTTTTTGTACCTGCACGTCCTGAGCGTTGACCTCAAGATGATCCGCCAGCAAGAACCTAAATCTGGACGTGTCCAAATTCGTGCCCGAGCCGATGACCCGGTTCGGTGGAAACCCAGAGATCTTCCACGCCACGTACGTCAATATGTCGACCGGGTTCGAGACGACCATGAGGATGGCGCCGGGAGAGTGCTTGGCAAGCTCGGGAATGATGCTCCTGAAGAGGGCCACGTTCCTCTGCAGTAGGTTCAGCCTTGACTCGCCAGGGTTCTGCCTGGCGCCGGCGGTGACGACAATGAGGTCTGACCCTGAGGTGACGGCATAGTCGGAGGAGGAGGAGAGGATGGTGGTGCGGGGGAGGAAGGCAGCGGCATGCTGGAGGTCGAGCATCTCGCCGCGGAGCTTGTCAGCCATGGGGTCGACAAGGGCGATCTCGTCGACAAGGTCCTGGGTGAGGACGGTCTGCGCGATGGCCATGCCAACATTGCCGGCTCCGACGACGGTGATCTTGGCGTGGCGGTTGGTCTGGGAGGGTGGGGCGGTGTTGTGGATGGGCCTGAAGAAGGCCTGTGACAGATCGAGGCCACCGGGGCCGAGGGATGAGGCGGAGTACGTCTTGTGCATGGTGTTTGTAGTGGGACGGCGGCGATAGGTGGCGGCAGCGATGGTGGGTTCAAGAGTAGAGGTTTCGGTATGGCGGTGGTTAGTGGCGGTTGTTTGGTTTGCAGTTCGGAGATAAACGGTTTCGAAGTTTTGTGGGGGTTTTATAGGAGATTGAGGAGGGAAAGTCTTTGGAGAAGAAGTCTTCCTAATGATACGTCTTGAATGACACAAAGGCGTAATTACCCATATGTTAAACGATCAATTTACCACCGACCGAAAGAAAAAAGGATCAATTGACCCAACCATTTTACTTGTCAAATACTTAACATGTCAATTCAATAAATCGATTTTAACGTGCGTGACACTATTTATCTCAAGATCACTTTAAAAAGTATGAGATATTAATATGCTTCGTTTAATATTTTTCGAATTTTCATCATGGCCATCGTCAGGGCAAATATATAACTTTTTGGATGGATAATTGATTTATATACATGGCAAACATCTGTCACAAAAATACCTAAATATTAATCGGATGCATAGTTTCATGGGAAGTGTTACCCATTGAAAGAAATGCATGGTGATTATTTTCCATGTTTGCTTTGCTGCTTGCTAGTGCCTAAGCATCAAACCTTGCATTGAATCTTCTTTAACAGCTCCTCTTGCCCTCGTTTGATGGATGAATAGATTTTCTAGATCATTATTCTATTAATCCTGTCGACTTTCAAAAAGGGAAATAAAAAAAATGTAACATATTATTTATGTATGCACTTTATTTATGATGCATCTCGCAACTTAATGTAATAAGTGCAATCGCAAAACAAATCATCCCACCTAGAAATCACGTTCCGCGCGTATTCACGGCGCTATGCGATCCGAATATCATAGATGGGAATAGTAAATTACTGATGTTGAAAGTTCAAAGTGCTTGGAGGGCACTCCAAGGCCCAGGCGCATGGGGACAGCTAGAGCCGTACGATCGATTTTTCCGTGGTGGACAATCCAATTCCATGGGCTCCAGCACTGGAGAAGCTTCTTTATTGAAATTCAATATGCCTTTGTTTTACCCCCGAATTGACCAGACAGCCTTAAGGCTCTCGGCTGCAGAAATGACGTGCAGGAAATTCTCTGTTTTGCGCGAATCAAATCAATTGATAATGAAAGTTGAGAGATCGCCTTTCACGACAAGGAAATGACATTGCTTGTCTTTTGAACGCATAAATAAGGAATATGCCCGACGGCTTCATAGGTCCCGACCCATTTCGAGGAAAATTTTAGCTGGTTCCATTAGTTTCTCAACATAAGTCATGAGTTCCTCAACGTAAGTCATCTGTTATAAGGATATCCAATTAAAAACCTTAAATCTATGGGTTAATGCCACAAAAAATTTCAAATTAATACATCTATGATAAATTTATTCCAAACTAATTTTTCGATCACAAAAACTCCAAAATGACATACCTGTAACAATCCATCATCCGTTAGTTTCCGTTAAATTTATTTAATCAAATTGCTGAGTTCTAAGTTTGGGATTTTACCTTTGTTTTTGTGGTTTTTCATGATAGTAATTCAATTTAACGAAAACTAATTGATAGTAAATTTGTCACAAATAAGTTAGGGTAAATATGTCATGGGTATATTAGTTTGAAATCTTTGTGATAAAAAATTTAGTTTTTGGTAAATTTTTTGTCATAAATGTACCAATTTAAAATTTTTTGTGATATTAGACCTAAAATTATAGATGAAGGCTAGACCGCATGATGCTTTCACGCCCCCTCTCATAGCAAAATAAACTAGGGCAAAACCTAACCCCGATACCATATTAGAAAATTTAAATTTATGCGTGAAGGAATGCCATGAGTTCCGTAAATAAATTATGCGGGATACTTTAATAAATTATAACGTCTTTCTCGACGCACAAGAGTGAATATATATGCCAACGAGTTTCCATCTATCGACCATCTAATTTCTTTTTGCTGTACTTAACTTAACACGCACATGACAAATGCTGCTCCCTGTGTTGGCGGTATCATCACGCCTCGAACTCGAAAGGAACGAGATCTAGCGACTTCCATGGAAAGCTCCCTAGAAATTTCCTTGGTAGAGAAAGAAATCTGTAGTTTGAGAAGAAACCACGCAAGGGGCAGCCCCCGGATTTGAGCCTCTTAAGAAAGCTTTCCACCGACCCCGTCCGAAGGGGGAAACGCGGCGTGAGTTGAATGGCGCGACTGTGAGTTTCAACTCTCGAGAAAAAAAGGTGCAAATGGAGAGAGAAGTGCTTATCGCGGTGTCTCCCATCATTCCCACCGTTCGTTCCCTTCCTTCTGGTCTCCCGAAACAGCCGCCGCCTTGCCACGGCCCCGCTGTCTTCTGACGAATCCGAGGTCTTCGAAGTCCATTCCAACTCGTGTTTCGGTCGTTCCACCACCAGTTACAGCCCAACCCTAGGAGTCTTTTTCCAAGCATGTGGATGGGTAGGTTTCTTCTCTTATCAACTTCCCAAGAGAAAGGCTATCGTATAAGGGCATTCCAGACCCTTTTTGGCTATTATCAATTAAGGACGACGGAACGACCTAAAGAGGTTGGGCGGCTTGCCAACGCTCCGTCAACATCGATTGCCAACAAATTTAATTCGAGCGAGGTGTTCCTAATCAGTGGATGGGGTACATCCTGACCAGGGAAAAACAGACGCGCAGAATAATTCGGCCTGAACTTCGGCCGAAGCTCAAGACGCTTGGCAATAGCCGATTCATCAACATCTCTATCAAGTCTCTCCCTTTCCAATCTGCACAAGTTCACGCAAACCATCCATGCCGAGATTGTGTCGCAAGCCTACTCTTGAGAGGGTTACATTTAACTAGACCCGAATTTAAAGCATACACTCTTCCTAAAACATAGAGTTTTGATAACATCATGTAGCAATAGCCATATCCAAATAGATGTTGTGATAAATGATATGATATAAATACAGTCAATTTCGGCAAAAAATTGAAATTCGTCACAGTTGTCCTTGTGGGAGGATACTCTTTTTCCATACTACCTCGATTGGATTTTCAGCAACAATCAGAGAGGATGTCTTCGAGATATGAGATTGTGGAAACTTTTTCCCCCTTTGGAGATTCCCAAGAGAGATTTTGTCCCCTAAACCAGTCATTGCCAATTGCCATAGCCCACAGGCTTCTAATGAATCCAAGTTCTCGAGTCGATGAGTGGGTGGTCCGATTCAACCTTTTAGAGCCGCCCTTCAAATTTTTCCAAGCATACATTGAAAGGCGCATTTTCTTCTCTCATCACTTTTATGCAGAAAAGCTATCATAAGGGTATTCTAGACCCTTTTTATCATAATCAATTCTGACGACGTTATAGCATTAGGTACACTTATAAAACAGATGAATTGGATCGAAAATGGTTTGCCCAAATTAATCAATTTAACCCATTTTGACTTATTTTAATACAATATAAATCTATTGACCTGTTTCAACCAAAAAAGAATCTAGTGACCCATATCCCATACTAACCCATTTTAAAACACTTTCATATTCAACCCAATTAAACTCTGATGTTTCGACCAAAAAAAACAAAAAACAAAAAATTTAAGGTGAGAACGCAAAGTGCACGAGTGCAAAATCAAGTGAAGATGAAAGTGAGTTATATAGATGAGTTGGATCTAAGTAAGTTATGAACTCATTTAACAGTTAGGGTCCGTTCGTTTCGCGGAAAATAATTTCCAGGAAAACGTTTTTCGAATTTTCCAGCGTTCGTTTCACGGAAAATGAATTCCTTGAGGAAAATGTTTTCCATCAAAATAAAAAAGTCTTCTAAAGTAGGAGAAAATGTTTTCCACTTTTGAAAAGTGAAAAACATTTTCCTTACTTGATCTCTCTTATCTCACATCTCTATAAATCCTGACTTTCCCATCCCCTTTCTTTTTTAATACAAATTATATTTTAATTTTCTTTTTCTTTTTTTAATTTGAATTATTTTTAATTTCCTTTTTCTTTTTTTCTTTTACTTTTTTTTTTTCCTATCTTCTTCTTTCTTGGCTAGTCGTTAAATCAAGTGAACCTTAAGCTCGTCGATCTTAAACTCGCGCTTATCGATCTAGCGAGACTCGAGCTTGATGTTTACGCTCAGTAATCTGGTGAACGGAAAATATTTTCTTTACAATATTTTCAGGTTTTAGTCGAACACCAGAAAATATTGTCATTTTCCTGGAAAATGACTTCCAAAAAAATATTTTTCAAAAATGGCTCATTTTCCGCGAAACGAACGAACCCTTATACTATTTCAGATTTTATTCTTCTAAGCTCATTTACTTGGTATAGCTTACCTATATAACAATTCAGCCCATCTACATGGGTTAAGAGATAGATTTACAATTCAGCCCATCTACATGGGTTAAGAGATAGATTTATGATTCATTTTGACAGATCTATCGTTCAGGTCATTAACATCCTGACCAAGAAAAAGGGGATAAATATGCATGATTCAAATTTAAAATACTACTGAAACTCTGAAATCCAACAGTAGTTCAGCAATCGGCATCTCTATATCACAAGGGCGAGTCGTGAATCTTGCATGATGCTTACAAGTTTATCTCACCACAATCCAAGAGCCCTAAAGCTCCATTGGCGACCAACCCACCCCGCTTGTCAAGGCTGCATTCATTATTTTACATGCCAGTACCTATACACCCCCACCCCCAATTGAAGAGAATATTTTTCTTCCCTTCTCAAGAATATCCCGAATTTTACCCCTTAGAGTTCAAACATAACAGTATAACAGTTTAAGTACATACTAAGCTCTAAGCAAAATGAAACATTTTGCAAGGGCATTAATATTTAGTCTTACATCTCGATCCGGACAATTCAGTTGCGAGTCCAATCTCAGAATGACTACAATCAAGTAGACCTGAATTTAAAGTACTCTTCTTAAGACAGTTCCGAAATCATTCATTTATCAAATAGCCATGCCCAAGTAGATGCTATGAAGGGCGATTCCACATGAACACGTGTCAATTTTGGCGAAAAATTGAAATCCATCAAAGGTTTCCCCTACACATCGATCAGCTTTTCACCTACAATCACGAGGACGTCTTCGACAAATTGGACTGTTCTGAGTTTTTTCTCCCATTGGACATGAGCATTACATTCACTTCACATAGATTACTTTCTCCTTCGGCGCCTCTGTTGGAATAATCCCCCGGGCACCACATCACAACAAACCACTCTCCAGATGGTCCTTCAAGAATATGAAGCACTATTCTAATCAGCATTTGCAT
This sequence comes from Eucalyptus cloeziana, assembly GCA_014182715.1. NCBI lineage: Eukaryota > Viridiplantae > Streptophyta > Magnoliopsida > Myrtales > Myrtaceae > Eucalyptus > Eucalyptus cloeziana. The sequence goes on from CM024637.1 coordinate 26,560,812, forward strand.
AGTGCTTGTTCAGCACTTTCCAAAGCTCATAAAATCATAAGATATTGAACTCCATCTAAGAAGATTCGCCAGCATCGAAAGGACCAAGCAGGAACTTTTCTTGTGAAACTGACAGTCGGAGCTTATATACAAGATGTACATAATACTACTTGCCACGAAATTCTTCATAAACCCATGCACTGAAATGACAAAAGTAAATAGCACTGGAGGAACGAGTGGAAATAAGCCACCTGCTAAGATAGCTATTGAAATCTAACACCCAAGCCCGAATGTGTTTTCTCCGCTGTAAGTGACGTAGAGAAACCCATCTTCATCCTTCTTCTCTTCATATATCGCAGACATGATTGCCCCTGCAAGAATAAATCAGAAAGGAACGTCTCTCTTTAAGTCCATTCCGAGTTACAGTGCAAGAAGCATATATAAGTAGATGAAACTTCCTGGACGAAAAGCAAGAATCACCTGTTGGTGGGAGAACATTGTCCACAAAGATGAAGATTGCCTTCTCTGCACTCAACTTGATCCGTTTGCGGATAACATATACAAACTGTCCGACTGTCAGGTCAGCAGGAACAAGATACCTAGCATGCACATCAAGATTGAGGATTAATCGGTGAAGACAGAGGATTACTTCTCATAGCAGTGCAGACTGATACCTTTGACACTAAAAGACAATCTACAGTAAACCCAGTATGCATGAAAGCCACAGGAAGAGGGGTGCAAACATAGTTGCATGATGAGCATAGCAATTACAAGTCCACCAAAAACTTTATATAATGTGGACACATGACCTATAGAAGGACAAAATGGGCTCTCGGTTTCCCCATTGTTTTTTGGAAGAAAACATCACGAAAGGGAAGAAAAGTCAAGATGGATAAATGATTTATGGCGCATACAACTGATAAACTGAACAAGCTGAATAAATTATAACAGACATCACCAGACAAGTTGAGGACCACAATAATGAATAAAGGTTCAGAGACACAACATAGGCAACCACTGAACAGTCTTTCCATCAATAACCAGATAATCTCCCCCAACCCCTTTCTGTTTAGATGAGAGTCTAATGTCCAACAAACAGAGAGCAGGTGATTGACAAAAGCTCGATTCTTACTTCTTCTTATCAATGTTCGGGATATCACTTCTCTCAGCCTTCTCCACAATCACCTTAACCAAAGACAAAGCCCAAGACATGTTAGCTTCAAAACCCAATATGATGAAATGCACATGCATTCATCTTCAAATAAAATACCAGTAAGATCAAGAGGGTAAGAAAATTGAACCAACAAAAGCTACTGCATCTTGGTAATGGTGGAACACCACACCACCAAACCCAGCCAGTCCCTAATACATATGGACTTTTATAGCCTAACTCGTGGAAGTCTGAAGTTCTCACTACCATAACACACACTTACTGATGATAAAGTAAACTGAGCTTTTCCAGACCAGTAGTAGCAGTTTTGAACTCAAATTATCCCAATAGTCGCTACCTTTAAGAAAAAAAAAAAAGCACACCTTTTCCGTCTCCATGACCTCGTAATGTCACCCTAAAGATAAGGTACAAAAATTAGAGGAGAGAATTGAGATTACAGGTTGTTTTTCAACTATCGAGCGCCCAAAGAATCTGGACATCAATATGAATGATTTCTGCCAAACAGATCAAAAAACCACTGCGGTCCATATGAAACCTTGTATGTCATATGCAAATTGCTTGTAACAATCTTTAATATAGAGGATACTCTGCTAAGTCGATATTACAGTCTATTCATAAAAAATTCTTTGCACATGAAAGGATTAATCAACATAATGTAAAATTGACCTGTTTTGGGTGCAGAGAGCAGAAGCGACGACAGAATATTAAGAAATACTGGCCTGAACGCATTTACATAGGCAACAAGGGGAGCACTATGATTATATGTGACTAAGTCCTAAGTCTTAAATCTTAAAAAGGTGGAAGAAAATAAATTTACAGTCAATGAGTAAGAGAGAGCTCAAGCAGGCAAAACCCCTTCTCAATTCAAGAGAATAAAAGGGCCTCATAAACCACTTAATTTCCCATATTGTTAGACTGAAATTCTAAAATGCTGGATAAAGTAATACTGCGAGCTTGACTTTCCACTAAGCAAGTCCTTGAGGGCATGAGAGATGAAGTGTGCGAACAATCAAGTATGCCAAAAAGTATAACTAGATACTTAAGTTCCCAAAGAAGCAAACTTAAGGCTAAATTTTCCAAAGACAAGTTCATCAGCATGAATCATAACAAGTTCATCCAACTTTCATTCTCACCGGAATTCTATCTGGGTACTTCTCCCTTATCCTGGCAGCCTCCGCCCGCCTCTTCTCTGGGTTTACAGGACAGTTTTATTAATTAACACGTTCAAAATCGAAGCTTTAGCAACAAAATAACCACAAAAACGAATTGCTACTCAAGGGAGAGTAAAACGCACCAAGATCATGCTCTTGCTTGAAGTAACTCTTGGCCATTCCACCTGCTACCATAGCCCCAAAAACATAAGCCAAAACTGATAAAATCGAGCATAACATATGAAAAAGAAGTAATGATAACAACAACAGAGCCCTTCAATTTATCACCCCATCCCTCCACGCCATATATCTAAAGGGTAGTTCAACTTAGCAGTACAGTCAAATTCAGGAGATGAAGCCAGTTTCCAAACCCAAAAGGGAGAAGAACAAAATTGGAAAAAAAAATTAAAAAAGCTCAAAACTTTATCTCCTTCTCACGTCGCTGAGCACAGAATTTACCGACGATCGGACATACAAAGAATAAAAAACACAGAAAAAGGGAAAAGCAACCCAGGATTCCGCAAATTCAAGCATGAGCACCGTCGAAGACAAAGCACCAAGATGAACAGCGATCGATTCCCAAAACAAAGACTCGAACTTTACTACGTTCCGACCTATTGGGTAATCGAACCGAAGTACGAGTTCGCAAGCGGACGAAGAATCTAGAGGCAAGCTTGAAGCCGATGATCGTACCTTGTTGAGTGACGGAAAAGGGGGCTCGGTCGAGAGAGAGAAAGAGAGATAAAAAAGAGAGCTTTTTTTGGGGAGAGAAATCTTGTGAAATCCGTGGGAATCAGTTGCAGAAGATAACGAAGATACGAGGCAGCCTTTGGCTTTGTGTATTTCCAGTAATTTCCAACAACTCCATTATCAATGCCCATCTTTAATAATAACCATTTTTTTTAATTAAGTGAAATTTAAAATTTATAAATTAAAAAGAAAAAAAGAAAAAAGAAAAAAAGAAGTGATGAATATGATGACGACAACAAATAACACACCCCTCTACAATAGTCAACCTTCTTCCTTTTCTAAAATGGTTCTGGCTCGGTTTTCTGTCTTATTTCAAATTATTTTCCGTTTAAGCCCTAGATACGATTTTCGAAACAAGTTTTTCCCTAATCAAATTAGATTGGTATTGCCTTCTTTTATGGCCTACCAAATTTAGCAAGATTTCATTCAAAGATATCAAACATATGATTATGTTTTCAACACTTCGAATATCAACCAAAATTTATTCCGTGAATTACTACGTCATGGAAAAATTATAAAAAACAACATTTGACCATAAAAAGGATGAACAAATGGGTATGAAAATATGTCATAGTCAAGTGTGCTGATTGAACTAAAAAATTAGGAAAATATTATAAATTTCGAGTTCTACTGGCCTCATTGGTCTTGGCTTGGTACCTACGCATGCCGTATGAAAAACAATCTGACATAGGGAAACTGAGACTTTGACCATCGTTTGCGCCATTATGCAATCACTCGATCGTTCGAGACATGTTCATCGTCCTTGTAATGGAAATAGCTAGACCTAGCTCTAAGTTTGGCAATGATGTAAGGTTGACATGATTACTTAAAGTCTCTCCCCGTTGCACAAAAAGACTATATTAAACTTTGGATTTGCAGCCTTTCAAAAGGTAAAACTGCGAAATGCCGGGTCACGAATGAGAATATCCTTTTATTCTCAAAACCCTTTTGGAGACCGAGGAGGCCCGCCACTCTTCATTACTTGGTCTGTGAGGAAATAATGCAAAACTACTCTGCAGTGGCCAAGATAAGTCTCATTTGGCTTTAAAAAAACGATCAACTTAAGTAGGCATACTCGATAGCTGGGAATTGATTAGATGCCCATCGTCAACATGACTTGATATACTCTCGTGGGGCTTCTTCAACGACATAGTCTGAAAATTATGTTCTGTTTTGATCTTCAGTCTCTTGATTTTCGTTAGCTGTCTAGAAGTTGCAGATTGAGGTCCAATTGCCTAGAGATTAGCTAATAAATTGAGCTAGGGTTGAGTTCTCTTTTGTGGGTGGAAGAGAGATCTGTTTTGCACCATAGTTTAGCAGCCTTCAGTTCTAGTGGCGAGCCAATGGGGACAAACATGTCACCAGATCAAGAGCCTGGATCATCAACAGATCATGAGACAAACTTTGAAGCAGGTGCTAAGAGTGGATTTTGTTGGCCCGAGATCTCGTGGCAACAAGAAATTCGAAAACCTTTGCAAAAACATAAAGGATCTTTTGAAGAGACCGCCCTCGCGATTTTCACTATTTCTTTAGCTAGGTTAGCATGTAGGTGGAAGATGAATGTTGGTTTTTGATCCTGATTCTGATGCTATTGGTAATGCTAACTCCTCCTATATTAGGGCGCAAATCAGATTTACCAGTTTGACATTAATCGCAACTTCCGTGCTCAAGAGTCATATATTCCTACCTCGGTAATATTACTTCTATACATTAGCAAGAGATATTCCTATTAACTCTTTTTGCAATGCTCGTCTTACAACCGTTGAAATTTAATCAAATAGACTCGGAAAAGAAAACAGACAAGAGAATTGTTATTGTAACTCTCGTTACTTTATTCATCATAACATAAGCCTATTAAATAGATAGAACATCCAAACTACTTAGCAAGAAAATAGCTACAAAACAACAACAACAAAGACCCACTACCATACCTCACTAACCAGAACATGTGCAGAAACTAACTCCTAAAAACAAGCCACTTCCTATTGACTAGGACTTCACTATTACATTATCGAAGACACGTAAAAACTGAAAGTTAACTACTTCAACAACAACTAGTAACCATTCCTCGAACATCATTCAAATCATCACCGGGATTAAAAAAGAAACATGTAAAAACTCCTAGGCTGGTTCAAGCTTCCTCCCTAGACTTGTGAATACTGAATAGACAGGTACTGATCTCCGAGACTGAGAGAATACGGTTCGCTCTCATCTGTGAATGACTTCGTCGGTAAAGCCTTCCTCAGGTCACTCAAGGCACGCTCGTCATTGCTCGCCACTCATCAATGCTCGCCAATTGGTCGGAGTCCAGACATGGAAGCTCCCTCCGGCTTAGGATTTTCATCACTTCTGCCGTTCTTCCGAGGAGAATAGCGGCAGACCACACGCTCTCTGTCCGGCCCTCAATGCCGCTGCGAGAGCACTCGGTGAATATGGCATGTTCTAAGTTGGTGAGGCAGGCCGCAATAATATCGGAGATCATCCTTGATAGCTTCCCAAAGAGTCTGTTGCTCATATCACGGTCGCTGCTCTTGCAATCGAGCAGCAGGGTCTCGCTTATACGGTACATGGAATGCGCGGCCCGTACTTTGACGGGCCATGCCGAAGGGGATTCCATTAAATATCCATGGGTTGGCACAGCTTTGAAATCGACGAAAACGTTCTTTGCGGTGCACGCAAGCGCTTCGAGCACATCCTTTGTGGTGTTTCCCTGGAGGGAAATTTTGCGGAGATCTACATCAAGCCATTTGTGGTAGAGATCGACTCCCACGAACACAATGCTCGCCGCCTTTCGGGCATTCATCAATTCTTGTTTTGCGCACAGCCTTTCTTCTACTATGTTGACATACATCAGGCCCTCGCGAACACCACGCAGCAATCGTTTTCTGGCAGATGGGTCAATGTCTGGAATGGCGACCGCTGTGCTCGTTAAGGTTGCGATCGGCAGTGCCCAATTGTTCGGTGGTTCTGCAGAATCCAGGGGAGGAACTGCATCGCTGTCGAAGTCCATGACCCCTGTGAACCCACGAGGATCCGTCTCTTTCAAAAGTTGCGAGAGATGTTTGGGCTGATTGTTCTTCCCCATCTTGATCCAACGCTCGATGGTGTCGCAGTTGTTCCGCATCATGACGTGCACCAATTCTTCCTCGCCCTCGAGATGCAAAATATATTGGCTGAAGTCCGGCTTTGAGGCCGAGCATTCTGGGGGTGAACTCGAGTGCGAGTCCTTGTCTGAATCGCTGATGTTCGGTTTGAACTTCTTCCTCAGATCGGAGCACAAATCACAGAACCACAAGATCGGACTCATGAACAGAATGGAGATCAGCCTCACGGCCTTGCTTCCCAACACGATCCCGACTTGTATTCTGATGAGCATATCCAAAACCACGTTCTTCGAGTCGTGGATGAGCTTACGAAACCGCTGGCTCCGGACGTGTAAATTGAACGGACGCTCCTTAATCTCTATGAATTGCTGTATCCAATACTTTTCGAGCTTGAATTCATCCTTGTAGCTCTTGTTACCCCGCCTCTGCCATTTGAATCTGATCGTGAGGAACCATCGGAATGCCGGGGCGATTGTGCCGACCCCGACTGCAATAGTCTGTGTGATGAGAATCGCGATGGTCAACCACCCATAGTCCGACACCCCATGGCCGGCGATCCAGTCGATTGACAAGGACGACAGGTAAGCCCGGAGGATCGCCTCCACCAGGGTCACCGCGCTCAGGAGGCAGAGCGCCCCGGAAGCAGTGCACGTCACGGACTGCGCCACGACGAATTGCGGGTTGCAGGAATGGGCCATCATCCCATACTTCAACAGGTCCTCCTTGAGCTTGTCGAAGACGTTGTCGCAGCTCCGGCTCGAGCTCTCCTTCGGGGTCTGCTCGTGCCTCTTGCAATACTTCATCTCCAAGTAGCACTTGCTCGTCGGGACCATCGCCGCCGAGAAGCTCAGGGTCACCAGCAACAGCAGCATCAGGGACAACACGAAGGCATGTTCCTCCCTGAATTCGAAGATCACTCCGGTGCCCAACTGCATACAGATGTTCACAAAAGATGTGATGACGAGAATCGCCAGAGCGATCACGTTGGACAGGAGCTCCTTGTTCTCCATCGACCCGAGAGAAGGCATCGAATTGCCCATCACGGTGCAGATCAGGACCGAGCTACTGAGCTTGGCGAGCTGCTCATGCATTAGCCACATTGGTGTGTTGAGGTCGACGGAGAGCTTGACTGTGACGGCGATGACGGTCAGTGACATGGCGTTGAGGGCGAAGTAGCGGCTCGGGAACCAGAGCTGCCGGTAGCGGAAGCCAGCGGTGGCGTCTGCGGCCATTGCGATCGCACAGGCCACGGAAGCCGCCGCTATGTAGACGCCGATCCAGGGAATGGGCTTGTTGAAGTTGGGATCGTTGTCGCAATAGTCCATGATGGCCCTCTCTGTTTCTCGGTATCGATTCCCCTGTTTCCTTCGAAGCTCTGCGACTGCGGGGGTTCCGTGACCGTTCCATTTTTTCCAGGCCCATTGACCTAGACGTCACCTTGCAAGTCAATTGCAATTGAATTCCATTTCGAAAGAGGATGCTTGCTTCTTGAATTTTGTGGGACCTTTGCAACTCCAATTTTCTGGCCACCGAGCTTGTGAAAAAGACGCAAATAATCCCCGAACATTCGCCGAATATATGATGCGGTCCTTGAACTTTTAAACTATTTAATATGATCCTCGAATTTTAGCCTAATACACAATGTGTTCCCCGAACGTCTGATGAGTTCAATGTAGTCCCAAAACTTTTAGTTATGTTCAACTTAATCCTTGGATTATATGAAAATGTTCAATGTTTTCCTGAAACTTTTGACACGTGTTCAATTTAATCTATAGACCATATGAAAATGTTCAATGTTGTCCCTGATTTTGAATTAATTGAAGGATTACATTGATCATTTTCATATAGTTCATGGATTAAATTGAACATATACTAAAAGTTTTGAGATTATATTGAATAAATTAAAAGATATTAAGCTAAAATTCAAGGATCATATTGAATAAATTAAAATTTAAAATCATATTATATATTGAGTCAAAATTCATGGATTATTTATAACATTCTTCCTATGAATTTTGTTCATTGGCTCTGTAGCTAAACGGGAGCCAATCTTTATAAGAGAAGTTTCAAATATTGCGGAGAGGAGGGGGGCTGTGATGTCACGCTTGACATCCAGAATTTCTTGTGGGGATTTTTTTTTTTTTCGTATAAATTTGAGGCTAGGTGGAGGATGGAGAGCAAAGGTTAAGATTATAAATGAGGAAAGAAAAAGAAAACAATTTTAGTCACACGAAGGTTTAGGACAATGTCTTTCGCTTGCGACAGCATCGTAGTTTACCTCTCTCGTTTGAGGCCGACAATTGGATTTGCTAAAATAGAAATATGACGGTGATACCGTGCGTTTGATAACGATTCTGTTCTCAGGAACAATTTTTTATCATAAATAATTTTTTCTGATTCTATTCCCAGAAACAATTTTTAAGTAAAAGAACACCCTTGATAACTGTCCAAAATTTTTATCCTCGAGATAGAAATATTTTTTGTAGGATTCTTAAATTTTTTTTGTTTCTTTTAATTTTTTAATGCGTGTATTATATTTTTCTTTTTTTCATTTTTTTTTTCCTTTTCTCTTCTTCTTCCTCCTTCTTTGAAGTGGTTGGTGGCCATCGCTGTGGCTGACGAACCGCTAGTCAAGGTCCAGCGAGCTCACTAGAGGCTCGCTTGGCCAAGGCAAACCTCAACCTTACCAAATCTAAGCGAGGCCAAGCCTCGCCGTGGCTTAGCGTCGTTGGGGTTGTCCATAGTCGAGGTCAGCGAATGGCCAAAAGAAATAAGAAGAAAGGGGAACAGAGGAAGAGAAAAGAGAAGAAAAGAGGAGAAATGGAAAAAAAGGAACTGATTCTAGGTATTGTTCCTAGGAACAAGCTGTAATTTTTTTCTACTTCTTAAGGTGTGTTTGTTTTGCGAAAGACAATTTTTGAGAAAATGTTTTCCTTATTTTCTAGCATTTGGTTTATTTAGAAAAATAAGTTAACTAAAAATATTTTCCAAGTCAATAGAAAATGTTTTCCTTAAAAAACTTAAATTCAAAAAGATGATTTCCCCTTTAAAAGAACTGGAAAATGTCTTCCAAAATGTTTTAAGATCCTTGCTTGATGAAAAAAAAAATTTCTAATTAAAAATTTTGAATTTGTTATTATATCTTTTCTTTTTTTATTTTCTTTCTTTTTTTTTTTTCTTGGTTTCTCTTTTCTTTCTTTGCATGTGAATGTAAAACCTGGTTCGTCCTTGTTTGTAGTGCGTGCGCCTGCACCTCGAGCATGGTGCTTGGAGCTCGAGCTTCGGTGGACGGAATCGCTGCAGAGGGAGGTGATGCGACATCCCGAAATTTCGGAAAAATAAATTATCGGATGAAAAATCGAAGATTGGAAGAAAAAGAAAAATGATAACAATATTATTATTATTTTTCTCTCTCTCTCTCTCTCCTCATTCCTCTCCTTCCCCCAACGTCTGCCCCACTCTCACGTATCTTTCTCCCCTCCTTCGCATGCAATTTCCTCCCCCTCTCTTTTCTTCTCTCTCCCCCACTTTTCCACCCCCTCACTCACGCCAACCCCTCTGCAGCAATTTCCCCTCAACTTCCCCCCTTTTACTTTATTGTTTCTCTCTCCTCTTCCCCCTTTCCTCCCTCTCGATAACCCCCCCTCTTCCTTTTCTCTTTCTCTCTTGAGTTTCTCTTCTGCTTTGCTTCCAAAACAGCACCGTGTGCTGCTATTTTTGCCCCAAGCCAGCCACCATCTTACGCCATGGCCGTGGGCCATCGCTGTCCGCAAGCTGCCGGCCACCGCCAAAGAGCCGCACCACCCATTTGCGAGCTGTCCGCCTGCCGTTCGTGCCAAATCAGAAACCACCACCGCCGAGACCCACTTTTGCCGACCGTCTCCATGACATTTTGGATGTAATCGTGAGTAGCCCTCGCCACCGCCATCTCGCTCATGTCGTTGGAATTGTCGTCCGGTGAGTTTAGCTCCTAATCCTTTGATTAGTGCCTAAACTTGCTTAGGAAGTTGATTAGGTTTAAGATTGGTTTAGGATGGCTTAAATAGAGACTAGTGATGATCTATAATAGTTAGATTAGTATTAGAATTGGTTAATATTAGTTAAATCAGGGAGATTTGCATCATTGGGGATGATTTGGGTGAAAACAGAGGCTGTTCTTCAGAACTGGTTACCGGATGTTTGCTGTTTGTTAATTTTGTAAACTGAGATTTGTTGCGATTTTGAAGGGATTTCCTTTTGAAGAAATGTTTTAGACACCTTTAATCATAACACATATTTTTCTCATGATTTTTGGGAATTAAAAAGAAGACGATTTTAGCTCCGTTATCTTTAAACAGAAAGTCGGACTATACTGGAAATCCCAACCTGTTAGGATTCTAGGGGTATTTACTGACTCTTAGGGTTCGAATTTCCAAACGTTTTCCTCACAAATTTGTTTGTTACATTTTCTAGTTTAACATACTCGAATTTCAGATCAAACGGACCTGTTTCAGACCCCGAACTAAGCTGATTTTGGAAAACCAACCATCTGGAAACGGACCCGATTTTGGTTCTGGATCGAGTGAGTTATTGGGCCGAATCCAAAAGGATTTGGGTCTCGGTGTCTTCATGAAAAATGTTTGTTTACGTGTCCTATGTCACATATTCAAATTTCGGAATTTTTTGAGCTCGATTGGTTAGGTTTATGGATTTAAATTTGGAGACGCGCAAAGGACCAGTTTAAGCCAATTAAGACCGATTTTAGTTGGGAGATGGTTCTTGATGCTTTGCTTGCTTTAATTGGTGTTTTTAATGACTTGTGGATTTAATTTATTAGTTACTTAATTCTGGAATTTCACTGTTCATCCGAGAATGAAAAGTGGTCTAATTTCATGTGTATTGATTTTATGAAGTGAATGGATGTGTAAATGCATGAGCATCCGCATGAATTGGGTGATGTTTTGTGCAATTGTATGGTGATTGGAAACTGTTGGTATTTAATTAGAAAATACCGGGTGTCAGGTTTTGGACGCTGAAAGTGTTTTAAATACTATATCAAACTGTGGGATTTTAAAAGAGATGACACATTTTCTGGTTCAATCTGACCGTGTCCTCACACGTGATTATTTTACCATACATTTCTAATATAAAGAAACTAGGCCGGGATCACCATTTTAATTGAGGTATTTGAGTGCAATGCACGGTGTCCTAGGTCGAAATTGAATGAATGCATGAATGATATGAGATGCCGTCATAAGCCTTTGGGGCCGAACGATGCTCCTTCAAGAATACCCCAAGTCAACGGATGCTAGTCGCAGTGGAGGCTGGGCCGATGCTCCTATATGGAATGTCGTCTAGATGTAGACGTTGCTATGCTCGATGGTGCGAGACGATGCCCGGCTACGCCAGAAGATTGCTGACTGTTGAATCGACTGTGATCGATGGGTCGAAATGAATTGGAATGCATGAGTATTGAAATGGTTGGGCCTTATTATGGGGTAAAATTGTGTGGCATGGAATGGGACGTGTCACATCGATTTTACCTTATAATTGAGACCCATGTGATTGATCGATATGTACTGTGTGGCGCACTAATATGCAAGAACGCATGAGAATCATGGCATCTTTGGTTCTAGTCATGCATGAGTTGAGCACACTGTTTATGGCATGCATGCATGGATCGATAACGCGTTTCGCACATGCTTCTACTCTGCTGAGAACAAAGCCTTGAGGGGTGGCTTGACTGGGATGGCGGTTCATCCGCGCTAGTGTGAGGCCTAAAGAGGACAATATTGGACTAGGATGAGGGATGGCGGTGCGTCTGCGCCTTTACCTCAAACAATGCGTTCGTGTTGCAATGGCCAGGTGAGATCGCTTGTAACGCGATTCATACGTGATTGATGGATTGCATCATCTAATGGCCATGTGCATTGCGTGTATCGTGTTGAGTTATAACGTGCAGGGTATGGTATACCAGATAAGGATGTATGCGAATCGACTATTGATTGTTGATTGTTAATCTTTGGATTTGTTGTGGGATGGTTCTGAAGTGACACCCTGAGTTGAGTTGGTGTATTAATCAGGGGACTAGGGGAAGAACTCGCTGAGATTTACATCTCACTTGTTATTGAATAACCATTTTCAGGTCCCCAATGGAAAGAACCTGGAGCTTGAAGCGGAAGGTTAGGAGCATAGGTGGCTCAGTAATTCTTTATGAAATAGACATTCTGTATAAGCTTGAGGTGTTTATGAAAGTGTATTTGATTCGAAATTGGTTGTCCTACTTTTTTATCCCATGTTTGTTGTTGTTAGGGGATTAGTTAATTCGCTTCCGCATGTGCAATAAAATGAAAAAGGTCGGCGACAAGTCCTGGGAATGTCGCAAAATTCTATCAACCACCGAGGGACGTGCGCACGCTCAAGGTTCGGGCGTGACATCCCCATTTAGTGGTATCAGAGCGAGTTTAGCATTTGGAATGATAAAGTGCGATGGATTTTGGGATACTTAGTAGGAAAGGCTTTTTCCTTATGCAGACGCCTGTGATTGGCTAACTGATTGATAGTTGTTTGGTGTGGATCATTCAATTTTCCCTAATTCGGTGTGGAATAAGAAGGCCGGTTCTGTAGAGATCTTGTAGGATGAGTGATCCGAATCAGAGGACTCCTAAGAGGAGGTCTGTTGCGTCTGTCACTTGGGATGGGACGCCGACTAGGGTCAGTACCTGAGGAAGAGCGCAGGCTTAGGCCAGTGCGAAGCCTGCGCTCTTGAGAAAGTACCGCCTCAGGCTGGTACTGGTGTAGTAGCACTTGATGATCCTAGATTAGATAGGATCGTGCAAACGCTTGAGTCATTGGGAATTTTGATGGGACAGCAAGTTTAGAATCAAGCTGCCACTACTGCTGCTGCAGCCGCACCTGCTAAAGTCCAACCTAGGATTGTGATCGGTAGGAGATTGATGCACAAGCTGGTAGAGCAGTTCTTGAGACTTGAGTCACCGAGGTTCAGTGATGTGGGCGACCTCAAGACTGCGACCGTTTTTGGTTAAAAGATGTTAAGAAGACCTTCATCATGCTGAGGTGTTTAGAGGAAGATCGAGTATTTCTGGCAGCTTATCAGCTTCAAGGTAATACCAGTACGTGGTGGGAAGCCACTCAAGGAAGAGTGTTCTCGGAAGGCATAGCTAAGACTTAAGGTGCCTTTTGTGAGGCTTTCAATAGAAAGTCCTTCTTAGACAGTACGAGAGAGTTCAAGATGACAGAGTTCCAACAACTTTGCGAGAATTAGATGTCTATAGATCAATACGAGGCAAAATCTACAGAGTGGTCTAAGTATGCACCGAGACTAATCGAGGACCCAGTAGATGGGACAAAGAGGTTTTTTGGACGATTTAAAACTAGACATTGGAAGTTAGTTGATGTCTATGAACCTGAAGGATAAGCAAGCTTGGGATAGTGCATTACTAGGATGGGTAACCTCCTGGGATAGTGCCTAACCATGCGCCAAAGGGTAAAACCGTGAGGCTCGGTAGGGGATGGGCCAAAGTGGACAATGCCTCTGTGAGTTAGTCCCTATAGAAACGAGACCCCTTCAGTAGATGTGTAGCTCGGGGACGAATCAAGTGAAGGCTAGTGGGCTTGTAACGACCCGATCCGATAAAGGCGAAGAGTGATCGCCGAGGCTAGAGAGCCTGGACAAGGAACGGCTCTTGGCAGGCTTCTAGGATGGCGAAAGGGGTAGGAATGAACCGGACTATGCACCAAACATGAGGGGCAGTGTTTCTGGGATGATTTAGCAGAGCGGCGCAACAAAAGTATTGTTAAGCTTGTAGAACTTCGGTTTAATGGAATAAGGTTGGAGAAAGAAGGAGCATCTTGCTATAATGGATTGTTATTGTGAAGCAATTCAGTTTAACTTGGTGGCGAGAGGTAGTTTTGAATTTATTGAAAATCGAGGAGGACCCTCGATTACTTTGATTTCATTTGTTGAGGCAACCCGGTTACTAGATGGGGTTGCCAAGGTTAGTTGGCAATTGTAGTTGACACGACAGTTGAAAAGCTGGAGATCGAAGATATTACTGTGCACCCAAGCAAGATTGAAGCAGTAATTAATTGGCCGACACAGACTACAGTGACAGAGATCAAAAGTTTTCTGAGTTTAGCAGGGTATTACAAACGATTTGTAGAATGTTTTTTTGCGTTAGCGTCGCCATTGACTCGACTTCTAAAGAAGGAAGAAAAATTTGTATGGACAAGTGAGTGCGAGTATAGTTTTCAAAAGCTAACCACCGCGCCTGTGCTAACCCTTCCTTCTGGTCCTGGAGGATACGAGATCTATAACGATGCGTCATTTAGAGGACTGGGTTACATGTTGATGCAACATGGCAGAGTTGTTGCATACGCGTCCCGTCAGTTGAGACCTCACAAATTGAATTATCTGACGCATGACTTAGAACTCGCATCAATCATTTTTGCTCTGAAGATTTGAAGACATTATTTGTATGGAGAAAGATTCAGATCTTCACGGACCACCAGAGTCTCAAGTATTTATTTTCTCATAAGAAATTGAATATGAGATAGTGTCGCTAGATGGAACTTCTGAAGAACTATGATTGTGATATTTTGTATCACCCAGGAAAAGCGAATAAAGTCGTCGATACGCTGAGTCGGAAGTCTTCAGTTGCCCAAATGGTACTCAAGGAATGGACTTTGATCGAGAAGGCTAGAGATTCAGATTTCAAGTTTGAGGTAGGCCATCTTTCAAATCTTATATGAATTGAACCGGAACTACAGATGAGGATTAAGACACTTCAGTGGACCGACCCAGAGATTCCGAAAATTGTACAAGAGGAGGTAGAAAAGAGAAAACCAGATTTTTACATTTTAGAAGACGGAATGTTGAGATTCAAAGGATGATTGTGTGTACCTGATGATGCAGAACTTAAGGAGGAAATCCTATCAAAAGCACATTGTAGCAGTTATAGCATACATCTTAGTAGTACGAAGATGTATCAGAATTTGTGTCAACACTATTGGTGGTCCAGTATGAAAGCAGACATAGCTAAGCATGTTGCCAAGTGTTTGACGTGTCGGCAAGTAAAGGCTCAGCACTGTAAACCAAGAGGACTTTTATAACCTCTCGAGATTCTCGAGTGGAAATGTGAGCATATTATAATGGATTTTGTGACAGGCTTACCGAGAAGTCAGAGGGGTAACGATTCTATTTGGTGTGATGTAATGAATAATCTAAGTCAAGCAATCTTAGTGGTCGATAGACTGACGAAGATAGCTCACTTCATCGCAGTACGAAAAGACTTGGACTTGGATAGGCATGCAGAGTTGTATGTACGTCAAATTGTTCGTTGGCATGGAGTACTAGTGATGATTACGTTCGACCAAGACCCAAGATTTACAGCTGCTTTTTGGGAAAAGTTTGCAAAATGCATTGGGAATGAAGCTATAGTACAGTATGGCTTATCACCCTCAGACAGATGACCAGTCTGAGAGGACGATTCAAACTCTCGAAGACATGCTACGAGCTTGCGTGTTGGATTTCAAAGGAAGCTGGGAAGAACGACTTCTTTTCGTCGAGTTTGCCTACAACAACAACTATCAGTAGAGCATTCAGATGGCTCCTTTTGAAGCGTTGTATGGCAGAGCGTGCAGAACACCGATATGTTGGGGGTGAAATCGGGGAACGAAATATCACGAGCCTAGAGTTAGTCCAGCAATTAGTGGATGCCGTCACAGTTATCAGAGATAGATAAGTGCCGGAGACCATTGGAATTTCAAGTTAGTGAACACGTGTTTTTGAAAGTGTTACAAATGAGAAGTACTTCACACTTTGGCAAGAAAGGGAAACTAAGTTTGAGGTACGTAGGTCCATTTGACATCCTGAAATTCGAGTCCTCTGAGGGGTGAATGGATGTGAATTTCGTCGATGCATTATTGGTTGATCTCACTCGAAATTGATCACTCTTGAGATATTGACCGTGAGGGGAAAGGCTAATGAGGACAGAACTCGTGCGACTAAAGAACTTGACCTGGGAAAACGACTTGACCGTGAGACTTGAGTGAGGACAATCCTATAGATAGGCAGGCCGATTTCAAGGACGACTAGAAGTTGATTCGCGGACAGAACATAATGGAACAACGAGTGATTCCGTTTACTGTTATTAAATCCACGAACGACCCTAGGTCGATCCTTAGTAATGGTGTACTTTGAAATAAGAATCTATTCTCCGCAATTTTATGTAATCAAGGGCGTCCATGAGTCGAAATGTCTTGAACGTGGTTTGGCACGAGTCGGTCACGTGTGAATCCTCAAAGCCACCTGTTAGTCTAAGTTATACCAAAAATGGCATCAGGGCGAAATCCATGTGGCATGAGGACTAAAGATTGGACTTTGAATTATCAGGAACGTCCGAGACAGAAAAAGCTACTTGGAGAAGCGAAGAATCGATGAGACGACAATACCTCCACCATTTTGAAGAAGAATTTTAACGGTTTAAATTTCAAGGACGAAATTTTTATAAGAGGGGAAGAGTTGTGACATCCCGAAATTTCGGAAAAAGAAATTATCGGATGAAAAATCGGAGATTGGAAGAAAAAGAAAAATGATAACAATATTATTATTTTTTTTTCTCTCTCTCTCCCCATTCCTCTCCTTCCCCCAACGTCCTCCCCACTCTCACGTATCTTTCTCCCCTCCTTTGCACGCAATTTCCTCCCCCTCTCTTTTCTTCTCTCTCTCCCACTTTTCCACCCCCTCACTCATGCCAACCCCTCTGCAGCAATTTCCCCTCAACTTCCCCCCTTTTACTTTATTGTTTCTCTCTCCTCTTCCTCCTTTCCTCCCTCTCGACAACCCCTCTCCCCTCTTCCTTTTCTCTTTCTCTCCTGCTTTGCTTCCAAAACAGCACCGTGTGCTACTATTTTTGCCCTACGCCAGTCACCATCTTGCGCTATGGCCGTGGGCCATCGCTGTCCACAAGTCGCCAGCCACCGCCAAAGAGTCACACCACCCATTTGCGAGCCGTCCACCCGCCGTTCTTGCCAAATCAGAAACCACCACTGTCGAGACCCACTTTTGCCGACTGCCTCCGTGACATTTTGGATGTAACCGTGAGTAACCCTCACCACCGCCGTCGCGCTCATGTCGTCGGAATTGTCGTCGGGTGAGTTTAGTTCCTAATCCTTTGATTAGTGCCTAAACTTGCTTAGGAGATTGATTATGTTTAAGATTGGTTTAAAATGGCTTAAATAGAGACTAGTGATTATCTATAATAGTTAGATTAGTATTAGAATGGGTTAATATTAGTCAAATAAGGAAGATTTGCATCATTGGGGATGATTTGGGTGAAAACAGAGGCTGTTCTTCAGAACTGGTTCCTGGACGTTTGTTGTTTGTTAATTTTTTTGACTGAGATGTGTTGCGATTTTGAATGGATTTCCTTCTGAAAAAAATGTTTTAGACACCTTTAATGATAACACATATTTTTCTCAGGATTTTTGAGAATTAAAAAGAAGACGATTTTAGCTCCATTATCTTTAAATAGAAATTCGGACTATACTGAAATCTCGACCTGTTAGGATTCTAGGGGTATTTACTGACCCTTAGGTTCGAATTTCCAAACGGTTTCTTCACAAAAGTTGTTTGTTACATCTTCTAGTTTAACATACTCGAATTTCAGATCAAACGGACCTGTTTCGGACCCCGAACTAAGCTGATTTCGGAAAACCGACCATTTGGAAACGGAACCGATTTTGGTTTTGGATCGAGTGAGTTATTGGGCCTAATCCAGAAGGATCTGGGTCTCGATGTCTTCATGAAAAATGTTTTTTACGTGTCCTTTGTCACATATTCAAATTTGGGAATTTTCCGAGCTCGATTGGTTAGGTTTTTGGATTTAAATTTGGAGACGCGCAAAGGATCAGTTTCTGCCAATTAAGACCGATTTTAGTTGGGAGATGGTTCTTGATGCTTTGCTTGCTTTAATTGGTGCTTTTAATGACTTGTGGATTCAATTTATTAGTTACTTAATTCTAGAATTTCACTGTTCATGATGCACTGTTCACGAGTTACTGTTCACGTGCACTGTTCACCCGAGAATGAAAAGTGGTCTAATTTCATGTGTATTGATTTTATGAAGTGAATGGATGTGTAAATGCATGGGCATTCGCATGAATTGTGTGATGTTTTGTGCAATTGTATGGTGATTGGAAACTGTTGGTATTTAATTAAAAAATACCAAGTGTCGGGTTTTGGACGTCGAAAGTGTTTTTAAATACTATATCAAACCGTGGGATTTTAAAAGAGATGACACAAATTTTCTAGTTCAATCTGACCGTGTCCCCACACACGATTATTTTACCCTGCATTTATAATATGAAGAAAATAGGCCGGGATCACCATTTTAATTGAGGTATTTGAGTGCAATGCACGGTGTCCTGGGCCGAAATTGAATGAATGCATGAATGATATGAGATGCCGTCACGAGCCTTTAGGGCCGGACGATGCTCCTTCGGGAATGCCCCAAGTCAACGGATGCCGGTCACAGTGAAGGCTGGGCTGATGCTCCTATATGGAATGCCGTCTAAATGTAGACGTTGCCATGCTCGATGGTGCGAGACGATGCCTAGCTACGCTGGAAGGTTGTTGACTGCTGAATCGACATTGGTCGGTGGGTCGAAATGAATTGGAATGCATGAGTATTAAAATGGTTAGGCCTTATTATGGGGTAAAATTGTGTGGCATGGAATGGGACGTGTCACATCGATTTTACCTTATAATCGGGACTCGTGTGATTGATCGATATGTACTGTGTGGTGCACTAATGTGCAAGAATGCATGAGAATCATGGCATCTTTGGTTCTAGTCATGCATGAGTTGAGCACACTGTTTATGGCATGCACGCATGGATCGATAACGCGTTTCACACATGCTTCTACTTTGCTGAGAACAAAGCCCTGAGGGGTGGCCCGACTGGGATGGCGGTTCGTCCGCACCAGTGTAGGGCCCAAAGAGGATAATACTAGACTGGGATGAGGGATGGCAGTGCGTCCGCGCCTCTACCCCAAACAACACGTTCGTGTGTCAATGGCCAGGTGAGATCGCTTGTAACACAATTCGTATGTGATTGATGAACTGTATCATCTAATGGCCATGTGCATTGCGTGTATCGTGCTGAGTTACGATGTGCAGGGTATGGCATATCAGGTAAGGATGTATGCGAATTGACAATTGATTGTTGATTGTTAATTTTTGGATTTGTTGTGGGATGGTTCTGAAGTGATACCTCGAGTTGAGTTGGTGTACTAATCGGGGGACTAGGGGAAGAACTCGCTGAGATTTACATCTCACTGGTTATTGAATAACCATTTTCAAGTCCCCAGTGGGAAGAACCTGGAGCTTGAAGCAGAAGAGTCAGGAGCATAAGTGGCTCAGTAGTCCTTTATGAAATAAACCTTCTATATAAGCTTGAGGTGTTTATGAAAGTGTATTTGATTCGAAACTGGTTGTCCTACTTTTCTATCACATGTTTGTTGTTGTCAGGAGATTAGTTAATTCGCTTCCGCATGTGCAATAAAATGAAAAGGGTTGGCAACAAGTCTTGGGAACGTCGCAATATTCTATCAACCACTGAGGGACGTGCACGCGCTCGAGGTTCGGGGCATGACAGGTGAGGTCGTCGAAGATGGCGGTGATGGCGGTGGACAGGAGGAAGGGATGATGGGTTTGGTGGAAAGGCGGCTGGGAGAGAAGGGAAAAGGGGAAAAAAAAATATAAAAAAAAAATGTTTATTTAAAAATTGATTTTTTTTTATGTGAGAGAAAGTATTTTCCAATAAGGTCCAAATAGGAAAGAACGTTTTCAATGATATATACCAAACAAAAGAAAACTAATCATATTCATAGAAAGTATTTTTCAAGAAAATATTTTCCTTAACCATTGAGTTTTCCATGAAACAAATGCACCCTTAATTCTATTTCAAATCTTTTATTGAGAACAAAAAAAATATATATATTTTTGATCCCGAGAATAAAAATTTTACCAAACGAGTTTTTGTTCTGTTTTCGTTCCGGAAAACAAAAGAACAGAAATAGTTACTCCGAGGATAGTTATCAAATAGGGCCCAAGCTAGTGATGAATATATTTTGTCGTTATTTGGATTGTATTCGAGTACGAAGTGATATGGAGAATGAGAAATTCAATCTACGTAAGTCGACACATATGCATTGATGGTAGACTCGAAATTAGGGATGCTAGCTTGAATATTTTTGCAAGATGGAAAATGGTTCGGTGCAATTGTGTAGTTTGTGAATTTTTTATGAGGTAATAAATTAATTTGAGGAACTATGTCATAGGGTATAAATTTGAGATTTTTAATAGTATTAATTGTTGATTGTCTAAATAAATCTTTCTACCTTCACAAGCTTATTGATAAAGTTTCTTCGACACCAAATCCAGTCAACCATTAGAAGACACTAAAATATGTATGTGGATTCCCACGTGGACACAATAGGAAAATCATCGAAGTCCGGTATGCATAAATCTTAGCTCATGTGGAAATCTACGTGAATGTCCTTATTGGAAAAAAATCTTATCCATATCGCATTGTGGAATTGTTCGATAGCCATGCCGAATGGATTTTGCAAGGTTTAGCGTCGGAAGGACTTGATTACAAAATTTAAGAAAATAAAAAGATTTAATGGACAAATTAAAGGGAAAGAGGCTTAATTAGAAAAACCGCAAAAGTGTAGAGATGAAAAGTCAAAAAAGAATTTACAATATAAAATACTTTTTAAGAAAAGGGAAAAAAAAAAGTGCCAATATGGCAACTCGGTTTGAGTCGGGCCGGGCCGGGCCGAACTTAGTTCTCGACCGAAACGAAAACTCAGGTCGAGTTGTGCAGGGTCGAGATTCCTGTTGGATTTGGGTTGCCGCCCGATCCGACTGTCGTTCTCCTTCTCCTTCGTCTTCCATACCCGAATCTGGTTCTCAGTAGTTGCTATTAGAGAGAGAAACTCGGCAAAAGTAGAGAGAGAGAGAGAGAGGATGGGACGAGGACCAATTTCTACAAGAATCCTTCGTTCGCTTACAATAAAGACTTCAATCTCTCCTCCGCTCTTCGAAACCTCAAAGGTAACTTCCTCCCTCCTCTTTTTCCGCCTGGCTACAAAATGCGAGCCAGTCTCATCGTCAAAATTCGTTTTCCATTTTTCTCATTGATTCGTTGCGCTACGCATCTTGAAGTGGTAGCTTACAACATCGTGACTAGACCGAGCGCCGACACCGGCGCCGCTGCCATAAGGACTCTGGAGCGCCGTGTGGCGGGAGCGGTGTCACCATGGAGGATGATCGGCCGATGTCGCATGAGGAATATGTCTAAAAAAGGAGGTAATTGTGGATTTTTCTTTCGCGATGCTTATTGAAGATTCCAACTTTGTAGTATCTATGTTCTTACTGTGTCGAATTGTGTAAGGAAACATATTCCTAAAAATCGATCCAATATTCAAAAGATCGAATATCGAAAACGAACGCTGAAACGTGCTCGGAAACATGCTACACCAATTGAAGGCATATCACGGAGTTGGACATACCTTGATTGCCATAGATTAAGTACCGTCGCAGTTTTGAGGAATTCTTTAAAGCCCTAGTTCCGTTCGTTGAGAGAGGCGCGTACTGTTTCAAAATGGGGAAAATAGATAAACATATTTCTCTTTTGAAAATGCAACTGTTCAAATACCCCTTTTTACTTTTATTATTATTATTATTATTTTATATATTACAATAACTCCACTCTTTTATGGGCCCTTCACTTACGGGTTGGGTTTTGGTCCAATATTGGCGGACGGGCTTAACTTGGCTCATCAAACATAAAACCCATCTTCTCCTACTCGAACATGATGGGCCAAATAGAACTCTCTTTACCTCTCTGCAATATTCATACCAGTAAATAATCCGTGTGACCAACATACTTTGAGAGCTCGTTGTCATATATCTGTTAGGAATATATAACAGCTCATAATAGGCATCATATTTTGGAGTAGATATAATATGCAATACCTTAGATCGATTGATTACATTTATATCTTTCTTGATCTCTTTTTAACAATGATATATTGTATTCACAATTATGATTATCCCAAAAACAATCATAATTGGTTGACCAGTGAATACAAAACTAGACTATGATTCTTCAAACTCGATCTTCCTCTTTCCTTGAAACTCTCAATTTCAATTCAACTTGATTTTCTAGAAATGTCCCATTAGATCGAATCAATTCATGATCATTAACAACATTCTAAAATAGCAAACACTAAATAGAAATCTTGAAAATAAGTAAGAATTATGAGGGCACTTAATTAAAGAACTCTTTTCTTCAAGAGTCTCACACGACATAAAAGTTGAAATCAAAATTTTTGCCACTCTTGTTGGTTGTTTCATGCATACGTAAAAATTAATCCCTAATTTTTTATAAACAACTAAACGGGTTACCAAAATTTAGGTGTCAACACTATCGTTAATGGATATCCAATGTCAATTGCTTCTGTTATTATTAATTGTTGTGAGTAGTTCATAGAAGTTTTAGTAGCTTCACTTATTTTGCATAGAAGATTATATTAATGATAATTTCAAGTTAGGATTTTTGGATGATGATTGGAAATATATTGACATTTTGATTCTAAAACTTTATTTGAAATTATTCATTAATATGATGAGTTTATGCCAAAAGGATGCATAAATGATAGACATTAATAATTCGTATATATGTGTCTGACATGTTCAGATCCAATGGCTTTAACAACTAAGAGCAGAGTCGTTGAATTGAACAAAGGTGAGAAGCTGAACAGTGATAATTATGAAATATAGCATATGAAAATCCAATATGTGTTAGAAGAGCAAGAGGCACTAGAAGCTTTTAATCATGAATTCTATGAAAGAGTAGATACGTGAACTCAAGTTAGATATTAGGGAAATCTGAACTATCATCTGTACGGTATTGAAGGTGTAGACATACACTCCATGGAAAATGAGTTAATACCGTAATACATATTTCATTTAACCCCTAAACAAAAATAACACATAATGTTAGAAGCATTCATTTTTTAGTTTACATTATTTATTTTTATCGCATTTGCATTGGACCGACTATCAACTGATGAGCTTTAATTTTATGAATTTGGGATATAGATATATTTCGGAAAGGATTTGTTCTATTCTTCCAATATTCGATAATATGGCAGGAGATTTTTCTTATATTCAGGCAATATATACACCGAGGGATATTTATTGGCTGAAAGGAAGGTTTCTGATGGAATATTTAGAAAAAGATAAAAGAGAATATTGCGTGTGAGTGCATATATCTCGACGATATATTCATGAGACTATGTGCGAACAAAAGTTGATTTTCATGCATATTGAAAAAAGAAATTTGAATTTGATATGGGTAGATCGAAAAAATGAAAAAAAGGAAATAAAATATAAGTCATTTCCCTTTAAAAGGTTCCGCGTACGGTGGAATAATTGGGGGCGGGGATTTTTTCAATTTTTTAAGGCCAAAAATCAACACAAATGGGAGAGTTCTTTTTGTTTTTCTTTCTTTCTTTCTTTGGGGGTCAAAGTCAACAAAGAAAAAGGGGGTTTGAAATTCTGAAGGGGGCAAGAGAAAATATTGGGTGGTTTGGGAGCGCCACGTCAGCGTGGTCCCGGACCACTCGCGCGGCGCCATGTGGAAGAGGAGAGAGACAACATGAGAGACAGCCTTGGCCCACCTCTTTGACGCTCTCTCTCCTCTTTCTCCTCTCTATCTCTCTCCTCTTCCACGTGGCGCCGCACGAGTGGTCCAGGACCACGCTGACGTGGCGCTCCCGGACCACCCAATATTTTCTCGGGGGGCAGAGAGAAGGGACGCGAGAGTGATGGGAGAGAGAGAAAAACCAAAAAAGAAAAAGAAAAGAAAAACGAAAACAGAGGAAGAAGAAAGGAGATAGGGCGTCTCCTCGTGGCTGCTTGATCGCCATTACTGCCAAAGCTTCAAACGCCGACACCTTCGCCTGCCACCGCTGCTTCTGCTCCATCCGCGACCTATAGCTGAACCTCTGTCACTCCCGCTACAGCTACCGCAACAATCGCCACTAATGCTTCTGCCCCACAGTAGCTCGCCGCTGGTCACTGCACCTCCACCTGTAGAACCCGCGAGCACCGCCAGTAGCCCGACCTTTTGCTTGAGCAACCGCCGGCATCCCAAGCTGGTCGACGAGCCCCCTCGCCGCGCGACCTACAACACCCTTCGTCGCTACCGCCAGCCATCGCCGCTCCGAGCCCCATCGCCTTAGCGACCACCCGAGCCTCCACCGCCAATGCCAGCAGCCGCGAGCACCCACGTCGGTCACCGCTGCTCCTGTAGCTAGCCCCAAACGCAACGCCAGCAACCGAGCCTCCACCACACATTTGCCTATCGTCCTCTATGCCGACTGCCGTTGCTTTTGCTTCGCTCGCGCCTTGCAACCAGCCCCAAATGCCGCAGTAGCAGCCCGTTCGTCGCTGTTGATTGCCAAGCCACTGCACGCCCGTCGCTGACTTCCACCCGACGACCCATGACCTGCAACACCTTTGCCGCCCTTCCGTTCCTCGCCGGAGCTTCGAGTGTTGTTGCCATTGCTGTCCCACCCCGATGAGCCGATTGCGATCCCGGTCCGATTGCGCAAAGTCCAAATTTGGAAGCCAATATTCAGATCAGGTAAAATTCTGTCTAATTTGATTTATGAATCTTCCGTTTCCTTATTTAAAAAAATGTCGTTGATGCACATGATCGAAGTTCATGATATATAGTTCTATTCGTAATCTCGAGTAGCCTTCTAAATTAGGAAATCTTCCTAATTTCACAACGTGCATACGATCGATAGTCTGATTTCACGCCCGAAATATGACTCGCAATCGCACAGAAAAATCGTCAATCCGATCTCACGCCCGAGATACGATTTGTGATTTTGTTAAAAATTGGTTAATCCGATCTCATGTGTGAGATACGGTTCATCAATCATATCGCCTGATTTGCTGTCGTGCTGTTTGAATTGATTTTGTTTCCGTAAAAGAAACCCAAAAAATATATTTGAGTTAGATTAGGTTCATGTTAGAATATTACTTATTTTAGGGTTATTTTGCATGTTTAGAATAGGAAATTTATTTATTTTCGAATTTTTGAAATAAAAATCCCAAAAGAAAACATTAATTTAGAATGTTAGTTCTTCCTTTCATTAATTTGTCATTCATTGCACGTCATCTAAATGTGTAAATGTTAGAATAGTTGCATTAATCTTTTCCTATTACTATATTAGGTCATTTAATAAATATCACGTGACATATAGTTCGCATGTTAATGTTAGATTACATGTTGCATGTCATTTTAGTTAAAATAATTTTGTACGTCATTGCATTGCATTGCATGTAATTTTTAGGCTTCATTTAAACAAAAGAAAATCTTGAAAAGGATTGAGTAATTGCGTGTTTATTAGAAATCATATCTAGAACTGTTGATGTGAATTCTAATCTAACATTACAAATACTTTCGTTGCTATGAGGTAAGTCCCATAATTTATTTATTGCTTTATTTGGGTATTAAATTGATGGTTTGCGCACCCGCATGATCACCTTATATGTTAGGGAAGTAAATTAAAATCAATTCAAGCTGTCTTCAAAACATTTTTTTGAAATAAAAGAGAAAGGTACCAAAGAGGCGTTAGAGAAATCTAGCGTAATCAAGTCCCTAAACTCACAATCTCTGGTTCGCAGAGTAAAATAAATCTCCCGTTACTTTACTTAGGTTTCTAATTGATCCACTAAAAATAGATTAGTGGAGACTCTTAATTAAAAAATAATTTGCATGTTAACAACTTGAACAGAAGTCTTAAATTGGTATGGGCTTAGGAGAGCCCGAGCTAAGTCTAGACTTAGTAATCTATTAGCCAAATCCTAAGTGGTTCACCCAAGGCTAGGTCACAACAGATAGAATAAGAATATTTCAACATAATGTAACCAATACATCAATTGCTACAACGACATCAACATGGTAGAAATAATCTACATAAGATATCCATAAAACATACTTAAATAAACACTACTAGAATTAGCTAATGCCAGGTCAAACTATGAACATGGAAAGATCCTTTTAATTTCTTGGAAATTTCCTCTGTAAATTCATAAGGCACATTCGACAACCACAGAAAAACAGATGGAAATCCCTTAGAATTTCTTCTTCGCACATCCATCCCCAATCGGATTGAACTTATTCCTTGGATCAAAGTCTTTGTGGCTTCAATCTGATAATATTCCTTAAAAAAAAACCACTACTAGCTTCTTATAACTAGGAACCATATTGACCTTTCATAGACGATTCAACACTCTTTGCTATTCAGATGGAAGAGTGTTCATGAAGAATCGCATCATCTCAAAAGCCGGCATGGGATAACCCTTCCAAATGACTTCTTGTATTTCTTATTGACCTCACGAATATATTCAATTAAATCACTACTTTCTCATCGATAATCAGTCAACTTAGCTATCAACCTTGAAAGCATTTTCTTTTGACTTTCTAATTGTGCACTAATAAATGTGCGCTTACGAAGGGAAAGCATTGTTCCTGCAACAAATGCAGAACAAAAAAGGAATTAGTTATAATCCATAGGGACTTAATTGAAAAAGAAACACATTTTTCGTTTTTTCTTTTGTTGGGTCAACGATCAACGATCAACGGTCAAGAAGTCAATGGTCAACGCGGTCAACAATCAACGGAGACCAGGTCGGGTTGAAAGGGTCCAATCGGGTCAAACCTGTTGGAATATAATATGCAGAAACGACAGGATTTTGCAATTTATATTAACGTGAAATCACCAAACAAATAAACGAGAAATAACAAGGATACCATAAATTTACGTGGTTCAGTCTGAGTATTGGTACTTACATCCACAAGGAGAGCTAGCAGCAAATAATTCATTATTCGAAAAATCAAAGTTTACAATCGCTCACACGCTCGAGTGTTTCCCACACCTAGATTTAACGCAAAACTCAAAGTGTTTATAAATAAACAATTCACTTGGACGTAAATTCACGGCACAAAATCATTGCGCATTCAAGCTCAAAATAAAACGCTTTACATACGCCAAAACAAGAACTTTAACATTCATCTTTGGTCCACATACGTACGGATTCACGTTTTTGTTCAAAGCTTCGTGCGGTGTGACTCTTCTCCTAGACCCGCGGCTCTTGCTCGTTTTTATTTCCTTTGTCGTGCGGCGCTCTTCAGGTTTTCTTTTCGCGGCTCCACTCTCAAGCGGCGTGGATGTGCGAAGGGCTTCTTTCTTTATTTCCTTTTAGCTTTTATATTGTGTGCCCAAAGTCAAGACTTTGACTTTGGGCGCCACGTAGATAACCTTATTCGGCTCCAACAGATAAAGAAGAATCTTTGCTCCTTTTTTTTTTATTCTATTTTATTTCCTCTTTTGTAAACCTTCATGGAGTCCAACGAATCTCCTTCTGTTATTTGAAGACATCCAAGACCCAAAAAGAATTTTGAATTTCTTTTCTTGTGCGTAATCTTGAATATTATATTTATCAGAAAAATATCTTCACGAACAATAACGTAAAATTTTTATCCAAGCGGATCGCGTTTTGCAAACGCTCAAACTCAAGACATAATTTAACAAAACCGATCAACCCGGTTAGGTGATGTCATCGTGATGTCACCGGCACATGCCTTGCGCGTGAGCAGGCAACCGTCGGCTGAGCTGGCATGTGTGGCGCATGCGCGGGGCGATTACCCCTGCGTGTGGCTCGCACACGCCAGCGGTTGCCAAGGCGTGTGCAACGCACACGCCTGCACAAACCGCCTCAGCGCATGCGAGACCATTTCTTCTTGCCACGTGTGGCGGCGCGTTTGGCGGCCCCTAGCGGCAAGCCACCCATCATTTTTCTTGTCTTGACGAGAACTATGACCCTGCACTATCAAAAACGAGTTTTGATTCACTGAAAATCACAAAGGGGGACGAACAGTATGAGATGTAGGGATTTCCGTCCCCGAGCGTCTGACGGCGGCGTTTCTCAAAATTTCAACTAAAAGCAATTTATAAACATCAATAGTGATCGGAAAATATGAACAGTATTGCTGTGATACCAATATAGGAAAACATATTCCTAAAAATTGATCCGATACTCAAACAATCGAATACCGAAAACAAACGCGGAAATGTACTCGGAAATATGTTACATGGATCTAAGGCATATCACGGAGTGAACATACCTTAATTGCCACAGATTAAGTACCGTCGCAGTCTTGAGGAATTCTTTGAAGCCTGGTTCCGTTCGTCGAGAGAGAGGCGTGTA
Source organism: Eucalyptus cloeziana (assembly GCA_014182715.1). Classification (NCBI taxonomy): domain Eukaryota; kingdom Viridiplantae; phylum Streptophyta; class Magnoliopsida; order Myrtales; family Myrtaceae; genus Eucalyptus; species Eucalyptus cloeziana. The sequence continues at coordinate 26,589,327 of CM024637.1, forward strand.
CTGTTTCAAAAGGGGAAAAATAAAGAAACATATTTCTCTTTTGAAAACGCAACTGTTCAGATATCCCCATTTTTACTTTTTTTTTATAATTTTATATATTACAGTAAATGCACTCTTTTATGGGCCCTTCCTTACGGGCTGGGTTTTGGCCTAACATGGGCGGACGGGCTTCTTGACCCATCAAATATAAAACCCATCAAATTGATTGAGCAGGAGAGAAACAAGCATGAGTCAGGTTTATCAGGAATTGACTCCCGATGTTTTGGTAATTTTGCTCCCTTACAATTTGGCGATTGAGATTGTTTTTCTTGATTACTGATTAGTTGGGTTGCTTTCCCTTTGTAGGGGGGCTTTGAGTTCGGGTTTGAACTTAGTTGACTATGCAAGTAAGTCCTGTTTCGGATTTGTGGTTAATAGGGATAAACATGTCTCCAAAGCATTTAGATGTCATTGCTTGTGCAATTTAGATGTTAATCTTGTATTGTTGCCATTCTTGCAGGCGATGGAAGCACTTCTGAAAGGGATGAAGAGAAGGAGACTGAAATTTGTGGTTTGTCTTAAAATATATTCTTCTTCTTCTTCTAGACTCTGGTCACTTGCCAAGAAAATGGAATTTGGCACATGAATCTAAAGTTTCGCAAGGGGTTTTCTTGCTTTTGGCCGATTGAGATAACCTGAGACCTGTTTACTGTTAGGCCCGTTGCATAATTGATTTGGTGATTTCATTAGCTATGTCATCTACAGGTTCAGGAAATATGCAATAAACTTTTGACTTGGTATCTTTTCCAAACATTTACCTGATGTGCATTTTGTAGGTAATATTGTTGAAGGCGACCAAACCAAAGGAAAAGCAATCTAGGTAAGATAAGAAGTGAGCAAAGATTTCCCCTGCCTGGAGAGCCGGTTTGCCTGGTGTGTGGCAAATATGGAGAATATATTTGCGATGAGGTGAAATTTTGTAAACTGGAGTTCTGAGCACTTTCTTATTATTGACATCTGGCTAGATGACATTTAGATAATGTTTGTTTGTGTTGATAGACCGATGATGATATCTGCAGCTTGGAGTGCAAAGCGGTGCTTTTACGAACTCTTAGATTTAAAGAGGTCATTCTGCTGTTGCCTTTTTGATATATGATGTTCAAGAAGGGGTATAGGGTTCCAAGTTTTGACATTGTGATATTTTAATGTTGGATTCCAGAGTCCCTTGAGCAATTAAAGTCAGGTCACGGCTTCAGCTGAGTTTGTTTCTGGATCATCTGTGCCTGAAGAAGAAAATGATGCTTGGGATTAGGTTCGGCACCGGTGGTCCAATAGGAAATCCAGTCTCTCCACTTATCTATGGTAAGGTTTGATAGACCTACTTGTCATTGTTCTTCTCAGTCTGTTTAAATGGGTTAATCCTGGATTAAGAAGAAAGCATTTCAAATTTTCCATGCTATGAGAATGGATGAATCTTGTTTAACTCATTATTTTTTCTACTACTTATTTTCTTTTTGGACCTGCATACTCCCTGTGGTTTTCAATATGCAGAAAGGGAAAAGGTTTCGTGGATCTTTTTCATCACATGGCCACATTATATTCCTATTTGTGCTATGTTGCTCACAAAATCTTTGTTAACTGTAGTACTACCTGTCAGAGGCCTGGGCACCTTGCTGAAGATTGCTTGGTGAGTGCCCTATAGACTTCCCTTCCTTGGTGTGATAATCTGTTTTTCAACTTCTTTACTCCTTGTTTCCACTGGCATGACGTGAAAAAGTCCTTGTCATGCAGGTTGCAGCTGGACAAAACAAATCAACTTCCATACCCAAAGATCTTCTGGGACTTTATAGAAGGTTTCAAGAATTCTGAATCTGTCTCATCTTGTTCCCCTGTTATTATAGTTCTTCGGCTATTCGCACCCTTGGTGTATATTAAGGATCGCACAAATTTGTTTCTAAAATTTTATGTCAACTGCTGTCGAAACACTCAATTCCTCTCTTCTTTTTCTATTGCTTTATGTTCATTCCAGATGCGAGCAGATAGGGAAAAGCTCATCTGCAGCAAGGTGCAATGAATGTCAATCCACGCATAGTTTGGCGACTTGCCTTGATTGTAATAGAGTAATATGTGATGGGTAAGTGCCTGTTATTGGTTAAATTACTGTAGCATCATAGGTTGTCTTTGTTGCTCGAGGCATCAGTTTGCTTGTTCAGTGACTACTTGAATGGCATTAGGGGACGAGTTTCTGGCTGGTACAATATTTATTTCTTTTGTGTGGGTATGTTCTGTCTTCTTCAAGTTACATTTCTTTTAATGTTTTTGCTGCTGATATTACTTTAAACTGGTGTTTTAGGGGTTGGGGAGCCAATTCCATTTTCACTTATTATTACTCTGCTTTGGGATATTTGACGGGGATCTGGTTGGTACTGAGTCTATGGGCAGTAATATCATTAGCGACTTCCGTTGATTTCCATAAGGGGAAGTTTGTAGGTTGGGTAGCATATGGCAGGATAAGGATGCTTATGGGGACAATGGTCATGTTATGTTAGTGCACTTCGTTTTAAATCAAATATTGCTGAAAGTGGTGACTGAAGTAATTTAGGAGATTGATTCATTCTGAAGCCCCATAGTGTATTGACATTCATTTTTTAAGTATTTTATGCACTCACATGGAGTATTTCTCAGTGCAGCTCATTTGGACGAGCACATTAGAATGAATTCCTCTCACCAACGATTTTATTCTCACAAGCTCAAGCGTTTGGTTAGGATTTACTTGCTCCTTCATCTAGTCTAGTTGCAACGATATCTATCAGTTTATTGATGACATGTTGGATTTGTATTTGTAAGTTAACCATTTGGAAGATATCCTAGATTCTCTCGAAAGAGGGACTCCCATGTTATAAATAAACCAATGATGTAAACGATGTGCCATGGCAAAAAGCAATAGCCCTTCTCCGCCAATACTACTTTTAGTTTGTACTTCGACCGCTCTAACCTTACCGAGTCAGCATATGATTGCTTGCCACTATTCAAGAATAAAATCTTTAAAAAAATGCCATCATGCCATTGAGAATAATCGTGGACAAACATGAATTTGACTCAGCTAAACCATAAGGTTACAAAGAATTGCCAAGAACAACTTGTGAGAATTGAATACAATGATCAACGTAAAACAGTCGTCATGCTACCTAGAGATTATCATGCGCGATAGAATTCAGCGCATTTCAAAGGCCACATCCAAAAACCATCTTATGATCAGGCAAAAATTGAGAAGCATCACATAAGCAGCCTCCCAAGAAGTTAACTACCATTGGAGCCACGGCCATCAATGAATGAGAATGAACTTAAATCTCGCTAATAAATGCACAAGCATAATTCAAAAACCTAAAAACGTCGTAATGCCAGGCTTTCTCAACAGGAGAGAATGGAATGCCCAAACGGACGAATATCCTATAAAATGAAGAGAAGTGGGCAAAAATTATTCCTGTTGGGCAAATCCACAAACAGCGGACACTGGCACATGCATGCCAACCCATGCTAGTTTAACAAAAGGATCAACATTGAATTAGGATGCGAAGGAACAATCAGGCGGGAGAGGCCATATAGGTTTAGTCACATCCAAAGTCGGAAAAAACGAAAGGCTTTTCCTTTCCGATGATCTGTTTTGCACCATAGTTTAGCAGCCTTCAGTTCTACTGGCAAGCCAATAGGGACAAACATATCACCAGACCAAGAGCCTGGATCATCAACAGATTATGAGACAGACCTTGAAGCAGGTGCTAGAGTGGCTTCTGGTGGGGCAAGATCTCGTCGTGACAAGAAATTCGAAACCTTCGCAAAAATGTAAAGGATCTTCTGAAGAGACCACCCTCGCGATTTTTGCCGTTTAATTAGCTAGTTCAGCATGTAGGTTGGAGGATGAACATTGGTTTCTAATCCTGATTGTGATGCTATTGGTAATGCTAACTCCTCCTCCTATATTGGGGCGCAAATCAGATCTACCAGTTTGACATTAACCGCGACTTCCGTGCTCAAGAGTCATCATATACCTACCTTAGTAATGTTAGTACTATACGTCAGCAAGAGATATGCCTCGAGTACATTCGACAGCTCTTTTTGCAATGCTCGTCATTACAACTGGTAACCATTCCTCGACCATCATTCAGATCGTCACCAGGATGAAAAAAGAAACATGTAAAAACTCCTAGGCTGGCTAAAGCTTCCTCCCTACACTTGTGAATACTGAATAGACAGGTACTGATCTCCGGGACTGAGAGAAGACGGTTCGCTCTCATCTCTCAATGACTTCGTCGGTAAAGCCTTCCTCAGGTCACTCGAGGCACGCCACTCGTCAATGCTCACCAATTGGTCGGAGTCCAGACATGGAAGCTCTCTCTGACTTAGGATTTTCATCACTTCCGCCGTTCTTCCAAGAAGAATAGCGGCGGACCGCACACTCTCTTTCCGGCCCTCAATGCTGCTGTGACAGCACTCAGTGAATATGACATGTTCTAAGTTGGTGAGGCAGGCTGCAATAATATCGGAGATCATCCTTGATAGCTTCTCGAAGATTCTGTTGCTCATATCACAGTCGCTGCTCTTGCAATCGAGCAGCAGGGTCTCGCTTATACGGTACATGGAATGCGCGGCCTGTACTTTGATGGGCCACGCCGAAGGGGATTCCATTAAACATCCATGGGTTGGTACGGCTTTGAATTCAACGAAAACGTTCTTTGCGGTGCACGCAAGCGCTTTGAGCACATCCTTTGCGGTGTTTCCCTGGAGGGAAATTTTGCGGAGATCTACATCGAGCCATTTGTGGTAGAGATCGACTCCCATGAACACAATGCTCGCCGCCTTTCGGGCATTCATCAATTCTTGTTTTGTGCACAGCCTTTCTTCTACTATGTTGACATACATCAGGCCCTCGCGAACACCACGCAGCAATCTTTTTCTGGCATATGCGTCAATGTTTGGAATGGTGACTGCTATGCTGGTTAAGGTCCCGATCGGCAGTGCCCAATTGTTCGGTGGTTCTGCAGAATCCAGGGGAGGAACTGCATCACTGTCGAAATCCATGATCCCTGCGAACCCGCGAGAGGGCGTCTCTTCCAAAAGTTGTATGAGATGTTTGGGTGGATTGTTCTTCCCCATCTTGATCCAACACTCGGTGGCGTCACAGTTGTTCCGCATCATGACGTGGACCAATTCTTCCTCGCCCTCGAGATGCAAAACATATCGGCTGAGGTCTGTGATGGATTTAATGGGCCTAAGTTGGCCCGGCCACGATGGGCCTAAAGGCCCGGCCCACGGGAATAAGGCCCGTGGAAAGAGGGACCTATAAAAGGGATGAGAGAGAGAGAGAACATAGCTCTTGACATTAAGAACGTACGTTCTCCTTCTCTTCAAAAAGTTCTCTCTCTTCAAGAAAAGCTAAGAAGCGACGCCATCTTCTCTTCACGGCGATTTGTCGTCATCGGATCGATCAGAATCGAATTCTCTTCCTCTTTTACGGCATCGGTGTCTAATCTGTGGTCAACAAGGTACGCTCGAATCCGTGGTGTGCTTTACGATCGGTGATACGTGTTTGATTCCCGGGCTTATTTTCCGCATTTGATTTAGGGGTTCGGTTTAAGTGCCGAATCCGGTTTTTGGGGATCCGACGATCCCAACATTGGTATTAGAGCCTTAATTCACGTTTTTCCCGACCAATTTGATGTTTATGATTGATTTTTTCGCAAAAGCTTTTCGGCCGTACGGATCGGGGCGAGAAATCCCGACACCCGAGCGTTCTTTGCCATTTTTTCCTACTTTTCGTAAGTCGAAATCAAAATCTGATGGCATAGGGAGGAAGACGACATCGAGACGAGTCCAGCGACACATCGCACGCCGCCGAGGGACGCCGCAAGCGCCCAGACGCGCGGCCGAGAAAGCGCTAACGCGTGGGCGCGACGCGCCCGAGCACGCGCTGGTTCGTCCCCCCCGTGCGCGCACGCGCGCCGGTCGGGCGAACCGGCGCATGCGCGCCGCCGGCGGGCGAACCGGGCACGCGTCGGTCCACGGACCGACGCGTGCGTGACGTCATCATGACGTCACCCAACGGTCATTAATCGTTGGGGTGACGTCATCGCTAACGTCAGCGCCGACGTCGGTTGGCCGGGCGGTCGCCGGCCGGCGACCCGACTCGACCCGCCGCGAAGGCCCGGCACGTGCATGGCACGTGCGGGCTGACGTCTGCATGACATCATCCCACGCACGTGCGCGGCACGTGCGGTCGGTCCGTTCGACCCGGGCGACCGGTCCGACCAGCCCGACCGGTCCGACCGACCCGATTGGTCCGACGACCTGACGGTTGACCGTTGACTTCCGTTGACCGTTGACCGACGACCGTTGACCGTTGACCAAAAGAAAAAAAAAAGAGGAAAAGAATGTGTTTCTTTTTTAAATTATGTCTATGTGGATTATATGTAATCCATTTTTTGTTCTGCATTTGTTGCAGGAACAATGCCTCCCCGAAAGCCGCGCGCATCTGTTCGCACAATGTCAGATGAACAAAAGGAAAGGCTTTCAAGGTTGATAGCCGATCTGAATGGTTATCGATGGGAGAGTGACGACATAATTGATCATATCATAGAAGTCAATAAAAAAATTCAAGAAGTCATTTGGAATGGTTATCCCATGCCAAATATTCAGATGATGCGATTCTTTATGAACACTCTTCCACTAGAATGGCAAGGAGTGTTGAATCGCCTACGGGAGGTCAAAGGTTTTACTAGATATAAGAAGCTAGTAATGGAATTTGTGGATGAATATCATCGGGTTGGAGCCACAAAGACTGCGACCCAATGAATGACTTCGATTAGGCCAGGAATGAATGTGCTTAGGAGAAATCCTAAGGGATATCCATCTGTTTTTCCGTGGCTGTCGAGAATGCCTGAAAATTTTACAAAGAAAAAGCAAAAGAAATTGAACCATGTAGCTGCTTTCCCTATTAGTTGTATGATGCCTCGTTTTTAGATGTTAATGGCTGGTCTTTCTTTAGTGTTCTTGGTGGACATCTTATGTAAAGTTAACTACCTGATTGTTGTTGTTATAGCAATCTATATGTTAGCCTTATTATGTGAAAGCATTTTTTATTATATTGTATGTCAATTATCTGTTGCTTTCTGTGATTGCTTTGGTTCTTGTGGGTAGTTAGTCAGTGGGTAGTTATAGAAGTTTTTGTAACTTCATAAAATTGATTTTGCATAAGACAATCATATTAATGATAGTTTTTTTTAAGTTAGGATTTTTGGAGGATGATTGGAAACATAGTGACCTTTTGATTCTGAAACCTTACTTAAAATTATTAATTCATATGATGGGTTTGTGCAAAATAGATGCATAAGTGATAGGCATTAATATTTCGTGCATATGTGTCTCGATATGTTCGAGATCCATGGATTCAGAAATAAGAACATCATTGCTGATTTGAATAAAGAGGACAAATTGAACGACGGGAATTGTGAAATATTGAATATGAGAATTCAATATGTGCTGGAAAAGCAAGAAGCACTAAAAGCTCTTGACCATGTTATGGAAGATCTAGAGGATGCTGTACGCCACCTTGAGCTAGCTGATCTACGCCTCAAAGCATTTGAGCAGGATACAGATATTTATTGTATTGCTTTAAGCTCAGAAGGGGCTTCAAGCTCTAAGCGCAAGCGTATTGATTCGTTCAATATGTGGGAAAGCAATGGATCAAGTCCTTCTTGCAAGAAACCAAGAATTAACCAACAAAAGAAAGGAAAACGTCCTCATGTGAAGAATATCTCAATGGTGAAGTGTTACAACTGTGACAAGAAGGATCACTATGCCCGCAATTGTCGCGAGCCAAAGAAGGTACACACCCTTGGTACAATTTGGAACTTTGCATATGTGTCAAGTTCTGTATTCTTGACTGAATCTAATCCTCTGTGGACTGCGGATTCAGGAGCGACAGACCATGTAGCGAAGGATAGAGGATCCTTCGTAGAATTCCGACGAGTACCAACTGGATCTAAATGGATCTATGTGGGAAACAACTCCAGAGCTGAAGTGAAAGGAATTGGCACATGCCAACTGAATATGCGTGGTGGACGCACTTTATTCCTACATGATGTGTTGTATGCTCCGGAGATTCGTTGAAATTTAGTGTTTGTTTTAGTGTTGGTTAAATTAGGTTTTAATGTTAACTTCCATAATAGAGGTGTAGATTTGTATTTGGATACAAACTACTATGGTCATGGTTATTTTCTGGATGGTTTCATTGTATTAGATATTGACTATGTTAATGCAAATGTTTGTTATTCCCTTCTCACATCTCCTAATTCATATGATAATGATGTGAATGTGTGGCATGCTAAACTTGGTCATATTGGCCAACAGGGTATGAATAGACTAGCCAAAGAGGGCTTGTTGGGCAATATTGAAAAAAGTCGATTTGCCCATCTGTAAGCATTGCCTAGAAGGGAAAACGACAAGGAAACCATTTGGAAAAGGTAAAAGAGCTGAATTTCCTCTGCATTTAATCCATTCTGATGTCTGTGGTCCAATGAATGTGAGAGGAAGGCATGGAGCTGTTTATTTCATCACTTTTATAGATGATTATACTCGATTTGGATATATCTATTTGATTTCTCACAAATCTGAAGCAATAAGTTGTTTCAAAAGGTTTATGAACCTGGTAGAGAATCAATTAGACAAGAAAATAAAAGCATTGAGATCCGATCGAGGTCGAGAATATTTATCGATGAGTTCAGAAAATTATGTGATGAAAAAGGAATAGAAAGACAGTTGTCTATTCCATATACTCCTCAACAAAATGGTGTTGCGGAGAGAAGAAACGAACCCTACTGGAAATGGTTAGGTCCATGATGGCGCATGCTAACTTACCTATCACCTTTTGGAGTGATGCGTTGTTAACCTGCCTATATACTTAATCGTGTGCCTTCCAAATCAGTTACTTCCACTCCATATGAGTTATGGACAGGTAGAAAATCGGACTTAAGTTTTCTTAAGCCATGGGGTTGTGTTGCCTATACACATGAGTCCTCTCACAAGTTTGGGAAATTGGGTCCCAGAGGAAAGAAGAGTATTTTCATAAGATACTCGGAACACTCGAAAGGGTATGTATTCATAGGTGAGTAGGAAAGTGGGAGTATAACTGAATTTGAATCACGGGATGTCACATTCTTAGAGAATAAATTTCCTAAGAAGGGCGAAATAGGGGAAGACAACTCCCTATTTGAAACCTCGAATCAAGATAATGATCTTAGTGGAGTTCGTCCAAGTGGGAGTGATATGAGAAGTGATGAATTGAATTCAACTCATTCTTAATTGCAACCACATAATGAGACGACATTATCATTGTCTAATCCAAGTGGGAGCATAATGGGGAATGATGTACAAAGTATACAATCTCCCATACGGCGAACAAGTTACCAAAGTATTCCCCGTCGACGTTTTGACATTGAAGGGGAAACTTTTATGGTTGCTCTACAAGATGAGGATGAGCCTAGAAAAAATTAATGAGGCTCTGAATTGCCCTAGTAAGGAAAAATGGATTCATGCAATGGAAGAAGAAATGGAGTCAATGAAATCAAACCAAGTCTGGGAACTGGTTGATCTTCCAAAAGGACGCAGAGCTATTGGGAACAAGTGGGTTCTCAAAATAAAGCGAAAGGCTGATGGCTCGATAGAAAGACATAAGGCCCGCCTTGTTGCGAAGGGGTATAATTAACAGGAATGAATTGATTATGAATATACGTTTTCTCCTGTAGTGAGATTTACCTCGATTCGTATTATTCTGGCAATAGTATCTAGTATGGATCTTGAGTTACATCAGATGGATGTAAAGACTGCTTTCCTCAATGGAGAATTAGAAGAAGAAATATACATGGAACAACCTACTGGTTTCATAGTGAAAGGCCAAGAAGAAAAGGTATGTCGACTTTTGAGATCGATATACGGACTTAAGCAGTCATCGAGACAATGGTATATACGTTTTCATAATGCCATAATGGCATATGATTTTACAATGATTGATGAGGATCATTGCATATATATCAAAAGATCCAAGGATCAATTTGTGATCATATCATTATATGTTGATGATATACTGATTGCCGGAAGCAATATGGAGTTTGTTCATACTGTCAAGAGTTGGTTGTCTTCCAATTTTGAGATGAATGATATGGGTGAGGCTGCATACATTCTTGGAGTTAAGATTTCAAGAGATCGTTCGAAGAGATCGTTGTCTCTTTCGCAAGAAACATATATAAATAAAGTTCTTGAACGATTTCGTATGCAAGATTGAAAACCCATAGACACTCCTATTGCAAAAGGTGAAGGATTGAGTCATAGACCGTGTCCGAGGACTCCACAAGAGAAGGAACAAATGAAACATGTTCCTTATGCTAGTGCTGTTGGGAGCTTGATGTACGCTATGTTGTGTACAAGACCTGGCATATGTTATGTAGTTGGAATGGTGAGTAGATACCAATCCAATCCAGTCCAAGACATTGGAAAGCCGTTAAGAGAATACCGAGGTATCTCGAAGGGAACTGCTGATTTCAAGACGAATTACCAAGGAAAGGATCTGCGACTTAAAGGCTACTCAGATGCTGATTGGGGAGGAGATTTAGATGAAAGAAAATCTACCTCTGAATTTGCTTTCTTACTGAACAATGGCGCCATATCATGGAGCAGTAAGAAGCAAACGTGTATAGCCTTATCCACGATGGAAGCTGAGTTCGTGGCATTATCAGCAGCAGTACAAGAAGGAGTTTGGCTTAAGAGATTTTTGGATCATTTAGGTATTATTGATAAAGCTGCACATCCGTTATTGGTTAACTGTGATAGCCAAGCAGCTATAGCGTACACTAAAGATCCAAAATATCATGACAAGACCAAACATATAGATACCAAGTATAACTTTGTCAAAGATATGGTTGCACGAAAGGATGTGAACTTGCAGTACATATCTACGCATAGAATGGTAGCAGATCCTATGACAAAGCCAATACTTAGAGACGTGTTTTGTGGTCATGTAAAATCTCTAGGATTGCGTAGAGTCTGATGTACTGGATTGTAATTTCCCTGAGTTGTTCACATGTATGAACTAGTGTTGTTTCATTATTAATGCCTATGAATCTTTGTTTGATCTTTATGCATCTTAATGCTTAGTGCATTATATTATGTTGAGAAAGTATGTCGGACAGATAAGAGATTAGCCCACTCACACGGGTAATCGCCTTTATTTACTATGTGATAGATAGAGATGAGACTGTTTTTAAGCTTATTATCTAGGTGATAATCGAGAGCTCAAGCTTAAAATAAATATGTCGCCTTAACTGAGTGTTAAGATGAGGACATAATACTTGCGATGTCCGAAAATAAAATAACCCACACATTTTACTTTATCTGTCTAAGATACCAGATGTGAGTTCTGATGAATTTTGTGAAAGAGTAAATACGTGAACTCAAGTTAGACGTTGGGTATGTCTGAACTATCATCTGTACGGTATTGATAGTGTAGACATACACTCCATGGAAAATGAGTTAATACCGTAATACGTATTTCATACTACGTATGCATGAGACGACCTATAAGAGTGGCAAAAGTTTGATCTCAACTTTTATGACGTGTGAGACTCTTGAGGAATAGAGTTCCTCAACTTTAGTGCCCTCATGACTTTTACTTATTCTCAAGATTTCTATTTAGTGTTTGCTATCTTAAAATGTTGCCAATGGTCATGAGTTGATTCGATCTAATGGGACATTTCTAGAAAAGCAAGTTGAACTGAAATTGAGAGTTTGAAGGAAAGAGGAAGATCGGATTTGTAGAATCACATTGTGGTTTTGTATTCACAGGTCGACCAATTATGACTGTCTTTGGGATAATCATAATTGTGAATATAATATATATATATATATATATATATATATCATTGTTTAAATGAGATTAAAAGAGATATAAATGTGATCGATCGATCTAGGGTACTGCATACTAAATTTACTCGGAAAATGATGCCCAATATGAGCTGCTATATATTCCTAACGATGTATAGAACGAGCTCTCAAAGTATCTTGGTCGCACGGATTATTCACCGGTATGAATGTTGAAAAAGGAAAAGAGGATTTTCAATTAATGGGCCTAAGTTGGGCCTATCCACCCATGTTGATTTTGGTCCACCATGTGCGAGTGGGAGATGATGGATTTAATGGGCCTAAGTTGGCCCGGCCACGATGGGCCTAAAGACCCGACCCACGGGAATAAGACCCGTGGAAAGAGGGACCTATAAAAGGGATGAGAGAGAGAGAGAACATAGCTCTTGACATTAAGAACGTACGTTCTCCTTCTCTTCAAAAAGTTCTCTCTCTCCAAGAAAAGCTAAGAAGCGACGCCATCTTCTCTTCATAGCGATTTGTCGTCATCGGATCGATCAGAATCGAATTCTCTTCCTCTTTTACGGCATCGGTGTCTAATCTGTGGCCAACAAGATACGCTCGAATCCGTGGTGTGCTTTACGATCGGTGATACGTGTTTGATTCCCGGGCTTATCTTCCGCATTTGATTTAGGGGTTCAGTTTAAGTGCTGAATCCGGTTTTTGGGGATCCGACGATCCCAACAGTCTGGCTTCGAGGCCGAGCCTTCTAGGCGCGAACTCGAGTGCAGATCCTTGTCTGAAACGCTGATGCTCAGTTTGAACTTCTTCCTCAGATCGCAGCACAAATCACAGAACAAGAAGATCCGGCTCATGAACAGAATGGAGATCAGCCGCACGACCTTGCTTCCCATCACGATTCCCACCTGTATTCCAATGAGCATATCCAAAACCACGTTCTTTGCATCGTAGATGAGCTTACGACACTGCCGGCTCCGGATGTGTAAATTGAATGGACACTCCTTAATCTCTATGAATTGCTGTATCCAATACTTTTCGAGCTTGAATTCATCCTTGTAGCTCTTGTTCCCCCGCTTTGGGCACTTGAATCTGATCGCAACGAACCATCGGAATGCTGGGGCGATTGTGCCAACCCCAACCGCAATAGTCTGCATGATGAGAATCGCCGTGCTCGACCACTTATAGTCTGACTCGCCATCGCAGAACTTGAACCTCCCGGGCATCAGGTAAGACCGGAGCATTGCCTGCGCCAGGGTCATCGCGCTCAGGAGGCAGAGCGCCCCGGAAGCAGCGCACGTCACGGACCGCCCCACGACGAATTGCGGGTTGCAGGTATGAGCCATCATCCCATACTTCAACAGGTCCTCCTTAAGCTTGTCGAAGACGTTGTCGCAGCTCCGGCTCAAGCTCTCCTTCAGGGTCAGCTCATGCTTCTGCAATACTTCATCTCCAAGTAGCACTTACTCGTCGGGACCATCGCGGCCGAGAAGCCCAGGGTCACCAGCAAGAGCAGCATCAGGAACATCACGAAGGCATGTTCCCTCCAGTACGTGAAGATCACTCCAGTGCCCAACTGCATACAAATGTTCACAATCGATGTGATAACGAGAATGGCCAGAGCAATCACGTTGGACAGGAGCTCCTTGTTCTCCATCGACCAGAGAGAAGGCATCAAGTTGCCCATCACGGTGCAGATCAGGACCGAGCTGCTGAGCTTGGCGAGCTGCTCCTGGCGGCGCGGCATTGGCGTGTTGAGGTCGACGGAGAGCTTGACCGCGACGGCGATGACTCTCAGCGACGTGGTGTTGAGGGCGAAGTAGCGGCTCGGGAACCAGAGCCTCTGGTAGCGGAAGCCGGCGGCGGCATCGGCGGCCATCGCGATGGCGCAGGCCAGGGAAGCCGCCGCTATGTAGACGCCGATCCAAGGCATGGGCTTGCTGAACTCGGCCTGGTCGAGGCTTCCATCGACGCCGCAACCGAACATGATGGCCCTCTCTGTTTCGTGCAATCGATTCCCCTGTTTCCTTGGAAGCTCTGCACCTGCGGCGGCTGTGTATTTTCGCTGGGGAAGTTCTAGGTTGGAAAGCTCGTGAGGATGGTCAAGTGAGCTCCATTTTTTTCGAGATGCGAGAGCTGAGCTAGATCTCACTTGCAGGTCAATTGCAATTAAATACCACTTCAAAAGGGGCTGCTTTTTGACCCCCCCCAAAAAAAAAAAAAAGAAAAAAAGGCTGCTTGCTTCTTGAATTTTGTGGGACCTTTGCAACTCAATTTTTTGGCCAAATGGCGCGGGAAAACGATACAAATAGTCTCTCAATATTTGCTCAATGTGTATTATAATTCTTGAATTTTTAAATTATTTAATATGATCTCTGAATTTTAACCCAAATTATAATATGATCTCTGAATTTTTATATGTCCAACGTAATCCATAAATTTTTAGTTTTGCTCAATTTAGTCCATAGACTTGAAGAAAATGTTTAATGTTGGACATTGAATGTTCTCATGAAGTATAAGAACTAAATTGAATATATATATATATATATATATATGTAGGAACTACATTTTTTTTTTTTTTCGTCGCTCTACTCTATTTCTATTCTACACTCTCTCTCGGACTTTTGCTCCGCCTCGCGGGCGTGGAAGTCAAACTCACTCTTGAAACTTACGCGTCCCCACCCCATCCCCCGGTGGGGATTTGAACCTCACCTCCCCCTTCCACGTTGGAAGGGTGGCGCACGGCGAACCCCCCTGGTTAATGTAAGAACTACGTTGAATAAATTGAAAGTTTTAGGACTATATTAAATACTAAGTTAAAGATCGGAGATCATATAAATTAAAAATTTAAGATAATATTTATGGATTATTTATGTCATTGTATTTTGTTAATTGGCCTTATAGTTAAAATGAGCCACTCTTTCCAGAGAAGTTTCGGATACGGCAGGATGTGGTGGGGGATACTGTAGTGTCATCACACCTGACATCCATAATCCATTGCGGGGATCTCTTCTTCTTCTTTTTTCCCACATAAATTAGGCCGGTTGGCTGAAGACTTGAGCTGAGAGGTTACGCTTATAATAACGACAACAAAAAACAAAAAAACAAAACAATTTCCAGTCGTGTGACGGTTTGGGACAGCGACGTTTCGCTCGCTCCCCCGAACGAAAACCAGCGCCGCGGTTTAACTCGCTCGTTCGTCCGAGGCTGACAGTCGATTTGCTAAAATAGCAATATGGGGGAGATCCCAAGATACTGCCAAAACTCGCAGCGAAGAGCGATGGATACATTTTGTCGTTACTTGGACCGTTTGTCGGAAGATGAGGCAAACCCGATACGGGGAATGATAGATTCGACAAGGAAAATCCACGGTAAGTTGATCATGTGCGCCAATGGTTAGGGCTGAGTGGTTCCAGATTCCAGTTCGGTTTCGTCCGGAATCTGAAACCTACCCTCGCATACGGGTTAACATTTTTGAAACCCTAACTTATCCGTCAAAACCAAAACCCTAACACTACCCATCACACGGGTTCCAGGGTTGGCTTAGCTTCCAACAGGTTTCTTTTTTTTTTTTTTTTTTTCTTTTTAAGATTTGAACTATAACGAAGAAGGAAAAATACAAAACTCCTATGAAATTTAGAATCCACATTACCATTTGCTAAACCCAAAGGAAAAAGGCAGAACTTAAATTTGGATCAACCTCCCTATTTGATTCCTATATTGCAGAGTTGATCAAACCAGAATGTGATACATAAATAACTGCTCATTAAAGTTATTGATCATATGAAGTATTTCAACAGCAAAGCATCTCAAAATTTAATGGTTTGAATTCACAAATTGAAGTATACTAAATAGCATAACAAGCAGAAGCAACCAGCCCAACATCAAGTTAGATATCTTTTATTTGCACAAGAGTTTTCATAACCAGTAGCCAAAAACTTTACCATGTTAGTTTGCTTAACAATGAGTATATACATTGTTAAGCAACGTAAGAATGTTGCTGCTGCTCCATCAAACATTGCAAGATCTTGCCCTGCTCCATCACGCATTGTGGGGGCTTGCGTTGACGTGCCTTCGACGAGGGAGTTGGTTTTCTTTGTGCCCTGTCAATGGAGGAATGGGACCTTGTTAGAGATTCAAAACCAAAAACCTAGCATAACTTTTACATCCTTCTCAGATTATGCATCGAATTGGTTTTTATGCATTGACAGCTCCTTATTTTGCTAATTCTTTGTACTGAGTTAATCTTTTGTGCACATCGGCGCCCACACCTGTTCAACACCGATTCGACCACATCCCCAAAACCATCAACTGCCCATAGACATGAAAACCATCGACCACTTGAGCTCGGCTCAAGCTCCAACCTTTCTACCCGTAGACACGAAAATCAGACAAAACAAAGAAAACCCAGATAAAGATACCCACAAAACAGACACAGAGAGAGATCTTACGAAGAAGAGATCGAGGAGGACTTGATTAGGAAGTGGGCGAGGTTGAGGACGGCCGACGGTGGAACAACAGCAGCGTCGCGGCCCCCAGTAGCTCGTCGTTGGGACGTAGCACACGCGACAACGAGAGCCGACAGCATCATCAAACCGGGCAATGGCAACCATGTCAACACCCACCCACCCACCACCCTTCCTCCGCTTCGTCTCGCTCCCCTTTCCCTTCTCTCCGCCCTCACATTCGCAATCGCTCCGTCCGCCACCCCAAAGCAAAGGAAGGGACACAAAAAAAAAAAAAAAAAAAAAACTAAGAACCACCACGCCCCGAACCCTAAGAGCCCGAGACTCCCGCGATGCGCAGGGCCATGGATTTCGACCTGAACGTCGTTGACCAGTGTGGGGTCATCGGTGACTTTGGGGTGGAGCATTGTAGAGGAAATAGGAAGAAGGGATAGCGAAGAAGAGAAGAAAAATTAGGGTTGAGCGATGCAGAGGAAATAGAAAGAAGGGAAAGTGGAAGAGAGAAGAAAAATCAGGTTTCTATGGAGGGTACTCCCGGTCCCGGTTCCGGTTCCGATTCCAATTCCCAGTTCCTGTTCCTGGTGATCCGGAACCGGAACCGCCGGTTCCGCAAAAAATGGAACCGGGAACCGGAACCGACCACTCAAGAACCGAGAACCGAACCGAACCCTCTGGTTCGGTTCTCCGGTTCCCGGTTCTACCCGGAAACCGTGCTCAGCCTTACCAATGGTAGACTTGAAATTAGGGATGCCAGCTTGAATTTTTCTGCGAGATGAAAAATGATTTGTGATAATTGTGTAACTTGAGATTTTTTTTTATGAGATGATAAATTAATTTTGAGGTGAATGTGTTGTGAGATATAAATTTGAAATTTTTAATGATATTAACAGGTAATTGACTAACTAAATCTTTTTACTCTCACGAGTTTTTTTATTAGGATTTTTTTAGTCACCAAATCCAATCTAATTCAACCGAAGTGACTATTGGAAGA
Source organism: Eucalyptus cloeziana (assembly GCA_014182715.1). Lineage (NCBI taxonomy): Eukaryota > Viridiplantae > Streptophyta > Magnoliopsida > Myrtales > Myrtaceae > Eucalyptus > Eucalyptus cloeziana. Next base: position 26,606,688 of record CM024637.1, read on the forward strand.
GACCAAAATATGATATGGGATAAAAATGTGCAGATGTGCCAATGTACACGGCGTCAGAGTTTGGTGTGGATTAAACTTAGTTAATGTGGAAGCCCACACCAACTTCCTTATTCGAAAAACTTTTATCTACATCGCATTGTGGTGTTGTTCGATAGTCATGCCAATTAAATTTTATAAGGTTTGATGTCAGAATGACTTGATTACAAAATTTACGAAAGTATAAAGTAGAAAGATTAATTGGAAAATTTAATTGGCATGACTATCGAACAACGCCACAGTGCGATGTAGATAAAATTGAAATGCAGTAAAGCAACGTGCAAAGTGACATATATCTGATCTTTTGGGTTGCCATTACTGTTTTGACAAAGCATTTGACAAATTCTATGATATGTGTACCGCAAGTTGGTACCTGGCCTTCCTTTTTTTTTTTTTTTTTTTTTTCCTGCATTGTATAATTACTTTAATTTATTTGAATTGCTGGCGTTATTCTACGGGATGGGTCAGCCACGTTGGGGTTGGTGGGGGCGGGGGGGGTGGTTGGGTTTAGAGACAGTAACAGGTGATAATGTCCCATTAGGGTATTCAATATTACGCAAGAAGTTTTTCAGTAGCCAGGTCCATTTATTGTGCCTTCTGATGAAAGATAATAGATTTCCATCTAATGCCTGTCCAATCCAGGAAAGGAGCAGGACTTGCAATTATAAGAGGGTCTATTAGCTGCGAAGATCATTTTTCATGGTGAGACCACTCGCACTCGATATTTCTTCCTGGAAATTTTATGTAAAAGCTGATTGATTAATATAGGACCTGTCGACAAAACCAGGCACAGAATGAATTTTCTGAATGCCGGTGCAGAAGATAGTGCGTATATTGTGAGTAGGCATCCTCAAAGGAGCAAGCATGGTCAGATCAGCGAATTCATTTTCTTGTCCTTGGCGGGGGAGAAACCAGGCATCGGTCCCTGTACAGCTATTTCTGGTGAGAGAGAGAGAGAGAGAGAGCTGCTGGCGCGACTTTCAAGATCCTGGGTTTTCAAGTCCAGAAGCAGCGTCGTCGATGGAAGAATATGATCTGACAGCTAGAATCGCCGCCTATTGGTTTGTAGAGGATGCTAGCCATGGAGTGTAGGGACTTCAGGTTTCCCAGACGATTAAAGCATTCTTCTTCCTCTGGATGTCGTTATAGGGTGCAACACCTTAAAGGAAAAGGAAAAAAAAAAAGTTGCTCTGAATGACATGGCTCATGCTATACTGACTGTTTTACATCCATCACTGTATTCAACTTTGACAAGTTGTTCTTGGCAATTCTTTGTAACCTTATGGTTTAGCCGAGTCATTCTTGTTTGTCCACGATTATTCTCAATGGCATGATGGCATCTTTTTTTATAGATTTTGTTCTTGAATAGTGGCAAGCGATCATATGCTGGTCAAAGCACAAACTAGAAGTAGTATTGGCGGAGAAGGGCTATTGCTTTTTGCCATGGCAAGATCAATATTTACATTTATTTCCTGAGTACAACGATCACGTGATATATCGACCTTGTTTTAGGGATTAGAGGTGAACATAGTTTCAATGCAGAATCAAGAATGAAAATTTGTTTAGTTCCACATTTCAAGATATGCCGGGTAAGTTTATATATTCCAAAAATTGGGAAACTTATTTTGACAAGCACCTCGAAACCTAGTTTTGACGGGTACCTTGGAACCTAAATCAAGTTTTTATATTTTTCTTGATTTATGTCTTCAAGTAATCATGTGGTATTTTATAATGTCCGATGACAAGTGTATAATTTGGAATCATTAGTTTGACCTTCCATTTTATGACTGAAACTTTTATTATGTTAATGTTTCATATTCTTCATGTGTTTAGAGGTAAGTTGTAATCAATGGATTATAGCAACAAGTAGTGATTATTAAAGATAATGGTTCACTATAATCATTCAATTAATAATACATGTGGAATTTAGATGAACCTTGAAATCTATGACAAAGTAGATTTCAAATTTCAAGGCATGCAAGTTTAATCCGTTCCAACTGGTAGGTTTCAATTTTCAAGAAGAGCTTATTTGGAACTTGGAACTTGGGCCCGAAACCACTCATTCTTATTAGGGATATCATCTAATTAATGTTTGTTAAAAAGTGTCAAAATCTAGCAAAAGAAAATCAATTTCACCTTTTTCATGCGGATGCCTAATTTGTGCCCAAATCTACCAAGCTCATCGGAGCACGAGAGGAGTTGCCAAGTTTGATGAGGGTCAACCATCCTCGTCCATGTCGGCAGTCCTCTCTTTTCCCTCTCTCTCTCTCATGCAATTTCATCATGTTGTACCATATTAATACATCAGTGCCGTCGATAAGATTTTGCCGCTTCATAAAGCAAATTGAAAGAGTGGTCGGCAAGCAACCATAGACAATTGATGAATTAATTTATACAAATCAAGTAAATTAAAAGAACTGATTTCATCAATAAATTAGTGTAAGGAATTTTAATTGAGGGAAAAATGACCTAATTGCGCCATACCCAACACTATTAAATTAAATACAATAACATTATTTTATTTTTTTTGGTCAGTTTTACTCTATTCCTATTCTACACTCATTTTCAGATTTTTGTCCTGCCTCTTGTAGGGTGTGGGAGTCAAAACTCACTCTTGAAACTTACGCATCCTCACCTCATCACCTGAGAAGGTGGGGATTTGAACCCCTCATCTTCCCCTTCCATGTTGGAAGGGTGGCCACTAGAGCGAATATCAGTAGTTATACAATAACATTACAAGAATACAACTTTTGTTGTATTGTAACTACCGGCGTACATGGGTCGGCTCGTTCTTTCAAATTGCCATGTCGGCGTCCGAATAAAACCAGAATCGCTTCCTTCCTGTTCATCAGAGCGAACGAGAGCAAAGGACTCCGCCGTCTTCGAGAAAGGCTCGATCTCATCAACCTCGATTCATTCCCGGCGGAAGAAGCCCTCTTCTCCCCTCGGGCTGTTCGCATCTCAGCTCGCGCAAGGTAATCGCTTTGTCCATCTCTCAGCAGCGTGTCGTTTCAGTTGATTCTCTGCGCCTCTGTTGTCGGAATAATCGGCTGAATTGGCGTGTGTTTTGGACTCTTCTTGTCGACTGGGGATGTGGGTGGCCGAGGTTTTTTTTTTCCCTCTCTTTCGAATCGTTAGCGTGGAAGTTCGTCAGCCCAGGATTGATTTCATCGGAAAGGAAGAGCCTTTTGTTTCTGACTTTTGAAGTGACTAGCCCTGTGGCCTTTCCGTCTGATTGTTCCTTTGCATCCTTATTCGGTGCCGATCGTTTGTTGAACTAGCATGGGTGGGTTGGCATGCGAGTGCGCTAGATTTCTATTGCTCGCAAGAATTGCCGGAGTTCGCTACTGGAATTAACCGATTGGGTCGCGCCACTCGGTTTTGTCATTTGTGTGCCCTCGCCAGGAGATGATTTTGTTTCCCTGCGCTTAGCTGTGCTGTGGATGTGCCCAAACGCAAGAATTTTTGCCCACTTTTCTTCATTTTTTGGGCCTTCGTCCGTTCGCACATTCCATTCGCTACCGTTGAGAAAGACTGGCATTGCTACGCTTTTAGGTTTTTGAACTATGCTTGTGCATTTATCAGCGAGATTTAAGTTCATTCTCGTTCATTGATGGCCGTGGCTCCAATGGAAGTTAACTTGTTAAAAGGCTGCTTATGTGATGCTTCTTAATTTTTGCCTGACCAAAAGATGGTTTTTAGATGTGGCCTTTGAAATGCACTGAATTCTATCGTGCATGATAATCTCTAGGTAGCACGACGACATGGGCGGTCATGGCGGTTTGAACATCCTTCCCCAGAAACGTTGGAATGTGTACAATTACGAGAACAGAGAGAAGGCCCGGAAAGATGAAGAGGCTGCCGTGAAAGAGCAGCAGCCAAAGCGAGAGCAAGCGAGGAAGCGCGATGCTGAGTTTGTCTCGAAAAGCTTCGTGCTGCCCGTGGCTTCGCTCCTGCCAGTCAACCTGCGGAAGCTCCTTGATATACTCTCATGGGGCTTCCTCAATGACATAGTCTGAAAGTTATGCTTTGTTTTGATCTTCGGTCTCTTGATTTTCGTTAGCTGTTTAGGAGTTGCAGATTGAGATCCGATTGCCTGGAGATTAGCTAATAAATTGAGCTAGAGTTGAGTTATCTTTTGTGGGTGGAAGAGAGATCTGTTTTGCACCATAGTTTAGCAACCTTCAGTTCTAGTAGCGAGCCAATAGGGACAAACATGTCACCAGATCAAGAGCCTGGATCATCAACAGATCATGAGACACACTTTGAAGCAGGTGCTAAGAGTCGCTTTTGTTGGCCCGAGATCACGTCGCGATAAGAAATTCGAAAACCTTTGCAAAAACATAAAGAATTTCATTAGCTAGGTTAGCATGTAGGTTGGAAGATGAACGTTGATTTTTTATCCTGATTCTGATGCTATTGGCAATGCTAATTCCTCCTCCTATATTAGGGTGCAAATCAGATCTACCAGTATGACATTAACCGCAACTTCGTGCTCAAGAGTCATCATATCCCTACCTCGGTAATGTTACGACTAGTAACCATTCCTCGACCATCATTCAGATCATTACCGGGATGAAAAAAGAAACATGTAAAAACTCCTAGGCTGGTTCAAGCTTCCTCCCTAGACTTGTGAATACTGAATTGACAGGTATTCATCTTCGGGACTGAGAGAAGACAGTTCGCCCTCATCTGTGAATGACTTCGTCGATAAAGCCTTCCTCAGGTCACTCGAGGCACGCCACTTGTCAATGCTCGCCAATTGGTCGGGATCCAGACATGGAAGCTCCCTCTGGCTTAGGATTTTCATCACTTCTGCCGTTCTTCCGAGGAGAATAGCGGCAGACCACACGCTCTCTGTCCGGCCCTCAATGCCGCTGCGAGAGCACTCGGTGAATATGACATGTTCTAAGTTGGTGAGGCAGGCCGCAATAATATCGGAGATCATCCTTGATAGCTTCTCGAAGATTATGTTGCTCATATAACAGTCGCTGCTCTTGCAATCGAGCAGCAGGGTCTCGCTTATACGGTACATGGAATGCGCGGCCCGTACTTTGACGGGCCATGCCGAAGGGGATTCCATTAAATATCCATGGGTTGGCACAGCTTTGAAATCGACGAAAACGTTCTTTGCGGTGCACGCAAGCGCTTCGAGCACATCCTTTGTGGTGTTTCCCTGGAGGGAAATTTTGCGGAGATCTACATCAAGCCATTTGTGGTAGAGATCGACTCCCATGAACACAATGCTCGCCGCCTTTCGGGCATTCATCAATTCTTGTTTTGCGCACAGCCTTTCTTCTACTATGTTGACATACATCAGGGCCTCGCGAACACCACGTAGCAATCGTTTTCTGGTAGATGGGTCGATGTCTGGAATGGTGACCGCTATGCTCGTTAAGGTCGCGATCGGCAGTGCCCAATTGTTCGGTGGTTCTGCAGAATCCAGGGGAGGAACTGCATCGCTGTCGAAGTCCATGACCCCTGTGAACCCACGAGGATCCGTCTCTTCCAAAAGTTGCACGAGATGTTTGGGCTGATTGTTCTTCCCCATCTCGATCCAACACTCGGTGGTGTCGCAGTTGTTCCGCATCATGACGTGGACCAATTCTTCCTCGCCCTCGAGATGCAAAATATATTGGCTGAAGTCCGGCTTTGAGGCCGAGCCTTCTAGGGGCGAACTCGAGTGCAAGTCCTTGTCTGAATCGCTGATGTACAGTTTGAACTTCTTTCTCAGAGCGGAGCACAAATCACAGAACAACAAGATCGGGCTCATGAACAGAATGGAGATCAGCGTCATGGCCTTGCTTCCCAACACAATCCCGACTTGTATTCTGATGAGCATATCCAAAACCACGTTCTTCGAGTCGTGGATGAGTTTACAACACCGCCGGCTCCGGACCTGTAAATTGAACGGACGCTCCTTAATCTCTATGAATTGCTGTATCCAATACTTTTCGGGCTTGAATTGATCCTTGTAGCTCTTGTTCCCCCGCCTCTGCCATTTGAATCTGATCGTGAGGAACCATCGGAATGCCGGCGCGATTGTGCCGACCCCGACTGCGATAGTCTGCGTGATGAGAATCGCGGTGCTCGACCACTTATAGTCTGACTCCGAGTCCGACGGGCCATAGCAGGATACGAACTCGAACATCCAGGCCTGCAGGTAAGCCCGGATCATCGCCTGCGCCAAGGTCAGTGCGCTCAGGAGGCAGAGCGCCCCGGAAGCAGTGCACGTCACGGACCGCGCCACGACGAATTGTGGGTTGCAGGAATGGGCCATCATCCCATACTTCAACAGGTGCTCCTTGAGCTTGTCAAAGACGTTGTCGCAGCTCCGGCTCAAGCTCTCCTTCACAGTCAGCTCGTGCCTCTTGCAATACTTCATCTCCAAGTAGCACTTGCTCGTCAGGACCATCGCGGCCGAGAAGCTCAGGGTCACCAGCAACAGCAGCATCAAGGACATCACGAACACATGTTCCCACCTGCAGACGAAGATCACTCCGGTGCCCAACTGTATACAGATATTCACAAAAGATGTGATGACGAGAATCGCCAGAGCGATCACGTTGGACCGGAGCTCCTTGTTCTCCATCGACCCGAGAGAAGGCATCGAATTGCCCATCACGGTGCAGATCAGGACCGAGCTGCTAAGCTTGGCGAGCTGCTCCTTCCGGCGTGCCATCGGCGTGTTGAGGTCGATGGAGAGCTTGACCGCGACAGCAATGACGCTCAGCGACATGGCGTTGAGGGTGAAGTAGCGGCTCGGGAACCAGAGCTGCCGGTAGCGGAAGCCAGCAGCAGCATCCGCGGCCATCGCGATCGCACAGGCCAGGGAAGCCACCGCTATGTAGACGCCGATCCAGGGCATGGGCTTGCCGAACTCGGCCTGGTTTAGGCTTCCATTGACGCAACCGAGCATGACGGGCGTCTCTATTTCTTGGTATCGATTCCTCTGTTTCCTTCGAAGCTCTGCGACTGCGGCGGCTCTGTGTTTTTGCTCAGGAAGTTTTAGGCTGGAAAGCGTGTGGAACGGTCAAGTGAGTTCCATTTTTTCTGGCCATGGAGTTTGAAAAAAGAGGCAAATACTCTCTGAATATTTGCCAAATATATGACCTGGTCCTTGAACTTTGACGTGGTCCTTGAACTTTTAAACTATTTAATACGATATTTTTTTTTTATCGGTCCTATGCTAATCCTACTCTAACACTAATTCTCTAAACTATTTAATACGATACTTTTCTTTTTATTGGTCAGTCCTACGCCCAATCTCCCCTCTCAAACTTTTGCCCTGTCTCCTCGTAGACGCCAATCTCCCCTGAGAAAGTGAGGATTTGAACCCCCAACCTCCCTCTTTCAAGATAGAAGGGTGGCCACGGGGTTCTTACTTAGAAATAACCCCAGTGGTTTAATACGATACTTAAATTTTAGTTTAATACACAATGTATTCTCCGAACTTTTAACATGTTCAATGTTATCCTTAATTTTAAATTAATTAAAAAATTACATTGACCATTTTTATATAGTCCATTATCGTCACAACCGAACATGATGGCCCTCTCTGTTTCTTGGTATCGATTCCCCTGTTTCCTTCGAAGCTCTGCGACTGCAGCGGCTCCGTGTTTTTGCTCAGGAAGTTTTAGGCTGGAAAGCGCGTGGGAACGGTCAAGTGAGCTCCATTTTTTCCAGGTCCGATGAACTAGACCTCTACTTGCGAGTCAATTGCAATTTAATCCCATTTCAAAAGAGGACCCTTGCTTCTTCAATTTTGTGGGACCTTTGCAACTCCAATTTTCTGGCCATCGAGTTTGGGAAAAGACGCAAATAGTCCGTGAATATTTGCCAAATATATGATGGGGTCCTTGAATATTTAAACTATTTAATATGATCCTTGAATTTTAGCTTTCAATACGCAATGTGTTCCCTGAACTTTTAATATGTTCAATATAGTCCCAACTTTTAGTTATGTTCAATTTAATAATTGGATTATATGAAAATGTTCAATATTTTCCTTAAATTTTTTACACGTGTTCAATTTAGTTTGTAAATCATATGAAAATGTTCAATGTTGTTCTTGATTTTGAATTAATGGAAGAATTACATTGATCATATACTTATAGTTCATGGATTAAATTGAACATATACTAAAAGTTTTGAGATTATATTGAATAAATTAAAAGTTTGGAAATTATATTGAATATTAGGCTAAAATTCAAAGATCATATTGAATAAATTAATATTTAAAATTATATTATATATTGAGTCAAAATTAATAGATTAGTTTTAACATTCTTCTTATGAATTTTGTTCATTGGCTCTGTGGCTAAATGGGAGCCAATCTTTTTACGAGAAGTTTCGGATATTGCGGAGAGGAGGGGGGCTGTGATGTCATGCCTGACATCCACAATTTCTTGTGAGGATTTTCTTCTCTCTCTTTTTTTTTTTGTCCGAATAAATTTGAGGCTGGGAAGAGGTAAGAGCAAAGGTTAAGATTATAAATGAGGAAAGAAAAAGAAAACAATTTTAGTCACGTGAAGGTTTAGGACAATGACGTTTCGCTTGTGACGGCACCGCGATTTACCTCTCTCGTCTGAGGCTGATAGTTGGATATTTTTTTTTTTTTTGTAAAAAAAATTAAGAAATATGACAGAGATACCATACGTTTGGTAACAATTCTGTTTTAAGAAATAATTTTTTATCAGAAATAATGTTTTATTTTATTTTATTCTCGAGAACAATTTGCCAAATATATGACCTGGTCCTTGAACTTTGACGTGGTCCTTGAACTTTTAAACTACTCATTCTCTAAACTATTTAATACGATACTTTTCTTTTTATTGGTCAGTCCTACGCCCAATCTCCCCTCTCAAACTTTTGCCCTGTCTCCTTGTAGACCCCAATCTCCCCTGAGAAAGTGAGGATTTGAACCCCCAACCTCCCTCTTTCAAGATAGAAGGGTGGCCACTGGGGTTGCCACTAGAGCGAACCCCAGTGGTTTAATACGATACTTAAATTTTAGTTTAATACACAATGTATTCTCCGAACTTTTAACATGTTCAATGTTATCCTTAATTTTGAATTAATTAAAAGATTACATTGACCATTTTTATATAGTTCATTATGGTCGCAACCGAACATGATGGCCCTCTCTGTTTCTTGGTATCGATTCCCCTGTTTCCTTCGAAGCTCTGCGACTGCAGCGGCTCCGTGTTTTTGCTCAGGAAGTTTTAGGCTGGAAAGCGCGTGGGAACGGTCAAGTGAGCTCCATTTTTTTCCAGGTCCGATGAACTAGACCTCTACTTGCGAGTCAATTGCAATTTAATCCCATTTCAAAAGAGGACCCTTGCTTCTTCAATTTTGTGGGACCTTTGCAACTCCAATTTTCTGGCCATCGAGTTTGGGAAAAGACGCAAATAGTCCGTGAATATTTGCCAAATATATGATGGGGTCCTTGAATATTTAAACTATTTAATATGATCCTTGAATTTTAGCCTAATACGCAATGTGTTCCCTGAACTTTTAATATGTTCAATGTAGTCCCAGAACTTTTAGTTATGTTCAATTTAATAATTGGATTATATGAAAATGTTCAATATTTTCCTTAAATTTTTTACACGTGTTCAATTTAGTTTGTAGATCATATGAAAATGTTTAATGTTGTTCTTGATTTTGAATTAATGGAAGAATTACATTGATCATATACTTATAGTTCATGGATTAAATTGAACATATACTAAAAGTTTTGAGATTATATTGAATAAATTAAAAGTTTGGAAATTATATTGAATATTAGGCTAAAATTCAAGGATCATATTGAATAAATTAATATTTAAAATCATATTATATATTGAGTCAAAATTAATAGATTAGTTTTAACATTCTTCTTATGAATTTTGTTCATTGGCTCTGTGGCTAAATGGGAGCCAATCTTTTTACGAGAAGTTTCGGATATTGCGGAGAGGAGGGGGGCTGTGATGTCATGCCTGACATCCACAATTTCTTGTGAGGATTTTCTTCTCTCTTTTTTTTTTTTTTTGTCCGAATAAATTTGAGGCTGGGAAGAGGTAAGAGCAAAGGTTAAGATTATAAATGAGGAAAGAAAAAGAAAACAATTTTAGTCACGTGAAGGTTTAGGACAATGACGTTTCGCTTGTGACGGCACCGCGATTTACCTCTCTCGTCTGAGGCTGATAGTTGGATTTTTTTTTGGTAAAAAAAAATTAAGAAATATGACAGAGATACCATACGTTTGGTAACAATTCTGTTTTAAGAAATAATTTTTTATCAGAAATAATGTTTTATTTTATTTTATTCTCGAGAACAATTTCTGAGTAAAAGAACATGCTTGATAACTGTCAAAATTTCTATCCCCGAGATAAAAATGCATTTTGTAGCATTCTTAAATTTTTTTGTTTCTTTTAATTTTTTAATGTGTGTATTATATTTTTCTCTTTTTTTCTTTTTTCTTTCTCTTTTCTTCTTCCTCCTTTGAAGTCGGTCACTGGCCACCACCGTGGCCGACGAATGGCTGGCTGAGGTTCGGCAAGCTTGCTAGAGGGTCACCTGGCCAAGGCAAACCTCAACCTCACCAAATCTAGGTGAGGTTGAGCCTCGCCATGGCTTAGTGTCGTTGGGGTTGGCCATAGTCGAGGTCGGCAACTGGCCAAAAGGAAGAAGAAGAAAGGGGAAGAGAAGAAGAGAAAAGAAAAAAAGGAACTGATTTTAGGTATTGTTCCCAGAAACAAGTAATAACTTTTTCTACTTCTTAATTCTGTTTTAAATCTTTTATCAGGAACAAATATATATATATATATATTTTTGTTTCCGGAAATAAAAATTTTACCAAACGAGTTTTTGTTCTATTTTTGCCGGAAAACAAAAGAACAAAAATAGTTACCCGGGGATAGTTATCAAACAGGGCCCAAGCTAGCGACTGATATATTTTGTCATTATTTGGATTGTATTCAAGTATGAAGTGATATGGAGAATGAGAAATTCAATCTACGTAAGTTGACACATATGCATTGATGGTAGACTTGAAATTAGGGATGCCAGCTTGAATATTTTTGCGAGATGGAAAATGATTCGGTGCAATTGTGTAACTTGTGAATTTTTTATGAGGTAATAAATTAATTTAAAGTAACTGTGTCTTAGGGTATAAATTTGAGATTTTTAATAGTATTAATTGTAGATTGTCTAAATAAATCTTTCTACCTTCACAAGCTTATTGATCAAGTTTCTTCAACACCAAATCCAATCAACCATTAGAAGAGACTAAAATACGTATGCAGATTCCCATGTGGACATAATAGGAAAATTGTCGAAGTCCGGTGGGGATAAATCTTAGCTCATGTGGAAGTCTACGTGAATGTCCTTATTGGAAAAAAATCTTATCCACGTCGCACTGTTGAATTGTTCGATAGCCATGCCAAATGGATTTATCGAAGGACTTGATTACAAAATTTAAGAAAATATAAAGATTTAATGGACAAGTTAAAGGGGAAGAGGCTTAATTAGAAAAATCGCAAAAGTGTAGAGATGAAAAGTCAAAAAAGAATTGACAATATAAAATACTTTTTAAGAAAAGGAAAAAAAAAAGTGCCAATATGGCAACTTGGTTTGGGGCGGGCCGGGTTGGACTTAGTTCTCGACCGAAACGGAAACTCAGGTCGAGCCATGCAGGGCCAAGATTCCTGCTGGATTCGGGTCACCGCCCAATATGATTGTCGTTCTCCTTCTCCTTCGCCTTCCATACCCGAATCTGGTTCTGAGCATCTACTGTTAGAGAGAGAAACTTGGCATAAGTAGAGAGAGAGGATGGGGATGAGGACCAATTTCTACAAGAATCATTCGTTCGCTTACAACAAAGACTTCAATCTCTCCTCCGCTCTTCGAAACCTCAAAAGTAACTTCCTCCCTCCTCGTTCGCCGCTCGGTTGCAAAATGCGAGCCAGTCTCATCGCCGGAATTCGTTTTCCGGTTTTCTCTTTGATTCGCTGCGCGTGTTGAAGCGGTAGCTTACAACATCGTGACTAGAAGCACCTCCTTGATTGATGGAGAGCCTTCGAACGATGAGAATGCCGAGGGCCGCCGTCACCATTGGGACTCTAGAGTGCCGTGTGGCGGGAGCGGCGTCGCCGTGGAGGACGATCGGCCAATGCCGCACGATGAATACGTCCAAGAGAGGAGGTAATTGTGGATTTTTCTTTCACGATGCTTATTGAAGACGTCGACTTTGCAGTATCTCTGCTCTTACCGTGTCGAATTGATTGAGCAGGAGAGAAATGAGCACGGGTTAGGTTTATCAGGAATTGACTCCCAATGTTCTGGTAATTTTGCTCCCTTACAGTTTGGGGCGTGTTTGGTAACGATTCTGTTCCCGGGAACAGATTATGACTAGAAATGATTATTTTTTATTTTGTTTCCGGGAACTAATTCTGAGTAAAAAAACACGTTTGGTAACTGTCCAAAATTTTTAATTATGGAATAAAATTGCATTTGGTACCATGCTCATTGATTTTGTTCCAAATCAATTTCTTTTAATTTTTAAATAATTTTTTTTTTTTTACTTTTTTTCCTTTTTCTTTTTTTTTTTTCCTTTTTCTCATATTCTTATTCTTCTTCTTCTTGTGGCTGGTCACCGGACTGGCGATTGGCTAGACGAGGGTCGGCGACCTCATCGGAGCGCCACCGACCCTCGTCGGCCGAGCCTCGCCGGCAGCTGGGCGAGGCTCACCCAGCCCTACTGAGGCTCAGCCATCGGCGGGGCTAGGCGTCGTGAGGCTCGTCAGGGTTGGGCGAGGCTCGACCTCGCCGGTGGACAAGTGGGCCTCGCCCAGCCCCGGCGAGGCCTGCCTGGCCACTAGCGGGGCTGGGTGAGTCTCGCCGAATCAGCGGCCAACGATTGGCAACGGATGGCGGCGGGCAACGGCGAGCGGCGGGCGGTGGTGGACGGCAATCGCGGGATGGCAGAAGGGAAGAAGAAGACTTGATTCTTTTTTTTTATTCACAAACCGAGAATCATATTTTTTTTTTATTCTCAATTATTGTCCAAAACTGTTCCCGGAAACAAAAAGTTTACCAAACACGATTATGTTCCTAAACTGATTCCGGAAACAAAAAAAATCAGAATTATGCACTATTTGGATGGTTATCAAATAGTGCCTTGGCAATTGAGATTGTTTTTCTTGATTACTGATTAGTTGGATTGCTTTCCCTTTGTAGGGGGTTTCGAGTTCGGGTGAACTTAGTTGACTGTGCAAGTAAGTCCTGTTTGGGTTTGATTAGCTCGAGATTTCTATAATTTGAAAATTAATTTGAGATAAATTTGTCATAAGTATATTTATTTGGAGCAGCTCGTAATATTAACCCTATTTCCAAAAAAATTCAAGCATTTCACACCACAAAATTTCATTGTAGATGAAAACCTTCCGAACATGAAATTCAAGGAACTGAATTTTTTCGCGAATTATTTAATAAAGTTACTCGAAGAATATTTGACGAAGGTTTTCACATGTCATGGGGGCCTCCCCCGCAGGAAATTGTTTAAGAAATCGGAATATCTTCGCCGACTGTACTTTATAATAAATTCCGCGGGAATCGGTAGTTTTTTTCGGTTTTCGGCCCGGAAAGAGAGGGATACGCTGCGGTAACAGCCGGGTCAATCACGGAGCCACGTGGGCGAAATCCTCGCGCCGCGTGGGGCCCGCTAGTCGGGAAGATTACGCAGCAGCTGTCAACTGTGGCTGCCATGCCATTGCCAGATTATCTTGGTCGTGTTGTGGAATTTCTTTATCTTTGAATTCTCTCTCTCTCTCTTTTTGCCTCTTCATTCTGGGGAATGAGTTCAATTATTGGTGTGCGTTTCCATGCTAGGGAGTTTGGGGAATTCCTTCCCACAAAAAGGAACGAGTTTAGACTTTTTTAGAGTTGAATAAAAATGCGAAGCACGTTTTTCTTAAGATCGTCATATTTCTACGATAACTATAATTTGTTAGAACCAATCATCCTACTTGTACCCTTGAATTATTAAAGAAAAATTGGTGAGCTGATCGATGTTCATGAGCAAATTTCAATAAGTTATGAGCTGACAACAAAATAAGTCAATAAACCAATCATCATAAATGGATGTTGTCGCTTAAATGAGCGCCTTTTGTTTCTTTTATGTAAAGGGTTAGGAGCATTTACATAAATAAGTTGGAGAAGGAAATCGAGTCCATCTTCATAGCACCCCTTACCTAAATCATGAACTTATCATAAACAAGACTCCAAACTCATTACATACCTAGCTAGAACGAAACCTGTGCAAACAGGTCACAGCTTCAGCTGAGTTTGTTTCTGGATCATCTGTGCCTGAAGAAGAAAATGATGCTTGGGATTATGTTCGGCACCGGTGGTCCAATAGAAAATCCAGTCTCTCCACTTATCTATGGTAAGGTTTGCTAGACCTACTTGTCATTGTTCTTCTCAGTCTGTTTAAATGGGTTAATCCTGGATTAAGAAGAAAGCATTTCAAATTTTCCATGCTATGAGAATGGATGAATCTTGTTTAACTCATTATTTTTTCTACTACTTATTTTCTTTTTGGACCTGCGTACTCCCTGTGGTTTTCAATATGCAGAAAGGGAAAAGGTTTCGTGGATCTTTTTCATCACATGGCCCACATTATATTCCTATTTGTGCTATGTTGCTCACAAAATCTTTGTTAATTGTAGTACTACCTGTCAGAGGCCCGGGCACCTTGCTGAAGATTGCTTGGTGAGTGCCCTATAAACTTCCCTTCCTTGGTGTGATAATCTGTTTTTCAACTTCTTTACTCCTTGTTTCCACTGGCATGATGTGAAAAGGTCCTTGTCATGCAGGTTGCAGCTGGACAAAACAAATCAACTTCCATACCCAAAGATCTTCTGGGACTTTATAGATGGTTGAAAGAATTCTGAATCTGTCTCATCTTGTTCCCCTGTTATTATAGTTCTTCGGCTATTTGCACCCTTGGTGTATATTAAGGATCGCACAAATTTATTTCTAAAATTTTTGTCAACTGCTGTCGAAACACTCAATCCCTCTCTTCTTTTTCTATTGCTTTATGTTCATTCCAGATGCGAGCAGATAGGGAAAAGCTCATCTGCAGCAAGGTGCAATGAATGTCAATCCACGCACAGTTTGGCGACTTGCCTCGATTGTAATAGAGTAATATGTGATGGGTAAGTGCCTGTTATTTGTTAAATTGCTGTAGCATCATAGGTTGCCTTTACTGCTCGAGGCATCAGTTTGCTTGTTCAGTGACTACTTGAGTGGCATTAGGGGACGAGTTTCTGGCTGGTACAATATTTATTTCTTTTGTGTGGGTATGTTCTGTCTTCTTCAAGTTACATTTCTTTCAATGTTTTTGCTGTTGATATGTCAAAATACGAAGGGAAAAAGCAGAAGTGTAGGAATTTTCTGTATATTTCACTGTGTTTCAATCAATGTACAGAGTTTCATTATATTACAAAGAATGTGTAAAAGAAAAGGAAATGATACAATGTACAGATTAGATCTGATTTTAATTGATTCAATAAAATCAATATGATTTGATCTAATCAAATCTTTCCTAACTTCTGCGTATCTTCTAACACTCCCTCTCAAGCCGGTGGCTTGTAGATGTCCAAGACGCCTAGCTTGCTCAAGAGATATGTATGCTGTCTTTGACACAGAGGTTTGGTGAAGATATCCGCCGGTTGTTCTTGTGTTCCAATCCCTTGTGTCTCAATTATCCCTTCCTGGATTTTCTCCCGAGTGAAATGACAATCTACTTCAATGTGCTTAGTTCTCTCATGCACTATAGGATTAGATGCAAGTTTGAGGGCTGCATCGTTGTCGCAGAACAACTTTGTTGGTCCCTTGACCTGTACTCCAAGATCTTGAAGTAATCCTCTCAACCATACTATCTCACATGTAGTTTTAGAAATGGCTCGATATTCTGCCTCTGCCGAAGACAGCGAGACAGTTGGTTGTTTCTTCGTTTTCCAGGAAAGTAAAGAATCCCCAAATTTGATACAAAATCCGGTTATCGATCTTCTGCTCATAGGACATGTTGCATAGTCTGCGTCACAATGTGCGGTCATTTTCATGTCACACTTCCTAGAGAGAAGAATCCCAAGACCAGGACATTTCTTCAAGTATCTCACGACTTTCAACGCGGCATTCATATGAGACTGTTTTGGCTTATGCATGAACTGGCTAAGTGTCTGCACAGCGTAACTTATGTCTGGTCTGGTCATAGTTAAATATATGAGCTTCCCGACAAGCTTCTAATAGCCAAAGGAGTCCTTGAGAATAGGATCTGCCTCCTGAGGTACTTCAGCATCGTAATAAGCGGTTGTTAATTTGGCATTTTGCTCAATCGGTACCACAGCTGGCTTACATCCAGATAATCCTGCTTCTAAAATGATCTCCAATGCAAATTTTCTCTGACTGAGAGAGATTCCTTGGCTAGATCGAGCAATTTCGATCCCAAGGAAATACTTTGGCGATCCCAAATCTTTAATATGAAAGGTAGAATGCAGGTATCCTTTAAGGTCTTTGATAGCTATTTCATCATTCCCCATAATGAGTATGTCATCTACATATATCATTAAGTAGATAGACGACGTACCTTGAGTCCATGTGAAAACAACATAATCAAATCTGGATTGTTGAAAACCAGCAGCTATCAGTGATTCAGCAAATTTTGCGTACCACTGTCTGGATGCTTGCTTGAGCCCGTACAAGAATTTGCGGAGACGACATACTCTATTCTCCCCCTGTCTCCGTAAACCTTGAGGTATTTCCATATATATCTCCTCATCTAAATCACCATGGAGAAAGGCATTATGAACATCCATATGATGCAACGACTAGTCATGAGAAGCTGCTACAGAGAGAAAGGAACGCACTGTCACAGCCTTGGCCACGGGGGAAAAAGTCTCGTGATAATCGAAACCTTCTTTCTGTGTGAAACCTTTAGCCACAAGTCGTGCCTTGTATCGTTCAATCGATCCATCTGCTCGATATTTGATCTTGTAGACCCATTTACATCCAATTGCTTTACGATGTGGAGGTAATGAAACAAGATCCCATGTGTGATTATCCATAAGGGCCTTCAATTCGGCCTCCATAGCTGTTTGCCATCGTGGATCAATGCTCGCCTCATGGAAAGTGTGTGGTTCTTGTTCTTTAGAAATGCGAGCAATGCAACATCGATGCATTGGGGACAAACGATCGAAGGAAACATAAGATGAGATTGGAAAAGGAATACCTGGTGAATTCCTGACTCCACATATATAGTCTTTAGTCCAGGTAGGTGGTCGAGTAGCTCGTCCAGAACGTCTGTATTGATTGTCTTCTGAAGATGTAGCATTGGCTGGGATATCCATTGGAGACGGGTCTGAAATAGGCATATCTGAAGGAATCTCATCATCATTTGGTCTTTCATCCTGAACTTCCTCTGAAGGTGTTGTGCTGTCAGCAAATGTGGAAACACCTTGTGTATTTATCAACGGAGGAAGAAATATGTATCCGAAGTCTGCAGATCTATCTTCAGCAGAATAGATTTGAGAATGCCCTGGTTCTGTGCCACTTTTGTTCTGATGAGCAAAAGGAAAAATAGTTTCTTGGAATGTAATATCCCTGCTTACAGAAAATTCTCCGATACGTGGATCAAAAATTCGATATCCCTTTTGTAAAGTAGAATAGCCCATGAAGATGCAGTGATGAGCACGTGGACCCATCTTATCTTTGGGCCCGACAATTGCAGCATAGCACAGACAGCCAAAAACTCTCAAATGACTCAAATCTGGTGGCTTCCCAAAGAGCATCTGGAAAGGAGATTGTCCATCCAGAACCTTAGTCAGCATTCAATTTATCAAATAAGCAGCAGTCAATATGCAATCCCCCCAAAAATTATCTGGAATCGAAGCTTGAAATTTTAAAGCTCTGGCAACCTCCAAGAGATGACGATGCTTCCTTTCCACTACTCCATTTTGTTGTGGTGTATAAATACAGGAGCTCTCATATAAGATCCCTTGTGATGAAAGAAGATCCGCACATTCATGATTAAAAAATTCCTTCCCATTGTTTGTCCTTATCTTTTGTACAGGTTTCCCAAACTTAGTTTTGGATAAGGAAAGAAAGTTTTTTAAGTTAGATGCAACTTGACTTTTAGATTGCATCAGAAAAATCCATGTGGCTCTGGAGTGATCATTCACAATGGTAAGGAAAAAACGTGATTCATCATGATTTTGAGTATGGTAGGGTCCCCAGACATCAATATGAAGTAAGGAAAGAATATTTCTCGAACGACTTTGACTTAAAGGGAAAGGATTGCGCGATTGCTTTGCAAGTGGGCAAATTGAACATTGAGGATAAGAATAAAAAGAGCTATGACCCAATCTGGAGTGCAAAAGGAAATTTCTATCATTGGAAGTTGAGTTACACAATGATTTCTTATTACAAGAAAAATTAAAATTTGCAAGCAAGCTTTTCCAGAGAAACAATCCTTCAGAGAGACTACCCTAGCCCATCAATGTCCCAGTCGAAAGGGCCTGAAATAAACAAGTATCAATGTTGAAAAGGACTTGACAAGAGTTTTCCTTACAAGCTCTAGACATTGAAATGAGATTGAATTGGAAGTCCGGAATATAAAGGACATTGGTAAGGACAATATGAGAATTGAGTTCGACTGTTCCTGTTGTAGTCACATAGGCAGCATTTCCATTGGGCAATTGCACAGTGACAGGATCTTCTAATTCTTCATTAATATCGGAAAATAATCTTCTATCACATGCTATATGATCACTGGCTCCTGAGTCTATAATCCAGGTACCTCTAGAAATAGTATTTGCCAGGCAATAAGAAATACCTGTAAAGCTGCTACCCTTTTTATGGACATCCAATTTTTGCAATGCTTGCATAAGTTGCTGATACTCTCCATGTGTAATGGGCTGATTTGTAGAACTCATCGATCCGGAAATTTGATAAGCTGCTGCAAATATTTCTTTTCCCTTTTTTTCTTTTTCTCCACGCTTGCCATGTAATTTCCAGCAAGTGTCGATTGTGTGGTGGGGCCGCTTGCAAAAATCGCAAAATAATTTGCCTTTGTTTTTAAAATTCGACCCATATCCTCTCGGATTTTGAGGACCGTTGGATCCTCTTAAAATGAATGCATCTCCACCGTCCAGATTAACGGAGCCTCGCGCGCCTCTGGAGCCGTCCGATCGCGGCATCTAATTTGAGCCGTCCGTGCTGCCCCATTTATAAGGTTTCGGATCCGCCGCAAACTCTAATTCCCTTCGGTTCTCCGCGAACCCTAGCGACTCTTGCCCTTTTAGATCTTGGGTTTTCTCCTTCTCCACCCTTGCGGCTAGCGCTAGGGTTTCTGAGTTCTTGCTGTCCGATGAAGCAAGCCGTTGATTTTCCTCTTGCACCGCAAGCTGGAAGATGCGGCCAAGGGTTGGTGCTGGTTCCATCGCCAGGATCTACGAACGGAAGGTGAGATACGAGTCGTTCAAAATAAGAAGGAACCGGGTCACCTTCTCCCTGTCTTTTATGGCTTTATACTGTTGGAGGGTCGATTCGGCCCCTTCCATTTTTTCTTTAGCGCTTTCCAATTCGTTCCTAAGGGCTAAGAGCCTGTTGAAGCACGTCATTATCGATGTGTTTCCTTGCTTCAGTTCACTGAGCGATTGGTGAAGTGAAAAAATCTTGCCCCGATCTAATTTGCCATACATTTCTCGGATGCTCTCCCAAATTAATTTTGAGTCTTCTGTGGGTGGTAACCCAGCCGCGATTTCTGGGTTGATACAGTTACCGATCCATATTCTGACTAATTGGTTGCATTTTCTCCATTGTTTTCCCATTTTTTCGTCGGTCGGGATCGGAACGGTCCCGTCGATGAACCCCTCTTTGTCTTTTGTAATTAGGGCTCGCCGAAATTCCCGCGCCCAGGTTGAGTAATTTCCTGGACCCGTGAGAGGGTGGCTGATCAGCCGCAACTCCGGTCCGTCGGAACTGGAAACATAAAGCGCGTCGTCGGGCTCTGGTCGACCCATGGCGGCCATGAAAGGAAAAGAAAGATATCCATGTGGTATTCCCTGGTAAGGGTTACTGGATTGTCCCTGAAGTCCCGCACCAGATTGCCCTTGAGATCCTATTCCAGAATGATTTGAGCCGCCCGTCTGCTCCGGGCCGATGGTCGAGTCTGCCCTAATGTTGGTTGGTGGACTTCAGTCGCTCGGCACATTACTCTGAAATCCCGGCGATGATGTGAATGGATTCATCCCTGGGATCCATGGATATGGCATCCATTGGTAGGGATACGCCGAGAATGGCTGACCCAAATTAAACTGAGCCGGAGCATTCTGCTAATATGCACTTTGATTTTGGATCTGGCCGAATTGTTGTTCAGCAACAGAAATAGCATTGGAAGTCTATGGGGTCGTCGATGCTGCTGTTGGTTCATCTGGATTGGAGGTGAGGTTCTCTGGTTGGTTTATATTTGACATAATTTCCCTTCAAAAAATTTGATTCCTCTCGGCAACTCTTTGCAGGATAGAGTTCCTCTCGGCAATCAACAGAGATGAAGCGGAAGCAAGGTCAGAGTCTTTGGTTCTCTGATACCATGTCAAAATACGAAGGGAAAAAGAAGAAGTGTAGGAATTTTCTGTATATTTCACTGTGTTTCAATCAATGTATAGAGTTTCATTATATTACAAAGAATGTGTAAAAGAAAAGGAAATGATACAATGTATAGATTAGATCTGATTTTAATTGATTCAATAAAATCAATATGATTTGATCTAATCAAATCTTTCCTAACTTCTGCGTATCTTCTAACATGATATTACTTTAAACCGGTGTTTTAGGGGTTGGGGAGCCTTTAATTCTATTTTCACTTATTACTACTCTGCTTTGGGACATTTGATGGGGATCTAGTCGGTACTAAGCCTATGGGCAGTAATATCATAAGACTGGCTTTTCCCAAGAACAATTTTAGAATCAAGCCCATATTTTCTCATCTTCTTCCCTTTTCTTTTTCTTCATCCACCGCCGCCCACCGTCCGCCGCCGCTAGTTGCCGACAACTAGTCCGGCGAGCTCATCAGAGGCTCGCCAGGCCAAGGCGAGGTTCAACGAGCTTGCTAGGAGGCAAGCCCACCAGCAAGGCTCGCCTAGCCCTGCCGGTGGCTAGGCGGGCCTCGCCCAGCTATCTTATGTGATGCTTCTTAATTTTTGCCTGACCATAAGATTATTTTTGGATGTGGCCTTTGAAATGCACTGAATTCTATCGTGCATGAAAATCTCTAGGTAGCACGACAACATGGGCGGTCATGGCGGTTTGAACATCCTTCCCTAGAAACGTTGGAATGTGTACAATTATGAGAACAGAGAGAAGGCCCGGAAAGATGAAGAGGCTGCCGCGAAAGAGGAGCAGCAGAAGCGAGAGCAAGCGAGGAAGCGCAATGCTGAGTTTGTCTCGAGAAGCTTCGTGCTGCCCGTGGCTTCGCTCCTGCCAGTCAGCCTGCGGAAGCTCCTGCTAGTCAGCCCGTGAAGCCAGCTGAGACAGCTGAGACGGACAAGAAGTCTGGCCATATCAATCTCTTTGAGGGAATTAAGATTTTTAACCCAGTTGAACAACCAAAAAATGGGGCAGGAGATGAAAGGGATGGATTCAAGAGGAAGAAGATGAAGAAAGAGGAGGCGCCGAAGGTGGTAATCGCAGAGGATGAGAAATATAGATTGGGATATGGGATTGCTGGAAAAGGAGTTAAATTGCCATGGTATCTTGAGAAGCGGGGTGATCACGTTGATGGGGAGAAATTTGGGGATGAAGGGGGCCGTCGAGGGATGAGAAGGAGCAGGGAAAGAAAAGTGGGAAGAAGACATTGGAGGAGCTGAGGGAGGAACGGATGAAGAGAGAAAAGCAGGAGAAAGAAAGGGGAAGGTCGTTGATGCTAGAGAAGAGCCGCAGGGATGGAGCATCTACTTAAGGACAAGGGTTTTCAGAGGAGGTGACGCTGCAAATTTTGGTCATTTAGACTTTTGATCGTACTTATATGTAGACCTTGCCTTATGGCTGATTGGGAGGGCCTGGACCGTGCTATTGGTTTGGCAAGATTTGGATTCTAAGGTCCTGTTTTCGGAGGTTTCTGCCTCCCCTGTGCAGTTCTCCAATCTACATTTGCCTTGCGAAATAGGCTCCCTCCCGTAGAGATATGAACGCTTCACTTCAGATTCTCTTCGAGAAAGAATGGACTGGTTCGCCTGTCCTTTTCAAATCCTGGAGAGGATCCACGGATAATCACAGCTTGTAAATGTCTATTCCTTTTCATTTTGGCGTTCTCGGTCATTATTGCATTATGTTGGAATGATATCACTTTGATCCTTCTGCAAGTTACTCCAGTTCATAAACCACTTAATTTCCCATATTGTTAGACTGAAATTCTAAAGTGCTGGACAAAGTAATACTGCGAGCTTGACTTTCCGCTCCGCATGTCCTAGAGGGCATGAGAGATGAAGCACGCAAACAATCAAGTATGCCAGAAAGTATAACTAGATACTTAAGTTCCCAAAGAAAAAAAAACTTAAGGCTAAATTTTCCAAAGAGAAGTTCATCAGCATGAATCATACTAAGTTCATCCAACTTCCATTCTCACCGGAATTCTATCTGGGTACTTATCCCTTATCCTGGCAGCCTCCGCCCGCCTCTTCTCTGGGTTTAGAGGACAGTTTTATTAATTAACACGTTCAGAATCGAAGCTTCAGCAACAAAATAACAACAAAAGCGAATTGCTACTCAAGGAAGAGTGAAACGCACCAAGATCATGCTCTTGCTTGAAGTAACTCTTAGCCATTCCACCTGCTACCATTGCCCCAAAAACATAAGCCAAAACTGATAAAATCGAGCATAACATATGAAAAAGAAGTAATGATAACAACAACAGAGCCCTTCAATTTATCACCCCATCCCTCCACGCCATATATCTAAAGGGTAGTTCAACTTAGCAGTACAGTCAAATTCAGGAGGTGAAGCCAGTTTCCTAACCCAAAAGGAAGAAGAACAAAATTGAAAAAAAAAATTATTAATTAAAAAAGCTCAAAACTTTATCTCCTTCTCACATCTCTGAGCACAGAATTTACCGACGATCAGACATACAAAGAATCAAAAACACAGAAAAAGGGAAATGCAACCCAAGATTCTACAAATTCAAGCATGAGCACCGTCGAAGACAAAGCACCGAGATGAACAGTGATCAATTCCCAAAACAAAGACTCGAACTTTACAATGTTCCGACCTCTTGAGTCATCGAACCGAAGCACGAGTTCGCCAGCGGATGAAGAATCGAGAGGCAAGCTGGAAGCCGATGATTGTACCTTGTTGAGTGACGGAAAAGGGGGCTCGGTCGAGAGAGAGAAAGAGAGATAAAAAAGAGAGCTTTTTTGGGGGAGAGAAATCTTGTGAAACCCGTGGGAATCAGTTGGAGAAGATGACGAGGATGCAAGGCAGCCTTCTGGCTTTGTGTATTTCCAGTAATTTCCAATTACTCCATTATCAATGCCCATCTTTAATAATAACCCTTTTTTAATTAAGTGAAATTTAAAATTTATAAAAAAGAAAAAGAAAAAGAAAAAGTAATGATGATGATGACAAATAATACACCCCTATACAATAGTCAACCTTCTTCCTCTTCTAAAGTGGTTCTGGTTCGGTTTTCTATCTTATTTCAAATTATTTTCCGTTTAAGTCCTAGATACGATTTTCGAAACAAGTTTTTCCCTGATCAAATTAGATTGGTATCTTTTACCAAAAAAAAAAAAAAATTAGATTGGTATCGCTTTTTTTATGACCTACCAAATTTAGCAAGATTTCACTCAAAGATATCAAACATATGATATGTTTTCGGCATGTCAAATATCAACCAAAATTTATTATGTGAATTACTACGCCACGGAAAAATTAGAAAGATAACATTTGATCATCGAAAGGATCAACAAATGGGTATGAAAATATGTCATAGCGCTGATTGAACTAAAAAATTAATAAAACATTATAAATTTCGAGTTCTAACTAGCCTCATTGTTCTTGGCTTGGTACCTACCCATGCCGTGTAAAACACAACTTGACATAGGAAACTGAGACTTTGACCAACGTTTGTGCCCATTATGCACTCACCCTATCATTCGAGACATGTTCGTCATCCCTATAATAGAAGTAGCTAGACCTAGCTCTAAGTTTGACAATGATGTAAGATTGACATGATTACTTATAGTCTCTCCCCGTTGCAAAAAAAGACTATTAAACTTTGGATTTGCAGCCTTTCAAAAGGTAAAACTGCGAAATGCTGGGTCATAAATGGGAATATCCTTTTATTCTCAAAACCCTCTTCGTGACCGAGGCCCACCACTCTTCATTACTTGGTTTGTGAGGAAATGATGCAGAACTACTCTGCGGTGGCCAAGATAAGTCTCATTTGGCTTTAGAAAAAGGATCAACTATGGTAGGCACAATCAATAGTTGGGAACTGATTAGATGCCCATCGTCAACATGACGTGATATACTCTCACGGGGCTTCTTCAATGACATAGTCTTAAAGTTATGCTGTGTTTTGATCTTCGGTCTCTTGATTTTTGTTAGCTGTTTAGAAGTTGCAGATTGAGGTCCGATTGCCTGGAGTTAGCCAATAAATTGAGCTAGAGTTGAGTTCTCTTTTGTGGGTGGAAGAGAGATCTGTTTTGCACCATAGTTTAGCAACCTTCAGTTCTAGTAGCGAGCCAATAGGGACAAACATGTCACCAGATCATGAGCCTGGATCATCAACAGATCATGAGACACACTTTGAAGCAGGTGCTAAGAGTGGCTTCTGTTGGCCTGAGATCTCGTCGCCATAAGAAAATCGAAAACCTATGCAAAAACATAAAGAACCTTCTGAAGAGACCGCCCTCGCGATTTTCGCTATTTCATTAGCTAGGTTAGCATGTAGGTTGGAAGATGAACGTTGATTTTTTATCCTGATTCTGATGCTATTGGTAATGCTAATTCCTCCTCCTATATTAGGGCGCAAATCAGATCTACCAATTTGACATTAATGACATTAATCGCAACTTCGTGCTCAAGAGTCATCATATTCCTACCTCGGTAATGTTACTACTATACATCAGCAAGAGATATGCCTCGAGTACATTCGACAGCTCTTTTGGCAATGCTCGTTGATACAACTAGTAACCATTCCTCGACCATCATTCAGATCATTACCGGGATGAAAAAAGAAACATGTAAAAACTCCTAGGCTGGTTCAAGCTTCCTCCCTAGACTTGTGAATACTGAATTGACAGGTACTGTTCTCCGAGACTGAGAGAAGACGGTTCGTTCTCATCTGTGAATGACTTCGTTGGTAAAGCCTTCCTCAGGTCACTCAAGGCACTCTCGTCATTGCTCGCCACTCGTCAATGCTTGCCAATTGGTCGGAGTCCAGACATGGAAGCTCCCTCTGGCTTAGGATTTTCATCACTTCTGCCGTTCTTCCGAGGAATAGCGGCAGACCACACGCTCTCTGTCCGGCCCTCAATGCCGCTGCGAGAGCAATCGGTGAATATGACATGTTCTAAGTTGGTGAGGCAGGCCGCAATAATATCGGAGATCATCCTTGATAGCTTCTCGAAGATTCTGTTGCTCATATAACAGTCGCTGCTCTTGCAATCGTGCAGCAGGGTCTCGCTTATACGGTACATGGAATGCGCGGCCCGTACTTTGACGGGCCATGCCGAAGGGGATTCCATTAAATATCCATGGGTTGGCACAGCTTTGAAATCGACGAAAACGTTCTTTGCGGTGCACGCAAGCGCTTTGAGCACATCCTTTGTGGTGTTTCCCTGGAGGGAAATTTTGCGGAGATCTACATCAAGCCATTTGTGGTAGAGATCGACTCCCATGTGTTGAAGTGTTGAACCAGATGAAGATATGAACAATAGACAGAGAAGATTTGTATAGTAATCACTCTAAAAGAGCTTCAAGCTTTCATTGTAATCACAGATCTTCAAAGTACAATGTATCATGAACAGCAAACGAAAATACAGACTCCAGAACTACTTGCTCTGTTTTCAATCTTACTTGTATCTTCAGCAGTCTATGATCTTCATCTCTTCAGCTTCTTTGTTATGCTAAACATCAATGGATGATCCTCCTTCTTTCTCTCTTCCTCTCTATCTCTTTAAAAGCTACTTTCATTATTCTATTTTTCTTAGCTACTGTCAAACCTCTCATCTGAAGTTATATAAGCAAGATGCGAGAACTTCCTAACAGAAAACAGAAAGTAGTTTGTTTAGTAACTACAAAATACTATTAACAGAATACAGCTCATAGTGCACGTGTTAGTCTCGGCGATCCATGTCATGATCCAAGTCATTTCCATGCTTCAGATGTCTCCTCCATTCTCCTTCGTTGATGTTGAGTTAAGCTGATCTTCATCGTTGATCATGCTTTCAGTTGCCAGACGAAGATGCTGTTCTTCTTTTCTTCTTTTATATTTAACACCATGAACACAATGCTTGCCGCCTTTCGGGCATTTATCAATTCTTGTTTTGCGCACAGCCTTTCTTCTACTATGTTGACATACATCAGGGCCTCGCGAACACCACGCAGCAATCGTTTTCTGGTAGATGGGTCGATGTCTGGAATGGTGACCGCTATGCTCGTTAAGGTCACGATCGGCAGTGCCCAATTGTTCGGTGGTTCTGCAGAATCCAGGGGAGGAACTGCATCGCTGTCGAAGTCCATGACCCCCGTGAACCCACGAGGATCCGTCTCTTCCAAAAGTTGCACGAGATGTTTGGGCTGAATGTTCTTCCCCATCTCGATCCAACACTCGGTGGTGTCGCAGTTGTTCCGCATCATGACGTGGACCAATTCTTCCTCGCCCTCGAGATGCAAAATATATTGGCTGAAGTCCGGCTTTGAGGCCGAGCCTTCTAGGGGCGAACTCGAGTGCAAGTCCTTATCTGAATCGCTGATGTTTAGTTTGAACTTCTTCCTCAGAGCGGAGCACAAATCACAGAACAACAAGATCGGGCTCATGAACAGAATGGAGATCAGCGTCATGGCCTTGCTTCCCAACACAATCCCGACTTGTATTCTGATGAGCATATCCAAAACCACGTTCTTCGAGTCGTGGATGAGTTTACGACACCGCCGGCTCCGGACCTGTAAATTGAACGGACGCTCCTTAATCTCTAGGAATTGCTGTATCCAATACTTTTCGGGCTTGAATTGATCCTTGTAGCTCTTGTTCCCCCGCCTCTGCCATTTGAATCTGATCGTGAGGAACCATCGGAATGCCGGCGCGATTGTGCCGACCCCGACTGCGATAGTCTGCGTGATGAGAATCGCGGTGCTCGACCACTTATAGTCCGACTCCGACTTCGACGGGCCATAGCAGGATACGAACTCGAACATCCAGGGCTGCAGGTAAGCCCGGACAATCGCCTGCGCCAGGGTCATTGCGCTCAGGAGGCAGAGCGCCCCGGAAGCAGTGCACGTCACGGACCGCGCCACGACGAATTGCGGGTTGCAGGAATGGGCCATCATCCCATACTTCAACAGGTGCTCCTTGAGCTTGTCGAAGACGTTGTCGCAGCTCCGGCTCAAGCTCTCCTTCACAGTCAGCTCGTGCCTCTTGCAATACTTCATCTCCAAGTAGCACTTGCTCGTCGGGACCATCGCGGCGGAGAAGCTCAGGGTCACCAGCAACAGCAGCATCAGGGACATCACGAAGGCATGTTCCCACCTGCAGACGAAGATCACTCCGGTGCCCAACTGTATACAAATGTTCACAAAAGATGTGATGACGAGAATCGCCAGAGCGAACACGTTGGACCGGAGCTCCTTGTTCTCCATCGACCCGAGAGAAGGCATCGAATTGCCCATCACGGTGCAGATCAGGACCGAGCTGCTAAGCTTGGCAAGCTGCTCGTTCCGGCGCGCCATTGGCGTGTTGAGGTCGACGGAGAGCTTGACCGCAACAGCGATGACGCTCAGTGACATGGCGTTGAGGGCGCAGTAGCGGCTTGGGAACCAGAGCTGCCGGTAGCGGAAGCTGGCAGCGGCGTCCGCAGTCATCGCGATCGCACAGGCCAGAGAAGCCGCCGCCATGTAGACGCCGATCCAGGGCATGGGCTTGCCGAACTCGGCCTGGTTGAGGCTTCCATTGACGCAACCGAGCATGACGGCCGTCTCTATTTCTTGGTATCGATTCCCCCGTTTCCTTCGAAGCTCTGCGACTGCGGTGGCTCTGTGTTTTTGCTCAGGAAGTTTTAGGCTGGAAAGCGCGTGGGAACAGTCAAGTGAGTTGCATCGAGTTTGACCTTTGCAACTCTAATTTTCTGGCCATTGAGTTTGAAAAAAGACGGAAATAGTCTCTGAATATTTGCCAAATATATGATATGCTCCTTGAACTTTTAAACTATTTAATATGATACTTGAATTTTAGTCTAATACACAATGTATTCTCCGAACTTCTAATGTGTTCAACATAGTCCCAGAACTTTTAGTGATTTTCAATTTAGTTCTTGGATTATATGAAAATGTTCAATGTTTTCTTTAAACTTTTGATATGTGTTCAATTTAGTCTATAAACCATATGAAAATGTTCAATATTGTCTTTGATTTTGAATTAAGGGATAAGTGCTTCAGAAGTCCTAAAACTTGTCACGAAAATGCATTTCAGTCTTAAAACTTACAAAAAGTGCAAATAAGTCCTAAAACTTGTCAAAATGTTTCATTTGAGTCCTAAAATTGACGCCGTCAGTTTTATTAACGGAAAATGCGACGTGGCGCCGACGTAGTATTTTAAATAATTTTTATTTTCCAGCTGGTTTTTAAAATAATTTTTTATTCAATTTTTAAAAAAATTATATTTAAAAACTAAAATTCAATTTTTAAAAACTGTTAAAAAAAAAAAAAAAAAAAAAAAAAAAAGGGAAGAAGAGGCGGCCGCCCATCGCCGGAGGGGCCGGCAACCGTTGTCGGCCGCCGCCCGACTGGGCGAGGCCTCGCCGGCCCTCGGCGACCCTCGCCCGGTGCGGGAGGGCTCGCAGCCCCGAGGCGAGGGCGCCCCCCTGATCCGGCACGGGTGCCCTCACCTGGGGGCCGACCCTCACCCTTGGGCGGATGACCCTCGCCGGCGCGGGCGAGGGCCGGCGACCCTCGCCCGATGCGGGCGAGGGCGCCCCCGATCTAGGGCACGCCGACCCTCCCCTACCCGACCCTCACCTAGCGCGGGCGAGGGCTCACCGGCCCCGGTGTGAGGCCGGCGACCCTCGCCCGACGCAGCGAGGGTGCCCAGATTTGGGCACGCCGGCCCTCGCCTGGGGGCCGGCGACCGTCGCCAACCCTGGGCGAGGCCTCGGCGGCCCTCGGCTGGGGCCGGCGAGGCTCGCCCAGATCTGGGCGTTGCCGCGGAGTGTGAGGGCCGCGCGAGTGGCCCGCTCCCGTGCTTCCCTGTGCTCGACGCCAGCAGATCCAAGCTAGTTGCCGAGCCGCCGATCCACCGCCGTTCCGAGTCCCCTCGTCGGCGACCTCCACCCGCAACCCGCGACTTCCGCGTCTCTCGTGCTCGGCCGGATCCGGGCGAGCCTCACCCGCCCTAGGTGACGCCACCGAGGCCTCGCCCGGGGCGGCGACGGTCGTTGACCCCCAAGCGAGGGCCGGCATGCCCGGATCCGGCGCCCTCATCCACGCTAAGCAAGGGTCGCCGCCACGACTGGGGCCGGCGAGGCCCCACCTTGGTTAGGCGGCGGCCGACTACCGTCGCCGGACCCTCCGGCGATGGGCGCCACCTCCCCGCCCTTTTCTTTTTTTTTTTCTTTTTTAATAGTTTTTAAAAAATGAATTTTAGTTTTTAGATATATATATTTTTAAATTGAATAAAAAATATTTTAAAAAGCCAGCTGGAAAATAAAAAATAATTTAAAAAGCCAGCTGGAAAATAAAAAATAATTAAAAATGCCACGTTAGCATTTTTAACGGAAAATGCTAACGGTGTTAGCTTTAGGACTCAAATGAAACATTTTGACAAGTTTTAGGACTTATTTGCACTTTTTGCAAGTTTTAGGACTAAAATGCATTTTCGTAACAAGTTTTAGGACTTCTGGAACACTTATCCCTTGAATTAATGGAAAGACTACATTGACCATTTTCATATAGTTCAGGAATTAAATTGAACATATACCAAAAGTTTTTAGATTATATTGAATAAATTAAAAGTTCGGAAATCATATTGAATATGAGATTAAAATTCAGAAATTATATTGAATAAATAAAAAATTTAAGATCAGCCAAAATTTATAGATTATTTATAACATTCTTCCCGTGAATTTTGTTCATTGGCTCTGTAGCTAAACGGGAGCCAATCTTTTTAGGAGAAGTTTCAGATATTGCGGAGAGGAGGGGGGCTGTGATATCAGGTCTGACATCCACAATTTCTTGTGGGGAATTTCTTCTCTCTTTTTTTCCGAATAAATTAGAGGCTGGATGGAGGATTGAGAGCAAAGGTTAAGATTATAAATGAGGAAAGAAAAAGAAAACAATTTTAGTCACGCGAAGGTTTAGGACAACAACGTTTCGCTTGCGACAGCACCGCGGTTTACCTCTCTTGTCTGAGGCCGACAGTCGATTTGCTAAAATAGAAATATAATGGAGATATCAATGGTGCGTTTGGTAACGATTCTATTTCGAGGATGGTTATCAAATAGGGCCCAAGCTAGCAACGGATATATTTTGTCGTTATATGGACTGTATTCGAGTACGAAGTGATATGGAGAATGAGAAATTCAATCTACGTAAGTTGACACATATGCATTGATGGTAGACTTGAAATTAGGGATGCCAACTTGAATATTTTTGCGAGATGGAAAATGGTTCGGTGCAATTGCGTAGCTTGTGAATTTTTTATGAGGTAATAAATTAATTTGAGGCAACTATGTCTTAGGTATAAATTTGAGATTTTTAATAGTATTAATTGTTGATTCTCTAAATAAATCTTTCTACCTTCACAAGCTTATTGATAAAGTTTCTTCGACACCAAATCCAATCAACCATTAGAAGACACTAAAATATGTTTGCGGATTCCCACGTGGACACAATAGGAAAATCATCAAAGTCCGGTGTGCATAAATCTTAGCTCATGTGGAAGTCTACGTGAATGTCCTTATTGGAAAAAAAATCTTATCCACGTCGCATTGTGGCATTGTTCGATAGCCATGCCGAATGGATTTTGCAAGGTTTAGCGTCGGAAGGACTTGTTATAAAAATTAAGAAAATAGAAAAATTTAATGGACAAATTAAAGGGAAAGAGGCTTAATTAGAAAAACCGCAAAAGTGTAGAGATGAAAAGTCAAAAAAGAATTTACAATATAAAATACTTTTTAAGAAAAGAGAAAAAAAAAAGTGCCAATATGGCAACTCGGTCCGGGCCGGGCTGGGCCGGGCCGAACTTAGTTCTCGACCGAAACGGAAACTCAAGTTGAGTTGTGCAGGGCCAAGATTCCTACTGGATTCGGGTTGCCGCCCGATCCGACTGTCGTTCTCCTTCTTCTTCGTCTTCCATACTCGAATCTGGTTTTAAGCAGCTGCTATTAGAGAGAGAAACTCGGCAAAAGTAGAGAGAGAGAGAGGATGGGACGAGGACCAATTTCTACAAGAATCCTTCGTTCGCTTACAATAGAGACTTCAATCTCTCCTCCGCTCTTCGAAACCTCAAAGGAAACTTCCTCCCTCCTCTTTTGTCGCTCGGCTACAAAATGCGAGCCAGTCTCATCGCCGGAATTCGTTTCCCGATTTTCTCATTGATTTGCTGCGCTACGCGTCTTGAAGTGGTAGCTTACAACATCGTGATTGGACTGAGCGCCGCCGCCGCCACCGCTGCCACAAGGACTCTGGAGCGCCATGTGGTGGGAGCGACGTCGCCATGGAGGATGATCAACCGATGTTGCACGAGGAATACGTCTAAAAGAGGAGGTAATTGTGGATTTTTCTTTCACGATGCTTATTGAAGATTCCAACTTTATAGTATCTCTGTTCTTACCGTGTCGAATTGTGTAAGGAAACATATTCCTAAAAATTGATCCGATATTCAAACGATCGAATATCGAAAACGAACGCGGAAACATGCTACACCAATCAAAGGCATATCACGGACTTGGACATACATTGATTGCCACAGATTAAGTACCGTCGCAGTTTTGAGGAATTCTTTGAAGCCCTAGTTCCGTTCGTCAAGAGAGGCGTGTACTGTTTCAAAAGGGGGAAAATACATATTTCTCTTCTGAAAATTCAACTGTTCAAATACCCTCATTTTTACTTTTATTATTATTATTTTATATATTACAGTAACTGCACTCTTTTACGAGCCATTCACTTACGGGTTGGGTTTTGGCCCAATATTGGCGGATGGGCTTAACTTGGCCCATCAAACATAAAACCCATCATCTCCTACTCGCACACGGCGGGCCGAATAGAACTCTCTTTATCTCTCTACAACATTCATACTAGTAAATAATCTATGCGACCAACATACTTTGAGAGCTCGTTACCATACATATGTTAGGAATATATAACAGCTTATAATGGGCATCATATTTTTAAGTAGATATAATATGCAGTACCTTAGATCGATTGATTATATTTATATCTCTCTTGATCTCTTTTTAACAATGATATATTGTATTCACAATTATGATTATCCCAAAAACAATCATAATTGGTTGACCAGTGAATACAAAACTAGACTATGATTATTCAAACTCGATCTTCCTTTTTCTTTGAAACTCTCAATTTCAAATCAACTTGATTTTCTAGAAATATCTCATTAGATTGAATCAATTCATGATCATTGGCAACATTCTAAGATAGCAAACATTGAATAGAAATCTTGAAAATAAGTAAAAATTATGAGGGCACTTAATTGAAAAACTCTTTTCCTCAAGAGTCTCACACGGCATAAAAGTTGAGATCAAAATTTTTGCCACTCTTGTTGGTCGTTTCATGCATACGTAGTATGAAATACGTATTACGATATTAACTCATTTCCCATGAGTGTATGTCTACACCTTCAATACCGTACAGATGATAGTTCAGACATACTTAATATCTAACTTGAGTTCACGTGTCTACTTTTGCATAGAATTCACGATTAAAAGCTTTTAATGCCTCTTGCTCTTCTAGCACATATTGGATTTTCATATACCATATTTCATAATTATTACAGTTTAGTTTCACACATTTGTTCAATTCAGCGACTATGCTCTTAGTTGCTCAAGCCATTAGATATGAACATATCAGACATATATGTACGAATTATTAATGCCTATCATTTATGCATCCTTTTGGCATAAACTCATTATATTAATGAATAATTTCAAATAATGTTTCAAAATCAAAATGTCACTATGTTTCCAATTATAATCCAAAAATCCTAACTTGAAATTATCATTAATATAATCTTCTATGCAAAATAAGTGAAGTTACATAAACTTGTATGAACTACTCACAACAACTAATAATAACAGAAGCAATTGACATTGGATATCCATTAACGATAGTGTTGACACTTAAATTTTGGTAACTAGTTTAGTTGTTTATCATTAAAAAAATTATGAATTAATTTTTAACCCCTAAATAAAAATAACACATAGTTTTGGAAGCATTCATTATTTAGTTTACATTATTTATTTTTATCGCATTTGCATTGGACCGACTATCAACTGATGAGCTTTAATTTTATGAATTGGGATATATATATTTTGGAAAGGATCTGTTCTATTCTTCCAATATTCGATAATATGACGGGAGATTTTTCATATATTCAGGCAATATATACACCAAGGGATATTTCTTGACTGAAATGAAGGTTTCGGATGGAATATTTAGAAAAAAATAAAAGAGAATATTGCGCGTGAGTGCATATATCTCGACGATATATTCATGAGACTATGTGCGAACAAAAGTTGATTTTCATGCATATTGAGAAAAGAAATTTGAATTTCATATGGGTAGATCCAAAAAGTGAAAAAAAGAAAATAAAATATAAGTCCTTCCCCTTTAAAAGGGTCCGCGTACGGTGGAATAATTTGGGGAGGCTTCAGTATTTTAAGGCCAAAAATCAACACAAAGGGGAGAGTTTTTTTTTTTTTTTCTTTTCTTTGTTTGGGGGTCAAAGTCAACAAAGAAAAGGGAGGTTTGAAATTCTGAAGGTTCAGGGGGCAGAGAGAGAAGGACGTGAGAGTCACGGGAGAGAGAAAAACCAAAAACAAAAAAGAAAAGAAAAACGAAAACAGGGGAAGAAGGAGAACAGGAGATAGGGTGTCTCCTCACTGCTACCTTGATCACCATCGTCGCCAGAGCTTTGATCACCGGCACCTCTGCCTGCCGATGTTATTTTTGCTCCGTCCGCAACCTGTAGCCGAGCCTTTGTCGCTCCCGTTGCACTATCGCAACAACTGCCGCTCCTACTTCTGCCCCGTAGCAACTCACCGTTGGTCGCCGCGCCTCCACCTGCAGAACCCACGAGCACCGCCAGTAGCCCGACCCTTCACCCAAGCGACCACTAGTAGCCTAAGCTGGTCGCCGAGCCCCTCTCCACGCGACCTGCAACACCCACCGTCGCTCCCGCCGACCACCGCCGCTCCGAGCCCCCTCGCCTAAGCGACCACCTGAGCCTCCGCCGCCAATGCTAGTAGCCACGAGCACCTACGCTGGTCACCGCTGCTCCCACAGCTAGCCCCGAACGCGACGCAAGCAGCCGAGCCTCCGCCGTGCCTCCTCCTACCGTTCTCTACGCCGGCCGTCATTGCTTCTGCTTCGCCCGCGCCCTGCAGCCAGCCCTAAACGCCATAGCAGCAGCCCATTCATCGCTACTGATCGCCGAGCCACCGCACGCCTGTTGCCGGCTTCCACCTGACGACCCGTGACCTACAACGCCTTTACCGCCCTTCTGTTCCTCGCCAGAGCTTCGAGTGCTGTTGCCATCGCTGTCCCACCCCCAAGGAGCCGATTGCGATCTCGATCCAATTGCACAAAGTTCAAATTTGGAAGCCAATATTCGGATTAGGTAAAATTTTGTCTAATTTGATTTCCAAATCTTCCGTTTCCTTATTTAAAAAATGTCAATGCACATGATTGAAGTTCATGATATATAGTTCTATCCGTAATCTTGAGTAGCCTTCTTAGATGGGAAATCTTCCTAATTTCACAATGTGCATACGATTGACAGTCTAATTTAACACCCGAAATATGACTCGCAATCGCATGGAAAAATCGTCAATCTGATCTCAAGCCCGGGATTCAATTCGCGATTTTGTTAAAAATTGGCTAATCCGATCTCATGCGTGAGATATGATTCTTCAATTTATTAGATGGATATCAATCATATCTTGCCTGATTTGCTGTCGTGTTATTTGAATTGATTTTGTTTCCATAAAACCCAAAAAATATATTTGAGTTAGATTAGGTTCATGTTAGAATATTGCTTGTTTTAGGGTTATTTTTCATGTTTAGAATATGAAATTTATTTATTTCGAATTTTTGAAATAAAAATCACAAAAGAAAACATTAATTTAGGATGTTAGTTCTTCCTTTCATTAATTTGCCATCCATTGCACGTCATCTAAATGTGTAAATGTTAGAATAGCTGCATTAATCTTTTCCTATCACTAGATTAGGTCATTTAATAAATGTCGTGTGACATATAGTTCGCATGTTAATGTTAGGTTGCATGTTGCATGTCATTTTAGTTAAAATAATTTTGTACATCATTGCATTGCATTGCATGTAATTTTTAGGCTTCATTTAAACAAAAGAAAATCTTGAAAAAGATTGAATAATTGCGCGTTTATTAGAAATCATATCTAGGACTGTTGATGTGAATTCTAATCTAACATTGCAAATGCTTTCGTTGCTATGAGGTAAGTCCCATAATTTATTTATTGCTTTATTTGGGTATTAAATTAATGGTTTGCTTACCCGCATAATCACCTCATATGTTAGGGAAGTAAATTAAAATCAATTCAAGTTTCCTGCAAAACATTTTTTCGAAATAAAAGAGAAATGTACCGAAAGGGCGTTAGAGAAATCTAGCGTAATCAAGTCCCTAAACTCACAATCTCTAGTTCGCAGGTGTAAAGTAAATCTCCCATTACTTTACTTGGGTTTTTAATCGACCCACCAAAAATAGATTAGTGGCGACTCCTAATTTAAAAAATCATTTGCATGTTAACAACTTGAACTTAAGTCGTGAATTGGTATGGGCTTGGGAGAGCCCGAGTTAAGTCTAGATTTAGTAATCCATTAGCCAAACTCTAGCTGGTTTACTCGAGGTTAGGTCACGACAAATAGAATAAAAATATTTCCACATAATGTAACAAATACATCAATTGCTACAACGACATCAACATGATAGAAATAATCTACATAAGATATCCATAAAACATACTTAAATAAACGCTACTAGAAATAGCTAACACCAAGTCAAACTATGAACATGGAAAGATCCTTTTAATTTTTTGGAAATTTCCTCTGTAAATTCATTAGGCACATTCGGCAACCACAGAAAAACACACGGAAATCCCTTAGAATTTCTCCTTCGCACATCCATCCCTTGCCGGATTGAACTCATTTCTTGGGTAGAAGTCTTTGTGGCTTCAATCTGATAATATTCATTAGAAAAAAAAAAAAAAAAAACCACTAGTAGCTTCTTATAACTATGAACCATGTTAACCTCCTATAGACAATTCAACACTTCCTTGCTATTTAGATGGAAGAGTGTTCATGAAGATTCACACCATCTCAAAAATCGGTATGGGATAACCCTTCCAAATGACTTCTTGTATTTCTTATTGACCTCAAGAACATGTTCAATTAAATGACCACTTTCCCATCGATAATCAATCAACTTAGTTATCAACCTTGAAAGCCTCGTCTTTTGACTTTCTAACTGTGCGCGAATAAATGTGCGCTTATGAAGGGGAAGCATTGTTCCTGCAACAAATGCAGAACAAAAATGAATTACTTATAATCCATAGGGACTTAATTGAAAAAAAAAAAAAACACATTCTTCGTTTTTTTTTTTTTTGGGTCAATGGTCAAGAAGTCAACGATCAATGAGGTCAACGGTCAACGGAGACTAGGTCGAGTTAGAAGGGTTGGGTCGGGTCAAACCTATTGGAATATAATATGCAGAAACGACATGATTGTAATTTACTTCACCAAACAAATAAACAAAAATTAATAAGGATACCAGAAATTTATATGGTTCGGTCTGAGTATCGGTATCTACATTCAGAATGAGAGCCAGTAGCAAATAATCCACTATAATCAGAAAATCAAAGTTTACAATTGCTCACACACTCGAGTATTTCCCACAGCTAGATTTAACGCCAAACTCAAAGTGTTTATAAATAAACAATTCACTTGAACGTAAATTCACGGCATAAAATCACCGCATTCAAGCTCAAAGTAAAACTCTTTATGTACGCCAAAACAAGAACTTCAGCGTTCATCTTTGGTTCGCATACGTACGGCTTCGCATTTTTGTTCAAAGCTTTGTGTGGTGTGACTCTTCTCCTGGACCCGCGGCTCTTGCTCGTTTTTATTTCCTTCGTTGTGCAGCACTCTTCAGGTTTTCTTTTCGCGGCTCCACTCTCACGCGGCGTGGACGTGCAAAGGGCTTCTTTCTTTATTTCCTTTTAGCTTTTATATTGTGTGCCCAAAGTACTTTGGGCGCCACATGTGCCCCACATAGGTCCCAAAGTCAAGAAACAACGTTTTCTATACCGGTTCCGGGACTTTGGGCGACAAGGATCGTCAACAAACCTTACATAGATAACCTTATGAGATCGGCTCCCATAGATAAAGAAGAAACTTTGCTCCTTTTTTTTTATTCTATTTTATTTCCTCTTTTGTAAATCTTCACGGAGTCCAACAAATCTCCTTCTATTAACTGAAGACATCCAAGACCCAAAAAGAATTTTGAATTTCTTTTCTTGTGCGTAATCTTGAATATTATCTTTATCAGAAAAATATCTTCACGAACAACCACGTAAAAATTTTATCCAAGTGGATCGCATTTTGCAAACGCTCAAACTCAAGACATAATTTAACAAAACCGATTGACCCAACTAGGTGATGTCACGTGATGTCACCGGCACATGCACTGCACGTGCACGGGCAACCGTCGGCTGAGCTAGCACATGTGGCGCATGCGCGGGACGATTACCCCATCGCATGGCTCGCACACGCCAGCGGTTCGCCACACACACCTGCGCAAACCACCTTGGCGCATGCAAGGCTGTTTCTTCTTGCCACGCGTGGCGGCATGTCCGGTGGCCCCTAGCGGCAAGCCACCCGTCATTTTTCTTGTCTCGACGAGAATTATGACCCTGCACCATCAAAAACAGAGTTTTGATTCACTGAAAATAAAAAAGGAGGGACGAACAGTACGGGATGTAGGGATTTCCATCCCCGAGTGTCCGACGGCGGCATTTCTCGAAATTTCAACCAAAAGCAATTTATAAACATTAACAGTGATCGGGAAATATGACAGCATCGCTGTGATACCAATGTAGGGAAAAGATATTCCTAAAAATCGATCCGATACTCAAACGATCGAATATCGAAAACGAACACGGAAACGTGCCCGGAAACATGTTACACCGATCTAAGGCATATCAGGGAGTCAGACATACCTTAATTGCCATAGATTAAGTACCGTCGCAATTTTGAGGAATTCTTTGAAGCCGTGGTTTTGTTCATCGAGAGAGGCATGTACTGTTTCAAAATGGAAAAATAAAGAAACGTATTTCTCTTTTGAAAACGCAACCGTTCACATATCCCCATTTTTACTTTTTTTTATTATTTTATATATTACAGTAACTGCACTCTTTTATGGGCCCTTCACTTACGGGTTGGGTTTTGGACCAACATGGGCGGACGAGGTTAACTTGGCCCATCAAACATAAAACCCATCAAATTAATTGAGCACTAGAGAAATGAGCATGGGTCAGGTTTATCAGGAATTGACTCCCGATGTTCCGGTAATTTTGCTCCCTTACAGTTTGGCGATTGAGATTGTTTTTCTTGATTACTGATTAGTTGGGTTGCTTTCCCTTTGTAGGGGGGCTTCGAGTTCGGGTTTGAACTTAGTCGATTATGCAAGTAAGTCCTATTTGGGATTTGTGGTTAATAGGGATAAAGATGTCTACAAAGCATTTAGATGTCATCGCTCGTGCAATTTAGATGTTAATCTTGTATTGTTGCCATTCTTGCAGGCGATGGAAGCACTTCTGAAAGGGATGAAGAGAAGGAGACTGAAATTTGTGGTTTGTCTTAAAATCTGTTCTTCTTCTTCTAGACTCTGGTGACTTGCCAAGAAAATGGAATTTGGCACATGAATCTAAAGTTTCTCAGGGGGTTTTCTTGCTTTTGGCCGATTGAGATAACCTGAGAACTGTTTACTGTTAGGGCCGTTGCATAATTGATTTGGTGATTTCATTAGCTATGTCATCTACAGATTCAGGAAATATGCAACAAACTTTTGACTTGGTATCTTTTCCAAACGTTTACCTGATGTGCATTTTGTAGGTAATATTGTTGAAGGCGACCAAACGAATGGAAAAGCAATCTAGGTAAGATTAGAAGTGAGCAAAGATTTCCCCTGCCTGGAGAACCGGTTTGCCTGGTGTGTGGCAAATACGGAGAATATCTTTGCAATGAGGTGAAATTTTGTAAACTGAAGTTCTGAGCACTTTCTTATTATTGACATCTGGCTAGATGACATTTAGATAATGTTTGTTTGTGTTGATAGACTGATGATGATATCTGCAGCTTGGAGTGCAAAGCGGTGCTTTTACGCTCTCTTAAATTTAAAGAGGTCATTTTGCTGTTGCCTTTTTGATATATGATGTTCAAGAAGGGGTGTATGGTTCCAAGTTTTGACATTGTGATTTTTGTAATGTTGGATTCCAGGATCCCTTGAGCAACCAAAGTCCGGTCACAGCTTCAGCTGAGTTTGTTTCTGGATCATCTGTGCCTGAAGAAGAAAATTATGCTTGGGATTATGTTCGGCACCGGTGGTCCAATAGGAAATCCAGTCTCTCCACTTATCTATGGTAAGGTTTGCTAGACCTACTTGTCATTGTTCTTCTCAGTCTGTTTAAATGGGTTAATCCTGGATAAAGAAAAAAGCATTTTAAATTTTCCATGCTATGAGAATGGATGAATCTTGTTATTTTTTCTAGTACTTGGACCTGCGTACTCCCTGTGGTTTTCAATCTGCAGAAAGGGAAAAGGTTTCGTGGATCTTTTTCATCACATGGCCACATTATATTCCTATTTGTGCTATGTTGCATACAAAATCTTTGTTAATTGTAGCACTACCTGTCAGAGGCCTGGGCACCTTGCTGAAGATTGCTTGGTGAGTGCCCTATAAAGTTATAAACTTCCCTTCCTTTGTGTGATAGTCTGTTTTCCAACTTCTTTACTCCTTGTTTCCACTGGCATGACGTGAAAAAGTCCTTGGCAAAAAGCAAAAGCCCTTCTCCACCAATACTACTTCTAGTTTGTGCTTCGACCACTCTAACCTTACCGAGTCAGCATATGATTGCTTGCCACTATTCAAGAATAAAATCTTTTAAAAAAATGCCATCATGCCACTGAGAATAATCGTGGACAAACATGAATTTGACTCAGTTAAACCATAAGATTACAAAGAATTGCCAAGAACAACTTGTTGGAATTGAATACAGTGATCAACGTAAAACAGTCGTCGTGCTACCTATAGATTATCATGCACGATAGAATTCAGCGCATTTCAAAGGCCACATCCAAAAACCATCTTATGATCAGGCAAACATTGAGAAGCATCACATAAGCAGCCTCCTAAGAAGTTGACTACCATTGGAGCAACGGCCATCAATGAATGAGAATGAACTTAAATCTCGCTAATAAATGCACAAGCATAATTCAAAAACCTAAAAACGTCGCAATGCCAGGCTTTCTCAACAGGAGAGAATGGAATGCGCAAACGGACGAAAATCCTATAAAATGAAGAGAAGTGGGCAAAAATTATTCCTGTTGGGCAAATCCACAAACAGATTAGAGCAGGGAAAATAAAAGCATCTCCTGGCGAGGGGGCGGAAATAACAAAACCGAGTGGCGCTACCCAATCAGTAAATTCCAATAGCGAACACTGGCACTTGCATGCCAACCCATGCTAGTTTAACGAAAGGATCGACACCGAATTAGCATGCGATGGAACAATCAGGCGG
Organism: Eucalyptus cloeziana; assembly: GCA_014182715.1. NCBI lineage: Eukaryota > Viridiplantae > Streptophyta > Magnoliopsida > Myrtales > Myrtaceae > Eucalyptus > Eucalyptus cloeziana. The sequence goes on from CM024637.1 coordinate 26,648,048, forward strand.
GAGAGGCCATATAGGGTTAGTCACATCCAAAATCGGAAAAAACGAAAGGCTTTTCCTTTCCGATGATCTGTTTTGCACCATAGTTTAGCAGCCTTCAGTTCTACTGGCGAGCCAATATGGACAAACATATCACCGGATCAAGAGCCTGGATCATCAACAGATTATGAGACAGACTTTGAAGCAGGTGCTAAGAGTGGCTTTTGTTGGCCCGAGATCTCGTTGCGACAAGAAATTCGAAAACCTTCGCAAAAACATAAAGGATCTTCTGAAGAGACCACCCTCGCGATTTTTGCCGTTTAATTAGCTAGTTCAGCATGTAGGTTGGAGGATGAACATTGGTTTCTAATCCTGATTCTGATGCTATTGGTAATGCTAACTCCTCCTCCTATACTGGGGCGCAAATCAGATCTGGCAGTTTGACATAAATCACAACTTCCATGCTCAAGAGTCATCATATTCCTACCTCGGTAATGTTAGTACTATACATCAGCAAGAGATATGCCTCGAGTACATTCGACAGCTCTTTTTGCAAAGCTCGTCGTTACAACTAGTAACCATTCCTCGACCATCGTTCAGATCGTCACCAGCGTGAAAAAAGAAACTTGTAAAAACTCCTAGGCCAGTTCAAGCTTCCTTCCTAGACTTGTGAATACTGAATAGACAGGTACTGATCTCCAGGACTGGGAGAAGACAGTTCGCTCTCATCTGTGAATGACTTCATTAGTAAAGCCTTCTTCAGGTCACTCGAGGCACGCCACTCGTCAATGCTTGCCAATTGGTCGGAGTCCAGACATGGAAGTTCTCTCTGACTTGAGATTTTCATCACTTTCGCCATTCTTCCAAGAAGAATAGCAGCGGACTGCACGCTCTCTTTCCGGCCCTCGATGCTGCTGCGAGAGCACTCGGTGAATATGACATGTTCTAAGTTGGTGAGGCAGGCCGCAATAATATCGGAGATCATCCTTGATAGCTTCTCGAAGATTCTGTTGCTCATATCACAGTCGCTGCTCTTACAATCAAGCAGTAGAGTCTCGCTTATACGGTACATGGAATGCGCGGCCTGTACTTTGACGGGCCACACCGAAGGGTATTCCATTAAACATCCGTGGCTTGGTACAGCTTTGAATTCGACGAAAACGTTCTTCGCAGCGCAGGCAAGGGCTTTGAGCACATCCTTTGTGGTGTTTCCCTGGAGGGAAATTTTGCGGAGATCTACATCGAGCCATTTGTGGTAGAGATCGACTCCCAAGTACACAATGCTCGCCGCCTTTTGGGCATTCATCAATTCTTGTTTTGCGCACAGCCTTTCCTCTACTATGTCGACATACATCAGGGCCTCGCGAACCCCACGCAGCAATCGTTTTCTGGCAGATGGGTCAATGTCTGGAATGGCGACTGCTATGCTCGTTAAGGTCGCGATCGGCAGTGCCCAATTGTTCGGTGGTTCTGCAGAATCCAGGGGAGGAACTGCATCGCTGTCGAAATCCATGACCCCTGCAAACCCGCGAGAGGGCGTCTCTTCCAAAAGTTGTATGAGATGTTTGGGTGGATTGTTCTTCCCCATCTTGATCCAACACTCGGTGGCGTCACAGTTGTTCCGCATGATGAGGTGGACCAATTCTTCCTCGCCCTCGAGATGCAAAACATATCGGCTGAGGTCCGGCTTCGAGGCTGAGCCTTCTAGGCGCGAACTCGAGTGCAAGTCCTTGTCTGAAACGCTGATGTTCAGTTTGAACTTCTTCCTCAGATCGCAGCACAAATCACAGAACAAGAAGATCCGGCTCATGAACAGAATGGAGATCAGCCGCACGACTTTGCTTCCCATCACGATTCCCACCTGTATTCCAATGAGCATATCCAAAACCACGTTCTTTGCATCGTAGATGAGCTTACGACACTGCCGGCTCCGGATGTGTAAATTGAATGGACACTCCTTAATCTCTATAAATTGCTGTATCCAATACTTTTCGAGCTTGAATTCGTCCTTGTAGCTCTTGTTCCCCCGCTTTGGGCACTTGAATCTGATCGCGAGGAACCATCGGAATGCCGGGGCGATCGTGCCGACCCCGACCGCAATAGTCTGCGTGATGAGAATCGCCGTGCTCGACCACTTATAGTCTGACTCGCCATCGCAGAACTTGAACCTCCCGGGCATCAGGTAAGACCGGAGCATCGCCTGCGCCAGGGTCATCGCGCTCAGGAGGCAGAGCGCCCCGGAAGCAGCGCACGTCACGGACCGCCCCACGACGAATTGCGGGTTGCAGGTATGAGCCATCATCCCATACTTCAACAGGTCCTCCTTTAGCTTGTCGAAGACGTTGTCGCAGCTCCGGCTCAAGCTCTCCTTCAGGGTCAGCTCGTGCTTCTTGCAATACTTCATGTCCAAGTAGCACTTGCTCGTCGGGACCATCACGGCCGAGAAGCTCAGGGTCACCAGCAAGAGCAGCATCAGGAACATCACGAAGGCATGTTCCCTCCAGTACGTGAAGATCACTCCGGTGCCCAACTGCATACAAATGTTCACCATCGATGTGATGACGAGAATCGCCAGAGCGATCACGTTGGCAAGGAGCTCCTTGTTCTCCATCGACCCGAGAGAAGGCATCGAGTTGCCCATCACGGTGCAGATCAGGACCGAGCTGCTGAGCTTGGCGAGCTGCTCCTGCCGGCGCGGCATCGGCGTGTTGAGGTCGACGGAGAGCTTGACCGCGACGGCCATAACGCTCAGCGACGTGGCGTTGAGGGCGAAGTAGCGGCTCGGGAACCAGAGCCTCTTGTAGCGGAAGCCGGCGGCGGCATCGGCGGCCATCGCGATGGCGCAGGCCAGGGAAGCCGCCGCTATGTAGACGCCGATCCAGGGCATGGGCTTGCTGAACGCGGCCTGGTCGAGGCTTCCATCGACGCCGCAACCGAACATGATGGCCCCCTCTGTTTCGTGCTATCGATTCCCCTGTTTCCTTCGAAGCTCTGCACTTGCGGCGGCTGTGTGTTTTTGCTGGGGAAGTTTTAGGTTGGGAAGCTCGTGGGGATGGTCAGGTGAGCTCCATTTTTTCGATGTCCATTACTAGATCCTACTTGCAAGTCAATTGCAATTAAATACCATTTCAATTGCTTGCTTCTTAACCACGGGGTTTGCCCCAGTGGCCACCCTTCTAACTTGGAAGGGGGAGGTGAGGGTTTCAAATCCTCACCTTCTCAGGGGATTGGGGTGAGAACGATTTCATTTCAGGAGTGGATTTCGACTCCCACACCCCGCATATTAAAACAAGCAAAAGTTTGAGAATGAGTGTTAAAATAGGATTAGAATATGACCGACAAAAAAAAAATTACCTACCAAAAAAAAAAAAATTGCTTGCTTCTTAAATTATGTGGGACCTTTGCAACTCCAATTTTTCGGTCAACTGATTTGAAAAAAATGACACAAATAATCCCTTAATATAGATTTAATGTGTTCTATAATTCTTGAATTTTTAAATTATTCAATATGATCTTCAAATTTTGGCCAAATTATAATATGGTCTCTGAATTTTTAATACGTCCAACATAGTCCATAAATTTTTATTTTTGTTTACTTCAGCCCCTAGACTTGAAGAAAATGTCTAATGTTGGACATTGAACATTTTCATCAAGTGCAAGAACTAAATTAAACATATATTAAAACTTTAGGAACTTCGTTGAATAAATTAAAAGTTTGAGGACTATATTAAATATTAAGTTAAAGATCGAAGAACACATTAAATAAAGAGTTAATACCCTAAAAAATCCAAAATTAGTACACCTGTAACCAATTTATCCAAAATTAATTTTTTTATCACGAAAAATCCCAAACCGATACATTTGTGATAAATTTATCCTAAGTGACCACAAAAAATCCCAAATTAATATACTTGTGATAAATTTACCCCAAACAAATTTGTTCAACCGCCATAAACCCCAAATTGATATATTCGTGGCAAATATACCCTCTGTTAAATTAGTTTAATAACACAAAAAAGCACAAAAATAATACAACTGTGACAAATATATAGCAAAATCTCAAATTAATATACTAGTCCACTGTCACGTTTCATCCAACTTAATAATTTGATAAAAATTTAACGAAAACTAACAGAGAGTAAATTTGTCACAAATAACCAATTTTTGATAAATTTGTTGAAAGTATATCAATTTAGGTTTTTTGTGGTCAAAAAATTAATTTAGAATAAATTTGTTATCAATTTGAGATTTTGGGAATTTTAATATTTAAATAAATTCAAAATTCAAAATGATATTTATGGATCATTTATGTTATTGTCCTTCTGAATTTTGTTCATCGGCCTTATAGTTAAAACGAGCCGGTCTTTCTAGAGAAGTTTCGGATGCGGCAGGATGTGGTGGGGGCCACTGTAGTATCGTCACGCCTGACATCCATAATCTATTGCGGGGATCTCTTCTTCTTCCTTTTTTCCCAAATAAATTAGGCCGGTTGGACGAAGACTTGCGCTAAGAGGTTTCGATTATAATGACGACAAGAAAAAAAGGAAAAAAAAAACAAAACAGAACAAAACAATTTCCAGTCGTGTGACGGTTCGGGACAACGACGTTTCGCTTGCTCCCCACGAAAACCAGCACCGCGGTTCACCTCGCTCGTTCGTCTGAGGCTGACAGTCGATTTGCTAGAATAGCAATACGACGGAGATCCCAAGAATACTGCCCAAACTCGCGGCGAAGAGCGATGGATACGTTTTGTCGTCACTTGGACCGTTTGTTGGAAGACGAGACGGACTTGATACGGGAAATGATCCATTCGACGTGGAAAATCCGCCTAAGTTGACCCTGTCCACGATGGTAGACTTGAAATTAGGGATGCCGGCTTGAATTTTCTTGCGAGTTGGAAAAATTCAGGGTAAATGTGTAACTTGAGATTTTTCATGAGATGATAAATTAATTTTGAGGTGAATGTGTCGTAGGGTATAAATTTGGGATTCTTAATGGTATTAGCCGTTAGTTTTCAAACTAAATCTTTCTATCTTCACAAGCCTTTTGATCGGGTTTCTTTGACACCAAATCCAATCTAATTTAACTGAAGAGGCTGTTAGAAGGCACCAAAGTATGATATAAGACAAAAATGTGCAGATTGCCACACGGACATAATAGGAAAATCATCGCCAACGTAGACAACATTGGAGTTTGGCATGGATTAAACTTCAGCTAATGAGGAAGCCCTTGTGAACGTTCTTATTATAAAAATTTGTATCCACGTCACACCATGGCATTATTCCATAATCATGCCAAATAGATTTTGCAAGGTTTGGTGTTGATGGACTTAATTACAAAATTTACAAAAGTAAAAAGATCTATTGGACAAATTAAAAGTACAAGAGCTTAATTAGAAAAACCGCAAGAGCATAGAAACGAAAAGAAAATTTTTCTTTTTAAAATATAGAACACTTTTTCTTAAAAAAGAAAATAAAAAGTGCCAATGTGGCGAGTCCGAACTGACCAAAAAAGAAAATCAATCCGGGCCGGGCCGGACATTGTTCTCGACCGAAACAGCAACTCGGGTCGGGCCGTGCAGGGCCGAGATTTCTCCTGGATTCGGGTTGCCGCCCGATCCGATTGTCCCCCTTCTCCTTCACCTTCGTCCTCCTCCTTTTCGTGCCAAAAAAAAGAAAACTTCGCTCCGGCGAACGGAACTCTGCTCTGGTGGCCGGAATCTGGTTCTGCTCACCGCCGGTAGCATCCTGAGCATCTGTTAGAGAGAGAGAGAGAGAGAGAGAGAGAGAGAGAATGGGGACGAGGACCAATTTCTACAAGAATCCCTCTTTCGCTTACAACAGAGACTTCGATCTCTCCTCCGCTCTTCGAAACCTCAAAGGTAACTCCTCACTCCGCTTACGCTGCTTTCATGTCCGCCCTCGCGATTCGTTCGATCGCCAAGAGAAACGAGCCGACGTCAATTTGGAGAAGCTGTGATGGCCATTCGTTGCGCTGTTTCTGCGGAACCGTAACTTTACTTTCCTCGGCTGCGAATGTCAGCTGATCACATCGCCCGAATTCGTTTTCTGATTTTCTCATCGATCCATTTGCGCGTGTTGAACCGGTAGCTTACAACATCGTGACTGGAAGCGCCTCCTTGACCGATGGAGAACCTTCGAACGACGAGAATGCCGAGCGCCGCCACCAGAGCCGCCGCCGCCGCCGCCGGGACTCTGGAGCGCCGTGTGGCGGGAGCCGCGGCGCCGTGGAGGACGATCGGCCGATGTCGCACGAGGAATACGTCCAAAAGAGGAGGCAATTATGGATTTTCTTTTGCGCTGCGATGCTTATTTAAGACGCCAGCTTTGTAGCATCTCTGTTCTTACCGTGTCGAATTGATTGAGCAGGAGAGAAACGAGCGCGGGTCAGGTTTATCAGGAATTGACTCCCGATGTTCTGGTAATTTTGCTCCCCTGACAGTTTGGCGATTGAGATTGCTTTTCTTGATTACTGATTAGTTGGGTTGCTTTCATTTTGTAGGGGGCTTCGAGTCCGGGTTTGAACTTAGTTGACTATGCAAGTAAGTCCCGTTTGGGATTTGCGGTTAATAGGGATAAACATGTTTCCCAAGCATTTAGATGTCATTGCTCGTGGAAGGACTCTATGCCTTTTTCTGTACAGCCATGCAAGTTCATGCATGGGATATGATTTGATTCAACTTGTCTTTGGTGTTTCTGTTTTCTCAGTATTGATATTACCCCAACGCAAATGTCGATCAAGGTGTCTCATTGTGAATGTTAATCTTGTATTATTGCCATTCTTGCAGGTGACAGAAGCACTTCTGAAAAGGATGAAGAGAAGGAGACTGAAATTTGTGGTTTGTCTTAAAATATGTTCTTCTTTCTTCTAGACTCTGCTGACTTGCCAAGAAAATGAAATTTGGCACATGAATCTAAAGTTTCTCAGAGGGTTTTCTTGCTTTGGGGCGATTGAGATAACCTGAGACCCGTTTACTGTTAGGCCCGTTCCATAATTGATTTAGTGATTTCATTAGCTATGTTGTCTACAGGTTCAGGAAATATGCAGTACACTTTTGACTTGGTATCTTTTCCAAACGTTTACCTGATGTGCATTTTGTTGGTAATGTTGTTGAAGGTGACCAAACCAATGGGGAAAGCAATCTAGGTAAGATTAGAAGTGAGCAAAGATTTCCCCTGCCTGGAGAACCGGTTTGCCTGGTGTGTGGCAAATATGGAGAATATATTTGCGATGAGGTGAAATTTTGTAAACTGGAGTTCTGAGCACTTTCTTATCATTGACATCTGGCTGGATGACATTTAGATGATGTTTGTCTGTGTTGACAGACTGATGATGATATCTGCAGCCTGGAGTGTAAAGCGGTGCTTTTACGAACTCTTAAATTTAAAGAGGTCATTTTGCTGTTGCCTTTTTGATATATGATGTTCAAGAAGGGGTATATGGTTCCAAGCTTTGACATTCTGATTTTTGTAATGTTGAATTCCAGGATCCCTCGAGCAGCCGAAGTCCAGTCACAGCTTCAGCTGAGCTTGTTTCTGGATCATCCATGCCTGAAGAAGAAAACGATGCTTGGGATTATGTTCGGCACCGGTGGTCCAATAGGAAATCCAGTCTCTCTACTTATCTATGGTAAGGTTTGCTAGACCTACTAGTCATTGTTCTTCTCAGTCTGTTTAAATGGGTTAATCCTGGATAAAGAAGAAAGCATTTTAAATTTTCCATGCTATGAGAATGGATGAATCTTGTTTGACTCATTATATTTTCTAGTACTCATTTTCTTTTTGGAACTGCGTACTCCCTCTGGTTTTCAATATGCAGAAAGGGAAAAGGTTTCGTGGATCTTTTTCATCACATAGCTGCCACATTATATTCCTATTTGTGCTATGTTGCTTACAAATATTTGTTGATTGTAGTACTACCTGCCAGAGGCCTGGGCACCTTGCTGAAGATTGCTTGGTGAGTTCCCTTCCTTGATGTGATAATCTATTTTTCAACTTCTTTACTCCTTGTTTCCAGTGGCACGACGTGAAAAAGTCCTTGTCATGCAGGTTGCAGCTGGACAAAACAAATCAACTTCCATACCCAAAGATCTTCTGGGACTTTATAGAAGGTTTCAAGAATTCTGAATCTGTCTCATCTTGTTTCCCTGTTATTATAGTTCTTCGGCTATTCGCACCCTTGGTGTATGTTAAGGATCGCACAAATTTGTTTCTAACATTTTTTGTCAACTGCTGTTGAGACACTCAATTCCTCTCTTCTTTTTCTATTGCTTTATGTGCATTCCAGATGCGAGCAGATAGGGAAAAGCTCATCTGCAGCAAGGTGCAATGAATGTCAATCCGCGCATAGTGTGGCGACTTGCCTTGACTGTAATAGAGTGATATGTGATGGGTAAGTGCCTGTTGTTGGTCAAATTACTGTAGCATCATAGGTTGCCGTTGTTGCTCGAGGCATCAGTTTGCTTGTTCAGTGACCACTTGAGTGGCATTAGGGGACCAGAGTTTCTGGCTGGTACAATATTTATTTCTTTTGAGTGGGTATGTTCTGTCTTCTTCAAGTTACATTTCTTTTAATGTTTTTGCTGTTGATATTACTTTAAACTGGTGTTTTAGGGGTTGGGGAGCCTTTAATTCCATTTTCACTTATTATTACTCTGCTTTGGGATATTTGACGGGGATCTGGTTGGTACTGAGCCTATGAGCAGTAATATCATTAGTGACTTGCATTGATTTCTATAAGGTGTAAGTTTATAGGCTGGTATGGCAGGATAAGGATGCTCATGGGGACAATGGTCATGTCATGTTAGTGCACTTCGTTTTAAATCAAATATTGTTGAAAGCGGCGACTAAAGTAATAGAACTCACAGTAATTTAGGAGATTGATTCATTCTGAGGCCCCATAGAGTGTATTGACATTCATTTTTTAAGTATTTCGTGCACTCACATGGAGTATTTCTCAGTGCAGGTCATTTGGATGAGCACATTAGAATGAATTCCTCTCACCAACGATATTATTCTCACAAGCTCAAGCGTTTGGTTAGGATTTACTTGCTCCTTCGTCTAGTCTAGTTGCAATGATATCTCTTCTAGTTAGTTTATTGATGAAATGTTGGATTTGTACTTTTAAGTTAACCATTTGGAAGATATCCTAGATTCTCCCAAAAGAGTGACTCCCAGCTTATAAATAAACCAATGATGTAAACGATGTGCCTGCTTCATTGAACAAGTAGTTTGAGATACGTCACCTTCAGATTTTAATCCTTCACACTGCACAAAATGATTAAAAGAATCTGCTGCTTCATTAAACAAGTAGTCCTGACATAAGTGGCCTTGAGATCATACTTATCTGCATTGCACAAATCCAGTCTCTCTGATTACTTCTTTTCTTTTTCGCAGGTGAAATGCAGTAAAGCAACATGCAAAGTGACAGATATATCTGATCTTTTGGCTTGCCATTACTGCTTTGACAAAGCATTTGACAAATTCTATGATATGTGTACCGCAAGTTGGTACGTGGCCTTCCTTTTTTTTTTTGCATTGTATAATTATTTTGATTTATATGAATTGCTGGTGATATTCTACGGGATGGGTCAGCCATGTTGGGATTGGTTGGGGGGTTTAGACAGTAACAGGTGATAATTTCCCACTAGGGTATTCAATATTATGCAAGAAGTTCTTCAGTAGCCAGGTCCATTTATTGTGCCTTCTGATCAAAGATAATAAATTTCCAATTAATGCCTGTCCAATGCAGGAAAGGATCCGGACTTGCTATTATAAGAGGGTCTATTAGCTGTGAAGATCATTTTTCATGGTGAGACCACTCGCACTCAATATTTCTTCCTGGAAGTTTTATGTGAAAGCTGATTGATTAATTTAGGACCTGTTAACAAAAACCAGGCACAGAATGAATTGTCTGAATGCCGGTGCAGAAGATAGTGCATATATTGTCAGTAGGCATCCTCAAAGGGGCAAGCATGTTCAGATCAGCGAATTCATTTTCTGATCCTTGGTGTGGGAGAAACCAGGCATTATATGATTGCTTGGTCCCTGTACAGCAATCATATAATGATTTATGGAGAGAGAGAGAGAGAGCTGTCGGTGCGACTTCAAGATCCTGGGTTTTCAAGTCCAGAAGCAGTGTCATCGATGGAAGAATGTGATCTGACTTGTTGATCAGCGAGAATCGCAATCTCTGACTTGTATAGTTGTCCTTCGCTGCCTATTGGTTTGTAGAGAACGCTAGCTATGGAATGTCGGGACATCGTGTTTCCCAGTTGATTAAATCCATCAGCATTCTTCTGAATGTTGTTAAAGTGTGCAATACCTAAAAGAAGAAAACTAGTTGCTGTGAATGACATGGCTCATGATATAGGGAAATGACATGGCTCATGATATAGGGACTGTTTTTCATTGATCACTGTATTCAACTCTGAGAAGTTGTTTTCGGCAATTCTTTCTACACCTTATGGTTTAGTCGAGTCCAATTTTTGTTTTTCCACCATTATTCTCAGTGGCATGATGGCATTTTTTTAAAAGATTTTATTCTTGAACAGTGGCAAGCAATCGTATGCTGACTCAGTAAGGTTAGAGTGGTCGAAACACAAACCGGAAGAAGTATTGAGGAGAAGGACTATTGCTTTTTGCCATGACAAGATCGGTATTTACATTTACTTTTTGAGTGCAACAACCATGTGATATATTGATCTCGTTTTAGCGATTAAGGGTCAGCATGGTTTCAAAATAAAATCAAGAATCGAAACCTGTTTCAAGGTATGTAAGGTAGTTTGGTAGATTTCAAAAAATTGGGGAACTCGCTTTGATGGGCAGCCTAGATCTTAAAATAAATATTTGTGTGTTTTTCTTAATATATGTCTTTGAACAATTCTATGATATTTCATGGCAAGGATCACTAATTTAAGCTTTTATTTAATGATTAAGATTTTTTTTTATTAATGTTTCATATTCCACATGAACTGTGATCAGTCAATTGTAGTAACAAGTGGTGATTATTAAAGGTGATGATTTACTACAATCATTCAATTAATAATATAAGTGGAATCTAGGTGGATCCTGAAATTTATGAAAGGATAGATCCTAAGTTTTAAGATATGTAGGTAAGTTATAGATTTAAAAATAATAAATCTATTCCAACTGAAAGTTTCAAGTCTTGAGTGAAATTTGCAAGTGAGGAAGCGCGATGCTGAGTTTCGTCTCGATAAGCTTCGTGCTGCCCGTGGCTTCGCTCCTGCCAGTCAACCTGCGGAGGCTCCTGCTAGTCAGCCCGTGGAGCCAGCTGAGACGGAGAAGGAGTCTGGCCATATCAATCTCTGAGGGAATTAAGATTTTCGACCCAGTTGAACTACCAAAAAATGGGGCAGGAGATGAAAGGGATGTATTCAAGAGGAAGAAGATGAAGAAAGAGGAGGCGCCGAAGGTGGTAACCGCAGAGGATGAGAAATATAGATTGGGATATGGGATTGCTGGAAAAGGAGTCAAATTGCCATGGTATCTTGAGAAGCGGGGCGATCACGTTGATGGGGAGAAATTTGGGGATGAAGGGCCGTCGAGGGATGTGAAGGAGCAGGGAAAGAAAAGTGGGAAGAAGACATTGGAGGAGCTGAGGGAGGAACGGATGAAGAGAGAAGCAGGAGAAAGAAAGGGCAAGGTCATTGATGCTAGAGAAGAGCCGCAGGGATGGAGCTCTACTGAAGGACAAAGGATTCCAGAGGAGGTGACACTGCAAATTTTGGTCAGTTTAGACTTTTGATCGTACTTATATGTAGACCTTGCCTTATGGCTGATTGGGAGGGCCTGGACCGTGCTATTGGTTTGGCAAGATTTGGATTCTAAGGTCCTGTTTTCGGAGGTTTCTGCCTCCCCTGTGCAGTTCTCCAATCTACATTTACCTTGCGAAATAGGCTCCCTCCCGTAGAGATATGAACGCTTCACTTCAGATTCTCTTCGAGAAAGAATGGACTGGTTCCCCTGTCCTTTTCAAATCCTGGAGACGATCAACGGATAATCACAGCTTGTAAATATATATTCCTTTTCATTTTGGCTTTCTTGGTCATTATTGCATTATGTTGGAATGATATCACTTTGATCCTTCTGCAAGTTACTCCAGTTCTTAATTTCCCATATTGTTAGACTGAAATTCTAAAGTGCTGGACAAAGTAATACCGCGGGCTTGACTTTCCACTCCGCATGTCCTAGAGGGCAGGAGAGATGAAGCACGCAAACAATCAAGTATGCCAGAAAGTAAAACTATATACTTAAGCTCCCAAAAAAAAAAAAACTTAAGGCTAAATTTTCCAAAGAAAAGTTCATCAGCATGAATCATAATAAGTTCATCCAACTTCCATTCTCACCGGAATTCTATCTGGGTACTTATCCCTTATCCTGGCAGCCTCCGCCCGCCTCTTCTCTGGGTTTAGAGGACAGTTTTATTAATGAACACGTTCAGAATCGAAGCTTCAGCAACAAAAAAACAACAAAAGCGAATTGCTACTCAAGGAAGAGTGAAACGCACCAAGATCATGCTCTTGCTTGAAGTAACTCTTAGCCATTCGACCTGCTACCATAGCCCCAAAAACATAAGCCAAAACTGATAAAATCGAGCATAACAACAGATAACAACAGAGCCCTTCAATTTATCACCCCATCCCTCCACGCCATATATCTAAAGGGTAGTTCAACTTAGCAGTACAGTCAAATTCAGGAGGTTAAGCCAGTTTCCTAACCCAAAAGGGAGAAGAACAAAATTGGAAAAAAAAATTAATAATTAAAAAAGCTCAAAACTTTATCTCCTTCTCACGTCCCTGAGCACAGAATTTACTGACGATTAGACATACAAAGAATCAAAAACACAGAAAAAGGGAAATGCAACCCAGGATTTTGCAAATTCAAGCATGAGCACCGTCGAAGACAAAGCATCGAGATGAACAGCGATCGATTCCCAAAACAAAGACTCAAACTTTACTACGTTCCGACCTATTGAGTAATCGAACCGACGTACAAGTTCGCAAGCGAACGAAGAATCGAGAGGCAAGCTGGAAGCCGATGATCGTACCTTGTTGAGTGACGGAAAAGGGGGCTCGGTCGAGAGAGATAAAAAAGAGATCTTTTTTTGGGGAGAGAAATCTTGTGAAACCCGTGGGAATCAGTTGGAGAAGATAACGAGGATACGAGGCAGCCTTTTGGCTTTGTGTATTTCCAGTAATTTCCAACTACTCCATTATCAATGCCCATCTTTAATAATAACCCCTTTTTTAATTAAGCGAAACTTAAAATCTATAAATAAATAAAAAGAAAGAAAGAAAGAAGTGATGATGATGACAAATAATGGTGCGTTTGTTTGTATTTACATTTCTTTTTGTGTTAACTAAAAATAGAAAAAAAATTATTTCATTCCTAAACACGCAATTTTGAACAAAATGCGCGTTTGAACTATTGTTTCGAAATAAAAAAGAATAAAACATGTTTGGTAAATTTATGTTCTTTTTTATTTCTTTCAATTTTTTAATGTTTATTTTTTATTTTTCATTTTTTTCTTTCTTTCTCTTTTTCTTTTTTTCTTGCTTTGGCCGGTCGCCGACCGGCCGACGAGGGCCTGCGGCCTCGCCCGGCCCACGGCGAGGCTCGCCGGCCCCGGAGGCCGAGCCTCGCCGTGGTTGGGCGAGGCCGAGCCTCGCCGATGGCTGGGCGAGCTCGGCCTCGCCCGAATTTGGGCGAGCCTGAGCTCGCCCGGCCAAGGCACGATCGCGGCCGGTGGGGCGAGCTCGGGCTCGCCGCATCCGGCGAGGCCTTGGGCGAGCCCGAGCTCGCCCGCCCACCGGCGAGGGTCGGCCTCGCCGGCCACCGCCAGTCGGCGTCGCCGGCGGTGGCCCTGGCGAGGCCAAGCCTGGGCGAGCCCGAGCTCGCCCGCCACCGGCGAGGCTCGGCCTCGGGCCGGGGCCGGCGAGCCTCGCCGTGGCTGGGCGAGGCCGCCGGCCCTCGTCGGCCGGTCGCCGGCCATGGCCGAGGCCGGCGACCGGCCAAAGCAAGAAGAAGAAGAAAAGAAGAAGAAGAAGAAGAAGAAGAAAAAGAAAAAAAGAAAAAGAGAAGAGAAGAGAGAGAAAAAATGTTTTACCGTTTTGTTCCGCAAACAAAAAACAACTTTTTTTTTTCAGCTTTTTACTTTTTTTGTTCCCTAACAAAAAATAGATTTGGAACAAAACGCAAACAAACGCGTTTTTTTTTTTTCTAAACAAAAAAAAAAAAAATTGTTTTTGAACAGAAAAAAACATAAACAAACAGACCCTAATTCACCCCTCTACAATAGTCAACCTTCTTCCTTTTCTAAAATGGTTCGGGCTCGGTTTTCTGTCTTATTTCAAATTATTTTCCGTTTAAGCCTTAAATACGATTTTCGAAACAAGTTTTTCCCTAATCAAATTATGACCTACCAAATTAGCAAGATTTCACTCAAAGATATCAAACATATGATATGTTTTCGGCAGGTCGAATATCAACTAAAATTTATTCCGTGAATTACTACACCACGGAAAAATTAGAAAGACAACATCTGATCATCGAAAGGATGAACAAAATGGGTATGAAAATATGTCTTAGTCAAGTGCGCTGATTGAACTAAAAAATTACGAAAACATTATATATTTTGAGTTCTGACTGGCCTCATTGGTCTTGGCTTGGCAGCTATGCAGCCGTGTGAAACACAATTTGACATAGGGAAACTAAGACTTTGAGCATCGTTTGCGCCATTATGCACTCACTCAATCATTCGAGACATGTTCGTTGTCCCTGTAATGGAAGTAGCTAGACCTAGCTCTAAGTTTGGCAATGATGTAAGATTGACATGAATACTTACAATGCTCGTCATTACAACTAGTAACCATTCCTCGACCATCATTCAAATCATCACTAGGATGAAAAAAGAAACATGTAAAAACTCCTAGGTTGGTTCAAGCTTCCTACCTAGACTTGTGAATACTGAATAGACAGGTACTTATCTCCGGGATTGAGAGAAGACAGTTCGCCCTCATCTGTAAATGACTTCGTCGATAAAGCCTTCCTCAGGTCACTCGAGGCACGCCACTTGTCAATGCTCGCCAATTGGTCGGGATCCAGACATGGAAGCTGCCTCTGGCTTAGGATTTTCATCACTTCTGCCGTTCTTCCGAGGAGAATAGCGGCAGACCACACGCTCTCTGTCCGGCCCTCAATGCCGCTGCGAGAGCACTCGGTGAATATGACATGTTCTAAGTTGGTGAGGCAGGCCGCAATAATATCGGAGATCATCCTTGATAGCTTCTTGAAGATTCTGTTGCTCATATAACAGTCGCTGCTCTTGCAATCGAGCAGCAGGGTCTCGCTTATACGGTACATGGAATGCGCGGCCCGTACTTTGACGGGCCATGCCGAAGGGGATTCCATTAAATATCCATGGGTTGGCACAGCTTTGAAATCGACGAAAACGTTCTTTGCGGTGCACGCAAGCGCTTCGAGCACATCCTTTGTGGTGTTTCCCTGGAGGGAAATTTTGTGGAGATCTACATCAAGCCATTTGTGGTAGAGATCGACTCCCATGAACACAATGCTCGCCGCCTTTCGGGCATTCATCAATTCTTGTTTTGCGCACAGCCTTTCTTCTACTATGTTGACATACATCAGGCCCTCGCGAACACCACGCAGCAATCGTTTTCTGGTAGATGGGTCAATGTCTGGAATGGTGACCGCTATGCTCGTTAAGGTCGCGATCGGCAGTGCCCAATTGTTCGGTGGTTCTGCAGAGTCCAGGGGAGGAACTGCATCGCTGTCGAAGTCCATGACCCCTGTGAACCCACGAGGATCCGTCTCTTCCAAAAGTTGCACGAGATGCTTGGGCTGATTGTTCTTCCCCATCTGGATCCAACGCTCGATGGTGTCGCATTTGTTCCGCATCATGACGTGCACCAATTCTTCCTCGCCCTCGAGATGCAAAATATATTGGCTGAAGTCCGGCTTTGAGGCCGAGCCTTCTAGGGGCGAACTCGAGTGCAAGTCCTTGTCTGAATCGCTGATGTTCAGTTTGAACTTCTTCCTCAGATCGGAGCACAAATCACAGAACAACAAAATCGGGCTCATGAACAGAATGGAGATCAGCGTCATGGCCTTGCTTCCCAACACAATCCCGACTTGTATTCTGATGAGCATATCCAAAACCACGTTCTTCGAGTCGTGGATGAGTTTACGACACCGCCGGCTCTGGACCTGTAAATTGAACGGACGCTCCTTAATCTCTATGAATTGCTGTATCCAATACTTTTCGGGCTTGAATTCATCCTTGTAGCTCTTGTTCCCCCGCCTCTGCCATTTGAATCTGATCGTGAGGAACCATCGGAATGCCGGCGCGATTGTGCCGACCCCGACTGCAATAGTCTGCATGATGAGAATCGCCGTGCTCGACCACTTATAGTCCGACTCCGAGTCCGACGGGCCATAGCAGGATACGAACTCAAACATCCAGGGCTGCAGGTAAGCCCGGACCATCGCCTGCGCCAAGGTCAGTGCGCTCAGGAGGCAGAGCGCCCCGGAAGCAGTGCACGTCACGGACCGCGCCACGACGAATTGCGGGTTGCAGGAATGGGCCATCATCCCATACTTCAACAGGTGCTCCTTGAGCTTGTCGAAGACGTTGTCGCAGCTCCGGCTCAAGCTCTCCTTCACAGTCAGCTCGTGCCTCTTGCAATACTTCATCTCCAAGTAGCACTTGCTCGTCGGGACCATCGCGGCCGAGAAGCTCAGGGTCACCAGCAACAGCAGCATCAGGGACATCACGAACACATGTTCCCACCTGCAGACGAAGATCACTCCGGTGCCCAACTGTATACAGATGTTCACAAAAGATGTGATGACGAGAATCGCCAGAGCGATCACGTTGGATCGGAGCTCCTTGTTCTCCATCGACCCGAGAGAAGGCATCGAATTGCCCATCACGGTGCAGATCAGGACCGAGCTGCTAAGCTTGGCAAGCTGCTCCTTCCGGCGCGCCATTGGCGTGTTGAGGTCGACGGAGAGCTTGACCGCGACAGCAATGACGCTCAGCAACATGGCGTTGAGGGTGAAGTAGCGGCTCGGGAACCAGAGCTGCCGGTAGCGGAAGCCAGCGGCAGCGTCCACGGCCATCGCGATCGCACAGGCCAGGGAAGCCGCCGCTATGTAGACGCCGATCCAGGGCATGGGCTTGCCGAACTCGGCCTGGTTGAGGCTTCCATTGACGCAACCGAGCATGATGGCCGTCTCTATTTCTTGGTATCGATTCCCCTGTTTCCTTCGAAGCTCTGCGACTGCGGCGGCTCTGTGTTTTTGCTCAGGAAGTTGTAGGCTGGAAAGCCCGTGGGAACGGTTAAGCGAGTCAATTGCAATTTAATCCATTTCAAAGGAGGATGCTTGCTTCTTCAAATTTGTGGGACCTTTGCAACTCCAATTTTCTGGCCATCGAGTTTGGGAAAAGACGCAAATAGTCTCTGAATATTTGCCAAATATATGATGTGCTCCTTGAACTCTTAAACTATTTAATATGATACTTGAATTTTAGTCTAATACACAATGTATTCCCGAACTTTTAATGTGTTCAATGTAGTCCCAGAACTTTTAGTTATGTTCGATTTAGTTCTTGGATTATATGAAAATGTTCAATGTTTTCTTTAAACTTTTGACACGTGTTCCATTTAGTCTGTAGACCATATGAAAATGTTCAATGTTGTCCCTGATTTTGAATTAATGGAATGACTGCATTGACCATTTTCATATAGTTCAGGAATTAAATTGAACATATACCAAAAGTTTTAAGATTATATTGAATAAATTAAAAGTTCAGAAACCATATTGAATATTAAGCTAAAATTCAGAAATCATATTGAATAAATTAAAAATTTAAGATCACATGAGCCAAAATTTATAGATTATTAATAACATTCTTCCTATGAATTTTGTTCATTGGCTCTGTAGCTAAACGGGAGCCAATCCTTTTAGGAGAAGTTTCAGATATTTCGGAGAGGAGGGGGGCTGTGATATCACGTCTGACATCCACAATTTCTTGTGGCGATTTTCTTCTTCTTTTTTTTCCGAATAAATTAGAGGCTGGATGGAGGATGGAGAGCAAAGGTTAAGATTATAAATGAGGAAAGAAAAAGAAAACAATTTTAGTCATGCGAAGGTTTAGGACAACAACGTTTCACTTGCGATAGCACCGCAGTTTACCTCTCTCGTGTGAGGCCGACAATCGATTTGCTAAAATAAAAATATGACAGAGATACTAAGGGTGCGTTTGGTAACGTTCTATTCCAAGGATGGTTATCAAACAAGGCCCAAGCTAGCGACGGATATATTTTGTCGTTATATGGACCGTATTCGAGTACGAAGTGATATGGAGAATGAGAGATTCAATCTACGTAAGTTGACACATATACATTGATGGTAGACTTGAAATTAGGGATGCCAGCTTGAATATTTTTGCAAGAAGGAAAATGGTTCAGCGCAATTGCGTAGCTTGTGAATTTTTTATGAGGTAATAAATTAATTTGAGGTAACTATCTCTTAGGGTATAAATTTGAGATTCTTAACAGTGTTAATTGTTGATTGTCTAAATAAATCTTTCTACCTTCACAAGCTTATTGATCAAGTTTCTTCGACACCAAATCCAATCAACCATTAGAAGACACTAAAATATGTATGCGGATTCCCACGTGGACACAATAGGAAAATCATCAAAGTCCGGTGTGGATAAATCTTAGCTCATGTGGAAGTCTACGTGAATGTCCTTATTGGAAAAAAAAAAAATCTTATCCACATTGCATTGTGGCATTGTTCGATAGTCATGCCGAATGGATTTTGCAAGGTTTAGCGTCGGAAGGACTTGATTACAAAAAATAAGAAAATAGAAAGATTTAATGGACAAATTAAAGGGAAAGAGGCTTAATTAGAAAAACCGCAAAAGTGTAGAGATGAAAAGTCAAAAAAGAATTTACAATATAAAATACTTTTTAAGAAAAGGAAAAAAAAAAAAAGTGCCAATATGGCAACTCGGTCCAAGCCAGGCCAGGCCGAACTTAGTTCTCGATCGAAATGGAAACTCAGGTCAGGCCATGCAGGGTCGAGATTCCTACTGGATTCGGGTTGCCGCTCGATCTAACTGTCGTTCTCCTTCTCCTTCATCTTCCATACCCGAATCTGGTTCTAAGCAGCTGCTGTTAGAGAGAGAAACTCAGCAAAAGTAGAGAGAGAGAGAGAGAGAGAGGATGGGACGAGGACCAATATGACACCCCCGATTTTCAGGTTCTGATTTTGATTGGATAAGTTGGGCTTTTCATCGACGCGCCTATAGTGTTGTTCTCTGAGATGGCCACTTATGAGATAACTGGCCTATCAGGTGAAGCCATTAACGGATTTTAACGCAATAGACTTGAGAATTCGATTAGGAATCGACTGCTCGACCGTGCTAGTCTACAATGATCATTATTGCGCAATTAAAAATCGATTAGAGACCGGAGATAGGTCGATTCGAGTGAGATGTGTGATCAAAGTGTGGGTGATTCCACTCAATTGCAAGATTCTCGTCGATCGACACTAGACCGATTTTCTATCATTTTGGATACCCCGTGTCCGTATTTGAAATCTCGAGATTTTCACGACCACCGAGAGTCATCAATGTGTCGAAGAGGTACGTGTGGCTCGAAGAAAATCGACCACGGGTCAATTGCACTAAAAATTCCTAAAAGCTACCCGATAGGCTAGGTCACGTTAAAATCACGCCAGATTGAAATTAACCGTGAATTTGAATTTGATTTCAGAAATCGAAAGTTCTGTCATGTCACGAGTCATTTTAGGAACGTCGACTCATCTTTCGAGGAATTTTCGGCGATTTCGGGATTTTTACGGAAAATCGATTCGGACGATTTAGAAAATGAATGGAGATTCGGATTGACCAATTTGAAGGGGTTTCTGGCCTCTAGCGTGAGCTACTTGGTGAAAGGAAATTTCATGGGCTTTTTTTGCAACAGATTGGACCTCAATTGGAGAAGTTTGTTCAGAATTCGGATTCCGAGAAAAAGGAAATAAAATTCGGAATTTAGAAATAGCTATTTTGCTACCCAAGACTTGTTATTTTGGAGGAATTATAGTGCAAGAAAACAAGTGAGGATCAAGTGTTTCAACTTGGGGATTTTTGGGGACCAAATTGGATTGATTTAGATCTTGTAGGACCAAGAAATGTTGAATTCAAGTTATTTCCTTTTATTTTATTTTATGTTAGCCTTGTTTTCAATTTTCCCCCTGTGCACTCCACCCTTCGAACACTTGCCTCTCTCTCTCTCCCTCCCTCGCTCGCACGTTTTCTTTTCCCTTCCAACCAATTTCCTGCCATGGTCCCCTATTGTCCCTTTCCCTTGACTGTTGACCCCTCAGCCTTATCCACCCCTACACGTTTTTTTCCTTGCTGGCCGACGTTCTTCTTCTCTCTCCTCCCTCTCTGCTTGATCACGCTACCAACTGCCCCCAATTTCTCCCCCTTTCAATCTTCAGCTAGATCACACCAGCTTCGTCAATTCCAATTCCCTTCGGTCTTCTCTCTGGCCCCACGGTTTCACTAGTCCCCTGGCCGTTTCTGCTTCTCCTATTTTTTTCATTTACCCGCACGTTTCTATCCCCACCGAACCCCATCAATTTTCCTTCGGCGGCCACCGCCCATCTTCCTTCATTTGTTCCTTCTTCGGTCAAGAAGTCAAGCCCGCCCAAAGCCGCTTTGCCAATCCGCCCATGTCAGCCCATCCTTGCGACCCAGCAACATCATCACACGTCCATCTCTACCGAAGCAGCAAGCCCATCAGTCCGTGAGCTTCAACCTTCAAGCTGAGCCCGCACCACCACCCGCGACTGTCGAGACTAGCCTCAAACCGTGCCCGAACCAGCCACCGTTGTAGCTCCTTAGGCCCAAATCTGAAGCCAAAATCAACAAGGGTTTGTGAGCATCAAGGCCCGTTTTCGAGCCCGTCTCGGCCCCGCTTGGCAGTCCCGCTTTGGAGGTTGTCGTTCCTCGCCGCGTCCCCGTCGTTTTGATCCGAGCAGATCATTAATCAAGTGAGTTTAACTCACTAATCCTCTTTTAGTAAGTTAATGACGTTTAAGGGTTATTTAGTTTAGACTAAGCTAGGATTAGGTGGTTAGTTAGATTAGATTAGTGAATTAGTTAATTATCGATGCATGTTAGGTGGTTAGTTTAGTGCAATTAGGGCCTAGACAAGCTCTAGTATTTATCTAGAGTGGTTCGGAAATTTTTCGAGCCCGTCTTGGCTTTTAATTAGGCTTTACGAGCCTAAGTTTTATTTATTGGCATTTATTAATTATTTTCCATAATTATTTATTTATTTATTTATTTTTCAGAAATTATATCGGGATAACCAGGTGGCCACCGAAATTTTATGCTGATTGCAATGGTGTAATATGTTTATTTAATTGACTGCTATTTTGTACTGATTAAGTGTGATTTGTGATTGTGGGTGATTATCCCAAAATTACTTAATTTCAATAATTAATTAGAAAATCACCGGGTGTCGGTCTACAGCGCCAAAAATGGATTTTTGGACTGTTGAAATTATTGAGATGTTCAAAAGTGAAAATGTTGTATTTTGGCTAAGGCCGACCGTGTACCCACACATGAGTATTTTTATCGGGTATAATAAAAATGATGAAATTTTTAGATATCAGATCAATTGATCTCGGCGCTTAAGTGAGCATAATGAATATATCAGATCAGTTGATCTGGCAGCTTCGAGTGAGCATAATGAATATATCATATCAATTGATCTGGCAGCTTCTGGTGGGCATAATGAATATATCCGATCCGTTGATCTGGCAGCTTCTAGTGAGCATATATAGTATACTATTACGATATGTCTGGCAGCTTCTCGTGAGCATAATAGTATACTATATCAGTATATCTGGCAGCTTCTGGTGAGTTATACTATCTATTATCAGCTTAGAGTGAGTAGTCCTAATTATGATTGGACTTTATAGATAATATTGATTGAGATGACTGGGGAAGGGTCTTGATGACATGGAATCGACTGAGTCGATTGATCGATGATTCGATCTAATGTGATGAATTGATTTGTTGATGTGATTCGATGAATTATAAATTGTATTGACTTGCATAAAGGAATTCGAGGCTAAGGTAAGTCCTTTGACTCATTATTGAGCCTAGGCAATCCTCAGGGTGTATTTTCTTCCTAGGCGGGTCTTAGGGGGTTGAACTTGCTGAGACATCGTCTCATCCCGTTGTGGGATAACATTTTCAGATTCACAGATGTCGATTCCCCCTGAGCGTCGTGGTCATCCCATGAGGGTTACTGAGCGGTTCTCTATTTTCCCCGATCCCAGAAGTGTTTGGATTTACGAGCTGGTTGTGACCACAATCTAGGTTGAAGAGGTTCCACACCAAGAGATACCTAATCGATTCAGAGCTTGGTTCCGCACCACTCCCTATGGTGTTAGGCTAGGCCCCCTTAGGGGTTTTGATATCCCTGCTGCAATGACTGATGCTACTCTAGACGAGGATCCAGCTGACCCTCCTGATGGTGTAATGGAAGACCCATCGTCTCGCCCGGACCTTGTAGACACTGAAGAATTGGCAAACGAGTCGGATTAGCTGGTCATAGGACAGCTAGTTTTGAGAATCAACCTTTTTGTAGACCATGTAAATATTGGATAATAACATATATAAATTAATCTGATGTGTATAAAAGGTATGTTGTAGTTTATAAAAATGGTGGCCCTACTTTTCTATCTCATTGAATTGTTGTCTAGGGATTATTTATCTACTTCCACATGTGCATTAAAATGAATGGGTCGGCGATGCATCCTGGGACGTCGCTATATAATCGACCATAGAGGAATGAGCACACGCTCAGAGGATCGGGGCGTGACAACCAATTTCTACGAGAATCCTTCGTTCGCTTACAACAGAGACTTCAATCTCTCCTCCGCTCTTCAAAACCTCAAAGGTAACTTCCTCCCTCCTCTTTTGCCGCTCGGCTGCAGAATGTGAGCCGGTCTCATCGCCAGAATTCGTTTTCTGGTTTTCTCATTGATTCGCTGCGCGTCTTGAAGTGGTAACTTACAACATCGTGATTGGAAGCGCCTCCTTGACTGATGGAGAACCTTCAAGCGATGAGAATGCCGAGCGCCACTGCCGCCGAGACTCTGGAGCGCCACATGGTGGGAGCGGCGTCGCCGTGGAGGACGATTGGCCGATGTCACACGAGGAATACGTCCAAAAGAGGAGGTAATTGTGGATTTTTCTTTCGCGATGCTTATTGAAGACGCCAACTTTGTAGTATCTTTGTTCTTATCATGTTGAATTGTGTAGGGAAACATATTCCTAAAAATCAATCTTATACTAACGATCAAATGCCGAAAACGAATGTGGAAACGTGCCCGGAAACATGTTACACCGATCGAAGGCATATCACAGAGTTGGACGTACCTTGATTGCCACAGATTAAATACCGTCGCAGTTTTGAGGAATTTTTTGAAGCCTTGGTTCCGTTCGTCAAGAGAGGCGCGTATTGTTTCAAAAGGGGGAAAATAGATAAACGCATTTCTCTTCTGAAAACGCAATTGTTCAGATATCCTATTTTTACTTTTTTATTATTATTATTTTATATATTATAGTAACTGCACTCTTTTATGAGCCTTTCACTTATGGGCTAGGTTTTGGCCCAACATAGGCAGACGAGCTTAACTTGGCCCATCAAACATAAAACCCATCATCTCCCACTCACACATGGTGGGCCGAACAAAACTCTCTTTACCTCTCTACAATATTCATACCAGTAAATAATCCGTGCAACTAGCATACTTTGAGAGCCCGTTGCCATACATCTATTGTTATGAATTTATAGCAGCTCATAATAGGCATCATATTTTTTAGTAGATATAGTATGCAGTACCCTAAATCGATTGATCACATTTACATCTCTCTTGATCTCTTTTTAACAATAATATATTGTAATCACAATTATGATTATCCCAAAAACAATCATAATTGGTCGACTCGTGAATACAAAACTAGAATGTAATTCTTCAAACTCAATATTTCTCTTTCCTTGAAACTTTCAATTTCAATTGAACTTGTTTTTCTAGAAATGTCCTATTAGATCGAATCAATTCATGATCATTGGCAATATTCTAAGATAGCAAACAATGAATAGAAATCTTGAAAATAAGTAAGAGTTATAAGGGCACTTAATTGAGGAATTCTTTTTCTCAAAAGTCTCACACGGCATAAAAGTTGAAATAAAAAATTTTGCCACTTTTGTTGATCGTCTCATGCATACGTAGTATGAAATACGTATTACGGTATTAACTCATTTCCCATAGAGCGTATGTCTACACCTTCAATACCGTATAGATGATAGTTCAAACATACCTAATGTCTAACTTGAGTTTACGTATCTACTCTTTCATGAAATTCATCAGAACTCACATTTGACATCATAGACAGATAAAGTAAAATATATGAGTTATTTTACTTTCGGACATAGTAAATATTATGTCATCATCTGAACACTCAGTTAAAGTGACATATATATTTTAAGCTTGAGCTCTCGATTATTACCTAGATAATAAGCTTAAAAAACGTCACATCCCTATTTATCACATAGTAAATAAAGGCAATTACCTGTGTGAGTGGGCTAATCTCTTATCTGTCCGACATACTTTTTCAATTTTATTCAATGCACTAAGCATTAAAATGCATAAACGTCAAACAAAGACTCATAGACATTAATAATGAAAACATGAATTCATTAAATGTGAACACATAAGGGAAATTACAATATTCGGTACATCAGCCTCTATGTAATCCTAGAGATTTCACATGGCCACAAAACACATCTCTATGTATTGGCTTCGTCGTAGGATCTGCTACCATTTTATGCGTAGATATGTACTGTAAGTTCACATTTTCGTGCAACTATATCTTTGACAAAATTATGCTTGGTATCTATGTGCTTGGTCTTGTCATGATATTTTGGATCTTTGGTGTACACTATTGTTGCTTAGCTACCACAGTTAACCAACAATGAGTTTGCAGCATTCTTAATAACACCTAAATAATCCAAAAATCTCTTAAGCCAAACATCTTCTTGTAGTGTTGCTAATAATGACATGAACTTAGCTTCCATCGTAGATAAGGCTATACATGTTTGTTTCTTACTGCTCCAAGATATGACACCATTATTCAGTAAGAAAACAAATCTAGATGTAGATTTCCTTTCATCTAATATTCTTCCCAATTAGCATCTGAATAGCCTTCAAGTCGCAGATCATTTCCTTGGTAACTTAGTATATAATTAGCAGTTCCTTTCAAATACCTCAGTATTCTTTTGACGGCTTTCCAATGTGCTTGACCTAAATTGAATTGGTATCTACTTACAATTCCAACTGCAAAACATATGTCAAGTCATGTACACATTATAGCGTACATTAAGCTTCCAACGGCACTAGCATAAGGAACATGTTGCATTTGTTCATTCTCTTGTGGAGTCTTTAGACTCATTATATGACTAAATCATTCACCTTTTGCAATAGGAGTATCTATGAGTTTACAATCTTGCATATGAAATCGTTCAAGATCAAAATTTGACATACCTTTAGTTCTTAACCTTTCAAAATGAAACTAATAAGTTGTTCCATATATATTTCTTCTTCTAATTCTTCATTGAAAAAAATAGTATTTACATCCATTTGATGTAACTCAAGATCTATACTAGCTACTATTGCCTGAATAATGCGAATCGAGGTAAATCTTACTGTAGGAGAAAACGTTTCCTCATAATTAATTCCATCATGTTGATTATACCCCTTCGCCACAAGACGAGCCTTATATATTTCTATTGAGTCATCAGCTTTACGCTTTATTTTGAGAACTCAATTATTCCCAATGACTTTGTGTCCTTTTGGAAGATCAACCAGTTCCCAAACATGGTTTGACTTTATTGACTCCATCTCCTCTTCAATTGCATGCATCCATTTTTTCTTACTAAGGCAATTTAGGGTGCGCATAGCAACGTTTCTATTTCGGGAAACTATTTTTTTTTAGAAATATTTCTTTTCTATTTCTACTCCAAGGAATAATTTCTAAGTAAAATAAGGTGTTTGCTAACTATACAAAATTTCTATACTTGAAATAGAAAAAGAATAGAAATGCGTTTGGTATAATTTATAATTTTTTGTATTTATTCGTATTTTTTCTTACTCATGGGCCGCCGATCGTCACTCGCCACTACATGACCGCCGCCTGCTGGTGGGCTATGGGCGGCTATCTGTGGCGGCGATCGACAATGATAGTTGGCGGTCTGCGGCGGCGAGCGGCTGTCGGCGGCGGTGGCGGGCTGCTGGTGGTCAAGCGGCAATGACAGTGGTCGATGGCGGTCATCGACCGATGGGCTATGGGCGGCGACGATTCTTGCCGGCGATCGGCCAACGATGGCTATAAGCAACCGGAAGTGGCCAGCAATTGACAAGCAGCCCTTAGAAATTGTTCTAGAAATTGTTAAACAGATAAAAAAAAAATGACTTATTTCTAGAAATTGTTACCGGGAACAAGAAGCTACTTTTTTTTTTTCCGTTCCAAATCTATTCCCCAACCACTTTTCTATTCCGAAGAATAGAAAAATAAGTTGGTGTTACCAAACGGATTTCAGTTCTTTTTTTATTCCGAGGAACAAAAGAATAGAAATCGGGAGAAATAAAAACGTTATCATGCTGGCCCTTAGAGCTTCATTTACATTTATTGGCTCATCTTCATCTTGTAGAGCAACCATAAAAGTTTTCCCTTCAATGTCAAAACGTCGACGGAGAATACTTTTGCGACTTATTCGCCGTACGGGAGATTGTACACTTTGCACATCATTCCCCATTATGCTCCCACTCGGATTAGATAATAACGATATCGTCTCATCATATAGTTGTAATTGAGGGTGAGTCGAATTTAATTCTTCACTTTTCATGTTACTCCCACTTGGACGAACTCTACTAAGTTTATTATCTTGATCCAAAATTTCAAATAGGGAGTAGTCCTCACATATTTCGCCATTCTTCTTAGGAAATTCATCCTCTAATAACATGATATCTCGTGATTCGAATTCAGTTATACTCCAACTTTCCTACTCACCTATAAACACATACCATTTCTAGTATTATGAGTATCTTATAAAAATACTCTTCTTGTCTCTAGGACCCAATTTTCCAAACTTGTGAGAGGACTCATGAGTATAGGCAACACAACCCCACGGTTTAAGAAAACTTAAGTCAGGTTTTCTACATGTCCATAACTCATATGGAGTGAAAGTAACTGATTTGGAAAACACATGGTTAAGTATATAAACAACAATTAATAAAACATCACCCCAAAAAGTGATAGATAAGTTAGAATGCGCCATAATAGGATTTTGTTTCTTCTTTCCGCAACACCATTTTATTGATGAGTATATGAATAAACAACTGCCTTTATATTCCTTTTTCATCACATAAATTTCTGAACTCATCAGATAAATATCATTAACCTTGATCGAATCTCAATACTTTTATTTTCTTATTTAATTGATTTTCTACCAAATACATAAACTTTTTGAAACAACTCAATACTTCAGATTTATGAGAAATCAAATAAACATGTCTGAATCAAGTATAATCATCTATGAATATGATGAAATAAACAACCCTATGCCTTCCTCTCACATTCATTGGACTACAAATGTTAGAATGGATTAATTGCAAAGGAAATTCAGTTCTCTTACCTTTTCCAAATGGTTTCTTTGTCGTTTTCCCTACTAGGCAATGCTCACATATGGGCAAATCAACTTTTTCAATGTTGCCCAACAAGCCCTCTTAGGCTAGCCTATTCATACGTTGTTAGCTAATATGATCAAGTCTAGCATGCCACATTTTCACATCATTATCATATTAATTAGAAGACGTGAAGAGGGAATAACAAATATTAACATTACCATAGTCAACACCCAATACAATAAAATCATTCATAAAATAACCACAACCATAGTAGTTTGTATTCAAATACAAATCCACACCATTGTTATGGAAGTTCAAACTAAAACTAAGTTTTACCAACACTAAAATAGACACTAAATTCCGACAAATCTCCGGAGTATATAATACATCATGTAGGAACAAGGTGCGGCCACCACGCATGTTTAATTGGTATGTGTCAATCCCTTTCACTTCAACTTTTGAGTTGTTTTTTAAATAGATCCATATAGTTCCAGTCGAAATTCCACGAAAGATTCTCTATCCTTTGCTACATGATCTGTTGCTCCCGAATTTACAATCCACAAATGATTAGATTCAATTAAGAATTCGGAACTTGATACATAAGCAAAGTTCTTAAAAGTACATGGGGTATTTACCTTCTTTGGCTCGCGACAGTCGCGAGCATAGTGACTATTCTTGTCACAATTATAACACTTCACTTTTGACAACTTCTTCATTCGAGGACGCTTTCCTCTTTCATGTTGGTCGACTTTTGGTTTCTTTCCCGAAGAACTTTCTCACTTGCCTTTCCACCTTTTTGAACGAATCGGGACATTTGCACTTGGAGCTTGAAATCCCTTGTGAGCTAGAATCAGTATAATAAATGTCAGTTTCCAACTTAACTGCCAATAGGCGGTCCTCTTTTAGCTCAAGATGGCGCACTGCATCCTCAAAGATTTTGATGTTCTCGTTGTGTGTCAGGTGCACCTTCATATACTGTGACAGTCTGATTTTCCACTTCTGTTTTCAGTTGAATAAATCGAGCTTTTCATCGACATGCCTAAAATGCTATTCTCTGAGCCGATCACTCAGGTGACAACTAGACTAGTTGGGGAAATCATTAAGGAATTTTAATGCAATATGCTTGAAAATTCAACCAGGAACCGACTGCTCGACTGGGTTAGTTTGCAAAGGCCATTGCAGCACAGTCGAAAATCTATCAGAGACCGGAAATAGGTCGATTCGATCGAGATATGTAATTAGGCATGGGTGATTCCACCTAATTACAAAATTCTTGTCGATCAACATTAAACCGATTTTTGTGTCATTTTGGTACCCTGTGTCCATAATTGAAATCTTGTGATTTTCACGACAACTGAGAGTCGCCAATGAGTCGAAGATGTACGTTGTGACTCGACGATAATTGACCACAGGTCAATTGTGTTAGAAAAATCCTCTTAAGGTATTTTGAAGTCGACAAAACATTTCCATCGGTCTAGTCGAAGACTTGCGACTCTGGCAAAGTCGAAGACCAAAGTCCGAAGACCTCCGGACTCAAGTTTCAAAGTCTAACTCTCATGGACGATTCCGACCGACAAAGTTAAAACTTCTATTTTGATTCTATCTAGTATGGTTTTGACTCCAACGGATAAGGAATATCTCATGACTGGAATTAGCACTTCAAGATCTTCTATTCGTATTCGAATAATCTAGATTCGCAATTTATACTTGGAAGGTTCTACTTATGGAAACCAAGATCCTGATTGTATGGGCGAGCAGGATTGATGGGCTATCGTCATTTTCCTTGAAGAGCTCGAGATCTCTTTAAATTGATTCTGTCCAACGGGTTGATTGGAAGAACTTCTTTGGAAGGTGCCAACGGTAATAAAGGCATGAAGAAGTATTTAAAGGGAGACGCTCAAGTTGTTCAAGAGTGGAAGATAGAAGAATTCCAAAGTCTGAATCTCCTTGACATTTTATGATCTTATTCTTCGAGCTATACTTGTAATCAAAAGAGAGACTGAATTGTTGTGAGACCTTGAGGAAGTGTAATAGAGTCTCTACATTGTGGAATCAAGGGCGTGAGACTGTAAATTCTCTTTTTGATTCTTAGTGAAATCCAGCCAATGGGCTGTCCGTGCGGGAGAGTGGACGTAGGCTTGGTTTAAGCCGAACCACTATAAATCTGGAGTCTTGATTCTCTATCTCTAATCTTTTTACTTTACATTGTTTTCACTTACATCGATTACTATTTTTAATTCCTTAATCCATCATCAAATAATTTGTCTATGCATTATGTTACGTTTTATCAAAATCGTTTTTGATCACCTATTCACCCCCCTCTAAGTGCTCGTACTAATTCTAACAATTGGTATCAGAGCTTGTGTACTCGTTTATTAGAAGTGTTTTTACTTCTGAGTTAAAGATCTATGGCTAGTATGTTGCCTACAAGGTTGGTTGAAGGTCAAAGCAACACCAGACCTCCATACTTTGATGGAAAAAACTACAGCATATGGAAAAACAAGATGAATGCATTCCTAAGATCGAAAGATCCCTTGGAATGGGAAGTGGTATACAAAGGAATCATTCCTACTGCTGCATCAGAATCAAAGAGAGGAAAAGAAGTTGTTGCTCCTATTGAGATGACTCAAGAAGAAATAACCAAGAGACAGACTCTTGACGCTAAAGCCATTTATTCCTTATATTGTGCTTTTATCTCCTACTGAGTATAATAGAATATTCTCTTGTGATACAGCAAAAGAAGTCTGGGATAGGCTTCACATCACCTATGAAGGAATTGATCGAGTGAAAGAGACAATGATCAATATTCTTTTGGGACAATATGAAGTTTTCAAGATGAGATCGGGAGAATCAATAACTGACATGTTTAGTCGTTTTACTGAAATTGTGAATGGTCTTGAATATCAGGGACATCCAATCTCAGGACATATGAAGGTCAACAAACTTCTACGTAGACTCTCTAAAGACTGGAATTACATAAAGACTTCAATAAGGGAGACACAGAGGATTGCACCACTCTCTGTAGACGAATTAATTGGAACTCTTCAGTCTTACGAAGTAGAGCACACCAACGAAGAAGAAGATTCAAAAGGTAAGAAATCTATTGCCTTAAAGTCTAATGATTATTCGATGCTACGAGACTCCGAAAAGATCTAGATGATGAAGAACTGGCACTCATGATAAAGAGATTCGAAAGCTGAACGAAAGGGAAGAAAATTCAATTGGAAGAAACAAAGTTACGAGGTTTCGAACAAATCAACGAGAGGAAGATGATTCCAACAAAGAAGTGACTTGCTTTGAATGCAAGAAAAAGGGACACATCAGACCCAACTGTCCTCTGTTAAGGAAAAGGAAATGAAAGGCTGAGAAATACAGAAAGGCACTCAAAGCAGAGACTTGGAGTGATATTAAATGTGAAGAAAGTGATGATGATTATGCCAATATCTGTTTAATGGCAAAATCTGATTCGGACTCGGACACTTGAGACAGTCTGAGACTCGAGACAGTGAGCTTGAGGTTGGTAATCTAAAAATTCCTATCAAAGTTTCGAGATATATTGATGAACTATATCTTGGTCTAAAAACCTCTCTTAAGAGGATCTCCGAATTAAAAAAGGAGAATTCTACAATGAAGCAACGGGAGAAATTTTGGAAAGAAAAGTTTGAAAAGTTAGATAAGAACTTTACAATCTTGAAAGAAAACTTAGATTTTGTTTCCAAAAAAAATACTCATTTGAAAAATGATATTTCAAACATATCAAAAAGATTTTCAAATGGTTCTGAAAAATTGGATAAGATTCTTTCGATACAAAGACCTTACTTTTATAAGTTAGGTCTTGGTATGACTTCTGAAACTATTCCACTAATTGATTCCCAAAGGTGAAGGAAAGAATCAAACAAAGACCAACAAAAGTTGTTTATAAAAATCATTTCCAGAAAGTCTTTATAAAACCTGTTGGCCGAAATGCTCTAAAATGTTCAAAGTGTCAAAGCTCGAACATTTTGAGAAAGAATGTCCTTTGGTTTGGAGACTGTTAAAAGGAATTGGGTAAAGACTGTTTATTGCTCTAACTCTTGTGGACCCAAAATGATGTGGGTACTAAAGAAAGATTGAATTCTTCTTAATTGCAGGTCACTATCAAAAAGAAGATAAAATGGTATCTAGATAGTGGCTGCTCAAGACATATGACAGGAGATTCAGGTTGTTTCATAAAACTTGTCCAGATAGATAGAGGAAAAGTTTCTTTTGGTGGTAACAACAAAGGAATGATTATTGGTCGCGGAACAGTAAAAATTGGAAGTCTATCAATCAACAATGTCTCCTTAGTGGAAGGATTAAATTACAATTTGCTTAGCATAAACCAATTATGCGATACTGGATTCAAGATCAATTTCCAGGAAGGAACGTGCTCAGGAATCAGTAAAGACTTCACTCAATCTTTTACTGGACATAGACATGAAAATATCTATCTTCTGAATGTGAATCAAGAAAGATCACGGTGCTTAATATTAGTACAAGATGAAGCTAATTTATGGCACAGAAAACTTGGCCATACCAACATGAAGCAAATTGCCAAAATCTCTTCCAAGAAGCTTGTTCGAGGATTGCCTATTCTCAATTACCTAAAGTCTGATCTATGCACGCCATGCGTACTGGGTAAACAGATTAGAAACTCTTTTAAACCAATAAATAAAGTTTCCACTAATCGTGTACTGCAGCTTCTGCATATGAATCTATTTGGACCTACAAGAACGCAAAGCATTAGTGGAAAAAGGTTCTGCCTAGTAATAGTGGATGATTATTCACTATTTACTTGGGTCTACTTTCTTGCAAGTAAGTCTGAGACTTTCTCTCACTTTTCAAAATTTGCTAAGAATGTGCAAAATGAAAAAGGTCACACCATTTCAAGCATTCGTACAGACCATTGAGGTAAGTTTGAAAATCAAGACTTTGCTAAATTTTGTGATGAGTCTGGTTTTCAGCATAAATTCTCCTCTCCATATACACCGGAATATAATGGAGTTGTGGAAAGAAAGAATAGGTCTTTACAAGAAATAGCAATGACTCTTTTAATTGAAAGTAATATTTATTCACGGTTTTAGGGTCAAGTTTTTTTTATTTGCTTGCTATATTATTAACAGAGTGTTTTTAAGACCAATTCTTGAGAAAACTCCTTATGAAATTTTTAAAGGTAAGAAACCAATTGTTTCTTATTTTCAAGTATTTGGTTGTAAATGCTTTATTCTGAAGAATGCAAATGATCGAGTTGGTAAGTTTGAAGAAAAATCAGATGAATGATTCTTTCTTGATTACTCAACTGCAAGCAAAGCCTACAGAGTATTCAACAAAAAGACTCGGATCGTGGAAGAATCAATGAATATCAAATTTCAAGACTCTCCACAAATTCAGCAAATTCGGAGCGAAGAATCGGAATCGCTCCGTACTTTACTAGATCTACCTCCCTTGAAGCAGTTCAAAATTTAGAAGCAGTACAACAAGTTATTGATGAAGAATCAACTCAAGAAAAAGATTAACAACCTATCAGACTATCCAGTAACTGGATGCACAAGTCTAGTCATCCCGAAGAACTCATTATTGGAAACGTTAATGAGGGAATTCGAACAAGATCCAAAAGGCGAGAAGAGTCTAGTGCTATTGCGCTTATTTCTAAAATAGTTACCAAAAACATTGAAGAAGCCTTAGCTGATGAAAGTTGGATTGAAGCAATGCAAGAAGAGCTCAGACAATTCAGTATTAACGATGTTTGGGAATTAACTCCTAAACCAAAAGGTAAATCTGTTATTGGAACCAAATGGGTTTTCAGGAACAAAGTCGATGAAAAAGGCAAAGTGACAAGAAACAAAGCAAGACTCGTGGCTAAATGATACACGCAAGAAGAAGGAATAGACTATGATGAGACTTACGCTCCTGTAGCAAGGTTAGAAGTAATCAGATTATTACTTGTTTTTGCATGCTATAAGAATTTCAGGTTATTCCAAATGGACGTCAAAAGCGCATTCCTGAATGGATTTATCCAAGAAGAAGTCTATGTGGAACAACCTCCTGGATTTGAAGACTCAAAGAAACCAGACTCAGTGTTCAGACTAAAGAAGGCTTTATATGGATTAAAACAAGCTCCTCGAGTTTGGAATGAAAGACTAAGTAACTTTTTAATTCAAAGTGGTTTTACTAAAGGAAAGGTAGATACTACTTTATTCATTAAAAATGAATGTAAAAGCTTTTTACTTGTTCAAATTTATGTCGATGATATTGTATTTGGATCATCTAATGAGACTTTGTGCAAGAAATTTTCTAAGTCTATGCAGGATAAATTAGAGATGAGCATGATGGGTGAACTATCCTTCTTCCTCGGTCTACAAGTGAAACAACTGAAAGAATGAATCTTTATTCATCAAGAAAAATATGCAAAAGAACTTGTTAAAAAGTTCGGTTTGGAGAATTGCAAAAAGACTAACATACCTATGTTAAATTCTTTGAAGATAGACAAAGATGAAGCAGGGAAGAAAGTCGACCAAAAACTTTACAGGAGTATCATTAGTTCACTTCTTTATCTTACTGCATCTAGACCTGACATATTATTTAGTGTTTGCATATGTGCTAGGTTTCAATCGGATCCTAAAGAATCTCATCTTAGTGCTGCTAAATGTATCATCAAATATGTTGCAACTACTGCTAAGATTGGTCTATGGTATCCCAAAGAATAAGACATTACTCTTCTTGGTTATTCAGACGCAGATCTTGCAGGTTGTAGAGTTGATAGAAAGAGCACATCTGACACTTGTCAATTACTCGGTAACGGGGCAGTATCTTGGTTTTCAAAGAAGCAAAGTATCGTAGCTCTCTCAACAGTTGAAACAGAATACGTAGCTCTTGGAAGTTGTTGTTCTCAAATATTCTGGATAAAACAACAACTACGAGACTTTGGTATCGAAGACTCTTGTACCAAGATCAAATGTGACAACACCAGTGCAATCAATCTTACAAAGAATCCTATTTTTCACTCAAGAGCAAAACACATTGAGATTCGACATCATTTTATAAGAGATCATGTTCAGAATAGAGAAGTCTTGATACAATTTATCGACTCAAAGAATCAACTGGCAGACATCTTCACAAAGCCGCTTGAGAAAAGTTTATTTGAGTCTATTCGTTTAAGACTCAACATTTTATCTCTTGAAGACTGTTGAAGCTCAGACTCAGAATCTAAATCTGAAAAGCATCAAACTCAAAAGTTCAGACTTAGAAAACCAAACGTTACGACTGTAAATTATTTCAATTACAGTTCATTTATTCGTTTAAACCGATATCTCGAAAAGGTAAAACGCTTGTTAATCTCTAATTGATATTATTAAGGCAGTTATTTTTTAAAAATGGTGGTTATCAATTAGTTTAAAAAGGCAGTTATTTTGAAAATGCATTTTTATTTTTTCCTTTTTGTGACGTTTCACATACCCCGTATCGATTGCCTTTTATACTCTTTCTCTTCCTTTTCTCATTTTACCCAAAAACCCTAGAACACAAATTTTCACTCTCTGAGATTTTCTCTCGAAAGTTCATCTCTTCAAGTTTTCACCTTTCTTGCGAAACAAGTGTGAAAATTCTCCCAACGACATTGACAATGTCGCATCAAAAAAAATCTTCCAGAATAGCAAGCAGGGGACCACAATGCTTGGGTGAGGGGCCTACGCACTTCGATCTGACTGAAGAAGGAGACTCTCCAAGTGGACAGGTGCATCAACATTCTCAACAGCGCACTTCTTCCACTAGATCACATGTTCGTAACCCTTAACATGCAAAGGAAAACATCATTGAGGATGTAGAACCACATCTTGTTCCCGAGTCAGCAGAACAAGAACATCAAGTTGAAGAAGAAACTGAGAAAGGGAATCAGGAGAAGGAATCCATGCAGACAGAAGAAGAAGAAGAACAACATGTCAAAGAAGGTCATACAGATTCTCCAGCAGAAAAGGAGGATCAAAGACATCTTGACACTAAAGAAGCTTCTCAGTAAGAAGAATACTTCTCTCCTCCAGAAGGCATTGAAACAGGGGGAGATGTTCCAAGAGAAAGTGTTCCTCTTTTAACCTTTACCAGTGCAAGTGTCAGTCGTTCACCTGCTGGTGCAGAAGATGTCCATGCCTCTCATTTTCCTAAGGAAGAGGCAACATCTCCAAATGTTGATCTCCCTGCTGATATTCGCTCCACTGGCTTTACTCCACAATCTGACCATGCTGAAGCAAGCATGCAAACAGAACATTCAGGTGACTTTGGAAGACTGCTTGAAATTCTTTTGGAGCTCAAAGGCCAGGTTTATGCTTTAGGATGCGAATTCTAGACACTGCAAAATGAAAATCGTGCCACGTCCATCTCCTTGCAAGAACAGATTCAGAATATTAATCTTCAGATTCAGGCCACTACCAAAGGCACAGCTCTCATACAACTACAGGAGGATTTGAAGAAGCTTGAGGAAACTGTCAAGTCAATGGGAGATTTTCAGCTTGTTCGCATTCCTCGAGCACCCTGACTTTTTCACCTTTTTATGTTGACAAAAAGGGGTAGAAGTTTTTGCAGATTTTTTATTCCAAACTTTCAACTTTTGAACATCCTTTGGATTCAATATTTTATTTGGTTGTGATTGACTTTATGACTTTATCTTGAGCTTTGGATTGCTTGCTTATTATTGCAGTACTTTAAGCTATTAAGTTAGATAAAGATAGCTGATTAATATATGTACAGGACAAACTTGTTTTCTGTGGATGCAGATCTGTGTACAGGACAACTTTCACTATCTTTATCCTAATCTTTCATGAGATATCATTGCTAGCTTAAATGTTGTATTGCAGGGCAATTGTATCCAAATCTGCAGGAAAGTTTTGTCACCATCAAAAAGTGGGAGATTGTTAGAAAAATCCTCTTAAGGTATTTTGAAGTCGACAAAACATTTCCATCAGTCTAGTCTGAAGACTTGCAGACTCTATTGGCAAAGTCTGAAGACCTCCAGACTCAAGTTTCAAAGTCTAACTCTCATGGACAGATTCCAGACCGACAAAGTTAAAACTTCTATTTTGATTCTATCTAGTATGGTTTTGACTCCAACAGATAAGGAATATCTCATGACTAGAATTAGCACTTCAAGATCTTCTATTCGTATTCGAATAATCTAGATTCTCTAGATTCGCAATTTATACTTGGAAGGTTCTACTTAAGGAAACCAAGATCCTGATTGTATGGGCGAGCAGGATTGATGGGCTATCGTCATTTTCCTTGAAGAGCTCGAGATCTCTTTAAATTGATTCTGTCCAACAGGTTGATTGGAAGAACTTCTTTGGAATGTGCCAACGGTAATGAAGGCATGAAGAAGTAGTTAAAGGGAGACGCTCAAGTTGTTCAAGAGTGGAAGATAGAAGAATTCCAAAGTCTGAATCTCCTTGTTATTTTGAGATCTTATTCTTCGAGCTATACTTGTAATAAAAAAAAGAGACTAAATTGTGATGAGACCTTGAGGAAGTGTAGTAGAGTCTCTACACTGTGGAATCAAGGGCGTGAGACTGTAAATTCTCTTTTTGATTCTTAGTGAAATCCAGCCAGTAGGCTGTCCATGCGGTAGAATGGACGTAGACTTGGTCTAAGCCGAACCACTATAGATTTGGAGTCTTGATTCTCTATCTCTAATCTTTTTACTTTACATTGTTTTCACTTACATCGATTACTGTTTTTAATTCCTTAATCCATCATCAAATAATTTGTCTATGCATTCTATTACGTTTTATAAAAATCGTTTTTGATCACCTATTCACCCCCCCTCTAGGTGCTCGTATTAGTTCTAACAAATTGCACCGAAAATTCCCAAAAACTACCCAATAGTTTAGGTCGCACTGAAACCACGTTTGACTGAATTTAATTGTGAAATTTATTCCGATTTCAGAAATTGAGAACTTTAAGGTGTCACAATTAATTTTAGGAATGTAGTTACATCTTTCCAAGAATTATTGACGACGAGAGTTATTGGTGAAAATTTCCAAATGCAACAAATTAAAAGAATAAGGGAAAGGCCACATTTTAAATAGGTTTTTGGACCTTTATTGTGGAACATTTGGAGAATGAATTATAAGGACTTAAATGAAGAATTGTCCTTATTAACTAAGATGGTGAAATGGTAATGAAAAAGGAAAAGTTATGGGAATTAGTTGCAAATTCGGACGCTTGCACTCTACGAGGGATTCCACCACCATTTCATTTACATTTGGGATTGGATGAGTTTGCTTGAGATGATGGGTCACATGATAGAGAAAGGAGGCCATTTTTCCATAGAAAAAGGACCAAAAGCATTGTGGAAAAATGAAGAGGGCACCCTCCATGGAGTCCTTTTTCTCCTTTCCCCCCTCTTCCGCGTGTACACCCCCCCCACTACCATGCATCTGATTCTCTTTCTTCCTTTTCCTTCTTTTCTTTTCATCACTTTTTCCTCAACCGTGCAAGCCTTTGTCTTCTACTTCTTTAAACATTGCAATCCCCTGTTTTTGCTCCCTCTTAGACGACAAATCAACAACCAAGAAAAACAGAGGAAAACTCTGTTTTGGCGCCGCAAATTTCTGGACCCACAGAAGCTTCGACCAAGCTGCCTTGCATGTTCCGTTTTTCTCTATATTGGCATTTGTTTGCTGACCAAACACCCTCACCAGCAAGCCCACGACTCACCAAGCCTGGCATTACTCCAGCTTCCTTGTACAGAAAATTCTACAGCTCCATCCAAGGGTGTTGCTGAAGCACCTCAATTCACCAACCTTTTGTTTCAGCTCATCCCCATCAACGAAAGACCCAAAACCTTCCTCTGTGTTGCTGTCCAGCCACCAGCAAGCAAGCCAGTACTGCCATGTCGCGGCCGCGCCCTTGCGATTGCAAGTCCATCACCGCTCGACTCCCACCAGCTGAGAGCCAGCCTTCTCAGCTATGAGCCAAGGGCTTCTCAACCATATTCCAGTGACCGGAGCTTCTCCGGCGTC
Source organism: Eucalyptus cloeziana (assembly GCA_014182715.1). Taxonomy (NCBI): domain Eukaryota; kingdom Viridiplantae; phylum Streptophyta; class Magnoliopsida; order Myrtales; family Myrtaceae; genus Eucalyptus; species Eucalyptus cloeziana. Next base: position 26,686,896 of record CM024637.1, read on the forward strand.
CTTGGAGGTTGCAACTTGGCTGTTACCGCTCACTAGCAAGTGCAACCGTGAGTTGTTTTCCTAAACCTTGATTAGGGGTTGTGTACCTCTGTTTAGGAGTTCAAATAATTTAAGAAAGGTTTAGATGATGTTAAATATAGTTTAGTGTTAGTTTAGAAAGGTTAAATTAGTCATAGAAAGGATTAGTCTTCATTTAAACAATAAGATCAGAACCGTAGAGGACCGTTCAACCAAAGGCAGGGACTGTTGTTGACACCTAAATTTTCCCATTTTTTTCATTTAGGATTTAATTGTGTACGGGATTAGGAATTAGTCGCTTGAAAAAAAAACAAAAACAGAAAAACAAACAAAAGCAACAAAATAAAGAGAAAAAGAAAATGTGGAAGGGGCCGGGCCGGATCTCGCCTTGGCCCGGCCCATCCGCCTTGTCCCTCCTCCATCTTCGGTGAAACCCTAGCAACCAAAAAGAAGAGGGGGCTTCGAGAGGGAAGGAGGCAGAGGGGAACCGAAAAGAAGCACAGAGAGAGAGAGAGAGAGAGAGAGAGAGAGAGAGAGAGAGAGAGAGGAAACCTAGAGAGAGTAAAGGGGAATTCGAGCAGCACACAGAGGAACCGAGGTAAGCACCGTGAGAGAAGGAGCAGGGGAGAAAAACAGGGAAGCGCAGAGGGAGAGAGCAGAGCATCAGAGGGGAAGTTCTTCTTCCCCGGTAGACTCATCTCCCGCCGGCCACGCTTCGCCTTTTACCCGCTGTGCCTCCGCAGTCACCGAATCCCCGCACCGATTAAGTCTCACGCCCCTGTCACCATCGCTCCGCCTCGGCCTGATCTGCGACACCAGAGCTCCGCCTCACCCGCAAGCTCCGTTGCTTCTCTCGACATCGCGTCTCCGAGCGACCCACTGCACCAGCAACGGCACCTCCCTGATTCGCCTCTGCTCCGCCTTCGCCCCGTTGCCGCCGGAGCGCCGTTTGCTCACGCCCGGCGCCCACACCTGCGTCGGCTCGCCTGCTATCTTCCCTCTGCTCGAGCCGAGTTGAGCCGCTCCACCCACAGCTCGACAAGCTGCTGCTGTGAGCCACCCCGTGTCGCCGTTACCACCCGCCGTGTCGCCACCGCCATCAAGCCCATCACCGCCACTGTCAAGCCCGTCACCATTGTCATCAGCACCGCCGAGAAACCCTAGGGTTTCAGCCAAAAACCGAGTCAGGCGCGGGTCGCGAACTGGGTAGGGTTTTCTGAACGATTTGGGCTAAGTTTGGGCTTGGGCTGTTTTTGCTTGTCGGCTTAGGGAGTTGTGGGCTTCATTTTTAAAATAAGAGAGATTGGACCAAATTGGGCCCGCTAGTTGGGCCCAATTCGAACCAAAGAAAGGCCCGACCAAGCTAGTTGGGCCGGTCTGCGTTGACCGGGACACTAAAAAAATTTTGAAAATTTCGAAAATCTAAAAAATGTAGGTTTTGATTAGGGATGGCCATGTATTACCTTTATAGTGTATTTAGGTATATTAATTATGTTGCATTGTTAAATTTACCTGTTTAACTATGTTTGCAATTGCTTAGTGACATGTGTTAATTTAATTGCAATTAGGATCTTGATAGTTATGATCGTTACTTTAATGATTGCGCATCCGTATAATCACCTCACATGTTAGTGGATATGTATAAAATCAATCCAAACTGCTTGACAAAAAAAAAAATCATTTTGTTAAAATGAACAAGATTAGGTACCAAAAGGGCACTAATTGGTCAATTAGTGTATCAAGTCCCCGACCCTAGATTCTCTGGTTGCGTAGGAAGTGAGGTACACTCTCATGCTTCACTTGGTTTCTAGTCGACCCCAATAGGCTAGTGGCAACTCCTTTTATGCAAAATTCTTAAAAAATATCCCAATGTCACGCGAGGTATGGGCTTGGGAGAGCCCGTGCCTGATCATGGGCCTTAAGCCCATCCTTTAGGCAATACCCCTAAACATGTTCCCTCCCCTCGAGGGTAGGTCGTGACAACTGTTATCCAGAACTGATTTCTAGACACGTGAGGTTTGCTATTTTCGTAGACAGAGATGTGTTGCGACTTTGAAGTGATTTCCTTCTGAAGAAATGTTTTAGACAGCTTCACTTATAACATGTATTTTTCTCAGAATTTTTGGGAATTTAAAAGGAGACGATTTTAACTCCGTCATCTTTAAACAGAAAGTCGGACTATACTGGAAATCCTGACCTGTTGGGATTCTAAGGGTTGTTACTAACCCTTAGGTTTCGAATTTCCATATAGTTTCTTCACAAAAGTTGTTTTTTATGTCTTCTAGTTTAACATAATCGAATTTTAGACCAAACGGATTTGTTTAGGACCCCGAACTAAGCTGATTTCGGAAAACAGACCATATGGAAACGAACCCGGTTTTGGTGCTGGAATGAGTGAATTACTGGGCCGAATCCAGAAGGATCTGGGTCTCGGCGTCTTCACGAAAAATGTCTATTCAGGTGTCCTTTACAACATACTCAAGTTTGAGAATTTTTCTAACTCATTTGACTTGGTTTCTGGTTTTAAACTTGGAAGTGTGCAAATGGACAGTTTCTGCTAATTTCGGTCAGTAGTAAGTTGTAACAGTTCTCAAGGTGTTTCTTGCTGGAAATTTACTTAATTGATGTTGTGAATGAAATATGCAATTGATCATTGAATTGTGGTATTGGGTGAATGCATACGTGACATAATAATCCGTCACGAGCCTTTGGGGCCAGACGATGCTCCTTCGGGAATGCCTCACGTCAACGGATGCCGGTCGTAGTGGATGCTGGACCGATGCTCCTAATCGGAATGCCGTCTAGATATAGACGTTGCCGTGCTCAATGGCGTGAGACAATGCCCGGCCATGCCGGATGACCGTTATCTGTTGGGTTAACCACATCCAGTGAATTGAAATTTGTCGAGACGCATGAATGATCGAACTTGAGAGACTTAATTAGGAGACGGAATTGTGTGGTGCAGTATGGGATGTACCATAACAATTTAGTCTGGTAATTGGAGGCCCATACTAGTGTTTTAATATTTACGTCCTGTATATACATCTGTGGAAAAATTAATATGATATATAATCTTGATACTGTTATATATGATGTGATTGACACTAATGTGCAGGGAAATGTTAAGGTTAAAAGAGTTGTGAGAAACGTGATTAGGTTGCATGTAGAGTGTACCATTCTCCTAATCGAGATTTAGGGATTGAACTCGCTGAGATGTGATCTCACCCCGTAATGGGCTAAAATTTTTCAGGTCCCTAGATGGAGGGTGGACAGGCAAGAAGTAGAGGACTATATGCAATGGAGTATGGATGTCTCAGTAACTTCTACCGAATGTTGACGGGTCTGCCGTCTGATCTGGATAGTGGGTGACCACTCACCCTAGTCTATCGAAGGGTCTGGCAGGGTCGTAGATAGAGACTTGGCCCCATGGACGAAGAGCTCGGAGCGTAGATAGCCTAGAAGCTCTTCATTTTGAAATACACTATGTTGTGTTAGACTCTTCTGTATATAAATGCTATTATAAAAATATGTGTGGTTTGTAAAAATATAACCTTATGTTTGCCATCCCACTTCTGTGTTGTTTGGAGTTTATGATTACGCTTCTGCATGCTTGGTAAAATGAATGGGTTGGCAACAGAACCTGGGATGTTGCAAAATTGTATCGACCACGGAGGGATGTGCATGCGCTCGGAGTTTGGGTCGTGATATATACTCCCAACTTTGAGGTAAGGAATGGATCACTGCTTGCACTTGCTGCTCATCAGTCAAGACATGACCAGCATCCTTAAGCTCATTAATCATGTTTGACATCTTTCTCAGGTGTTGTTTCATGGTCTGACCATGAGGCTTCTTGTAAGAGTCAAATCTTATAGTGAGCTGTCTTAGTTTGGTTATCGATGTACGACCAAATCTTGCTACCAATGCTTTTCACATTTCCTTGGCATTCTCAAAACGCCTAAACTCTCGCATGACATCATTTTCCATGCTACTTAGCAACGTAATGCGAGCAAGGGAGTTCTTTCTCTATCATGTAGCAAATGCATTCTTATCTCTTTTATGTTATGCAATGTTCCCATCTTCAGGTTCTTCCATAATCATGTTAAGAGTTTTTAGTGCCTCTTGTTCTTCCAACACATATTGGATTTTCATATACCATATTTCATAATTATCGCCGTTTAGCTTCTTACATTTATTCAATTCAGTGACTATGCTCTTAGTTTCTGAAGTCATTGAATCTGAACATATCAGACACATATGTACAAATTATTAATGCCAATCATTTATGCATCTATTTTGCATAAACTCATCATATTAATGAATAATTTCAAATAAGATTTCAGAATCAAAAGGTTACTATGTTTGCAATCATCATCCAAAAATCCTAACTTGAAAAATCTTCAATGCAAAATAAGTTCTTTGAAGCTACAGAAATTTTTATGAACTACCCACAATAATTAATAATAACATAAGCAATTGACATTGGATATCCATTAACGATAGAATAAAAATATTTCCACATAATATAACTAATACATCAGTTGCTACAACGACATCAACATGGTAGAAATAATCTACACAAGATATCCATAAAACATACTAAATAAACACCATTAGAAACAGCTAACGCCAAGTCAAACTATGAATAGGGAAAGATCCTTTTAATTTCTTGAAAATTTCCTTTGTAAATTCATTAGACATATTCGGCAACTACGGAAAAACAGACAGAAATCCCTTAGAATTTCTCCTTTGCACATCCATCCCCCGTCGGATTAAACTCATTCCTTGAGTCGAAGTCTTTGTGGCTTCAATCCGATAATATTCATTAAAAAAAAAAGCCACCACTAGCTTCTTATAATTAGGAACAATGTTGACCTCCCATAGGCGATTCAACACTCCTTACCATTCAAATGGAAGAGTGTTCATGAAGAATCGCACCATCTCAAAAGTTGGCATGAGATAACCCTTCCAAATGACTTATTGTATCTTCTTATTGACCTCGAGAACATGTTCAATTAAATCATCACTTTCCCATCGATAATCAATCAACTCAACTATCAACCTTGAAAGCCTCATCTTTTGACTTTCTGACTGTGCGTGAATAGGTGTGTGCTTACGAAAGGGAGGTATTGTTCTTGCAACAAATGCAAAACAAAAAGTGATTACTTATAATCCATAGGGACTTAATTGAAAAAGAAACACATTCTTCGTTTTTTTTTTTTTGTCAACGGTCAATGGTCAACGCGGTCAAATAGTCATCGGTCAACGGTCAACGCGGTCAACATGTCAACAGAGACCGGGTCGGGTCAAGAAGTAAACGGTCAACGCGGTCAGCAGCCCCTGGCGATGGGCCACCCGTCGTTTTTCTCGTCTCGACGGGAATTACAACCCTACACTATCAAAAACAAGTTTTGATTCATTGAAAATCAAAAGGGGGGTGAACAATACGAGGTGTTGGGATTTCCTTCCCCAAGCGTCCAACAGCGGCATTTCTCGAAATTTCAACCAAAAACAATTTATAAACATCAATAGTGATCGGGAAACATAAACAGCATCGCTCTGATACAATGTAGGGAAACACATTCCTAAAAATCGATCCGATACTCAAACAATCAAATATCGAAAACGAACGCGGAAACATGCCCGGAAACATGTTACACCAATCGAAGGCATATCACAGAGTCAAACATACCTTGATTGCCACAAATTAAGTACCGTCACAGTTTTGAGGAATTCTTTGAAACCCTGATTCCGTTCGTCGAGAGAAGCGCGTCTTGTTTCAAAAGGGGAAAAATAGAGAAACGTATTTCTCATTTGAAAATGCAACTGTTCAGATATCTCCCTTTTTACTTTTTTTATTATTTTATATATTATAGTAATTGCACTCTTTTATGGGTCATTCACTCACGGGCTAGATTTTGGCCCAACATGGGCGGATGGGCTTAACTTGGTCCATCAAACATAAAACCCATCAAATTGATTGAGCAGAAGAGAAATGAGCACAGGTCAGGTTTATTAGGAATTGACTCCCGATGTTCTGGTAATTTTTCTCCCTTACAGTTTGGTGATTAAGATTGTTTTTCTTGATTACTAATTAGTTGGGTTGCTTTCCCTTTGTAGGGGGGCTTCGAGTTCTGGTTTGAACTTAGTTGACTATGCAAGTAAGTCCTGTTTGGGATTTGTGGTTAATAGGGATAAACATGTCTCCAAAGCATTTAGATGTCATTGCTCGTGCAATTTAGATGTTAATCTTGTATTGTTGCCATTCTTGCAGTCGATGGAAGCACTTCTGAAAGGGATGAAGAGAAGGAGACTGAAATTTGTGGTTTGTCTTAAAATCTGTTCTTCTTCTTCTAGACTCTGGTGACTTGCCAAGAAAATGGAATTTGGCACATGAATCTAAAGTTTCTCCGGGGGTTTTCTTGCTTTTGGCCGATTGAGATAACCTGAGACCTGTTTACTGTTAGGGCCGTTGCATAATTGATTTGGTGATTTCATTAGCTATGTCATCTACAGGTTCAGGAAATATCCAATAAACTTTTGACTTGGTATCTTTTCCAAACGTTTACCTGATGTGCATTTTGTAGGTAATATTGTTGAAGGCGACCAAACCAATGGAAAAGCAATCTAGGTAAGATTAGAAGTGAGCAAAGATTTCCCCTGCCTGGGGAACCGGTTTGCCTGGTGTGTGGCAAATATGGAGAATATATTTGCGATGAGGTGAAATTTTGTAAACTGGAGTTCTGAGCACTTTCTTATTATTGACGTCTGGCTAGATGACATTTAGATAATGTCTGTTTGTGTTGATAGACTGATGATGATATCTGCAGCTTGGAGTGCAAAGCGGTGCTTTTACGCACTCTTAAATTTAAAGAGGTCATTTTGCTGTTGCCTTTTGATATATGATGTTCAAGAAGGGGTGTATGGTTCCAAGTTTTGACATTGTGATTTTTGTAATGTTGGATTCCAGGATCCCTTGAGCAACCAAAGTTCGGTCACAGCTTCAGCTGAGTTTGTTTCTGGATCATCTGTGCCTGAAGAAGAAAATTATGCTTGGGATTATGTTCGGCACCGGTGGTCCAATAGGAAATCCAGTCTCTCCACTTATCTATGGTAAGGTTTGCTAGACCTACTTGTCATTGTTCTTCTCAGTCTGTTTAAATGGGTTAATCCTGGATAGAGAAGAAAGCATTTTAAATTTTCCATGCTATGAGAATGGATGAATCTTGTTACTTTTTCTAGTACTTATTTTCTTTTTGGACCTGCGTACTCCCTCTGGTTTTCAATATGCAGAAAGGGAAAAGGTTTCGTGGATCATTTTCATCACATAGCTGCCACATTATATTCCTATTTGCGCTATGTTGCTTACAAATATTTGTTGATTGTAGTACTACCTGTCAGAGGCCTGGGCACCTTGCTGAAGATTGCTTGGTGAGTGCCCTATAACTTCCCTGCCTTGGTGTGATAATCTATTTTTCAACTTCTTTACTCCTTGTTTCCAGTGGCACGACGTGAAAAATCCCTGTCATGCAGGTTGCAGCTGGACAAAACAAATCAACTTCCATACCCAAAGATCTTCTGGGACTTTATAGAAGGTTTCAAAATTTCTGAATCTGTCTCATCTTTTTTCCCTGTTATTATAGTTCTTCAGCTATTCGCACCCTTGGCGTATGTTAAGGATTGCACAAATTTGTTTCTAAAATTTTACGTCAACTGCTGTTGAGACACTCAATTCCTCTCTTCTTTTTCTATTGCTTTATGTGCATTCCAGATGTGAGCAGATAGGGAAAAGCTCAGCTGCAGCAAGGTGCAATTAATGTCAATCCACGCATAGTGTGGTGACTTGCCTCGACTGTAATAGAGTAATATGTGATGGGTAAGTGCCTGTTGTTGGTTAAATTACTGTAGCATCATAGGTTGCCTTTGTTGCTCGAGGCATCAGTTTGCTTGTTCAGTGACCACTTAAGTGGCATTAGGGGACCAGAGTTCTGGCTGGTACAATATTTATTTCTTTTGAGTGGGTATGTTCTGTCTTCTTCAAGTTACATTTCTTTTAATGTTTTTGCTGTCGATATTACTTTAAACCAGTGTTTTAGGGGTTGGGGAGCCTTTAATTCCATTTTCATTATTGTTACTCTGCTTTGGGACATTTTATGGGGATCTGGTTGGTACTGAGCCTATGGGCAGTAATATCATTAGCGACTTCCGTTGATTTCTACAAGGGAAGTTTATAGGCTGGGTAGCATATGGCAGGATAAGGATGCTTATGGGGACAATGGTCATGTCATGTTAGTGCACTTCGTTTTAAATCAAATATTGTTGAAAGTGGTGACTGAAGTAATAGAACTCACAGTAATTTAGGAGATTGATTCATTCTGAGGCCCCATAGAATGTATCGACATACATTTTCTAAGTATTTTGTGCACTCACATGGAGCATTTCTCAGTGCAGGTCATTTGGATGAGCACATTAGAATGAATTCCTCTCACCGACGATATTATTCTCACAAGCTCAAGCGTTTGGTTAGGATTTACTTGCTCCTTCGTCTAGTCTAGTTGCAATGATATCTCTACCAGTTAGTTTATTGATGAAATGTTGGATTTGTATTTGTAAGTTTACCATTTGGAAGATATCCTAGATTCTCCCGAAAGAGTGACTCCCAGCTTATAAATAAACCAATGATGTAAACGATGTGCCTGCTTCTTTGAACAAGTAGTTTGAGATGAGTCACCTTCAGATTATAATCGTTCACACTGCACAAAATGATAAAAATAATGTGCTGCTTCATTAAAAAAGTAGTCCTGACATAAATGGCCTTGAGATCATATTTCTCTGCTTTGCACAAATCCAGTCTCTCATATTTCTTCTTTTCTTTTTGGCAGGTGAAATGCAGTAAAGCAACATGCAAAGTGACAGATATCTCTGATCTTTTGGCTTGCCATTACTGTTTTGACAAAGCATTTGACAAATTCTATGATATGTGTACTGCAAGTTGGTACGTGGCCTCCCCCCCCCCCCTGGATAGAGAAGAAAGCATTTTAAATTTTCCATGCTATGAGAATGGATGAATCTTGTTACTTTTTCTAGTACTTATTTTCTTTTTGGACCTGCGTACTCCCTCTGGTTTTCAATATGCAGAAAGGGAAAAGGTTTCGTGGATCATTTTCATCACATAGCTGCCACATTATATTCCTATTTGCGCTATGTTGCTTACAAATATTTGTTGATTGTAGTACTACCTGTCAGAGGCCTGGGCACCTTGCTGAAGATTGCTTGGTGAGTGCCCTATAACTTCCCTGCCTTGGTGTGATAATCTATTTTTCAACTTCTTTACTCCTTGTTTCCAGTGGCACGACGTGAAAAAATCCCTGTCATGCAGGTTGCAGCTGGACAAAACAAATCAACTTCCATACCCAAAGATCTTCTGGGACTTTATAGAAGGTTTCAAAATTTCTGAATCTGTCTCATCTTTTTTCCCTGTTATTATAGTTCTTCAGCTATTCGCACCCTTGGCGTATGTTAAGGATTGCACAAATTTGTTTCTAAAATTTTACGTCAACTGCTGTTGAGACACTCAATTCCTCTCTTCTTTTTCTATTGCTTTATGTGCATTCCAGATGTGAGCAGATAGGGAAAAGCTCAGCTGCAGCAAGGTGCAATTAATGTCAATCCACGCATAGTGTGGTGACTTGCCTCGACTGTAATAGAGTAATATGTGATGGGTAAGTGCCTGTTGTTGGTTAAATTACTGTAGCATCATAGGTTGCCTTTGTTGCTCGAGGCATCAGTTTGCTTGTTCAGTGACCACTTAAGTGGCATTAGGGGACCAGAGTTCTGGCTGGTACAATATTTATTTCTTTTGAGTGGGTATGTTCTGTCTTCTTCAAGTTACATTTCTTTTAATGTTTTTGCTGTCGATATTACTTTAAACCAGTGTTTTAGGGGTTGGGGAGCCTTTAATTCCATTTTCATTATTGTTACTCTGCTTTGGGACATTTTATGGGGATCTGGTTGGTACTGAGCCTATGGGCAGTAATATCATTAGCGACTTCCGTTGATTTCTACAAGGGGAAGTTTATAGGCTGGGTAGCATATGGCAGGATAAGGATGCTTATGGGGACAATGGTCATGTCATGTTAGTGCACTTCGTTTTAAATCAAATATTGTTGAAAGTGGTGACTGAAGTAATAGAACTCACAGTAATTTAGGAGATTGATTCATTCTGAGGCCCCATAGAATGTATCGACATACATTTTCTAAGTATTTTGTGCACTCACATGGAGCATTTCTCAGTGCAGGTCATTTGGATGAGCACATTAGAATGAATTCCTCTCACCGACGATATTATTCTCACAAGCTCAAGCGTTTGGTTAGGATTTACTTGCTCCTTCGTCTAGTCTAGTTGCAATGATATCTCTACCAGTTAGTTTATTGATGAAATGTTGGATTTGTATTTGTAAGTTTACCATTTGGAAGATATCCTAGATTCTCCCGAAAGAGTGACTCCCAGCTTATAAATAAACCAATGATGTAAACGATGTGCCTGCTTCTTTGAACAAGTAGTTTGAGATGAGTCACCTTCAGATTATAATCGTTCACACTGCACAAAATGATAAAAATAATGTGCTGCTTCATTAAAAAGTAGTCCTGACATAAATGGCCTTGAGATCATATTTCTCTGCTTTGCACAAATCCAGTCTCTCATATTTCTTCTTTTCTTTTTGGCAGGTGAAATGCAGTAAAGCAACATGCAAAGTGACAGATATCTCTGATCTTTTGGCTTGCCATTACTGTTTTGACAAAGCATTTGACAAATTCTATGATATGTGTACTGCAAGTTGGTACGTGGCCTCCCCCACCCCCTCTCTTTTTTGCATTGTATAATTACTTTAATTTATATGAATTGCTGGTGATATTCTACGGGATGGGTCAGCCATGTTGGGGTTGGTTGGGGCTTTAGACAGTAACAGGTGATAATTTCCCACTAGGGTATTCAATATCACGCAAGAAGTTCTTCAGTAGCCAGGTCCATTTATTGTGCCTTCTGATCAAAGATAATAAATTTCCAATTAATGCCTGTCCAATCCAGGAAAGGAGCAGGACTTGCTATTATAAGAGGGTCTATTAGCTGCGAAGATCATTTTTCATGGTGAGACCACTCGCACTCGATATTTCTTCCTGGAAAGTTTATGTAAAAGCTGATTGATTAATTTGGGACCTGTTAACAAAACCAGGCACAGAATGAATTGTCTGAATGCCGGTGCAGAAGATAGTGCATATATTGTCAGTAGGCATCCTCAAAGGGGCAAGCATGTTCAGATCAGCGAATTCATTTTCTGATCCTTGGTGTGGGAGAAACCAGGCATTATATGATTGCTTGGTCCCTGTACAGCTATTTATGGAGAGAGAGAGAGCTGTCGGTGCAACTTCAAGATCCTGGGTTTTCAAGTCCAGAAGCAGTGTCATCGATGGAAGAATGTGATCTGACTTGTTGATCAGCGAGAATCGCAATCTCTGACTTGTATAGTTGTTCTTCACTGCCTATTGGTTTGTAGAGAACGCTAGCTATGGAGTGTTGGGACTTCATGTTTCCCAGTTGATTAAATCCATCAGCATTCTTCTGAATGTTGTTAAAATGTGCAACGCCTAAAAGAAGAAAACTAGTTGCTGTGAATGACATGGCTCATGCTATAGGGAAATGACATGGCTCATGCTATAGTGACTGTTTTTCATTGATCACCGTATTCAACTTTGAGAAGTTGTTTTCGGCAATTCTTTCTACACCTTTTGGTTTAGTCGAGTCCAAATTTTGTCTTTCCACGTTATTCTCAGTGGCATGATGGCATTTTTTTAAGAGATTTTATTCTTGAATAGTGGCAAGCAATCATATGCTGACTCGGTAAGGTTAGAGCGGTCGAAGCACAAACTGGAAGAAGTATTGAGGAGAAGGGCTATTGCTTTTTGCCATGGCAAGATCATTATTTACATTTATTTTCTGAGTACAGCGACCACGTGATATATCGATCTCGTTTTAGCGATTAAGGGTTAGCATGGTTTCAAAGTAGAATCAGAAACCGAAACCTGCCTAGTTTCATGTTCCAAGGCATGTAGGGTAGTTTGGTAGATTTCAAAAAATTGAGGAACTTGCTTTGATGGGCACCCTGGATCTTAAAATAAAATTGTGTTTTTCTTAATATATGTCTTCGGGTAATTTTATGATATTTCATGGCATCCGATGATGAATGTATAATATAGAATCACTAATTTAAGCTTTTATTTAATGATTAAGAATTTTTTTATTAATGTTTCATATTCCACATAAATTGTATCAGTCAATTGTAGCAACAAGTGATAATTATTAAAGGCAATGATTTATTATAATCATTCAATTAATAATATAAGTGGAATCCGGGTGGATCCTGAAATTTGTGAAATGATAGATTCTAAGTTTCAAGATATGTAGGTAAGTTATACATTTAAAAAAATAATAAATCTATTACAACTTAAAGTTTTGAGTCTTGAGTGAAATTTGCACGAAACTTAGAAGCTGAGACTTAAAATTAGTTTACCTTATTATGGTAGATTCTAAGTTTCAAGGTAAGTAGGTAAATTTCAGATTTCAAAATAAAAAATTTTCAATTGAAAGTTTTAGGTTTCGGGTGAAATTTGCACGAAACTTGATACCTGGGACCTGAAATCGCTCGAACTAAAATCGCTCGAGCTTGTTAGAGATATCATGTCATTAATGTTTGTTAAAAAGCGTGTCCAAATCTAGCAAAAGAAAATCGGTTTCACCTTAGTCATGCAGATGCCTAATTTGTACCTAAATCTGCTTAGCTCGCCGGAGGGCCGGAGCATGACAAGAGTTGCCAAGTTTGATGAGGGTCGGCCATCCTTGTCCATGTCAGCGCTCCTCCCCTTTTCCCTCCTCTCTCTCTCTTCCACATGCAATTTTATCTTATTCTCTTTTTATGCATGGGTCATTCCATGTTGTGCCATATTAATATATCAATGCCGTCAATAAGACTTTATCACGTCATAAAGCAAATTGAAAAAGCGGTCGACGGGCAATCATAGATGATTAATGAATTAATTTATACAAATCAAGTAAATTAAAAGAACTGATTTCATCAATACATTAGTTCGAGGAACTTAATCGAGGGGAAAATATGGTCTAACTGCACCATACCCAACTCCACTAAATTAAATAGAATAACATTACATGAATATATATTTTGTTATAATGTAACTATCGGCCTATCTTTTTTTTTTTTTTTTGGTCGGTTATCGGCCTATCTGGGTCGGCTCGTTTTTTCAGATTGCGATGTGGGCGTTCGAATAAAACCGGAATCGCTTCCTTCCTGTTCGGAGCAAAAGACGCCAAAAGGACTCCGAAGGCTCGATCTCATCAACCTCCGATTCTCGCCGGCGGAAGAAGCCCTAGAAGAAGCCTTCTCACCTCAGGTTCGTTCGGGGCTCTTCCCTCTCTCCGATCTCGAGCGCCTCTCTTCGCGTCTCAGCTCGCGCAAGGTAATCCCTCTTTCCGTCTCTCGGCAGCGTGTCGTTTCAGTTGATTGTCTGCCTCCGTTATCGGAACAATCGGCTGAAATTAGGGTGTGTTTTGGACTCCTTTTGTCGATTGGAGATGTGGGTAGCCGATGAATTGCTGAGTTATTACCTGTTAACGCGGTACTTCGCCAGCCCGGAATCGGAATAAGTCGTAAAGGAAAAGCCTTTCGTTTTTTCCGACTTTGGATGTGACTAACCCTATATAGCCTCTCCCGCCTGATTGTTCCTTCGCATCCTAATTCGGTGTCGATCCTTTTGTTAAACTAGCATGCGTTGGTATGCAACTGCCAGTTTCGCCATTGGAATTTACTGATTGGGTAGCGCCACTCGGTTTTGTTATTTCCGCGCCCTCGCCAGGAGATGCTTTTGTTTTCGCTGCTCTAAGCTGTTTGTGGATTTGCCCAACAGGAATAATTTTTGCCCACTTCTCTTCATTTTATAGGATTTTCGTCTGTTTGCGCATTCCGTTCTCTCGTGTTGAGAAAGCCTGGCAGTGTTGAGAAAGCCTGGCATTGCGACGTTTTTAGGTTTTTGAATTATGCTTGTGCATTTATTAGCGAGATTTAAGTTCATTCTCATTCATTGATGGCTGTGGCTCCAATGGAAGTTAACTTGTTAGGAGGCTGCTTATGTGATGCTTCTCAATTTTCGCCTGATCATAAGATGGTTTTTGGATGTGGCCTTTGAAATGCGCTGAATTCTATTGTGCATGATAATCTCTAGGTAGCACGACGACATGGGCGGTCATGGCGGTTTGAACATCCTTCCCCAGAAACGTTGGAATGTGTACAATTTTGAGAACAGAGAGAAGGTCCGGAAAGATGAAGAGGCTGCCGCGAAAGAGGAGCAGCTGAAGCGAGAGCAAGTGAGGAAGCGTGATGCTGAGTTTCGTCTCGAGAAGCTTCGTGCTGCCCGTGGCTTCGCTCCTGCCAGTCAACCTGCGGAGGCTCCTGCTAGTCAGCCTGTGGAGCCAGCTGTGGAGCCAGCTGAGACGGAGAAGGAGTCTGGCCATATCAATCTCTTTGAGGGAATTAAGATTTTCGACCCAGTTGAACTACCAAAAAATGGGGCAGGAGATGAAAGGGATGGATTCAAGAGGAAGAAGATGAAGAAAGAGGAGGCACCGAAGGTGGTTACTGCAGAGGATGAGAAATATAGATTGGGATATGGGATTGCTGGAAAAGGAGTTAAATTGCCATGGTATCTTGAGAAGCGGGGTGATCACATTGATGGGGAGAAATTTGGGGATGAAGGGCCGTCGAGGGATGTGAAGGAGCAGGGAAAGAAAAGTGGGAAGAAGACATTGGAGGAGCTGAGGGAGGAACGGATGAAGAGAGAAAAGCGGGAGAAAGAAAGGACAAGGTCATTGATGCTAGAGAAGAGCCGGAGGGATAGAGCTCTACTGAAGGACAAGGGTTTTCAGAGGAGGTGACGCTGCGAATTTTGGTCAGTTTAGACTTTTGATCATACTTTTATGTTGTGGAGACCTTGCCTTATGCCTGATTGGGAGAGCCTGGACCGTGCTATTGGGTTGGCAAGATTTGGATTCTAAGGTCCTGTTTTCAGAGGTTTCCGCCCCCCTTGTGCAGTTCTCCAATCTACAGTTGCCTTGCGAAATAGGCTGCCGTAGAGATGTGAACGCTTCACTTCAGATTCTCTTCGAGAAAGAATGGACTGGTTCACCCGTCCTTTTCAAATCCTGGAGATGATCAACGGATAATCAAAGCTTGTAAATGTCTATTTCTTTTTAGTTTGGCTTTCTTGGTCATTATTGCATCATGTTGGAATGATATCACTTCGATCCTTCTGCAAGTTACTCCGGTTCATGTCATTGTCCATGACTTCATCATATTGACCCGTGAATTCCTGGGTCAAAGTAATGAAAAGAGTTGTTGAGCCATCGCCGCCTCGAGTAATTTTTCTTTGCTGGGTTAATGCTAGTTCTTAACTTCATCATCCATCTTACTAAGCACATTGTACAAACTAGATTCCCAATAACATTGCAGAGATCCGTTTCAATCTATTTCAACCTGTAACTCCCACAATTTCTGATCCACTGTCTGTGCAAGTCAGGGCTGAGATTTATTTGGTTATGATCGGACGGCTGCTGAACCTCCTTGGAAACTAAAAGTTATGTCTGCATTTTTCCGATGCGTAAGCTATGATGCAATATTCTTACTAGCAATTTCTTAATAAGAAGGGGACAAAGAAAGTTGTTTCAGATAAGGTTCGAAGAAAAACATGATATTCTCAAGAGTCAAAAGCCGCATGCGAGGAACGTAGGTGTCGTTCTTGGTACCTGCAGCGATCCTAATTGGCCCCAAAGGTGCCGCCCGTCTCTTTTCTATGGCGGGCTTCGCTCACGCGAGAGGTTAAAGTGAAGAAGACCGAATCTGCAATAGCTCATTGTCGTTGTTTAATGAAATATTTAACGAGAGATGAACCATGCCATGACGATCTCTTGTTTGCTAACTAGCCTAATCTGAATAGATTAATCCCCGTCTCCTCCAGTCAGGCAAGGGCTTCTCGTTGTTTAAATGGAGTCAAAGATAATAGCGGGCAGAAATGAAATTGGGTCGTTTGCGTGTTCTAGGCTGGAACAACAACATTGTTAGGTATAAACGGTATGCAACTGAGAGACGAGTTGGTTCTTCCAGAGCCAACGATGGAGGCTTGAAGAGAAGGGCAGGAAACTGGGCTGGGGAAGCACAGAACATAGGATTGCCGCTTGACAGTCG
The DNA here is from genome assembly GCA_014182715.1 of Eucalyptus cloeziana. Lineage (NCBI taxonomy): Eukaryota > Viridiplantae > Streptophyta > Magnoliopsida > Myrtales > Myrtaceae > Eucalyptus > Eucalyptus cloeziana. The sequence continues at coordinate 26,703,218 of CM024637.1, forward strand.
AATGAAGAAACTCCCGCGGCAATGTCTACTGACTTACGAGAACTTGACGCTTCCTCCGGTAGGTACCAGCGGAAGATCATGCCGCTGTTTGGTTCTGAACATGTTCCTTTTTCGGGTTTTGTTCTTTACTGTTTTCATTCTATTCATCTTCAGGCAATCCTTTTCCTTATTCTTGTTTTTTCTTTTCGAATCAGATTCAAAGGATTGATTACTGCAAATTCCTTGTGCTTAGTTTCAGGTAGTAGTGATGACAGCAAACGTGGGATGTGCTCGTTGCCGGGAGAGAGTCTCGCAAGTCATTTTGAAGATGGACGGTGAGATCACTATCCTCAGTTTCATAGCTCAATTTTAAAGCAGAAGCGAACATCATCAAGAGAAATTCACGAATGAGAATCTCCTCTCGACACAGTCGTCTTCATGACGTTAAATGCAACGTTTAGAGTTTGACAATTATCTAGAGCGTACAAATTGATTCATTGCAGTAATGCTCTCAAACAGGTTATATCTGATGAGGAAAAATATAGAAATATTAAGCTCAACAGATTTACCTTATCTAGATTTCTGTCAAGATGAAGCAGTAATGCCCACGCCTGTGAGTAGTCAGACTATATAAGCTGCAGCAAGTGTCGAGTGTCGAAATTCATGGAGATCACGTTGTGATTTGCAGGAGTGCGTGAATGCACAGTAGATATTCGAAATGAACGAGTTATTGTAAAGGGGGATTTCAAGGTCGAAAGGGAAGTCCAAGATGAATCGGCCGACCTCCAAATCAAGAAAGAGGAAGAACATCAACTCCGCCTCTTCTTCAGATACTTCAGAACCAATTGCTTAGGCAAATATCTTGGCCATTGAACGTAATTTCAATTCGTGCGTATTACTGTATGGTAGCAAATTGAATTGTTTGCTGGTCGCGGTTTGTATATATCAAGTGAAACGCTGTACAGGCGAGACTTTCTCCTCAAAACAGAGCAATGCACATTCTGGGTGGCAAATGCCAAATCTCTACCGCAAATTGACGCCAAGTTTCGAATTCAAGTTTGAGTCCTTTAAGATTAGTCCTTTTCACTCTCCAATTCAATGCATTTCCAGGTCAAACGATTCACTCAAATTACAACTATGCATGGAGAAAAGCAGAGATAGCCCGCATAGTTGATCTGCTTCGAATCTCCCTGCTCGACTGAAATACCATCTATGCTTTTTCCAGAGCAAATCCCAATATCCGTTGCAAACAAGACGGAAAACACCAAAATGACGACTAACTCAGTTTGTCAGATATCTCCGATTTTCATCGAAGAAAAACATCGTCTGTGAAAGGCTTTACAAAAAGACAGGACTCAGTAACTCGTCAAGAACCGAAGCAAAGCGGAAGAGCCACGCATCCTCTTGCTTCTCTATCTATTATTGTCTAAAGAGTCATCACTGGAAACACCAGACAGAAATTACTGCTAGAGAAAAAAGGGAAAAATAGCACCTTCACCCCCCAAGGAAATCCCTTCCTACAGTTGATTTAATCTGAATCTGACTCGGAAAACATCTCATCTCCCTTCACCTTGGGGACCACCACCTTGAGCACGCCATTCTTCATTACCGCCTTGATCTCCCCGAGCTTGTACAGGTTCGGCGGCAGATTCAGCCTGCTGGAGTACCTCCTCCTGCTCTCCTCCTCCTCCTCCGACTCCTTCTCGCCCTCGCCCTTGATCGTCAGGGTGTTCAGCTCCACCGAGACCTTCACATCCTCCCTGCCCAGGCCGGGCATGTCCAGCCGGAGGAAGAGGACGCTGTCGTCCTCCTTCACGTCCCAGCCCCTCCTCCATCCGGCAGCCCCCACGCCCATGAACTGGTCCATCAGGTTCAGCAACTGGCTCAGGCTCCGAGTCGGCGACAACGGATCTAACACATCTGTTGACCGATCAGCAATATTATATATACATGAGAATGCTTCACTAAACAGAACTACATCAAAGGGAAAGCGACCTCATAGAACGATCAATGCTCGATCATCAAATACGTAAAGCCACTAGGCTAGCGTAGGAATGCCATTCACACACAAAGGAAACAGATCGGCAATCAATACAATATTCATGAGAACGCTTCGCAAAGCAGAACTACATCAGACAGAAAGCGATCTCGTGAAACAATCAAACGCTCGATCATCGAATACGTAAGTGCTGCTAGGCTAGCGCAGAAACGTCACTTATAAACAGAGAAAACAGAGGGGCAATCAACCAGCTGACGACCTCATCATTGCGACAGACAGCGATCCTAAACACCAGGAAAATGAGTGATAAGATAACAACTACCTGAAAACAGACCAGGCCCCTGGCTCAGTCTCCGAGTCGGCGACATCGGATACACACCTGTTGACCGATCAGCAATATTATATATACATGAGAACGCTTCACTAAACAGAAGTACATCAAAGGGAAATCGACCTCATAGAACGATCAATGCTCGATCATCGAATACGTAAATGCTACTAGGCTAGCGCAGAAACGTCACTTATAAACAGAGAAACGACCTCATCATTGCGACAGACAGCGATCCTAAACACCAGGAAAATGAGTGATAAGATAACAACTACATGATAACAGATCAGACTCCCGGCGGCGGGGGGCGGCGTAGCGATCGGAGCGACGCTCGACCTCGACGTTGCCGTCGTCTTCATTGTACCACCGCATCTGAGAGCTGGTTTTGAAGGAGCGGGCGACGTGAGGGGCGACGGAGGTGGCGCGGAGCGGGTTGGTCAGCCTGGACTTGAGGCCCGAGAAGGCGGTGGCGGCGGCGGCCATCGGGAGAGCGGCCATCGGGAGAGCGAGCGAAGACGCCATCCTTTTTCGATCGCGCTTGGAGCTTGCAGGAGAATGTCGAGAGTGACCGACTGGTTGGGAGGTGCTTGGGGATGTTTAAATAGGAGGAGGAGGGAGAGGGCGATGCTTGGGGAAGGGGAAAAAAACAGAGAGAGAGAGAGAGAGAGAGAGAGAGAGAGAGAGCGCGCCATTGTTGGCTGTCTGGAATCCAAATCGTATCTGATAATTTTGTTAGTCCGTTCGCCACGGGATTTAGCAATCCGTTGACTGATCCACGACGATTCCCTCGAACGGATCGGGCCCCGCCAGGTACGATAAATAGATTGTTTTATATTTTCTCATCATTTGAATATTTTTTACGAATCTAAATCTTAAGAATAATGTGGATTGAAAATGATTATTAACAAATGTATTTCGAAAGAATATTCATTTTCGAGAATAATGCGTGTGAAATAATATCACCATATAAAAGCGAATAAAAAGAATATGCGAACTCGTGTTGCTAACAGGAACTTTTTGATCTCATAACAATTTCTTCACATTTTGATTTCCCTCAAGATTCAATCGATTCTATTGAGAATAATTGTTGGAACATAGTTATATGGCTAAAAATATACTGCTCTATATCAAAGCCATTTGCCAAAAGTCCAAGTCTCCTTCCCCAAGTGGGCCAAGTTTCCCTATTTTAAACCCCACCCTTCTTCCCCGCATCCTCCACCGGCGTCCTCTCTGTTTCTTCTCCGTGTTTCCTCGGAAGTTCCCTTCTCGTTCCCTTTTGAGGTTTAGTTGGTTTCTGGGTTTTTTTTTTGTGCCTGCGACCATCTAGTAATCGCTGGTTAATCATTATTGCGATGCGGTTTTTCCACGATGACTTGTGTCGTCAATTCCCCCACAGCTCAACGGAGACCTAAACCATAGAGGTCCAGGTCCAAGAAAGGACTTAGCTATTTCTAGTGTGTTCGGTAATTTTTCATTTTCAGAAATAATTTTTATTTATTTATATTATTTATATTTTCGAATGAAAAATAGATTTTTTCATTATTTTTTATTTTTATTTCAAATATATTCTCGACTCAGTTTTTATTTCGGAGAGCAGAAAATTTAGGTAATATTATCAAACAGATTTTTATATATTTTTTTTTTCTGATTTGGAGAATAGGAGATCAGAAAAATAGACCCAAACAAACCTTTGACACCGATCCGAGACCTAATTCTGCAGGTTCTGCGAGGATTAAATGCTGATTTTGGGGTTCGAAACTGAATCGAATTCCTTGCGATAAGGAATTTCCTTTTAGCTTTTATATTGTGCGCCCAAAGTCAAGACTTTAACTTTTGGCGCCACGTAGATAAGCTCATGTAGATAAAGAAAAAACTTTGCTCCTTTTTTTATTATTCTATTTTATTTTCTCTTTTCTAAACCTTCATGGAGTCCAACCAATCTCCTTCTGTTAACTGAAGACATCCAAGACTCAAAAAGAATTTTGAATTTCTTTTCTTGTGCGTAATCTTGAATATTATCTTTATCATAAAAATATATTCACGAACAACTACCTAAAAATTTTATCCAAGTGGATCACGTTTTACAAACGCTCAAAACTCGAAATATAATTTAACAAAACCAATCGACCCAACTAGGTGATGTCATCGTGATGTCACCAGGCACATGCCCTGCGTGAGTGCGCGGGCAACCGCCGGCTGAGCTAGCACATGTGTGCACATGCGCGGGGCAATTCTTCTTGCCACGCGTGGCGGCATGTCCGGCGGCCCCTAACGACAAGCCACTCATCATTTTTCTTGTCTCGACGAGAACTACAACTCTACACTATTAGAAACGAGTTTTGATTCATTGAAAATCAAAAAGGGGGACGAACAATACGGGATGTCAAGATTTCCGTCCCCGAGCATCCAACAACGGCGTTTCTCGAAATTTCAACTAAAAGCAATTTATAAACATCAACAGTGATTGTGAAATATGAACAGTATCGCTCTAATACCAATGTAGAGAAACATATTCCTAAAAATCAATCCGATACTCAAACGATCGAATACCAAAAATGAACACGAAAACGTGCCCGGAAATATGTTACACCGATCTAAGGCATATCATAGAGTTGGACATACCTTAATTGCCATAAATTAAGTGTCAGGTTTATCAAGAATTGACTCCCAATAATTTGGTAATTTTGCTCACTTACAGTTTGGCGATTGAGATTATTTTTCTTGATTACCGATTAGTTGGGTTGCTTTCCCTTTGTAGGGGGGCTTCGAGTTCGGAGGGATGGAGCCGGAGGGATGGAGCTCTACTGAAGGACGAGGGATTCCAGAGGAGGTGACACTGCAAATTTTGGTCAGATTAGACTTTTGATCGTACTTATATGTAGGCCTTGCTTTATGGCTGATTGGGAGAGCCTGGACCGTGCTATTGGGTTGGCAAGATTTGGATTCTAAGGTCCTGTTTTCAGAGGTTTCCGCACCCCTTGTGCAATCTCCAATCTACAGTTGCCTTGCGAAATAGGCTCCCGTCGAGATGCGAACGCTTCACTTCAGATTCTCTTCGAGAAAGAATGGACTGGGTTCGCCTGTCCTTTCCAAATCCTGGAGACGATCAATGGATAATCAAAGCTTGTAAATGTCTATTCATTTTTAGTTTGGCTTTCTTGGTCATTATTGCATTATGTTGGAATGATATCACTTTGATCCTTCTGCAAGTTACTCCAGTTCATGTCATTGTCCATGACTTCATCATATTGACCCGTGAATTCCTGGGTCCAAGTAATGAAAAGAGTTGTTGAGCGGTCGCCACCTCGAGTACTTTTCTTTGCTGGGTTAATGCTAGTTCTTAACTTCATCATCCATCTTACTAAGCACATTGTACAAACTAGATTCCCAATAACATTGCAGAGATCCGTTTCAATCTATTTCATCCTGTCTGTGCAAGTCAGGGCTGAGATTTATTTGGTTACGATCAGACGGCTGCTGAACCTCATTGGAAACTAAAAGTTATGTCTGCATTTTTCCCATGCGTAAGCTATAATACAATATTCTTACTAGCGATTTCTTAATAAGAAGGGGACAAAGAAAGTTTTTTCAGATAAGATTCGAAGAAAAACATGATATTCTCAAGAGTCACAAGCAGCATGCGAGGGACGTAGGTGTCGTTCTTGGTACCTGCAGCGATCCTAATTGGCCCCAAAGGTGCCGCCAGTCTCTTTTTTATGGCGGGCTTAGCTCACGCGAGAGGTTAAAGTGAAGAAGACCGAATCTGCAATAGCTCATTGTCGTTGTTTAATGAATATTTAACGAGAGATGAACCATGCCATGACGATCTCTTGTTTGCTAACTAGCCTAATCTGAATAGATTAATCCCCGTCTCCTCCACTCAGACATGGGCTTCTTATTGTTTAAATGGAGTCAAAGATAATAGCGGGCAGAAATGAAATTGGGTCGTTTGCGTGTTCTAGGCTGGAACAACAACATTGTTAGGTATAAACGGTATGCGACTCATAGACGAGTGGGTTCTTCCATAGCCAATGATGGAGGCTTGAAGAGAAGGGCAGGAAACTGGGGAAGCACAGAGCATAGGATTGCCGCTTGACAGTCGAATGAAGAAACTCCCGCGGCAATGTCTACTGACTTACGAGAACTTGACGCTTCCTCCGGTAGGTACCAGAGGAAGATCATGCCGCTGTTTGGTTCTGAACATGTTCCTTTTTCGGTTTTTGTTCTTTACTGTTTTCATTCTATTCATCTTCAGGCAATCATTTTCCTTATTCTTGTTTTTGCTTTTCGAATCAGATTTGAATGATTGATTATTGCAAATTCCTTGTGCTTAGTTCCAGGTGGTAGTGATGACAGCCAACGTGGGATGTGCTCGTTGCCGGGAGAGAGTCTCGGAAGTCATTTCGAAGATGGACGGTGAGATCCCTATCCTCAGTATCATAGCTTAATTTTACAGCAGAAGCGAACATCATCAAAAGAAATTCATGGATGAGAATCTCCTCTCGACACAGTTGTCTTCATGACGTTAAATGCAACGTTTAGAGTTTTGACAATCATCTAGAGCGTACAAATTGATTCATTGCAGTAATGCTCTCGAACAGGTTATATCTGATGGGGAAAAATATAGAAAGATTAAGCTCCCCAGATTTGCCTTTTTTAGATTTCTGTCGAGATGAATTAGTAATGCCCACGCCTGTTGAGTAGTCATATCATATAACCTGCAGCAAGTGTCGAGAGTGGAAATTTATGGAGCCCGCGTTGTGATTTGCAGGAGTGCGTGAATACACGGTGGATATTCGAAATGAACGAGTGATCGTAAAGGGGGATTTCAAGGTCGAAAGGGAGGCCCAAGATGAATCGGCCGACCTCCAAATCAAGAAAGAGGAAGAACATCAACTCCGCCTCTTCTTCAGATACTTCAGAACCAGTTGCTTAGGCAAATACCTTGGCCATTGAACGTAATTTCAATTCGTGCGTATTACTGTATGGTAGCAATTGAATTGCTTGCTGGTCGCGGTTTGTCTATAGCAAGTGAAACGCGGTACAGCCAAGACTTTTTCCTCAAGACAGAGCAATGCACATTCTGGGTGGCAAATGCCAAATTTCTACCGCAAATTAACGCCAAGTTTCGAATTCAAGTTTAGTCCTTCAAGATTAGTCCTTTCCACTTTCCAATTCAATGCATTCCCAGTTCGAACGAGGACCCGCACACGATTCACTAAATTACGACTATGAATGGAGAAAAGCAGAGATAGTCCTCATAGTTGATCCGCTTCGAATCTCCCTGCTCGACTGAAATACCATCTATGCTTTTTCCAGAGCAAATCCCAATATCCGTTGCAAACAAGATGGAAAACACCCAAATGACGACTAACTCAGTTTGTAAGATTTCTCCGATTTTCATTGAAGAGAAGACAGGACTCAGCAATTCATCAAGTACCCGAGCAAGCGGAAGAACTCGCATACTCTTTCTTCCCCACCTATTTATTGCCCAAAGAGTCTTCAGTTGAAACACCAGACAGAACTTACTTCTAGAAAAAGGAAAGGAAAAATAGCACCTTGACCCCCAAAAGAAATCCCTTTTTACAACTCTCTCAGCATTTTCACTCAATCTTGACCTGGAAGACATCCTTCCTCTCTTCTTCCTTCACCTTGGGGACCACCACCTTGAGCACGCCATTCTTCATCTCCGCCTTGATCTCCCCGAGCTTGTACAGGTTCGGCGGCAGATCCAGCCTGCTGGAGTACCTCCTCCTGCTCTCCCCCTCCTCCTCCGACTCCTTCTCGCCCTCGCCGCCCTTGATCGTCAGGGTGTTCTGCTCCACCGAGACCTTCACGTCCTCCCTGCTGAGGCCGGGCATGTCCATTCGGAGGTAGAGGGCGCTGTCGTCCTCCTTCACGTCCCAGCCCCTCCTCGATCCAGCAGCCCCCATGCCGCGCGACGCCGCGAGGAACGGGCTCTCCATGAACTGGTCCATCAGGTTCAGCACCTGGCTCAGGCTCCGAGTCGGCGAGAACGGATCAAACACATCTGTCGAACGATCGGCAATGCAAAATCCATGAGAACGCTTCTCTAAACAGAGAGCCACCTCGTAAAACGAGCAAATGCTCGATCATCGAATACGCAAATGCCACTAGGCTAGCGCAGAAATGTCATTTACAAATAAAGGAAACAGAGCAGCAATCAACCAGCTGACGACCTCATCATCGCGACGGACGGCGATCCTAAAAAATGAGTGATAAGATAACAACTACCTGAAAACAGACCAGGCTCGCGGCGGCGGGAGACGGCACGATCGGAGCGGCGCTCGACGTCGACGTCGCTGTCGTCTTCGTCGTAGCGCCGCATCTGAGAGCTGGTGTTGAAGGAGCGGGCCGCGTGAGGGGCGATGGAGGCGGCGCGGAGCGGGTTGGTCAGCCTTGACAGGAGGCCCGACGGGGCGGCGGCAGTGGCGGCGGCCCTCCGGAGAGCGAGCGAAGACGCCATCCTTTTTCGATCGCGCTTGGACCTTGCAGGAGAATTTCGCGAGAGAGCTACCGACTGGCGTTCGACGAGTGGCGAAGCTTTCTTGATTCGGTTGGGAGGTGCTTGGGGATGTTTAAATAGGAGGAGGGAGAGGGCGATGCTTGGAGAAGGGGAAAAGACAGAGAGGAGAAGAAGAAGAAGAGTGCAGAAGGTTCGGGAGGCGAGTGGAAGTGAGAGAAGCTTCTAGAGAGAGAGAGAGAGAGAGCGCCATTGTTGGCTGTCTGGAATCCAAATCGTCTCTGATATTTTTATTAATCCGTTCGCCACGGGATCAGCAGTCCGTGGACTGATCCACGACGATTACATGGAATGATGGACGGCCCCTGCCAAGTACGACCGTTCCATCGGCTTGTCGGGTAGACCTATCCCTCTTTGCTAGATAAAACTTCATGAGTTGCTTTAATTATACGTGTGTCAAATGATAAGTGGATTGCCTTATACTTTCTCGTCGTTTGAATTTCGTTTTTGCGCCGGGGGGTGGTGGGTGAGGGGGGGGAATTCGCTAAAAATACGTCAAGAACATCATAATATGATATATAAAAAAGAGCGAATGATGGGTCAGAGACCCAATTTCTAGGTAAACTATTCGACCTTTGGGCTTTGTCTAGCCAATCTGCAATTATATTTGTTTCTCGGCTGCAATGGACCATGGTGCGGCCCGAAAAGTTGCTCTTCAGCTCCATGGCCCGGTCCACCAAGGGCTATACTTCCTAGTTCACCAGTTTAGAGGAGTCCACGCCTTCAACAAGTACACGGCAGTCAGTCTCCAATTGCAAGCTTAAAGTATATCTAGGAAGGGTTTTGAGCAACGCCAAGGCTTCAGCTTGCTCGACGGATCCAGCTTCAACTAAACTGGAAAATCTGTCCATTATCCTACCACGGGAGTCTCGGACGATGCAAGCAATAACTGCACGGTTTCCTCCTCTGTATGCCCCTCTGTTCGTCGTGGCTATGGGTGGTTCTTCGTGAGCACCAACAAATGAAGCATTCTTTGTTCTCCTTTTGTGATCCTTCGAGTAAGATCTGCATTTCTTTGTTCTCCTTTTGTGATCCTTGTCGCGACCAATTTTTTTCGAGTGTGAACCAAGGTTTGGCTAATGGATTGTTAAACCTAGACTTAACTCGGGCTCTCCCAAACCCATACCATACCCAATTCGCGACTTGGTTCAAGTTCTTAACATGCAAATGATTTTCAATTAGGAGTCGCCACTAATCTATTTTTGGTGGATCGATTAGAAACCCAAGTAAAGTAACAGGAGTTTTACTTTACTCTTATGAACCAGAGATTATGGATACGGGGACTTGGTTATACTAAATTTCTCTAATACCCTTTCGGTACCATTCTTTTATTTTCAAAAATGCTTTTGCGGGCAGCTTAAACTAATTTTAAATCTAATTCCCTAACATGTGAGGCGATCATGTGGGTGCGTAAACCACCAATTTAACACTCAAATAAACAATAAATAAATTGCAAGACTTACTTCAAAGTAACGAAAGCATCTGCAATGTTAAATCAGAATTCACATCAACAACCCTAGATATGATTTCTAATTAACACGCAATTTCTTTTTTTTTCACTTTAATTAATGGAAATCATGCAATATGCAATGCAATATTAATTAAATGACCTAGTTCTAATGACATGTAATTTCTAATTAAATGAGCCTAGCAAAAATATTAAATGGCATGCATCTCAATGAATCTAACCCTAATGACATGCATATGATATTTTTTCTTTTTCCTAAAAGAATGCATTATATCCTAAATAATGAAACTAATTTAGCCTAAGGCATTTTTGTATTTTTATATGAAATTCGGAATTAAAAAAAATGTGAGAATTATCTAGCTAGATTAAGATCCTATTCAATTTATATTAGGAATTAGGTTGAGCCATATCCTAATTTAAACTAAAATATTATCTTAACCCAAATAATCCTAAAATGCAATATATTTAAGAAAATACCTAAACTTATACCAAATTAAGAAAAATATTATCTAAAATTAAACTAAGTGCAATTTAACCCTAATATGCAATGACTTACAAAATATGCCATAATTCTACATGACAAGTGCATGATGATTTTTGTTTTCTTTTTTTTTTTAATTAATTTTCGAAATTAATAATTGCCAAATAATTAAACATGCAATTCAAATTAAAATCTAGCAACCTAAATTGATTGATTTGATTTTTGATTTATGATTTTTTTGAAAATTCATGATAAATAGAATGCTTAACCTAAATATGCAAATAACCCTAAAACATGCAATATTCTAACTCAGACATATTTCAAGATAAATAAAGCAATCAAGACCAAAAAAAAAATCACACATCCTTCAGATCAAGGGATAATGTTTCGCTAGCAAAATCGATAAATTGATCTTAAGCCTTAAAGATCAAAATATCAATTTTATTCCCACTTGATTAATTATTTCATCTAAAGTCTTATAGATGAAATAAAAAAACCTTGGCGCAGTTGCGAATCAGGCAAATAACCCTAATCGGGAGATACGTCCATCACTTATAAACATGCATGTAATATACCAATAGATGTATATTAGGTAGTAATTAAATTATGCACGAGTATTTACCTAAATTTGAAGATAATTTCCAAATTCGGGCCTAACGCGATCGGGGTTGCGACGACTCGCGCTCGGGACAGCAGTGGGTGTCGGTGATTGATAACCTGCAAAATAGAGGAACAACTCCACAACCTGGCAAAAGATCCACAACTGCAACGACAGATTGACACGCGATGTAAGCTGTGAACCGCAAGTTCTCGGTGGTGACAGCTTCTCGACAAGGAAGCGTTGACTATTTATTTTCCAAAATTTGTACGATGCCACAGACCAAACCCTTCACGTTATCCTCGCCCAAGAAATATCCCTTTGCTTGCATGAAATAAACTCATAAAAATCCACACGTCAATCTACTTTTGGACAACAGAAGAAGACAAATTCCCCTCTTTTACTTATTTCACCAAAATTTCAACAACCCTTTTGATTGTGGACTCTAGGTTTGGTGGGACTGGCTCTTGGTGATTCTCGGCCGTGGGTGTGCTCGGCATCACTCACCTGCAAAAAAGAAAAAGAACAATTCTGTAGCTTGGTGAAGAATAGCGATGGCAATAATAAATTGTCATCATGGTGCAGCCTCTGAGCAATAGGTGGATCAGTGACACAACTGGGTCATCGAGTTGCATCGTCGACGCAAGGGTCACACAGCCGAGGGTGTTCGGCCATGAGGCTCCTCTCTCTTAACGTGTTTTCTCTCAATGCTTTGAGATTTCTGATTTGCCGACCCTCATCGTGGAGAACGTGAGTTCTCTTTTTTTGTGGCCGTGCGTTTCTATTGTGTGGCCTCCTCGTGACCGTGCACGAACAACACATTTTATAATGGAAGAACTTTAGATATTTGTGGCATATTTTTTGTTTCCAATTTCGCTTGTGCATAATACCTCTAGATATACTCTTAAAATATATGCACATCGCGCAATATTCCCTTTTTTTATTTTTCACATATTCTATCCAAAAATTTCTTTTCTACCCAAGAATATACCCATTGGTGTATATTACCTGAATATATGAAAAAATCCTATCAGAATATGCTCGACGTCGGTCCAATGCTAAATGCAAAAAATGCAAATTAAAAATAAATGCGCATAAACTATACTCTATACAATTAACTATTTTTTTTTCAGGGATAAAATTAAGCCCTAATTTTTTAATGCAATAAATGACTAAACGAGTCACCAAAATTTAGGTGTTAACGGCTGCCCCTCTTTGAAGGTGAACTTGAAGAGGTTGCCTTCAAAGACAAATTGAAACTTAAATTTTGACTATGCACATGCATTGAATGATTTTTTTGTTAGAAAATAAATTTCATTTTTCAATGCAATTTATATGATGCATGGAAATGCAAATGATAAATGAACATACCTGGAATAACTTACCTTCGAGGAGGATAGAGTAATTCGAGATAGTTGTTGTTACACGTCCAAGACCCGTACCATTTTACGGTCGCCTAGAATAGTAACATGGCTTTGCAAAGAGACTGCTTTCCCAGGACCCGTACCATTCTACGATCGCCCAGTATGGCAGTGTTTGGTTGTATCTAGGACCCGTACCATTCTACGGTCGCCTAAACAGGGATTCACTTTCCATGACCCGTACTATTCTACGGTCGCCTAAATAAAGAATAGATGTTGTCGAGGACTCGTACCATTCTACGGTCGCCTTGACGGAAAATTGATTTTTCAAGACTCGTACCATTCTACGGTCACCTGAATGGGGAAATTGCTTTTCCAAAACCTATACCATTCTACGGTCACTTGTTAGAGCAATAAATGTTGTTTAGGACCCGTACCATTCTACGGTCGCCTAAACGGAGATTTTGCTTAGCTAGGACCTGAACCATTCTTCGGTCGTCCAGCATTGCAACACAAATCATCTGACCAGGATCCGAATCGTTCTTCGGTCGCCTTAATCAGACTAAATCTGGAGAAGAATCTTTGGGAACAACTCCATCGAGTGTCAGTGTAAAGGACTCTAGGCTACAAAAACATGCAAGTCAATATAAATGGACACCGGGCTATGAAAGTATGAGGGACTCTAGGCTACAAAAGCACGCCAGGTCAAGAGTTTCGGCTACGGAAGCACGCCGGGTCTATTAAAAGAGACATCGGGCTACGAAAACACGCCAGGTCAGGAACTAGACAGCTTGACCAAGTCAAGTGTCAATGCACTTGAGAGAGAATACCTGCACAATGACAAATATTTAGAGTATGGGTAGAAATATACTTACCTGGTGATATCTCTTATTCTTGGGGATATATCTTTTGAAATTTAGATATCCCGTGATGGAGGTTTTTCATCTTCTAATATCATGAGACATTCTGAAAGGAACTTGAATTACCTGTTAGACATGATTTAGAGCAAAAACTGATATACATTCATCAAAGAGATAGACAATCTGAGCTACTCTAGAATGCACATTTCAAAGTTCAATGAGGCTTCCATCCATTCAATTAAGGTTTATGCATAATGACTTTACAATATTTGTATCACCCAAATTTTCACAAGAGATAATTGTCGTTCAAGACAATGACATGAATTTCTTAAAATGCTAAATGAGAGACTTTCAGTTAGAAAGGACCTTCACTCACTCTTATTTGGAATGGTTATTTTGTAAAAATCACTCAATCTTAACATTATCATTTCAACAAGGGTTCGAGTATTCTCGCAATCAGTACGACATTACCAATTCGAGAGGTCTTTAATAGGGACCATAATGTGGGCTTGGTCAATGGTTTAACAAAAGGGACTCTTTGAATCAAGGCTATTGAAAAAACAATTTTGTATTCATCTTCGGGTTTACAAGTCAAGAACCCTGCAAAATGAGAAAGAAATAGTCTTGCTCGCACTTCTTCGAGCAATGCTTATGACATGTAAATGCATACATTAATTCAAGTGTCCTAATCAGAAGAGACTTTACAAGGGACGTAACGTAGGCTAGGTTCATGGGTTGATAAACAAAATGATCATTAGGCTCAAAAATGTGTATAAGGGTGATAGTTGATGATCATCTAGGCATTGTCACCGGTCTTTTCCTTCACCAGAGATTGTCATTATAAATGCACCATTGATCTTGACTCTTTGAGTACTGCTCCATTGAGATATAATTTTTGCAACTAATAGTCATCTATCTTGACTCTTTTTTTTTTTTTTTTTTTTCATTTATGGACATTGGCCTTACTTTTACTAGGCACACCGCTTTTTCATACCCCTAGTTCTCATTCATTTTTTCTTCATTTTTTTTCATGGGCATTGGCCTTGCTTTTACCAGACACACTGCTTTTTCATACCCCTTATTTCTATTTTGAATTGAATTCTTGCGCACAATGCATGCGTCAAGCAATTACACTTTGAATGACACTCGAACTTTTCAAGAGTCTTCATCTGCCTTTTGCCTTGCCTCAATGCAGGGGATGATCACCAACTCGGTTTAAAGAAATGAAATTACAGGCTCAAGTGGGCTATGCAAAGGATATAAGTGTATAGGATAGTGAAAGAAATGCTCTTCGTCATCCTGAGGCACTTAAATGAATTCAAATGTAATAGCATGACTAAAAGATTGATGCAAGTGAGAGCAATAAAATTTCAATCTATTTTCTTCACCTTATGGTACTGTCTTACCCTCCAATTTGCCCCGATGTGGGGTGGTTCTTGACAGGGGTAATTTGAAAAGAATTTTCATAAGTGTATGAAGCTCAAAGTGGTTATGTAATGGATCACCTACTGTGTTTGGGATAGATAAATGAATTGTCCCTCATCATTTTGGTCATCGCACATTTTGCGAGAGAACTCTTTACCTTGCAGATATGGAACTTTTTACACTCATCTCACAAGTGTATAAGTAGGGGATTATGTATAGGATAAGGCTTGCCTTTCATCATCCTGACACGTCTCATTTAGCATGCTTAATCCATTCCACATCATTCATTGAATTAGTTTATCTTGAAATGCTTTAGTGGAATTGGTGGACCAAACATGTAAGAGTCATCATGCAAAAAAAATTTAAATGAGCTCAATAGCTTTAAGCATGAAAAATTGCAAACTTCAGAACAAACAGTTTACCACACTAAAAAAAATGCTTTCGTAAGTATGAAAAACATGATTTTGAGCGTTCATTCAAGGAATTGTCCCACGAGAGGATTGTCTTAGGATTTGGTATTTTTGGATTGTCCCTGAAAATCCGCTTTTGTCTCTGCACAAGAGAATGTGCGTGAATATGATACCATGCAACATTAGAGTAAATTCAAATTGCACAACCATTTTGGCTTGGATCGAGATTTTGTCTCAATCATGTCATTACTAGAATTTGTAGTGCTCCAATTCGTCATCTGCAAGGAAAAGAACAGAGTGTCAATTCCAGAATTAATTATATTCATGAACACAATGTATCCATTTCATCCAAGACGGATTATCTTCTTTTGATTTGTTCCATTATTTTCTCATGGAAATGAGAAACTTCATTTGGCCTTCGAGAATGACATCTCACACAAATTGTTATGAGATATACCACATATCACACTTTGGAATCAAGATGATTTTCTTCACTCTTGGGAGATGTTATCACAATTGGCTAGGAAATGATCCTTTGCCATCATGTCTATTTTCCTTCGGATGTATGTTCCCAAATAAACGAGCGAACTATCAATGGAAATTGACGCGTTATTTTCAAATACCTCTTTGTTATGCTCCGAGACATGAAGTAAATGAGTTAGAAAAACAAACAAGGGTAACCTAATGCATGCTTTTGGAAATTGCTTCAGAATTTTTTTTTTTTAAGAAATATTTTGGATGAGGAAGCATGAAGAAGCCCTGTCCTCAGATTTTCTCCACGGATGATATTTTCTTTTCATTGTTGGATATCATCACCAGGCTGGTTTGGTGTACCCCATCATGTCCTTAAAACAAAACTTGTAATTTTATTGATATTTATCAATCAAATATTACATTTATTTGAATGAAAAATGTGATGTTCAAGCACAGAAGAAATTGAAACCAATCCCTAAAGAGCGATAAAAATTCCCACGCAGGGAAGGTACATGCCCCTAATTAAATGAGGAGATCAAACTACTTAGGACCATGAATCATGTGTACTTGAATTTTTCACCCTCTTTGATCTTGTAATGCGAACCCTTCAGGTGAGATATTTTTCTCTCTAGATATGTCATGATGACATCAAATTCGGCTATCTCGGGAAAATGAGACGGTTCAAAAAATCTTCTTGGCTCTCTCCTTAGAGTCACAATTTCTCATCGAATATAAATCACAGCACTTTTGCTTGACGAGATTAGCTCTTTTTGATTTGTTATTTTAGCTCTTGATCATGAACGGATGGTGAGCGAGATCGCTCCATAATCACCTAATTCAAATTAACGGGAACATGTAAGCTTGATGTGTAAATAGAAAGTCAATCCATGACAATGATCTAATCGATTTTTCCATTTTTTTATTTATTTATGAAAAGTTCGTACAAGAAGGGCATTTCCTAAAAATGGACTAGGAAAGTAAAGATAGACACCTTAGCAAGACTAAATTCCCTAGACATGAACAAATTCTCCAAAGTTTTTTTTTTTTTTTTTTGGTGAAAGATTTTTTGAAAATTTTTTTGAAAAGCAATTGGAAAAACATTTTTTTGAAACATTTTGACACGAGAAAGCATGATGAAGCCCAGGTCTCAGAATTCTCCTTGGATTTTTCTTTTTTTTTTTATCGGCTGGATATCATCACTGGGCTAGTTTGGTGTACCTCATCATGCTCTCAAAATAAAACTTGTAATTTTATTGATATTCATCAATCAATTACATTTATTGAATGGAAATGCAATTTTCAAACCCTAAAAAGAAAGCGAAAAGAAGAAATCAAAACAAGCCCTAGAAGCGATAAAAATTCCCACGCAGGGAATGTAAGAAAGCAGTAAATAAGTTACTCTTGTGGGCCAAAGCCCATCTCCTCTAGAGGTCCTTCATTAATGGTCCCTATGAAGATGTCATCGAAGAGACTAGTGATTCCTTCCAATGCATCTTCAGGGTTTTCTGTCTCCGAGGGTGTCAAATCGTCCATGCCACCCCATTCATCTAGGACAATGTCATGGGGATCAATGTAGAAATTGGGAGGAGCCGAATATTTCACCAGATAGTCGAATTTTCTGCTTGGCTGCCCCAGGGTGTCCATTATTTCTGCTTCATCCTGCATCATTATCGGTGGATCAGGGAATGTCTCGCGAATGTTCGAGGGTAATGGGTTTTGCCTTCCTCGCCCTTGGTTAGGTGGCAGGTTCCGCCTTTCCTGCCTTCGTCCTCCCGAACTTTCCCCGCCTCTTCCATGGTATCCTAATCCAGCAGCACGGGACCTCAGAGGGGCTTGAGTGGGGTTTCGAATCCCTTAACCATTTCTTCCAAGGCCACTACCAAGACTAAAACCATTCCCAACCATCACCCTTCCCACCATAAGGGCATCATCTGAAACTTTAGGAGTGGGCGGAGGTGAGTCTCGGGGTGCATGTATGGTGGACACCAATTCAAATGAGTGGTAACTTAACTTGAACTCGGAGTCTGGCTCTACATAGGGTATAACTGTCTCGTGGTAGATTCGATGATCGTCTTCGCCATAGATAGTGACCAATTTCCCCTTGATCACGAACTTCACAGCTTGATGCACACTTGATGGTACAGCTCCAGCAGTATGAATCTAGGGATGACCCAGAAGAAAGTTGAGGCAGTGGGGATATCCATTATTTGAAAGGGAACACTAAAAGCCACTGGCCCTATTTGCACATCGAGGTGAATCTCCCCAAGCACCTCCTTCCTCGTGCCATCAAAAGTTCGCACAGAAGTCATTGCAGCATGTATCTTGGATGGCTCTACCTTAAGGCGATGAAGAGTGGCCAATGGACATATGTTCAAGGCAGATCCATTATCAATGAGCACTCGGGACACATGAGAAACCTTGTGCTTGACAAATATATAAAGTGCTTTGTTATGCCCCTTACCCTCAAGAGGGAACTCCTCATCGGAAAAAGCAATCATGTCCTTGAGAAGAATCGACCCCACAAAATCTTCTAGCTTATCTGCCTCGACCGTCTCCGGCACATGAATTTCACTTAGCACCTTCATCAGTGACTTTTGATGCACAGGGGATGTAAGCAGGAATTCAAGCAAAGAGATCTGAGCGGGCATCTTTCGTAACTATTCGACCAACTTATACTCGCTTGCTTTGATCACGGCCAAAAACTCCTTAACTTCTTCATCGGTGACAGGTTTCACGGGTTGAGCATTAGCTTGAAGATAAGTCCGACCAGACCTTGTGACGAGGTCAACATCTAGATCATAGGACCAATGGACCACCTTATTGTTGACATATTTATACGGTTGAGGCAGTTCAATCACTATCTCATCGTCGGATGCATATTCAAGTGGGGGCATGTCCAAGAGCGAAGGATCAACTTCTTCCTTATTAACATTGAGCATAGCTTGCTCTTCCTCCCAATTAATGAATGTGGAAAATAGTGGAAACTACGCAGTTATGGTCAGCATAGATGATGATGCCGTCATCCACCATCCTGGTGACTCTTTCCTTCATGAGTGACAGAGGAACATCCTCATGATTTGGATAATATCCAGCTCTCACTAGCCCGTTGTAGGCATCCACCACATGCACCTTTGGGTTCTCAATCCAACCGACTTCAGGCTCGATGATAGCATTGATTGTTCCCTCATGCTCTAGTAATGGATTCTTCTAGACATTTGGCCGAGCAGTTTGAAATGAGAAGGCCTTCGTGTCCAAGAGGTTTTGGATCTTGTGCTTGAGGGTGAAACATTCATCAGTTGAATGCCCTAGTTCGCTGCTATGGTAGTCACATTTCTTCGTCGGGTCGTAACTGCGATTGCTTTCACGATTAGGATGCTTTTGTTCACTAGTAAGCAAACCTTTCTTTCGGAGGATTGTCAGCACTTGGGATGGAGACCCAGGAAGAGGAGAGAATTGCCTTCTATTATTTGCTTGGGCAAATGGTTGACGGCCAGCGGTTTGTGGCTGTCTCGGATTCATTTGGATAGTCGAGGCACGCTTGACATTTTCTTGGCTATAAGCCACATTCACATCCACAGCTGCTTCCTTCTCCTTTTTGCCAGTGAATCTTTTACTAGATGGCTCGGTAAATCATCATTCCCTTATCCCCATCTCGAGTTGTTCTCCCATGGGAATAAGCTGATTGACGTTTTCAACGTACGTGTTGGCCATCCGGTTACGAAACTCAGACGGGAGGGTTTTGATAAACAACTCCATCAACTCCTTGTCAGTAGGCTCGGGAGTGATTTGAGCTGCCAGATTTCGCCATCTCACGGCATACTCTTTGAACGACTCGTTCCTCTTTTTTTCCATCCTCTCAAGATCCTCTCGGGAATGTGCAATATCCATGTTGAACTTGTACTGCTTGAGAAAAGCGTTAGCCACTTTATTCTAAGTGTCGAGAAAGTTCACATTCTTCATGACCTACCAGTTTAGTGCAGGTCCAGTCAAACTTGCATGGAACGATTGGATCATGAGGGGCTCGTTCTTGACATATTGGGCTATACGCACGTGGTACATCTGCAAATGAGCTTTTGGACAGGAAGTACCATCGTACTTCTCAAAAGCCGGCATTTTGAACTTCTTTGGCAGGTTGACCTTCTCATACACAGACAGGTCGAACGAGAGTGAATTCTGCGACTCTTACAGTTGTTTCATTTTTTCCTCCAGCTTTGTGAAGCGTTCATCATGATCTGTTCTTGGAAAGCTGTTAGGCTTGGTCTTTCCAACAAGGACCGAGTCATCGTCCAACCCAGGCATATTATCGTCGATCTTTTGAACTTTGTTTGTTTGCTTCGAGATAATTATTTCAAGAAGAGTAGATGCAGTTGTTGGATTTGCTTGGAGGAATTGGAGTTGATCCGTCACAAGCTGTATAGAAGCGAGCACTTGTTGAAGTTGAGTCTCCATAGCGGACATACGATCACGCATTTCAGTTTGGTCGGCCATTCTAGCTCTTAATTATGTAATAATGGGTGAGCGTGGAGGATCCGTTATCACCTAAATTGAAGAAATGAACAAAAATAAGTATCTCATATGAAATACGCCGGCCCATAGCGATGTTCTAGAACTTTTATTCATTAATGGAGCTTTTGACAAACCTAACAAAATGGAAACTCGAAATGCCCTAAACAAGTGAACTAGGAAAGTAAATTACTCAACTTCCTAAGCATTAATCTAGAAATGAAAATAGCAAGATTGATTCAAGCACTTCATCTAGCTTGATCAATATACACTTAGGACACCATTCGGCACAATCGCTTGCTCTTCTCTTGAGCTTTTTCAGCAACTCTTTTGAAGCGTTTATTCTCAACACGGTTGGTGATCTTCAGCGGCACCTCTGGTATCTTTGGAAGCAACTCCTCTGGAATCTTGTGTTGTTGAATGTACTTAGTCGAGGCATAATACTTCCTTTCTTTACCCTTCAACTTTTCCTCAGGCCATTTGAGTTTTCATGGATGGCACATGTCCCACACTGATTTGATAGTGAGAATAGAGTCTTCATGGTCTCGGTTTCCATTAACGAAGTTGACTTTGAGTGGATCTACTTGTAACGCCAGGGGAAGCTCTTGCACAACTTGATACTGACGAGTCACTGTAGTCGGATAGTACTCCAATGCTCCAGTGAATCCCAATAGAGGGATTGGGCCAACACCTCCACATGTGAGTCTCGCCACACGAACTTGGAACCATTTAGCATGCCATAGGAAACCCTTGGAAGTTGGTTTTTTCATGAAAGCTAGCCACCTAGAATAATGGTATCCAGTGCATGTTTTTGGTTGTTCTCAAATTTTATAATAAGGTGATTAGAATCACTAACATCATGTATAGTCATTAAACTACCAAATCCCTTTATATGAGAAAGAAACCAAATTTGCAAAAGCTCGGGAGAGGAACGGAAGGTCTTATCATCGCCTCCTTTAAATTGAGTGAGGGAAAGAAAGGTTTCAGCTAGAATAGTGTTTATAATTTTTTTCCTTTCCAATACTTGCTTAAGTAATGGGAAAATTGCCGATCAAATATTTGGGTGTACCCATTATCACCTCTAGGCTGGGTAAAGCTGATTGCATTATGTTGATTGACAGGATTACTGCTAGGGTCCAGTTTTGGGCCCATCGGTTCTTATCTTTCGCTGGGAGATTACAATTGATAAGGTCAGTTATACATTCCATACAGGCCTTTTGGACTAGTGTTTTTACCTTGCCTGCTTCAGTTCTAGACAGAATTGAACAGATTTTGAGACAGTTCCTCGGAAAGGCACTTCCCTCGGTCGGGGGGGGCCAAAGTTTCTTGGGATGACGTTTGTCTCCCGAAAGAAGAAGGTGGTTTGGCAATCCGGAAACTTAAAGATTGCAATAAAGCCTCAATGCTTAAATACTTGTGGTTACTCTTTACTAACAAGGAATCATTATGGTGCCGGTGGATTCATTCTATCTTCCTAAAAAAGGACTATTTCTGGAATTCTTCTCAGCCGACTGTCTGCTCGTGGGCTTGGAAGAAATTATTACAGCTAAGGAGGTATTTTAGACTATCCTTTTCCTGGCAGATTGGTAATGGATTATCGGTTTCCTTATGGCACGATCATTGGCTTGCTTGTGGCCCTCTTATTTCTATAGTGCCGCCGGTCGTCTTTGAAAATTCGCACCTTCCCGCTATGCCGTGGTTGCTGATTTCTTCTCTCCTCTCGGGTTGCAATCCGAAAGCCTTTTTGGGCGGGCTCGGTATACCCATTCCACCTTTATCTCAAACTTTGGATCGTTTCACTTGGTGCCATGACCCGTCGGTACCTTCTCAATTGCTTCGGCTTGGAATGTTATTAGAGCCAAAAAAGACCGTGTGCCGTGGGCGTCTTTGGTTTGGGATAGTGCTATGGCTCCTCGGTTTCAATTTCACTTATGGTTGATCACAAGGAACAGGCTCCCCACTCAAATGTTCCTCCTCTCTTATGGGAGGATTGACTATTCAGTTTGTGCCTTTTGCAACAATGTTCCCGATTCAATCGACCACTTATTTTTTGGTTGTGATACCTCCGCATCTCTTGCCTTTTTTTGGCATCAAGGTGTAACCTTCCTTGGCGCAACAGATGTTGGACCGAAATTCTTTCCTGGGCTTTCAAGTTTCTTATGGGTAAAGATTTCTTCCACTCTATTGCTCGGTTCTCCTTTGGTGCATCATGTCACTTAATTTGGAAGAAGAGGAATAGTATCATATTCCGTGGCGAATCCTTAGTAGTTTCGGCTCTCAAAAATCACCTTATCAAGGTTGTCAGGGACAAGGCAACTACCTTTAAAGACGTTCCACCTTCTCCTAGGAACTTCCGCCTTCAAAGACAATGGGGTTTTGATGCTGCTGTTTTTGCTCGTGCGGATGTGCCTCCCTAGCTGCGGTGCCGTCTTGCTTGTCTTCACTACCATTGTGCTACTCGCTCTCCCCGTTCTTTCTTCCTTTTCGTAGAAGTAGGAGGAGGTTCGGTTTCGTTGTAATGGTGGTGTTTCTTCTCTTCTTTGTAGCTCCCAAGCTTTCTGGGTTTTCTAATGGTTCCCTTTCACTCTTCTTTCTTGGTTAGAGTGAAAGTTTGGACCCGTTCTTTTGTATATTTGTCCAAAGCTATTTATATATTCTTACTTTTACCAAAAAAAAAAAAAATACTTGCTTAAGTAAATTAGCCACCAAATGGTTAATGGCATTCTTGCAGTAAGGAAAGACTATGAATCCAAAGAAAGCTAAAAGGAAAACCCTACGCATTTGAAATGAAGTGCCATTTTCGAAACATTCTTTTAGAAAAGATAATGGGCAAGTATGTCGGTGAGCCTTCAAAACTTTTCTTATGTTGTCCTCTTTGATTCTTAAAAAATCAGATAAGGCCACAGCGGGATCAATTCCAATAGGTGGACTAATCAATTCAGCTTTCAAAGATTTTTCCCAGGGCAATGCTATAATTTTTCCAAGGTGGGAGTGAGCTCATGCTTATTGCCAAAAATGAAAGTTGAAGTCTCGAGGCACCAACAATGGGCAAGTGCTTGGATGATACCGCCATGGATGTTGATACGCAGCAGTGGAAGTAGTCAAGCTATATACGACTCTACAAGTTGGCGACCAGCTTGGTCTAACTTGTCCCACCAAGTATTAAGCTCTTCCTTTGGAGGGAGAATAATTCGAATGTCCGACGTCCCCATTATATATTGATCAAGACTCATGACAACCTTAATGCCATGGATCAACAAAATAATGCGATAAAGTAAGTAAATTGCAAAAGCAAAAATTTAGAGAACTTACTTTACCAATGGTGGGCAATCATATAAACATGCGCATGATAAGTGGCTCGATTTCTAATCTATAAGGCTTAGCAATGTGGAGCCACCGGGATTATCAGACTAGCCACGGGCTTGTGGACTATATCGAGTCCTCATGACTCCGACTTGGTCAAAGAGTCGACCCAGGTCGCGGGCATGCGGACCGAGGTGGGTACTCTTGACACCATGAAAGAAACTTCGGTATTGAGATGGGTGACTCATACCGCGAGCATGCGGTCGGAGTGGTATCCATCTCAACACCATCCTAAATGATTCTATGCGGCCTAGATCCGGCGGCAGGTTGTGTGTGCAAAAGTGTAGTGTAAATGCAAAGCATGCACAATAGTTTATAGCAAGCAACACTTTATATGTGCAAGTAAACCATTCATTCATACATCTCCCTACAAAACAAGAGTTAGCAAACACTTCCCCTTATACCTCCCAATTTGCAGAAACATTTAACACCTCAAATGCTAGAGAGGTACCTGGAATCCTCGTTGCCAAACAAAAATATTTTTTCAAAAAGAAAATTGGCCTAAGTCCACTAAGAGTTTCAACTCTAGTCCCCAGCAGAGTCGCCAAGCTATCGCGACCAATTTTTTTCGGGTGTGAACCACCTAGGGTTTGGCTAATGGATTGTTAAGCCTAGACTTAACTCGGGCTCTCCCATACCAATTCGCGACTTAGGTTCAAGTTCTTAACATGCAAATGATTTTCAATTAGGAGTCGCCACTAATCTATTTTTGGTGAATCGATTAGAAACCCAAGTAAAGTAATGGGAGTTTTACTTTACTCCTACGAACCAGAGACTATGGGTACGAGGACTTGGTTAAACTAGATTTCTCTAATGCCCTTTCGGTACCATTCTTTTATTTTCAAAAATGCTTTTGCAGGCAGCTTAAACTGATTTTAAATCTAATTCTCTAACATGTGAGGCGATCATACGGGTGCGTAAATCACCAATTTAACACTCAAATAAACAATAAATAAATTGCAAGACTTACCTCAAAGTAACGAAAGCATCTGCAATGTTAAATTAGAATTCACATCAACAACCCTAGATATGATTTCTAATTAACACGCAATTTCTTCTTTTTTTTCACTTTAATTAATGGAAATCATGCAATATGCAATGCAATATTAATTAAATGACCTAAATCTAATGACATGTAATTTCTAATTAAATGAGCCTAGCAAAAATATTAAATGGCATGCATCTCAATGAATCTAACCCTAATGACATGCATATGATATTTTTTCTTTTTCCTAAAAGAATGCATTCTATCCTAAATAATGAAACTAATTTAGCCTAAGGCATTTTTGTATTTTTATATGAAATTCGGAAAAAAAAAATGTGAGAATTATCTAGCTAGATTAAGATCCTATTCAATTTATATTAGGAATGAGGTTGAGCCATATCCTAATTTAAACTAAAATATTATCTTAACCCAAATAATCCTAAAATGCAATCTATTTAAGAAAATACCTAAACTTATACCAAATTAAGAAAAATATTATCTAAAATTAAACTAAGTGCAATTTAACCCTAATATGCAATGACGTACAAAATATGCCCTAATTCTACATGACAAGTGCATGATGATTTTTGTTTTCTTTTTTTAATTAATTTTCGAAATTAATAATTGCCAAATAATTAAACATGCAATTCAAATTAAAATCTAGCAACCTAAATTGATTGATTTGATTTTTGATTTTTGATTTATTTTTTTGAAAATTCATGATAAATAGAATGCTTAACCTAAATATGCAAATAACCCTAAAACATGCAATATTCTAACTCAGACATATTTCAAGATAAATAAAGCAATCAAGACCAAAAAAAAAATCACACATCCTTCAGATCAAGGGATAATGTTTCGCTAGTAAAATCGATAAATTGATCTTAAGCCTTAAAGATCAAAATATCAATTTTATTCCCACTTGATTAATTATTTCATCTAAAGCCTTATAGATGAAATAAAAAAACCTTGGCGTAGTTGCGAATCAGGCAAATAACCCTAATCGGGAGATACGTCCATCACTTATAAACGTGCACATAATATACCAATAGACGTATATTAGGTAGTAATTAAATTATGCATGAGTATTTACCTAAATTTGAAGATAATTTCCAAATTCGGGCCTAACGCGATCGGGGTCGCGACGACTCGCGCTCGGGATAGTTGTCGGTGATTGATAACCTGCAAAATAGAGGAACAACTCCACAACCTAGCAAAAGATCCACAACTGCAACAACAGATTGACGCACGATGTAAGCTATGAACCGCAAGTTCTCGGTGGTGATAGCTTCTCGACAAGGAAGCGTTGACTATTTATTTTCCAAAATTTGTACGATGCCACGGACCAAACCCTTCACGTTATCCTCGCCCAAGAAATATCCCTTTGCTTGCATGAAATAAACTCATAAAAATCCACACGTCAATCTCACTTTTGGACAACAGAAGAAGACAAATTCCCCTCTTTTACTTATTTCACCAAAATTTCAACAACCCTTTTGACTGTGGACTCTAGGTTTGGTGGGACTGGCTCTTGGTGATTCTCGCCCGTGGGTGTGCTCAGCGTCACTCACCTACAAAAAAGAAAAAGAACAATTCTGCAGCTTGGTGAAGAATAGCGATGGCAGTAATAGATTGTCATCATTGTGTAGCCTCTGAGCAATAGGTGGATCGATGACACAACTGGGTCATCGAGTTGCATCATCGACGCAAGGGTCACACAGCCGAGGGTGTTCGGCCATGAGGCTCCTCTCTCTTAACGTGTTTTCTCTCAATATGCTTTGAGATTTCTGATTTGCTGACCCTCACCGTGGAGAACGTGAGTTCTCTTTTTTTGTGGCCGTGCGTTTCTATTGTGGGGCCTCCTCGTGTCCGTGCACGAACAACACATTTTATAATGGAAGAACTTTAGATATTTGTGGCATATTTTGTTTCCAATTTCGCTTGTGCATAATACCTCTAGATATACTCTTAAAATATATGCACATCGCGCAATATTCCTTTTTTTATTTTTCACATATTCTATCCAAAAATTTCTTTTCTACTCAAGAATATACCCATTGGTGTATATTACCTGAATATATGAAAAAATCCTATCAGAATATGCTCGCCGTCGGTCCAATGCTAAATGCAAAAAATGCAAATTAAAAATAAATGTGCCTAAACTATATGCTATGCAATTAACTATTTTTTTTCAGGGATAAAATTAACCCCTAATTTTTTAATGCAATAAATGACTAAACAGGTCATCAAAATTTAGGTGTTAACAATCTTGTTCCAAGTCTTGAAGTTCTCATAATAGGGTGTGGCCTTGTCTTTACTTTGTTGTTGCTTCAGGGGCATTTTTCTAAAGATAGCGTTGTTCCAGTCCTTCCATATGCACCATAGGATCATTGCAACTAGGTCAAACTAAGGTGAGGTGAGGTGAGGTGAGGTTTGTGGGTCTTCTCTCAATATAATTAACCACCTGTCAAACTGAGTTAGACCATTTTTTGTGATACAAATTCGCAAGGGGTTCTCACACCATAGTTCAGATGTCCAAGGACAGAGCAGCATGGTGTGTTCTACCGTTTCCAACTCCTATTTGCAAATTGGGCATACTGGTGCAAGTACAATCTTTCTCCTATGCAAGTTGTCCAAGGTAGGTAAGGCATTTTGGCATACATTCCATAGGAAGATTTTAACTTCGGGGGTTGTTTTTTGCTTTCTATATGTATTTCCACAATTCTGGCTTGGCTTGGTAGGAAGATGATGCTATTATTGTGAGAGCTCCGTTTGTTGAGCTTCTATTATTGAAATATCCACTTTTAACTGTGTATGTTCCTAATTTGTTGTTAGCCTAGACTAATTTATCCTCTGTAGTCGGTAACCTAATAGGGATAGTAAGGATTTCTATTACCGTTTGTTCGTCAAACATAGTCTTAAGTAAGGATTCATTCCATTTTACTGCTTCATGTCTAACAAATCAGCAACTTTGAGTGGCTCATTTCTTGTCGCAGGGCCACCAGTAGGTTCATTCTTTAGCCATTTATTGTTTTTGATAGAGATTTTTTTGTCATTCCCAACCGCCCATGTGACTTGAGGAGATATAGCATCTCTTCCCACTATGAGACTTTGCCAACCCCATGAAGAACAAGATCCTCTTCCAGCTTGCCAAAAATCCCCTTGTGGGAAGTATAAATGCTTCATAACTTAACTCCAAAGAGTTTCCAAAGAGTTTTTGGATGCTAAGAAATTCGCCATGCTTGTTTCCCTAGCATAGTTTTGTTAAAAACCTATAGATCTTTGAAACCTAGGCCCCCTCTCATCCTTCCTAAGCTTTAAAATTTCTCATTTCTTCCGATGCAAATCAGTTGTTTTATTGCTAGTTCTCCACCACCAATTGGTTATTTTCTTCTCGATTGCTTTACAAATTGAAACTGAGATTTTAAAGGTGGATATGGTGTATTGAAGAATCGCCCACACCACAACCTTTATCAATATTTCCTTCTTAGCTTTTGACAATAAATTCTCCTTCCAACTCTCTAACTTCATATTGACTCTAGCAAGGATCCAAGCAAACATTTCTTTCTTCGATGCCGCCCCAATCCGAAGAAATTCCTAGATATTTTCTGATTTTGTCAATTACTAGAACTCTTAACTCGGAAGCCATATTTCTCCTCAAACTTTCTGCGCAGCCTTTACTAAAATATATCCTACATTTGTTCAAGTTTATAACCTGATTAGGTGCAAAATAGTATTGATGTAGGCTAGCCGCCAAATTTTGACATTTCTTTATAGTTCCATCTAAGAAACAGATGGAGTTGTCCACAAATAAGAGATGCGAGAGAGTAAGGTAATTATGATTCAGTTTCATTCCTTGAATAGTGCTTGCTAGAATTGCTTGCTTCATCAAGTAAGAGAGCACATTGGCCACTAGTACAAAGAGATAGGGAGATAGAGGGTCACATTGACGAATTCCTCTAGTTGGTTGGAAGAAAGGCATAGTCTCCTCATTAAATTTAATGCTGAATGATACTATGGAAACACATTGCATTACGTAGTTCACCCACTTTCCACAGAAACCCATCTTGAACAAGCACTCTTGAAGGAAATCACATTTTATTTGGTCACAGGTCTTTTGCATATCTAATTTTAAAGTCGCTTGGAACTTATTTTTCCACTCTCGTGTTCTTAGTCTATGTAGGACCTCTTGCACTATTAAAATATTAGCTTGAATTTGTCAACCTCCCACGGATGCACTTTGTTCTGCTACAATTAGATTAGGTGCCAAAGGTTTCAACCTGTTCGTCAATATCTTGGAGATGATCTTGTAGATAAAGTTGCATAGGCTTATGGGGCGAAATTGTTCTAGCTTCTCTAGATTCAGGGTTTTGGGAATGAGGGTGATTGATGTTTTGTTCAACTCAGGGTTCAAATATCCCATGTCAGAAAACTGCTACACCTCCTTGAAAATATCTTGATTTAATTCCTTCCAATGATGTTGGAAGAATAGACCATTTAAACTATCAGGCCCATGAGCCTTGGAAGCTCCTGATTGATGTGTTGCAGCTGTGATTTCCTCTAAGGTGATCGGTTGTATCAATTTTTGATTCATCATTACATCAATCGAGCATGGAAACTAATCAAATATAGGCTGAAAGTTTTTGTTTCCCTCTGACTTGTAAAGATCTTTGAAATACTCTCATATCATTTCCTTAAGAATTTTCTCGTCTCTCATCCACTCACCTTCCAAATTTTTTAATATGGCGATTTTGTTTATGGTTCTTCTTTGGATAGTTGTAGCATAGAAAAATTTACTGTTTCTATTACCCTATTTAAGCCAGCTAATTCTTGATCGCATACCCCAATACAATTCCTCTTGTTGCCATAGACTCTCCATTTCTTGGTTTATCTTTTGGATTTTCTCAATATCATTTGAATACCTTGGATTATTCATCAGCACTTGGAGCTCATTCCTTAGCCATGAAATTCTCTTATATGCATTAGAGAACCTGCTTTTACTCCATTCAGCCAGCT
Organism: Eucalyptus cloeziana; assembly: GCA_014182715.1. NCBI lineage: Eukaryota > Viridiplantae > Streptophyta > Magnoliopsida > Myrtales > Myrtaceae > Eucalyptus > Eucalyptus cloeziana. Next base: position 26,733,012 of record CM024637.1, read on the forward strand.
TTTGAGACACTATATTCAATTTATCTACAATACTCATTTATTTGGGGATTTGTTGAAGCCCAAGCCATCTTCACTATTTTCGCACATTCTTCATCCTATGACCAAAAAGCTTCATATATAAATTATCTTCTTCTACATATAGTCTTAGGGAAAAGTGATAAAATAACTAGGTTGTGATCTGAACCAATCACTGGTAAAGCTTGGCATTCAACATTAAGGTATGTGTTAAATTATTGTCTCAGTTTGAATTCGGATAACGATTTATTTTATTTGCGGAAATATAAAATAAATGGGAGCAAAGTTTTCTTTTATTTGCGGAACCTACAGAAGTCGAGAGAAGGTTTCCTCGCAGGGCCCAACACAATACCTTCTATGGATGAAGCCTCTACACGTGAATATCTAAAAGAAAAGTGGGCCCAGGTCTCCTATTTCCTTTGTTTCCTTGCACTGCCGAATTCCTTATGGCGTCAAGGCCATGCACGTGAAATTGAAGTAGGTGGGCCCAGGTCAAACTTTTGACCTGGGCACACATATATATAACAGAATACGTATTTTTTTTTCTCAAGCACGCAACTGAAGAACCCTACGAGAAAAAGGATTCCGTCGAAGCCTACGTACGAGCTGTAAAAAGCCACACGTCTGCCGAAGAGAAGCTGGAGGTTTTTCTTTTTGGCGTGCGACTTGAACGCGTTGTAATTTTGCGCCGTGAGTTTATACCCAAGTGAGTTGTTTATTTATAAACACTTTGGGTTTGGGGTTAAATTTAGGTGTGGGAAACACTTGAGCGTTTGAGTGATTGTAAACTATGATTCTCATATTTTAGTGGATTATTTGCTGTCGGCTCTCCCCGTAGACGTAGGTACCGATACTCGGACCGAACCACGTAAATTTCTGGTGTTCTTATTTTTCTCGTTAATTCTCCGGTGATTTCAAGTTGACGTAAATTGCAAGATCATGTCGTTTCCGCGTATTATATCCCAACAATTGGTATCAGAGCTTGGGGTTGGATTTCTTGATTGTGATCTGAAGCTTTTGCTTGTCTGATTATTATCTGGAAATTCTATTATTACAATTATGTCTGAGAGGAAATCTGAGATTGAGAAGTTTGATGGGAGCAACAACTTTGTGTTATAGAGCATCAAGATGCGGGCTTTATTGACAACGCAAGGTTTGGTGAAGGCACTGGATGGTGAAGATGAGTTTCCAATTATAATGAAAGCCTCTGAGAGGGTAGAGTTGATTGAAAAAGCAAAGAGCATAATCTTGTTAAATTTGACGGATGAGGTCTTAATAGAGGTTGCTGAAGAGAAGGATGTCACAACATTATGGGCAAAACTTCAAGCACTCTATGTGAAAAAAGTTTTGAACAATCGCTTGTACATGTTGAAGAAGATGTTTCAATTTATATACACTGAAGGTACGTCTATCAGAACCCACCTAGATGAATTTAATAAACTCATGTTGGATCTGAAGAACGTCGGGAAGATACTTGATGATGAAGAACATGGCATGATGTTGTTAGCCTCTTTACCAGAGTCATAGGAGCACTTTATTGATTCACTGTTGCAGGGGCGTACTACAATTACCTCAGAAGAGGTAAATTCCGCCTTATTCTCTAAGGAGTGGCAGAGAAAGTTGCGAGATGACAATCTGGCCAAAGGAGCAGCGCAAGCACTGATGATTTGGGGTTGAAAACAACATCGAGAGCCTAGTAGCAGCAAAAGTAAAAGCAGATCTAAATCATGCCATAGAAAGTCCAAGGGACGCGTGAAGTGCTTTGAGTGTCACGAGGAGGGACACATCAGAAGAGATTGTCCAAAGCGAAGAAATAAAGTTGATAAGCAAAATGCCACAAATAATGTGGCAAACGTTGCTAAGGGGAGCACTAGTGATGCAAAAGTTGTCTTATGTGTGACTACTACTTCGTCAGGAGACGAATGGGTGCTAGATTCGGGGTGTTCTTATCATATGACGCCTCATAAGAACTAGTTTACTACTTACTAGATTACATATGGTGGTAGGGTTCTTTTGGGGAATAATGCAGTATGTAAGGCTGTGGGGATAGGGACAATCCGGATCCGGATGCACGATGGGGTGGTGCGCACATTGACAGATGTGAGGCATGTACCGGAGCTCAAGAAAAACCTTATTTCTCTAGGGACACTTGATGACATCGGGTGCAGGTACACTGCTGAAGGTGTTGTACTGAAGATCTCTCGAGGTGCCATGATAGTGATGAAGGGGAAGAAAGTTAATACTCTCTATCATCTATTGGGAGAGACCGTGACCGGAACCACTGCAGTTTCATCAGGTGAGTCAGATTCTGACTTGACTCAATTATGGCATATGTGTTTAGGGCACATGAATGGGGCAAGTATGACGATGATGAGTGAAAGAGGGTTGTTGAATGGTCAAAAGATAGGGAAGCTGGACTTATGTGAGCACTGCATCTATGGGAAGCAGTATCGTGTTAAGTTTACTACAGCTATTCATTCGATCAAACGACCAGTTGAATATATTCACTCAGACGTCTGGGGCCCGTCTTCGGTTCCTTTGAAAGGAGGTGCCCGATATATGCTGACATTTATTGACGATTATTCAAGGAATGTATGGGTATACTTTCTGAAGCACAAATATGATGTGTTTGATTAGTTCAAGAAATTTAAGGCATTGATTGAGAAGCAGTCAGATAAACAGATCAAGTGCCTGAGAACCGATAATGGCATGGAGTTTTGTGGTAAAGATTTTATCAAGTTCTGCGAGAAAGAAGATATTGTAAGACACCGCACAGTACCTAGGACACCACAGCAGAATGGCGTGACAGAATGGAAGAACAAAACTTTGCTTGAGCGAGCTCAATGCATGCTTTCGCATGTAGGACTTGGCAAGAAATTTTGGGCCGAAGCAATGAACATGGCATGTTACCTGGTAAATCGATCTCCATCGTCTGCTATCAAGTGGAAGAGTCCTGAGGAAGTATGGTCGGGGAAACCTGTTGATTACTCCGGATTACGTATATTCAGATGTCTTACATATGCTCATGCGAGTGATGGTAAGCTTGAGCCGAGGGCGAAGAAGTGCATATTTATGGGTTATGCACATGGGGTGAAAGGCTACCGGTTGTGATGCACCGATCTCAGATCACCCGGTTTTCTAATTAGCAGAGATGTGATCTTCGACGAGACTACAATGCTTCAAAGAAGGAGTTCTAAGACACAACCAGCAGAAAAGACAGATCATGGTGTCATTAGTGAGGTGGAGCTTCAGGTGGAGACTCCGGAGACCTCAAAGGTAACAGAAGTTGAGACTATAGATGAAGCCGCAGTTCCTGAAGTTGGTGATAGTAAACAACCAGCAAAGCCATAACAGACTATAGCCGCAGATAGATAGAGAAGGCACATTAAATCACCGGTACGTTATGGTTATATAGATATTGCTTATGCATTGACTGTAGGTGATGAGGTAGAGACAGATAAGCCTTCGTCTTACTCTAAGGCGATGGCTAGTTCAGAGTCATCGCAGTGGCTAGGGGCTATGAGTGAAGAGATGGAATCACTCCATCGAAATCAGACATGGGAGCTAGTCGAAGTACCCAAGAGCCAAAAGATTGTCGAAAGTAAATGGGTCTTTAAACGGAAAGAGGGCATTCCCGGTGTCAAGGCAGCGAGGTATAAGGCGAGACTTGTGGCGAATGGGTATACACAACGTGAGGGCATTGATTATAATGAGGTGTTCTCTCCTGTGGTAAGACATACTTCTATTCATGTTTTACTTGCCTTAGTTGCTTCGCAGGATCTCGAGTTAGAGCAGCTAGATGTGAAAGCTGCGTTTCTTCATGGTGAGTTGGAGGAGCAGATTTACATAAGGCAACTAGAGGGATTTGTTATTCCGGGTAAGGAAGATCATGTTTGCTTGTTAAAGAAATCTTTATAAGGGTTGAAACAATCTCCTAGGCAGTGGTATAAACGTTTTGATACTTTCATGGCTAGTCAAGACCATTCAAAAAGTCAGATGGACAGCTGTGTTTACTATAGGAGATTGGAGAATGGTTCTTTGATTTATCTACTCTTATATGTTGATGATATGTTGATAGCAACTAAGAATATGTCTGATATTGATGTGCTGAAGAGACAGTTAAATGCTGAATTTGAGATTAAAGATTTAGGTGTTGCAAAGAAAATTTTGGGTATGGAGATTTTGCGTGACAGAATTGCAGGAGTTTTACGTCTATCTCAAAAGAAATATATTGAGAAAATTGTGGCACGTTTTAATATGCAATCAGCAAAATCTGTAAGTACACCTTTAGCGAAACACTTTAAACTTTCAGAAAAATTATCACCGCAGACTGAGGAGGAAGAGGAGCATATGTCACATGTTCCTTATTCTAGTGTCGTGGGTAGTATTATATATGCTATGGTGTGCACTAGGCCTGATATTTCACAAGTTGTGAGCGTGGTTAGTCACTATATGAAGCGCCCTGGTAAAGCTCATTGGGAAGCTGTGAAGTGGATCCTCAGATATTTGAAGGGGACAACAGACGTGTGTATAGTATAGCGGAGGGACAGCAATGGCAGTGAGACCACTGGTTTTGTGGATTCGGATCACGCCGGTGACTTGAATGATTGCAGGTCTTTAGCAAGGTATGTGTTTACGCTAGCGGGTGGTGCAGTTAGTTGGAAAGCATCCTTACAGGATCACATTGCCTTGTCTTCAACTGAGGCAGAGTACATGGCACTGACCTTTATAGCGAAAGAGGCAATATGGTTACAAAATTTGCTCTCGAACTTTGGGTTAGAACAGAAAAGTGTGGATATACACTGTGATAACCAAGGTGCGATATATTTGGCGTATAATCCAGTTTATCACGAGCGAATGAAGCATATCAATATTATGTACCACTTCATCCGAGATGTCTTAGCTAAGAGTATTGTTATTGTCAAAAAGATTGCTACAGCAGATAACCCAACAGACATGATGACTAAGTCTGTTCCTTTGGCGAAGCTCAAGCTCTGCTTGAGCTCTATTGGCGTCTATGGAGAGTGAGCGCCCATGAGGGCGTAGGGAGAGCAACATGGATGATGAGCACTATAACTTGGCTTCAAACATCGAGCCAAGGTAGAAAATTGTTAAATTATTGTCTCGAGTTTAAATTCGGATAACGATTTATTTTATTTGTGGAAATATAAAATAAATGGGAGCAAAATTTTCTTTTATTTGCGGAACCTGCAGAAGTCGAAAGAAGGTTTCCTCGCAGGGCCCAACACAATACCTTCTACAGATGAAGCCTCTGCAAGTGAATATCTAAAAGAAAAGTGGGCCCAGGTCTCCTATTTCCTTTGTTTCCTTGCACTACCGAATTCCTTATGGCGTGAAGGCCCTACACGTGAAATTGAAGTAGGTGGGCCCATATCAAACTTTTGACCTGGGCACACATATATATAACAGAATACGTATTTTTTTTCTCGAGCGCGCAACTGAAGAACCCTATGAGAAAAAGGATTCTGTCGAAGCCTACGTACGAGCTGTAAAAAGCCACACGTCCGCCGAAGAGAAGCTGGAGGTTTTTCTTTTTGGCGTGCAATTTGAATGCGTTGTAATTTTGCGTCGTGAGTTTATACCCAAGTGAGTTGTTTATTTATAAACACTTTGGGTTTTGGGTTAAATCTAGGTGTGGGAAACACTTGAGCGTTTGAGTGATTGTAAACTCTGATTCTCAGATTTTAGTGGATTATTTACTGTTGGCTCTCCACGTGAACGTAGGTTCCGATACTCGGACCGAACCACATAAATTTCTGGTGTTCTTATTTTTCTCGTTAATTTCTCTGGTGATTTCGAGTTGACGTAAATTGCAAGATCATGTCATTTCCGCGTATTATATCCCAACAGTATGATATTCTCCACTCCATCGTACATAACGCTCTATCCAGCCTCTCCTTAATAAATGCATCACCTTCTCTGTTGTTTGCCTAGGTAAACGCGAAACCCTTGCTTTCCAAATCCATTAAAGAACAAGCATGCAAAAAATCCCTAAAAGCTATCAGCTAGTAATGCTCAACCATCCTTCTACCCTCTTTCTCCTAATGGTACAACAGTTCATTAAAATCCCCCAAACATAGCCAAGGAAGCTGATTTGTAATGATTGCTTTATGAATAGTCTCCCATAATAATACTCTTTCTTTAAACTCGTTAGGAGCATGTAGAAAGATGATTCTCATGAGCTGTCTTAATTATAGCATTTTACAATGAAAATTTATAAATGACTCCGAATGTGACTCAATTGTTATATTTACCTAGTCATCCTAGAAAATGGGCAAGCCTCATGTAATCCCCTCTGGATTCACCAAGAAACAGTTCTGAAATTTGAACCGTCTTCTTATGCGCTGCACCATTTGCTCTTAATTTTTTGTTTTCATTAAAAACATGATATTGGGCCTTTCCTAAGTCACTAGGACTCTCAATACTTGAATTGTCAAGGATATGCCCAACTCTTGATAATTCTAACTTAGAAAGTTCATGGATAACTTGAGGATTGCGCTCCTAAAGACAAAACTTTTTCCCTTTCTTAGCTAAGGGAAGCTTAGTACCTCTGGATTGCGAATTTGTGTTGTTAACAGAAAGTTTTTGATCTTATAGCGATTTTTTCGTATTTCCAATTCTTTCAAGATTCAATCAATTCTATTGAAAATCAGGGACAATTTCAACGCGCCACGCGAGAAAAAAAATCACAATAGATTTGATTATGTTGGCCAATTGAGTGATAATTGTTGGAACATAGTTATATCACTACAAATATACTACTCTAGAAAAAAAGCCATTTGATACCAATGAGGGGATTTATGCTTAGAACCAAAGAAAACTGAGTAAGTTGCTACAGGTATGTCTTTCCACAATGGGCGAAACTCTTGTTTAAGCCTTTCGGGAACAACCTTTTAGCAGCAAACTATCCAGAGATTTAGTTCAAAGCATAAAGATACTCAAGAGTGCCAGGATAGTAACGTCTCTAATTAGTCAAGCTGCATTTTTTAGAAGATTCTATCAGACTGGAGAAGAAGAGATGTTTAGAGAGACATTTAAAGAGCTTTCACAGATACACACTTCACTTCTAGAGACTCACCCAACACGTTAATGAAAAGTTACTTGAACATGCACATCAATTCATTAAATTTGATAGGGTGGTCGATAGAGCAAAGAACTCCACCGGTTTATCGGGCCAGGACACGAGGCAGTGAGTGGCTAGCGTTCGGATGACGAGGTACGAGCGGTGCAATATTTTCTTCTACTTTCGGTGCGAAGAAGACCATCTGTCAGTTACCCGGTGGAGCTGGCACCAACATGGAATGGCCACGAAACCTTCAGCTGTCCATTCTTCTCAGAAGAACTGAGAAGGTTGCAGAGACTTCAGGCAAGACCAAAAGTCCAAGTCTCCTCCCCGAGTGTTCCCTATTTTAAACCCCACCCTTCTTCCCCGCATCCTCCACCTGCGTCCTCTCTGTTTCTTCTCCGTGTTCCCTCGGAAGTTCCCTTCTCGTTCCCTTTTGAGGTTTAGTTGGTTTCTGGGTTTTTTTTGCCTGCGACCATCTAGTAATCGCTGGTTAATCATATTGCGATGCGGTTTTTCCATGATGACTTGTGTCGTCAATTCCCCACAGCTCATCAGAGACCTAAACCATAGAGGTCCAGGTGCAGGAAAGGACTTAGCTATTTCGAGTGTGTTCGGTAATTTTCATTTTCAGAAATAATTTTTATTTATTTCTATTATTTATATTTTCGAACGAAAAATAGATTTCTTTCATTTTTATTTTATCTTTATTTCAAATATATTCTCAACTCAGTTTTTATTTCAGAGAGCAGAAAATGTAGGTAATATTATCATATGGATTTTTGTATTTTTTATTTCTGATTTGGAGAATAGAACAGAAAAATAGACCCAAACAAACCTTTGACACCAATCCGAGACCTAATTCTGCAGGTTGTGCGAGGATTCATTGCTGATTTTGGAGTTTGAAACTGAATCGAATTCCCTGGGGTAAGGAATTTCGGGGAAGAGTGAGAGGAGTAAAGAGGTTCCCCGTGATGTTTGTGTATTTTGTGTATGTGAACCATGCACGCATGCTAATGTATAAATGACTCCACCATGATTCTTTCCTTGCATGCTGAGGGAACCTCGCTTCTCTTCTCTTCTCCTCTTTGGATTTCTCGTCCATTTTCTCTTGGCTTCTCTTTACCTCGTGAAAGTTGAGGATTTTGTCCGAAGAAAGTAAGATTCTGAATATATAGCATATCTTACAGAAAAGAATTGTCATCCCCGTCCGACTGTATTTGCAAAATTTACAAATCTCTTCCACTAACATCTTCCACATTTATTTACACAAGCGAAAAGCCAAATTAATGTGGCCCCATCTCTCTCATTTTCTTTCAACCCTTTGACCATACTCCATGCCTCCATGGACCACACGTGGAGCCCACAACACGCTCGCTCGAAGCTGAAGATCTTCTTAAGAGAGCCGGAAGAAGTCAACCCCCCGAAGCGACACGTCAGCCCTGCCGAAGGCTGTCCCACATCGACGCGCACTGCCTCCGCGCGAACCCCACGCGCCTCCCCTCCAGGTCGTAAACCACCTCAAACCCCTGCTGCTGGTAGTTCCCCAGCGTCGCCCCGGGCCCACCCCCCATCTCCGTCGCGTCCCCGCCGTCCATCATCATCAGGCACCCCACCCGCCTCCCCTTATCCCCGCCGTCCACGTCCACGTCGACGAACTCGTAGAAGTAGTTCCCCCTGGGCATCGCCACACCCGATCCGCCCGCGAAGCGGAACTCCACGTCGGGCACCCTGACCCCGGCGCCGTCCAGGTAGTAGCACGGGCTCAGCCCGGTATTGTCCTCCACCGCCCTCGCCCGCTGCGAGTTGACCCGCCCGAGCTGGCGGTCGAACTCGGCCGCCACCGCGCCGAACAGCCCCGACGGCAGCATCGTGAACGTCGTCCCCGAGTCCACCACCACCCCTCCGTCGCCCCTCCCGTCGATCCTCCGTAGATTCTCCGGCGCCGGGATGAACCTCCTCCCGACGGAGATCCCCTCCAGCCCGACGGAGTAGAAGTACGCGCTGTTCGGGCTGTCCAGCATCGGCGTGTACGCGAAGTCGCTCCCTCCTTTTCCCTCCGAGCTCTTCTCCGTCACGTCGTAGCGACCGAGGATGAGCGGGCTCGGGCGGCGAACTCGATCGGCGTCGAACGAGTGCGAGACGAGGCAGTACGAGAACTGAGCGCCGAGCTGCGGGGACGACGCGGCGAGCTGGGCCGGCAGCGAGAGCTGGCCGCGGCCGAAGCCGCCGACGCCGAGGGGCTCGCCGAGGGCGGTGTGGGCGCAGCCGAAGGTGAAGTTGCGGAGGACAAGAGGCGGCGACGAGGTAGGTATGGTGACGATGCCTTTCTTCAGGCGGCCAACGAGGCTGCCGTCGCCGTAGGCGTAGTAGAACTGCGGGCAGGGGAAGGCGGCGCAGTCGGAGATTTCGATATCTTCGAGGGGACAACGAGCCATCGCGCAGAGGTCGGAGGAGGAGGAGGAGGAGGAGAGAGAAGAGTGGACGGCCCTGCACGCGGAGGACTTGCAGGTGACGTCGGAGGTGGAGGAGGAGGAGTTGAGGGCGACGGGGGCGGGCTTGGGCTTGCCGTCGCAGAGGATGCAGGTGAAGGGCGAGCAGGGGACCCAGACGAGGTCGCTGCCGGTGTCCATGTAGAGCGACACGGCCTGCGAGTGGAGGGTGAGGGAGAGGGTGTAGTCGCTACCCGGGGAGAGAGGGAGGGAGGCCTGCCGGGGGAGGTGGCGTTGGTGTTGGTGGCGGTGGCGGAGGCGGAAGCGGGCGGCGGAGCGGGCGGAGGCGGCGCGGAGGAGGTGGTGGGTGGAGTTGAACTGCGGGCGGGCGTGGGAGAGGGAGTGGGTTAAGGGGAGTAAAAGGGTCTCTGACAGGGAAACGGAGACGAGGCAGGGGAAGGTGATGATGAAGGCAACCAGCAGCAGGGACGAAGCCATGAATGAGCTTCGGGAATTCAATGACGCGAGTGCCTCGGGCTTGGCTTGAATCGGGAAGAGAGAGATGATGAATATATAGTGGCAAGAGAGTGAGAGGGAGACAGGAGTGAAGTGAAAGAAAGGGAGAAAAAAGGAGAGGAAGCTTCTGCTTACGGAGGGTATTTGTGATTTTGATGGGTGGATTTGAGAAGGAGGAGAAGGTTGATTTGAGGGAGGGAAGATGCAAAATCGAAAAGCATATAAATACACCAAAATCGGAGGAAAAGTCGCATGCTGATGCTTAGGAACCAAGAAATTCTTTTAATACTCGCACGGTTTTGGTATATATGATTGATGGGCAAGAAGGAGACGACAGGTCCTAGGTTTAAAAGGAGCTAAAAGATCACGGGGTCCTCCCTCAGTAAGGATGTAATAATATTCTAGAGGCTGGTCTAGTCATTGATTAAAAATTTCTTATTTTACTTTTGCAAGTGGGAGTCCTATTATGAGGAGAAAAATTCAAAGGGTTTTTTCTTTCTTAATATTGTCGAATCCGAAAGACAGGGCTTTCGGAAGCAATTGCTTGAAGCCCAATTCCTCGTATTCCAATTTATCAGTCAATACTTTCAACGCAATTAATATGTTTTAATTTATATTTGTTAATCAGATTTAATAATTGGAATGATCGTGATGAGACAATATCATCACGTTTCATGGAATGACGGATCATATTATGAAATTATCGATTATATATATTTACTTTTGAAAACGAGTAAAGCATCTAATTACATAATCAAGTTTATAGACACCTTAGATCAATTATCCTTTTGATTCTATCTACGAAAATGGCATTATTTCTTAAAAGTTGCCCTCTTCAATTTCTAAATTTAAGTTTTAATAGAAACACATTTTTCATTAAATAATTTTTCGAAGCGATCCAAACATCTAAAAATGACCAAAATATTTTTCGCAAAAGCAAATGTGATTATGTGAGTGAAGTGAGATGTGTTTTCGGGAGTTGTTTTTATATTTTCTGGTTGCTTTCTGTATAGAGTAGGGGGGCCATACAGGCGTGGAAGGAGCAGAGCGGTCCATTTGGCTAATATCAGCTGGCACGCCGAGTCAAAACAGGGGAAGATCGCCAAGTGCGACCCCGCAACCTCGAAGGTCAACAGCTGGACAGTTGACTTTTCCACATCCGTTCCGAGATAAACATGAACAGCTCTTTTATACTAATCTTGGCGTTAGACTTTTGAACGTAATCCGATTTTGCGGGTGCATTGAACACGACGTGACTTTGGAAAATTGGGCCCTTGAAAGTTAAGTAATCGATCGCCATATAATTATTGAATGGAAGAGAAGAAACTGAGAATTAAAAGAATGTTTGCTACGACGGTCCACTCTAAATCTAGAGGAGCTCTATCTAATTAATGTATAAGATTATGATTTCTGAAAATCAGAAGTTTAAGGGTAGATGCATACCATCACTAAAGTCCGGAGGGGGTTCTGCGTAATTTCACATAATTTTAAGTGAGCAATCTTTCTTGTTTTAGGGTATAAATGGATTACAAATTTGCACCCCCACCACCCCCATTCCCTAGGCCTCTTAACTCAAAATGAGTTGTGACATTCCCACCATTGGAGGTGTAATCAAGTCAAGCCGATATAGTACCAAAGTTGACTTGACTCGACTTGTGAAGTCAGTGCTCGAAACTCAGTTCAAATTAATTTGATCGAGTATTAAATTATCTGTTCAAGCTCGAATCAAGTGAAAAATCAAGATACTATGTCTTGACTCAATTTGATTAAAATCAGTTATAAGTAAACTCAAGCTAGATCTTTAAAAAGGTGAAATATTGTGGGGATATTATGTAGCTTTGAGGATACGCGTGTTTGATTACACTAATAAATATTTTCAAAAAAACTAATGAATTCTATATTTAACTCAAGTAGCTCACAAACCTATCGAGTTAGGAATTGAATTCGAAAAGATAATTGAATAGATTGCTCATGAACTCTATGCCAAATCTGACGAGATGATTGCGATTGATCACCGAACCGAACCCAAGCTACTCACTAGTAGCGCGACTGAATTGTCACATTCGTCCTCTATCGCTGATCTTCACCTTTCAATCATTATCGCTACAATCATCACAAGACAAAACTACCTTATCCTTCTTTTTAAGCAGCACTTCATAAATATGTAGATTGTTGTCACGACATCAATCTGATTTTAATAGGTCGGCAGTAACTTAAGCATCACGAGACGAGATTAATTGATTAATTAATTGAAAAGCAGTTTGCCAAATTCGTTTCCTCCAACCACATATGATTGCACGCATTGAAAGTTGATGGAGGGCGGTGCTTAACGAAAAGATAAGACAAAAATTAACAAGAAAAAATAATGTTTACACACGTATATATACATATCAACAACTTTACGCTAAGATATGTTTTTCTTTAAAGGTATATCCACCAACCCATTTCCACCAAATGTCAATGCTAAGTATTATAATTCGTATAGTATTCTATTTTCCAGCAGGAGGATTTTGTCCTTGCATTTTCGTCCAAGGAACTATTTTCTGGTCAACCGAACACCAAACCCATTTTTGGACTTTAATATGTGGCTCGGACAACATTAATTTGCCACCAAATTTGTTCGCGTTTTATTTTTAGGTGATCACTTAATTGTGTAAGGTACAGTTTTTTTTTTCTTTTTTTTTCTAAACCAAGGTCTTGCTTATTGCTTTCTAAGAAAGACATAACATAACTAAGCTCTAGTACCTGCACATATATACAGCTAATTAAGCAGCTATGTTGGGACCAATGCTTAGCTGGATTATCTTAACCTATGCGACCTATTAGTGGGGAAGTAGGTTCAAAGTCGAGTCTATGGCGATGTGACGTCACTTTAGTATCTACACAATAATTTGCGATGAGGTTCCTCGTGAATAGATTGATATATGCAACTTATTAGTTGAGAGATAGGTGCGAGTTGATGTCTTAGTTGAGAGTGCACAGGTGAAACTATGCATAATCATCATTTTGTGTTAGCAATGAGTCCGTCTTGAATTTTATTTTTTTAACGTGTTGTAACTTGGTATCTATCCACTTTCATCGTCGTTCTTCATTATTTTAACTACGGTAATTTATATTTTTGGTGTAATTAATTAAATTACGGAGATTTGGTAGCATCATTGCCTTCGAATCTCTCCTTTCCTTTTTCTTCGTTGTGTATTTTATTGAGAAAACGCCATCTAATGCATTTCCGAGAGAAAAACCTTCCCCGACCGAATCAGTCGCAGTCCGGGGGATCGAGACAAGACAAGAATAGAAGTCGAAGGGGAGTCAATGATTTATGTGGACCATGTTTGTATGCTTCGGATTGGGATTCACCATTTTGCCACCCAAATTCAATTATTGAAAATATGTACGACCAAACTATACTTGTACATACCTTGTGACCTAGAAGCCCAAAAAAAAAAAGGAAAAAAAATTATAAAAAGAATTGTGAGTATGGATGAGTGGTTCCACATTTCGTACATAAGTTTTATATATGTTCCATATGAAATATGAAATCTATCTATTGGAATGAATTTCTCAATTTTTGAAACTAGAACTTACCATATTACAAGTTATAGAGTTTACTCGACTTCCACCTATATTATTAATTGAACGATTGCAATGAATTAATACATTTAATAATTACCACTTGCTATTACAATTTATTGACCATAAAGATACATGAAAAATATATGGAAACTCAAACTAGTGCTTTTAGGATATACACTCATCATCGAACAATATGAAATATTGTAAGATCGTATGAAAATATGAACTAAGAAAAATATTAAAACTTATTCTAGGTTATAGATTCTAGATTTCAGGTTCCTCCAACTATGGAACCCGAAACTTACCCGTCAAAACTTATTCTTCATATTTTGGAATCCAGAATCTACCTTGCGTACCTTGAAATCTTGAGCCAACATGTTCCTGTGAGTCCGGTTCTCAAGTTCTAGGTTCTATTCTAAAATCATGCTCACCCCTAGCCGAGGGGACTTAGATAGTCAACCAAAGGGAAGGGCTTTCTTTCGGTGGATTTTAACAACCCAGTCCACCCGCGGATTAGCCTCACCGGGACAATGGGCTATATGGACGGATTTGTAATGATTTATATTGGGCCAGTCTTCCCTTGCAATCTTCAATTTGAGCCCGCAGGTTCCATGGGTTTTGATCCACGCCCGTAACGTAGCTGACCAGTGATAAGCTATCGGTATGAATTTTAAATGTGTAGGATCAATTCGAGTCTTAAGTGCTTGAGATAGAGCAATTAATGAGCAAACGCCTATCGACCTGTCAATTGAAGACAGGAATAATAAATCGACATGAGCACCAATCTGGCGAGTGGTTGTGCCAATATTCTTAGGATAAAAAACCTCTCGTAAATAAACTTTACTATTAAATAGGAGATGGTGTCTTTCTATTTGAAATATACGTAACCGCACATGGGATTAGGGAGTTATTATTGGATTTAAATTCAGTAACTAGTTGTATAAATGTCGAAATACCCAAGTATGTGTAATTTTTTGCATGCGCCCCAATCAATCAACATAATTCAACATTCTTCTACAAATTCATTTCTTTTGCAATTTGCAATAATTATTTTCAATGTTTGTACCTTTAATTCATTGCCACCACCTATATTTTAAAAAGTATTTCCTTATTGATATTTATTGGCAAAATAGTGGATTATTCACATGCTTTGACTCATGTAGATCATTTTAACTCACACATCTCCATCCTCCGATCTCTGTCCGTCTCTCTCTCTATCACCAAACAAATCTCGAAGTGCCATCGAGCTGCTGTCCGTGATAGAGCTCAACTCCGTGCGGGCTCCATGTAGTCTACCAACAAAGTCACGGTTTTATGCTATGAATGAAATCGAACCAAACCAAATCGAACCGAACCGAACCGAATTGAACCGATCCGATTCATGACTATGTATGTACTAGTGCGCGGGCAAACGAAATTCCACGAGACGGGCCCGCGTCTTCCTCGGGCGACATCGGGCCCGGTGTAGCCCGGCCCGACATTCAGACCCTCCGCCATTTTCGCCTCGCCGAGAACTCCTCGCGCAGCAGAATCACCGCCGCCGGCGCATCCGCAGCAGCGACGATGTCCCCGCGATGGTGGCGTTCCTGACCGCCAATCGCCGGCTGGTTTCGTCGGCGCGCTCGCTCTCGGCTTCTCGCTCAGGACTCGTGCTCGCTCGAGCCATGAGCTCGGGCTCGGCTCAGGCTCAGCGGCTCTTCCAGCTGAAGCTCGACCCGCTCACCGGCAACTCCGAGTGGGTCGTCATCGAGGAAGACGCCGGCGGGACGGCTCCCGAGGGCCTCCACCAGGGCCTCCTCGCCACGACGTCGTACTTGGACATGCTCAACGACTCGCGCCGGAACAGGGCATTCCGCGAAGCCATCGACAAGGCCGTCGCCAGGCCTTGCCGCGTGCTTGACATTGGGTAATCTCGCGTAACGATGAGCTCTGTTGCTCTTTTGAGTTTGGCTTAGCCAAAGTAGTTAACTTTCCGTCGGTGGAATGTCCAAGCTGAGTTTTTTATCAATTGATGTGAAGATGTCTAATTCGTGTCTTTGGAGTTGAGAGGTGTTCTTTTGCTCAAGTTGCTCTGCTAGTCGACTGCGTATTGTTGCTTGGATCGTCTCATGGCTCAATGACTCGTTTGATCTTAGAAATGAAATAACGGAGTTTGAGTTCACTCCATTGGCTCCACTTGGCTAGAAATTTACAAATGCATGTATCAGCTTGACAGCACAGAAGGAATCCCTTTCTCATTAATTGCAGATCAAGGGGATATTTTCTATAGACAGCGGCATTTCCGTGGTGTGTTTGTGAGAGCCATTGGATTGGGATGGACGATAGATCAATGAAAGGAAGTTTGGTTTGTTGTTGAGTTGACAAAAAGGAGATGGTGAAAACCATGCATGAGGATATTAGTTCGTGTCTGGCTCATAGGAGAAAAATAAAGAATCTCTCTTTTTGGGGTAAACAGAAATATAGTAGATCTCCCTAGGTGTTTTGTGTGTGTGTGTGTGTGTGTGAGAGAGAGAGAGAGAGAGAGAGAGATGGTATAACTTGCCCGAGAAAATTACACTCTCTTACTCAAAAGAGGGGACTAAACCTTCCTACGCCTCCTGCACATTTCAAATTTTCTTAAGAAGATGCATTGGACCTTGTGGGGGTCGTGAGTATTTTACTTTTCTTCTGGTGGATGAGGCCAGTATTTATGTTTTCCTAAACTTGCTTGGCATGGTATCTAGTGCGGGAACTGGCTTGTTATCAATGATGGCTGCTCGGGCGATGGGTTTGGTGGATTCGCCAACATGCCATAGTAATAATGGATCAGTAACAGCTTGCGAGTCTTACCTTCCCATGGTGAAATTGATGCGGAAGGTTTTGCATGCTAATGATATGGCAAGGAGTATAACTGTCCTCAACAAGCGTTCTGATGAAGTCAGAGTTGGGGTAGATATTGAATCACGTGCCGATGTTCTGGTGAGTTTTACAACATCCATCTTGTACTTGCTTCAGTTCAGTGAACTATTTTACTTGTGAAGTTTGCCCTCACCCTGTACCGAAGTTAAATATTGGAGGTTGGGAAAATAAAAATGGATGTCAGAGCGTGTATTTAAGAATGTGAGAAACATACACTACTCTAAATGCTGGAGCACATTCAACTTCAAGTTTGGTGTTCTCCCTCATTAATTGTCAAAATTCCTTGTGAATTTGCCATTTCAATCAAATGCATCTATGTTGGAGTTTCTTCCTTTCATCAAGGGTGATTGTTTTGTAAATGCAGGTTAGTGAGATACTTGACTCAGAATTACTGGGTGAAGGGTTAATACCAACCTTACAGCATGCACATGACATGCTTTTGGTGGAAAATCCAGTAACAGTTCCATACAAGGCAATCGTGTATGGCCAGGTGCTTCGTCTGTCTTTATATTATGTTTCATCATACTTTATAGACTATGATTTGATAGAATATTTAGCATTTTGTAGGGATTTCCCTGCCCATTCTTAATCCTTGAGATTAGGACGTGTGCCACTTCAATTAGTGCTTATTCAATAAATTGTCAGATGAGTGATTATGTCACTACAGCAATGGTGACTCAGAACTGAAAACTAAACTAGACAAGTTGTTTGTTTGTATTCTGGCTAATCCATGTGACAGTAAGAGCATCAGTCATGGTTCACCCTTAACAATCGTGTTTGGCCAGGTGCTTGGTCTGTCTTTATATCATGTTTCATTATACTTTAAAGACTTCAATTCGATAGAATATTTAGCATTGTGTGGGATTTCCTTATCGGTTCTTAATCCTTAAGGTAAACGACATGTGCCAGTTCAACCAATGGTTATTCAATAAATCTTAGATGAGCGATTATGTCGCTACAGTAATGGTGACTCATAATTGAAAACTATACGAGCCAACTAGTTTGTTTGTATTCCGGCTAATTCATGTGATAGTAAGAGCATTAGTGGGAGAGAATCACCCTGAACAATCTGTCCAACACATGGTCCCTAGAGATTAGATGATGCAGATCAAATTTGCTGTTTATCTTCTGTCGCCTATTGTGGGTTTCAATGTTGCACTTTTTTACTGCTGTTATGCTATTAAAACTTGGATTTTGGGAAATTTGTAGAAGATTGATGGTTAATGCAAAAGTCTGACTGGTAATCATAATTTTCTTCTTGGGTCTTCAATCAACAGCTAGTTGAAAGTACATATTTGTGGAAGCTGCATGATCTGTATAATAATGAGGCAGAAATATTGGATGGCATTCATCTAGTTCCTGCTGGGTTGGAGAGGATAATTGGTGTTAAACTTCAACAACACCCTATGCACTGTGATGCAATAAGACAAGAAATAAAACTGGTAAGTGGTGATGCAACTTGATCCTTTCCTGCATTTCCTCTGGAAAATGAAGTCATTTTGCTTCTACTCAACACTAAATTCATCCAGTTGTCAGAACCCTTCAGAATTTTTGAATTCAACTTTGGAAAACGGCCAGAGAGTCACGGTGAAACTGCAGTTCGTGTAAAAGCAACCAGTAGTGGTCAAGTAAATGCTGTGATTTCCTGGTAACTCCAAATATTGTGATAATTTTTCTTGTGGTTCATAATGTTTCTCTGGCCGTTGCTGTAACATTGGTGTTTTGTTCTTGGTGCTTATGCAAGGTGGATGCTTCAGCTTGATGACGAAGGGTCTATACATTATTCGACTGCTCCGAAATGGATTACTTTGTCAGGTAATATGAGTGGGTCGGAATTTTGGTCTCCTGCTGGTAGGTTGGTTCCATTGATTCCAGTGGATGGTCTTACCACTTCTAAGGAGCAAAGATAATTAATTGGGAAAATATGTTACATCAAGAGAGTGATGCAGGCTATCTGTGAAGAAATTGACAAAGATTATTGGCTGACTTATCATTTAAATTATCTTCCTTGTTCTCACTGAACTAATAAAACTGGTTCAAATGCTTTGCTAGGTGCTGGGAATTGGTGTGACCATTGGAAACAGTGTGTTTGGTTCATTCCAGGAAAGGGGGTGCCATTAGCCAAAGATGAAGAAATTTCTTTACGTGCAGCTCATGGTGATACTAGCATTTCCTATCAACTTGAACCTCATCAGCCAAAACCCACAGGAGGGGATCATCATGTTAGGGGTGGAGATTTTTGTCTCACCCTATCCCCAGAAAGAATTGCAATTTATGGAGATGCTGATTGGCGACCTTCTGTGCTAAATGCTGTAAAAACTGTTGTACGTTTTCGGCTGCAAGCTCTTTTGTATTTTGTTTGATCAGGGTTTCCTTTCCAAGCTTAGAGAAATCATTACTTTTGCTTTAGGCTTTGTTTGGGCTGACTTACACTCTTTTTGTTATGGGTTTCTTGGTTCTAGTTGTGAAATTTGTACATGTAATGTATGGAATTATAGTCTCAAAGTCGCTGTACATTCATTTTCACTCTGGAAAAAAGTGCAAGCCTAAGGTTTGGAGAAGGAGTGGGTAGAAAGCGACTGTTGCTTCTGGCTTCTGCTACTTACTTATCCCACGTATGTTGGATAAAAAGGTAGAAGCTAGAGGCAGAAGTTGGTTGCAAGAGGGGAAAAAGCCCGACCTTTCCCTAGCCGCTCTTATGAAGTCCTCTTTCTTATAAGTTGACTTACTCCCACTTTGCTATATGTTATGTAGACTATTCTGTTCCCGAACACTCTCTCTGCCCTTACATGTCTTTGCTGTTTAATTAGATTTGTTCTTGACAAATGTAATTGTTTTAATGATGACAAGAATCTTGGTTTATGTAATAACTATGAGTTTCATGATTTCCCGCAGCTGCAGAGAAGAGCTCCCTCTTTATGCGTGATTGCTGATGACAGCGTTTTTCTTGCGCTTCTGATTGCTCGCCTTTCAACTGCATCACACATAATGGCCTTGTTTCCTGGCTTGCAAGATAAGGGTATCCATTATTTGAAAGCTGTTGCTGATGCTAATGCTTTCTCAATGGATCGTGTAGAATTCGTGAGAAAGAAAATGGCAAACTGGACTGGGGACGATACTCATAATAAAACGGTAATTTTACTCTATTCAGATTTTATGCCACTTTATAACGTGATAATTCCAGCTTTGCCATAATGGAAAGGACTGTGCACTACAGCACCTCACTTAGGTAGTTTTTTCTTCTTTTAGTTCTTTTTCTGGGAAACCAGACACTTGTAGTGACGGTTATTTGTAGCTTGAATGCATTGCCTCACTAAGCTTAACAATGGTTTCCTTTGTCCTTTGGTTGATAATTTTTGTTCGTTTATGTTCTACCTGGTCAAATTCCCCTTAGGTGCTGGCCTTGAACTACAATAGTTTGTGTTTTTGGCTAATATGGTTTGCAGGTGGACCTGCTGATTGCAGAGCCATTTTATTATGGAAGTGATGGCATGCTTCCTTGGCAGAACCTTCGGTTCTGGTAAGTTGTCATATCGCATTGCGTAAGTAGAATCTTCTTCTCTATATCAATATGAACTATCCTGTGCTTGAATTATCTAGATGTTAAGCTCATTTGCCTTCCAAAGGCATGATATCACATTCTCAAGAGCCATGCTTCTTCCTCTCCGCAGATAATCCAGAAATTATGGAAGTTACACAGAATTTGTTTTCTCTATATTAACAGTATACAACAATTTTCGACTGCTTCTGCAGTCACTAGGGATACACTGGTTTTATACTGCTCATGTAATGTCCCAAGCCATTTGAATTGAGTATCAGATGACCATGGATTCGCCTTAGTGTTACACAAAGAGAGCTTTAATTATGATTCTCTACCCTTTTTCTAGAAATTTTTATGGTGAAAAACTTTTAAGAATGCTTCCCGAGCAAGACTTGCATTCGGCTTTCTTGTCAATCAGGTCAACCAATGGACCTTTTTGTTTTTCTCCCTTGCCCTTCAATCTGTCCCAGCTCCTCCTTTGGCGAGAACCTCTCATATTTGTAATATCTGCTTCAGGTTCATTATACTAAGAATTCCTCTGGTGAGCATTTCGTAATATGTCGTCTTGATATGTGTTCTCTACTCTTCAAGCGCAAAGCATTTTCTTCCACCATTAGAAACCCCAACTACGGGTATTGTTGCCCTTAGTCTGATGTTCCAAGATTATAAAGCACTATGTTTCAAAGAGAATGTATGTGTATCCCCAAGCCGCCTTTGCTTCTAAGTTTTGAATGGTTTTCAGGAATGAACGGACTGCACTTGACTCTCTACTTTCCAAAGACGCCTCTATAATGCCTTGTAAAGGACTGTTGAAAGTTTGTGCTATGTCTCTCCCGGTAAGTGGCTTATGTTTTATGACCAAATAAAAAAAAAGAAAAAGTGGCTTAAATTTGAACATTTCCTTTTTGTGTTTGTTCATTTATGTTTTGTTTGAGAAATGAGAGAAAACGGTAGGAATGAATATTGGGGCTGAAAGTTTCGAAATTTTAGAATATTTGTGAGAAGTGAGAGGAGTGAAAATTTAAAAATTTGGGCGTTTTCATCTTTTTTCTTCCCCTCCCTCTCTCTCAAACATAGCTAGAGTCTTTAGACAGGCTTGTATCTCAACTGTTGGTGATCCTTCTGACATATTATGCAGGACTTATGGAACAGCCGTCGCTCTTTGGATAAGATCGAAGGTTTTGATCATTCGGTGGTAAATCCTACTTTAGGAGCATGTGGTGATGCAGCTGATGGAGGTCCTTGTCTTCCCTTTTACGTTTGGCAGTGTGGGGAGGTTAAGGTAAACTAGTATGGGTGTCTTTTGGCTGGGGAAGAACGATACTTAGCTCAAAGTCTAATGTCTATTAATTGCTGTCATTAATCCACTCTGATTCAGGAACTCAGCCAGATAGTCACTGTAATGGAATTTGATTTCTCAAGACCTATAAGTCCATGTCAAGGAAAAGCCAAGGTTTGTGTTCTGTAGGACAATCATTTTGCTCAAACTGAACTCACGGTGGCATTGTTTGCTTGTGTATTGAACTAGTTTTTCTTCATTCCATGCCTGTGAATTTGCGTTTTTGACTTGCGCCTCAACCACCAATGTTGCTTGACGTGTCAACAACCACTTTACATATTAAAAAGTAAAATCGCAATTTTTCCATGACAAGAAGCCGACCTATGTAGATGAACCCTGCGGCCGTGACCTATCTGACTAGCTCATGCATCAAGTAAGACGCAAGTAAAAGCCAATAGAGTTCTTAGCTTCAGAAGAATAATATAATTTTTTATCACCTCTATAGCAATGACAAACATTGTCTTAAGTATGGGTTAATTCAATTCAGAAACTGATTTTTGGAAGGGCCTGATTCTTTAAACGTAGAACTCGAATAAAGCTTGATTATTGGTGTGAAACAATGAGAATGCAAACTTTTGGAGGGTAAACTCTGCGTATTGTGATACTTGGAAGCTAGTCATTGTACGCATGAAAGCTGTCAACTTAGGTCTAGATGCCGACAAGTGGCAACGCCTTTGTGGACACTCCTCATAAATGAGTTCATTTTCAGTACTAGGGGTCCATCGCCTGAGATATTTTTTTCCTGCAGGTCAAGTTTAGTGAGAGAGGAATTTGCCATGGATTGGTGCTGTGGATTGATTGGGTGATGGATGCTGAAAACTCCATTGTGGTTTCCACTGGCCCAGGTATTGATTGTTGTCACGTCAGTATATTTGCTCGAACCTGTATCTTTATGATTTACCCATCATACATATTATCGCCTACAACTTAGGCCCTCGAAGCATTGAAACTGAGGTAGAGACTAAGGTAACTAAGACGGTGTGAAACGCAAAAGACAAAAAGCAAGTTCAGAGGTGGTTTCTAAGAGAACATTTCTTTTTTCAGACCAGAGGCATTGGAAGCAAGGGGTGAAGCTTCTATCCACGCCTGTGGCAGCCGGGTTCCAGGGATCAACCAATACTGGCGAAACTTCTTGTTTGATCGTCCAAACGTCGTTCGACCCGTCTAACGGCGAGCTTGTAATCGAGCATGTCCCCTCCTAACATCTTCATCTTTAGCCGTGAGGACTTTCGGCAGCACATGGACCATGGGCATGAATTTTCTTCAACTTCCCGCTAACTATGGTCCCCTTTCGGCCGAACTGTGATAATTGGGCTCCTGTTCCTGCGATTTCTCGAAGGCGGGACCTTGTTCTTTTTTCTTTTTTTGGGGCTGTGTTGACTAGTTCATCCCGTGACTCTAAACCGAAACATGATGCTTCTACAGCTTGCCAAATCGACAAACTAATATGGTCCCACCCCCCTCCCCAATTCGGGTGTTGTTGTTTCATCCTTCGGGACACCGAGATTAATCATCACTCGATGCACGACATACCACGACACTCAATCGGCCCGACATCGCATTGGCTCACATGTTCCATGACTTCACACGATGAACTCCGAAGACCCTCCTCCTCTCTGTTGTCCGCATCTCTTTTCCTTTGCCAAAAGCAGCGTCACGAAGTTGGGGGGGGCGCGTCTGTTGCTAGTGCTTGCGCTCTTTCTCATCCTGGCTCGTTGAGGAAACCTGAAGCTGTTGCTCAAGATTGCACGACTCACGTGCACGATTCAACATCGATGATGGATGGATGGATGGATGGATGGATGGGCGGTACTTGTTCTCTCTTTTCGCTATGGGAAAATCATGGCCATGGCCACGAAACTTCCAGGAAATTTCCCGAGTGGTGTCCCACAGTGTCCTCCAGTCTGGTGCCGACCACTCATCTTAACGCCGTACGGCGATAACCCCTAGAAGACATCCTTTTTCTTTTCCCATCTGAAGAGTCTCGAAAGTTTCATGGAGGAGACAAGGCTAACGCGGCGAGTTGGATTCCTGGCACCTCTTTTTTCTTCTCCTTTTCCATGATTGGACTCGCGTTGCCTGGAAACATCATCTCTCCCTTGGGAAAATAGACCTTTCATTCGTGAAAGTTCTTGAGTCCATGATGGCTCTTTATTGAAGCTCCTCATAATTGATAGGCATAAGAGTCTTGGAATACTTATGATCTTTTCGAGTATTCAGAGATTGAACATAGAATCGTGTATAATAATTCGATGATTTTTCATACTTAATTAGAAAATGCAGCTGATAAGTGTAGGCAAACATAGAGAACTCGATCGAATCACTGCGATCGCATTGGCCATTTGGCATGATAGGTGCGGCGAAGGCTCATCGAGGACATTTTTCTTTCCGGTAGATTTGGTCTAACAGATAGGAGGAATGATTGGGCATAAAACATTGGTTCAGACTGATATGGCAAAATGCCATTTTTGTTTATATTTGCATTCTAAGGTAAGAGTCATGTCAAAATAACATGAGTCATCAGCACAAAAAAAAAAAATGGTTAAATTCACATAGGCTTTCTTTGTATATACTTTGTGGTTTTATATCCCTAGACCTCTTGGTATGAACTTACTTTGTATTCCGGGCATTACTCGACCAATGAGAGGTGACATTACAAAGAAATTGTAGTGCCTTAGACTAGCTTTCACTATAGTACACGGATTTTATAAAATCGACTCGCAAGCTATTTATAGGACCATTTCAACTATTTTAATAACAAAATGAAAAGTTGTCTTTTAACTTAATATCGTATCTTTGTTGAAGTCAAATAATGAATCGAGAAAAATATCTTAATTTTGATTATCTATATCTCTTAAAAAAAATGGTAAATGAATTATATTTCCGTTATCAACAAAAGTGTTTAAGTACAAATTGTTGTTAACAATAAGAAATGTTTTTCATCAACTTATCCTCGTGAGCGGTATATATATAATAATTGAAGTAAGAAAAATATTCTTATTAAAAATTAGATTTTTTCGCGAAACAAACGGAGTTTAACGGAGTTTTTAGTATTATAATCGCATCAACCAAACTTTGTCCAAAATCATACTCTGCATGCGATGTGGGTCTCATTCGAGATTGATATTCCCTCCGACGGACATAAGTATTGCCAAGGACGAGGATGGACCACAACTTACCGTTGAGCATTTATCACCATTGCCTTACAGAATCGATCATATTTCAATCCAAATGCGCATCGAAAACAGATTTTTTTTCCTATGTTCTCTTCGAACCGTACTCTATTCTCGCCGGATATTGAATCTACGCGAATCATCAAATGAAGAGATTTCGTAGATGAGCCGGGTGCGGCGACCGATGCTCGCGGAGGGAAGCGTAAATGCGACGGACTTCCGTGTACAATTTGAGGGGACCCATCGGATTTAACGGTGCACATGGATCCACAGTGCCTAGCGAGTCGGACAGTGGCTGATTTAATGACACGGGGACCTCTCCACCATCCCTCTCCTCCTCCAAGAAAGCTTCAGACTCCGAGAGCATGGGGATTCCCATGGTCGCTCTGGCGAAGCTCAACCACCTCGTCTTGGCCTCCCGGAGCTCGAGCCCCGCCGTGGTCTCGTTCTTGGTTTGGCCCTTCCTGCTCAGGCTCTCCCTGAGCGGCGAGCGCGTCCTGCGCGGCTACTCCGACGCCGTGTACGCCTCGAGGCTCTTCTTGTTCCAGCTGAGACGGATCGTGCTCCATGGCGGCGGCGGCGGCGGCGGAGGAGGCCGAGATCACGCGGCCGACACGAGATGGGAGAGAGCTCTGCGGCTGGTCCACCAGAGATTGATCGGCTGGAGCCGATCGAGGGTGATGTTGGTCGATGAGGATAGCTTCCACACTCTCTCCATGCTTGCTCTTTGAGCTGCTTTCCAGCTCGTGCTCCACATTCAATGTACTCCACTGTGAATTGAGCAATGCTAGAGACACAGACGATCTTTCTGGGGTCACATTTGTAGACAAGTGATTCTGATTGACTTGCGTGTCTGCATGTCGCGACATTTTTATCTACGGATTCGGAAAAACCCCTAGATATTCATCAAGAAAAATGTACGATCGAGTTCGAAAACTTTCGATTATCGTGTGTCTTAATGGACTTGGACACAGGACCCCGACTCCTGTGTATCGAGTTAGAAAATTAAGATGCGACAGGCCAAATCAGTCTGCACCCTTAGCTCGAGACGTGAATGCGACTCCACATGGTTTTTCATACTTACCGATGCGACGGGTGTGATTGCTTGATGAGAAAACCCTGTGCCTTTCGTGAACAATCACATCTTCATAATTGGTGAAATTTGCACTAAACTACACCGACTTACTGAGCAATCGATTCTTATGTTCGCGTGATTCGATCTCCATAAGCCGAGCCCTGAATTCGCAATTCGACGCTGTCTTTCGAATCTCGATTTCTCTTCCAGCAGCAAAACCAAGTAACCTATCAGATGTCAAGGAACATCACCAGTCGTCGGCAGAAGTCATATGAACAACTTGGCAGAGACAAAGGAAGGGAGTGTCGACTTGCAGAAACGAGCGGGCTTGTGCCACAGGTCGCGTGAGTCACGATCATCTGCCGACCTCATCGTCCAAACTTTCATGTCTTTTTCAAATCGAAGTCCAGATTTGAGTTCGTGTCCATTTCCCTTTCATTTCTTCTTGGGCCTTAAACTCAATTCGTAATCAACATTTCCAGGCCTTTTATCAGAGAGTATAAAGATCCAAAGCCCAGCACTGATTTTTAGGGTCCGACTGATTAGATTGAATTTCAAGCATGGGGCTATGATAACAGTGTGATGGTTATCTTGCCTAAGGCAAGCATGGATTGAGCTTTGATACAGTGATGGGATCAATTGAGTAGTAGGACTAGGACTGTGTAGGAGACCATTGGGTGCCTCTTTAATCGGGTCGTGAAGGAGGAACGAGCCCAATCGATTGGGTTCAATACTGTTCAAGTTATGTATATGTGGGACATTGCAAAACCGATCGAGTGCCAAATTGAGTAGAGACCCAACCTCGACCGGACCCGGATATTACTTGAATTTGTCGAGATGCATGCGTGAGGCGAGGTCAGGCGAAGCCCCCCACATTGGAGCAATTCGTATATCCTCAATTGGTCATGACTCATTCATTAGAAATTTTTTGTGACCGTAGGTCTAAATTGTCTATTTTGATGGGTTTGAACATGAGCTCCCCTCTTAGTTTCAAATCGCGCCGCTCGGTTTCCTGCGAGTGCTACTATTGGTGCTGATACGAGATGATACCGTAAAGAGATCACTCGCAATTGCGCCTGGATTTACATGGCTATTAAGAAGACTGCTCTTTGATGCGGTAAATGTCGCTATCCTTAGGAAGAACTCACCCAGAGAAGATCCTTATGTTGGCCGTGCCTTCACGTTTGTTCTCTCCTCTGATTGGACATTCATGTGCTGGTTACCACATGCTTAATTACACAAGAACTAGGGCGCAAAAATATTAATCACTCTTTATTTTTCCATAGATGATACGGTGGCTATAATTCAATAAATCAAGAACGATATAGAGAAGGTGAACATACCCAAATGTTTGCACACTTTGAGATGCGATATTTGCATGCAAAACCCTACATGATCCTCGCCAAAACCCAATTTACGAATCCAGTAATCGCTCCAAAATGAAAAAAATTCACCCTCCCTTCCAAGAGGAAGCCAAATCCACGGTCAAATCTCATCAACAGAAAATCCATTGACATGGGACGAAATGGAGTACACTTGAGTAATTGAGGACGGGCGACCGTTTCAAAGTCCGCACGATTCCATCTGAGGCTAATCGCATTGAGGTCGTATAGTGGTCGGGTTATTTCAGGAATCTCTCGAGATCACCTAAAAATTAGACCCTAGCTATGGAAGATGTCCTTGTCCAGGTGCACTAAGGAAGATGTCAACACCAAAAGGTTGTCTTTTCAATGTTTTCATATGTCGTGCCGGTCCAATGCACATCCAAGTCAATTCATCCGCGACGCCAAGCGACTCATCTGGTGGAGGGGGCTTTGCTTGACCCCAATCCCATCACCAACTTGTCAGGATTTGAATCGATTATTTAATCGATTAATCAGTTGATTAATCAGTAGAATTTATAATTCTATAGAGCTGTGTAATGTCTCTGATTGTTATCAGGCTCGACTCCATGTGTTGTCCCCTTCTTTTTTGAGAAGTCTACAGCCAAATAATAATGACAATGATGATGATGATATTAATAATAAATCATAGTGAGATTGGATCAGCTCAACCATATTTTTGTACCCAAATTATTAAAAGTATTGAATACCAGGTAATGCACATCTCTGCTCCCGAGGAACCCCCAAAATAAAACCTTTAAATAATCACGTAACAGCTCTTCCATACCCATCTCAAGTTGACATAAAAATACTTCTTGCTGGCAGATATTTTCTGGGTTTTTCTTTTTATTGACTAATGTCTTTCTTTATTTATTAATTCTAACCGTCCCTTGCTCGATCCTAGCGAGGTCTGACTTATTTGTCGTGTTTTTTTTTTTTTTTTTAAGGTATTTGTCGTATTGAATTCGTACGTATACGGCCTACCCCGCTGCAACCCTTAGCTTTCGCCGAGTGGTGTTGCGCAAAAACAGGCAAGGGAGGGAATAGTCAAATGTCTCGCGCTCGTGTAGCTTGTTTTTGGGACGGTTTGATGATTGGAAAAAGTCAATTTTGGGAAATTGGTAATGAAATTGATAATCTTTCGATTCGACTGACACATTTAATTAGTTCATCATTTCGACTTAATTAGAGTTGTGATTTTTTTTTTCGAAATCGCTCAATATGGTCAGTTTTTTTGTTAGACAAAGTTAACCGTTGTCATATGCGTGCGCGTTTTTAGTTTTCCTCTAATGTTGATAATGGAGTGCTGAATACATCTTTATCAAACTAAGGTCTACTCGACGGCATGGCATGCCTATAGAAGAGGTTATTGTTGATGCGGCCCAAGCGCGAGTGATGGATCAAATGAATATTCACTACGGTTAATATTCCAAGATTACTCAGAATATCGATCAAAATTTTAAGAATGTCCTTTGAATTTTTTAACCACTACACTTTGGATAGAATCATTAGCGCTTAGGTCGCTTATGCTTACAAGATGCAATCGACCCAAAACATAAGAAACGCATAGAGAGAAACGCATGATTAATTATGCAAGGACTTGATAGATGACGTTGCAAAATCCAAAATGATTAGTCTAGTATTATCTAGTTTTGATGATAATCAATCCATCTTAAAGCTAATGAAATAAAATTAGTGAATTATTATTGCTCTTGCTCTTGTGCACATCTTACGCTTGTCCATCACAATGTCTAATATATATCTATATATATATATTATATCGTAAATAAGTAGATTTTTTTAATAGTGCGACGTTGCCTGCCGCAAGAGATTCTTAGGGTGAGCCTATTAAAATGATTGCACTCAATTCTATTGCACGACATTTGTCACCATCAATCGCAATCTAAGCGCTGCCGTAATTTGATACTGTTCAATTCGATTGATTCTCTCTTTGATGCCTTGCGTCCGTGACATGATTTTTTTTTTTTTTTTTTTTTTTTTTTGCTTGGGATTATCCGATTCCTAGAGAAATGAACGATAAGCACGAGAAATAAGCCGATTCGCATCTTCTCGGTCGCTTTCCACTCCTAAGCCCCAACGACATTTTGAAAGAGGAGAACAAGAGACGAGCAAAGAGCCAAGAGGCATAAACCATAGAATCATTCCTTTCCCATTAAGTTCACTGTTTTTCCTTGTGATGCTCGTCCCCAAGGATTTTTAGAACTCTTTCAAAAGCGATTCAACGATAGTCGGGATGCGCAGTGTCCGTCGTGTTCGACAAAGGGTTGGTCTAACAAATTCAGCCTGAGTTCAGATCAAATCTCGAGATAGTGTCGGTGGTTTTGAGTTAGGGTTTGCTTAAAACCCTGATCTTGAAATTGTTTTCAATTGTTGAATGCTTCCAAACAACATCGAAAATAATCATCACCCGTCGTATGTAACTCATTTACTGTGATCATCCAATGGCAATTGTTATAAGCGCTGGTGGGCGAAGCATAGAGCCTTTCGTATGATCTTTCGAAGGACTGATCTACCATCGTACATAATCATACTCAATAGCATTTTGTTAGAGCTCTTCTACAAAATGACGTGCGATTGCTCTTCGAGAGGAGAGCATAGAAATACCCACGGCTGAATGGGGGCCGAAAATCAGGGTCGAATTTCGAGTGAAGCATGGGAGAGAAAAGAACTAAAGACGAACGAGACGATCACTTCCATTGATTTGTCATTTCGTTTTCGGAACGGCTAATGATTATCTTGCACTGGCGTGTGGGAGATGAGTTAACGCTGAGCACGACCCGAAAGTACTCTCCAAGTCGTCATCTGCCTGTAAGTCGGAAGGAAGGAGAAGGAAGCTTAACTCCCACTGAAGGGAACCGAAGCCATTGCTGACCGTCGACAAGGGACCCTCCCCCAAGTCATCATTCCAAAAATGTAAGTCCTCGAAGATAAGATGGCGTTTCGTTGTCGTCGATGACGTGTCCTCCACGTGGGGTTAGCAACATGTCAACCATAGACAAAAAAAAATGGTAAAAAAAAAAAGGCCATTATTGAATAAAACCCAAAAGAGTTCAGTAAATAAAATATACGATTGTCTTTTTTCCTTAAAGCTTGTATCCGGACCATCGTGCCTGGTATAGGCTCTCGCGATTTTTCCACCCTTAAAAGACACTTCCCATGATTGAATCTTGATTTGACTCGACACCAGACGCCTCAGTGACAACCTCGAAGATTCATAAATCAAAAAAGAGAGAAAAGAAGAGAGAGCCCTAGGGTCGGACGAACGGTTGTTTGATTGTGGTGTATACGAGGGGTGATGAATCATAGGGTGTGACAAGAAGGTATGGCCATCTTTCGTATGGTCATTTTCCCACGGAAAATCGCCACATGGAGAGGTAGGTGTAGGTCCATCCACACGTCGTGCCTAGCCGACCTTGGCACTGTCCCTGTAGATCGTCCGCGGGTGAACTCTCATCATTTGAAAGTGGCGGGTTGCGTCAGAGATAGACATGAGACCCTCTTTGAACATAAGTTTGACTCGGTCCTGGAGCTTTACGGCCCAAAAAATGGGGACTCGAACTTAGATCAAGTAGGCAGTAGGAATGGAGAGGCATGATTATCCTGAAAGAGAGAAATTATCCAAAAGGTCGTAAATCTATTGTAGGATAATTCATTCGGTTCTATATTTTTTCATTTAGCCAAGTTCATCTTAAATTTTTAGACGAATTTGTCAACGTAGTTCTTCCGGTATATTTTGATCAGAAATGATTGATATCCTATGGCAGTTCCATAATATTTTATGACGTGGACGGCTCCTATTGAACTTAGCAAAACTCATAATAGTGAGATTTGAATATGGGCATGGCATGCAAAGAGTTCGAATCTTACCGGTTGAATCAACCCACTTTGGCACGATTAGCCAAACTTAGTTAAGTAATTTAAGACGAATTGTAGTTCTTCAAGTATATTTTGATTGTAAATTATTGATGTCCTATGGCAGTTCCATAATATTTTACGACGTGGACGGCTGCTATTGAACTTAGCAAAACTCATAATAGTGAGATTTGAATATGGGCATGGCATGCGGAGAGTTTGAATCTTACCAATTGAGTCGACCCATTTTGGCACGATTAGCCAAATTTAGTGAAGTAATTTAAGACGGATTTGCAGCATGAGAAACGCCATGCAATGCATGACGCTTCATGGTTAGCATATTCAGAAGGGCAGAATGCAATGCACCCTTTTTGCGAGATCGCCGCATCCAATCCTTCGGATCACTATTTAATTGAACATTGTCACTGAAAGTAAGAGACTTGAATCTTTCGATCACAAAGGCCGTGTTGTCATCCTTAGATAGAAAATGCTCCGCTGGTCAAAATTATTATATTTAGTTGCACCTTTTTTTTTTTTTTTGTGTCTTTTGGAGAGAATCGAATATGAAGAGTAGTATCTAACTCAAAACCGAAGAACATCATCGGGGCACATGGGCGGAAGATGCTACGTCCTCCTCGTGAAATGGACCCGATTGAACTTATTGGAAACTACGCGGATGTCAAAAATCGTTGACCCGGTCGCCGTTTGGCCGGTTTCAAAGGCGACGGGGCTGAAGAAAGGAAGAAACAAAGTCGAAAGAGAGTGGAGTTCAGCCTTGCCCGCGTCGCCAGAAAGGAACAAAAGAAGTGGAGTTCATCCTCCCCCGCGTCGCCAGGAAAGAACAAAAGAAGTCGAATTCTATGTCTTGTTTTTCCCTTGAGAATGTAGCTTTCTCCTTGATAAACTGGGGAGCATTTGGAAAAGGTCTAGAATTGTGGTGATGTTTGGGGTAGTTGCAAAACTCAGTCATGATTGAGGTAGATTCGGACTTCTAAATCAACGTTGTAGAATAATTGTCCAAAAAGTTATAAACTTTTTATTATACGAATGCCAGATGACAAATCTTTTGATCATGTCAATTTAATCGTATATCTTTATAAACATTTTAATTGTGTTAATTTAATCATAAATCTATTATTTAGACATTCGGCTAGAATGATTACACTGGCAAATCGTCAAAACGTTTAGGGCTAAATTGACAAATTATTAAAAGATTTAGGATTAAATGGCACGATCAAAAAGTTTGAGACTGAATTGGTAAATAGTCAAAAGATCTATGACTAAATTGGCACAATTGAAAAATTTATAATTAAATTAACTTCCGTATAATAAGTTTAGAACTTTTTAAACAATTTTTCTCGAAATCATAGCACGTGGAAAATGAGCTAACGTTAGAAAGTTTGAGTTTTATTTTTTCGAAATTACCTGACCATGTATTGTAGAGTAGACCTAGAGTCAATACTCTGTAAAGCAAAGAGAACCTTTTCTCTTTTAAGATGTTGTCAATTTTTTCCCTCACAAGATTTCTTTAATTACTTTTTTTTCAAGGATTGAATCCGCTGCCAAATGCCTAAGTTGATAATTTTATGTTATCTCTCACGTGTTGTAGTACTAAAATTTGAGTTTAACCTATCCAACAACCATCGTCTTGAAAGGATTTCGAATTTTGAAATATTTGGATCTTTTTCACAAGTAAATAGAGGGATTCTGCATTTACCAGACAAGACTAGCGTGGTACACAATTAAGTGTATACAAAGTATGGAAAATGTTATCATAACAGAAAAGGATTTACATGAATCGAGTTATAAAGAAATATATTTTAATTATTGTGGTTGCCCGATAATGAAAGTAACATATATTTTGCAATGACTAAAGAGAGATAGATAATAATTATTAAGTTAATTCTTATTGTTATTGTTGATGTGTTGTTAGCGAGAGCAATGAATCGAGCCTGATAGCGAAAGTAATATATATTTTGCAACGATTAAAGAGAGATACACAACTATTATTAAGGTAATTCTAATTGTTATCGTTGATGTGTCGATAGCGTGAGTGATGGATAGAATGAATAATTTCAAGAAAAATTCAAGGATCAATCAAATCGAAATAATTAAAATTCAAGGATTGTTGATGACATATCTCAGAAATTTGAGAACTCCCCCAAGACTTTCTTTAAATTTTAGCTAGTAAAGTCTAGATGAAATCATTAGTGTGAAAGTGGCTTATTATTCTAGCGAGACGCAATCAATCACATACAAAAAGATGAAACATAGAGTGACGCAAGGACTTCGATAGATGACGTCACAACATCTAAAATGATAAGTTTGTGATCTAGTTTTGATAATAATCAATCCATCCTAGAGTTAGTGACATGAAATTATAAGAACTGTTGCTCTCATACTAATTCACATTTAACAATAATTGATCATGACATCTGATATAAATTACTAGTCTAAACACTCTAAAACAAAAAATAGATATTTTAATATTATCGTAAATTATGTCTGATTCAATCACAATTCGAATGATTCCATAATTTGATACCGTTCGATTGTTGATTCTCTCTTTGATACCCTGCTTCCTTGATTAAGCATAATGAGCCAAGTTGGAGGCCCAAAGCATGATTTAATGGGTGGATTTTCCTATTCCAAGAAGAAATGATTGACAAGTACTCAAGACAAGCCAATTGGGCAACTTTCTTGGTCACCTTCCACTCCTAAACCCAACAATCAATTTTAAAAAGAAAAGAACAAGAAACAAGTAAGAGCCACGAGGCATAAACCATAGAATCATTCCTTTCTTATCAAGTTCACTATATTTTCCCTTAGCTATAATAAGAACAGGGGCAAATCTCCCGGTAATCCTCATCCCCGAGGATTTAGAACTTTCTTCAAAAGCGATTGGATCATCATAATCATATTATATCATCCGTGACATTCGAAAAAAAAGTAAGTCTATCTATCCTTTTCGGCCTTTTCTCTAAACTAAGGGATTCGAATCAGATTGCAACATGCATTCAATTGTTTTGCCATCGTCAAATGCTTCACGACAATAGCGGAAGATCATCGTGATCATAACATGTAAACCATTTACTCCGATCATCAAAAGGACAATTGTCACAAGGGGGCATGCGTGCGGAGGCCAGGCGAGCGTGGCATAGGGCTTTTCATGCGGTCCCTCAAGTCGTCACACTTAATCGTACTCAGGTGCATGCACGTTGTCGGAGTTCTTATACAAAATGACGCACGACGCACGCTCAAAAGATTTTCAATGAACGTTCGGGATATACTTTTATTAATGGTCCACTAATGACCAATTCCTCAGGAGAGGTCCATCGAGGAGAGAGTAGAAAATACCCGCGGTTGGATGGGGGTGTATCGTGTAAAGTAAAGGAGTGAAAAACCAAAGACCAATCATGTCGACGCTCTCCTAATTTTCTTGAGCTGGCGTGTGGGAGATGAACTGATGCCGGAGTACTACGACCCGTAAGTCCTCACCGAGCTGTCATCATCATCAGAAGCGTGCGCTGAGAACGGGGTCACAACTCACAAGTCAGAAGGAAGGAGAAGGAAGCTGAGCTCTCCTGAAAGGGAATCAATCACACGCTGGCCGCCCCCAGATCCATCATCTAAAACACATACACTATCGACAATGAGATGGCGTTTCGTCATCGTCGGCGATGAGTCCGCCGTGTGGTGTCCGGATTGGTAGGGCAGCCTAGACAAAGAGGGAATTATAAGACTACTATTGAATAAAACCTGAAAGAGTTTTAAAGGCCACGTTCGAATCACCATACTCGGTGCATGTTCGTGCGATTGTACACCCTGGAAAGATGAGACTTCCATCATCTACAATTTTAATTCGACGCGAATGAGATGACGGGACCGTGGCATTCGATTAAAAAAAAAAAGATTGTAGATTGCGCCGGGCGCCTTAATGATGACAAAATTAATGAAGAGAAAAGAAAAGGGGTAGGGCCGGATGGACGCCCTTTGGATCTTTTGGTATGTACGAGGGCGAACCATCCCGAACGACGAAAAGGTTACTGGCCATTTTCCCACAGGAAAGTGCCCATCGCGGCACTACTCTGGACATCTTCAGAGGAAATTTCGCCGGACCGGTTGGGAGAGGCTGTTGCGTCAATGACGTCCTCGCTGAACGTGTAAAGCTTGGCTCGATCCTGCAATTACATGCGGATGGAACATTGAATTTGAGCAAGTTTTTAAAAGATTTCATCTACTTAAATATAATAGAAAATTAGATAGGCCAGGAGAGGTATTATTAACTAAGGACATCAGCGGTCTAGTTGAATATGAAAGAGCTTTACTAACATAACAGTCTTTTGGGTTACTGTTAGAAAAATGACACGTCATGAATTATAAATTTTTGAAAAAGTGAATCTCATAATAATTTGTAATTTTTCATCTATTTTTTTTTATTCAAAACATGTTAATCTCAAGTAGATTAAGGACAACCACTTAATCAACCCTTAACACGAAGGGCACATGTTTTTTTTTCCCCTCTTTTTATGACCAATCAAGTTTCCCAATTTGCGTGTCACGGATGTTTTTGGTGTTGAGTAAACTTTATTTACTCCTATTTCTTGGTTTTGAAGCAAGTTCAGTGACGTGTTTTGATTTAGTACGGGTTTTGAAATTGAACTGCCCAAAGTCCACTATCCTACTTATTACCCAAATCGAAAGGAAACATTCTAAAAAGACTTAAAATTTTCAATTCGGTTCGGTTCGTGACTCTTTTTGACACCCACCAAATAACATAAAAAGGTGGCGTCGAGAATTTATTAAGTATTTTAAAATTTCGTCGTTATTTTTAAGAAAAAACGTGGCAGCCGATTTCATTCAAACCTAATCCACCTATCCTTGAGCCGGTTATCTACCGTGCGAACGAGTAGTGCGATTTTATCTTTTGTCTATGCGGCCACGAGATTGAGGACTGCGATTGACGATTTCCGTAGATTTTTAGTTTTGAAAAGATGCGAATATGAAGAGTGGAATCTAACTTAAAGTAAAAGAATAACGCCGGCGCATGTGAGAATGTGTGTGTTGTGCTCAATTGACCACGATCCACATCATTAAACAACAAACCTTCTGTACATTATCAGTTCGTCTTTTGTCGATCTAGACTTCCGACATGAACGAGTTCCAATCCTACCTATCTCTCTCGAATAAGTCAACGTCGACCGTTCATATATTCATGCACATTATTGGTTCGTCTTCCATTGATTTATCGATTTAAAGTTTTGATATAAACGAGTTCCAATCCTATTCATCTCTCTCGAATATGTCACCGTCGACGGTTCATGTAATTCTCTATGTATTTCTCAATTTCCAGTAATCGATTTGATGTAGTTATTTCCGCTTCCGTAGGCACATAATAAGCGTTAAAGCGGTGTGATATTTGCAAATATACAGAACGATTATCTAACCCATTAAGCACAAAGTAATTTGGAGCACCCGGTTTCGAATTTCTCGGCAACCAATGGACCCAATTTGAAATTTTGGAAGCTATACGGATGCCAAAGAAAAAAAAAAGTTTCTGGTTGTTGGATTTCAAAATCATTGGACTGGTCGCTATTTTTCTCCGGCTTAAGACGATCTCGCTGAAGAAATATTCAAGTCAAAGAAAGTCGAATTAATCCTCGCTTGCCTTGGCCAAAAATACTAATTTTGTCTAAATTATTTTTCCCCTTTACCAAAAAACTATTTTAGGGTGAAAAGGGCATTTTTTCGAGATAAATGTCTGAGCATTTTGAATTTCCAAGATGTCTAGCGTAGAGGTAAACCTTCTTGTAAAAAATGAATGTACATTTGGACTTCTTAATCAACATCGCAACATGCGAAAATGTACTAATATTTATCGGATTTTATTTCTTGATCACTTTATAATGAAACATTGCTATCGAAAATCAAATAATTTTGGAAATTTTGTTTTGTCTAGCGAAGTGCGTGCATTAAAGAATTTTATTTTGAAATATTATTTATCACGGCATATATTTCCATTTCTAGAGAGATGCAAATAGGAAGAGTAGTATCTTTACTTGAAACCTAAGAACATCGTGATTGCCCTATCTTTGGACGCAACACGTTACGTCCTTGTTGTGAAAATTACATGCAAAATTATTTTCCTTTTTTCAGATTTCTTTATGAAAATAGTGGCGGAACTAAAAGGAATAGTTTTAAGGTCCATAAAAGTTCTCAAAATTAAGAACTTTACAGGCACCTATGGTTTTCAGCCCAAATTGAAAATCTATCGAAAGCTTGATTAATAAGAAATCCGAAATATATATCATATTATTATTCATTAAGAATATTTGCTCTACTCGTGACGTAGCCTTTATGAATTTTTTTTTGTCCAGTTTCATATGGGTCCTACAAGATGCGTGGGAGGTAGCATGACAACTGCTTTTTAGTATGACCTATCAAAATCACATACTTTTCCATATGACAATTTCTGGGGTATGCTCGCGGGAGATGCCCGTTGAGCTCATGCTGATAATCACAGCAAATACGACCAAAAAAATAAATAAATGAAGAATCGATCATCTGAACTTACTTTACCCGTGCCACATTCATCCTAAATTGATTTTCATATCATAAAAAATCTCAATTTGCTAACGTTATCAAAACATACATGTGACAAGCGACTCATCGATGTGGATTTGATGTGAATAATCGGTATAAATGACTTCTTTAAGTGATATCGTCGTTGGGAAGCTAGATCCAAAGGATATGGACCGAGATTGGGAATTAGGAAAAGTCGAATGCTCACCCTTACGATCGCCGGCATTAAGACGATATGCTTGACGAAAGATTCAAGTCGACAGGAGTTGATTTTGTTCTCCTTACCTCGATAAAAAGATATAGGACGATGCGTCTTTTCCTGCTTTTTTTCTTTTCGCAGAAACTATTCTTCTGGATAAACGTGTTAGCCATGAGGGAAAAGGTTAGAATTTTTCAAAGATATTTTGGGGGCAAGTGGCCAAACCTTCTCGTCAAAACGGAGGTAGATTTGGACTTCTAAATTGAGGTCACAACGTGTGAAGATAAAGCTAACCCTGAAAAGTTTTTTATTTTTCGCAAATTACTTAACTACCAAATCTTGAAATCCACGTAAACATGTGTACATAATTTCTCCAATAAT
Source organism: Eucalyptus cloeziana (assembly GCA_014182715.1). NCBI lineage: Eukaryota > Viridiplantae > Streptophyta > Magnoliopsida > Myrtales > Myrtaceae > Eucalyptus > Eucalyptus cloeziana. The sequence continues at coordinate 26,771,075 of CM024637.1, forward strand.
TAATCGTTCGTACGTTTGACATCGGACGAATTTTGCTTAATCTTTCGAATGTCGTTTTTATTTTACATATCCACACAATTTAGGGATTTTAATTGAACATACCTCTTAATGCTTTTCTTTGTCATCATATAAAATGTGAATATAGCTACATCAAACCGATGCCCGGTAGAGGATGAGATCTGGAAACATTAGCAAAGAGTATCGGGGACTTTATTTACTCGCCTAATTTTTTAAGCCATACCAAGCAAAAATTCTCCTAAAACATTTTGTTCTGACGAACGTCTTCATAATATACGAGACTAGCAATAAATGGAACGCACTTATGTGCATGGAAAGTTGGAAAATATTATTATAGTGGGAAATTAAAACTATGGATTGAGGAAATATATTTAGATTATTGCAGCTGCTGATTAAAGAAAACATTATTTGTTTCTTATAGATATCATAGTTTTTATGGTAAAATTGAGGTTGAAATGTTGAAGAGATGTTTTTGTAACAGTGTGCTTTGGATGATTTTTGCATGCGGATTTTATTTTTGGCACCTCCATTATCTACGGTTATACAACCATAAACATTATCGACAATCAAAGTCATATGAAGTTTCCCAAGTCTAGACCCATAAAATCCCTATAGTGTGCCTCTAATAATATCATGGCAATAAATATATAAAACAATGAGCATGGATTTCCGGTGTTTATTACCTATATAGATGTTATCATGCTCTTATATATACTATGAAATATTCATTCCAAGTCACAGTTACTCCAAACCATAAACAATTAGCCACAATTTTATTAAGATTTCAGTAGCTAAGAAGTCTTTCTCCCATAAAGTATGCGAGGTGACGTGGCAACTAGCTCAGAAATACGTTAGAAATTATGAATTGAGCTCTTAACGTCACGAAACAATGCGAGAAATACGACTTCTTATGTCGTTAATTAATAAAGCAATGTGTGAGTAAACATAAACAAGGTGACCTGTTTTGGGCCGACCCATTATTTTTCTATTTTACTTTCAGATTATGGTCTAATTAAAATCATAAACCGCGAATTTTTCAGGAGACTTTTCTGTAACCGAAAAAAGGCAAAAAATTTTCAAGAAATCCATTTATATCAAATGATAAATGCATATTTTTTTTGGCCTCTGAATGAAAGAAAGAAAACACAAAGCCCACTAACCAGTCAACGCTCATTGTAAAGGAGGAGGGGAGGGAGCGAGAGAGAGAGAGAGAGGGGAGAGCATCCAAGGTCGATCGCACTTCAAACAAGGAACCCACGTGGCACGCCTTGGTTTTTCCTCCTTCGAAAACCGATTAAATTAATTTTTTGTTTGAAAGGACACCGATTAAATTAATTAAATAATTAAGTTTTCCTCCTTCCTTCTTCCCCAGAAATTAAATAAAAATATAACAAGCGCATCGCCACCTAATTATTTTATGCCGCCCCTCGCACCCCGGGTTGGCCCCACGCGCGAATCCCCGCGTGCCCGCGCGTCCGCTCGATGATGTCCGAGCAGTACTTGCGAAAGTCGCAAAAGCTGTACCGTCCGCCCCCGCCGCCCGACCCGAGTACCTTCGCCTCCGCATCGCTCGCCATTTTTAGCATGTTTACAAACAAATTTCGAAAACGACCCCCCGTTTCGATCCGATATTCAATTCCGACTAGTCACAAAAACCCCACAAAAGGATGAATAAATTTCTGAAAAACCCAAATTTTTTTCTTTAATATTTCCAGGAAAACAGTTTTTCTTTGCACGAACTTCCCCTAACTTCCCAGGGCTCGCTCGCCCTGTTATTTTACGTTAAATCCCGCGGCGCGCCATTGGTCTTCTCCTCCCGGTTGCCCCCTCCTCTTCAATGTTTCCGTTTTTTTTTCCCTCTTCTTTTTTCGTTTTTGTTGTTTTCGTTGTTCTTTTTATATTGTTATTATTGTTATTATTGTTGGATGATGGATGGAACCCGCAGAGCCAGACAACAGCAAAATTAAGGAGAGGAAAAGGAGGCAACTTTTTCTTCTTCTTCTTCTTTTTTTTTGGGGGGGGGAGGAAAGGAGGCAACTTTAAGGGGGGCCAAATTGCACTCTCTCCCCCTCCTTTCTTTCGTAGATTTTATTTGTAAACTCCGAAAGGAGAAGCTCGGAGATAAAAGAAAGGCCCTTCATTTCTTCGTGCGTGCGCTCTCCGCCTTTTTAAGTGCTCCGCCCCCTGCCTGCTTCGAGCCCCCAAGCTCTGTTCCCACCTCGGAGAACCTCTGTTTCTCTCCGCCTCTCTCTCGAGCGTTTTCCCATTCTCCCACGGAAGCTTGAAGCGGGGGAGGGGAGGAGCCGCCGAGAGCTGACGAGAGGTGGAGAAGATACATCTCGGCCTTCCGCACGCACGCGCTTCCAGGCGCCTCGTCGGCGCGTGTTCCGCGGGCTTCGCTCGTCTTCGTAGGAGCGCGAGAGGACGGGATAAGGCAGCTTTCGGAAACAGGGAGAGATAACGGTCGATTGATGATGGGTCGTGGTGGTGGTGGCGGACTCCTGCTGTTATTTCTGTTGGCGGCGGCGGCGGCGGCGGCGACGGCACAGACCGCGGCGAAGGCGGGGCGCGGCGGCGAGGCCGCGAGCCGCCGGCGGAACGCCTACGCGACGATGATGTACATGGGGACGCCGAGGGACTACGAGTTCTACGTGGCGACGCGGGTCCTCGTCAGATCGCTCGCGCGGCTCGAGGTCGAAGCCGATCTCGTCGTCATTGCCTCCAACGATGTGCCCGTCCGCTGGGTCCGAGCTCTGTAAGTCCTGACCTACCATACTTTCTTCAGCATCAATAATTACTCTGCTTTTTTCTTTTCTTTCCAATATTGGCGTCGAGTTCATGTGGCGACTCTGCAAGAATCAGGAAAAAAAAACTAAAAAAACTAAAAGCGATCGATTTATCTCCGGTCTGAAACATCCCCAACTTCACCCAGTCGGCATTCAGTTCTTTGAATCGAGCTAATGAACAAAAATATCATCTTGCAACCAAAAGAAAAGCTGGGTATTTCCATCGAAAGTGCGTTGGCTTTTTCTTTTTCTTCTTCTTATCTTTTGGTATTCTTTGCAATGTTCTTTCCTTTTCGACTGCATTCCCGTTGGTGCCACCGTGCACCCGAGTGGACCAACTGGGAACCCTCTGGCGATGATCCCCTGCCTCCGAGCGCACCGTAAGCGCGGACCCCGGCACCTTCCTGGCCGCCGGATTGGCGCCCGCCGTGTATCGTGTCCGGCCGGTCGGGGATCACGCGGTGGCAGATCTGGGTGATCGTTCGGGTTGCCCTTCTGGCGATTCTTTCGTGGAGTTTGAGGATATGCTCTGCGTTTTCAGTGAAGAAAAACCGCTTTTTTTCATCATTTTGTTTCTTTAGGAGTGGGGCGGTTTTACTGTCGCTTCGTTACTTTACGTGAATCAACGGGGTCCGTTAGATGTCACAGGTGGCTTCATCCCACGAGGCCTGTCGGGTGGCCGGGCATATTTTTCGTGCCGGAAATTCGCGTTAGGGGGAAGAAAAAAACATGTGGAGACAGACCATCGGTGAACTTCTTTTCCCATCCGTCGTTCTTGCCTGTGGGCTCCCTGTCCTCGGGACTCGCGATAAATATCGCGTTTTCAAGATTCGAATTTCGAAATGAGAAAAATAAATTGACCAGCCCTTCGTGATTTAAGACGGGTCTGTAATTTTGTGTCGATTTGGGATAACAGTGGGTTTGTTCCCGCATGGATTGCATCGCGGAGATGCTGGCTCGAAAAGTTGTTTTTGTTGTTCAGTCTCTCTTGTTTCTTGCCAGTCGATCTTGTTCTTGGTCTTGTTTTTTTATCTTTGGCCAGTAAATGACGCGTTCGTATGTTGTGATAAAGAAAAGAAACGATGGGTTTTAGTGGAGGGAGAGGGACACGTAGGATAAGACCCCTTTTGTCGTAGTTCGGACGTAAGCTAAAAAAATGGGCGACTAGACCGACGAAGGTGGGTGATAACTCCAAAAAGATCAAACCTTTATTTTAGGACGAATGACAAAGCTCCATCCTCTTGACATTATCATCACATTTCTTGAGGTAGGCACGTCCTATGTTTGTTGTCTTTGTTTGTTTGCGGGGGGAGAGAGATGAGAGCTTGGGTTCGTGAAGTGGGTAGTTGCTTAGGCTCGAGCTCCGTCCGTGGTTTAAGACCAGATCAATCGCTTGCTCATGTGGAAGTTGAAATGTGACGAGGTCGTTCGTAGGGAGCACGTGGTTGGTTCTCCATTATCTTCGCTCGAGGGCGGGCAACTCCCGTTAGTGACTTCCCACCACCAATCCAGGCCGGCCTCCCGCAATTCGCGAGGAGGTCAATGTCTTGACAGAGCACATGCAAGCAAGCAAGCAAGCACTAGTCCCACCCACACGCGCCTATGGGCATATAAGGAGACTAGTTCAGATTCCTGACGAGAATTTTGCCGGCAAACAGCTAATAATGTTTGTTGATTTGATTGGTCTTGAGAAGTGTCCATGTGGAGTAGGGTGTTCTTGGGCAACCCTGTTGACTTTCGAGCTTGAACGTTAGTACTCCGTGAATCATTCGGGGTCGGTCGATTCCATTATATTATGGTATTTGAGTGTTGCATTGGAGGACGTCCGTTGCTCCTTTTGTTGACTTTTGAGGATTTTTATTAGACCCTACTTCAGGATCTCCGAAATCTCAGTTTTAGGCCATGGCTTCTGCTTTTTGAGCGGTGGAAGCTTGTTATTCAAGGAAATATAATGGGGGAATAACGGGAAGTACAAGCTGTTTGAAGAGCTAATGAAGGTGGAATCTGGGGAAGGATTCCTGCTTGCGCATGCTTCGGGCTTTGTCGAAGTCAACTATGATTCCTTTGATATCGAAATGATGGGTTTCAAAAGATGGCAAAAGCCATCATTTGTGTAAATTAAGGTAGTTAATTGCATTCAAACATCTAAATTTATCTAAGATCTGAACGCACGGTCAAATGCGCAAAACATTCTGTATGGGTTCCGAGAAAAACTTTCAGCAGAAATCAACTTATGGATGCGAGTGCTGCTCGCGGCTCTTATTTTAATGAGATGATTGAACAGATGCGAAGCAATTACTTATTCACCGCATTTAATAGAAGTGATCTGCCAAACATCTGATGCTGCATGGCAATTTCTGGGGAAATAGGAGGGGTGTAGGTGGCGTCCTCTCCTGTGAATGGAGATGGACATGTCAAGGTTCATCTTGGTTCCACCAAAATTTACATGGGATTGTACCGGTACTGCATAGAATAGTGGCTTATATAAGTGCATGGCAAGTGTTCAACTTCATCTGTTCCGAGTAACGAGGTGAAGCTTGTGTTGCGCCTTGCAATGCTCTCTTCCATTTTGGCCTTGTGTTTTCTTGCAGTGTCGTGTTTAGGATTCAAGACGACTGAATTAGAAGTGATTGTATCTGTTTCTATAATGCAGGGAAGAGGAAGATGGTGCCAAGGTGGTAAGCGTGAATAACCTCAATAATCCGTACAAGGATCAGCCTCATTTCGATCGCAGATTCAAGTTGTCCCTGAACAAGCTCCATGCGTGGAACTTGCTAGACTATGAGAGGGTTGTCATGCTCGACGCGGACAACCTCTTCCTTGGAAAGACTGATGAATTGTTTCAATGTGGCCAGTTCTGTGCCGTGTTCATCAATCCTTGCATCTTCCACACTGGCCTCTTCGTGTTGCAGGTAGAATTTCGCTCTTGCCCTTTATCGAATCTAGAAATTCATGTAGCTGTCGGAACATACAAGAAAAAAGTTAGGGAAATGATTGCCTACTTATGGCAATATCCATTATGAACTTTTTCTTCTCATTTTTACCTTGCAAAGTTCTGCATGTGACATATTTCTGTTTGTCTTTATGAATGTGTATCTGCAGCCGTCACATGAGGTGTTCAAGGACATGCTTTATCAGTTGGAAGTTGGTAAAGAAAATCCAGACGGTGCAGATCAGGGTTTTATCGGTGGCTACTTCCCTGATTTGCTCGATCAGCCCCTGTTTCATCCACCTGCGAATGGCACTAAGCTCGATGGAAAATATAGGCTTCCTTTGGGTTACCAAATGGATGCTTCCTACTACTGTAAGTTACAGGAAAATAGCCTTTTAGCACAGCCCGTGGAGGACATTATTTGATTGGCCTTAATCGCTTGTTGCCTTTGGTGTTCAGATCTTAGACTTCGGTGGAACATCCCCTGCGGTCCAAACAAAGTGATCACTTTCCCAGGTGCACCGTGGTTGAAGCCATGGTACTGGTGGTCGTGGCCCGTCCTTCCTTTAGGAATATCTTGGCACGAGCAGCGGCGTAATACTCTTGGGTAAGATCAGGAGGATGAGGAATTTCCTTTCAATGATCTATCGTCCTTCTGTGAATGTCAATACAAACCAGCGAAAGAAATCAAGATATTGCTGTTGATTTCAACATGATATTGCTGCCTTTTTCCCGAAATTTGGAATGACGAGAGCAGAACTAAACTCATTCTCTTTTCATGTGGCACGTTGAACCAATCTGTCTAAAATCCACACGTCGCAATTTTGCAGAAGCTTATCCACTCATTGTTCTTTGTGCAGGTACGGCGCGGAAATGCCTTTTGCGCTGATCCAAACTGTGTTTTACCTAGCTATGATCGCAATGACGCGTTTGGCACGGCCAAACTTCTCCAAGCTGTGCTACAGGCGGACCGACAAGAACACCTCCTTAATCCAGACAACCCTCAAATTGGTAGCCATCTGGTCCATCCTCGCCGCCTACACTGTCCCATTCTTCCTCATCCCTCACACGATTCATCCCTTGCTGGGTTGGAGTCTCTATTGTCTCGGGTCCTTCTCTCTCTTGTCCATCACGATCAATGCCTTTTTGCTTCCCACTCTAACGATCCTGGTCCCATGGTTCGCGATCATCGGGGTCCTCTTCGTCATGGCGTTTCCTTGGTATCGGGATGGTGTTGTGAGGGCGCTTGCTGTGTTCGGCTACGCATTCTGCTGCGCGCCTCTGGTGTGGACATCCTTGGTGAAGGTCATGACGAGCCTTCAGGTATCGCTCGAGAGAGAGGGTTTCCTCCCGAGATTGGGCGAGCCATCCCCATCTCAGGGGTTCAACAAACTGTACTGAAGGCGCACGTTCTGGACAAACACCTGATGTTTATATAGGATTTTGCATCGACAAGGGAATTCCACAAGGAAAGAGCACACGGGTTCGGAAGCCGCCGGTCGGAGCAGTGGAGATCAATGGGGGGGAAGTTTGACATTTTTTGTACTTCCTGCATTCTGTACCATAATTTTTTTGAAAGATTTATTGAAACAGGGAAGATTGCTTCTATTGTGCTAAATTTATTGCATTGTTTTTCTTCTGTGAACTGTTCCTATGGGCATCTAGTGAGACTAGGGACACAATACATGGAAGATTGAACTTGAAATGACCATTTATTCTAGGAAATTTTTTAACCAATGCTGCTCTCGGAGTGTGCTATTTGACCAATCTTTTGCTGCGGTCATCAGACACTTGCTGTTCGTATATGCTCCAGCAAGTAGCTGGAGATGCGGAGATTGCATTCAAGCTAAACACCGATGCGGAAAAAACCTGTTGCATTAATATAAATTTAGTTATAAATCTTTTAATTACATTAAATTAGTCCTAAACATTTTTACATTGATACAAATTCAGTCCATTCCATTAATTTTGACTGAGCAATGCTACCGTGACATTTTTTAAATAATTTTTTTTATTTTTTTCGAATTTTTTTATTACTTTTTTATTATTTTCCCTCTCTTTTTTTCCTTGGACTTTCCTTTCGATAGCTGACATTGGCCACTAGGCAAGGGCAACGAAAACCTCGTCAACCGCCAACAAGGATCACGACCCTCGCCTTGCCTCACCAAGGGGTGAGGTCGCCTCCCCTACAGCCTTGGGCGAGGCCAAGTGAGGGCCGCGATTATCGCCGATGGCCGACAAGGGCTTCGCGCCCTCACCTAGTGGCCAAGGAGCCTCGCCGTGAGGAAAGTCCATAGAGGAAGAAGAGATAAAAGTGAAGAAAAAGGAAAAGAAAAAAATAAAAAACTCGAAAAAAATAAGATATTACTGAAAATTATCATATTAGTATCAATCGGCCAAAATTAATGGGATGGATTGAATTGATATTAATCTGAAAAAAATTAAAACTAAATGAATCCAATTGGAAGGGTCGCTTCGACCCGTCTCTATCTCTCTCTTCAAGTTTTCGGAGAGCGAAAGGAGGTTCTCTTCTCTGAACTATTAAGGGGAAGAAGAAAAGGGCATCCATCATTGACTTGGGTCTAAAAAGATTCGATTTTTTGTATTTTTCCGAGCTGAATTTCGGGAATTATAGCTTCCTCTCCAGTACTCATTGAAAGAGCACCCCCGTCGCTGCTCCCTCGCAGATTCATGGAGTTAGAAATCTGAAGGGGGGCACGCTGATGATGCAGATCCGAATGAAACCCCACGTTGGGTTCTTCGTCCCGGTTGCCCTGCATCGATCCCTGTCGTCGCTTCCTCCGAATTCAGTCGCCTGACCCATGGTATCATTGCTTGCCACTGTTCGAGTTTCAGTACTTGTGCTTGAGTGCTGGCTGTCGTTTGAGTTTCTGTCTATCTTACCTGCTTGTTGAAATGTCTCTGTGAAAACAAAAGGTGTTCTTTTTGGGTTTGCTCTAGTGGTTCAAGCACGACTGATGCTTTTGGGTGGAGTGGTAGTTGCAGTAGGTACTAATTTCCTGGGAGTGGTGAGAGAGTGAGGGTTGTTTGCAGTCCCGAGTCGACTCGGTTCTTAGTTTGTGGCACGAACTCTATAAAATTTAGCTGAACATGCCTCTCAAACATGGACATCAGCATCTGATGATAGCATGTGGACACCGCCTCTGTTTCATCAACGAGATGAATTAGTTTGCTGCTACTTTTTTGCTCGACAATTCCATTTCCGCCAAATGCGCTTTTCTGTATTTTTAACTTCTTTTATTATTAAAGAAAAATGCATTCAAATTTCTACTTCTGCATTAGGCATTATCAGCTTGCAATTATGCTCTGATCACAGTGGATTTAATCCTTTTTTCCGAAATTGTTGGTGATTTTATTCTGTTTAGCTGGCTTTTCTTGTATGCTTTTTACACGATGGAAGAAAAATGAAATCTTGGGCCTTCTTTTTCTCTGTTGAATTTTTCTCATCATAGCAGGTACGCTCAGTGGGACATTGACCAACTCTCTTGTCCTAATTTTCCATCACAAGGTTGACTATTTTACCTGCCTATCACTGTTCTTTCTTAAGGAAGTGGGGTAATTTACTAGTGGTTGACTTTGAATGCTATACATACACCACGTGTCAATCATAGGATTCGAAGATATAATCTGCCAATTATTGTTCTTCCTCATCCTAGATGCCAATGACATCAATATAACCTTATCTGGCAGCTACCATATGGGAACTAGCTAGGCACCAGAACAGAAGATATCTGCTCCGGCCAATACTACTTCAATTTGTCAGCTTCTATTTTATTGCTTGCTTGAGATTCCATTTCAGATTTGTACATTAAACTCCCAAACTCTTCCCTTGATTGCCTTATTATCAACCAGCAAAGACATTCAAAACTCAAAGATGCTCACCATCTCGGATGAGAAACTCTTCCACAACTGCCTGCTCGCTCTCTACCTCATTGGACCGCCCACCTTCATCTCCCTACGTTACATCCAAGCCCCTTATGGCAAGCACCACCGCTCAGGGTGGGGCCCCACCATCTCCCCAGCCCTTGCTTGGTTCCTCATGGAAAGCCCCACTCTTTGGCTCACGCTCTTGATTTTCCCCTTTGGCAAAAACTCCTCCAACCCTAGATCCCTCATTCTCATCTCCCCTTTCATCTTTCACTACTTCCACCGAACAATCATATATCCGCTGCGCATCAGATCAAGCGGTGGTCAGAGAAGTACTCAACCAAATGCTGCGAATCGTTTTCCGGTCACTGTGGCCTTCATGGCATTTGGGTTCAATCTCTTGAATGCTTACGTACAAGCCAGGTGGGTGTCTAATTACGAGGGTGATGGTGCTGCTGGTGGGTGGTGGTTTTGGGGGAGATTCTTGGTGGGGTTGGTGATATTTGCGAGTGGGATGTATATGAACGTGTGGTCGGACATGGTGTTGGTGGGGTTAAAGAGGGAAGGGAAAGGGTATAGAGTGCCAAGAGGAGGGTTGTTCGAGTTTGTGAGCTGTCCCAATTATTTTGGAGAGATTGTGGAGTGGCTGGGATGGGCTGTGATGACATGGTCTTGGGCTGGCTTAGGGTTCTTCCTCTACACGTGCGCCAACTTGGTGCCTCGGGCTCGTGCAAACCACAGGTGGTATTTGGATAAGTTTGGGGAGGAGTATCCCAAGAGCAGGAAAGCTGTCATTCCATTCTTGTATTGATCAATTCATAGGACGCTTGCAAACAGGGAAATGAAATGGATGAAACTGGAAGTGATTTGTACCCAACGTTTCTTCTTGTTGGAGCTTTTCCAAGAAAAAATTGTAATCCCCCCGAATAATGGAGTGATCAGTGGATATTGCTTACTATGTTGTTCAATTCTGAAGTATGAACACCATTGGCAGCCTGATTTTCTGTAAATAAGAGTTGAATCTGGTCATTATCACGCCCATTTTTTTAACATGCTATATGTTTTAGTTCTTGGCAAAAGCCAGAGCAAGAAATAATTGCCATGCAATCCAATGCCCTGGACTTGAAGATGGATAACGGCTGTTTTCTATTCTCTCTGTTTTTGAGTGTCGAGTCGACAATTTCGTTTTCTTTTTTCACTCACTTGAGACTCAAGGTTCAAAATATTCACCTGACTCTTGTGATAGAAATGGACACAGGGATCAGCATGTCGAGTTCAAAAAAGAAGAAGAGACTTTCTCGGCCTTTTGGCTAGGATGAAGGGCGACTTTTTTTCTCTTGATTGTTCACTTCTGGAGGAGAAACTCGTACCTAAATATGTTCATAGTATCTCCCTAAACGTAAGAAATAGATTGTAATCAGGGGATATCAAAAAACACAGACAGACAATATATAGAAAGGAAAGTGGCAAACCCATTACCAACGGTGAATATTTTGTTGTAATTACAAAACAATGTCAATTAGTCTGTTAAATGATCAGGACATTACATAAAGATTCATCGATTCAAAATGTTGCAATCCACCATGAGTGGCAATCCACGTTCCCTAACATTACCTCAATATTTTATATTGATTCTAACACGACATCAAAAATGAATTCAAATCACTATCTCTTTATGAGTCAAAAAAACAAAAGAAATTTTTTAAGAAATGCTATAACATGGACAAACTATTTCACAAAGGAATATGAGAATCGAGTAAAGAGAGTGCATCCTGGATTTTCACATAAGCTTATGGGACCTTTTTATTTTCTTGAGCAAATGAAATCTTCATGATATCATCAGTAATGTCGTCCTTCTTCACAGGCTCACTCGAGCGTCGAGCTACTCTGTGGTCAGAATTCTAAGACGCGCAGGCGGACAGCCAGACAGACAAGAGGGAGGCCGAGGTCCGAGGTGTCTCTGTCCCAATGGCGTTCCCCTTATCGCCTTCCGCTCCCCTCCGCCTCAAACCCTACTCCACCCTCCGCCTCCTCGCCCTCTGCTCCTCCAATCCCCTCTCAAAGCCCCGACCTTTCCCTCCCTCCGCGGCCGCCGCCGCCCCTCGCCACCCCTTCCCGCCCCCGCCACCGCCCCCCGCCGGAGATGCCTCTGCACCGCGATCGCCGCCGCCCTCCGGTCCGGCGAGGCCGTCGAGGCCAAGAAGTCGGAGCTCGCGGACCCCCCGAGGGGCGAGTTCGGCGGCAGGGTCGGCGAGTTCAGGAAAAGGTTGAAGATTTCGGAGATCAAGGGCGGCCCCGAAGAAGGGTTGGGCCTGGTCGGGCAGACGCTGACGGTCATGGGATGGGTCCGGACCCTTCGTGCTCAGAGCAGCGTCACGTTCATCGAGGTAATGATTGATTCTGTATGCGAATTTTTGGCTCGTGGCATTGATTGTTTATTTTGTGGGTAATGGGAATGTTGAGTTCCATGGAGTAATCTATCATTGGTGATTTGAAGCTTTTAGTTGGCTAAGCTAGTGAAGCACAGCATTTGCAGGATCACTTCTGAAGGAAAAAAAAAAAGGAGTTTAGTATCTCGGATTCTATTAAAGAATTTATCTTTTAAGCTAATATATAGTACCATCATAATGCTTGGATTCGTTTGTGCCACGAATGTTCCGTATGGGTTAAGTGTTCAGTGTAATTAAGCATTTCGATGGTGTATTGGTTTTCTCTTCCATTTCCGATGTAGGTTAATGATGGTTCCTGCCTCTCGAATATGCAATGTGTCATGGATTCGGATGCTGAAGGTTATGATCAGGTAATCCTGCAAGCAATAAAATTTTTGGTCTGCATACATTGTGCTAGCTTTCATGAGATCGGGAAACTCTCATGCTTCATTTTATCTTGCAGTTATTTTCATGGTTATGATGCATATTTTTCTGAAGGAAATGGTTTCACATGAGACTAGGGCAATATATGCACTCCTTTAGAGGCATCTCAGAGGTGTGTTTTGTTAATTTCTGGGGTAAAATCATAGGTAGAATCTGGCTTGGTGTCAACCGGTGCATCAATTTGGATACAAGGGATCCTTGTCGCCAGCCAAGGATCAAAGCAGAAGGTGGAATTGAAGGTCAAGAAAATTATGTTGGTATGGAGCTATCGGAATTTTTGAATATGTTATTATGTGAAGTGATCCAATTTCATCACTTGTGCTCAATTTTTTAGCTAAATCAGCGACGCTGTTGTGCTCATAGTTTTCTTGACAGGTTGGCAAGAGCGATCCTTCCTATCCCATTCAAAAGAAAAGGGTCGGCAGGGAGTTTCTAAGAGAAAAGGCTCATCTTCGACCCAGAACAAACACATTTGGTGCGGTAAGAATCTGTTTCTTGTGATTTTTAATGCATAGTTGCTTTAAGCTTACTGCTCGATGTAATAGCATACAGAAGATTGGTAGATGCTGTGGTGTCCTCCTATCATGCATATTCCCCCTTCGGTTCACTTGTTTTTACAGGTGTTATCTACCCCATAATTTCCTCTTGGCAATTTCCAGAAGGTTTTTAATATGGGTTGTTCTGGATCTCTTTCTACTGCTTTTTTATTCAGCCTTGACTTTGAAATATACTTCAGAACTGATTGAGCTGAAAGCACCATTCTCCGTGGTATTATGATTGTTTGAATTTGTATTGGTGGTTGATTTAGTGCATTTTAATAGACTCCTATTGATACTTTAGATATTCAAGAATTATCGAACTGGGAAGAAACTTTAAAGTAAAGAGCTATGGAAGCAAAGCACCCCTCTTTTCCTTCTGGGAAGTGGACTACACCTGCAGGTCTTTAAAGTTTTCTAGATGTTCTGTTGGAATTCATGCAGCTTTTTTAACACAGAAGCAGTGTTGAAAATCACTTTGAGAGTGTTAGTTTTGCTACTTCAAATTTGACTTCTCCTTGTTATGAACGAGTTTCTTGTGCTGCACAGTATTCTTAAAATAAAGACAATTGGTTATTCTTTTTGTGAGATCTCATCCAAAACATTTGGAGAAAAGAGTGATTTATTCAAGAATGTCCGAGCAAACTTTCATCACATTGGGATTTGCCTGTTTCGGCGACACATTTAGGATTATGTTGATGTTGTTCCTTGATTTCCAGTTTATGATGAGAACATTCAACTCCATTGATGATGTCAACTATAGTAATTCCAGTATCGTGATCGAGTTCCTTCTTTAAAATAGGTACCTGATATAGGACATCTAGTTGACTTTGACAAACTATGAACTTTTTTCTTTAATTATTGAATGTTGACGTTTCACTTTTGCAAGAATCAATCATTTATTTGTCTTGTCTGCTCCTTTTGTTGAATATCTTGTCTCAATCAAACTTGTGATGGCATTGATTTTGTGAGATCTTGCAATTATTCAATTTCATGCTCTTACATGCATCATTTGACGGAATTTCTGAAGTGGCAAATATTTTGAAGCATCTATTTTCTTCTTTAACTCTCTCCAAATCTAGGTTGCAAGAGTCAGGAATGCTTTGGCCTATGCTACACACAAATTTTTTCAAGAAAATGGATTTGTTTGGGTGTCAAGTCCCATTATCACTGCTTCTGACTGTGAAGGAGCAGGAGAGCAGTTTTGTGTCACTACTTTGGTATGTATCCTTCTTTGATTTTTACATATTACAAAAATATGTTCTGCAGTTTATAATGTTATCGTCTATTGCATCCACAGATTCCAAGTTCAGGAGAAACTACCGCTACTCCCATCGATGCCATTCCAAAGACTGAAAATGGTTTAATAGATTGGTCACAAGTGAGTTGACTTGCTATTTGGAGATAACATTTTGAAAGGGCTACGTGTTTGTTCTGTCTCTATTTCCTAAGTGCTTTCTTGTTTAGCATGATTCTTTCTTTTAATTTCCTGGTGCAACATGCAGGATTTTTTTGCAAAGCCAGCATTCTTGACTGTCTCTGGCCAACTCAATGCCGAAACATATGCTACTGCTCTCTCTGACGTATGTCGTTATCCTCTCCTCCGTTTCAGCATCAGATTTGCGGAAGTAAGAGCGTGTGTTCATTATAATTGTAGGTGTATACATTTGGACCCACTTTTCGAGCTGAAAATTCCAACACAGCAAGGCATTTGGCTGAATTTTGGGTGAGAAGTGTCTATTTTTGCTTTCCATTTATTATTGAAAACAACTCTTTAAAATAATCTTTTTCAATAGCTTTGAAATTTGTATCCATCCTGTAGATGATTGAACCTGAACTTGCCTTTGCTGATCTGGATGATGACATGGCCTGTGCAACTGCCTATCTCCAGTATGTAGTATGTTACCTTTTCACTGGCCTTTCCTAGTTGGAGCTCTTATATAGGAAGATTTTGTTTCTGGATTTACATCCAACAAATGCTTTTATTCGTTGAAGGTGAGGCATGTACTTGAAAATTGCAAGGAAGATATGGAATTCTTTAATACCTGGATTGAGAAAGGAATAATCGACCGACTGACGGTATGAGTTATTATTGATGAAGACGTTTTTGTTTGTCATGTAGATTTGATGCATTTGAGGGTGAAGTCTTTTGGACTATAGGTGTATGATCTGATGTGTGGGAGATCATTTCCTTGCTTCACAGGATGTAGTTAATAAAGACTTTGTGCAGTTGAGTTATACTGATGCTGTTGAATTACTTGTCAAATCCAAGAAGAAGTTTGAATTCCCGGTAATTCTCTTTCTTATGCTAAATCAGAGCATATTTTTCCATCGCATAGCTTGGCTATGTCTAAAGAGTTTTTAAAAGTATCTTCTAAAGGTAGAAAAGCTTAGCATCATGGAACTCCATTTTCTTTTATCTTTAAACTGAAACACGATGCAGAATGATCTTTTCTTGTTATAGAGTGGTTTTGCTGATTTATAGGTGAAATGGGGCTGCGATTTGCAAAGCGAGCATGAGCGTTATATCACGGAACAGGTCTTTCATGGATGCCCAGTAATCATTAGAGATTATCCGAAGGTATGAGCCATAGTCTCCCTGCATTCTTTCTGTTAAAGCACCCCCCACCCCGCAGCCCCTGCTCCGAAACCCAAAAAAAAAATTTCAGCTTTCAGTTAGCATAATTTCTTGCCTATGAAATGAACAATGCACTGAAAGCTTCTTTATACTAAATAATTTAGGATATCAAAGCATTTTATATGCGGCAAAATGACGATGGAAGGACAGTTGCTGCTATGGATATGTTGGTGCCTCGGGTAAACTCGACTTCTTCCTTTTCTCTTCTATCATATGCCCTTCCTGATTAAAAGTCTACTGGGCGGCCAGTTTTAACAAGCATGAGGTGATGACATTGGCTGATTAATCCACACGATGAAAATGAAGCTAATAAGGGATTTCTCCCACAGAAAATTTAATAAAAAGAAAAAGGAGGAGAAAAAGGACCAAGGCTGATGTATCAGTTACTTAGAACCACCCTTTCCTTGGCCTTAGGCCTTAGGCCCATGCCTGAGTCCCACCATTAGATCCCCATCTTTATTTACCCGAAGGAAGAAAAGTGAAAATAAGCTCTACATAGATAGAATCTTCAGTTATAAAGGTCTGTTAAATTCGGATATTCAGGAAAAGTGACTTGTACCACCTTTCCGACAGATCAACAGGTTGTTTGTGTTCCTCTAGTTCCAGCACATCTATTTTTTCCTGGTTTAAGTGACTCTGGGATGTGTATTATAACTTGGATGACTAATAAGCCTTTCAATTGGAGAGAGCACATGAATGGATTTTAGATCATTTCTGTCCACATATCACTATGTCTTAGCCTAGTAGTACTTCAATTGACAAAGTTGAGGTAAAATCAGCATAAACCAATGGGACTACCAGAGTATATAAAAATTGCCAACGATGGGTCATTCTACAGCCAAATTGTTTCCAAGACATACCTCTTAACAGATGGGTGGGTAAAAGGTTGTTTTCGGGCTTTCATGTCTAGTCTAGCTTTTTCTCTTTCTTATTAAATGGTGACTCTTTTGCAGATTGGGGAGCTCATTGGAGGAAGCCAAAGAGAAGAAAGGCTTGAGTATCTAGAAGCTCGTCTAGATGACTTAAAGCTGAATAAAGACAGCTACTGGTGGTATCTCGATTTGCGGCGCTATGGTTCAGGTGAGTGAGTTTCTGTTTAATCATATATTCCGATGTCCAAGCAGGCAATTTTGAACAACCATGATTGAAAACTGCGGCTTTTCATCCTCATGTGGCAGTTCCTCATGCGGGATTTGGGTTGGGCTTCGAGAGGCTTGTGCAGTTTGCCACTGGCATAGAGAACATAAGAGACGCGATACCTTTTCCTCGGACGCCTGGTTCATCTGAGTTCTAGTAGGATTATTCTTCTCTAACGTTGTTGCCGAGTTGCAGCTCAAGTTTCTCCTTTTTGGCCTCTAAACTAGGCAGTCTTTTTGAAATTTAAATTTAGAAGTTTATGTATATATATCATTCTTTAAGGCTATTCTACTTCTCTATTTCTTTATTCTCCGAAACAGGTTTGGAATAGAAATCCATTTGGTAACGCAATTTGATATTTCTATTTTTGGAACAGATTTCTATTCCAAAAATTGATTTGAAGAAAAAATCAGAAGTTAAAATTTTTAACTTCTTAATTTCTAAAATAGAAGTTCCAGAAATTTTGTATGCGCAGCGGCCTAACGATGCCATGCTCATTGTATTTGCAAATTGGCATTAGGCTTTGCAAGGGTATGGATCTCCGTAAAGGAAGTGCCCTCAGGAACGTGGTCTATCTTGTGCGTCGGACCAATATAATCTATTCCGTTGAAATTTAGGCCGATCGAAAGGCAAAGGCTACGCCTCATCATTCTTGACACTTGATTTTGTGATTAGTGATTACCGAAACCGTGTGTCGGCAGACGTCTATTTCACAAACCTCTGCTTATGAGAATCCGCCCGTCGTTGTGGAGCACGCAGCTGAGTATTAAGTAGCATACCATTTGTCATTAAGGGTAGGCCTTCGATGCACTCGACTATGTAATTTCATGTGGGTAACGCACTGCATGTGAAGATGTTAAATAATCTTGGCTTGCCCTCGATCAGTTTCAGTTTTATCAAATGTCGAAGACGGATGATGTGGTGGTAGGAGGGAAATTGACCCCTCTATCATCGGCTAAAGATGCGTCATGAGGTTTTGTCCTGTTCGAAACCTTTTGCGCCTCCGAAAGCAGCAAACTGCGAAGCGAGCTACCAGAACAAAAGAAATCAAAGTTCAGAAAAGGACGAAGCGAGCATCAGAAAGTACCCGATGCGCAATTTGGTTGGTGTGTCAATCTAACTACGAGAAAATTCCGATTGACATTGGCTAAGAGAAACAAACTTAAGATCTGTGTTAATTTTCTCTCGAAATGAAAAGAAAAAAATTACAGCGTCTATGACAGATCGACTCTATATTGCAGTTGAGCATCGGAATAGGCCAAAAAGATTAAAAAAAGGGGTTACAAAAGAAGAACCACCAAGCCAACTTACGCTTTTACAATTCAGCAAGGCTCTCCTTCCTCCCTGTGAACCATCTGAATGTTCTCCTTTCAGGGACTATCTGTTTCCAAACAAATGAACAAATGAACTATACAAAAGCCGCCCCTGCAGACTTTTCTATTCTCGTATGTATAGAAACCCATCCCTCGTCCTAACATCAATTGATAATTAAGGTAATTTATCAGCCTTCAACTGTGAAGAATATACCTGGGTGTAGATCCACTTTTGGTAAAGTGCTGGCGTAGGTGGTCCAGATCCGGTGCTTGCAAACATCTAAAACTATTCAAGATAATACAGGAGCTGGCTTGTGTGACCTTTCATCATTTTTATAAGATGAAGCGGCAATGGAACTCCGATTGATCACACAAAACAAAACTTGAATATTTACATGTTCCAACTCTCTGCTCAGAGTTCTTCTGACCGAAGAAAGTTTCTGCTCAAAGTTCCACTTCATGAAGGTCATCTGCAAAACCTCCACCATTCATCGGCATGGGCATCGAAGTAGGATTGCTTGGCATATAAGCTGAAGGAGGCATGCCCAATGCCTCACCTAAAGGTTTTATCTCTGCATTCTTAGGTGGATTCAATGCATCATTGAAGCTTCCACTCCATGATGCTGTTCGGCGCGAGTGAGATTGGAAAGAACCATTTTCATTTGATGCAGCCCCTTTGCTTGGGATGTTACCCATGCTTGGGAACCTTTGCATGGCTGTCGAAGGAGGTGCAGAAGTCTTGAATAAGTCATATGCAGAGGATGTCGAAGGTTCTTCAGTAGTTGAGGTTTCCTCTTGTGCACTTTCAGCTATGGCCTCCATCGTCTGGTCACCTGATGATACTACTGGGGTGGGAATGAAAAACTTTGCATTGGCAGCAACTGCAGGTTTAACGGCTGGCACAGATGGTGACTGGAATAAGTTTGCGGGGCTACCACCACCTTGGTTGAAGGTGTCAACGTACCTGTCAAATCAACACAGAAAGGTTTTTACCTGTTTCTTATAAAAATGAACTAAAAGAAATGAAATCCCCAAAAAATAAATTATCCGTCAGCATTCATTGTCTAAAATGATTTTAAGTGAAAGAAATGATGAAATATCAACCCCAATCAATGTCAGAATAAGATATCATCCAACAAGATCATGTCCTGTGACAACAACAATAACTTTAAGTCGTTACAAAAAATAAGCACTGTGGAGTGTCACATAATTATGACTAAGAAAGTACCTTGATCTAACGCCCATACGCCCTCGAGCGGAGAACTGATTTGAGCTGGGTGGAATGGGTGGAATTCCTGAGGTGTGGTCTGACGGTGTTGGACTTCTAAATTCAGGACTTCCATTGGGGACAAGTCCTTCACTCTTCAGTGCTGACTTCACATTGTAGTCAGGCATTCCGTTCTGGAATACTGCGGTTGTCGGAGGAGGAGCGAAGGCAGGTTCCTCAGCAGGAGGTTGAGCACCTTCCTCTACCCATCTCTTTAGCTTCTCGTCATAGTAGAACTTATTCGTTTCGCCCAGTTTAGCCTTCAAATTACATGGCAGGCGACACAACATTCAGATCAGTTGCAGATATTGCTAATACAAAAGATTTAGCACAATCCATTAGTACTAAACCAAAGTACCTGACGATCTGAGCGTGGTCTCATTACTAGCCCCACGGTCTTCTGTAAAAGCTGCGAGCCAAAACCAAACCTACTAAAGCGGGATGTCCTCTCTGACACTGAAGCCTTGCCCTGAGCATTAGCCGAGGTTATGTCATTTGATGAATCAACCTGATCAGAACTTAAACCAAAATCAGAAACATTGCGACTTCAACATTAACAGAAGTTTTCAAGCAAAAAGCAGAACACTCCAGAAAGTCTCTCTTTAATTGCAAATACCCAAACCTGTCTAGGAGTCCTCCCAAAATCTGGTTCTGAGACACTTCTGTTTTGCATTGTCATTTTGTTGCTATCAGCCGGCCACTCCATTGAAGCAGATGGCATTAAAGATGACATGGCCATTGTTGATTGGCTACTCAAAACTTTAGTAGCCACTGGCTGTTGGAATTGTTCGATACCTTGAATACTTGCTTGAGATGTTGATGGCGCAGGTGGTGGTAACCCCCCAACAACCCGATGCGCAGTATTGTCAAAAAAATTGAGCAGTTTACCAACTAACTTTCCCGGAGCCAAGTTTGCTGAATACCCACCCTACAAACAAGCTGTCCGTCAAAATGGTGATCGTGATAAATATCCATTACTCACTCATAATTTAACCAGTCAAAGGATGGGACCTCAGTCTGCTAACTAGCTATGTGGTGTATGGTCTAAACTAACAGAACTCACCTGTTGATGGGTTCTAATCCTCTCCTCAAGAGATAAAACCGCTTGCTTCCACATCTCTACTTCGGGGGCTCGCCCAGTTTTCAGAGATTTCAACAGTGCTTGGCAGTACCTAAAAGACCATGCCACATTAGACTAAATGCTGTTTGAAAATGTCAAAATAACAGGAAAAGGCCCAATGCTTACTTCAGTGAGTCAGAAACTTTTCCCACTTCAGCCAACATATAGGCATATATGAGCTTATATGGCTGGAACGGTAGCAGGATAAACTGAGAGTTTCCTAGCACTTTTGAATATTCATATAACTCCGTCCTCTGTCCAAAAAACATGGAACAATAAGCTTCGCACGTTAAAATACAATTTTCTCACACTGACAAGATAAAGCAGAGGTACCAGACTTATGGTTATATACAAGTAATCAATGTGTTATGACTAATGATTCAAAACTGATCTTAGCTTCCTCTAAGAAGTGCATTAGATCAACACCGATCAAAGGCATCACTGGGGTAGCAGCCTAAAAAATTTTCATCTCCCACAACATCTGTCTCACCAACATCCGAATATCATCATCACTAAGATAGGATCAACCAATGCATTCCAATCTTATTAATAGGATATCCAACTAGTTCAGAGCCACAGACTTTCTGAACAGGCACTATTCAAGTAAACAACAGGGCAATGGACCTACAGCTTTTGTCTGAACTTGGCATTTTACATGCCTGCCAACTGGGTTTGTGTGTGCGTGCATGTGTCCTATACTTCCTACCTAATCTGAACAGCATACAGATAGCCATTACAAGGAAACCCGTTCCTATATCAACCTTCTATTCTACCGCAAACACATCAAGAAACACAGTGGAGTTCACTATTTGAGGAAATGATCAACATTTCTCATTTCTACAGCTGTCGGAACAAATAAATTCAAATCTCTCCTTTCTGAAACAAAATTAACAGTAGTCCTCAAAGTCAAATCCCCAGCAAGATACCAAGGACGAAGAACTAAAAGTAAAAATAACTAGTGCTACGCAAAATTCTCGTCAAAACGGTATAAGAGATTCTAGTACCCTGATGATATCAAAAGCAGGAAAGACAAGGATTTGTGCAAGTTCCAAGCATCTTAATCACAATTTCTTCTGCCAATAAACCTCAACATGGCACCATATTTGTTTAAGGTAGATCTAACAAGATAAAAAAGTCAACAGACCTCACAGAACAAGCAAACAACAAGGTGGGAAAATAAATAAATAAGCTGCATAGCATGCGTATGGCCAACATAAAGTGCATGCACACTTTATATTTTCTAGAGATGGAAGTACAAAGTTAATCAGAAAAAAGAAGCATACAAGACTAGAGACCGAGGCAATCTGTTAGTCATAAGAAGTTTACACAGCAACATCACAAAAGATCATTGGTACACACGTACCTCCAAGAAATATCATTTCTGGAACACTCATTTAATAAGCATGCAGTCTACTGAATGAATCATGGCATAAGAAAATGAAATTACAATAAAAAGCTGACAGCCAAATGAGACGGCAATACCTGTATAGACCCTGGACTAGCGTAAGTTCGTGGACACTTCCAGTGATCTGCTCCCACAAGACAGAGTCTTGCGGTGTCTGAATATGACTCAAAATTTGCTTCGGCCACTAGATAGCATATATGTGCTGCAATTATCTGAACCATAAATCTTGTGTAAAGACTCGATGGCATTGATTCTTGTGTAAGACTCAATTACAAATCTCCCATTCCTGTATGCAGGGGATAAAACAAATGCTAACTCACATACCTCACTTCTTTCCTTCCATAGAGAATCCCCAAGGTGAATAATTACAAGCTCGTCATCTTTGGTTCTGTTTGCAGCAATTACAGCCAGATTTTCCTCCCAGTCGTCAAGCATACCATTGGTCCCAGGCTGCGAAGAAAGCAAAATATTAGTTAATTTTGTATAGATCATAACTACAATCGTAGAGTCAGTTATGATGCCGATGTCTCCCAACAGAGACACATTGTCAACTGTGAAGATATAACAATGAGATCAATTCAGTCATAAATAATCCAAGAGCTTTCACTCATTATAATGATATAAGTTTGGTCCATTTCCTACAATAAAAACTAGGAAGATCCACCAGATACAAGGTTCAACAGATGCAGAATAAGTTTCATGACCAACTAAAAATAGGATGGCCACCCGAACACACCTGAGCAGGACGTTGAGACATAATTGTGGTAACAGGAGCACTAACGGGGTTGGTGTCTGCTGAAAAGACTTCAGCTGGTTGACCTGCAATAAGCAAGCACAATGTCCGCAACGGTGATCCAGGTACCATCTGTAAGAGTGCCATTTGCTTTACAGTATCAACGTAAAACTGCAAGAAGCCAATTCCAATCCAAGAACCAGAAATACAGCCAAGCATTAGCCACTCAAGATGTTCATCGTTAGTAAAAAAGGGAATATAAAATAACATGAAAGGGCCACCTCACCTGATCCCCCAATTGTGAGGCAAGTATAAGGGCCGGTCCCCACAACTGACCTTCTTGTGCGCACTGTAGAGCCTCTTTCTTTCTTCCAGAAACCAGAAGATTCTGCACCTCAGAGGCAGTCGCCTACCCAAAAAATCCAAGATCATTTAAAGAACGTGAGATCACTGCTCAAGGTGGAAAAAATTGAAAAGGTTGGGAGAGATTAGCAGACCTGAATTTGTTCAGGAGAAGGTAAAAACTGCAAGCAGCGGCTTTCAGAATTATAACCCCCAAATGGTCCATTATTTTTCTTAGCAGATGCAAAAAGTTTGGCAACTGCTGTTTCAGGACTATCACCTTCCTGTTAGGACGAAAAGATTCCAGGTACCAACTTAATTGTCCAGTCTATGACAACACTGAAAATGAAAGGACCCAAACAGAAAAGAAGAAATATAAAAGAACGAGAGTGATAACATCCTCAAACTATGGCACAAACTTCTGATTCAGCATTCCCATCACCCGATTAGACTTCTCAGCAAATTAATCATAAGAAACCATGTCTAGATGGCAGATATCAACATTTGGAAATTTTTCCAGTAGAGAAGCTGACTAAAAATTTAAGCCAGAGGATATGCCATTTTTCTAAAGAAGAAAAGGAACCAAAGCATGGAATATGTATGCACATAAAAACCCTAGACGATGTATTTCTTTAAAGAAAACCTACTGCGTCACATGAGACCAGTTCTTTTAGAGGAAATGAGACAACCAATTTTGAAGATCTCAAATTTGAAGGAAAGATGCCAATCCACAGTTGATCAAGAGATGCAAAAGCAGAGCAAGAAGTATAAACTTAAAAATAGTTTCTTTGTAACAATTTCCTGGCAAAATATGTAAAGGCTGATTTGCATAGACCTCATAGAAATGATAAAATCATCCAAAACAAAGAATAAGTCAGAACCAAAGTTGATAGCAGGTCTGAACAAAATTTTACCTTAAAGGCCATTTCAGTGCCAAAAGGAGATCGCAGTTTACCATAATGCTGACAGGCTATCTTCAGCAAAGACAGAAGCAACTTCAAAGCCTCTGCCTTTTTATAATCCATATCTGGTGATTCACAATTCGCAATCCTTTCATCAATCCATTTGTTCAATTCTTTACTTCCAGCACTTCCACCAGCTAGAGGACCAGGAAAGGTTTGTTGGCACAAAGCATGCAAATAGTTGCAAGCACCAACTCCATTACCCGAAGCATCATTCTTCTTTTGGAATACTTCAAGTATGTTGAGGACAGCAATTGAGCTCCCAGAAGAATCCTTCACACCAAAATGAGGGAAAACGACAAAAAAATGAGAGCTTTTTTAAAGCAAGAGTAGCATAATGTTAAAGATCCACTCTATCTGAACAATCTCTGAAATGAATATACTTCAACAGCAAAACACAATCCAGAGGAATTTCAGGAACATAAATTCTCTTCAAAGTATAGAACCATAAAAAGAGAAAAAATATCCCTTTCAGCTTGCCAAGACCAAATTAACTGAAGGAGAAGTCTAAAAGACAAACCTGGCCTCCATATGATGGGTTACTGGCAAAAGTTGCATCTTTCATTACTATGAGTTTTCCACCAAATCCAAAAGTAACTAAGGCATGGGCAGGACGCCCTGCTGAAGATAGTCCTAGGTTATGTGCTGGAGTAAACTGATGAGTACCCTGAAAGGATTGCTGCGCAAAATTTACTGGCTTCTGATTCGCATAAAAATCATTGGGGAAATGCAGTTGATCTTGCTGCCCAACATTTGCCTGGTTGAATGGCTGACTGGGGACAAAGCTCTGCGATCCAAAAGCCTTCTGAACCTCACTTGTATTCCAGCCTGATTTTCCACGTGAGTCAACTGTCCCAAAAGAATTAAATGAATTCTGTGGATTGATGTGGTTATTTGCAGCAACTTCAGAGCCATACAGAGAGTCAAATTGCTGTTTTCCTCCAAAATTTGAAATTGCATCACTTTTTGCAACTGTTCCTGGTTGCCGTGTATCATTCCTGCTCGGTTGACTGTATTCATGATGTGATCCATCCCAATGACCATCCTGGCTTTGACCAACGTTAATTTGTGACCCATAATTGTTAGCCTGCCCGTAGTCACCATGAACGCTATTATGAGCTTGACTCATAAAATCAGTGGTAATCGATCCATCTTGATTCTGGTAACCATGAGATTGACCTGATAATTGTAAAGAAGAAGTATAACTGTCTAGTGTACACCACTCTTGGGCAATCATATCATAATACCAACCAGGGTACTGAGGATCAAATACCATATGATCCGGATAGCCGTTATTCCCCTCCGAAACCTGATTCATACTATAGACACTCTCAGTTGTCCCAGGCTCCGCAGCAGTTTCCACAACAGACTGAGTGGTTTGTTGCAAATAAGAAACCTCTGATGTTCCATCAGAACTAGCAGGCCATTCCTGACCTGTAGTATTATCAGAGTTCCCTTGGAGATTCATATTGGGGTCGTAACCATCCACTTGATACCACTGTCCGGTATTGGAGTCATATCTCCACCCTGGATACATATTTTCCCAATACTGACTAGCACTAAGATCCTGCACATTAGCGCTTTCGTCATGGCCAGCCCCATAGCCTTGGTCCTGCTGAGGCTGTGCATAATGTGCAGAGTTTTCCAATCCATCAGCCTGATATTCAGCATCACCTGCTGCAATTAATGACTCATGGTTTGAATCCTCCGGAAAATTACCGGGGAACTCCCCACCGCTATTGTCCAAGCTAGTGAAAAAATCGGAGTAGGATCCAAACCCATGGCCCTGGGGATGCTCAACAGCATCTGCATGAAATGAGCCCCATCCCACTTCCTTGATTTTCCTGCCAGATCCACTATCCTTTTCATTAGATGGATCAACCAAATCTTGAGACCCTGTGCCACTATTATCATTCGACGCAATCAGAGTGTCAAACTCGAATGAACTGGCCGATGCCAATGCACTGCTCGCATCTGCAGCCACGTTAAGTGATCCCGAAGCCGCATCCATATGATCTCCGCTCCCCATTGCATCGTGCCCACTCCCATCATTCGAACGCTCCACCGCTGCACCTTTAATCAGTTCCGTGTCAACTGCAGGACCGAGATCAGATGAGTCCGGAGGCAGAAGAGCCTTCTTCTCACCTGCAGGCGGCACGACCTGAGCCGCCACTCCAAAATCAGCGGAATCCTCTCTAGCCAGCTTCGGATCAGCTAATCCGCCCGAATCTTCAATGCTTAAATTAGAAAATTTCCTCGCCGCATCGGAGGTGGAAGCCGAGGCCGATCCCGGAGGCCCGAAATCGTCGTCGTCCACCAATTTGTCGAAAAAGTCCGCGTCGGTCTGATCCTCCATCTCGAATGGAGGATTGCTCGCCATCGGACCTAAACAACGGAAAACCCTAAACCTCCGCGATCCCCCTCAAGCCTTCCGCCCGGGATCACGCCGACCCTCCGCCGCCGAACGATCCTCGAATCCGGATCCAAACCGGACGCCCCCAGAAAATCAGAAAAGAAAAAAAAAAAAAAAACCGCGGGGCGCTCCGGGACGCCGCGGCGAGCCTCGAGATCCGACCCGGCGGGGGCAATTCCGCCTCGAGAACCGACGAATCGGGGGCGCGGGGGGGGGTGCCTCGGATCGGGGAGATCTAGGGTTCCTGGCGGCCCTCCGATGCCGGCGTCGATTCCTGGCAACGGGACGCCTCGAGGATATGCGAAATTGGACTTGAAATCAACGCATTCAACACCAACCTAAAAAAAGACAAAAAAAAAAAATCGAATATAATTATTAAAAAAGACCGAGAATTGAGCTGGCGACGGGAGCAGCAGCCAGCAGCAGCAGCAGCAGGAGGATGAAGAAGAAGAAGAAGAACTCACTCGATTGAGGTCGAGACTCGCGCAGGGATTGAAGAGAGAGAGAGAGAGAGTTTCGCATCAGCCACCCACCCGGCAACCAGAGGCCTCTTGACTCAATTTTTTTGCTTCATTTTTTCTTTTCTTTTTTATTCGGTTTATATTCGTCTGATTTTGTGGAAGCTGCGTATTTCAATTTTCCTTTTTTATTTCTGCCCCAAAATTTCACACCGATTGCTGTTTTTCTGACCCTGTACACTTTCTCCTCCTCCTCCTTTTCATTTTCCCCTTGGTTTCTTCCGTCATTTACTTTCGAATTAATATCATGAAAAAAACAAAAATAGTACACATACCATAAATTTACCTTCCATTAATTTTCAATAAATTTTATTATCAAATTATTAAGTTGGAACGCCCGATTTAGAATTTTACTATCCATTTGTTGCCAGTATCCAAATTTAGAATTTTTTGTATAATGGAACTAACAAATATACCGGTTTGGATTTTTTATAAGAATAAATTCGCCTTCTTAATAATATTAACCATTTACTTTTTCCTCTTTTTTTTTTTTTCCTACTCAATGGATCCATCGAGCCACACTCGTCTCAATTAATCCTCCCCAAGCATGACAATTCAATAATATGATACACATAAGTTATTGGATGATCACGTGGCCCCGGGCAAATGAAGAAAATGATGATTTGAAATCGACAATAAATAAGTACAAGATATACCATCTCAGGATTTCGATTACTCTTATTTACTAACGGCAAATCTCATATCGATACTAGTTGGACTATCAAGTAAATACCTCGAAATTCAATTATCTAAAGAAGATATTTCACAATTTTTGAACGAGTAAGGTAACCTTTAAAGGGTCAAAGACACAGGAAAATTCTAAACTTTTTCAATTGTCCTATGCCATACTTGAACTTTTTGTGTGATTGTTAAATCTTTAATTAATGAATCCAAGCACGATTCTTCTCGCACGATGTATAATTGGTGATTGAAAATATAACATCATTTTAGTGTTTGATATGATAAAAAAGTATTTGACAACACTAGTTAACAGAACTCTTTTCTAAATTATATGTTTGTTGGTCTAATACACTTATCTCTTGGATAAAAATGATGACATGATCGTCCGGCCATGTCAGCAAGTTACCCCTAACTAATTCCTGACGTGGAATTTAAAAAAAAAAAAGGGACGAAAAAACACGGATCAGATGGGGAGGGGAGGTAGGAAGGAGGCAGATCGCTACCAGGGACCAGAAATGCACCGCACATGCTTCCACCTAACAATTGGGCTGAGAAGTAATTGCATGCCTTGTCATTTTTCCACGTCGTCTTTGGGTGTATTAGGTGTTTTGTCTCTAATAAACCTTAAAAAAAAAAAAAAAAAAAAAAAAAAAAAAAAAAAAAAACGACCTTCCATCTTTATGCGTCACAAAACATCTCTTAATCTATTATAAAAAATTTAAAAAATACAAACTTCCAGCAAACTAGTCCATCCATCTATGATCTAGTGACCGCAATACCGTTTTCCTTTCTCAAAATATACCCTTATCACGTCTCCTCCACCACCAAACAATTCTAGTCCCTAAATCCAAGGCTCGACCCATTAGTTTATCCACCATGGCCACGTCGCCCCCGACTTCCGTTCCTCAGATGACACGGGATCAACCTCACGGATGCTGCTCGTGCACTGATAATTGATGTTATCACTCGCTCTTCCTGCTGGACCCTGCTTGATCCGGCTCTCGCTTCATCGAAGCTCAGATTGAGACCCTTGTGCGCGTCGGATCGTCGTCGACGAAGACGACATCAGTGGCGTCAGAGGAGGAGATCCGACGAGTGGACTTGAGGATGACGACATGGTCGTGACTCATGAGCGAGTCCGCTTCGAGGGGACTTTGTGTGACTTAGGAGAACGTTGCGGAACTCATCCTCTAGCTTCACCATTGCAACCCGGGCCATGGAGTTGATCTTGGCATCCTGCTAGCCGCTTCCTCCACTGTCCAATAAACCGACTGCCGACGTCGAGTAATGAAGCTTGTCCACAGCACCGAGGTAGCGGTCAATCTTGTCGCGATTGACCTCGGAGATCATCTTCTCCCTGCCGTCTTCCCAAGAGGCCATGCTTCGGTGCCTTGGTCCTATACCCAAGTAACTAGCACTCGACCTTGGTCCGTCAAGGTTGGGCTCGGTTCCTTGGTGGCTGGTTCCAGGTCCACTGAGGCTGGCTCAGGTCCCTCAAGGCCAAATCTGAGATCTCAGTGTCCATGGCCAGCTCACTAGCGGCCATGCTAGAGTACCCGATTCTTGTGCCCACGTCATTAGTGCCCGGCCTATATATATTGAGGCCGGGCCAAGTTCCTCGACAACCAAACTCCGGTCTAGAGAGACTGGGCCTAGGTCTCTTGAGCCAAAGTTGAGACCTCAATGCCCAATATCTATGCCCGGCTCCTAGGAGGCCAAGCTTGGGTCCCTTGAGGCCGGTCCTTGTTGCTCAATGATGGGCTTGGGAACCTATGCCTAGTCCTCGATGGCCATTCCTGGGTACCCAACTGTCGTACCCAAGTCACTAGTGACTAGCCCAAATCCTTCGTGGTCAAGCCTAGTTACTCGATAATTGGACCTAGGTCCACAATGGTTGGGCCCAGGTTCCTCAAGATTGAGCCCGAGACCGTGGTGCTTCATACCACGGAGGCCAAGCCCATGTCCCTCAGAGCTTAATCTAGGACCTTGGTGCATTTGCTCGAGTCCCTAGTGACCATGCTTGGCTACTCGGCTTCCGCATCCAAGTCACTAGCACCCTACCCAATCCATTGAGGCAAGACCGAGTTTATCAAGGCCAAGCTCGATCCCCAGTGGCAACCCAGCTCATCGCCAAAGTCCCCAGCATCCAACTTGGGTCCATCGTGGTTGGGCCCGATTCCTCCCCTCCATAGAGAGAAGGTGTAAGTCCCTTGAGATCGGGCCCTAGACTTTGATGCTCATGCTTGAGTCCATATAGGCCGAGCCTGGGTCCCTTGAGGTTAGGCTTGGAAACTTGGTGCTTGTGCCTGAGTCTCCAATGACTATACATGGTACCTCCTCCCTCACCCAACTTGCTGGCACCCTAATCCATTGAGGCTGGGCCCAAGTCACTCGAGGTGGGACCGAGGACCTTGAAGTCAAGCCCAAGACCCAAGTGCCCATACTCAAGAGCCGATGCTTGAGCGCATATCCCTTGGGAGTTGTTTCGCAATAGAGGCTCTATTGTTCAGATGTAGTTTTAAAACTCGAGGAAGGGGAGTGATAAAGTGTTGAAGCGAGGGAGGGTAATTGGCATCTTCCCAAAATTTCATGTACATATCCAGATCGTCTTTCCCTTTGCTCGTGATCGATACAACGATGGTTGAAGAACTTCTGTGAAATTAACAAAAGAGAGTGGACTCAAGATCCTTGAGTGACTACAACATGGTATTGCTACGTGACCATGTCATTTCTGAAGAAAGTATCCTTCGCTTGGAGATCATTTCCACCGTACTCGATCCGTAAACAGATATTTAGTAGTGCTTTTCTCTTTTCAATTCGAGATTAGACGATATCGTAGATGCCGCGGCGGCTCAAGTTGGTAAACGATGTCTGCGATCTTTCAAGCTGTCGAAAGTCGAAACTAGGGAACTTGCTGGAAAACGACATGGAATCATCTGCTGGCTTTTCCCCATTCTGCTGACTTTTCCACGTTCAGAGACGCTTGTTAGGAACCAGCAAACGTAGTCTCGATAGTACGACACGTCGCGAGTGCAACACTTAAGGTCGTGGCCACAGGATGATTTCGGGACGCGATTGTCCTGGTTCCCTACACGGTGTAATGAACGTCGCGGTGAATGTTTCGTGCGTGATTTCGATGTAACTATGGTTTGTTTTCATTACTTTTCTGTGGATCACATGCATCACTTTGCCGGCTCCAGTACAAGAGTAGTTGTATGGCCGATAATAAATTAAAGAGTTGTTGGTAGTTGAAGCTTCACACCATCGCTTGGTCAAATACTCCCCATCAATAAGTCAATTCTTCGACCTTTTTCCGTCTTTTGCATGCGTGGTGGAATTGTCGAAAATTCCAAAACATTTTAGTGGGGAAACAATCCCAACCTTTAAGTGAAATTTTAATATAATCTTATTAGCCAATTACCTCCGACGTGATGATTTAAGCATGACGTCATTTTGAATAAAGATGTCCACGGCAGTATGGCATGTATGACTACCGGTGATTATTAAATTATCATATCAGTACTTTTTGACGATAAGTAGCTGAAAGAAAGCATTAGAGTTTTGTACAAATATTTAAGATTATATTGATAAAATTAAAAGATTTATTAAATTGGTATTTATACAATGAGATTAGAATTGATTTGATAGTTATCTCGATTTTCAAACTTTTAGAGCTGCGACCATAGATGACTTAGGAGAGAGAAGCTCACCAAAAGAGATAATAATAATAAAAGGCCCACACTTCGTTGAGTAGTCAACGACAAAATTCAATAAATCCCTGTGGACAAATACCACCAAAAACTTTAAATGACACAAATATTCTAAATCTTTTTTGTGTCACCAAAACACTTAAATTTGTATTAATGTGACAAAAATACCTTCTCTATGACAAATATCCTAACTTTGCTCATTGTCGCATCAATATTTAATTTTTTTAGTATCGCCAATTCCCAAACTCTTACCAATGTTGCCAATTCCCAAACTCATACCAATGTTGCAAAAAATACAAGTTTGGGAATCTTGATAACTTTTAAAAAAAAAAATGAATATTGATGTCATAGAAGGCATAATTTAAGACTTTTTTTATGATAATAATAAGTTTGAGATATTTGTGACACAATGAGTATAGTTTAAATTTTTGATTGCATTTACCCTATCTTTTTTTAACTTCAATTCACTGATTAAGGAAAAAAAATCTCAAGGGTGTGTGTCGAAAATCTAAAGAGTAAGCCATCTCATGACAAGAAGATATAGAATAGATCACAAGTTAATTCTAGTTCACAAGGTCACAATGACAATTGTAAGATCTCAAAGTTAATTTATTTTTTTCTGATAATACAGAGATACTAGCAAATACCCAACTATTGGGATGCTCATGAAACACCCCGTAAGCTTTCGGTTAAGTCCTGATCTTTGACCTGTGCACACGGTTATGATCTAGAACAATTTGAGTTGCATAATTATCCAAACCTTGAATTCGATTGACTGAATTGGTCCAACGCTGGCATTAGGATGCAAAACATTAGCCGCCACCAGAAGCATTGGACTTTTCTAGGACTTCTTTCGAGGAACTATTTGAACTTTGAAGAAGGACGACTAATGTCTACGCCTTACCTAATTAAATCGCCTACCTAGGTAGAATAATTTAATGTCGGTATCCAAATTCAACCACTACATTGTCTAAGCAAATTAATCGCAGCCGAGCTCCACAGAAAGTTAGACTTGTGGCTACCAATCTAATGATGTGGGAACTATTCATCGATATTGACCCCAAATCCTTTTTGTCCTTTACGTTGTATTAAGTATTAACTAAGATGATTACACAATTCGATATAGGAGAGATAAATAAAAGTATTTTGACTGACCCTTTTTTTGCCCTTTTGAAGGGAAAAACTGAAGTTCAAAATAATTGTTGCTTTTGATAATATTCTTCTTTTTTTTTTCGGGGGGGTGGGGAGAATCACGTGATGCTCCAAAAGCGAATCCCAAATGTCTTGCATTCAACACGATAAGAATCTCTTTTCCATTTTCTTTATGGAAAGAAGAACAATTACATTAACTGGCTAATTGATTGATGAACAGGGATAGTGATTCTTCTCACGATCAATTGCGGGGCCAAGCCTCTCCATAATTCAGGCCGAACCCTATAAAGGCCTAATAATGCAACTAGTCACTGCATCTCCGTGAAGCTTTGAAAAGCTTTAGATTGATTTTAACATTATTCTTTAACACGATCATCTGTCTAAACGCTATCTTTTCCACTACTTAAGAACCGTGTCTGCGAAATAACAGATCAAATGAAGAAAACGAAGCCATATGAACTCGATTAATTACCTTGAAAAATGGCAAGAAAACGGGTAATCACCGGCTGATAATTTCTTTTTACAACGAAATGAGGAAATGGAATTGAAGGATAAAATTGAGAGGAAAAATATCAATTAGATAGATTAATTTACATATATATACACATATACAGATTGGTTAGATTCATTTGGAGCCAAAATGCAAAAACATACAAGTCTCGTGATCTTCGTTGTTCCCGGTACACATCTCACTTGTTTCTAGCTGTAAGATAATAAAGAATTCCGAGCTCACCGTCAGCAAATCATCATTATATAGTTAAGATCTCTTCTTCTAATCAGAGAAGATCAAAGACAGATCCAGCTGACTAAGTTCTTGTTGTATGGGTGCTGTTTTAGTGAGCCATTCTCGATTCGGAGTGAACTCGTTTGATACGGTTCAAGAAAGCTGGTGGGCCGAGAGCAAGCATCGGCGTTCAAACAGATCTGAACAGCACGCTTCTCTTTCCGCCATTAATCCCGGCACATATTTATTCGTCTTAGGGAAAGTCCCCAAAAGAGGGTGAGAAAAAAGAGAAAAAGAACAGATCTGTGGGGACATTTTTTTTTTTTTGTTGTTGATGTTGGGAGTGTATGCATCGCTCTCTACGTGCCCACAGTTGTCACGCAAGGCTCCGTTAATATTTAAAGCGTTCGGCATGGCAAACATTCATTGCCCGTGACATGAGGACGGGGTTTTTCCTTTTAGATAATGAAGGTTGGACTTACTTGTATCCAAAGGTATCGACACACACATATTATATATAACCCATGAAATTGAGGAGGCCAATTAACTTTGTGCTCGGACAGAGAGATGGTGTTTAAGATTCGTTTGTTTCGCGAGAGATAAATAATTTAGAAAATAATTTTAAGAATGATTATTTGTATTATTTGTAAAAATGAATGAAAAGAAAATGTTTTCATTATCCGTGAAGATATTTAGAGATAAATTGTTATTGATAATGGAAATATTTTTTTTATTAATTATATCAAGCAATACAAGCAATCATATTTAAAAAAATATGTTTTCCAAATCCTTTATTTTTTACAGACAGAACCTTAATATTCTTTGCTCGATTGAAAGGATAGCATTTAACCCATTAAGTTTCATGGGTTGGGGACCATGTTTTGATATATAATAGATATGACATTTAATCTTTCTTCATACATATATTTAGCCACTCACACTTTAGAAGTTATTCATTTAGAATGAATTATGACCCATGATTTTTGCTCCGAACTCTGTAGGGTTCTTCTAGAATCAAAATGAATACAATGTAAGTAAATTAGATGATTGGAAAACTCTACTATAAATTTCATGGGATCAAGCATTTGATCCAATCATACACTCTGGGAAATGATCACGCCCTTGAGTTGTCCTAGACCTTTATAAGTTGCAACTTTTAAGTTTAGTATGTGGGTCTAATGTCGAGTTGACCTATATATGTGCAAAAAACCAAGTGAAAAAAACATATGATGATATTTTCAGAAAAATTATAAATAAAAAAAAAATCTTAGTTTGTTGTATGAATGTCAATTCAATTTTAATTAATTTTTTTTTTTAATTTGGCCAATTTAGTTCTAAACTTTTTTATGTTCTACTAACGTAGCTCTTTCGGTCAATTTAAAAAAATCGCTAACATGGATATTAGCCGTGTTAACATAGACGATTTTCGTAATTTTTTTTAAAAAATTTCTAAAAGTATTCTTTTTTTCCTTTCTATTTCCCATCACCGATTGCTGACCATATAGCAGGGGTGACACTAGTGAGGGTGCAAAGGTGGCAAGGGTTTGGCAATTGTTGCCTTTGCTAGATTTGATTGCCTATGGCTTGCGACTTCATCAGCCATTGTTGAGACTTAGGTGCTGTTTGGCAACGTGCCAAACAATGACTTCGATTGATTTTTGTTAGAATCGGTTTGGGACGAGAATCGTGTTTGGTAAAATTTTTGTTCCTAAACAAAATTGTTCCTGAATGATTAGGAAGAGAATTGAGAATAAAAAAAAAATATGATTCTTCGTCCGAGAATCAAAAAAAGAATCAAAACAAGAAAACTTTCATTTTTCCCATTCGTCATCCCACGATTGTCGTCCACCACCACCCGCCGTCGTCCGCCCGCCATCCGCCACCGCCCGCCACCGCCGCCGCCGCCGCCGCCGCCCGCCGGTCCGGCGAGCTCGCCGGGGCTCGCCGGCCGGGCGAGGTCCGGCGAGCTCGCGGAGGCAAGCCCGGCCACCGGCGAGGCTCAGCCTCGCCGGTGGCGAGGCCAAGCCTCGCCCGGGCCCCGGCGACCCAGGCCGGCGAGGCCGGCCACGGCCACCGGGCGAGGCTCGCCTAGCCTCAGCCGGTGGCCAAGCCGAGCCTCGCCCAACCGGGCGAGGCTCGCCCGGCCTCGCCCGGCCCCTAGGCGAGGCTCGGCCCGGCCACCGGCAAGGCTCGCCCGAGCCCGCCCGGGGGCCGGGCCGGCCACTCGCCGACGAGGGCCGAGCCTCGCCAGTGCCGGCGAGGCTCGGCCGGTGAGCGAGGGCCGACCTCGCCCTCGTCCGGCGACCCACCGGTCCGTCGCCGGCCGACGAAGAAGAAGAGTAATAGGAGAAAAGGGGAAAAAGAAAAGAAAAAAAGAAAAAAAAAGGAAAAAGTAAAAAAATTATTTAAAAATCAAAAGAAATTAATTTGGAACGAATCAATTAGCAAGACGGTATCAAACGCGATTCTATTCCGTAATCAAAAATTTTGTACAGTTACCAAACGCGTTTTTTTACTCGAATCGGTTTCGAGAACGAGAATAAAAAATAATCATTTCTAGTCGAATCGGTTAGAATGTAATCGTTCTTGCTAAACGCGCCCTTAGTGATCGGTGGATAAAAACATGAAAAAAAAAAAAAAAAATTAGAAAATTATAAATATTGTTACATCAGTGATGGATACGCCACATAAAATGACCAGTGCTAATTAGATTGTCACATTAGCATTTTCTCGTTACAATTGGTCGTCAAAAGTTTGATGATTAAATTGAATAAATTGGAAAAAATTAGTATTTGTTAAATAAATTTAGGAGTTCTTTTATAATTGTCACTAATATTGTCAGTGGCACGAAGAAGGAAGGTAAATAATAATTTATCGTTCGATTATTTCGTTAAAAATTTATTATATTGAGAAATCAATAGTCGAGACGGTTTAGGAATTTATGAGGTTGCAATGAGGTGACAGCCTGACAGGGAGAGGGTAGGACTGGGCCACCGGCTGCTCCGAGAAAGGATGCGGGGGGAGTTGACCAAAATTCCCGGTCATTTTGCCAACAAGTCCCGGTGGCCTTTCTCGCGAAGGGTGCCTTCAGTCACGCTGACCGTATCCCCCCACGATTCCCTCCAATTTCCCAATCCTGCCCCTTCCCCCGTTCTCACCTTGATCGGGCAGAGGATGCAAAACATTTGACCTTTTCCTTTCCTATTCTTCAAAGAAGTGGGGAGAAAAAAAAAAAAAAAACCCTCGTTCCCTGAATTCACTCGCGACAGTTTTAGAATGTACAACCGCATAAGGTCAATCCCCAAAATTCCATGACATATTTATAGAAAGGCTGACTCGCGATGCGTGAAATCGAACCGTCTAAATAAATCATGAAATTGTAAACGAAGGATGCGGATCATGTAGAAAAAGATAAACACCATCGCAATGTCTACTCATCTCGCTCTAAACTAATCCTTATGCATGTACTAGGGAGTATATTCTCATGTATTCTTAATTAGGAAGCACCCTTCATCAGCTCTAAGCTATCTGTACCCATTTCAAGAGTTTTTGTCTTACCTTGGCGTTATTTTCTGCAAGAAAGAGGCTCTGTCTGGGTTGGCTATTGACTGGCTATTGCCTATGCTAATTAGATGCTCCAAAACCCATGTGTAATTTCTTCTCCTTTTCATGACCCATTTGGCCTTTTGAAGGTTCCAAAGGGAGATCCCTTGGGAATATGTGATGACAAAATGGACAACAGTGCCCTCTGAATACCTAAAGAGCGCCTAAAAATGACATCTTTTTGTTTCTTTCTTGCCAATCCATCTGATCATCATGGACCTAACTCCGCCTTGGCCTAGTCTTTTCACTTTAACTCATGATTATTTCTCTTAAATGCCAAATCTTTATGTAAAGCAAGAAAACAAGGGGGAGACAGCATATGTCTGAGGGTTGAGCATCCTTAGGAAGCAAGATTCATCACATGCAAAAGAGAAAAAGAAACCCACACAGGGCAACACGAGACGGACGAAAGTATCCCTGGAACCAGAGCAGGACTGTGCAGTGAACTTGCCTCGCTCATTCTTCTTTTCTTTTTTAAGAGGGGGAATTAGATTAATATAAAGCCTGACTGATCTTTCCATGGGAATATTTACTATGACAGCTCTCGCTCTGTCTCTGCCAGCTTACAATGCTTCGTTCTCTCCGAGGCAAACAGCGCTAGTTTTGTGGATCTTCCAGTTCAGAAAGTGGAGGGTTCTGCACATTTCCATGATTATCATTCACAGCGAAAGATACTAAGTATTGCATTTTTTATTTATTTTTAAACTTCATGTGGAGAGGGAGGTTATTTGTGTAATTCCAGTTTTTGGAGCTTCTTCTGGTTCATGCTCAAATGATTGATTCCATGCTTCACGCTTTAGCAACAATAACTTAGACAGTGGACAAAAGGAAAAGAGCGAAACACAGAGAGAGAGAGAGAGAGAGAGAGAGAGAAGAAACGAGTTGAGTTCTAAGTTATTTCCAACTGATTGATGCAATAGATACGATAGCTGTATGAGTATTGAATGATGAAAAGGTTCCATTGAAGAAGGCACTAAAACAAGAATTGCAAGAGATTAATAACAGAGGCAGAGCAAACACTGTGCATTTCCAGAGCAGAGGCCATGTCCTGGTCCACAAGCAATCCCCAAAATGTACTTACGTTGTCAGCACAATTGCGCCTTAACAAAAAGCGAAAAGCCAACCCGAAAAAAAAAAGAGAGAGAGGAGATAAAAGAAACTTGATCGTACTGTTACTTTTCTGATGATGTCCCTCTCAGCCTCCCAGGGAAGCGAGCATCAGTTCG
Organism: Eucalyptus cloeziana; assembly: GCA_014182715.1. Classification (NCBI taxonomy): domain Eukaryota; kingdom Viridiplantae; phylum Streptophyta; class Magnoliopsida; order Myrtales; family Myrtaceae; genus Eucalyptus; species Eucalyptus cloeziana. Next base: position 26,809,052 of record CM024637.1, read on the forward strand.
TTCCCAGCATTTCCACAGAGAATTAACTGCTGTCCAGAGATGAAGAATTTCAAGAAGCCATTTGCAGTCAAATTGAATGAACTTCGTTGCAAGAAGAAGCAACTCGAGAACTAAAAAGCACCTGATCATATACTCTTACTCCTAAGTTCTAATCTATCACCAGAAGAGCAAGCAAAGAACTTTTCTTCCTAGCCATAACCAATGGGCAAAGATCAAAGGAAATGGAGTGTCAGTCACCTAGCAAAAACCAATGAAAAAAAAAATAAAAAATTCTTCTGCGATCTCTCTCTCTCTCTCTCTCTCTCTCTCTCTGTGCGCGTGTTTTTTCAATTCTTGATGGGTTGGGTGAATTCTCCATCATCAGACACTACACTGAAGTCGTCCTCCTCCGCTGGAGCAGGCAGGTTGAGATCTAACAAATTGGCCGAGACTTTAGACCTGGAGCTCTGAGCACCATCGCCATTACCACCGACACTCGATCCTCCTAATCCCATCATGTGAGATCTCTTGTGCCCACCGAGAGCCTGTCCATTCCCAAACACCCTCCCGCAGAACGGGCACTCGTAGACCCTCTCTTTCTTGCGCGCCATAACCATTTCCTTGCTCGAACCATCAGGCCTCTCTCTCTCATCTTCTTGCCTCTTCTTGTCACAACCCATCAACCCAACAGACTTCCTGTGAATCACTCTGTGCCCACCCAATGCCTGTGAAGATCTGAACACTTTCTTGCACACCTCGCACTGGTGGTGCTTCCTCTCAGCTTCATTCCCCATCAGATTAGCCTTTTGCCCCTCCCGAACTTCTTCACGATCATGATCATCACCATCGCGACGTTTTCTCCTCCACTTGTCCCGCGAGAGCAGCATGAGGCACATGGCGACATCCTCTTCCGGCGAAGTGTCGGACACCGAGCTCACCGGCTCCGGCTCGGCCGGCGAGCTCGGCTGGCTCGGCTTCAGCTTCTGCTTCCTCTGCTTCTCGTCCTCTGCATTGTCGTCGCAGCCGCCCAGCTTCCTCCTGGTCCGCTTGGATCGCCTCCGGGTCGGGTTCCTCGACTCGGTCTCGCTCTCCCGGTCCTGCACGACGGCGAACCCGGAACCGCCGGAGAAGGAGAACTCGGGATCTGCACACTTGAAGCTCCTCCTGGGGTTCTCCCTCAGCCCGTAAATCAGGGACTTCTCCTCGATCTCCTGATCTCCGCGCGACGACTCCTGCTCCTCCTGCTGCTCCTCCTCCTCCTCCTCCTCCTCCTCCTCCTCCTCCGAGGAGGAGGAAGGATACGAGGTGATCGACTCGGCGACGTGGGTCCGGTGAATCTTGAGGCTGGCCAGATGGGCCTTCATGTGGCCACCCAGAGCTCGGCCGTTGGCGAAGGTCCTGAAGCAGAGCTTGCATCTGGGTCTCTCCATCGACGCCGGAAACGAGGCAAAGATCGAAACTTTACGAAGCTCGGATGCTGAACTCCGCCCGGTCCCTGCCTCTCCCTCTATCCCTCTCTCCCTCTGAGACGGTGGAGAGATTTGGGAACTGAGAAATGAGTAGGTGACAAGCATTCCTCCACCAAAAAAGGACACGCCTTTGTTAATTTCCTCGGGTTTTATAAATTATGTTCGGGTAAAAAAGCAAAACGTTTGTGTGCCGAAAAGAAAAATTAGTGAAAAAGAAAGGGAGTTAATCTGGTGATTAGGCAGGATCAAGGACACGAAAATGTCTGATCATGGAAAATGGGACGAGGCACAAGCGAGGGACATGCAAACCTTGCCCCATTTGGGGGTTGTACCACTACCGCCTTTTCTATGCTCTTCTTTTTTTCTTTTGGTGGGGTGTCCATCAAAATACCAACGTTATCACAAAATTAAAGCCAAATTCCATTTATCTCGAAAAAAAATACACAACCTTTTTATTGTTGTCTTAAATTTAGCACGATCTTGTAAATGTCTCTAGAAAATACGCGGCATTTTGTAATTGTTTCGAATTTTAACATCTGATAATCTATATGCCGTTGTCTTCATCTCTTCCATGTGTTAAACAACGTGAATATTGCCACGATGACATGCACATTAGCAACTACTATCCCTCAAAAGCACGTCGCGCAACCCTTTCTAGCCGGCAAGATTAATTTGAAAATAGGGATGAAGAAGACTAGAAATTGAAGCAAGTGAGAGTTTGGGCCAAGCCAAATTTATGTTCACAATGATGGGATTAGGTTGACAATTCATGTTCACACGTTACATTTGGGGTTTGTAACCAATTTGGTCATTGAAAAATAACATTTTTGTTGTTGATTGTGCGGTAAAATTTATGGCATTGGTTCGTGTTTAACGTGTGAAAAAGATGATTACGAGAATGGATGAAATATTAGCGGATGCTAAATTCACAATAATTGCAAAGGGATGTGCGTGTTCTTTTTTTTTTGAGATATTTCGTGTTAAATTTGTAATAATGATAATATATTGTGCATTTTTTAAGAGGTTTAAAAGTTTGTATTAGTTTTTCACCGAGGTAAAAGGTTCTTGTACTTTTTTGCTAATTGGCCAAGAAATTCTCAGATGGATGAAGGTGCAAGTACAGACAAACAACTGAAATCCTTTTTCTTTTTTACTTGCTTTAAGCTTGCTTAATAATTTGTTGTTGCCCACAATTGGAGTTGAAAAGGGAAAAGAGTGGGCTACTTGTCTTCTAGACACTTGAAATGATCAGCTTTCCCTGCCACTATCATGACAGATGCTATCATTTTCATCCCTTGCCATGGCTCTTTTGTTATTTGGTTGTTAGATCTTGAAATTTGTACATTACAACTCATGCAACTTTGTCTATCCAAATTCCCATCAATTGACCTGATCAATAATTTGATTATCAATTTCAATAATCGAATTTCACAAACTATCAATCACGGTATTAATCCAAGTTTGATAGAGTATTAAACACCATATGGCTATGGTATATCCTTTTGATTTTGTTCCTTTAGCTAGTCGTCAGAAACTTGTAGGTAAGTTTTGACATTATTAGAAATTTAGGAGATTCAAGATAATTTAAAAAAGAACCCTCTCAATGAAGGAGATGATATTTTTCATCTAGAAATTCCCAATTATTGAAAAGTCATCTATAGGAAATAGTTAAAGACAAATTATGAAAACAATACATAATAAAAACAGAGATAGATGAGTGTTTGATTGCTTTGTTTCACCTCATATGGATTAGCACCCTGGGGATCTGCTCTATGCAATATCTTCACATTTCATTTCACCATAATAAAGACTTATTTTCCAAATGTTATGTTAAATTTTTATACTATAATGAACAATTTATTTCCTGTCCTTTTTAATTTGCACGTAAAAATAACTTAATTTCTTCAAAAAGAAACTCCTTAATCAACTGCCAAGCATTGAAGCACAAATATGTCAAATAAGGCAAGTGGGGACAATCAAATCACAGGCACTGCATGAGAGCTCGTACAACTTTTTCAATATCTTTCTTTTGCCTCCTATGATTATTGACTCAGCCTACGTAAAAAACCAATTTTAATCACCATCTTAGTCAATTATAACCATGTTAATAATGTGCATTTAATGTATCATCCCCCTCCAAGCTCTTTTTATCAAAAAAAAAAATTCAACCATATCATATATGTCAACTTTTAATCGCCGATAGCAAATAAGTGGGTCAAATCCTTCCATCCACTTTCAAGAATCACGGCTTGTGTTGTAACCACATAAATAATATAGCATTAATAGCAACTTAAGGAAATAAAAATGGTTAGGTATACCCCATTGCAAGATCTAGGGTGTGATGTTGACCATATAGCAAAGCTAAGCATCTCTCAATATTTCATCCAATCATGGAGGTTAACAAGTAATTTTCCCCACTAATCTCAATTATGTAATTGAAAATATGCAATGGAGTAATGGAGGTAGAACAGATTTAGGAATTCTTAGTAATTATTTTGGTAGAGGCCAGTGGGAACATGCCGCGTGGCTAAATCAAAACACGTGGCGTGTGAGAGACAAAGTCAAAGCATTGTTGGGGGTTGGTTGCAACGAAGGGAGCGTGAATGATACAATCACATGGCGTGGGAAGTAGAAAGTGGAATCCACCCACAATTTAATTTTCCTCCCTCTCTAGACTTTATTAATTTAATAAAAGCCACTCGAGATTATAAAAGCTGCTTCTAATTTTCCAAGTAATCGTAGACGGGCATCCTCCATGCACTTATCAAACTACTTTATTATTATGTTTCAGAAAATGAATAATATCCAAACTTACTATGTCCTACTTAATTCAGATGCCTTAGAAGATATACAGTATGATTTTGCGCGTTCGAATTGCACCGACCGCCGGCTTATAAAATTTGCAGGGCATTATTGATGTTTTTCTCTTTTTTTTCTGCTTTCTATTTATTACTCCCTGTTGTTCCGAACTGGCCGATGATGCTGCACTATAGTCCAATGTCTATGCAAAATTAGCATAGGCGATCCCAAGGGCTTAGCCAGATTGGGGAGACGCCTTGGATTTTTTATCTTTTGAGGTAAAGTCAAAAGAGAGTGAAATTGTCTCGAATCCTTTAGTGCGGAGGAGTATGTGCAAAACCTTCAGCAAAACTTACGGTAACTCCTCTTGAATCCAGAATCGTGCTTTGTCTACATGGTGTTCAAATGAGTCAATTTTGCACCAGAAGTTCAACGGCGACAACGATCGCTCAAAGAGTTCGTATTCATACTCGAACCAGTGACTTTTTCTTGCCTACACATGTTCTGCTTTGCAAGTTGTTGAAAAGATACAAAAGCTTGGCGATGATTTGGTTTCAATTAAACAATTTGTGTTTTCCATGGTGATTTTTGTCATTCAACTGAATAGAAAAGGTCCAGAGGTTTCTCCTCAATTACATTGCATTTACACAGTGAAATGTAAAGTGTGCGATCAAAATACAGATTCAAAGCTTATTCAATCCAACTAATCGTCATAACAAGAAAATGATATAAATGGTCCATGAAACTTTAGTCAAATGTGTAGTATTGTCCTTAGAATTTTAATTTGTTCAACATGATTCATGAACTATTGGTAAATGTTCAATCTAGTTCATAAAATATATAAAAATGTTCAATGTAGAATCATTTCTTTAGTTCAAGTTAATAGAATCTATCAATATGGCTTTCAATCCATTAAGTTTGAACACTTAACAATTAAAAAAAAATGTTACAAGTAGATTCTCCAAGTAAGATATTCAGCTCAAGTAGAGATATAATAGCCCATGTTATCAAATAATGATATGCATGTTAACGTCTTTTTTTTTTTTTAAAATAGATTGATATGTGGTCCCATCACCCTTAAAAATTTAATCCACCGCATGGTAATTCACATTATCGAATAACATTTAATTTGTTGTTTGAGCGAATGAAAGAACTGCATTTGATATTTACTAATAGTTTAAAGATCACATTGAATAAATTAAATATTCAGGAACAGCATTGCACTGGCCAAATTTTAAGAATTGTTAGCAATACCCCGAAAATTAATGGCAGTAGAATTTAAAATCACTTGAGGCAATATGATTGGGGTGGAAAATTTTCCCTGCTTTTAGCAGGCCGGTGCGGCGCTTTATGCAGTTATGTTGCTTCTTCACCCTTCACGCGAGAAAGCTTCTGATCCGCTTTTATGAGATGTATCTCTTGACTACGGACCACATTCAAATTGCATTAAATTTCTCTTCTCTTCTCTTCATCATAAGCTCTGCAACAAAGAAGAAGAAGAAGAAGAAATAAATGAAATTGCAAAAATAAATAAATAAATAAAGAAAATTGTGAAAGGATCATCATTAAAAAGTGGCGTGGGAGTTATTTCTTTTCGAAAAGATTGATGCCTTGAGCTTTACAGCCAAGGGCCGGTGATAGATGGATTTGGATTCTGCCGATGTTGCAACCGGCTGATATTTTATCTGTTTTGGTCGAAAATTCCTTTATTGAAATAGCAAAGTGAAAGCTGAAGATCCCATAAGTCGGCTGATATTTGTTTCAAATGTCAACAAGGGTTGGATCGGGGGATGACTCGGGTGAATGCTCATGATATTTATAAAAAGTCATTTTTGAAGAAAATAAAAATATTTTTTTGGTATTTGGTTAAAACTTGAGATTTAGGGTTCGTTTGTTTTGCGGAAAATATCGTGTTTCCGAAAAATATTTTCTAAGAAGTCATTTTCCAAGAAAATGACTATATTTTGTAATATTCGGTTAAAACCCGAAATTTGAGTGGAAAATGTTTTCCATTGTTCGTTATCTAATTTGATTTTTTAGGAAAAATTACCAAAAAAATTTAAATTTTAATATTTTTAATTGACCAAAAAAACTTAATTTTAATTTATATATATTTTTAGAAATTGAATTTTTAATTTTTCTTTCTTTTTCTTTTTCCTTTGTCTTTTCCTCCCCCTTCTTCCTCCTCCTTCCCCTGCTGCCATGTGGCTCGACGTGGCCGACTGCCCAATGACCGACCAAGATGCAATCGCCAAATCTGGCGAGCTCGAGGCTGGGCGGATCCAGGCGAGCCTCGAGCTCACCGGCCAACAGATGCGGCTCGCTTAGATCAACCAAGCCTTGAGCTTTGCTGAGGCCGGCGAGCTCGAGACTCGCCAGATCCGGCAAGCTCAAGCCTCACCTTTGTCGGATCTAGCCTTAGGTGAAGCCGGAGTTGGCTCCGTGGCCATTCGCCAATTGTTGCCATGGCCGACAACCAGCTAAGGAAGAAGAAAAAGAAAAAGAATTAAAAACTCAATTTTAAAAAAAGAAAAAAGAAAACATAAAAATAAAGAGGGAGAGGGAAAATAAAGAAAATAAAAAATAATTCAAATTAAAAAGAAAAATGAGGAGGAGGAGGAAGTGAGGGCTTATAGGGGTGTGAGATAAAAAATATCAAGTAAGGAAAATGTTTTCCACTTTTTAAAAGTGAAAAACATTTTCTCTTAGTTTATAAGATATATTTTTTTTTTTCCATCAGGGAATATGTTTTCCCCAAGCAATTCATTTTCCGTGAAACGAACGCCGGAAAATTCGAAAAACATTTTCCTGGAAATTATTTTCAGTTGTTTGATAAGAAGAACAAACTAATTTCCCTAGATAGATATATGATGTTCGAGCATTAGTAACTTGCACATAAGTAGTAAGGGTCCCAAGTCCAGCCTCAATGGACCCTAACTTTAGTGTCAAGGACCTGGGCACGTACTTTTAGGTCCCAGGCATGATCACAAGCATCGATTCCTAAGCCCACGGAATTTGGTCCCGAGAACTTGGTGCCCATTCTTGAATCCTCGGCAATTGGACCTAAGTCCATCGAGACTAGGATCAGGTCCACAAAGGCCAAGCGAGGGACCCCATTGTCCATATTCTCAACACCGAGCTCAAATCCTTGAGACTCAAGCCTTGGTCCATTGAGATTGGCCTCGAGACACAGTGCCTAGGCCTGGAACCTAGTGCTCACGTTTAGGTCCTTAGCGCCTAGGCTTGAGACCCAATGCCCATGCTTGAACTCCTCACCCCCAAGCCTAGGTCCATCGAGGCCGAGGCTTGGAAACTCAATGCCTATACCTAAGCCTAAGACCCTGACACTTGCGACCTTGCCTACGACCCGGTCCCCACAAGGTGACTAGGCTCAATCATTAGGGTCTTGAACCAAGCCTTGATGGACCTTGGCTTAGACACCATGGACCCAAACATTGGTGCCAGGCCTAAGCGTGGGTGTTAGGGACCCCAGCTTGGCCTTAATGATTCGGACACCAAGGACTCGATCTAGAGGCCGGTGCATTTAGGTCTTGTTCCTAGCCTCGATGGTCCTGATCCTAGGCACAGGAACATAGGCATGGGCCTCGAGGACCAAGTCTCAAGTTTGGGGATTGGGGCACGGGAGTGGGGGACTCAGTTATAGGCGTCAAGGACCCTATCCCAGGTGCCAAAGTTTCAATCTTGGGCTCAAGCATGAGGGATTCGGGCATGGACACTAGGTTATTGATCCTAGGCACTAATGACACAATCACATGCACTAAGGTCCCGAGACCGGTCTCGATGTACTTGGACTTGAGCATGGGTACCAAAGCCGAAGCTTGATTGCTAGGGATCTAGCCATGGGCTCTAAGGTATCAAGTTAGGCCTTTATCGACTTAGGTCCTGTCTCTATGGATTGAGGTCCAAGCACTAGGGACCTGGCCCGCCTTGATATACCTAAGGCGTGGGTATCAGGGTCTCAAACCTAGAGACTCCGTGGAATTATGCCTAGTGACCCTCAATAGATTTTGGCTTGGGTGCTAAGGATTTGGGCACAAGTATTGAGGTCACGAGCTCAGCCTCTATGGACTCGGGCCGAGGCACGGAGTAAGGGTATTGAGATCTTAAGACTGTCTCCTATAGACTCGAGCCCAAGCATTAATGTGTCGAGCCCAACCTCTGTGGACCTGAGCCCGAGCAACAAGGTTTTGGGCTTGGCCTCTTTGGACCCAGTCTTGGCCTCTATTGACTCCAGTGGACCTAACCCTAGTCTCTAGACCTGAGTTCGCTTGTGAAGGACCCTCGAATGAGCATTGGGATTCCTATGCCCAAACGTAAAGTTTCTAGTTCAAACGCCGATATTTAGCCATATTTTAATAAAAGGATTTTCGATATTTTAGAGAGAAAATCATTTTTATGAATGTAAGTATAAATTTTCTATTAACTTATTTTTCTAAGTGATCCAAACGTTGAAAAATATTTTCTCGAATTATTTTTCACGAACAGACAGAGCATTAGAAAATACAATTTCGACCCACTCGTTAAAGATGGGACTTGGCTTGGACGAATTCGGCCAGTGGTTCGAAACGTGGTGAGAGAGTTCGGTTCCTGTCTTCCATTGGTGTACCCGAAAGCAGAACTCCTTGGAGCCATTCCTAGCACGAGAGGATTGGGCTGGGCCAAATTATAGCGCGCATCTAATCAATCCCCGGGAGCCAATAATTTATCTTTAATTTTACTTTTTCCAGAATTTCCCTAGGAACGTCTTAAATCCTCAGGCCCAAAGGCCATACACGATGCCACCCAGGCCAGACCGACTGGCTTAAATCCTCACCGTCCCAGTCCAGATTCACCCACCGATTATGTCCAGCTCCATCGCAAAGGAGCAGGTCCTTAAAGCAACTCTCCGTTAAAGATTCAAGGATGAGGTTACAGTAGAGCAACTGCTAGTACCGAACCACCAATGTCTTAAAACATGAAGTGGATTACACTAAACATCCATTGACATGCACCGGAAAGTGATGCATTATAGAACAGATGGGTTTCTGTCACATGCAGGAAACTTCTCTTTTCCTTCTTCAACCAAAAATGATGAGAGAGAAAAATAGAGACTTTTTCACAAGGATCCGCATCTTGTTTCTCAGCTCAGAAGAGGCTTCTCTGCATCCAACCCGCTCTCTAAGCAGTCTCCATCATTTGGGTGGTAACCCTCTTTCCGTTTTGCCCAGAGCACGATGTACAGGCCGGTGAATATAAGGACCATGCTGGCGAGGCTGCATTAGCGCAGCTTGTGTCAGCTCAGTTCGAAGCGGCTGCAATTTTAATATGTTTCGATATGAATTCTATGGGGTTAATTATGTCGACGCTATTGATCTCACCTTGGCACGTTGATCGCGTCTCCTAATCTTATGGCTGAGTATACAACCGAGCAGACAGTCGCAATGGGGCTAAACATGGATTGAAGGACTGCCCCTCTCTTTTTTATGGCCCAAGCAGTGAAGCCTATGCACGATCCGAGCATGCCACCTCCCTGCGCATTTAAGAGTTTCGTGAAGCCAAATGACAAAAGAAAAGTGCAGAAACAGAATCGGGCGATACATGATGTTTGCATATGTTTCCAAGAGGTATTCGGTGAGAGAAGATCAAAGTTCCAAACTCACCAGGAAAGAGAAGGCAACCAACATGCCGAAGCTCAAAAATGGCCAGCCATTGTCCAATTTGTGGTCTTCAAATAACTGTACAGCTGCAGCCATAATCGAACCAACCAAAGACATGATAGCCGCCATGGAGATTGGTGCCGGAACATCGGCCAAAGCAACTTCCTGTGAAGCCACAGAAAGCAAACGAGAGAAAAAGATGAGTAAGGCCAATTTGGAATCCTTATAATTGTCGAAGGACTGAAATGAATGTCAATCAAAGCAATCAACTGCACTTAAGCAGAATATACCTGCAGGATGGAATTGATTGATAGGCCTAAGACTGCTGCAATAAGATAAAAGCAACCGATGATCATTTGTTGGTCAAAAATTGCATCACTCAAGGGAGATGAGCGGGGACCCTCTTTAGCAGCACTGCATAGGCTCAATGTGACGGCCCCTGAAACACACACCACCGTGCCTAATATCTTGACTTTGCTGTACAAGCAACTCAGCTTAACTTTCTCCATCCTGCATAAGCATGAGCATTTCCAATTGAATAACACAGAACATGATAACAGTACCATCTATTCAATATCCACTAATCGATCGCATGCATGCGTAATCCACAAGATATGATACTGTCTTAGATCGATTTTCCATGGGATGGATTTGCTCAAAGATGGATTGAATCTGTCCTTTCAGAAGAACCCAAGTGAGAACGCTCGGTAGAACATATGAGTAGCTGAAAAATTGATGCTGGAATTAGCGCAAGTGAAGCCTAGGCGAAAATTGTGAAAGAAACCCCGGGTACAAGTACCTAGTAATCCATGCGATGGCGAAGATAAGCCCAGGAGCAAGGTTTGGCATGGTGGTTGCGATAGCCGGTGAAGTCAGTTTAATCCCCTTCACGAACAGATATTGGTAAAGAATCACCCTGACCCAGAAATAACAAAATAGAAAGAAAAAATATTGAAAGATTCAGTAATTTCTTCACAGAGGTGAAATATGAACTGCAAGTTGATTTACAATCGCAAAGATGCCAGAATACCCTGTAAAGGAGATGAGAACAAGTTGAACCATCAACCTCAGGCTGAGCTTCTTAGGCCACAAGCTCCTGCAATATGAACAACAACAGATCAAGCATCATTCTCACAAGCGCAAGTGCGCGCAGAGAGAGAGAGAGAGAGAGAGATGATACCTTTCAAACGCAAAGGCAATGGGGGAGAGAACAAGGAAGGTGGCAAAGGAAGAGTAGTAGACAAAAGTGAGAGGGTCGAGGCCAAGGGACGTGAGGTAGCTCACCATCACAGTGGCGGTCGCATACAAAAACTGAATCCCGATCAAACCCCCAATCACTACCAGTTCTTCCACCGCCTCTTTCCTCTTGTACCACTCCATTGGTCTCTCTTTCTCTCTCTCTCCACAACAATAACAAAGAAGAAGAAGCAGCAGCAGCTACTGTAGAATGCCGTTGGAGAAGACGAAAGAATACGAGATACAACAGTCTCTTTACTAAGGCACAAAATGGATAAAGGGAACCGGAACAACGGCCAAGTTATAGGTAAACCCAGCATGTTTTTTGGCATGTTTTGTTATGATTTGGAGATTCTAAGGGTTAACAAAGAAACAAATCGGATCTTCGTAGGCAAATGATAGAGAGGGCTAATAAAGAAACAAATCAAATCAGACAGTTCTAAATAGATGGTCATAATTGCTATTAGGGGGTGCATGACAAACCATAATTTCTATCTCAAAAATAATTTAATCCGTTTGCTAATATTATTTTATTTTTCTATTTTTGAAATAGATTCTTATTCCATAAATAGGTTTTGAATATAAATCAGAAGCTAAAATTTTCTATTTCTCTATTTCTGGAACATAAATGAGAAATAAAAATTATTCTCATCGTTTGTCAACCCGGTCCTTCATCCGTTGCTGCCGACCATCGTTCATTGGTCGCCCGCCACCGCCACCGGTCTTCGGCCATTGCCGCCGTTGGTCGCTGGTCGCCAGCCGCCGCCAGTTGCCGGTTGCTAGTTGCGAGTCACCGGCCGCCGCCGGTCACCGATTGTCGATCCACCGCCGTCCAAAAGGAAGAAATTTTGTATCGTTATCAAACAGTTATTTTTACTTAGAAATTCTTCTAGAAATAGAAAAATCTATAGAAAAATCTATTTCTCTTCCAGAAATCAATTTCTGGCCATAATGGTTATCATTCACGCCCTTAGAATTCTTACAATGCAAAGACTTCTTTTTTCCTCCTTAAAACTATTGAAATATCCAACAATCTTTCACATATTTCAAAAGGTTTTGAAAATAAAGTAAAAATAAATGGATGTGTTTCTTTAAGCAATTAACTTCATATAATCAATGGACATAATTATATCTTTAAGCAGTTACTTTACCACATCACTTCTTAATGGGATGTGTCTCTTTTTACCATTGAAAATCTCATTCTTTACAATGGTTGAGTTTTATTCCCTAAAGAGTACTTGCTAAGGTGCGTTTGATAATAATTCTATTCCCGAAAACAATTTCTATTCAAAAATGATTTTTTTTTTTTTATTCTCTAGAAGAGTTTTTTAGCACTGTCCAAAATTTCTGTTCTCGGAATATAAATGCGTTTGGTATAATTCTTAAATTTTTTTGTGACTTAAAATTTCTTTTAATTTTTTAATACTATCATTGCATTTTTCTCTTTTTTTTCTTTTCTTACTTTTTACTTTTTTTCCCATTCTCTCTTCTTCTTCTCTAGCCGATCTCCGCCACAATAAGGGCCGACGATTGACAAGGCTCGAGCCGCCTAGCCATCGACAAGGCTCGGCCTCGCCCAACCAACGCGAGATCGGCCTCACCCTAGCTTAGTAAGGCTTGGCCTTGTAGCGATTGGGCAAGGCTTGCCTCACTAGATTTGGGCGAAGCCACTTGGCCTAGCAAGGTCTGGTGAGCATGTCGGATTAAGTGCCACCAATCACTAGTCATCTCCGTGGCTAGCAACTAGTAGAGGCAAGCGGTTCCAAATTCTTTACAAACTTCCTTTGGAACCTTGAACTTACTCTCAAGTACAGATTTCTCATGTTTCAAATGAAACTAGATTCTGGGGTCGCTTTCAAGATCGAACAAGTTCTATTTTTATTTTTTTTTCCATTTTTAGTTGAACAAAACGAAAATGAATGCAACAATAATGAACAAGTTTAGACATGTTTGGTTTCTTAAAAATGATGGAAGAGCGGCAAAAGAACTTCTTAAAAGAAATATACAAAACTCTATTGACTATCAACTTTGAATTTTTCTAGCATTTGGACAATCATTCATCTATGAAGTTTCTCATCTACTCAGCTTCGAATTAGATTGTCAACTTCGAATTTATTTTGAACATAATCAATCGATAACTGGCACCCTAGGGGACCACTGAATTTAATCTTCTCTGACTTGCTTATATACAGCTCAGGATTATTTAGACAGGCCTTAGTTGCAGATCTTTTCTCTGATGCTAGCCAGGCTCTCAAAACAGTCCTTCAATCGTGGGATTATCCTCTTCCAACCCCTACTCAAGTAGCGGATTGCTGTTGCTGGCGGGAGAACCCGTCGGTTGACAGTCTACTCAGCTTCGAATCGGACTGTCAACTTCGAATCAGAAATAAATTTTACTTCTTGATTTTGTTCAAAATTTATTTTTGAGAACAAATTAATTCCCTAGAATAAAAAAGTAACCAAACGGATTTATATTTTTTCTTTTCTTTTTGTTTCAGGAAACAAAAAATAGAATTAGGCATTATTTGGAACGTTACCAAAGAAATCCTAAGAAGTTTCTCATCTACTCAGCCTCCTTTTCTTTTATATGAATTTGATAAGCTTTTCCCTTTCCTAAGAACTTGTGCAGCTCTCACTTTACCAAGATAAATAATCTCTTCTCCTTCTGTCTGAAACGTAGGAGGTCACAGCAAAGCAACTACTAGTACCGAACAACCAATGTCTTGAAACATGAAGTAGATTACATTAACCATACATCGAAATGCACAAGAAAGTCACACATGATGCACATGGGTTTCCGTCACATGCAGGAAACTGCTCTTTAACCCAAAACGATGGAGAAAAAAAAAAGACATTTCAAAAGGATCCGCATCCTTATTTCTCAGCTCAAAAGAGGCTTCTCTGCATCCAACCCGCTCTCTAAGCAGTCTCCTTCGTTTGGGTGGTAGCCCTCTTTCCGTTTTGCCCAGAGCACGATGTACAGGCCGGTGAATATAAGGACCATGCTGGCGAGGCTGCATTAGCGCGGCTTGTATCAGCACAGTTCGAACTGGCGTGCAATTGTAATTCGTTTCAAGATGAGTTCTATGGGGTTAATCATGTCGGAGCTATTGATCTCACCTTGGCACGTTGATCGCGTCTCCTAATCTTATCGCCGAGTATACAATTGTGCAGACGGTTGCGATGGGGCTAAACATAGAGGGAAGGACTGCCCCCCTCTTTTTTATGGCCCAAGCAGTGAAGCCTACGCACGATCCGATCATGCCACCTCCCTGCGCATTTGAGAGTTTTGTAAGCCGAATGACAAAAGAAAGTGCAGAAACAGAATCGGGCGATGCATGATGTTTGCATATGTCTCCGAGAGGTGTTTGGCGAGAGAAGATCAAAGTTCCAAACGCACCAGGAAAGAGACGGTGACCAACATGCCAAAGCTCAAAAACGGCCAGCCATTGTCCAATTTGTGTTCTTCAAATAACTGTACAGCTGCAGCCATAATCGAACCAATCAAGGAGGTGATAGCGACCATGGAGATTGGTGCTGGAAAATCAGCCAAAAAGACTGCCTACGAAGCCACAGAAAGCAAACGAGGGAAAAAGATGAGTAAGCCAATTCGGAATCCTTATAATTGTCGAAGGATCAAAATGAATGTCAATCGAAGCAATCAACTGCACTTAAGCAGAATATACCTGCAGGATGCAATTGATTGATAGGCCTAAGACCGCTGCAATAAGATATAAGCAACCGATGATCATTTGTTGGTCGAAAATCGCATTACTCAACGAAGTTGAGCGGGGAGCCTCTTTAGCAGCACTGCATAGGCTCATTGTGACAGCCCCTGAAACACACACCACCGTGCCTAATATCTTGACTTTGCTGTACAAGCAACTCAGCTTAACTTTCTCCATCCTGCATAAGCATGAGCATTTCCAATTGAATAACACAGAAATGGTAACACTACCTAGAGCTGTGATATTCCTTTACATAGTCGCTACATCATTACAACACCCACTAATTGATCATGAGCACGCGTAATCCGCAAGATATAATACTGTCTTAGGTCGATTTTCTGTGGGATGGATTTGCTCAAAGACGGATTGAATCTGTCTTTTCAGAACAACCCGAGTGAGAACAATCTTGGTAGAACATACAGTGAATTGTGATGGAGTAGTATCAGCAGCTCAAATTAAAGCAGCCAAAGGAGCCGAAGAACTGATACTGGAATTAGCGCAAGTGAAACCTAGGTGAAAATTGCAAAAGAAACCCCAGGTACAAGGTAGCACCTAGTAATCCATGCGATGGCGAAGATAAGCCCAGGAGCAAGGTTTGGCATGGCGGTTGCTATAGCTGGGGAAGTCAGTTTAATCCCCTTCACGAACAGATATTGGTACAGAATCACCCTGACCCAGAAATAACAAAATAGAAAGAAAAAATATTGAAAAGTTCAGTAATTTGATCACATTGGTGAAATATGAACTTCAAGTTGATTTGCAATCGCAAAGATGCCAGAGTACCCTGCAAAGGAGATGAGAACAAGTTGAGCCATCGACTTCAGGCTGAGCTTCCTGGGCCACAAGCTCCTGCAATATGAACAACAACAGATCAAGCATCATTCTCACAGGCACAAGCGTGCGCAGAGGGGGGGAGAGAGAGAGAGAGAGAGATGATACCTTTCAAACGCAAGGGCAATGGGGGAGAGAACTAGGAAGGTGGCAAAGGCAGAGTAGTAGACAAAAGTGAGAGGGTCGAGGCCAAGGGACGTGAGGTAGCTCACCATCACATTGTTGGTCGCATACAAAAATTGAATCCCGATCAAACCCCCAATCACTACCAGTTCTTCCACCACCTCTTTCCTCTTGTACCACTCCATTGGTCTCTCTCTCTCTTCTCTCTCTCTCTCTCTCACAACAATAACAAAGAAGAAGAAGAAAAAGCAACAGCAGCAGCAGCAGCTACCGTAGAAACTGTTGGAGAAGATGAAAGAATAAGAGATACAACACTCTTTACTAATGCATAAAATGAATAAAGGGAGCAGGAACAGCTGCCAAATTTATAGGTAAAACCCAGCACATAATTGGAAAGAAAAGAAATTGGATTTTGGCATTGTTTTGTCGTGATTTGGAGATTCTAAGTGTTAAAAAAGAAACAAATCAGATCTTCCTAGGCAAATGATAGAGAGGGCTAATAAAGAAACAAATCAAATCAAACGGTTGCAGATAGATGGTGGTCATAATTGCTATCAGAGTCCTTACAATACAAAGACTTCTTTTTTACTTCTTCAAACTACCGAAAATCCAACAATCTCTCACACATTTCAAAGATTTTGAAAATAAAGTAAAAATAAATGGATGAGTTTCTTTAAGCAATTGACTTCATCTTTAAAGAGTTGCTTTACCCATCACATCTTAATCAGATTTGTTTCTTTTTACCATTGAAAGTTTCATTCTTTACAATGGCTATTGAGGCTTGGCAATTAATTTTATTCCCAACGGAGTATCTACTAAGAAGTTTCTAAACTACTCAACCTCATTTTTATTTTTTTAATGTGAATTTGATAAGATTTTCCCTTTCTTAAGAACTTGAGTAGTTCTCAAGTCACCAAGATAAATAATCTCTTCTCCTTCCTATCTAGAATGTAGGATAATAAAGCATTTTGTTTGTAAATATATGCACGGTAGCACTTAAATCTGTCATCAATTCTTTCACATTGGCCACAATATTGGCTTGAGAAATCCACAATAATTATGTCAGTGGTACTTCAACCAATCTGACTTTTTGTTTAATAGGATTGTCATTTTTCCCACAATTTTGTTAGGTTGATTTTCAAGTTATAGAATCTCCACCATGAGGCAACATAGTGGATTTTGTCTCATCTACATAAGAGATCCAATTAACATCATTATACCCTTTAATTACAACGAAAAATATACTACATATGACGCCATAGTTTATGGTTCCTTCAATAACATGAAAATCCAATTCAAGAAGCTCTTACCCAATTTAGTTCCATATCAAAATTGACGTGTTCAAGCTATGGAAACACATCCACCCAATTTCCTCCTGCATGAATATATTTGCTGATATTACCAAAATAGTATCCAAATGAGACCAAATCCTCATTATTTGAACAAAGATGTATAAGGGCAGCAAGCATGAACACCTATCAAACGAATTCAAACCATGAACAACTCATATGATCATGAATCTAACCGATTCAAGGCATGTACGGCAATAATAATGAGGAACTCAGCAAGTCCTAAGCATGGGCAGGATCTGTAGATGAATCCATATATTTTGAACATGTACATCGATAATAGGTTGTAATCTAGTGTATTTGATCCATGTACATCACCATTTAATCAAAAGCAGAGTAGTTTGAAGCATTGGGGATCAACTATATGCAATTTATGATTGCGATACTCATTATCAATCATGGAAACGAACTTGAACAAAATCATTGGAATATTAACGGCAAGTATCTTATCAATGCAAGTCACGGTTCGAAGTGTAAAAAATACAAGCACCTGAAGAAAGACAAATCAAAGTCAATATTGAGATGACAACATATTTCATTTGCCTTCTGATTTCATGATACAATAGATCTTTCTCTTTACTTTGGACAAAATAAAAGGAGAAAATAAAAACAACAATGCTATATTCATCAAACAAATTGAAAGAAAACAAAGTTTCTTATTTTCTTTTGATCGTGACTTGGAAATTCTTTTTAGAGGCAAATGAATAATTGGATGAACAAAGAGATAAATTATATCAAATTGTCATAAGGATGGGTGAGTCTAAAAGCCAGTCTTCTCTTTTCATGCATTAAGCTTAGCCTATTTGATTCAGCTTTGCAAATGGGCTTTGAGACTCTAAAGTCCATTGGCCAAATGCAAACCGTTTGGTTCGATTTTTTGGGCAACTTTGGCAAGATGTAATTGCATCTCCAAAAGAGTCTAAGAACCCTTAACCCAAAGTAGGTTCGGAGGTCCTTTGAGAACTTGCATTTCCGGAATGCAAGTTCCGGTACTATTCACATCACGCGGTTCTTGTTCATTCGCAAGGAAACCACCGCACGAAGGCCGATGACCATCGGCCAAGGGGGGTCACGCGCGTCGGCAACACGCCGACGATCGTCGCCAGACCTTAGGCGATGCCTGATCGCGCGACCCAAGCGGTCATCGGAGGTCGCGCAACCCCGGGCGGCCGTCGCCTAAGGTCGCGTGACCCCGGGCAGCCGTCACCTAGGTCGCACGACTTGCTGCCTGGGTCGGCCGCCTAAGGTCGCGCAACCCAGGCGACGACCGCCTGGGGTCGCCGCCCGGCCATTCGGGGGCTAGATTTGGCTATCGGACCGCCGGATCCGACGGTCCAGCCACCGAGTCCGGTGGTCGGATTTCAAAAGAAAAATTGCAAATATTTTTTTAATTTTTTAATTTAATAAAATTTATTTGCATATATAAATTTTACCAAACGGTATTTTGGCCAAAGTTGTATCTCAATGTAAATTTTACCAAATAATATTTACATTTCGAAAAATCCACTTCACTCAAAGGTGCTTTGTATTTTTACGAATGCATTTTCCAAAAGTCGAACGAAACATGTCTCAGCGTGAGTATGTCTTTTACTTACTGCTCCAAAATTCCCGGTTGATGTTGACAGGACTGTCGTGCTTTTCTGGCCCTCCTACGGTTCTCGTCTTCCATATCTTCCTCGTGCGTACGTCTGTCCCTGTCCCTCGGTTAAGACATTGGCCAAACATCTATTATTCAACTACACGCAATAATACAAGACAAATTTCATATAGGTAATTACATACTTTCCTTAATCGAAATTCTAAATGAGTATTTCGAACGCTTTTCATATTCCAACTCGAATTCTCAATGGTTGAAACTGAAAACTTTCAAGGCGAGAGTCAAATCTTGTCGAAAAGCAATGACAAGAGCATGCTAAAATTTCCACGTCACCAAAATCCCCATCTTGAGATTTATTTTCCAACGGAAAGCGAACTTCCTTATGTGCCACCATGTTAAGATGTAAAGCCACCCGTGAAATTACCTTATCATATCCGAACAAGTTAATAGCAGAACATAAAAAAGCAGTCAAAATAGACACGCACGAGCGAATAAATTGGCATTAATCGTTAATCTGACAGATCCGAAGAAGCAGCAAACTCCCCTTGCTTCCATCCTCACCCAGTTCCCTATCCACTTCCTCAAATTTGCGGATCGACAAATGTCGAGCTCCCAAGCCGATTACGCGGCGAACAGTTTCTTGCGTTGCCAGATTACGCCGCTGCCAGGTGTTTCGGCTTACGGTGCCCGCCGTGCCATCCACCGATTGCGATTTGCTGCCTATTTTTTATCTTTTATTCTTCCAGATAATTTCCCCTCAATATAGGAACAACGAAAAGATTAATATATGTATACCATCAGTCGTGTCGGGACGATGGCGAAGCTGGTGTCCCAATAACGCAGTGAAGATATGGATGTTACAAGTGATGTCTCAGTTGCTCCGTTTGATTTAGAAGAGAGAATGCGCAAGTACTCGAAAGTTTAGAGTCACTAACATGACGATTAGGGGTGATATAATTCCTGTTTGAAAGCCATCCTATCCAACTTTCAAGCATTAAGATGTGTTTCGACTGTGAATGAGTATCATAATAGATTCTCGGATTCCCATATTCCCATTCTTTTGCAATAAAAATTTATGTTTCCAAAGCTTTTGTGGTATTTGATTGCTGCCTAATTGAAAAAAATAAAGCTTTAAGACTTTGCTCAAATGCCATTTGAGCTAGTTTGCTGCTAAAGCGAAATGCTGATCACGTACAATTACCAATAACTCGAGAAAGTGACCACCAGGTCACTATTGATTTGGGACAATCTCGACAATCTCCCATCACGTATTATGCCCAAAGGTCAGTTTAAAGTGTAAGACTTTCTGTTATAATTACAAATCCATCACCAATTCCTTACACAGCCAGTGTGTGATAATCTCAATAGTAAAGACCGTTGAGAGATCTATTGTTGATCACGTTTCAGCGCATGAACGGATCAGGACCACATGCAGGGTCTTAAAAGGAAGAAAAAGCTTGAGAAAAGAACAGCCAGAGCCAAAAAAGAACAAGAGAGAGAAAGGGAGAAAGAAAACCCAAAGATGCTAATCGTCCTAATATCTGCTGGGTACAGCATATTTCCTGGCAAGGGCGAATCAAAAGGAGACAACTACCCAATTTTCGTGCCCACGTCCTTTGATGCAGATCGAATTCCCTCGAAAGAATCTGGACGTTCCAACTCATTAGCGCACACCTTCAAAAGTCTCTCGGCTTATCTTTATTACTCCCTTTCGATTAAGAGTTCATATTCCACCTCCATCGTCCTGTGGAATGAAAACTACTGCTCTCCAACTTCGAAAATTTTCAGCGGTGAAGGGCTTGTCGAGATCAATTTCGATGCCAATTCTAGAATGAACATTGACCGGTCATGGAGGCGGACATATAGAAGAATCGAGTACCCATTTATCAACGGACGACATCCAATCGAAGAAGAAATCGAGAAGCATCGCCCTCAAGAAACGGGAAGAGCGAGGAAAACGGAACGCATCAAAGGGCTCTCGACATTCCAAAAGCGAAAGGGCCGGAACTTTTGACACCAATTCATCCCCACCATGGTCTGTCCTAACGAAAGATCAGCGACTGACTAGCTTTTGGTTGGATTTCAAGCCAGTCTTCTTTCCATATTGGCCCCATATAAAAGAAAAAGTAGTTTTTCTACAGAACCATCTCAAGGAGCCGTCCTTGCATAACCCCTGCAATATAAGTTGACATCTGTAGTAAACCCAAATGAGAGACAAACGGGCGACAATCAAACGTCATTGCTGAGCTTGATGTTATGAAGGAACGCTCCTACCCGAGGAATAATGTGCGGAGTTCAATAGCAGGCTTGGAATAGAGATCCGCTAACAGACATAAATAGCAAAAGGCGAACACGTTGGGGAACAAAACTAACTAGCAAATTCAACAAGCTTTCACCCTGTGCAAGGGCACCACCGTTAATTATTCACTGTAGCACTGTGAATCTCGAAAGTCATCCGATATACTAAAGTTTGCTTTCTTTTTTCGGCTAGGCTATTAAGCTGTCACAATGTTGCATTTCTTGCCCCCCACTAACCCCGTAGGTCGCATGAGCAGAGCTCTAAAAGCATAAGCCAAGAGTGGCCGTGTAAATCGAGCAAACCACAAAAAATGCGAAAATACGGCATGAATTTTTCCTGCAAAGTGACGATTTGAAACCCTCAAGCTAATGAAGAACCTCTCAGCACCATAT
This sequence comes from Eucalyptus cloeziana, assembly GCA_014182715.1. Taxonomy (NCBI): domain Eukaryota; kingdom Viridiplantae; phylum Streptophyta; class Magnoliopsida; order Myrtales; family Myrtaceae; genus Eucalyptus; species Eucalyptus cloeziana. Next base: position 26,830,511 of record CM024637.1, read on the forward strand.
TACCATTCTCGTTTGTGCAATTAAACGATAGCTAAGTACTGAATCTCATCTGACATGCAATTTCTACTTCCACAAGCTGAAAACCCGATGAAACTATAGCAACTGTATCAGAATATCGCAGAAGTGGAATTTGCATCTTTCTTCATCTGTACTTTAAGGAATTCAATAGCATGATAACTTCCAAAAATAAACATCAGAAGAGAAACAAATACAATCTTTAATTACTTATTTGAAGCTTTTCACTTTCTGTCAGTGAGGGAAACAAAATCAATGAGCTTTCAAAAAATATCTCATAGGAAGCAGTCGGTATCTCAAAAGAGAATTCCCTGATTTACAGCAAAAACTCACTTTCCAATCACAAGTCTCTTCTTCGAGTAGAGGTCACCTTGGAACCGACAGACCAAGCACTAAAGAAAAAAAAATAAAGACAGGTATCAGAGCCCGTTGCAGGAACTAGGCATGCTAAAATCAATTGTTCAAGACAAACATTAGAATAGTAATTAACATCGGATAATGCCATGAGTCCTTAGGTTGTGTCCACTAGCAAAGTTTGCCCAAAAGGAACAATTGTAAAATTATACGCATTATTAATATCCCATCCCAATGTTGAAAACATTACCAATGGCTACAGAATTGTCATCTAATATTACATGTTAAAAGCATTGCCAAATGGTTACAGAATTATCATCAAATATCCGTAAACTACCAGGAGAAAAATCTGATATTTCGAGGATCGTCATTCTCAAAATGGCGAAGAATAAATAAATGCAGGTCCGCCTCTTGAAACAGCACGCCTTTACGTACCATCAATTCCATCTGGGAAAAGGAGAACCTTTTTGTCACGGGAACTAGAATACTAAGAACTCAATGTATGAAAGAGCCAAAACTAAATCCACGAATCATTATATAGACACTCTAGAAGCTAGGCCACAACTTGAGAGACTCCACCTACAGTGATCGGTTGGTGCTTTGCTCATTCTCATTATGCATTCATTGTTCCTGTAATTAAGTCGCTATCAATCCGAATTACCAACATAATTTTTTCATGGTCCCACATTTAACTCACACGTGCATACATCTATGTTCTCCCCCCCTTCCCAAAATAATAATGATGATGATGATGATCTCAAACCCCAAAGGTAGATTTGGGCAAATCTTTCAACTGTAAAAATATTCACATATCCTTTCAAAAGACTCCAAAACTCCTTCAAGAAGGGAAGAAGAGGGTCATGAGACACAATAATTGCCTAAGTTCTATTTGGGAACGAATTCTTTTAGTCAAAGCATACATAACCATAATAGGGATAAAGAACTGGATGAAGCAAATTCCATTGTTCTTCACCCTAACCATAACAGCAGGTGCATTCAAACTCCTAAGAGCGCTATTGTGTAAAACAACAAAAGGATCAAAATAGGCAAGTTCTGAATTACCATTTCTTTCAAGTTCAACCATTCAGAACATCATGTGCCTGCAGGGACCAAATATTCTAATTAGATGCTATGAGTATCCTATCCATTATTTAATGCGCATCTGCCTGAGAAGTAAATTAATTTACTCTCGATGAGTTCATCAAAATCTCAAGAAAATGAAGACTGAACACCACTGAGAGAGGCCGTTAATAGCACAACACCCTAAATGCTTCATCCCAAAAGAACGGGGTATTCAAGCAAAATCACGATTTAGCCGAATTCTATCCATCCCAATCTCCAGAGTCGGCCACTGTAATATGAGTCCTACTCAATATCATCTACTCTTCATTACCTAGATATGCCATCAAGGAAAATTTCCTAGATAGAGAAGGCATGACTAGCATCGCCAGAGCCTAAGGGATATAACCTGATGAACAACAACCACTCGAGAACATGAAAAAGCATCAAGCACAGAAGAATGGTAGGAAAAGCCGAAAAAAAAAAAAAAAATTAGCTACTCACGCGGGGAAAAAACACAAATTTCATATTAGAGCCCTGGAGAGGTGCAGCAGAGAGTACCCTGTGAGAGCGCCCGGCAACTCCTCGACGTCGTGCTCAGGCACGCCGTCAGCCGCGCCGCCGACACCGCACTGTGCAGCGGTAGCAGCGACTGGACGCACGCGAGCTCCGCCGGCGACCTGAAAAGAGAAGTTTCAGGGCAACAGCCAAACCGAGCGGAGGTTAACGGCGAATTTCCATCGAACACGACAATGCAATGACGAAAATTCAACGAACGACGCCGCGAGGAAAGCGTAACGGAGCAGAATCCGCGAATCCACGGAACGAAATTTCTAGAGAGAGAGAGAGACCTGGAAGAGAAGAAGCGGCGGAGCGGGGAGGCGGTCGACCGGCTGGGGAGAGGGACTCGGGGGGAGGCGGAGCCGAGCTGAGGAGACGAGCGGACGCCCGATCTGAGGGCCGGTCCGAGGGACGTCGAAGCTCGCTGCATCGCTCGGTTGCAAGCGGACGCCGCCATTGAAGCCGAGGTTCGGCTGACGGAATCAAAGAGCTTCGCGGCGGTCGGAATCAAGCCGAGCCGTTCGTTCCGGTGGGGCGAATCGGGGGGAATTCGGCGGAGGGACTCGTCTTCTTCGTCGCGGCGAGCGAGGGGTTTAGGGTTTTCGCTGCAGGGGGTTTGGGTGGAGCAGATCGGAACCGAACGGGCTTAAGGCGGGCCGGGTCGGTTAGCCGGATGCTTTGGTTTGGGTTTTTTTTTTCTTTTCTTTTCTAAATTTAAAAAGAAAATGTCAAAAATATCCTTGAGTTTTACAATTCAATTTTTGAACTTTTAATTTATTTAACCACTGCCCGCCGCACGCCACCCTTCCATCTTGGAAGGGGAGGTTGGGGTTAAATCCCCACCTTCTCGCAGGACGGGGGTGGGGAAGATTTCATTTCAAGAAATGGGTTTTATTCTACGCCCGCAAAGGAGAGCGGACAAAAGTTCGAGAATGAGTGTTAAAGTAGGATTAGCGTAGAACCCACCAAATTTTTTTTTTTTAATTTATTTAATATGGTTTGGATTATTGATAAATATACAATACGGTCTTTCCGTTTGCTCAAATGACAAATTGGACATTTGTAACTTTTTTATAATGTAAAACCCCAAATTAGTACACATGTAATAAATTTATCCATAACTTATACCCTTCGCAAGTTTATCAAATTGTCGATTTTGATGACATGTGTCAATTGATGAATGTATCAATTGGAGTTTTACCCACCATTCCAATTTATGATTTTTTTTGGTGGTATTCATCCAACTTAGCAAAAACAGTCAAAAGGTAAATTTGTCGTAAAGGTACAAGTTTGAAGTTTTTAATTGTAACTTTATTACAAATGTGTCAATTTAAAGGTTTTTCGTCATATTAACCCTTTTTGTTTTGTTGTCTATGGTTCACATTTGATAGATTAGAAGTTGGGTCAACAAATTCTATAACTCGAATCAACAAAAGGGTGAAATTCGGCATAGTTTAGGGGCTAAATTGAATGCATACCAATAATACAGGAAACATATTGAACAAATTAAAGATTCGAAGACGATATTATCATTAAATCAAAATTCATGAATAATTTATATTATTTTTCTATTTAATTTTTTTTCTTTTTATCATCGTTGTAGTTTACATTGATAGTATAAGTAATTTTCCTTGAAGGTTGCTTGATGGTATGCGGAAAAGCAATGTTAGACTAACGGTGCTGATTTCACGACATAGAAAGACTATCTGAAAGCTCATTAATAGTTAATTGTGTTTGCATTAAAACTATGCAATCTTTTGAATTAGCATTTTTCTCATATCTATTTGTTTCCGGATAATGTCATCATCAAATAAATTAATGATGGTTGACAAAGGTGATATCAAACATATATATTACGAGGAACAACTCTATACATTATCATTGACTAATCAGGGGCGTGCCCAATTGATGACCGCGCGTGATAGCGGTTTGCTAATAGAATACGAGATTTGGTAAGCCCCGTCGGAGATGTTCGAATAAGGATAATTAATGGTTGCAGTTCCATTTCGGCCGCCCGATCATGGGACTGAGAGCGTCTTCTATTCGCACGCAACCCGAGCACAAAAGGGCATTTTGTCGAATTCTTCTTCGGGAGAAGAGATTACTATATTCACAAGATGGTGCATTGAATATGAAGTTAGAACGGCACAACGTATTGTTAGACTTGTCAAAAGAGTGGGTTCGGTTTGGATTTTGGTCCGATCATAAATGATTCAATTCAAAATTATCCATACCTAACCCAAATCATACCCAATTTATACTCAACCGAGCTCATATTGTTAAAACGCTTTCATATTTAATCCAATATGAGAAATCTCATGTCCAAATTGAAGTAAAATCGAGGGAGAGTACAGAGAAGTGACTTGGGTTTAAGGCAAGTTATACATCAATTTACGACCTATTTATGACTCATTTATAACATATTCAACATTTATATTTAAACTAATTTATGACCCATTTAATTAATATGACCGACTCAACCCATCATATATGGATTAATAAAATGAATTTATGACTTATTTTGATAACTCTACATGTTATGATACCCACAACTAAACGTTACCAATCACAAACTCAGGCCAAGGAAAAAAAAATCAATGTATTCACTAATAATGTGAAGAACAAATTAGGGAGGCCCAAAAGCGTTCTCTCACCTCCACACATGTGGGTGAAATGATCCTCCTAATTTTTGTAAATTTTTTCTATACCTGTAATGTCAAAAGAATAATGAAATCCCCCACAAAGTGAGTGGGAAAAGCCCGTGCTACGCTAAGCTAAGTAGTGGCCACGTAGCTTTCAGCACGACAAGAGCGAGACCAGCACCAAAAGTGGCACAGAAGCGGTCCACCCGGACAACCTCGTCCCCAGGCCGCCGGAGCTGTCGGAGGATTCCTCCGATTGCAGGAAGGAGCTGAGCTTGAAATCCGGGTTTGACCCGTACAGCGCCTGCACGCCCTCCACGTCGTCGATCCGCAGGTCCACCTTCCTCGCCCGCGGGCTCAGGCTCGGGTACATCACGGCCTCCTTGACCGAGGAGTGCGCCAGCCCCAGCACGTGCCCGATCTCGTGCGTCGCCACGGACTCCAGGTCGACCGCCACCCTCGACCTCTCCCGGCCGAAGTCCACCGCCCACGTCTCCGCCGCGTCCAGATGGAACCGCCCGTTCTGCGGGGAGAAGGCGTGGGCCAGCACCCCCAGGACGCCGTCGAAGGGCTCGCCGTCGCCGTGGTTGCCGTGGTAGAAGCCGATCCGGACGTCGGCCGCCTCGTAGTCCTCGACCTCCTCGAAGCTCATGGGGATCACCGCGGCCCACCTGGCGAAGGCCCCCTGGAAAGCCGCCCTCACCTCGTCCGTGGTTAGGTAGCTGATCGTGTTGCTCGGGGAGAAGGCGTAGGTCAGCGTCGCCGGCGCTCCGCGGGCCCACCTCGGCTTGCCGTAGAAGTAGGCGAAGTGGCGGGTGGTGTGGAGCCCGTGGGGGGAGGCGGCATCGCTCATGCCGCACCTCGGCGTCGTGATCGTGGACACGGTGTCGGAGTCGAGCTTGCCGGTGACCGGCAGCCCGAGCCTCGTCTGGTACGCGATCAGTGCAGACTGGAACTCCCCGTCAAAGACGTCGGTCAAGTTGGAGTCCGGGACCGAGAGGTAGCCGAAATGGTTGAAGTACTTCTTGAGCTCCGACATGCCGGGGACTTCGGCCCCCTTGTCGACGTCAAGAAACTTGGCGAAGCCATGCCACGTGGCGTTCTCGGCCGTGGCGTTGGCGGCTAACACAGGCACGGAGTCCGGGAGGAGTCTGGCGGCGAAGCCGGGCCGAGAGAGGAGGAGGAGGAGGAGAGAGAAAGCGAGGGAGGAGATGTGATCGAAAGATGGATGCATGGTTTTTGGATTTTGGATGCTTGGTGTAGCCTTGCTCTTTAGCTTTTGTTTTGGACTGGAGGGGCTCGGGGATTGCATGAACGAAGAATCTTTTATTGGGGGCATCGGAACTGAGGGAAAATCATTCGGGGACGACTCAAATCGAGTTAATTAAAATCGTTGGATACGATCGGATGAAGCTAGGTGACGCTGTGGCAGATGAGAAGGAAGCACAAGCAACGATTATAAGACGAATTTAGAAAGATTTTCTGGCTCTTGAGGATGCTAATGTTGGGTCAACCACTCGAAGTCTCCAATCTGCTCTTTGGGAATTTTTTGCCTCCACAGACGACTTTGAATTTGTCATCTCAGTGCTTCTTGAGAATAAACGTATTTCGTGCGTTCGAAAACCGGGGAGAAAACGTCATGTTGGGGAGGATCTAGGACCGCTTTGATTGGTCGGGTTTAGTTGGGGCTTACTACGTTGGTTGACCAAATTAGTTGGTTCCGATGGCTGTAGTGCCACGTTTTCCAATCTTTCCCCCTAGTGAAAATGGCCTTCGAGTGAGGCGCGTCGTGCGTTCGACTTGTAACTCACGACAATCCCTTGATCTTTTGACTCGCCTTGAGGCATATGATGAGACGGACGTTCATTTAGTTCTTCAGGAACAGGAAAATGCAGAGAACCTGATGGGGGTTAGAGAGACCAGTCATGCATGAGCTCCGTTATGTTCACGCGAAAACCTCTGTTTTTATCATGCGTTCGTATCTGCATATAAGTTCGACCTACTAATAGACTAAGCTATTTATAAGCTTTCACTAATTAATATTGACAAAATCATCTTGCGGTATGAAACACAACTTCAAAAAACCATGGCACGGTGCATCAACTCTTGACGATGATCCCGTGAACTGATCAACAAAAGCATAGTATTTCACCCTATGCAATAGGTCGATGACACGCATATTCCGTGTGAAATTGCAAAGAATATCATAACAGCAACTCCTGCTAATTAATTTGAACATCATCGGCTCATTTATGATAGCTGAGAAAGGTCTCGGCATATTTTTACTCCGCATATATGCAATTAATGTTCTTTGAAATCACTCCTAGTTACTCGGACATGCTAGGACCTTGTGAATCTTGAATGATTTCTTCAGCCACAAGAACAATGTCCTCGTTTCCTATAAACGAAATATATACAGATAAGGTTTCACGAATCTTATGTGGTCAAGCCATTCAGGTAAGAGTTATACATGATCGTGCCACATCAGAAATTACGCATCTGAACAGAAACGGAATGGCTCACATTTGAAGAAGCCGAGTGGCAACCCGGGGGCAATCGAAGAACCCCCGACTTCTGGCTTTGTTAATGTTATTTGTAGATACAAGAGAAATTACAAAAAAACGAAATGTCATCACCGGCATATGAATTCTTACGATAGTTACCAACAATACTACCTGGAGAATCAAAACAACCTATTCATAACAAAAAAGGCTAATAATAGTAAAGCAATAATTCAGAAAATTCACAGCGACCAGCATTCATATAACACTGTTACGCACTTGCTTTCCACTAAGGCACTAGATCTCAAATTAACTTCAAAGAGCAATTGTTGTTCCCTAGCTTTCTATCCACAATAAATATACACAGAGCATGTGCTGTATTGTATAGAGAGAACCCGATTAAATCTTGCTGTCCTTGAGCCTTCCTTAACCATGGTCATTCCCTGTCATAATCAAGCAGTCAATTGGACACATTCATATTTGATAAGAGAATAGACCCAGTGCTGCATGCAGAATTTTCACCTTTTACTTGTGCCCTTAATTTGACTTCTGTGGCCTCTATCATGTGAAGTAGACGGCATCTTGGTAATTATCATGGAACTCTGAAGGCCTTCCAATAACTGCAAGGAAAAATATGTAAATGAGAAAAGATGGACAAATTTCAAAGACTTCCTTTCGGGGCAATCATTCTGAATATTAGCAGTCTTAAATCATATCTGAAGCAACAAGCATGATCTATCCTACCCGAACCACTAAACCAACATACCCCTGACACTGATTCCAGGTCTCAATCTCAATCTCAAGCCCAACCCTCACCATTAAAATTACATAAAGGTCATCAGCATTGCTAAAGGCACACTTATTAGCAGCAGAATTACACGAATGCGTATACACACGTGAAGCAGCAGAAGCAGCTTCAATCCTTCTCTTGGCAGCCTCCTTTGCAGCGACAATCATTGAACTGGAACTTTTTGTTACTCCAAGAGCAGAGAGAGAAAATCTGTCATTCGAAATCTGATTATTACTGCTAGGATTCAATGCTTCCTCAGCCATAAGTTTGGCCTGCAAAGCCACATTTGATGCAACGCTAGCAGCTGCGGCCACCGCCTTTGCAACAGAAGCAGCAGCTGCTATTGCAAAAGCTGCAGAAGCTAGAGTGACTTCTGCAGCTGCAACAAGACCAGAATCCTCCTGCTTATTCAACTGATTCCATATCTCTTGACTGTGACCAATAGCAGCAGCAGCGAATGCAGCAGCATCCTCTGCTTGCTGTCTGGCCTCCTTCACTTTAATTATGGATTCCTCAGGTTATACACTCTTTTTATCCTGCTCTCCTGCTTTATAATTACCAAGTGGGATTGGTGAAGGCACAGACACATTATGTTTTCCCATGGAGGTCTCAGACAAGAAGCCAGTGATGTTTGCCGCAGGGACAGATGCAGACTGATGGCTCGTCAGAGTAGTGATGGAACCCGGTTCCACTAGCGATTGGGAGTGGGAGGTGATCTGGCCAAGATCCCCAGAGGTCGATGCCTTCTTTCTCTTCCTGGATTTTGGGTCGGCAGAAGGCTGACCAGGAGATACTGCCACCTTTTTATGGTCAAGAGATGCAACAGAGCTCCCAGGGAGAACACTAGCCTGAACTGCATCCTGTATGACTGTACCAGGAGCAACATTCTTCATTGCCGAAGAAAGAGAGACTGGAGAGTCTTTTACAGGTGCTAGTTTAAGGGCTTCAGTCAGTGAGGGGAACCGACCACTCGGGTCAAGTACAGAAGTTTGAAGAGAAGCAGACCAGGACGCACGGAATGGGGTATGTGACATCCAGGTGGTGCTATGTCCAAAATAATTCCCCAGCGGTGGAGTTTGATTGAGATGTACCGGAGAAAAAGCATGCTGATAGTCCCTACCAGCTCCTTTAGGCAAAGACTGCAGGGCCTCAAATGAAGGGGTGGAAATATTCCAAAGAGGAGAAGAAAGAGGTAGCACGGGGTTTGTGGCAGGAGAAGGTGTACTCTTGCTACTGCCACTGCCAACAGGCGAAGGAGTAACTTTGTTTGGAACGATATTCTGTTTAGTCGGCTGATCAGAAGCTGCATCAAGATCATAACATTAGAGCATAGCTTATGCACCTAAATTAAGAGTATAAAGCATCTTGATTTACGAAATACTACCTAAACGAGATTGTGAAGGTGTCTCAATGCTTGCCGGATGAACTGTTTGACCAAGTATCCTCTCTCTGCATTTATGCCATGCATTCTCCCACATGCTCCGACCACCATCTAAGAGAGAAAATCTCATTAAATACAAATAAATTGTACCTGAGAGCAAGGAGAAACTAAATTCTAACCACACTTACCGGGTCCCCCAAATGCAGACAGCATGTGTGCCTCCTCGGGTGCAACTTTCGAACTGCAGCAATAAAATGGGATTAACAAATAAACAGTATTCAACCATTCTCATGAAAAAAGAGCAGACTGAACTTCAATCACAATTTCACAGGTGGGAAGCACGTTTAAATGAGCTACAGTAGACTCAGGATACCAAGTGGATAGATATAACTGAGGTAAAAAGAAAAACCGCAACAAGCAATGCTCACATCAAAGACCCATAAACAAAGATCTGTGCCTGCAATTGCACTTGTTGCAGGTCTGTGAAGGGCTGCTGGAAGACCACATTTGTGAATGACGTGTTCAAATCAGGCAGCCACCGTACTGAGGACACCAAATGGCTTGGCATTAGCGCCATCAACCTGCCCAAAGTGCTGCATCTCATTAGACTGGACAACCTGGTAAATTCCAGAAGGGCTCAAGGACCGGTAGCTTGGCGCCCCAGCTTCTGATTGTTTTAAAGCAGTTGTCACTTTCGCAGAATTTCCCTTTTTAGCACTTTCCTTTCCTGCTGCCTTACTTGATGTTCTCCTTGCTTTACGCTCAGGTGTGTCTTTTGTTTGTCCTCGTACTGAATCCCTTTATTTTCTAGGACTTGCAGTAATATTAGGCGGCAAAACTTTATTCTCCACTTGGACTAAAGCTGGAGTTGAAGGAGATCCCTCTACAATCTTCAAAGGAAAAAAATCGTGATAAGGACTATTATACTTTTACTTTGGATGCGTGTGAAAGATCCATTTGTGGAGACAATATGACATGAATACATTTAGGCACTTAAGGAAAAATTATCAACAAGAGGCCATAAAACAGAATTAAACAACAAAGAGAAGCAAGTAACGAACTGGAGATGATTTGGAATCTTTTACAGCAGGAAATTGTTGCCATTTCTTTGATCCCTCAGTTGTCGTCAAAGCACCAACATCAAAGGTAAAGCTCTTTTCATCTTTGGCTGCATCCATCCATTTTTGATCCACCGACACATTTGAATCCTTGGCATCAGAAGATGGAAGGTTTTGATGTAAAGAATTCCTGTCTGCTTCCTCTATATTTACATCTTGAGAAAGCTCACTGCTACTTATGACAATTGGGGAGCTGCATTCAGCTTTGCTACTATCTGCATTATCAATTTCATCTTCCTGTGCACGAGATCTCACATGACATTCACTTAAAGGAGAAGATTTCCGACAGCTTTCTGATGCTTTTAAAACATCCTCTGCAACATGAAACCCATCAGTCAGAATATATGAGGTAGAGAGAGTGCACCAAAAGTAAGAAGATGACAGCAGTTTCCCATAGTATATCTAAGAGCAGCTTTATAACTCCATTATTCACACTTCTCAATTAAGTTGTTCTACTTGACCAGAAAAAAAAAATTAATTAAGTTGTTCTCCAAAAACAATAGGGGAAAGAAAAGGACGAGCACTATTTCACTGGCAAAACTTCCTTTCACACTCAAACTCTAAAATGAGATGCTATCATCTGTGCAAAAAGGCTTCCAAAGAGATAGCTAGTGGTCCATTGTTACTTTAAATCCCCCACAATAAAACTTTAGACCCTAGTGACAAATGCTAGTCCAGGAATAAGAATCAATCTGATTCTTACCTGATTACCACTTCACCAGTGATACTGTCTCCTACACTTCAATTATACGGGTGAAAAAAAAAAGAATAATGCTTGCGAATATAACTTTCTAAATAAATTGCGTGATTGAGGTAGCTTGTGAAAGATATATGCAACTGTTTCCTCATTTTCTCATCTTCAATCTTCCAGCCAAAAATATATTCTATATTTTGAAATGCCTAAAAGGGAACACAAAGAATTTAGAACGCAGGAGCACCAAGTAGCCTGCTTCCTATAATATAAAAAAGCTGTCTACCGGTATTGTGTCACCACTCCTCAGAATGAAGATTAGACAGGGCTTCATCACAAGCATGGCAATTGGACGGCATGATCAACCTGGAGAGTGATATTATACGTAAAGTAGTACTGCCACCGAAGACGGGATGAAGATTTAACACCCCTAGGATTCATAGTATCTAAAGCTTTAAATACAAATATTCTGCTAAAATTCAGCATAAATTGGCTTAGGAAAAAATATTGCAGGATGGCCCATATAAAGGTGTTTCCAACTACCTGAATCCTTGAGATCCTTCTCAATTATTTCTTCTGCAATCGTGTCCCCATGTTTTTCTGGAACAGCTTCAATTTGATCACTCTCATTCACCATGGGCTCACAAGAATCAAGACTAGCTTTGGGTTCTTTATCAGTTTCATGATCCACCACTGTAGGTACTGCCGCTTGGGATGCATCAAGAATATCTGTATTACCAGTGTCTGAGACAGGCTTGACCTGAGAAACTCTTTCAGATGACTGCTGTTCAGCAGTTCCAGGAGATGCATCCTTTATAGATGCAGAAAGTCGAGTCAGATCAGTACATATTAAGGAACCTAACAACAAGGTTGGCAAACTTACAGTGTGTGTTCGAATTTCACGTTCTTCCAATTTATCTGTTGCCATGGATTCTAATTTCTGTCCGGATGAATTCTGAGCCTCCTTATGATGACGAACGTCCTTTCTGTTGTTATCCTCTGAAGACAATGAAATATTACCTGTTAAACTAAATGGTTATCTTACAATTTCTGTGGCAATTGATGATTCAAGCTAGAGCAGTAATGACAATCAAACAAATAGTAAACTCCATGACTAAACAGCACACATTCAATCACCTGGTTCACTTTCCCGCTCTACTTGCTTGATTTCAGCTGAAGAAGAAGACTGACTGCATTTTTCACCACTCACATCTTGTTGACCAATTCTACCGTCAACATCTTTTGATGAACCGCTTGCTTGTGTTTCCTCATGTTGTCTCAGCAAAGAGCTTACCGTCACAAGGCCAGAAACACCATTAGTTCCCTCACTATCTTTCTCAAGGACTTTCTCATCATTGACCTGCAGCAATGATGCAGCAGAGCCCTTGGCTTGCTGTTCATTACAATCTGATTTATCATCGTTCTTTTCTATGGTATCAGTCTGCATTATCATCTCCTGCTGGTTGGAGTCCATTGAGTGCTCTCATCCAGTAACTGCCGGCTCAACAACTACTACATCCTTTTTGCCTTCAGCTTCCAACTGTTCAACAGCTCCTGCATCTTTACCGGAAACAATATCCTCACTTATACTAGCTTGAACAGAAATACTGGGAGATGCATCACCAGTGCATCCTTCCATTACCCGTGGTCTGGTAGAAGAAGGTTCCTGGTCTGTACTAACACCAGTTCCAACTGCATTTCCCTCCTCCTTATTTTGCTCCTTTAAGCTCAAATTGGCATTACAGTCCAGATGGGAGGTTGGAATCTCAACTGCATTGTCAGCTGATATCTCGCTATTTCTTCTTTCCTCCGTGCTCACTACAAGGATCTCCTCCCCTGGCACATCAGTGTCTGTCGGTAAACCATCAACTTTCTCAACAGCGACATTTACCTGGTTTAGAGCAATTGGGCTTTCCACTCTGTTACGGCTTATCGTGACACGATCTGTGACTCTAACTACATTATCACATTGTACATCCAAAGAAGAACCAGCTTCTTGAGCACTATCATTAGAAGGTTTACCCTGCAAACTATGAACCTCCCCTTGAATTTTATCATCAGATTTGTCGTTATTGGATGAACTCCCTTCAGCTTTAAAAGCTCCAGAGTTTCCATCCAGAGCACTTGGATCCACGTCAACTGACATTCCACTGACAAATGATTCACTACGAGTCCTTGATGCAACTTCAACTTGAGCTAGCTCATCTACCATGGCCTCCTTTATATTGGAATAGTTTTGTAAAATCTCATCTGGTACTAAAGCTGACTGTGGGTTAACAGTTTCCTCTGAGTTAGAAAAGACACTATCATCATGTGTCAAATTACGTTCCATTTCTTTTGTAGAGGTAGTGGGATTACAGGCATCTGCTGCCTCAATGGTGGTTTACGATTGAGTGTATTTTCTTCCTGCCCAACAGATTTTAATAACATTTCAACAGACTCCGACGAGGTTGCTTCAGACCACACATTGTTATGCCTGGTTATTGAGCATGGTACTGTAGCACATGTACTGAATTCTATGCCACTATTTCCACGAGAGAAATCCTCAATCCAATGATTATCTACGTTATTTGCAATTCCAAGAAAAACCTCACTTTCAACCAAACTGTCGAACCTCAGATGCCCTTGAAGGTTGTCATCAAAATCAAATTTGGAAAGAGCATATGGCTGTAATACAGGAGAAAATTTCGCATTCCCCTCACCAGCTAAATGCTGATTCTGGCTCTGAAAATCATTTTCATCATAATCCATGGGTATAAACCTAGAGAAGGTAAAGCAAGGGGGGAAAGAGAAAGGGTAGAGAAGGTGGTCACATTACATGTAAGCTGAAAATGATGAGAAAAAATACACATGCAACAACCGACATGCCAAATCATCTTAAGCATTTACTAACAAAAAGGATAATCAGAAAGATATTTCCAGCAAATCCCAACCTACAAAAAAAAGAGTATTTGAAAGAAAAGCAATTCCCTTTCCCTCAGAAAAATTCACAGAAGATATGGATTCACCAGCTGGCAATATTAGCCATCACGCAGTCTCTGACGGGAAAAGGATGGGTTGTTGTTGTGCACGCAAGACCGAACAGAGTTAGTTCAACCCTCTTAAGATATTCTGACCAGATGCCAAGCTAGAAATATGCTACTTATAAAGTCCATCACCCGTACACTAGTTCAATATTAGATTAACACAAGATAACACAGACAAACTTATGGGGTGATCAACAATGCAGCAGCCATGCAAACTGAAACACAACATGAACATCTACACAAGAAATTCCATATCTGACCCTTCAATTAATTTGTAACTGCAGATTAGCAAAAAGAGAGACGCTAATGACTCTGCAGCTAAGTCAACACACTAGTGACTCTGCACCTCTTATCCCTTATGACAACACATACCATTCCTATAGATTACATCGCAAACATCAGGAAAGGTTATGCCGCTGCAAATAATTAGGTCGAGGCACAACCGACTGGGAAAGAAACAACTCAAACACTGCCAAGGCCCAAGGAAAAAATCCCCGTTCTATCTCGTGCTAAAGAAAGAGAATTTCCTCTCCACTGGCAAGAGCATACGAAGATGACGGATATCAGCCGCCGGAGGGGTCGGAGGATTCCTCCGATTGCAAGAAGGAGCTGAGCTTGAAATCTGGGTTTGACCCGTACAGGGCCTGCACGCCCTCCACGTCGTCGATCCGGAGGTCCACCTTCCTCGTCCGCGGGCTCAGGCTCGGGTACATCACGGCCTCCTTGACCGAGGAGTGCGCCAGCCCCAGCACGTGCCCGATCTCGTGCGTCGCCACGGACTCCAGGTCGACCGCCACCCTCGACCTCTCCCGGCCGAAGTCCACCGCCCACGTCTCCGCCGCGTCCAGGTGGAACCGCCCGTTCTGCGGGGAGAAGGCGTGGGCCAGCACCCCAGGACGCCGTCGAAGGGCTCGCCGTCGCCGTGGTTGCCGTGGTAGAAGCCGATCCGGACGTCGGCCACCTCGTAGTCCTCGACCTCCTCGAAGCTCATGGGGATCACCGCGGCCCACCTGGCGAAGGCCCCCTGAAAAGCCTCCCTCACCTCGTCCGTGGATAGGTAGCTGATCATGTTGCTCGGGGAGAAGGCGTAGGTCAGCGGCGCCGGCGCTCCGCGGGCCCACCTCGGCCTGCCGTAGAAGTAGGCGAAGTGGCGGGTGGCGTGGAGCCCGTGGGGGGAGGCGGCATCGCTCATGCCGCACCTCGGCGTCGTGATCGCGGACACAGTGTCGGAGTCGAGCTTGCCCGTGACCGGCAGCCCGAGCCTCGTCTGGTACGCGATCAGTGCAGACTGGAACTCGCCGTCAAAGACGTCGGTGAAGTTGGAGTCCGGGACCAACAGGTAGCCGAAATGGTTGAAGTACTTCTTGAGCTCCGACATGCCGGGGACTTCGGCCCCCTTGCCGATGTCAAGAAACTTGGCGAAGCCATGCCACGTGGCGTTCTCGGCGGTGGCGTTGGCGGCTAACACTGGCATCGGGTCTGGGAGGAGTCGAGCGGCGAAGCCAGGGCGAGAGAGGAGGAGAAGGAGAAAGAAAGCGAGGGGGGAGATGTGATCGAAAGATCGATGCATGGCTTTTGGATTTTGGATGGTTGGTGTAGCCTTGCTCTTTAGCTTTTGTTTTGGACTTGAGGGGCTTGGGGATTGCATGAACGAAGAATATTTTATTGGGGGCATCGGAACTGAGGGAAAATCATTCGGGGACGACTCAAATCGAGTTAATTAAAATCGTTGAATACGATCGGATGAAGCTAGGTGACGCTCTGGCAGACGAGAAGGAAGCACAAGAAACGATTATAAGACGAATTTAGAAAGATTTTCTCACTCTTGATGATGCTAATGTTGGGTTAACCCGTGATATACTGAATTTCCAGTTCTATTTTCAATTAAATGAATTAGGCTTTTTATTAACGTGCCTATAATTTTATTCTCTTATCAGATCATTCACGAGATAACTAGTCTATCTAGAAGAGCCATTAAGGGATTTTAAGGTGGGCACGGTTCCTGGGTAAAATCGGAGAATCGGAGAACCGTATCGGAGGGTCCGGTTTGATTCCCGGTTTTAAAGAAACCGATTCTGGTTCCCAATTCCCTTTTCCTGGGAACTAGTCAAAGTTCAAAAATTAAAAACCCTAGCACGTCACTTCCTTCCCTCCTTCCCCTTTCTTTTTCTCCCTCTCTCTTTCTTTTCTCCCATTTTTCCCCCTCACGTCACTTCCTCCTTCCCCCCCCAACTTTTTCTTTTCTTCTCTCTCTCTCTCTCTTCTCTTTCCCCCTCTCTCGGCCAAAATCCCACCCCTTCTTCTTCTTCTTCTTCTTCTTCTTCTTCTTCTTCTTCTTCCTTCCTTCCTTCCTTCCTCTTGCTGGCTGCTGCTTCACCCACCACCACACCGCCGCCCCACGCCCTACTCACCACCACCTCTTGGCCACCGAGCCACCACCACCCACCGCTCGTCTGATGAGCCGTCTTGCCGTTGAGCTCAACGAGCTATCACGCCGCCGCTCGCCGTCGTGAGCCGCCGCCGCCGTCGCTTGCTCAGCCGTTCGGGCCGTCATTGCTCCGAACTGCCACTGCCTTCGCCAAAATCGAGCTCTTCCCCCCTTGGCCGTGGGTTGAGCCGTGATCATCGCCGTCTTTGCCGCGCCGTCCTGCCGCTGTTGGTGCCATGAGACTCATGTCTTCGTCGCCGTCGTACTGCCACTGCTGTCACCTGCCGCCACCGCCGATGGTGCAACTGCCTCTACCGCACCTTGTCCGCAGCAAGAGCGAAGCTCCAACCACCATGTCGAGCCCTGAGGCCTGCACCCCTAGCCAAAGAGTCACTGTTGCCCGCTCCAAATCGACTTCCAAACCGAGGCCCAAATCATCAGGCCACGACAGAGATGGCGATGAGGACAACAACAGCGGCAATGTAAGTTCAGCCACGCTCAAGAGACACCAGCAAAGTAATCCCTCTGGGCTAGTAGTACCGAGAACACACGGTCAGCCCCACCTTCGCCCTCGGGGTGGGCTTTATCTCCCGGACGAAGTTTATTGTGGGCGAGATCGTTAGCAATGAAGGTTTCTTCTGGCTTCAATGCGCCAAGGGCTAGTACTAAGAAACCGGAGAGCAAAACAAATGGAGGTGGTGGCAATGGCGGTGTAGTTAGTAAGGTTTTGAAGTACTTCAAGCCAAAGATGAAGGCGTCGCATGTGCAAGAAGAGGAGATTCACAAGTTATGCATCTTGCACAACTCATTATTGCAATGGAGGTTAGCTAATGCTCCTGCTCAAGCAACCACGGATAACACGAAGAGGAATGCTGAGGTGCGCTTTTTCTATTGATTTTGAATTTGATAATTCGCCGCACCGATAACTCGTATCATTACAGTAATGTGCTGTAAACTTCCGCAAACCTTTGGGTTTGTAAGATAATTTCTGCATTATTATCTTTGTCATTGGCATTGAGATTGCTCGTACGCTGGTGATCACAGGAGAAATTGCTCTTGGTGTGGATTAGAATAGCAAAGATGAGATGGTTAATGATGGAGAAGATTATCGAAATGCAAAGAGTTAGACATCTTAGAAGGTTGTACGAGATCATGAGCCCTTGGAGACTCCGGCGAGGGCCTACTGGCTGATCAACGACGAGACGGTAGGTTTTCCTTTGCATTTTTGCTCTTTTTAGTTTTCAGAATAGCTTATTGCTTCTTTGCCTAACTAAGATGAGCAACACCGACATTTGCTCAACCTTCATTATTATGCAACCGTAGTTATTATTATGAAACACATTAACCATAAGAAATCACCAAATTATACATTAGACAATGTTTTCTCTAGAAAACTATGAATTTAGTTGTCTATTCGGATGTAAAAGATTCACATTGTTGTGTATTGGTAGGTACTGAAAATGGAGGACCAACTATTGAATTATTTTGACTTTCGGATATTCGCGCCCACTACAAAAATGAAACCAAAAAAAAAAAAAACCTGTTGGAACCTGGAACCGACTCCGGAACCTATGACAAGGTAGGTTCCAAGTTCTCGATTCTGACGGGTAGGTTCTAGGTTCCGAGCGGAACCAAACCAGAACCGAGAACCGCTCACCTCCAATTTTAATGCAATAGACTTAAGAATTCGACCAAGAATCGACTGCTCGACCGTGCTCATCTGCAGATATCATTACAACATAGTTAAAAATCGATCAAGGATCAAAGATAGGTCGGTTCGACTGAGATATGTGATCAAAGTGTGGTTTAGCAGAAAAACACTCAGCCCTTTAGTTCATAGCCTAGAAACACTTAGAGATGCCAGGATGATAACGTTTCTAACTATCCAAGCTGCATTTCTCAAAGGATCATACCAAGCTAGAGAAGAAGAGGAGTTTAGAAAGCCATAGAAAATTTTCACAAAACACTCACTTTACTTTAAGGGACTCTGCCCAACACATTACATCCTCCTTGCCTTTTATAAACAATAAGAGGTCACACACAAATAAAGACCAGGTTCATGGATCCTAAAACAAACAGAGGCACCAGAAACTTCCGGTAGAGAATTATTCGCACGGTATGAACAGTGATAGTGAATAGTGATTTCCCTAACCTACTTCTACAGTAAAAAGTGAACAGTAACTTGCTACAGTGATTTGTACGATCAGTAGTATCGTCTGTCGCGAGCATTGTAATCGTAGTTTGAGTCATCCGAACTATGTCTTTCCATAAGATGTTATTCATATTTTTGCTCCAATGCTTCAAGTGAATCTGGTGAGAGAATCTGGTTTGACGAGAATACTTCCTCTTGATTCTTGAAGGTGCCTATGTTGTTGACATGAATGCTTGGCTGAGGCCAATTGGATGGCTGAGCATAATAGGATGTGTCCATGCCTAGAGATAAGGGCAAAGGTCCTTAATCGTAGGGGTCTTAGGAAAGAGGACCTCCCCATCGTGCATAGGGGTCTTAAGAGGACTATGCTGAGTCATCTGTGTCTGTCATTTCATGCTCCTGTGATGATGCAGCTTGTCTAAATTCCTCGAGTGCTTCCTTTGCTTTTGGTACAAGGCTATAATGATCCCATGCAGTGGGTACATTATAATTTCATGCATCTTCAAGAATGGTTTTATTTTTTTGACACAAAACCCTTTGGAGTTCTCGATACTAGTGCTCACAGCAACCAACAGGTCTTGGAAAGGATTTGTAGATTTGAGCTTTTGTACTGTGAGGCTGAGGTTTATAGGATGTGGTTCCTACAATTTGTGGGGCATTTGTAATGCTACTATTATTTGTGACAAAAGCCCATGGACGTCGGAAAAACAAAACAATATGGATCTCAAGTTTTGGTTGGGTGGTTCTCAATTCTTGCTACAAGAGATGTCTCCAGTGAGTAGGAGGATAAAACCAATTGAGGAAGGTTAAGAGATTTTTGTCACTTTCTTTTTCAATGTTTCCTCTACCAAGTCCAAATATCCTAGTGAGGTTGGCAATGAATCTTCTGGTAGGAATTTCAAAAGCTATAAAGTACTTATTGGTTAAGTACCATAATAACCATCTGAGTTGATTAGGGAAATCATCTTCTTTCCAAATTAGAGGATGTATGAATGGATAGTCCAAATTTAATCTAAAAGGATAAAAAAATCGAACATCCATTGAGTCTAAACAGATCTATGTGGCATTCACATGAGATTTTCCAGATTTTTAGTGAGGCTATCATTCTGGATTTGTTCAACAATCTCCTCGGGGTATTGCCAACTTGGCCAATCTTTTATCTTCTCAATCTTATACTTTTCAGTGTGATGAAGAGTATGAAAAACATGCCTCCTAATATACATGTTGATTTCTGCTGGTACTTTTGGTCTTGACAAGAAGTAAGCAAGCACATTCTTCTTTCTGGCAATATGTTTGGTTTCAAAAGAGTATTTTAAAAACCATTCAGCCCATTGAAACAGTTGAAAATTTAGAATCTGCTTTTGTTTGAACTTGGTCATTTGAGGAAAAGATATCATGCCCAATTTTATTAGGAAGTGATGGCCAATGAGATGGAATTCAAAATTTTTTATTCCATTTTTCACTGCCAAGATTTCTTTGAAAGTGGAATGATAATGCATTTCAGCTTGGGAAAACTTTCCACTTTTATAGGTGCACAGGTGTTTCTTATCATCAATTTCTCCAAATAGGATGGCTACTCGGTATTTATCACTGATGTCAGTCTGGAGAATTATCTTCTCTGTTGATGGGATTTTTAATGGAGGAAGAGTTTGCATGATCTCCTTAAGTTCAACTACTGCTTTAGTCTGAGATTTTCCCCAAGGTGGAGATTCTTCTTTAGCATAAATTGTAATGGAATCAATAATTTTGCAATGTTTGGAACAAAATCTCTAAGATAATTAATTATCTTAAGAAATTGCTGGACTTGTTTTGCCGTAAAGTTTTCTTTAGGAAATTTCAACAATTCCTGAGCAATATATAGCCCTGGGTAGTATGTACCTTTGTTAAGGTGCATACCAAGAAATTCAATTTCTGTCTGGGCGATGTTCATCTTCCTTTGAGAAAGCATGATCCCATATTTTTTCACAATTTCTACAAACTGCTCAAGAAATTGGCAATGTGACTGCTCATCGGGACTGTAGAGCAAGATATCATCAATGTATACTGCTGCACTTGACAGGATTGGTTGGAAAATTCGACACATGGCCTTTTGAAAAATAGATGATGCTACCTTTAAACCAAAAGGAAGAATTTTTCATTGGAAGTGTTGGTTCAAAATATAGAATCTTGTGTTGGGTCTGTCTTCAGGATGGATGCCCAATTGCCAAAATCCGGCTTTAAGATCGAATTTGGAGTAGATGTGGGCCTTGGATAATCCGGTAAAAAGAGAATTCATTGAGGGTAAAAGAAATTTGTCATCTTGGAGAAAAAGGTTAAGAGGTTGATAATTAATTATCAGTCTCATCTTTCCTCTATTTTGCTCGGCACACTTATTGACATAGAAGGCTTCACAAGCCCATTGAGAATTGGAGATTTCAATAAGGCCTTGCAGCAATATTTCTGAGCATTCCCTTTGAGCTAAAGCCAAATGTTCTGGCTTCATTCCCATGTGACTCGCCTTGGTTGGATTGATATCTTCATTCTTTTTTAAAGGAAGGCGAACAAAGAACTCCGAATTTTCCCATAAAGGATGAGAATGTTTTTGGGCGAATTCAGAATGAGATTCTGAACAGGATTCCAACAACTTTTGCATGATTGGATCTAACAAACTCATTTGAATAGAAAAAGTCTTTGAATATTGACGAATTTAGAGAATTGGTCCTTATATTTAAGACATTTTCCAGGAATGATACGAAGTTGAGAAATTTGAGTCATGATATCCCAACCAATGATCAAATCTTTATTAGGAAGATTGGATCCGAAGATTTTTGTGGTTATGGAACATTGGGGAAAAAATTGAACAGTTACTAGGGTAGTTCTTATATTCGTAGAAAAAGTATCTTCTGAGGCAGAGTTAAAATATCGAACACAAGAAGTCTAATATTCTTCAAGAAGAACTTTAGTATTTAAGATTGAAGAACTTGCTCTAGTGTCTATGAGAGCAATAACAGTAATAGGCTTGGCAAACTTTGAGGTGAAGATTTTCACAGGAAAATGGAGATAATGAATCTGGTTTGAAAATATGTCAGTGCTTTGTTCTGAAGATATGAGAGATATGTGAAAAATATCTTCAGAGTCTGAATCCAAATCAGTCTCACTAGAAGTTTGATAACAAGGGATAACACAAAGAGTTTGTTTAGATGATTCTTCATCAACAGAGAATAAAGATTCAATATCATCATTTTCAAGAGAATTGTCAGTTTCATTCTCTATATGATATATTAGATGATTCTGACATTTTCTTGCTTGGGGACAATTTTTTGCAAAATGTCATTTCTAATTGCAGATGAAGCATCGATTTGATTTCTTGTGGCCTGAGCAATCTTTCCTCTTGCGTAGGTATCATCATTTCTTCTTTCTTCGGAAGTGCTTAGGGCCATGTATGGATTTCTTTATCTAGAACTTCTTGAAGTGCTTCTTTTTTCTGGAAGATTTTCCGCAAGAGCCATCATAATCTCGCTTGGAGCATTTGATCTTTAGCTTTTGGCGAAAACAAGCTGTATCAAGTTCTCTGTTATTTGTGAGGTAAATCTGGACCATTTGGCGCTTTTATACACAAATCATCAAGGCACAAATTGATTGTTTGTTGTATTTCATCCAATAGAATATCCTGGATCTTCCTTTGTTTGCTGAGAAAAGTTCTCTCAACCTGTTGAGATAATTCTTTGGGGATGGAGGTCAGGAAGACGTGCTTTAGATTTGGATCAGCTTTAATACTATAAAAGAGCTTAAGCATTTTTCGATAGTGTTTATCAAGACGTTTTTTTCTGAAGAGAACAGCATCTTCTTTCGAAAAATTCTCTCATTTTAAGCTCTTGGAGATCAGAAGGTTTACCAATGAAGAAATGATATAGAAGGGTGATGGCATGACTAAAATCAAGTGAGAGTAAGAATTGAAGCTGGTCTTGTTCTGACACCAATTGCCACCAATGCTTAAGGCTACCTGTAAACCTTGTGACAAAACCAAAAATGACATCATATTTATCCTGATTAGTAAGAGCTTGGGCATTTAACCAAGTATGAAATTCTTCAAATATTTCTGGCCATTTGTTATAGGGAATATCATCAACAGTAAAAAACTGTTTCGATGTAGTAGACACATGCTGGGAGGGATTCTTTGGCTAAATAACCTCTGGTTCATAAGGGTTTGAATCCATATCCTGGTCTGGGGGATCGCCCATGAATATTGATGAAGTTACTGGTACAATAGGAAAGGAATTAATGGCAGGAATTGAGAAGGATGAAGAGGATGAGAGGGATATTGAATCTGATTTAGTATCAAAGATGTTTGGAAAAGCTTGTTCTTCTGGAAATAAGATCTGATCTTTTGGAATGGTAGGATTAGGCTGTTGAGTGATAAGATTAGGCTGTTCTTCCTAATTGCCCAAATCTTTTAGGAAAGATTCCAATAGATTGGATAACATTATCTGATCTGGCTTTTCCTTTATAACAAGCGAGGATTCTGCAAGTATTTTCTCTTTTCCCTTTTCCTTCCTTATCCAATCCAAGTCTTTGAGGCGGTTTCGCATCTCTACCACATCTATCTTATCTTGTCTGATAGAAACGTCTATGAGGGCAGCAAAGATAAACGTCTAAGGTGGTGGAGGCAAATACTCTATCACGCCCCGAGACCCCGAGCACGCGAACAACTCGCCATGGTCATGCAAATGCGACATTCCCAGGTAGTATCGCCGACCCCATTCATTCATTATCGTGCATGTGGAACGTATTATAAAACCTCTGACAATGAAATACGGGATAGAAAAACAGGATGCAATTTCACAACCAATCACATATATAAACCAACGGAGTTTACAAATAGAGGTCTACAAAAAGGCTGGCTTATAAAAAAGAACCGTCCTATGACCTAGGGGTGAGCGCAGTTCCCGATTCTACCGGGAACCGACGGTTCCTTATTTTAGTTCCGGTTCTTATGGGAAAGGAACCGGAATCGGTTAGGGCTCTAAAGCCCCAAAATAAAAAAGCCCTGAATCAAACCTTCAGTTCATTTCACGCTTTCATGGTTCTCTCAGTCTCTCCCGTCCTCTACCTCTGCCTCTGCCTGTCGCTAATGCTGCTTGCCCTCAACGCCACCGCCAGGCGTTGCTCACCCTCGACGCCGCCGTCGAACTTTGCTAACCCTCGATGCCGCCGTCGGACTTTGCTAACCCTCAACGCCACCACCGAACGTCAGACGCCTCACCCTTGCCTCCCTCGACGCCGTCACCCCTCACTCACCTTGCCGCTCAGCCTCTACCGAACGCCGGTCGTCCCGCCACTGGACGCCAGTCGGCCCGCACTCACGCCGCCCTTGATTTCATATGTGAATGCAGCAAAAATAGAGAGAGAGAGAGAGAGAGAGAGAGAGAGAGAGAGAGAGAGAGAGAGCTGCAAAACTTTCTTGAGAAAAAAACACGGTGGTGTAAGAAATGGTGAAATCTGCAGCGGCTACGACCGCCGATGACCAGAAGAACCCCATCGCCATAAACCCTAACCCTAATTCAAAGGGCATTGCAAGTAGTGGCAACCTAGAGGAGGAGGGAGAGATTGTGAGCGAAGAGGACTTAGCCGAGCAGTCGGCAAAGGAGGAGCCCAAGGCGGACCAGCAGCATCCCCTTGAGCACTCGTGGACTTTATGGTTTGATAACCTTGCTGCAAAATCGAAGCAGATGGCTTGGGGTGCCTCCATGCGCCCGATCTACACTTTCTCTACCATCGAAGAATTCTAGAGGTGAAAAAATTTTGCGTTTTTCTCTCGAATTTTGGGAACCCAGCTCTAGAGTCGATTGAGTTGTGGTTGGGTTGTTCTCTTTTCTGAGTGATTCTTGTTATCATCGTGTTATGGCTGATGGGTTTGATGGTGTTCCAATTTTGTTCTCGCCAAATGCAAATTTTTTTATGGTTAGGGAGAATTAGTTGCTCTGCCATTATGGTTTTGAAGAGTGTCTGTAGAGGACTGTGGTTGATTCTGAATGCATCGACCTCTAATAGAGAATCCACGTTTCATTGTACAATATATTTGTTCATGTGTCCATCGATGTCTTGTCTGCTTCATGATCAACATGAACAATGGAAGCAACCTACAGTAAATGCATCTCGAAGGTACTTTTAATTGTCCTAATTCAGCAAGTCATGTTTCAATTTATTATTTGTGCACTTGTCTTAATCTAATTTGTCTCATTCTTTTGGTCCTCTTGTGGTCTGGTGGTGTTCAAGTGTGAAAGTTTTTCGTTGCCAATTGCCTCGTGACAATTCCTTCTACTTAAGTGAACCCCCACAACATGAGGGGAGTGACAAACCTTTAGAGAGTAGAGGTAGCTTTTTATGTCTTTTCCTAGTTAGTTATGTTCTGATTTTTGTCTTTGGAAGTGGATGGAATACTTTATGACGGTGCACATACATTTGAGCAGATGAATATGCTATCCTCTGTTTTTTAATCAGTTTATACTTTATGACAGTGCACATACAATGACTTGGTTCTGTTGTTGTCTTTAAGGGCCTACTTTCAAAGACTGAACTCATAGATGGGCTTTTGACTACTTGTTTTGTTGTGTTAGTCTCTCAGTAATTATGGCATTAATCCTTCTCTTTTTGGCCAAAACGTATTGTTGTTATGCAGCTCCACTTTGTAACTGGTGTGGAACATGGAAAGGAGATAAAATTTGTGGTAGCTACAGAGAAGCACGATACTGCTCTGAAAAATATTAGGTTCTAGGTTATTCAACTCCTTATACACATTCCCCGTCAATCTGATCTTTTTCGTGACACTTTTTGTTTTTCACCTGCAGGCCATGCATTGGCGCTCAGGTGTGCCAAAATAGTAGTAGAAATGCAAGAAACTCATCAGTAGAAGTCCACAAATGTGAGCAACTATTTTAGACTTTAGATAAAGTATACCAGTATTGCAGGGGAGGCGCTGGTATATGTGCCTCTTAGGTCTCATGAATTTTACTTTTTCACATGCACATCTCTGTTCTTTCTGTCATGTTGGCATAGTAGAGGTCCTATAGGAGTATTTTGAACATGCCTTAGTAAGTACACTGCCAGAGATATATGTAGTCATTTAGCTGTGATGATTTCATTCTGTGGTCTTATGCTTGAAGTTGCAGTTCTGTCCTTTCAGAGTAATTTAAACATGCCATGGTACGTAGACTGCCAGAGATATATGTAGTCATTTAGCTCTGACAATTTTGGTCTATAGTCTTATGCTTGAAGTTGAAATTGAACTCAGCATCATGTTTTAACTTCTGGTATTTTTTTTCTGTACTTTTAAATGTTAACTTCTCTATGGTGTAATTCTGCAAACAATTACAAGCAGCAGTTTATGACCTGAACACAAGATCGTCAATGAGGATGAGGCTAAAATATGATGTTGACGTTTCTACTAATTTGGATAATACCAATTGTCTGGTATCCAGAAACCAGATGGATGACTCAATAAATTCACTTATTGAGAGTTTCCAAGCCTTGATTGCAATCATTGCTAGCTTGGAAATCATCCACCAAGGGATTTGGGATTCTTTTAGGTATGCTGTGTTATTTTTCCCTACTATAACCTTTGTACCATGAAAGCAGAAGAATCCAATGACATACTTGATGGAACACTGCTGATCTTTTATAGGTAGAAAGGGTTCCTGATGGATTCATGCTCAATGTTGTGCGAAGAGAGGACTTGGCATCGCCAAATGGTAGGGGTGATCGGGTCCAGGGTGGGTAGGGTCTACACCTGGACCCTGTTCCCGGCCCTATTATAATCGGTTCTCTTTTTTTGGACCATGTACCCGATCCTGTTTGCATTGGACCCTGTTCCTAACCCATCCTGTTTTTCTAGTCCGGGAACAGGATTAACCCTATTTATATTAGAACCTGTTTTGCATAAAAATTGTTGTACAACACTCATATGTAAGATAAAGCGTTTAACACTCATATGTAAGATAACACGTTTACAATCTCAATCAACATAAGCACATCCACCGTTGTAGCAAATAATTTGTACCTCATAACATCACCAAAAAAGGAAAAGAAAAAGAGTACTCCATCACATCATAGTGCTCTGTCAGTAGATACCCACCATCCCTTTACTATTACATATCTTGACCAACTGCCCACAAAATTGACGAGTCATATTTCTATTCCACCTCGAGAAGTTTACGCACATCCAGGTATCCACTCTACCTCCGTTGATAATTTGCTGTAAAGAAAATGACCAATCATATTCCACTGCCCCATCAACGGACCAATCATCGCATCTCAACCACTTCCATGATATTTAAGCTGCAACAATGGCATACATTAGCTGCTGAAACTAGAAAAAATAGAATGCAACAACTTGAGGCATTTGGTTTCTCAAAAGAAAGATGTGCAGCAGCTTACCATTGGTGGTGGCAAAACACGAGCCTCAACAACAGCAAGTTCCTTTCTCACCGACATTCCAAAGAGAAATCAAACACAAATAAAGTCTATTTACTTACCATAAAATCGAAGTTTCCACAAAATGAATTTTATTTTCCAATAATAATGTCCTTGGTAAAGCATCCAAATCTATTAAAAAAAAAAAGGATTAAATAAGGCATTCACTTAATAAATAGTTATGCGAATGAATTATAAGATAGAAAGAAATATATATATAACTTACCCGCCTCAAATTGTTCTGCATTCTCGATGCACTCTTCAACATTAATTGGCACGCGAACAGCTCTCAATCGATCTTGAGTACAAATTAAACCTTCCACCACTCTAGGAGTCAAAGAACTTTGAAAGCCATCAAGTACATGTCCCGATGTACTAAAAGCCGACTTTGAAGCAATAGTAGTCACGGGAATAGACAAAACATCTCGAGCCATCAAAGATAAAATTTTATATTTTGACTCAGTACTCTTCCACCACATCAAAAGATCAATATTAAGGATATCTTCACTTTCAGCTTTAAGATACCGATCAAGCTCAAATTTGTTTTCATCCAACACTCTTTTCTTCGCGTGGAGATAGCTTTTGTGCCAAGCATCGATTTCACAATCATTGTCATCAATATCAACATTGGAAGCACTACTACTATTACTCACACTTGAATCACCAAATTTTTCTTTACTAGAAAAGCCAACAAAAGATTGCTCATAAGATTTATACAAATTCTCCAAGGCAACCTTCACTTTATCATGCATCTCATCAATTTTTGCTTCATCATCATAGATTTGTTCAAAATAGAACTTTACATAATTCAACTTCTTTGTAGGATCCAATGCAACCGCAATCAATACCATCATATTAACTTTATTCAAACTCCCATAATACTTGTCAAACTTCTCTTTCATTTTTAAACCCATAGCTTGAAGCTTTGGGTCTAAAGAATTCATCGCATTATTCATATACTTATAAACATAGCTATCCCCTCAAAATAATCTTTGGAAGTAACATATGAACTACCCGACATCCTTTTGGTTGTATCATAAAATCGTCTTAGAAATTTAGAAAGAATGATGGCATTTTCCCAATCTTCTTCTTCAAGAGGATCATTGTCAATTTCCCTTAAGAAAAATAAATCTTCATCTTCCGTTCTTTTGAAAACTTTCTTGAACTTTATGACGGTGTCTAACATCATGTAAGTGGAGTTCCATCTAGTGGCAACATCAAGACAGACCAAACCCTTGTATGCAATCCTCTCACTCTCAATGCAAGCTTTGAATGTCTTAGCTCTCGCCGGAGAACTCCTCACATACCTAACTATGCTTTGGATGCGTGCAATGGAATCACGCACCTCATTCAATCCGTCTCTTACTATTAAGTTAAGTATATGAGCAGTGCATCTCATATGTAAAGCATCGCTATTCAAAATAAAAAATCCTCCTTCTGAAAATTTTTCTTTCAAATAACTAACGGCCACATCATTTGAACTTACATTATCCACTATTATTGTGGACACCTTCTTTTGTGTTTCTCCACCATTTTACCAATCTCCTTACCCTTGTGATTATGCATCATCACAAAATTGATTATTTTTTTTTGCAACTTCCAATTTTCATTAACATAATGTATAGTAAGACACAAATAATTCAAGTTTTGAATGGAACTTCACATATCCATTATAAGTGCAATCCTAGATTTAAGCTTATCAAAGTAAGCTTTCAAACAAGTCCTTTCACTTAGATATAACTTCATACAATCTCTTGCCATTGTAAATCGTGAAAGATTATGGAAAAAAGATTGCAATTCAGTAACAAAATCGCGAAAACCAACACGCTCAACCATGGAAAATGGTTGTTCATCAATAATAATCACTCGAGCAAGCATATGCCTACAACATTCTTGATCAAACTTCCATGTCGTTAAAACACTACCACTACTAGTAGTATTTTCCCCCACCTCACCAACCACATCTTTGTCACGTGATGCAAATAACATTTGCTTTTTATCTGTACGATAATACTTTTTGCACTTTCTCAAGTGCTTCCACATAGTAGAGGTTCCATGATCAACATTATACACATAATTCATCCCTCAATAAATGCACTTCACCTTAACTGTTTTCTGTGTTTTCTCATCTATAATTCTCAAAAAATTATCCCAACAATCTAATTGATTAGCTCACTTTTTACTCGAAGGAGGACAAGAGTTAGGTACCCTCATCTTGTTTGTCGCGCCCATGGTCGCAGATTCCACTTCATAAGCTCCATGGAATGGCAATTCCATGAGTGGATTCATTTCATTATGTCCCTCCACTTCCATTGATATATCTTTGTCTTGATCCATTTACTGAAAACTGAAAAAAAAAAATTATATAATATTAGGATTCTACAAAAACATATTAGTTTTCATAGTAAATCAAATCTCTCAACATAACTTTGGAGACAGAAAGTAATTCATTCATCCCAAGAAGTCACTCGCCGAAGCTGTACGTTTAATAGTCGAGACAAGTGATTATTTTAAGATATAATTTTGCTTGAATATTAAAAGGAAGAGGTGAGTTTGGGTTTATAAGAGTATATTGAAGTAGAAAACCAGCATAACAGCCTTCGCTCTCTTGCCTCTCTCACACACCCACCCACCCGCACAAGTATTGTATTCCTTGTGTTGTGTGTGACCAGGAAGTTGAAAATGGAATTCCTTCCTTATCAGGTAGGATTAACGAATACTATGACAACAATAAGTTAGCAAAACCAGCTTAATAATTGTTGTATAATCTATCGATGAAACTCGAAAGGTAAATGATTTACACACCATAACAGTTTCATAATCAATACAAAATCAATCGGTGAAACGTGAAAGCCAACGCAACCATTTTAAAACTGGAATCCATTAGTGAAACCGGAAAAGTAAAATATTTAAGAATGAGAGAGCGATTGTCGCTCATTCGTATAACTAATCAATGAAGCTAATAAATTTCTAATTACCAAACATCACTAACCGGCGGCGAGCGGACCAGAAGTAGCGTTAGGGTCGTCACGCGGTGAGGACAGGGACAGCGGCCAAGCTGGGTTGTCAGCGGCGGGGCGTCGCTCGGGAGTAGGATCGAAGTATATTTGTTAGGTGTCGAAGCAGATTCGTCAGGCGTCGAGCAGAGGAGGACCAGCAGCAGGGGCAGCAGCGACTTCACAGGGGAGGGCAATGCAGGCGAGGCGCTGTAGCGGGGGACTCGGCGAGACGCGGCAATGTCGAGTCGACGCGAATCGGCACAGCAGCAGCTTCGACGGGCTTCTAGTATCGCGGCTGGTGAGGGTGGCAATGATCGACACGACTTAAGCGGGCGTCAGCAGAGGGGGCTAGGCCAGATCGCGAGCAGAGCGGGGGCGTCGTTCGGGCAGCAATAGATCGGCAGCAGGGGAGCTCGGGAAACAGTGCGTGGTGAGAACAAGATCAGCGGAGGGCTACTAACGATTACTCAAAGATGCGACAAGGTGGGCTTGCAGGCACGAGATCTGCGGGTTAGGCGCGTCGGTGAGGCAACAGCAGCAGGTGGAACGGCGAGATTGAACGGAGGCGGCGTCGACGCTCAAGTGCGAGCTCGGTGGGGGTCAGCGGCTTCGCGGGCATATCCAATGCAGTGGAGCTTCAGATGACCGACGGAACGGTGACGGTGGTGCGAGCGCGAGTGGTGCGACGAGAGCGGCAGAGGCGGCGCCGGCATTTCGATTTCGAGGGGCAACGTCGGGATCTCACGGGCTGTGGGTGTCGTGGGAGGAAGGCTAAGATGGGCGAGTGAAACCAGGATCGGTGGACGGGCGGAGGTCGTGAGCTCGAGGAAGGCGACGTCGAGATCTCATGATAAAGATAGAAAGTAGAAACAAATTCGGGTTTTGCGTTTTGGTCTTTTTGGGGGTGGCTTACAAATCGATTCCCAAACCGGTCTGGTCGATCCGGATCCCGAGTGGGTAATCCCTTGGAACCGGTTCCCGTACCTGTTCAAACAGGGTTTGAGTTTTGGGAACCGGTTCCCAGATCAATTTCAACCAAAACCGGCTCCCCACCCTGTTTTCCGGGTGGGCCGATCTAGGAACCGGGTTGACTCGGTCCGGTTGCACACCCCTACCAAATAGAAGTGGGGACTACAACTGTGAAGTCCCCAAATGCTTGCAATTGGATTCGCTGGAGAAGGAGATGGATGTGAGTTCGACATCCGAATTTTTTTAGGTATGTTGTTGTTACCTTTTTTTTTTTTTTTAATTTGATATAGCAAAACTAAGTTTACTTGTAAACTTAAGAGTGGTTTGGAATATCACAATGCTGGCTTATAACATCAGATACAGCTTTTCCTTATGATCTTACCCAATGGCAAGACTAAGCAATTGTTGCATAGTTTACCCTGAAAGTGAAACCAAAAAAATGAGACAAAAAAAAAAGAACCTGTAAGAACCTGGAACTGACCCCAGAACCTGTAACAGGGTAGGTTCCAGGTTCTTGGTTTTGACGAATGGGTTCCAAATTCCAAAAAATGAGAAACCTATACCCGATGGTAGGTTCCAGATTCCAAACGAAACCTATAAAGAACCGGGAACCGCTCACCCCTAAATTACGTCCTACAAGTCGAACACGATCTCCAATCCTTCAACTTCACCTCTGTAACTCTACAAGGCCAATCATAACGAACTGGCTACTCCGTCCACTAGGGACCTGAAAATATAAGCCCACAACAGGGTGAGACATTGTCTCAGCAAGTTCACCCCCTAAACCCTTATTAGAAAGAAAATACACCCAAGGATGGCCTAGCCACACCACATAGAAGACTTACCATGCCTCAGTTCCTTCCTACGCAGGTTAGTATAGTTCAAATCACTCCATCACAGATAGTAATAAGAACTTCAACAACTGGAATGCCAACAATATCATTTCAAACAACCATAGGAGTCCGAATTATAAGACCAAATCGTTATGACATGTCCCATACCATGCCACACGATTCCGTCCCATAATCCGACATGTCAATAACACTCAGCATGTGTTCCAATTGTTATTCACTGCCACACATAGGCATAGTCTACTCGCAATTCGGCTATCTACTGACATTAATGCCAGGCACCGCCTCCCCACCTTGGAGCGCAGCTTCGTCACTACGTCGACGGCGTTCCCAAAGGAGTATAGGCCTAGAATCAACTGCAACCCAAGCCCGTTGATGTGGGGCCTCCCATATAGGGGTATCCAAAAAGAGTATGTCCAGCTCAACAGCTCAGGACGGGTTCATATTAATAAACACACGACAATTCAAGGTCGGCCCATGATATCATGCGTTTCACTCAATTGTCTCGATTAAAATAGTAATCCTAGTCTCTTTCCTTCGTATTAAAAATATTCCAGAAATTAATCAAGCGTGTAGGGGCATGTTAATTTCAAACCAAAAACACTCATTTCTTACTTTCTCAAACCCCATTATTTAATATAATCCTTAAAATCCAATTTTTGTGTCAAAACCCGACACTTGTGATTTTATTCATAAAATCCCTATTTTTCACAATCAACATTCAATTTGTATTATCCAATCATCAAATTCAAATTATGAATAGACAGCAGTGATCAACGCGAAATTCTGAGAATTTAGGGTCCCGAAATAATTTTCAAAATTTATTAAATAATTAAATTTATTCCGAAAATTAATTAAATAATAATATTTTAATAATTTCGAAATATTTATTTAAATAAAAAATAAATCATTTATGTCCAATCAAGGCTTATTCTAATATAAACCTACTTATCTTTAATTAAACATACTTTAAATTAAACACCACCTTAATCTAATCTACACTTAAATAAATTAAACTAACCACCTAATTACACTTAACATAAACTAACCACACCCAAAGCATAATTAACCCTCTAATCGAGGTTTAGTGAGCTAAACTCACTCGATTAACAAACCAATCGAACCAAAATGACGAGGTCGTCGTGGGGATTGACTTTCCTCAAGGCGGGCCAAGCATCCGGGGTCAGGAAGCCGGCCAAAACTGGCTAAAGCTCCGCTGTAATACCCATTTTTTTGGCTGCTGCGTTGGTGCCGGCGAAAGGGGAAACGAGTTGGCTTGGGACCGAAACCAGCAGGGGAAGACTGGCAATGGCTTAGACGGGCCAATGGGGAGGTTAACGGCAGCTCACGACGGCGAGGACGAGCTCCGACAGCTCCTGGAACGCACGGATCGAGGCGGAACAGCAAGGACGAGCAGGCGGGGCTCGCTGCTGGCGTGCGCCTTGCGACGGCGAAGTTGGCTGCACCGGAGGCCTTGGCGACTTGGGGGCAGCTCCGAGCGACTTCCTGACTGAGCTGAGGCGGTCGAAGGGCTAGGGATACGGTTAGAGGAGTGCGAATGACGGCTAAGCAATAGCTGGACCCATTGGAGCGCGATGGCGGCGACTAGCTTCCACGGGCAAGCGACGGCTTAGAAGGAGGGCTGCAGTGGCGTGCGGCGGTGACAGGCTCTGGCAGTGGGCAAGTTAGCGGCCGAGCGGTGTGCGTCACGAGAAGGGGGGAGGGCGGACAAGCTGATCGCACGGTGCTTCCTCTCTCCTCTCAAAATTTAACAACAAACCAAGGAAGAAGATGATGGTGATGGGTGAGAGGGAAAACCCCACTTTTTGAAGACCAATCAACACATGCCACTTGTCAATTTCTTCTCCACTTTGGCCCCCACACCATGACATCACTTGATGATGTCACACTTCACTATCTCAATCTCCCACAACATTATTCCAATAGGTTCAATTTCATCATCCGCCGTGGCATACCAATTTTTAAACCTTGTACATCACATTCTTCAATTCTCTTCTAATTGAACCAAATTGAAGTCCATAAAATTAATCTAATGTCACCACACTTAAATTCACATAATCACTTGACCATAGGACTATCTTGGGTCTCAAAAGTATGACTAAAAGCGGGCCTACTAATTTCTCGAGCCAAATTAACTATACTTTGATTAATTTGCCAAAAAACTTGATTTGCATGAAAAATCTTCCAAAGATAAGTCAATGCTCCTAAAATGATTTGTGACACCCGGACTTCCAATTTTTGAATTCAATTTTAATTTCACGGTTAATTTTACTATGGCACGATACTAATGCGTCCTGATCTATTAAGTAGTTTTTAGAAATTTTCGTGCATTTGACCTGTGGTTGATCAATTCAAGCCACAATACCCTCGGTTGTTGTGGTAATCTCAAGGTTTTAAATACGGACACAGGGTACCCAAACGACAGAAAAGCCGGTCCAGTGCCAATCAACAAGAATTGTGCGATTTGGTGGAATCACCCACACTTGATCACATGCCTTTGTCGAGTCAACCTATCTCTGATCTCTAATCGATTTTTAATTGTGCCGTACTAACCCATACAGATTAGCTCAGTCGAAAGGTCGCTTCCTGTTCAAATTCTCGAGTCTAATGCGTTAGAATCTCTTAAAGGCTTCACCTAATAAAACTAGTTTTCACAAGAGTGGCCGACTCAGGGAAAAGAACTATATACGTGCAGATAATATGCTTGTCTCAATTTATTGAAAATAAAATTGGAAATTCGGGATATCACATACTCTGTTCGTATCGTGGTCGGAAATGGATTAAAAGGATTGAACCTTCCTTCTCCAAGTAGATGGATCTATCTTTTAAGCTTCTTTATTTCCGCCTTAGGACTTTCAAGATGATGATACCCTAAATGTTGTCCAGATTTCAAGGCATGAAACCTCTTTTGGAAATCGGAAAGCATCTTCTTGGTGGTTTCATCATATCTTCTAAGATCTTGTTGCACATTCACAATCTTGGAATCAATTGCTTTGAATGCATTGTTATGTGCTAAAAGAGTCTCTGATTGCCAATTTAGGGCAACTTCAGCAATAGGAGTCATTTTTTGTCTTCCATGTTCATCCACATCAGTGGGGGCAAGTATCTTAGGAGCATGTTGATATCTACCTTGTGGATCAATGAATTATTCTGGAGCAGGAAACGAGAGCTTGGAACTTTCTCGAGCAAGAGGGGGAAAGTCTGTTTCATGGAACATAGCGATGGAAGAACTTGGTGGTGTTTCTGCTGGAGCCTCAAGTGGGTAGGAATGTTTTTTTGTCCACTTTAGGATTGGTTTATAGAACGGAGAAAGAGATGGTTTTTTTCTAAGGAGGAGATGGAAGAGGTGATGGTGGTGGTGTTGCTAAGACTGAGGGTGGAGTAATGAACTCTGGTGGTGGAGTTGGTGCATAAGAAACCATAAACTGAAATTTGTCATACTCACCAAAAGTATCAACGGAGGGATCTCCATTCAGGTACATTTGGTACATAGCATCCTTTGGCTTATTGTGCTTTCGTCGAGGTCTGGTAGTTTGATCTACCTTGTCAAGAGAATTTGTACAATAGGAACATTGACAAAAAGGATCCCATAAGTAGTGACCATATTGGTCCTTGTAGTAATGGACGGGGTGTTTATCACTTTTGAAATATTGAACAAGTTTTTTTGGATCTAGCTCAAAAATTGACTCGGAAACACATGGTTCAATCATGAAGAGGGTCTGGAAGATAGAAGGACTTTCTTCCTTTTACTTGCCAAATTTGATGGAAACAGTTCTATCTTTCTTTCTGACGAACTCAGAGTTCGATGACTTGGAAAGTTTGTTATTCTGATGCAACTTTTTATAGTTGGTGATCCAAGTCTCTGGAAGGAGCTTGGCCAACTTTTCCTTTGAAATCTATCTGGGAACATGTTTAGGAACATGAATATAGGATGCTTGATCATTCTGCATGGAAATGAATAAAACATCTTCATTTCTATTGTGGAAATTCAAGTTAAGGGCATAATTTTGCACTCGATAAACCATCTGATAATGCAATGTTGCAGCAAAAGAGTCAGCAATTTGAGGAGCTCCAGTGAGCTGAATCTAAAATTTTAGAAAAGAAAATAGCCAGGGGTCCGAAGGAGCTATATTGAAGTTTAGATACAAAGTCACGAAAACTATTCCAACATTCAGAGTGGTTTGGACAGTACCGATACAAGCATGCTAGTATTCCAGGAATCAAGTATCCAATAACGCTATTCTTGCCACAACTGGCAAGCCTTTGCGACCATGAAATGTAAGAGCAAAACAAATAGCTCCATAATGGACATGAGAATATCCCTGTTAAGTCCATTGCCTGGGAAACTCTGGAGGAATCTAAAGAGTAACAAAGTACTCATTCTCAGTGGCAAGAATGGGATGTTGATCGAACTTGGAGGACTAGACGTACTCTTTTACTTCCTTTGGAGTTTGACGAATGATTTACCGAATGGATCGGATGGGAGAAAATGATGAGGTAGGTTTAGCAAAAGCGGAATAAGGGTTCATAAGAGGAAGTTGGGTTTCAAATATCTTAGTTTCATCGCTAAGAGAGACTTCATAGAGATAATCTTTCTTATAAGTATTGGAAACACGAAAATCGGAAAAGGTTGAAAAAGATGGAGATGCAGCGAGAGAAACAGGTGCTTCTAGTATTTTTGCATCGATCATGATGTGAAAAGATCTTCTCAACACTGGATTTACCTACTAAGATTGCAAAATTCTCGTCGATCCGCTCTAAACCGATTTTTCTGTCGTTTTGGTACCCTGTGCCCATATTTGAAATATCGAGATTTTCACGACAATTAAGAGTCATCAATGTGTCAAAGATATACATTGTGGCTAGAAATAAGTTGACCACGGGTCAATTGTACCAAAAATTCTAAAAGCTACTCGGTAGGTTAGATCATGCTAAAATCGCGCTAGATTAAAATTAATCGCGAATTTGAATCCGATTTCAAAAATTGAAAGTTCTATCATGTCATAATTCATTTTAGGGATGTCGACTCATCCTCCTAAGATTTTTCTGCAAACCGAGATTTTTGGCGGAAATTCAATATAGGGCCGTTTTTGTCCGGAAAATTCAGGGGACCGTTTTTTATCTCGTTTTTAGGATGCAAGTTGGTTCTATTGGCAAGGAAAAATTCAATTTGGTCGAGGACACCTTGGTGGAATTTATAGGGACTGGTTTAAGTCCAATTGAAGAGAAATTGATCCAATTTAGGGAAGTTGTGCCAAAATTCGTAGGCCATGGTCCCCCTCACATTTTGGACAATTTTGGGACTAATTCTAAGTGGATTTGTGTGCACAAAATTGACTGAGAATAGAGCTTAAACATGTGGGACATTGCCAAGGGGACAAAGGGGATAGATAGAAGGACTTTAGAGGCCAAATGGTCCCTCCCCATTGTTGGACCATTTGAAGCTCCAAAATTGTAGAGAAAATTGAGCAGCTCCCCCTAGCCGTCGCACGTCCACCCAAAGCCGCCGGAGTTCGCCGCATTGTCGTCACACCCCCACGCGAGTCGCGCCCTTCCCATGCGCCATTCCACCATGCCGTGTGCCCAACTGCTGTCCCAAGCCTCCTCAAGCCCCGTCCAGCCCCCGTCCAGCCGCTTGAGTTGTCCCCGTCGCCATCTAGTCGCCGTCGAGCGTCGCCGCCCGCCCGCAGCAGCCACCGCTAGCCCGTCTTGCCGTTTCCAGCTTAGCCCGTCGCCTAGGCCTCTCTCTCGGCCCATCAACCAAAAGCCAAAGCCAACAAGCCTCCGTGGGCTTCGAGGCCCATTTCGGACCGCTTCCAAGCCTCGTAGGGTGTCGCCGCTTTGGAGTTTGTCGCCCGTCTCCGCGTTGCCGTCATCATGGATTCATCGGATTTCAAAACCGGTGAGTTTACTCACTAAACTCTGCTTAGGGAGTTAATGATGCTTAATGGTTGATTAGTTTAGGCTAAGTGTGATTTAAGTGGTTAGTTAGAACGGATTAGCAATTTAATTACTCGTTATTGTATATTATATGGTTAGATCGGCTTAATTAGCAACTAGATAGGTTGTATTATTTATCTAGATTGGTTTGGGAATTTTTCGGGCCTGTTTCGGTATTTAATTAGGCATTTCCAGCCTAAGTTTCTATTTATGGTATTTACATGTATTTATTTATTTAATTTTGGTAATTATTTAATTATTTAATTATTTTCCGAAAATTATACCGGGATAGCCGGTGACCGGAATTTCGTGCTAATTTCAATGGTATGCTTGGTTTATTTAATTGAGTTTTGATTTGAGCAAATTGAGTGGAAATTGTAATTTTGGGTATTTATCCCAAAATTGAGTAATTTCAGTATTTAAATGGAAAATACCAAGCGTCGATTTACAGTGCCAAAAATGTGTTTATGAACTATTGTAATTAGTGGGATTTTCTAAAATAAAGATATTGTGTTTTTGGCTTAGGCCGACCGTGTACCCACACACGACTATTTTTATCAGGTATTTTTAACACGGTAAATTATCAACTTGTGAGAACATATATTATCAGCTTATGCGAGCATATTTATCGTCAGCTTTTGGGACCCTTTGCAAGTCAACTTGTGTGAGTTAAGATCATTTTATCAACTTGAGTGAGCACGATCTATATATATATCAACTATGATCGTTTTATTAGCTTGAGTGAGCACAATCTATATTTATACCAGCTTGTGTGGGTTAAGATCATTTTATCAGCTTGTGCAAGCACGATCTCTATATTTATCAGCTTGAGCGAGCTATCTATCTATCTATATCAGCTTGAGCGAGCTATGACCATATATTGTATTTTGTGTGAGTAGTGGTGATATATGATTATTGATATATGGTGTTGAATTGACAAATAGTACTGGTGGTATCAAATTGAGCTGATTGACTGATTGATCGATGGTTTGATTTGAATTGAGTGGATTGGTTGAGATCATGAACTGTATAGACTTGCAAGAAGAATTGAGGAGGGGTAAGTCCTCTATTTTGTGTGTGCATAGGTAGCATTTAGGTGTATTTCCTTCCTAGTCGGAGTTTAGAGGATGAACTTGCTGAGACATTGTCTCACCCCGTCGTGGACTAACATTTTCAGGTTCTTAGATGGTGGTTCCTCTTGAACATTTTGGCCAGCCCAAGAAGGTCACCGAACATGTCTCTTTGATTCCTCTTCTTGGGGGCCAAGGAGCCTAGTCTACGAACTCATGAGATTTATTGTTTGGGTCAATGCGGGGTAGGAGGTACCCTATTAATACATATCGTGGTATCGTCGCAAGCGAGACGAACCCAGAAAATGTCCCCTACCGAATCTGAGATCCCTATGTTGGTGCTAGAGATCGCTTTTCATAGGGGTACGGCTGACTCTCCTGGTGGTATAGTGGTAGACCCAAGTCCCCATGAGACAGAGACTGTGGAGTCTTTAGCTGAAGATTCGAATGCTTAGAGGACTTATAGCCTTTCTTTCTTTTGTAGACTTGTGAATTTAGACTAGTATTGTAAATGACCAATCTGCTGTGTATAAAGTTGTGTTGTGGTTTTCAAAATTTTGACCCTACTTTTCTATCCCATCTTTGTATTGTCTAGGGATTTATTTATTCGCTTCCGCATGCACATTAAAATGAAAGGGTCGGCGACTCATCCTTGAACGTCGCAATTTAATCGACCACAGAAGGATGAGCACGCACTCGAGAATCGGGACATGACACAACCACTCGAAGTCTCCAATCTGCTCTTTGGGAGTTTTTTGCCTCCACAGACGACTTTGAATTTGTCATCTCAGTGCTTCTTGAGAATAAACGTATTTCGTGCGTTCGAAAACCGGGGAGAAAACGTCATGTTAGGGATGATCTAGGACCGCTTTGATTGGTCGGGTTTAGTTGGGGCTTCCTACGTTGGTTGACCAAATTAGTTGGTTCCGATGGCTGTAGTTCGACGTTTTCCAATCTTTCCCCCTAGTGAAAATGGCCTTCGAGTGAGGCGCGTCATGCGTTCTACTTGTAACTCACGACAATCCCTTGATCTTTTGACTCGCCTTGAGGCATGTGATGAGACGGACGTTCATTTAGTTCTTCAGGAACAGGAAAATGCAGAGAACCTGATGGGGGGTTGGAGAGACCAGTCATGCATGAGCTCCGTTATGTTCACGCGAAAACATCTGTTTTTATCATGCGTTCGTATCTGCATATAAGTTCGACCTACTAATAGACTAAACTATTTATAAGCTTTCGCTAATTAATATTGACAAAATCATCTTGCGGTATGAAACGCAACTTCAAAAGGCCATGGCACAGTGCATCAACTCTTGAAGATGATCCCATCAACAAAAGCATAGTATTTCACCCTATGCAATAGGTCGACGACCTTGATATGCATATTCCGTGTGAAATTGCAAAGAATATCATGACAGCAACTCGTGCTAATTAATTTGAACATCATCAGCTCATTTATGATAGCTGAGAAAGGTCTCGGCATATTTTTACTCCGCATATATGCAATTAATGTTCTTTGAAATCACTCCTAGTTACTCGGACATGCTAGGACCTTGTGAATCTTGAATGATTCCTTCAGCCACAAGAACAATGTCCTCGTTTCCTATAAACGAAATATATACAGATAAGGTTTCACGAATCTTATGTGGTCAAGCCATTCAGGTAAGAGTTATACATGATCGTGCCATATCAGAAATTACGCATCTGAACAGAAACGGAATGGCTCACATTTGAAGAAGCCGAGTGGCAACCCAGGGGCAATCGAAGAACCCGACTTCTGGCTTTGTCCAATGTTATTTGTAGATACAAGAGAAATTACAAAAAAACGAAATGTCATCACCAGCATATGAATTCTTACGATAGTTACCAACAATACTACCCGGAGAATCAAAACAACCTATTCATAACAAAAAAGGCTAATAATAGTAAAGCAATAATTCAGAAAATTCACAGCGACCAGCATTCATATAACACTGCTACGCACTAGCTTTCCACTAAGGCACTAGATCTCAAACTAACTTCAAAGAGCAATTGTTGTTCCCTAGCTTTCTACCCACAATAAATATACACAGAGCATGTGCTGTATTGTATAGAGAGAACCCGATTAAATCTTGCTGTCCTTGAGCCTTCCTTAACCATGGTCATTCCCTGTCATAATCAAGCAGTCAATTGGACACATTCATATTTGATAAGAGAATAGAGCCAGTGCTGCATGCAGAATTTTCACCTTTTACCGGTGCCCTTAGTTTGACTTCTGTGGCCTCTATCATGTGAAGTAGACGGCATCTTGGTAATTATCATGGAACTCTGAAGGCCTTCCAATAACTGCAAGGAAAAATATATAAATGAGAAAAGATGGACAAATTTCAAAGACTTCCTTTCGGGGCAATCATTCTGAATATTAGCAGTCTTAAATCATATCTGAAGCAACAAGCATGATCTATCCTACCCGAACCACCAAACCAACATACCCCTGACACTGATTCCAGGTCTCAATCTCAATCTCAAGCCCAACCCTCACCATTAAAATTACATAAAGGTCATCAGCATTGCTAAAGGCACACTTATTAGCAGCAGAATTACACGAATGCGTATACACACGTGAAAGCAAAGGTATTTATGTGTTCCTTTCCAGCAAGTATTAGTTACATATGACCGCACAAACTCATCTACTCAAATGAGAAGTTATGAAAAAACAAACGTTGATAAAAGGACCACAATGCCAATAAGAAAAGAGCAAAAAATCAAGCAATTACCCTTGAAGTGGGCTGAATTCGACGATTAGATCTTCGAGGCTCAACAGATTCGGAGGTTGCATTTGCAGCATTACCATTGAAAGATTTGTCCTCACGTGTAGCCAATTTGCCACTAGGCACTTTTCCTTTATTAGCCCTTTCAGCTT
Organism: Eucalyptus cloeziana; assembly: GCA_014182715.1. Classification (NCBI taxonomy): domain Eukaryota; kingdom Viridiplantae; phylum Streptophyta; class Magnoliopsida; order Myrtales; family Myrtaceae; genus Eucalyptus; species Eucalyptus cloeziana. The sequence continues at coordinate 26,872,429 of CM024637.1, forward strand.
TAGCACTAGTTGTGAAATTCCTTTTCAGAGAACTGGCATCTGATGAAGGAACTAGAGAAGAGACTGGACCTTCTGTCACCCCCTCACTATTAGAAAATGATCCTTGTTCCATTGAGTTGTGCTTTTCTGATGCATTTTCATCATGGTCAGATGAATCCTTGCTCTTAATTGCAGGAAGCGTGCCATAGGAAGAACCAGCAGTTGTCAAATTATTCTTCGGTGGGATTGTTCTACTAGGAACATTTTGTGATCTTCCAGACCTAAGAATCTTGGGCTTGGATTCAACCGGTCTTTTTTCCTTCGTATCATCTTTAGAAAAATTTTTCCATCCACGAGGTCCACTTCGCTGAGGCATCAAATAGTTTGCAAGTTTGACCGAGTCATTCAACTCATCAGTCTTCTGGTTGCCAACATAATGCTTGCTTACTTCCATGAACTTCCTCTTTTTTCCAGGTTTTGGAACACCAATTACCACTCTTGAACCTTCCTTTCGTGAACCAGTCCTTGCAGATTTTAATCTGTCCATCCTACTTTCAATTGTATTCTTCTTACCGATATTAAAAGTTTTCTCCTTGGCTGTTAGATCCAAAGATTCAACCACTTGAGGGTTCTCTGGTTCCACAATTTGTACACTCTCCTGTACCTTGTCCTTACCTTTGGATTCTAGCCCCGGAGTTCCCAACCTTGCCCGCTTTTCCTGAGGCATATCCCCCTGGAAGCTCAAGGTTTGAATCAATTTTCTTTAGGCAGAGGAAAATGCAACTTTGGTGAAACTAGATTTCATATCAACTTAAAAAAAATTGAATTAGAGTTGAAAATATGCCACAAAAGGACAAAAGGCACACCTCTCGATGGGTCTGAACATTCTCTCTCATACTTGACCACTCAATCCACTGCCCATCCTTCCACATAAGAGAAGGCCGAATCTGCCATGTTCTAACGACAGAAGTCTCTCCGTGAGCTGCATTCAGAAACAAAAAGGTTATATACAGGAGGCAAAAGAAACTCAGTACGGTAACAAAGCGAACTTGAAAAGCATGCCTGGAAAATGGACTGTTACTGAAGTTCCATCTCTGTTGCTTTTCTCAGTGACCTCTCCCTCCCACCAGCTGGGGAAAAAGATGAAAGAAAGTTGAAGACGCTTGGTGACAATTCATGTCAAATAGAGATGAAAGGGGACCATTAAAAACTATTTCTAATGAGAAACGACAATCATACTTCCTTGGCATTTGCAGGAAGCATATATGCAACTAATTATCAATGTGGCTCAGTACCAACCATAAGGAGGAAAAATTAATTTCAATTAAGCATTAAGGAAACACCAAAAATGACCAAAATTCAAAATATTAGCTTTTAGAAAAATGAGGAGCAGCAAGGATGTATCATTGTAAGGACGTCACAAGGTAGGCAATCAAAATCTAAATGAAACTGCAAACCTGTCTCGCATCCACCCGTCAACTTTATCTCCAACAGAACATGTAAAATCACCCATAGCTGCTCTGCGTCTCTTTCTGGTTCCTTCAGATTTTATGGCGGTCATAGGATGAGCAATGCGTACTCTGGGTGCTTTATCTCCTTCACTTCCAAGCTCCACCCATTCCTTAAGCTTCCCAGTACCTGAACATAGGCAAAACTGAAGAATTAATATCAACATATACATATCCTTAAGTAAGCCCTTTCAGGCAAATCACCAATAGCAGTTATTACTGGAAAAGTCCAAATAACTATGAGAATAGAGCTCAATCGAACTTAATAATTCTAAGAAAGCTTGCTCAAAAATGAAAAGAAATCCGATTTGGCATAAAGCTGTTCCCAATGCCTACTAATAGACAAACTTTCCGGCATAAGATGACTATGCATACTAACACAATTCATCTCATTTGATACCAGCATATATGAACGTCATAATATACAAAGCCAGCCTAGGACATTTAGGAAGCCATGGACCTAATGGGTCAAGCAAGACTTTTTTTACACAACATAATCACTGTCAATAGATCAAAATACTTCCATAAGACATTTCAAAGCAATATGTGGCGTGACATGCCCATATGATCATCATTCACCATGCACTTTCAACTCAAAAAAAAAAAAAAAAGTAAAGAGGTATCCACAATCATCAATTTTTCTTAAAAGGTGTACTAGAATACCTTCATCCGATGGAATCTCAGAGTAACATAAATAGACCTTCCCATCCTTCAAGCTCAATACATTGGCTGAGAACCATGCACCTTTGTACCCATCGCCATCTTTAAAAACCTACAGGTGAAATAATAGTTGATTAAGAAAACCCTCGTGCTGACATCTATGAGTAAAACACCTTCCTAGGAATGTTTTAAATTTGTGTCCTAACTGCCTAACAATGCTTACCATAACCAACAGTCAACTGGAGAGACAATGAAAAAAATGGAGGGCCATTTTCGCTAATTGGTGGGACAAACAAACTTTGGCTCTTTACCAAAAAAAAAAAAAAACAAAACAAACTTTGGCACACTTAACTTGTTTTTAAACTCTAATACTGCTTAAAGCAAGAAACCAAACAATTGAGACAGGATTATTCCTAAGGAATAATCCGTCTTTTCCCAAAAAGAGAAATCATGGCTGAAAAGTCAGACCTTTTTTAATAAAATGGGACAGAATTTGAAAGGGAATGTAGCTTCAGAAGAGAGGAGGTTTTCGAATTAGAGTCACTCAACTTCCTTCTAAATTAACGAGGCTTTGTCACTCTTGAATTGATTTTCATGAGTTTCGGCTTGGAAAATAATTTTATCGTGGCGCAAGGCTAGCTATTAAAACAACCAGGGTCTGTTAGATATGCTTATTTCTAATTGGTAACACAATTTCCAGCCTAAAAGTTTCTGCTTGCGCCAACGCATAGCTTCCAACAATTAACTCCTCTTACTTTTATAAAAAGAAAATTCTTCAATGCACAAAAGCAGATTGAGTTGAAGGGCTGTTTCCATGTAGGTAACACACTCAATCCCTTCCAACACTAATTCAACATACCTCCACTTGGGAGCCTTCTGCAATGCCACTTTCCTTTGATGTCCTCAAGGTCTCATCAAACTCCTCATGACTTACAGCAGATACATGATTTCCTCCAGTAGTTCCCGCTAAGTCAGATGCCTTACGACCCTTCAGCCCTCTAAAATTCTTTCCATCAGAGTTGACCGAACTCGAGACTCCATCCATCAAGCTCCCATGCTTTTCTGACTTGTCCCTCAAACTTTCTCCTGAAGTAGGTGGTAAAGAAAGCTGCATGCCACTCGTTCCTTTATCTTCGACAGGTACTGCCAATTGTTTGCTGGAAGCATCCGGTTTACCGTAAGTATTATTGTTGTTCGACTGCCCCCCGTTTCCATCATGCAGTTCTGCCCCATGATTAGAAGAAATTTGAGGCATTTTCCAAAAACCATCTGGTCCAGCTTCTATTAGTTCAGACATTGGCAAAGAATCCCCCATCGTAACAACTTTTCCAGCTTGAGATATAGCTTCCGCAGCCAGCTCAGCAGCTTTTACTATGGCATCTAGATTTTCAGCTCGTAATGAAGCAGCAGAAGCAGCTTCAATCCTTCTCTTGGCAGCCTCCTTTGCAGCAACAATCATTGAACTGGAACTTTTTGTTACTCCAAGAGCAGAGAGAGAAAATCGGTCATTCGAAATCTGATTATTACTGCTAGGATTCAATGCTTCCTCAGCCATAAGTTTGGCCTGCAAAGCCGCATTTGATGCAACGCTAGCAGCTGCAGCCGCCGCCTTTGCAACGGAAGCAGCAGCTGCTATTGCAAAAGCTGCAGAAGCTAGAGTGACTTCTGCAGCTGCAACAAGACCAGAATCCTTCTGCTTATTCAACTCATTCCATATCTCTTGACTGTGACCAATAGCAGCAGCAGCGAATGCGGCAGCATCCTCTGCTTGCTGTCTGGCCTCCTTCACTTTAATTATGGATTCCTCAGGTAATACACTCTTTTTATCCTGCACTCCTGCTTTAGAATTACCAAGTGGGATTGGTGAAGGCACAGACACATTATGTTTTCCCATAGAGGACTCAGACAAGAAGCCAGTGATGTTTGCCGCAGGGACAGATGCAGACTGATGGCTGGTCAGAGTAGTGATGGAACCCGGTTCCACTAGAGATTGGGAGTGGGAGGTGATCTGGCCAAGATCCCCAGAGGTCGATGCCTTCTTTCTCTTCCTGGATTTTGGGTCGGCAGAAGGCTGACCAGGAGATACTGCCACCTTTTTATGGTCAAGAGATGCAACAGAGCTCCCAGGGAGAACACTAGCCTGAACTGCATCCTGTATGACTGGACCAGGAGCAACATTCTTCATTGCCGAAGAAAGAGAGACTGGAGAGTCTTTTACAGGTGCTAGTTTAAGGGCTTCAGTCATAGGCAGCGAGGGGAACCGACCACTCGGGTCAAGTACAGAAGTTTGAGGAGAAGCAGACCAGGACGCACGGAATGGGGTCTGTGACATCCAGGTGGTGCTATGTCCAAAATAATTCCCCAGCTGTGGAGTTTGATTGAGATGTACCGGAGAAAAAGCATGCTGATAGTCCCTACCAGCTCCTTTAGGCAAAGACTGCAGGGCCTCAAATGAAGGGGTGGAAATATTCCAAAGAGGAGAAGAAAGAGGTAGCACAGGGTTTGTGGCAGGAGAAGGTGTACTCTTGCTATTGCCTCTGCCAACAGGCGAAGGAGTAACTTTATTTGGAACGATATTCTGTTTAGTCGCCTGATCAGAAGCTGCATCAAGATCATAACATTAGAGCATAGCTTATGCACCTAAATTAAGAGTATAAAGCATCTTGATTTACGAAATACTACCTAAACGAGATTGTGAAGGTGTCTCAATGCTTGCCGGATGAACTGTTTGACCAAGTATCCTCTCTCTGCATTTACGCCACGCATTCTCCCACATGCTCCGACCACCATCTAAGAGAGAATCTCATTAAATACAAATAAATCGTACCTGAGAGCAAGGAGAAACTAAATTCTAACCACACTTACCGGGTCCCCCAAATGCAGACAGCATGTGTGCCTCCTCGGGTGCAACTTTCGAACTGCAGCAATAAAATGGGATTAACAAATAAACAGTATTCAACCATTCTCATGAAAAAAGAGCAGACTGAACTTCAATCACAATTTCACAGGTGGGAAGCACGTTTAAATGAGCTACAGTAGACTCAGGATACCAAGTGGATAGATATAACTGATGTAAAAAGAAAAACCGCAACAAGCAATGCTCACATCAAAGACCCATAAACAAAGATCTGTGCCCGCAATTGCACTTGTTGCAGGTCTGTGAAGGGCTGCTGGAAGACCACATTTGCGAATGACGTGTTCAAATCAGGCAGACTAGAAACCACCGTACTGAGGACACCAAATGGCTTGGCATTAGCGCCATCAACCTGCCCAAAGTGCTGCATCTCATTAGACTGGACAACCTGGTAAATTCCAGAAGGGCTCAAGGACCGGTAGCTTGGCGCCCCAGCTTCTGATTGTTTTAAAGCAGCTGTCACTTTCGCAGAATTTCCCTTTTTAGCACTTTCCTTTCCTGCTGCCTTACTTGATGTTCTCCTTGCTTTACGCTCAGGTGTGTCTTTCGTTTGTCCTCGTACTGAATCCCTTGATTTTCTAGGACTTGCAGTAGTATTAGGCGGCAAAACTTTCTTCTCCACTTGGACTAAAGCTGGAGTTGAAGGAGATCCCTCTACAATCTTCAAAGGAAAAAAATCGTGATAAGGACTATTATACTTTTACTTTGGATGCGTGTGAAAGATCCATTTGTGGAGACAATATGACATGAATACATTTAGGCAAAAAAAATTATCAACAAGAGGCCATAAAACAGAATTAAACAACAAAGAGAAGCAAGTAACGAACTGGAGATGATTTGGAATCTTTTACAGCAGGAAATTGTTGCCATTTCTTTGATCCCTCAGTTGTCGTCAAAGCACCAACATCAAAGGTAAAGCTCTTTTCATCTTTGGCTGCATCCATCCCTTTTTGATCCACCGACACATTTGAATCCTTGGCATCAGAAGATGGAAGGTTTTGATGTAAAGAATTCTTGTCTGCTTCCTCTATATTTACATCTTGAGAAAGCTCACTGCTACTTATGACAATTGGGGAGCTGCATTCAGCTTTGCTACTGTCTGCATTATCAATTTCATCTTCCTGTGCACGAGATCTCACATGACATTCACTTAAAGGAGAAGATTTCGGAAAGCTTTCTGACGCTTTTAAAACATCCTCTGCAACATGAAACCCATCAGTCAGAATATATGAGGTAGAGAGAGTGCACCAAAAGTAATAAGATGACAGTGGTTTCCCATAGTATAACTAAGAGCAGCTTTATAACTCCATTATTCACACTTCTCAATCAAGTTGTTCTACTTGACCGGAAAAAAAAAAATTAATTAATTAAGTTGTTCTCCAAAAACAATAGGGGAAAAGAAAAGGACAAGCACTAGTTCACTGGCAAAACTTCCTTTCACACTCAAACTCTAAAATGAGATGCTATCATCTGTGCAAAAAGGCTTCCAAAGAGATAGCTAGTGGTCCATTGTTACTTTAAATCCCCCTCAATAAAACTTTAGACCCTAGTAACAAATGGTAGTCCAGGAATAAGAATCAATCTGATTCTTACCTGATTACCATTTCACCAGTGATACTGTCTCCTACACTTCAATTATACAGGTGAAAAAAAAAAAGAATAATGCTTACAAATTTAACTTTCTAAATAAATTGCATGATTGAGGTAGCTTGTGAAAGATATATGCAACTGTTTCCTCATTTTCTCATTTTCAATCTTCCAGCCAAAAATATATTCTATATTTTGAAATGGCTAAAACGGAGCACAAAGAATTTAGAACGCAGGAGCACCAAGTAGCCTGCTTCCTATAATATAAAAAGCTGTCTACCGGTATTGTGTCACCACTCCTCAGAATGAAGATTAGACAGGGCTTCATCACAAGCATGGCAATTGGACGGCATGACCAACCTGGAGAGTGATATTATACGTAAAGTAGTACTGCCACCGAAGACGGGATGAAGATTTAACACCCCTAGGATTCATAGTATCTAAAGCTTTAAATACAAATATTCTGCTAAAATTCAGCATAAATTGGCTTAGGAAAAAATATTGCAGGATGGCCCATATAAAGGTGTTTCCAACTACCTGAATCCTTGAGATCCTTCTCAATTATTTCTTCTGCAATCGTGTCCCCATGTTTTTCTGGAACAGCTTCAATTTGATCACTCTCATTCACCATGGGCTCACGAGAATCAAGACTAGCTTTGGGTTCTTTATCAGTTTCATGATCCACCACTGTAGGTACTGCAGCTTGGGATGCATCAAGAATATCTGTATTACCAGTGTCTGAGACAGGCTTGACCTGAGAAACTGTTTCAGATGACTGCTGTTCAGCAGTTCCAGGAGATGCATCCTTTATAGATGCAGAAAGTCGAGTCAGATCAGTACATATTAAGGAACCTAACAACAAGGTTGGCAAACTTACAGTGCGTGTTCGAATTTCACATTCTTTCAATTTATCTGTTGCCATGGATTCTAATTTCTGTCCGGATGAATTCTGAGCCTCCTTATGATGATGAACATCCTTTCTGTTGTTATCCTCCGAAGACAATGAAATATTACCTGTCAAAACTAAATGGTTATCTTACAATTTCTGTGGCAATTGATGATTCACGCTAGAGCAATAATGACAATCAAACAAATAGTAAACTCCATGACTAAACAGCACACATTCAAATCACCTGGTTCACTTTCCCGCTCTACTTGCTTGATTTCAGCTGAAGAAGAAGACTGACTGCATTTTTCGCCACTCACATCTTGTTGACCAATTCTACTGTCAGCATCTTTTGATGAACCGCTTGCTTGTGTTTCCTCATGTTGTCTCGGCAAAGAGCTTACCGTCACAAGGCCAGAAACACCATTAGTTCCCTCACTATCTTTCTCAAGGACTTTCTCATCATCGACCTGCAGCAATGATGCAGCAGAGCCCTTGGCTTGCTGTTCATTAAAATCTGATTTATCATTGTTCTTTTCTATGGTATTAGTCTGCATTATCATCTCCCGCTGGTTGGAGTCCATTGAGTGCTCCGATCCAGTAACTGCCGGCTCAACAACTACTACATCCTTTTTGCCTTCAGCTTCCAACTGTTCAACAGCTCCTGAATCTTTACCAGAGACAATATCCTCACTTGTACTAGCTTGAACAGAAATACTGGGAGATGCATCACCGGTGCATCCTTCCATTATCCGTGGTCTGGTAGAAGAAGGTTCCTGGTCTGTACTAACACCAGTTCCAAGTGCATTTCCCTCCTCCTTATATTGCCCCTTTAAGCTCAAATTGGCATTACAGTCCAGATGGGAGGTTGGAATCTCAACTGCATTGTCAGCTGATATCTCGCTATTTCTTCTTTCCTCCATGCTCACTACAAGGATCTCCTCCCCTGGCACATCAGTGTCTGTCGGTAAACCATCAACTTTCTCAACAGCAACATTTACCTGGTTCAGAGCAATTGGGCTTTCCACTCTGTTACGGCTCATCGTGACATGATCTGTGACTCTAACTACATTATCACCTTGTACATCCAAAGAAGAACCAGCTTCTTGAGCACTATCATTAGAAGGTTTACCCTGCAAACTATGAACCTCCCCTTGAATTTTATCATCAGATTTGTCGTTATTGGATGAACTCCCTTCAGCTTTAAAAGCTCCAGAGTTTCCATCCAGAGCACTTGGATCCACGTCAACTGACATTCCACCGACAAATGATTCACTATGAGTCCTCGATGCAACTTCAACTTGAGCTAGCTCATCTACCATGGCCTCCTTTATATTGGAATAGTTTTGTAAAATCTCATCTGGTACTAAAGCCGACTGTGGGTTAACAGTTTCCTCTGAGTTAGAAAAGACACTATCATCATGTGTCAAATTACGTTCCATTGCTTTTGTAGAGGTAGCGGGATTACAGGCATCTGCTGCCTCAATGGTGGTTTGATTGAGTGTATTTTCTTCCTGCCCAACAGATTTTAATAACATTTCAACAGACTCCAACGAGGTTGCTTCAGACCACACATTGTTATGCCTGGTTATTGAGCAGGGTACTGTAGCACATGTACTGAATTCTATGCCACTATTTCCACGAGAGAAATCCTCAATCCAATGATTATCTACGTTATTTGCAATTCCAAGAAAAACCTCACTTTCAACCAAACTGTCGAACCTCAGATGCCCTTGAAGGTTGTCATCAAAATCAAATTTGGAAAGAGCATATGGCTGTAATACAGGAGAAAATTTCGCATTCCCTCACCAGCTAAATGCTGATTCTGGCTCTGAAAATCATTTTCATCATAATCCATGGGTATAAACCTAGAGAAGGTAAAGCGAGGGGGGAAAGAGAAAGGGTAGAGAAGGTGGTCACATTACATGTAATCTGAAAATGATGAGAAAAAATACACATGCAACAACCGACATGCCAAATCATCTTAAGCATTTATTAACAAAAAGGATAATCAGAAAGATATTTCCAGCAAATCCCAACCTACAAAAAAAAGAGTATTTAAAAGAAAAGCAATTCCCTTTCCCTCAGAAAAATTCACAAAAGATATGGATTCACCAGCTGGCAATATTAGCCATCACGCAGTCTCTGACAGGAAAGGGATGGGTTGTTGTTGCGCACGTGAGACCGAACAGAGTTAGTTCAACCCTCTTAAGCTAGTCTGACCAGATGCCAAGCTAGAAATATGCTACTTATAAAGTCCATCACCCGTACACTAGTTCAAAATTAGATTAACACAAGATAACACAGACAAACTTATGGGGTGATCAACAATGCAGCAGCCATGCAGACTGAGACACAACATGAACATCTACACAAGAAATTCCATATCTGACCCTTCAATTAATTTGTAACTGCAGATTAGCAAAAAGAGAGACACGCTAATGACTCTGCAGCTAAGTCAACACACTAGTGACTCTGCACCTCTTATCCCTTATGACAACACATACCATTCCTATAGATTACATCTCAAACATCAGGAAAGGCCGCTGCAAATAATTAGGTCGAGGCACAATCGACTGGGAAAGAAACAACTCAAACACTGCCAAGGCCCAAGAAAAAAGCCCCGTTCTATCTCGTGCTAAAGAAGAGAATTTCCTCTCCACTGGCAAGAGCATACGAAGATGACTGATATCAGCTCATTCGAGCAGCAAGTGAACCGCCCAAAACTCCTACTTCGACCGGATGATCAAATTCAGTCACCAGCAGCACGAGAGAGACGAATAGGACCTAAATTTACAATCGCACGACATCGCTCGCCCAGCCAAATACTTTCCCCAGACACAGTCGCGAGAAACCACAATTTCAGACCGCCACTAGCACACTAAGCCGAGGTCCAAGCCTTAAAAACAGCAATCATCAAATCCAAATGTGAAGAGCGCCCCGCAGACAGAACGGGAAAGGACCTCACGCCGGCAATTTCAAGTTTCCAACACTTGTCAAACAAAAACAGTCAAAAGCACACAATCGCGCTGCTCTAGCTTTCGGTAAGTAAAGTAGGAAATGAACAGTACCAGAACAAGTAAGTCTAGAGACGCTACCTCCCTCCATCCGGCGAACGAATCCAGCCCCCGCTCAATCCTCAACTCGCTCTAATCGTACGGTCATCTGCAACAGTCCACGCGCACAGAGGAGCGCCGGCCAAGAGAAGAAAACACGGTCAGCCAACGCGCAGCAAATAGGACACCGGGAGCTGAACCTCCGACGAGGAGAAGTGAACTCACCGGTGGGATTCGAATCTCCGGCGAGATGGAGTTAGGGTTTCGGCGAATCAACGGCGAGGAGAGAGAGAGAGAGAGAGAGAGAGAGAGGTTGGAAAGGTCGAAGCCCGAAATCGAGAGGAAAAAATAAAAATTAAAAAAAAAGGTCAGTGCGAGATAGAAAGAGCATGAGTGATGTTTGTTCTGTTTCGAGTTTTTCCCCCTTCTTTTTTTTTTTTTTTTTTTTTTCTGCTGCCCTTTTTTCTCGTTTTATTTTTTTATTTTTTTTATTTTCCCTCTAAGTGCTCGTTTTCAGCGCAGGTAGGGAAAAAAAAAATGTGCGGGCGTGATTGAATTTGGAGCGAGTGGGGCCTCCCCGCCCTGCGAAGATCGGACGGGCACGAGCGGACAGGTTCCGACACGTGGCGCCGGGCGACTCGCGGGAGGGGGAGATCCGCGTGATCGACGGCGGTGATTTGGGGGGGGGTTTCATTCGTGGATTCCCGAGTCGCAGCCGATCTCGCGCTCGGTCTGAGGCTGCGCTTCGTGGTGACACGTGGCGATGGACAGTTGGATTGAAAGTCAGCTTTGGATTGTATCTTTTTTTTTGGTTTTTTTTTTTCCTTTTGTCAGGTTTGCTCTTATCCTGAAGCCGAGAAAGGTTGGGGCGACGAGAACAATTATTTGTTTGGGCCCGGTGGGCTATGTGGCCCAAACTTTTGGCCCAATAAAGAGAGCTGGGCCGCAAAGGCCTGCCTTCTCCCCCTTCGCTCTCCTCCATCGGCTGTGGGACCGTCGCGAATGCAACATCGAGAACCGTCTCCGGCGACCCTCTTCTCGTCTGAGCGTACCGATGGCAACGCCACCGTTGACGGCTTGTTTGTCTGTGACCTCTTTGGCGGCACTATCTTGATGTAATTTTGTTCCTGTCATTGGATTCGTAAGTTGTGATGATAGGTATGGCTATAAATCAAAATAAATTGCGCGTTTGTTTCATTGAAAATTTCGTGATATGGGAAAATCATTTATAAGAAAAACTGTTAATTTTCATTTGTTTGATGTGTTAGGGAAAGTGATTTCCCTATTGCCAAAACGAAAAGTTTTTTTCCTCAATTTAAATTTGTTGATTTGAAAAATGTTTTCTATAGATTGATTATTTTTTATTCGTCCAAATACCAAAATGTCAAAAAGTAATTTCTCGAAAATAATTTTTATTTAAACAAACAAACCCTAAGTATAAGCTAGTCAAGCCTCCCTGTAATCCATGGCAGTCAGATAACTATAGCTTCACAAACTACTTATTCAATGTTAATTATGATTAAATCAAATTAGAGAGTTTCTGAATATTTTTTTTTATCGAAAGAAAATTTCATTCGTTTGTCAAGATCAAACACAAGAGGAACATAGAAAGCATTCAAGTATATCCCAAAGAGCTACAAAACAAAGCAAAACCCATAAAATAAAAAGAGTACAAGTTGCAGCTATGAGCATGCTCTCATCTAAAATAATTTGATTGTGATAAAATCAACAAACAATTAGTGGTTGATCATTCCAAACGTCAGTAATAAGCACACACTAAGATCTTCCCCTTTCGAGCCATAGGTTTAGCTCCCTTGAATCCATTGCCATACGGAGACCACTACGAGAACAACATTTTGAGCCAACATAGATCAAACATTTCTAAGGAACTCCTATATATAGATTTAGATTGAAAGTGAAAAACTCTCAAATTTAGATTTAGATTGTAAGAGAAAGGCTCCCGAATTTAGAATTGGATCCAAATGGTGAGACAAGAGCTTCCGTCGAATCCATAAAAGTCATAGAACCATGTCCTATACATCTTGTTAGCGAGACTAGTGATGACGTTCTTACAAAATTTTCAACCGCAAGTAGATTTATTCACCGATGAAAAAAAATGAGAGAAATAAGACACCAAACGAGGTGAAAAAAAATACTTCCAAATTAGATGGAGGGAGGAGAAAAAAAGAAAATCAAAGCCCAAAAAAGAAAAGTAAAGCAAAGCAAGCTTTTTTGAAGGGATTTTTTTGGGAGAGAGACGGTTACCAATAGAAAGATTAGGATTTTTTTGTAAGTTAGAGAGTTTCTCGTTAGTTTTGAGATAAATGAACGAAAGGAATCCCAACGTGAATAACAAGCATTCCCCCTTTTTAGGCGGTGATAGAGCACGTAGACAGATAAAGTGCACTCTAATTTTTCATTATTGGCTTTGAATGTGAAAAATAAAAGTGCTCACCACTTGGGATTTATTTGCACGAATGTAACTTTCAAATTCGACAAGTTGAGGGAGAAAGGGCCCGTTTGGTTCGGTTTTGAGGAAATGCCCTTGGAAGAATACAAATACCTTTGAGGTAAAAGGGTTTTCCGAAATGCTAAACTGTTTGGTAAATTATAACTGAAAAGCGTTTTAAGGAAATGCAAGACTGTTTGGTAAATATATATTTGAAAAGCCCTTTAGTGTGACCAAATTAATTTTTTAGTTTTAGTATTTTTAAAATTGCAAAAAAATAATAATAATGACTATATAACATTTTTACATTTTCATGTTGAGAATAATATAAAAGATATATATTAGTAAATTTATTTAAAAATTATATTAAAAGAATTTGATTATAAATTAAATGCAAAGATCAACTTTTGGCCTAAGGTTCTTTTAGGTTTGTTTTTAACTTTGAATATATATATATATATATATATATATTATTAATTATTGTAGTATTAATCATCTTCGTTAATTGATTATCATTCTAGTGTATTGATAAAAAGTTGGGCTATTGATTGTTAAAAGATAAAAATGACAAAAAAAAAAGTTGAACCCAACATTTGCAAAGGGTTTTTATTATTTAAAAATAAAAATAAAAATAAAATCCGATGAAACTCCATCGCCGATCAACGACGGTTAGGGTGTGGAGAAGATGATCAGTTAAAAAAAAAAGGCAACGGATGAATAGTAGAAGTGGACTTGCATTTTTAAAATGTTGAAAGCCCAAAGCAGGTGGGAAAAGCGGTCCCCACTGCTTTGGGCCAAGATTTCAAAGGTTAAGATTGTGACCAACCACACCTCCAAAACGCTTTAACCAAACACCTAATTTTTTTTTTTTTTTCCCAATAGGCTTTCTTTCCGTTTGGCGTTAGAATCTTTGAACCAAACGGGGTCAAAGAGAGGCGGCCCAACCCGATGGTAGTCTTCTCTCTTTCATTTCCCTTAGAACGGTTGGGCTGCCCATGGAGATAAAGCACAAACACATCCTCCTCTTCTAGGCCTAACTTTTTTATACTTGCCGACGAATTAACAACAGCCATGGATCTCTCTCCTCCAACGTGGGAGAAAGCACGGCCAAGCCAGGTAACAAAAATTCCGCGACCGTATCTCACTAAAGGCTCGGGCTGGCCGGATCTAGCACTCGGCCTGAAAGTCCTTGTCCGATCATCCTCATGCTTAAAAATCTTTAGGTTTTCCATGTAGAACCAAATGGGCCTAGACAGCCCGGTAGATAGGTTAGGCTCAAATAGGAATCACTAGCCCAACTCACCCAATTTTGCCCAATCGGACTTGGGTGGGCCCAAACAAGCGCGAGGTATTTGCCTGCCGATCAAGTTTATTCTTTGCTAATAAAAAATATTTAGCTCTCATGAGACGGTCAATTGAGGATCGTGAAGTTACGCGTGCTAGTAAAGTTCATCGACTAGTAGTAGATGCGGATGACAAGTAAATCTACACAAAAGATCAACACAAGCGAGACTTAGGTAAGTCGTTTCAGCCTCTTATCCGATTCATAATTAATGAATGGAGATCCTCTAAGATGAATCATCGCAGTCCGTTCTTCTAATTGTTAACCATATGATGTTTGCTTTATAGGCAAGTCATTCCCTCACTCTACATGACTTTCATAAATTTTTCACCATCTTCGTGTTACATTTCTATCATAAAAGCATTAAGGTTAGAAAATAAGATAGGCAAGACGATATATCTTTGTGCCCTCAAAGGTGGAGCCGAGGTAGAGAAATGAACCCGACATGGCAAACCTCTAAGAACAGTGGGGGCAAGGTTGGGCAACCCGCCCGGCCCCGCCCTACTCCATTCCATTCCATTCCATGTCCGATCCCATTTCCATTCCCTATATTTTCACGAAGGTTGGTGGACAATAGTGGTGCTTATCTCAATCGTACCTTTCCCCTATTTTATTCATGCAAATAGCCCTTCGGCACGTCCATTCTCATGTCACGAGGAAAATGACATAAGAGCATGATTAGGGTCGATGGTCCTTTGCTTCCGTGAATTATTCCCTCTAAAACCACATTTAATAATCCCCCGGAAGAGCGACAGGGACTCGCTTGTCTCGTTGCGCGTAAATTACTAGTTAAGTTGGTTGTCCTTATGCCCATAATCGCCAATTATTACTTGATTAAGAATTCACCGGCGGTTGGTCGGCGCCCAACCACCGCGCTCCACTGCATCCCCGGTCCCATTGGCCGGTGTCCGGCGGTGCCCTCCTCGCCCATCTCTAGCTAATATATACTTGAATTAGCCTGATAAAAGATTAAGGAAATGGATTAAAATAAGTAAGCCACTATTCAAAAGGATGCCTTTAGGGCGAGTATATATGCACGTCTCCGTCGCCGGACTTGACGCACAAGTTCACTGCCAAGCATAGCGAAGCGAGTTCTCTTTCTAAAAGTGGTTGATTCTAGTTCTTTCGATTGAGCAAACATGGTGAAGCTCGCGTTCGGTGGCTTTGGTGACTCCTTCAGCGTAGGGTCCCTGAAATGCTATCTCGCCGAGTTCATCGCGACCCTCCTCTTCGTGTTCGCCGGCGTCGGGTCCGCAATCTCTTATGGCAAGTGCACCATGACGACGTTCGCATGATGTTGTCACGTCTTTAAGCACGTTCCGTTCCTAAGTCGCTTGTGCCGTTGTCGAAATATACAAGCTTCTTTGTTGATAAATTAGCATGTGTCCTGTAATTGATTGGTTTTTGAAGGAGTCTATTTTGTGCTCTCTCAGGAAAGCTCACGGCGGATGCAGCCCTGGACCCGGCCGGGCTAGTCGCGGTGGCCGTGGCCCACGCTTTGGCCCTGTTTGTGGGGGTATCCATCGCGGCGAACATCTCCGGTGGCCATCTGAATCCGGCGGTCACGTTCGGGTTGGCCATCGGAGGCAACATCACCATCTTGACTGGCATCTTCTACTGGATCGCCCAATGCCTCGGCTCGATCGTCGCCTGCCTCCTCCTAAAATTCGTCACCAGCACCGAGGTACGTACTTACTCGCCGACGATTCAGCTTTCGATCATCCACCGGAAAAAAAAAAAAAAAAATCATGAAACTCCTCAAATCCTTGTTGCAGAGCGTACCGACCCATGGAGTTGCTGCTGGCATGAACGCGATAGAAGGCGTAATCATGGAGGTCGTCATCACCTTCGCGCTGGTCTACACGGTGTACGCCACGGCGGCCGACCCCAAGAAGGGCTCGATAGGGATCATCGCCCCCATTGCCATCGGCTTCATCGTCGGTGCCAACATCCTGGCCGCCGGCCCGTTCAGCGGCGGGTCCATGAACCCCGCCCGCTCTTTCGGGCCCGCTGTGGTCAGCGGCAACTTCTCGGAGAACTGGATCTACTGGGTCGGCCCGCTCGTCGGGGGAGGGCTCGCCGGGCTCGTGTACGGTGACATCTTCATCGGGTCCTACGCCTCGGTCCCCGCTTCTCAGGACTATGCTTGAGAGAACAAGAAGATCCTGTGCTCGGGTGTTTGTTAATTTTCAGTACTTGGGTGGTTTTTCTTGTTTGCTCTTGATCGTTGTGCTTTGCTTCTTGCTTCTTGGCTTGTTCTTGTTTTAATAAATTCACAAATTGTATAAAGCAAAATCACTTCAGACTCTTATTGAATATGCCAACTTTCACAATGCCTAACGGAAGCGCGATTCCTCGAGGTAACAGCACCAACTTCCAGGAAAGTACAAAAAAAGTCATAAATATATTATATTGATATATATTCATTCATAAACATTTCAATTAAACTAATTTAGTTATAAATATTTTTATATTAGTACTAGTTTAGTCTATACAATCAATTTTGACCGGTTGGCGGCTACCATGGACGCATGACCAATGGCCAGATGCTGAAGTGGCATTTTTAAAATAATTTTTTCTTAATTTATTTTCTTTATTTTCTTTATTTTTTCCTTTTTCTTCCTCCTCCTTGGACTCTCTTGGAAGTGGCCGACGAGTCTCGTGGCCTTCGCCCAACCTCGCCCAGTAGATTTGGGCAAGGCTAGCCTTGCTAGTGACAAGGCCAAGGCGAGAGTCACAACCCTCGTCAGCGACCAACGAGGGATTCATTGCCCTCACCTAGTGGCCAATGAGCCTCGCTAAGGCTCACCGACCACAAACAAGAAAGTCCAAGGAGGAAGAAGGAAAAGAAAAGAAAACAATAAATAAAAATTTAAAATTCCCACATCAACGTCCTGGTCGTCGGTCATCGGTGGGCGACGTCCACATTAGCGCCAACCTATCAAAATTGGCCAGATAGACTAAATTGATACCAATATAAAAATGTTTATGGCTAAATTGATCCAATTAAAAGGCTTATGACTAAATTGGTACAAACGTAATAGATTTAGGAACTTTTTTGATACTTTTCTCTACGAACCTCGAATACAACTTGCGAGACTTCTCTAGCACCATCCACACACCAATTTAATAATTTCTCGTGCCTTTCGCTCATTCACAATGTCGTGCCTACACTTTGGTGATGAGTTTTTTTAACTTAGCTTAAAGTAAATTTACCTAATCTATTGCCACTACCTGAAAAACCATATTAAAACAAATAGGGAAAACGTGGCTTCTTGAATGACATTTTCATGATTTTGATTCTTTTGATTCTACTATCATACTTTATTCTATTACTTTCTCATACTTTTTACCTAATCTGCTGCTGCCACTACTTGAAAAACCATATTAAAACAAAATGTGAATATTTCATAAAACGAAGTTAGATAAGAAAGAAGTTACGTGTCTCTTGATAATTTCCTAATATTTATGTTTCAAAATTTATAAAATGAATCGGATGGAAGTAGTGAAAGGGTGATGTGGCCTCTTGGATTTTTTTTGCAATGTTTTTGAATTTATTTTATTCTACCCTCGTACCTCATTCTACAGTTATTCCTACTCTTTACTCTATTCATTGTATTATACATAATAAAATAATACATTTTCCAATATATATAACTAGATATTTTTATATATGTGTGTGTATATATTGGTATCACAACGATATGTGAGGCATCGGTGTCTGGATAATGCATTCTTCTTAGCTTTGTGAATTAATTTTTTTTCCTTTTCCTCAATTTGAAACGTAAATATTATCATTTATTGGAATCGCCTTTTAAGTGAGGGAGGAAGTGGTTACGACACTAAAAGAAATATCATTCTTTTAGTATAAGTATTTTGGTAAATTTTTTAGACACATTTTGGCAATTTAAATAGTGATCGAACTTCTAAGTTTTTTTTTTTTTTTTCCTTATGAACACATAATAGACACCATTTTGAACGTGGTGATAGTAATAATGATAATAATAGACAGATAGGTACAAAATTTATCACGATTAACTTAAACGAAAATCGAAAGCCATTCTATATAATGATGATTTGTCATTTTTTTTATCTAACTTTGGAGATAATCTTCACTGTTTCACTTTGGCATTTTGCGATGACGATAAGATTGTCATACTATTTTTATGTACTTAATCGATCCACATATCGACCGGTTATTATTCTAGCAAACTATCACTAACGAACTCGAATCCTTGAGATGTCGGAGCACCGGCATAATAGTGAATAGAAGATGTGGAAATGATATTATAGAGTTGTCCATTATAGTCAGCAGTCTGTGCAATGTTGGGGCACATGTATGTACAGCACATCACGTCAGAGCTACAGACATGCCACAACTAAACCAACCTGTACGGCACACCGCCCAGGTCCATGCTGGTGCAATGACAAGACGCAGCTGCCCTATCTTCGCCCGGGCCTCGGCAAGGGCTGGCAACTCTCACCGAGCAACAATCGAGGGGCCTCTCGCCCTCTCTTAGGCAACCCTCGCAATACCATGCCTCTTCTACAAACATCACAGAGAGCACGATCATACCAATGGCGAGAATACGATATCCGTTCACTTTCTCATCATACCAATGGCAAACAGTATTCTTATCAATCCTACTGAAATATTTACATAATTTGAGCATTATCAGTCGGCGCTCTGTAGTCAAGATGCTTGAGGAGAAAAACAGAACCAGCAAAGCTCTAAGATCCAACTCGTTACGAGGACGACGAGAAATATAAGAGCGGGAAGAAAGGGGGTTAAGAACTAGAAACGGGATACCTACTACGTGACGTTGATCGAGAGGCGAAGGATCAAGGTTTGCTCTATTGAAGCGAGCAACTCACCATAGCTAAGAACCTTCGGGTCAGCGGTGATCATCACAAGCTATCGTAGGTAGGCATCGCTTCAAGGATCGCAAATGCTCTTGCGGTGACCGCTGGTCATCTGTTTTTTGTTTACACTCGTTCTGCATGTACCTAATGAGAATTGTCTTGCTTTAGGCAGTTGGCAAAAGATACTGAGAAGTACGGACATATGTGATGGAAAGAAGGGATGTTGCCAATTCAAGGGTGAATGTTCCACTGAGTCACACAATGCACTCTCATTACCCCAGTTCTGCTGGTCCTGTTTTCCAGTTGCCAGCATACAGATTTTACCAGTGTCCAATTCTGCACATTCTCCTGGTTTGCAAATGACTAACATGCAGATTTAGCCTCCTTTTTGCTTTCGAGATAATGAAATGGTTGCCTATCCATAAATAGCATACTGTGCTTGGGACCTGGCTTCTGTTCACTTATTGTGTGCTTGGATTGTACTACTTATTCATAATTTCGTGCAACGAAAGGGCGCAGTTGCCCCGTCTTTCCCAGGGCCTCGACAAGGACCAACAACCCTCACCTAGCCACAAGCAAGGGCCTCGCCCTCGTGAGCGACCCTCGCAATGCCATTACTCATCTAAAAAACATCACAGCGCACAAATCCACTTGCAAGAATATAATATCTGTCACTGTCTCATCATGCCAATGGCAAACATAATGCTAATTTTCCCCAGGATAAAAAAAAAGGAGAGCATTTGATCTCATCAATCCAACTAAAATTGTTTAGACAATTCGAGCATCATTATCAGTGCAAGAATATACCACGTAGACAGCCATGAAAGTAGAATGTGTTGGTTCCAATCAAGCCCCGGGAGCAACAGTTCTTTATTACGACACCAGCCATCCACCTTTTTCCTCATCTAGCAAGAAACTCACAACAGTTCATGAAGACTTTTACAACATGTTAAAACCAAAATTCAAGCGAATTACTCCACCTGTATAGCAAGTTTCAGCTAGGTATTCAGATGAATGCAACTTGAATGCCATCCTGCAATTCTTGATTCCATCAGATGGCTATAATTTGTTAAGAACATCTCAACAAAAAGTCCAAACCCATATAGCTCTTGACAGTGATTCCGTGTTGGAGCTCTCATTCCATCACTGCAACTCCTCCAGCAGCCTTTATTTTCTCTATTATGTCATTTGCCTCTTCCTTGGTGACACCCTGTTTAAGCAAAATAGGGGCCTTCTCGACAAGGTCCTTAGCCTCCTTCAACCCCAAATTGGTGAATGCCCTGACTTCTTTAATCACCTTAATCTTTGCAGCTGCCTCGAATTTCTCCAGCTTCACATCGAATGCCGTTTTTTCCACCTTTTTCTCCTCAGCCTTGGCGGATCCTGCACCTGCTCCTCCTTGGGGGCCAAGATCCATGCCTTCAGTAGAGATCGTCTGCATCTTGGGATGCTTTAGTCTCTCTTGAAGTGCAGGCCCAATTTGGGCACGCTCTTCAGCTGGCAGTCCAGCTATATGCTCCGCAAGCTGTATGATTTTATCTGAGGGTGGAGGTCTCGGGCTATATGGATCATAAAAAGCTGGGTATTTATACTTCTTAGGCTTCACTTTGGGATCTCTGGGGACAAAATCATGTTGGAACGACCGCGTTTGCAAAGGTCCCGTAATGCCCCTGAGACCGAGCCGAACATATGCAGATCTGACAACTAAACCAAGCTTCATGCTTTGCAGTCTCATTGAAGACGAAAATTCATGTAACTCGCCAAAATCCTGAATAATTCCAGTCT
The DNA here is from genome assembly GCA_014182715.1 of Eucalyptus cloeziana. NCBI lineage: Eukaryota > Viridiplantae > Streptophyta > Magnoliopsida > Myrtales > Myrtaceae > Eucalyptus > Eucalyptus cloeziana. Next base: position 26,893,458 of record CM024637.1, read on the forward strand.
TATGGTAATACCATCCTCAGCGCGACATACATTTTCCGCCTCCGCCTGGATATCAAATTCGCCTCCAATCTCCTCGTTGGCTCCTTCTTCAGACAAACAAAAGACTTTTCGATGAGTTACAGCACGACCACACCAGATATAGGAGACAACATGCGCGCAAAACAAACTAAATTGACATCCGACATATGGTCGAGCACTTAAAAATCAAAACCCAAATCAAGCAACATTGCCGAATCAAGTAAATCCGCAATTACTCTTCTAAATCTCTCCATCTACCAAAACCCAGCAAAACCCCCACTACCCAACCACATCTCCTAGCTACCGGCACTCGCCTCAGCTCCCTTTCTCCCCAAGCACGTACACTCGGCACACCGCAGACAAGACAAATGGTTCGAGCAAACACGGGATAACCGCAAATGCGCACGCCAGTCCGACCACGAATCGATTTCGCCCGACAGATTCGAGCACCCAAGAACGGGCAGCGACAAGCGACGGAGGGGAGAGAGAGAGAGAGAGGGGTCTTTACCTGCGATTCGCAAAGCCAAATGGGCGGTCGCCGACGAAGTACCGGCCGGAGACTCGCAGTCGAGGAGGAGGAACCGAAGGCGATGGAAGAAAGGCGAACGGAGAAGGAGCTTGACGTAGGGTTTAATTGGGGGTTTGAGATTTTCAGTCGAATTCCATGCGAGCGCCGTCGTCGACCCGTTTCGTCTCGAACCCGGGATCTCTAGGAGGCCGGGCAGCCCGGCCCGAATCGTCAGATCTGGCCCGGCCCGGCCCATGGATCATGGGCCTAATAAAAGATGTGGAGTCAGTTTGATTTCCTGCAAATATTTATCCACCAAAATGAGAATTGAACTTTTTGTGAAGCAAGAGTACTTAGTTTTAGTAATTTCATATGACCTGTGGTACGCGACCCCTACGTGAATAAAATTTTTTCATTCATGGAAATATATTTTTATGATGAGTTATTTATTTATTTATATATGTCCAACTGCTTTTTACATAACTAGATATATTTATCAAATTATGAGCAGTCTTTTTACTGAAGATTGAGATAAATAAAGTTTAAGGGACCCGGAGTGGTGGGGACAATCCCATACAATCTTCACTTTTGATTTTTTCGGTGGCTGCGATTCTACAACTCTCATTTATGAGAGCCGCCAACTCCTGTAATGGATCAAAAAAGGTCGTGTGACTTTGTCTACAATTGGTGAGAGCCGTGGTTGATATTTATTCCCATACATTATACATTTAAAAGAAAAAAAAATTAGAAGTTCTCTTATCAATTTAGCTCTGTATAGAGCGTAGTTTATAACTTTAACTTTTACAATAATGAAATCTAAACTAGTTCTCCGTAGCACCAAAGAACTTTGATAATTTTAATACTCACGAAAAGCACAAGCGTGAGATCAGTTTAGAACGTGTACAATCAACCGAACTAGAAAAATTAAAGGTACATCGAATCGTGTTCGGCTAGGGGAGCAAGTGTATAGGAGCAGCTCTAGTCTATCTTCTGATGAACTAATCCGCGATCGTATCCCATTCTCCTTCTTTCGAATGAATCCGAGCTTCAAAGCTGAAAAGCAGAATGAAGGATTGTGGAAATGTCGAATCAGGAGGAGAAGTCTCACGGAACCATAATTACAGTCGGGACCAACTTTTCCTCGGTGCCCTCGAAAGATTGAAAAGAAGAGATGGGAATTTAGCCTCGGATTTGAAAAGACTGGTGAAAGGCTCGTATAAAGGAAGATGCTTCTTTTTATCAAAAAGCGATAGGAAGACGTGGTGCGGGGGGAAGGAAAGAGGGGAGTGCTGGTGCACATGCGAGTGAAGTGGACATTCGTGGGATCAATCATGCCATTTCTTTATCAAATGTTCACCTTTTCTTTTTACCCTTTTTTCACGGTAGAGAAGATGACAATGGATGAAGCCATTCCGAGAGTAATCCGGAATGGTGAATATTCTTGTGAAGCAATAGTAGACCTCAGAAATCGGCCAGAAAGCTAACCTTGTTTGTTTGCATAAAGTATATTTCGAAAAGTTTGGCTTTCATCTCTTTTACTTTTTGTCCTGCCGGGAAAGTCATCCTTTATTCACTTGCTTTACATATCGATTTACCTTATTAGCTTAGTAACAACGAAAAAAAAGAGGGGTTCGGCTCGCGCTCACTTGTCCTGAGTATTTGAATTTCGAGCCATGAATGATTGATCTATCTTGAAACCTCAATTGCCTAGTAAATTTAGCAAAAAGCTATGGCATTCCCCACATTTTTTCTTTAGCGTACACACAACTTTAATCTATCAAATCAATGCTTCTCTGTAAATTATAAGAGCACTCACAAAGGGCGGGATCATTCGGTCTCGGTCTACCTACCTATAAATTTAAGCTAGAATGGAATGATAGAGTAGGTTGACGAAAAAGGAAGACAAAACATCTATCTACTCCTTCAAAAACAGCCTTCAACACTTTCACCAAACTTCCAACCCCTTAGCCTTGAAGAGATCATGGTTTGGACTAATTTGACAAGGTTGAGACTAATAATCCACCAAAAGGAACGTGTAATCAACACTCTGGCTCCTCTCTTCGCGGGTTTCGTTTTAATTGTTAAGGCGTCGACGTCGACTTCTTACCAAGAATCTTAATTTTCTCGAATGTGCTTGTTCAACGCCATACAAAGACTGTTCAACGCCATACAAAGACACAGCATTTGTTCCCCGTGACATATAAGACATTGGATTCTCGATGCCGTCCGTGCCCGAGATGCACAAGAACACGCCAGCCACTCAACGCTGGTGCCGAGTGAGGAAAGTGTCCCTGGCTCGTTAACCTCTGCAAGAAGAGTGCAAAGTGAAAAGCCAACAGGGCTGCTAGTCCCTAGGATAACACGTCAAAAGATGGATCATCATTAGTTTTTCCTCTTAGGGACGAAATGAACAGACGTTAAGGATCGGTCCCCTAAGGCCGCCCGGGTGAAATTTTTAAGTATTCCGGGTACGCTACTATCCAGATCGTGTCGAAAAAGAAATTAACTTTCTTGCTGCTCGTTCCGAGAGCGCGTAAAAAGAAAGAGAAATCTCTCTCGGCGGTTCGGCCGGCCACTAGATGAGGTTCATGCACGGTGACTTTTGGTCGGCATTGCACGCACTCTTTTGGGAAATACGGACCCAATCCACCGAAAGTCGTCGATCTCGTTACCCGCTATTAATTTAACGCATCACTCCGAATTGTCTGTTTCTTGCAATAATATACAATGTTCTGTGATGGAACGTCGTGACGAAACAGCCTCCGCTAATCCCGGGTGCGTCCTTTGTTTATGTTCCTCCATTTGGAATTTTAATCGCCCGTTTCGCGTTTCGCGAGGCGGGTTTTGTCTGGTTTGTACAGTTTAATCTTGGACCATTTCAAAGCACGAGGAAATTGATTTGTTTCTCCTGCTGATCTGTTCTTTCGTCCCCTGCTTCAGCCCATGTTCGTTTAGGGATATAAAGGTTGAGCCCTTTCTTTGCTTTGAGAGATTGTGCGTGACACGGAGGAGTGCTGAGAAGCTACTTGGTTAATACTTCTGCGAGGACCATTTCATGTCACTTGTCTGAAAAGGAGTCTTCTTTTTCTAAATCAGGTTAGGCTCAACATTCACATGCGAAGCATAAGGTGTCACTTGAGTACTTTGCTTTTCTTTCTACTTCTGAATTTTGTTCGGCTCGGTAAGTCGAAGTTTCGCAGCTGAGTGTTCGGCAAATCTCTGTTTGATGAGAAGTTTCTTTTGATGAAGTTTACCCTTTTTCGCCGAGCGCTGAATTCAGTCGGCTTTTTACCTTGTTGCAGCAGGAGTGGCTGAAGTAGTCTGAATTGCACTTGGCGAAAGCTATATGGTTCTCAGACGAAAGGCAAACAGAAAGGAATAACTTTCAGGAATTGTTATGGATAGTATGCGTCACTTCAGTTGGAAGTTCAACTCTTCCCTCAAGCTGGAAAATGTGGAAGAGGATGAGGAAATGAAAGGAGCTTCTCCATTGCCATCGGTCCCTCAGCCACAGACACCGAAGGAGCCGATGGAGTTCTTGTCGAGGTCGTGGAGCCTTTCGCCATCGGAGGTTGCAAAAGCTCTGGCTCACAAAATGAACGACATTCACACGATACATGACAGGAACCTCAATACATGTCCCCAGCCACAGGCACCTGCTGCTCCTCAACTTCTTGTGAGTCACAGTTTCCCTTCTTTTGTCTCCGCAGTCACGGTTCACATTCATGATTCTGTATAGAAGATAAGACAGTGGTTTACGAGTTAGGAGAATGTTCAAGAAACACAAAACCAATGCCCAATCGATTTGCTGCGAAAAGAGATTTCCATTCTCTCTGATAGCTCTCGCTTAAATTGTCGAGCATGCTTCGACTTCTGCACATGAAAAGTCTGTACTTATACATGTGGTCCAAACAGAAATTACACTCTGCCAATCGACGTTTCCTGGGGTTCAAATGATTCACTTTGGCTTTGGTCTGAAACATGGTTGGCTTACAAATTGTACCGAGCAATCCTGCTGACTAGCATTTTTTTGTACAGGCAGCGAAGGTTATGAATTCAGCTCATGGTAAGAGGACGGGGTCATTTGGGAAATGGTTCCACCACCACCTCCACCACCACCACCACCACCACCATGTTCATAAGGAGCACGATAGGAGCACGATGAAGAAGAAAGAGAGCCTGCGCATGGAAAACGCCCATGTGCATTCGGCTGTTTCTATTGCAGGGCTAGCTGCCGGTTTGGCTGCGGCGGCTGCAGCGCAAAACTCCAATTCGGATTCAAAGATGAGTGTGGCTTTGGCCTCAGCCACAGAACTACTAGCATCACATTGCGTCGAACTAGCTGAACTAGCCGGCGCTGAGCATGATCGAGTGGCAACTGTTGTCCAATCAGCTGTGGACATTCATAGTGCGGGAGATCTCATGACTCTCACAGCAGCCGCCGCTACTGGTACTGCAATCAATAGGTTTTATGTACTGTTGAAGTTCATGTAAATCAGTGCACGAAGTGGTGATGTTTAGCTGAATTTGGCTCTACCTTGCTTCAGCTTTGAGAGGAGAAGCGGCGCTGAAAGTAAGAAGGAGAAATGAAGCAAGGAGGAATGCCGCGATAAGTCCCTACGATAGGGGAATGGCAGAAACACACATGACTCTTCGCAGCCACATCGAAGAAAGCAGCACTCCCTGCGAAGGCGAACTTTGGCAGCACACAACAAAAGGTAATATTATTACCTGGAGGAGGATAATAGCTTCACTGTATAAAGCCAAACCAACGGTTTGACTTAATGCTATGAGCCATTTCCGTTATTAATCTTGAGCTTTGGTTTTCCTTCCATTGAATTTTTTCAGGATTATTTCAAATGAAGCATGCTTCTGTGTACATTAACAAAAAGTCCCAGGTAAATAGCTTTCCTTACTGTGGAGTTGACGAAGAAACTTATGGAAAGAAAGGAGAAATGGCACTAAAAACTCTATGCGCATTGTCAGGTCATTCTGAAGCTGAAAAGCAAGCACATTCGAGGAGCATTCTCGACCAACAGTAAATGTTAGTACCTTAGAATTTCTAGCTTTTTTCATTTGCATACATCCGCCACTGTCAACTCGATTTCTGACACTTCTATACCGTTACCAGGCATAGTTTATGGACTGTGCGATGAGAATTCCGCCTGGCCATACAGGAAAGAAAGAGACAACCCCGAAGAAGTCTTCTTTGGTCTCAGAACTGCACAGGGTTTTCTAGAGTTCAAGTGCAAGAATAAGGCCCACAAGCAGAGATGGGTTGATGCGATTTACAACCTGCTTCGTCACGGTAACTGGGTTGAAGCTACTGAGGTCTCTCCAGAGCTTCTAAACATCAGTAACAGCATCAGCATATGAATTTTTGATGGTGTCTGTTTCAGTAACAGGACATGAAGAAACTCCACTAATGAAATCAGGAGTCTGAATCCGATGCCTGTTTATCTTTCGACAGTAAATATCTTTTCCCCTTCTTCCGTTGTCCTAATACATGCAGAAAAAAGCAAGATAACTGTCCAAACAAGCTTTGAGCACTGTACTTGGGTATTTTTCAGGAGCATGATATTAAGAAACACTTTTTGGTATTGCCTTTTGCTTTTACATTCCTCTTATGACACAAAATGAAATCTTGATGACAGTACTTCTCAAGATGACAACAAGCAGCTTTTACATATAGATCTCACAGCAAGAATGAATTTACAGATCAGCTTCACTCAATTTTCATCCAAGTGAATTGCAAAAGCAAGTGTAGTGATGGCAACAGATGTAGAGATGTCTCAAGTACTCTTCGCAGGAATAGATGTCTGTCATAATGAACACTCGCGTGTAATTGTGCACAGGCATTGCAGTTTCCGTGAACTGTGCCTCCCCTTGTCAAAATACAACAGTCTTATTCTTCTCATAAGGTAATACTCGCAGTTCACAGTATGATTTTATTGCCTTCGAAAGACATTGTTTCTCGAGGTTCTTTGACTTCTGCACAAAACTATGCAAGTTATCTCTGTGAGATACCCTCTCAACCTGCAATTAGAGAGAAGAAATATTACAGCCAGCTTACAATTGAAAAGGTCCAACAAGTTATTAGAAAGCGAGATTCATTAAATGAAGAATTTTTTGGACAAGAAGGGGATTGAGTCTTTTAGACATAGTTTGAGGACAAAAATGTCTTAGATTGACATGAGCAAACAAATAAAATCTGAAGGCATGACAAAAATCATTATTGATCTTTAACACAATATAACAGCCAAAGCTGACAGACAGAGCTGATTGCCTATGAAGACGATCAAATTAAGGAAAATTTATCACAATTCTAATTTCCAGTAAGAAAACCTCACACCATGAGATATTCTAATAACATCAGGTACCAGCTATGGCAGGTAATAAACAGGCCAGAGCACAGGTGGGTAGGTTCGACTGTGTGGTTGCTTGTACTTGATACCGTGCACAATCAAACTGGTGTTTTGTATCTAATGCACAGGCATATGTCTATTGCTTGAACACTCAGCCAACCTCGTGGGCTAAAAAAAATATTTTCCCTTCATAAGCAAGTCCTCAGTTTCCTTCCAAATCCTTCTTTCTTTGACTAAAGAAGAAGGGAACAGAAAATGAAGATCTTAAAGCAAATGTTGAACGCGGCATTATCTGAAAATTTAAGATCATAGGTAATACTGAGGATCTCTATAACCCAATGAGAAAATTCTACGAGCAACAAACATAGAGATCTTGGATCTCCATATTTAACATTTAGACATGCTCAAACTCAGTGCTTCTCTACTCATAATATGCTCAAGGTCTTGGATAAATAATTGCAGGGACCGGCCATGTAAAGTTCCATTCTGCTTCGTTTAAAGACTTCATGACTAGTGTTCGGTTCAAGCAAAACACAGAATCATTAAGATGATTATACTTGGCATCAAAAGCAAGCTGAGAGGCGAATGAAGTCTCTAGGGATTGTCCCCTATATTTGATAGGTTTTACTTGAAAAAGATCAAAACACTGTCATATGGAGGAGAAATCATAGGCACCAAAAAAAAATTTAAAAATAAAGCAGAAGGCAAAATGGACTCAAGATTCAGTTGATAATATACTACTGACATCCATAGAAACCTATGTGTATACAGACTTCAGGTAATTAGGGGGAGACCAAGTGCCTATTTTGCCCACATTAAAGTCCTTCTGAACACAAGAAAGTATTAGTCGGCATGAACCTTAATCTGTCGAGTCTACTAAAGAATATATGGATGCAAAAACCATACCAGGGGCAGAAAGTTAGCGCTTACCATTTGCTCAATAATGGGCCCTGCATCAAGTTCTTCTGTCACAAAGTGACTTGTTGCTCCAATTAATTTCACACCCGCATCAAAAGCCTGACAATTTAGCAAGCATATCAAAGAAAAGCTAAAAACAGAGGATGAAACTATGAAATAAGTGTGAAAATCATATAGCTCTGAGTAAAAAAATTTTAACCTGCTTAGATGGATTTCCTCCTTTAAATGATGGTAAAAGGCCATGGTGAATGTTAATTATATCCTTCCCATAGCTTCTCAAAAAATTTCCAGAGAGTATCTGAGGAAAAGATTCAGCTGCCCCTTAGCAGTGACTAAAAAAGGACGATAACATTAACAAGTGATTCTGGAATGATGAATAAAAGGAGAAAAGCATGTTATTTCAATTGCAAATCAAATAATAAAATCATCCACAGAGAGATACTTTCTACTTTAACTTCAGTACGATATAAATGACAACACGGAAGCTCGTTTACCTGCATATACCTTGCAAGTACTAAAAAGTCAGTGTTCTGGACCAACTCCAACATCTCTTCCTCTCTGTTGTTCTCTTTGGTCGTCTGCAAATAGTGATATGGAATGCCATGCCTCTCGAGGAATCGTATCACATGGGTGTTTGGGCCTCTGTTGTGGTTACTATTCAAGAAAACTACCTCATTAAGTCAACTTTTTGAAACAGACATGCAAATACGGTCAAACATAGACAAGAGATTCACCTTATCACACAACCTATTTCCACAGGAAGTCTCCCATCCTGCCATCCATGTAATAAATCAACCAGGCAATGGTCCTGCAATTTGATCAATACACAGCAAATATGAAGATATGCAGACCAAAACAAAAGATAGAGATGATTAGTCTCCTACTACAAACCTGCTTCGAAACAAGCACAGCAATCTTGTACTTGGGATCTAAAATTGGAACACGGACAACTGATTTCATTGCATTGAACTTCTTGGACAATTGGAGAAAGTCCTCATCCATTTGCCCCCGTGGCCACTTAATCGGGTCAAAAATGAACTCACTATTAAGTTTGGGGAAGAAAAAATGCGAAGGTGCTCAGAATCCAAGAAATGATAATCAATACATATAGTGCCTATCAAGAATGATAATAAGCACACTTGCAATGAGCCTAAAGGCATATCTCCACATGTTACACGATAAACCAACAACCATTTAATCTCCAATTTAAACTGATTACAGAGACTCAGAGAAAATACAGTACTCTAAAGAGTTGTGAATAATTTTGCTCCATCCTTGCAGATCTATGTGAATCAGAATGAACAAACTGAGGATCATTTGCAGAAAATCTTGTATTTGCATCCAGATCCCGAAGAACTAATTTACTTGATTCATTGCAGTGATGTTGCATTAACAATTTAACATTCCATTACAAAGATACTCAAGTGATAATTAAAACAGATGGTACCTAGCAGGAAAGATGTTAGAAACACCCATTATCAGCCTCCAAACATAACCCACACATATTACATGATTAACCAGCAACCATCCCATCTTCTAAATTGACTTAGAGACCCAGAGAGGGGTAGCCTAGCCATAATAGAAAGAAGGTACTTTGAATCTGATTTAATTGTGAATAACTTTGCCCCATACTCACAGATTCGCATGCATTAGAATAGGCAAACCAAGAATCATCTGCATAAAAGACTTGCAATTTTCATTCCACTCACATCACAAAGATCTAATTTACTCATTCACTGTGGCAATGTAACAAATGATTTAACGCTACTTTCTTTTCTTTTTTGGCCACAACAGTTTAACACTTCACCAGAACCCAATGACAAAGAAGAGAAAAGCAACAGCACAGAATGTATAAAAGAGAAACACTAAATCAACAAGACATATACCTTCTGGAATAAAAGACATTCTCATTTTCGGGCACGAAAACATCTGCCCCAAGTATATTCCCGCCTCTGGAAGCGATACAATCCGATAGCTTCGCCACGATTCCAACATCATCCTGTTACATTCATCAGCCATCAAGCTCCGCACTCCTAACTCAATACCCAATTCAGCAAGCACAAAAACCATCACCAAACAATCAAGAGTCCACGACACTTCTCAAAAAAATGCTCCAGTGCACGAACAGCATCAAAATATCAGAATGCAAAACAAGAAAAAGGGCAGGACCCTTCTTCCGTAAACTGAAAACGATGAGAAAGCTGATCAAAAAGAGCTCGCGGGTGAGAAGAAATTGGACGGATTGAATTGAAACTCACGGGGCAATGGAAAACGTGGACTCCGTGGGCGACAGAAGTGAAAGGCCTCGAATCGAGGGACCGCCCAGCGAATCTCGAGGACTTGAAGGACCCGTTAGCAATTACTCCCAGAACTTGAGCCCCTCTCTTCGCGAACGCCATTCTCTCTCCCTGCACACAATGTCCGGCGGCGATGACCCGCCAGCCGCCACCGCGAAAAGGTGGTCCCTTTCGGGTGGGGCGCGTTACCTATGACGAGTGGCTGAAGCTGCCATTTGAGGGCATCACTCAAATCTCATGGAAACGCTTATCCGGTGAAGAAAATGCACACACACACATATATATATATATACTTGAGGATGAAAATTGCCACATGTGTTTCCATTGCAAATTCGAGAGACGACAACGTTGGGTGGTCGGACGAGGTCCCAAAGGATCTGGTCTTGCCACGTGGACTAAATCCGGGATATGGGCCTGCACGGTAACGTTTTTATTTCTCTCGATTTTTGTTCTTTTATACTTAAAATAAAAAAAAAAAATAGAAATCTGTTTGGTAATGTCAATTTATTTTTCTATTTTTCGAAATAGAAAAATGACCAGGGGAATAAATTTGGAACAAAAATGCTAAAATAAAAAAAAAATAGATTCTTGTTCTTGAGAACAATTTCTAGAAATAATTTTTTTTTTCTATTTTTCTTTTGTTTTTCTTCACTGCCAGCCGCTTGCCAATCGCTAGCCACCGTCGGTTGACCGCCGGCGGTGACCGCCACACTGTCGGCTCGTCGACCGATCGCGACTATCGCCGCCACCCACAACCCACCAGCCACCGATCGCCATTAATCGTCGTCGTCGCCACCCGACCACTAGCAAATGATCGACGGTCCATGAGCAAGATAAAAATACAAAAAAATATAAAAATTCATAAATTTTTACCAAACACATTTCTATTATTTTTCTATTTCAATAATAGAAATTTTATATAGTTACCATACACTTTATTTTATTTAGAAATTATTTTCCGGAGTAGAAATAGAAAAGAACTATTTCTGAAAAATAATAGTTAAATAGAAACGTTGCCATGCGCACCAAGTCTAGGGATATGGTCCAGTTGACTTGGAAATTTTCTTCCCGCTTTGATTAGAAGATGGAGTTTTTTCTTCACGAATTTTGTAGATTTTTTCTTTCTAATGATGGATGGGTAAAACGAAAAGCAGCTTTTCGGTGAAAACGGTAAAAAAAAAAAAAAAAAAAAGCAGTTAGCTCTTGGCTTAACTGTCAGGTGTCGAGTATGTTCTAGTGGGTTCCAAGCTCATTCATTTGCATTCCAAATGATGAGATAAAAATCCCCTCTTTTCGTGCGTATTCTCTCATTTTACTCTTCACTTAATTCAATCATTCTTTCGATAAATAAGTTTCAAAACTCTTATGCATTGATTAATGGTCAAGATGACCAAGGAATGTACTGTGAATACGGGTAGAATGAAAATCCTCGATTTTGGAATGTATTCTCGTGTTTCTTCTCAATTAATTTGAGGGAAAATTCCAAAAAGGAATCCAAAGTATCTTTTTTTTTTTTTTTTTTTTCTCAAATAAGGACTCAAAGTAAATATTGTTTCAAATAAGGACTTGAAATGTCATTATTGTCTCAAATAAGGACTTGAAATGGATATTGTTTCATATGAGGACTTGAAGCGGTCATGTTTGTTTCACATAAGGGCCTGAATGTGGCTATATTTGTTTCAAATAAGTACTTGACTTTTCGACAGTTAAGGGTATTTTCGTCATTTATCATTTTTCTTCCTTTTTTCTTTCTTTTTTTTTTCCTAGTTCTTCTTCTTCCTCTTTGCTAGTGGCCAAGGGCAACCCTCACCCAGCCCTCTGTGGGCATCGCCAGTGGCTGAGAAGAAGAACCAAAAAAAAAAAAGGAAAAAAAAGAAGAAGAAAAAAGGGGAATATGCTAACAACGAAAAAACCTTTGATCAGTTGGAAAATTTAGTCGGCCGACAACCGATGGGGTTGAGTTCTTATTTGAAACAATCAAAACCACTTCATGCCCTTATTTAAAACAATCAAAGCCACTTCAAGCCCTTATTTGAAATAAAATTCATTTTGGACCCTTATTTGAGAAAAATTTGACATTTTAGGTCATTTTTTGAAAATTTCCCTTAATTTAATCGTTATTTCAATGAACAAGTTTCAATTTTTTACCCTTTTTAACATTGATCAATAGTTAAGATGACTGAAGTATCAAATGGTAGTACTAAGTCAATTAGCCCCAAAGCTGGCCTCTGTCTTGTCCGTCTAAGGCTGGGACTCCCCCACTGGAATGGTATTTGAGCGGCTTATCTATCAGCTCGTCTAATAAGAAGGTGCACTTCTTTAATTTCGAGCTAATTCCATAAAAAAAAAAAAAACGTCAACTTTAGGTTGATGAACAAATCTGACCAAAACTTTTTTTTTTTTTTTTTTTTTGATTGTAGGAACCGCCTCACAGCGAACGCTTAATGTAAACCCTTAAGGAGCACTGGCACGGGGACCCACCTCCCATGGTGCTCCACCTAAGTCGCGCTAATGCGCACGCGGTGACTCAAACTTCCCCTCTCCCACAATTAGAGGAGGAGAGGCCCGAACCAACGCACCCATAGCGAGGTGGGTGCTTTTGTCTCGTGAAAAAATACAAACTTTAGGTCGAAGGACAAATTTGGCATGAACTTTTTTTTGTCTCGTAAAAAAACACCAACTTTAGGTTAAGTGACAATTTTGACCCAAATTTTTTTTTTATCTCATAAAAAATCACAAACTTTCACTCATATTCAAAATCTAACCCCTGCCATTAACTTTCTATTTGAAGTTAACCTTATTTTAGGAGAAAATGTTCTAACCGTGAGGTTGGTGGATCTCACTCATGGTTTCTCTTAACAAGCGGTGATCTACAACTTCATATTACAACAAAACGATAAAGTCTAGGCAAAGAAATTCAATCCGGAGAATTTTTTACTTGCTAGTGAAGTATAGGAGATGACACAATTTCACCGTTATTCTTCAAGCTGTGGCTCAAACAATAAGACAATGGATGATGTTAGCCAGCAAGTGCACATGAATTTATTGGTAAGGACAATCAATAAATCTAAGTTAGGGGGGGTAGATTTAGGATTTAAGTGAAAGTTGGTGATTTTTTTTTTAAACAAAAAAAAATTGGGTCAAAATTGTCATTCGACCTAAAGTTGGTTTTTTTTACAAGACAAAAAAAGTTTGGGCCAGATTTGTCACTCGACCTAAACTTAATGTTTTTTTACGTGATAAAAAAAAGTTTGGAGCAAATTTGTCCACCAATCTAAAGTTGGTGTTTTTTTTTTGAATTAACCCCTTTAATTTCCTAATTTTATCATTTAGCATTATGTCTTGAAAAAATTATATAAAAACGGTGTATCACTTTAAAATTTTCCTAACATTTGTTGTGATCGAGTGTAAAAGAGTTATAAAATAAGTGTTGGTACAGCACACTGGTGTACCATAGGAATTTCCATAGTCTAACTTATGTGTATGCACTCGATTTGGACGGTATTCAATGAGTTGGTCAAAACTCTGTTATTCTATAGGAAATAAAGGCATATCAATAGAAAAATTTCAAAAACTCCTGTGAAAGAGTCATTTTTTCAAAATTCCTCTAATGTGAGATTTGATTCGGAAAAAATCCCAACGTGTATAATCGTGTCTCAAATAACTCATCAATTTTTTTTTTGGTCGAGAAAATAACCCCCAAAGTTCATTATCTTATTTGTTTTGTTGAGGGTTAATTCCAAAAAAAAAGTATCAACTTTAGGTTGATAGACAAATCTGGCCCAAACTTTTTTTTGTCTAGTAAAAAACACCAACTTTAGGTAGATTGATAAATCTTACCCAAACTTTTTTTTGTCACGTAAAAAGAACCAACTTTTGGCCGAGTGACAATTCTAGCCCAAGTTTTTTTTTGTTTTGAAAAAAAATCACCAACTTTCACTTAAATCCTAAATATGACCCCTCTTAACTTAGATTCATTGATTGTCCTTATCCATGTGCACTTGCTGGCTAACATCATCCATTGTCTTCTTGTTTGAGCCACAGCTTACAGAATAATGGTGAAACCATGTTGTCTCCTATACTTCATTAGCAAATAAAAAAATCTCCAGATTGAATTTCTTTGGCTAGATTTTGTCGTTTTGTCGTAATATGAAGCTGTAGATCACCACTTATCAAGAGAAACCATGGATGAAATCCACCAACCTCACGGCTAGAATCTTTTAGCGATGGAAGAACTAGATGATGCCTCTTTTGGGGCTTTAAGTGGGTAGGAGTGCTTTTTTGACCAGGTTAACTTAAGTTAACGGGCAATGATTAGATTTTGAATAGGAGTGAAAGTTTGTGATTTTTTATGAGATAAAAAAAAAAAATTGGGGCCAAAATTGTCACATTGGTGCTTTTTTACGAGATAAAAAAAAGTTCGGGCTAGGTTTGTTCATTCACCTAAAGTTTGTATTTTTCATGAGACAAAAAAAAGTTTTGATCAGATTTGTTTTTTTATGGAATTAGCCCTTTTATCGAAGCAAAACTCCAGTACGCGATATTGAAAAAAGACCTCATACTGCGAGAGTTTCTGGTATATTCCCGCATGTTGAATGTCCAGACTTCAGACAAACGTGGGGCCCCACGATTTACATTCATTTCTCCCACGTCCTGCCTGTCGCGACGATCCAGATCCCACTTAGAAAGTAAGGTAGGGTGGTGGGACTGAGAGCGAAGTCACGGTTTTGACCCAAAACTGGAAACTTTCTCGAGCACCAAAGCGCCATGGAAGGTGACGATACGGTGAAGTATGGGATCGTCGGAGTGGGGATGATGGGCAGAGAGCACCTGATCAACTTGCACCATCTTCGATCCTTCGGCGTCCGAGTCGTTGCCATAGCTGACCCTCACGTCCCTTCTCAGCAGCTCGCTCTCGATCTGTCTGCTTCCTTTGATTGGCCATTGAAGGTATTGTCTTTTTCTCATTGTCTCTCTGTTTTTCTTCCTGGGTATCGTTTTAGGGGCTTTAAGAATATTCTCCATCAATTAGACTTACTGGGCAATCAAATTGGCCTGTGCGGAGTAAATATCAGAAGAATTTTAGTGAATTAGATTGGGACATATGTGGTCGTTGGTTTTTTTGTAGTTCCGTGACTGATAGTCTTGGAAAATTACTGACTTGATTACAAAAGTTACTTGCCCATATTGAGGAAGTGACTATCACATTGAGGAACTTATTGTTTCGGTATAGCTAACCCGTGGTTTTTCAACGCTAAACTGTAGAATGGCCGTGATTATGTTCATTCGAATTGCCTTGCAAATTGTCGTCGGAAATATAGTTGGAGCAAGAAATTGTTCTGCTTATCCAGATAAGAAACAAGAGAGTAAGTGGACAACCATATTTACATAAGCGATAGAGGGAGAGACAGGGTTCAGAGTTAGCTTAACTGGTAGAAGCATAGTGCGCAATGGCTGCCTTTTTTTTTCCCAGTTGAGTATAAATTTGATTATTGGTAGGATCATTGGCTCACTTCCAAAATTTTGGGCAAATGAAACCGGTTTCATGGTTGAGCTGGTGGCAATACTCCCGAACAACTGCTTTTCTTTACAATTCAAGTTTAATTTGCTTCCTTGATTCAAGGATTAGATTTTCTGTATTACCGGCATGGCATTGTGATTTTCCATGAAACTTACTGGTCTTTTGCTTTTACTGCTCTGCTATGTTCCTTTGGTTAATCCGAAGTCATGCCCTAGATTGTTTTTGAGGTCCAACCTGGTGTGTCTGCATTTCCTTGGTACTTCATTTGTTGTTGCCTTGCTAAAAGTAGGCTTAGAGTTTCATTTGCAGCATGTTTTGTGGTTATCTTTGACAAATAGCAAACTGAAATGGCCTAGATGTGACTGCGAGATACACAGGTTTTCTCAGGACATAAAGAGCTGCTAGACAGTAGGCTCTGTGATGTGCTGGTTGTTTCTTCTCCAAACATGACCCATTATCAGATCCTTATTGACATCATCAACCACCCAAAGGCACATCATGTTCTTGTGGAGAAGCCATTATGCACTACGGTTGCTCATTGCCGGGAGGTCAGTTTGCTTATAACTCCAGTAAGATGTGCTACAGAAAGAGACTCTACACTAAAGCAACATGAGACAATATAAACTAGTAGGTGTCTATGAGAGGAAGTGACCATTGCACAGTGAGTATGGTAATGGAACTAATCTGTGTCTAATGTCCTTTCATAGTCTGTTCATCTGCGGCCTCTTCCTTTCTATATAAATAACTCCTCTCTAACAATTCTAGATCATATTGTTTGCTTATCTTTACATTACTGCAATTTCAGCAAGTATGATGATAAATGACCATCCAACCAATACCTCATTATCATCTCTGATGGTTGATCTCTCCTCGTGCTGTTTCATAAGGGGTGCACAATAACTTGTGTTCGACAAACTTTAAGTCTCTTAGCTATAAAGAACTGACTGAAACGATGTTGCTTAAGCAAGGAATGATTTGCGACTTTGGATTTTCCACTTTTCTAGAAATCTTTGCAGTCTTGAATGATTAATGACATTATAATCTCAGTTCATTGGGATTATACAATCTTTCCATATTAATTTGACTGACTTGCTAGGATGATCATGTAACCAGGTGGTGGAAGCTGCCAAGGCAAGGCCAGAGATGCTGGTGCAAGTTGGTTTGGAATACCGGTACATGCCACCCGTTGCTAAACTGATTGAAATAGTCAAGGGTGGTGCTCTTGGACAGGTCAAAATGGTGGCTATCCGGGAACATCGCTTCCCCTTTCTCGTCAAGGTAATACAAGTCACTGAGTCAGTATCATGTACGCAGTCATGAGCAGCAAATAATCTCTTCTGCGGATGTCAGGTACACAATTGGAATCGGTTCAATGTGAACACAGGAGGGACTCTGGTGGAGAAATGTTGCCACTTTTTTGATCTGATGAGACTATTTGCCGGGGCCAATCCTGTTCGTGTGATGGCTTCTGGAGCTATCGATATTAATCACAAAGATGAAATATATGATGGGAAGGTAAATTTCTTATTAATCTCTCAACTATGTATGTTTCAAATAAAGGTAATGGCTGTGAATTGTGATGCAGAAGAGCAAATTTGATTTTCTTTTAGTTGTGATGACGGTTAAGAAACACTGTGTAAGGAATAGCTTAAGGCAATGGCACAAGTGACAGAGAGGACATGACCTATGATTAACTTGAACTCTCAATCTCTCATTGCGACCATCTGTCTCCCTTTAAGGCTTGGGACACTCAAAAAATTTAAAATTGGTTATTCAACTCTCCCATGTGACCGTAGTAGACTTGAAGCTGTAAATTTCAACAGAGTCTGCTCTAGCTTTTTGATTGAATTCAGTTGTTTATTTGCATATTATTTTGTGCTATGATGTATGCTTTCAGGTACCAGATATAATTGACAATGCCTATGTCATTGTGGAGTTCGAGAATGGTTCACGAGGCGTGCTCGACCTTTGCATGTTTGCTGAAGGAAGCAAAAATGAGCAAGAAATAGCTGTCGTGGGTGATATTGGAAAGGTCTCTCTCTCTCTCTCTCTCTCTCTCTCTCTCTCTCTCTCCCCGGTGCTCGGATTTTCTATCTGACCATGTGAAGTAGCATATTTTCGTTCTTTTTTGGTTCTTTCGTTAAAATGAAGTAGCAAATTGATCGTCCAACAGGGCGAGGCATTCGTTCCCGAGAGCATAGTCCGTTTTGGCTCTCGAGCTGCTGGCAGAGAGGGCGTCCAAACAATAACAGCGGCAGATGACCGGATAAAGTAGGCTACCCACTCTTTTCTTAATTGGAGACCCAGATTCCGCCACAGACGGCAAACGCCAACCTAACCAATCTGACTGCGTCGTAGGTATGACGGCCTGCATCACGGATCAAGCTACCTGGAGCACCTGAACTTCTTGGATGCAATTAGGGCCAAAGGTGTACGTGCACCCGCCGTAGATTTGCAAGATGGGTTGATCTCAGTGGCCATGGGAGTTGCAGCACAGCTTTCTATAGAGAAGGGCCGGTTCGTTGAGATGGCAGAGGTCATTGATGAAGGCATCTCTAAATGTGCCCCGGGGCCCTGATATAACAAAGTTTCTGAAGCAAAATTCTGGCAGTATTAACTAGCTTCAGCTCTTATTGTATCTCAGCCACACAAAAATTGAGTATGGATCATAAAGTGGCGCACATTCCAAGCATCGAAAGTTCGAAATCTGCTTTTACCAAATACTTTGGTCAAGGCCATTGGAATAAAGCATGAATCATTTATATGAGAAGAACGCAATTCTTAAATCCCCTATCTACAAGATGAGGTCTAAGAATAATTGGTGAAATATAATACAATATGGTAAAACAGTCGGAAGGAGGCTGTCAATAAACTGTAGGCTAATGAAGCGGAAATGAGAGGCTTGCCGAACTCGAACATCATCAACGGGTTCAGCAAAGAAATCAAGTGAAAATTTAAGTTACGAGGAAATGTTTAAGCAATCCTTAAATCAACAAGCCGCAAGCAAAGTCGCCATAAATTTGAGGAAAGAAAACCAATTTTCCAGTTGAATAAGCACATGGTTTTTTTCTTTTTGGTTAAGAAAAAATAGGAAAGAACCGCTTGCGCCTGAACCGTACAAGGACGGTTTGGCAATACATACCTTCGGAACAGGCGAGGCATTTCTTTTGCCAAAGAAGGAATCGGTTCATTAACCATCAATCAAGACAGAACCAGCAAAGCAATAAGCACCAAAGAGTAAACAGGCAATAGAAGTTTTTATCAAATAGAACATGCTCTTAAACGATCTCCAAAATTTGACAATTCGCTCAACAAGCTCGACAAATACTACGCCCCAGGAAAGTATCCAGGAAACAAAAGTACTGCAACAAATATCCAGAAACAAAAATAATCTGACAAGCAATGAAGGCCAGATCAACGGTATCGGCGCAGGGACAGGGAGTTGTTTCTCTTCCAAGTAGCCCTGCGTGAAGGGCGAGCCTTGTGGTGTGTGTGACCCTTTCCACGAAGGCCTCTGTACTTCTTTCCAGCAGATGTAAGACCACGAAGCTCCCTATGTTTGTGCACAGGATTGCAGAGCCAACTGATTCTCGGGTCCCTTCGGATGGTTGTGTGGGCAACATCAACCAGAATTACCTCAAAATATTTGTAGGTAGAATCCTGCAATGAACATATATATTTGAAAATTTTAACAGTGAGCAACTCGATAGACTTATGAAAGACAAAATAGTTCAACAAAATCATAAAAAGAATAACAACCGTAAGCCCATGAGAGAATACACAAACCTCATTGATCCAGTAGGAGTTCAGAACCCGGAGGCCACCCAACTTTCTGCCAGCACGTTCCTCTGCAACAGATCTCTTGCTTCGCTGGAACTTCAGTTGAGTAACACCCTGATTTGTGGGCTTACCATACACGATACCCTTGGGAACAGGTCTCTTGCGACCACCACGTCTTACACGCACACGATAAACCACGTAACCCTGAAATCACTTAAACTAGTTAGGTTCTGGATAGTTGCCCAACGAAAAAAATTATTGCACATCAGAACATAAATCAAAGCGCCAATACGCTGCACAACAGAATAACCCATGACCCAAAGAAACAGCAAACCATCAGCATATATAATCAGACAAGACAACAGGCGATTAACCCATGTAATCACTTGGCCAAGACGTCAAAGAATCCAAGCCATATAAGAAATTGCATATCCAAATAAAAGGAGGCATTCCTCAGGAACATAGACGTTGTGGAACTTATAATGTATTGATCGAGACAAAATAAAGCTCAAACTAAGAGAACCTAGTCGGTCAGATAACACCTCCAGGAACATAGAAGTTGTGAAACTTATAATGTGTCGATCGAGACAAAAGAAAGTTCAATATAAGAGAACCCACTCGGTCAGATGATCGACTTGCTTTCATATAGCTGGTCTCAGGAAGCATCTAATCATAGTACGTAAACATCCTCCTGGAGGAAGTAAACGTATCATGACGCTGCTTAACCAGCTAATGCAGATACCAAGTCAGCCAACGTCAGAGGCATTACAACTTTTAATTCATATTCACATGTCAAACCAAGGACGAACAGTGACATCAAATGTCAACTTCGAAAATAGCACATAAACAACCTCACAGGGCAAGTTTTTCTGGGTCTTAGGAATGTGACCAAAAGGCAAACATTCAGCTACCATCTCAGCGACAATCAAAGGACATAAAAACACCAAAATCAACAAATCATCCTTCTAGAGGTCAATAAGGAACTCGAGCAGACCAATGGAGCATCGTGATTTTACCTGCTTGGCCTTGTAACCCAAACGGCGGGCCTTGTCAGGGCGGGTAGGGTGGGTGACCCGCACGATAGACGGGTGCTGGCGGTACTCCCAGCACCTAACCCTCTGCAAGAACCTCATCACATCGGACTGCTTCTTCCTCCATAGCTCCGACACGTACTTGTAAGCCCCTAAACGCCACACAAACAAACCATATCAGAACACCGAACCCAGAACAATCGACAACGAGGCACCACGCATTAAAAACCAGGCCACACGGCTAAAGAAAAGGACAGATCTCGAGCATCTCTTCTTGATTCGTCGAAAGTTTCGACCTTCACGCACAAAATCCTCTCCGATAAACGCGAAACAACGTGCAAGCATGGAAACAGATTTCCCATACCGAAACGCGGTGATCTTCAGATCACTCGAGCTCAGCTCCAACTAAATCAACGAATCAACACCAAGACAAACACGACAGTGCGAACAAGCCTTATCACCAACCAAGACGAAAATGCACGTCTACAAGCGACAGGTTTTCCGCCCCCCGGCGGAACAGATAGAAAAAGTAAAAACCGATGAACCTAGCCGAGAACGAAGCTCCCAAAACGAGCACCGGACACGTACAACATCGAGAACTCGTAAACGCGAACGAACTCGACGGAGGCCGCACGAAGACTCCTAATGGAAAGCGCATGCAGAGAGATGGAGATGGAGGAGGAGGAGGAGGAGATTACCCATTGGAGTGGCGGTCGTGCAGCTAGGGTTTCCGGAGCTTGCAGAAAATGGCCTAGGGTTCAGTCGATGAAGATGGTATTTATAGTGGTCGAATTGGGGTCTCGTTTTGGACGGGGGAGTTCATGGGCCGGATCCGGCCCGTTTGCGCTTATGGATTGTGGCATGCGTCTGAGCAATGCGGAATCACCTTCATTTTTTTCTTTTTGCCTTTGGTTTTTTTTTTCTTCTTCTTTTTTATTTATCCTCAAGTGCTTGTGATTTTGATAGTTATAAACATGCCAATTTTTCGGTTCGATATACTTATTACCATTACAATTGCGACAATGCACCACAATTCAAGGCCAACAATCAAGTAAAATCGTATGGCTTGACATTATAAGAGTAATCGAAATATTTTCTTTCGGAAAGAAATATAGTATTACCATTTCGGATTAAAATTTAACTGTATGGCGAGCGTGCTTTATTTTAGCTACACATCCCATCGCCGTTGACGTGGGTAGTTCTATTTTCAAGAGGTAACTGACTGATCATATCAATGGTGACAAATGTAGGAGTTAGACAGATTGTATACCCAATATTTATTCCTAACATCTATAGCTTAGACATAATTTGTTACTTTCATCTTCATACGTCCAGACTTCACCAAGTCGTTTATAAGATTCATTTCTCCCATCAGCCGTGTAGAGACACGATAAGTACTCATTACAGGGGACGGCTTTCGAAACAACATCGGTGAAACTTTCAATGTTGGTTTCTTACATGCTTTCTACAATTTGGGTGTCCCTGCGTTAAACGAAAGTTCGACATGAAGTACCAAATATTCAAGTTAAAAAGGAGGACAGTTAGAAGCAAAGGCAACATTACTCAGTACCCAATTTATCATCGCGGTTTAGTCGGAAAGGACAGTCTCACGCAGCTATCACAGTGACCACTGGGTCGACCAAGCATGAGCCAACAGAAGATTGTGATGACTGTGAATCAATGATCACTGGACGAGAGTGATACACGACGCGACTCGAAGGAGCCCAGTGCATTCAGGCATCGTATATGCACCCTCAATCGTTCACGGACGATGAAAGCAAACTAGAGTCGGAAGAACGTCCAACGAAGCAATCAATTGGCTCTTTGATTCTCAAGTAGTGGAATTGCATCGCTCCATTTGGTAGCTACCATTCCGATCGTCTGTAGTGCTATTAAGAAGCTCGAGGAATCCGAACCACGGTTATGAAATCAGATAATTATATGTATGGAAGTTAAAATTTTCATCTTGGTAGGTACCCAAAGATAATGGAGATCAGCACAAAGTTCCATCTACAACGGCAGTCGGAGTTCTTGACATTTGCAAATAAGTGAAGGGAAAAAGTAGCTTCCTCAGTAGAAGGGTCAGAGCACATCAAAATTTCAAACACCGATTGAAATTCTTTCTTTCCATATATCTGCCTATACCATAAAGGACGAACTTGCATGACAATCAGTCGAAAAAAACTAAGGGGGTCTAGTAAAAATCAGGCTAAAGAAAGGAAAAAGAGAAAGTTATACATCTGTCAAGATCAATGAAGATACAATCACAACATACGCAAGAAAGAAGAAGATGGCTATCTGAATGAAAAACTTGGGGTTCTCCCTCATGTTTGGAGAGGTTACAGCCCTGTAAAGAAACGAAAGCTAGTTAGTTTAACCACAAAATAAGGATCACTAGAGCAAGGAAAAACTAGTTTCGTTAAACATGTTTCTGGTAATTGTAAGAGTGCCATGGCGATACCGAGCGATTCGCTGAGAAAATCTATGAAAGGGCAGGCTCTGGATGAACACGATCCCTGGCCCTGTCAGAACAGCTGTTACTAGATTATCACCCTGCAATTGGCAGACAACATGTCAGCGTTAATGGTCTTCCAGTGAAAGTAGATAAGAGGAAGAAGCTGTTAGAACAGGAGGACATGCCTTACAAATAAATTAACCAAAGACAAAAAGCTGGCTTCTATGGCCAAATGCAGTCATATAGTGGAAGCATCTACATAACCTGAAATTCCAAATTTGTAATGATGCCAGTGAAATAAAACTTACCCCAAAGACTGCTCTTCTGATGGGACCATTGTACTTAATTTGGATATTGACCGTGCCTGTTACAGCAGCAATGCAGGATACATCGACAGCTAAGACTTCTCCAACCTCAAGATTCTTCTGCACAACTGTACCAAAGAGACAAAGCAAACATCAGGCCCTTTCAACTATTCAAGAAGAATGCAAATTTGCAAAAAGTACTTCAAATTTTCAAGAACCCAGACACGAGTGAACTAAAAATGAGTGCAAAACCAAATGGATCTTGAAGAAACCTTCTGGCATACTAAGTACAAAAGAAAGTATTGGTGCTTGAATTGAATCAACAAGGAACAAAAGGCATAGCTAGATTCTCTACAGTTGACTATTAACAGTAACCATGTTTATCCCAAGAAACTGATGTGCTACAGGAATTGAACTATGATCTTGGAAGAGCATACCAGATCCACCCGCGGCTAAAAATGCAAGTCCTTGGCCTGAGAGTTTCTGTCTCAAAAATCCCTAAAATAGCATATTATACTTATCAATTAAACAATAAAAAATGGATAACTTGGCAATTATATCGAAAAGGTAAAGATCAGGAAAAAAGAATTCCCTCATTTCAACAGTCAGCAGTAGTAGCCAAACAGAAGGGGCGATAAGGCGTTGTATCTCACCTCTGCACCAGTGACCACATGGCGTGCCCTCTGATCAATCGTGCTACTGACCTTGACATCGTTGATAGAGCAAAGAAATGCATCTGGCTACAGATAAAACTCAGAGAAATTAATTAATGTACCAGGACACAGTAATAAGAAGATAATTAATTTGAACACCAAACATGTCCCGAACCATATGCTGATACGTGACTTAGAGGTATCCAAACTGATTGCTGTTGATAAAACTAGAGTAAAAGATTACAAAAGATAACCACAAGGCAACAGAGTAGGGCTCTACCTGGCATAAAATTTCTCCACCAAACATAGCCAGGTCAATCTAAGCAATGCACAATTCAAGGGATGTAATTAGAGACACAATATACAATACACCTCAATATGTTCGAGTAAGAAGACTTGCAATAACCCAGTACATTAAAACAATCAAGACTACAATAATTTGACTTGTCTAGGAGGACAAACCGGGAGAATTCTTGCAAGAGAAGGTGCAGCTATTCCAACAAATCCATCATCAGGACCAGGGTTTCGAAGAGTTACACTTGTCACATTCTTGCCAAAAAGCCATTGCCACATACCCGCTTCATTCTCAGGTAGATAAACATTGTCCATTTCAATAGACCCAGACATGAAGCACATAGAACCTGCCGAATTTCCATGTATCAATCCCACATATACGGCAAAAGAAAAAAAAGCTGTTCAGACAGCTCAGCACCTAGCAATTTAGCAAATGAGAATTTCCAAATGAAAGCTGTTCAGTGATGCATGCAAAGGTTCCCGATCCAACCACTGAGACATCCAAAATCAGCCTCCACCACCCCCCCAAAAAAAAAAAAAAAAAGAAGCCAACTTATATATACAATAAAGAAAGGGAAAAAAAAAAAATCCCTTGTGTGGCCATAAAAAGATATGCTCAATGGTACCATTATTTTCAGTTTATACATGAAGCATTTGTCCAAAATATATATAACAAGTACCTTGAGTTGCATTCACAAACAAAAGAAAAAAGGAGAAGAACCAATCATTGGTAACCAATTCTAGACTACATCAAATGTGCTGATAACATTCTCTAAACAATAAAAGCCAGGTCTGTTTCTGCAATCCAAAATAGAAGACCAGCAGATAAACTACCAAAAACATATTTAAGAAGGATACCGCAAATAGTAAGGACTATTTGCCCCAACTCTATCATCCACAAGGCCCAGATATATCAAAGAAAAGATTTATGAGTCATGGCATGACATGAAGAACATAAAGGAATCTTAAGTTGGTGTACCATGCCTTGATGCTGGATGCAGGATGCTTTTTCCTGAAGATCAATTAACTAACCTACTGCAGGGTAAACATTCCCTCACCAAGATGTCGAACGGTAAGTAGATTGCAGAGTCATGTACTAAGCAGCTCAAAAACGTGACTCTTCATTCTTCAACGGTTAAAAAAAATAAAAAACAAAAACATAAAGGTTTGAGGGCAACTCACCAGGTCTTGCAACAACTTTTTCTTGTGACTTCAACATTATCTGATAGCAAAAACACGGATTTGTTCAAATATGTAAAGAGACGAAAATGCAACAAAAGAAGGCCAGCACGAGTAGTTTTATACCTGGACGACCTGTGCTTCACCACCTAAAATCTGGAAGGGTATGACAGCATCTTGAGGACTCTGCAACGAATCAACCCACATGAAATCAAGAGGGAAAGAAGAACCCGTATACAGAGAAGTGGACAGGAAATACTCGACGGTTCAGAATGCAACAAATAAAGACAGCAGGTCTCTTTCAGATCAAGCTACACATCCAAGTCCAAACCAATGGCAAAGAAAGGTCTATCTTAGATAATGTAACATTCGTTTGGTAGACTGAGATAAGCTCCTCATAACAACAGCACTAGAACTAACACTCCAATAACCCCCCGTCACCAAGCATTGCATTGGCATTTAAAAGGACCGCCGACACTCTTTACCGAGGGCTCCTGCTCCAATTCCAACCCATAAGAACAGCTCATTCACTGCAGAC
Source organism: Eucalyptus cloeziana (assembly GCA_014182715.1). Classification (NCBI taxonomy): domain Eukaryota; kingdom Viridiplantae; phylum Streptophyta; class Magnoliopsida; order Myrtales; family Myrtaceae; genus Eucalyptus; species Eucalyptus cloeziana. Next base: position 26,919,320 of record CM024637.1, read on the forward strand.
TCAAGTTTGTACCCATGTCGCATCCCACTATTCGAATTACAGTAGCCAACAACGACACGAATGCGGCAGGCACCATTTTCACCTCAACAAACCAACTCACAAATCTACTGCTTCTCATGCCGACACCCCCAAAACTCTATTCCGGATCACCGAACCTCGTTCCCGACCAAACTCGAAGTTCCACTCATCCAAAGACGCTGATTCACTGAAAAGGATAAAACCAAGTGCAGAACCTCCTCTCCACCTGCCGCGACACACCAATACCTCTTCCAAACAATCGGCTCCCCGATTTCCAATTCACTAAATCTCGGCCGCAAGAAAACGATCGCCCGATACGCGGCGGCCCGAGCTAAAAAGGGGTCGACGGAAAATGAATCCGAACTCTAACCAAAGCAAACACAAACCTCTTCCCTCCGCCGCAATTCCTAGGCAAAAACGATTCGCGATTTACCTGATAAACGTAGGGCTGGAAAGGCGTCGAGAAGAACGGCGCGGCCATGGCGGAATGCGGCGGCGACGACTTTCCGACTTGCTTCCCGACAACGACGTCGTCACAGACTACCGGAACGGCGGAGCCCTAGATCGCATTGGAGGTCCCTCAGGCGGAGCAGCTGCCGCGAACGATCCTCTTCCTCCGATCGGAGACCAAACGATCGCCGGACCGCCTCGGGGAAAGAGATCGGGTTCGAGGATTTTGAAGTAGCGGCGACAGGAAGAACGGGATTTTAAATTGCGTTTGCAATTTTATTTTCTTTCCCTCGTCTCTAGCCACCGGCGATTGGAGTGGCATTTTCGTCATTGCGGCCATCGTCTCCTTTTCCCTCGTCACTTGGGGCGTTACACGTGGGCTCGATTCTGACGTGGCGTCGCGTTATTCGTTCCGCCTTGCTATGCGGACGTGGTCGGGCTACAGGGTTGGGGCTGATTCAGACGCGGATCTGGGCATTCGCGATGGGCCGAGACTCGACCCGGCCCGTCTGCTGGTGAAATCCTCCCTGCTAGTCTAAGGTTACGGGTCTGTTCGATAACCATTCGGTTTTTCTATTTTTCTGCTCTCTTTTATTCTCCAAAACAGAAATTTATTTGATAATATGAGCTAATTTTTTTATTTTCTAAAACAGAAAAGTGATCAAAAATTCGATTTAGAATAGAAATGAAAAGTAGAAAAAATATACTTTTTTGTTCCGAGAAATAAAAGGAGAAAGAGAGTTATTTTAGAAAAAGAAGCTTAACGTAACCTAATGTTCATCTTACACAAACAACACAAAGTTTGCTCTCCTGACCCAATCCTGAAGAACAGCTATTGGGCATTTTCATTGCGTTTGCATTTTTTTTTGTCTCTAACCACTACCAATTGAGTGGCATTTTCGTCATTGCAGTAATCGCTTGCCGTTCTTGATGCATCACTTGTCACTCTAGGCACTACATGTAGGCTCGATTCCAACGTGACTTCGCATTATTGGTTCTGCCTTGCTATTAGAATGTGGTCGGGCTTTTAGACTCAGGTTGATTGAAATGCATATCTGCGCATTCACTCCCTAATTACTGTCATTGTTTTTTGAGGAGGGTGCATATTGCCATTGTTTTTTTTAAGAGGGTGCTAACCTTTGAGTGATTAGGAAGTAAAGTCAGACATATTTTTCCTTTGAAAATAATTAATCGATGTTAATGGCAAGGGTGGTTTTTGTTATTTTCTTTTGTCTTGGTTTTGGCTAGTGATTCCAATGGTATTGTTATGCTATATAAATCTTTTGATGCCGGTGTAATGCTATTATGAGGCTAATGTTGTTTTATATATTGTTGTTGCTTGAAATTGTAGGTTCCAGTGGATTTATGGGTGCTGGTTGTATGTTCTGGAGTAAGAACAAAATGCACCAACACGCCTTGGTGTAGTTCTGAATACTACATCTTCTTGTATAGGTTGGTGCAAGAACAAGATGCACTAGCAATCCAACTGATGTGACAAAATGCACCACGACCACTGTAAGCCAAGTGATATTTGAAACTAACATGTTCTTTTTTTAAAATTTATGCAACACGAGTGATCACTTTTTAATCGCAATTGGTACTTAAATAATCATAGCACTCAAGCGATCATTATTTACAACTTATGGCACTGAATTAATCAATCGTGAATTTGTCACCATCCCTTAATTTTCTCTATGGTTTACAGTAATAATTACAGCAAACCAATAAATCATTACCAAACAAAAGTAGCAAATCGTTACACTCGAAGCAAAAACTAAGCAAAATAAATATTGACAATACACAAGTAAGTAAGAAAATTTTTAAGTGCTCACAATCGATGAATTCCAACTCAACCTTCTATTTCTACCATAAATTGCAACAAAACCTTTTATTCTATATAAAAATTGCAGCAAACCAAAAATACACTTTACTTACAAGTAACCCAATACAAGTACATATTCCACGTCTTCAACTATGGTAGATATATAAACTTCTTTGAATAGACCACACGAGAGAATAACAACACAATCAACACTTGATAAGAGTTTCTTTCAATTTTCAACCTTGAAACATCCATCTTCAAATGATCGACCAGAGATGTAAAACCCTTCATTTGAGTTTAATATTAAGTCGACATTCTTCAAATCGTCCATTAATATAGGTGGAGGTTGATGTTGATTTCAAGTAACCCTAAGATCACCTCTATTGCTCGATCGGAAAATTTCGCATCAACTCACTTGAAATATTTACACTTCGAGCATTTTCTATATCTGCTGCACCCATGGAATCTTCTCTCAGGATTCAACCAAGTTTCAGATATTCTCCTCGAACTCGATAAATCGCAATAACAGTAACACTCAACTCACTATCAAATTCGTATTTTTGGAACGAATGTGAGCTGTTGCTAAAGTTTCTGCCCTTCATTTGCAAGATCGAGCTGATAATTTTAAGAGAAAATCGAAATAGGCACTCAATTGGGGATTTAGGTTTTGAACTTTTGGTTCTCTTTCAATTTAGGGATTTAGGGTTCTTACTTAGGGGAAAGACATTAAATAGTGTCATTTTGTTGTTTGCATACTAACTATACTCTTCGACAAGCCACATCGACTTTAAAAATTAATAAAAAAACTATCATAAAGGATTTCCAACCAATCAGATCGGTGTTGGTAATTAAATGATCGTTTTTCAAACTTTTTGACATTCAAGTGATCCAAAATAAACTTTCGACATCAAAGTGAGTGCAGCACACAGCTTTTGACACTTCTAATGTATTTACTCCCGGTCTTATTGCAAACATTCTACTCGATGCATTCTCCGCTAGAAAATGCTCCATCCAAGCACCTATCTAAACTGTGGACTATCTGTGCCTATCTTTTCACTCGAATGACTTACCTATCATCATAATCAATTGCATTTGATATTCGAATATCCACCTAAGATTCTATGTTTATGCCATGAGAGGCATCTTTCTCTTGAAATTTTTCTCGACCGCATCTTCTTTTCGATCGATTTCAATAATACCTCAATTACGGCAATTACGGCATATGCTGAGCAACAGGTAATTTATCATATTTAGAAGGTACTTAATAGAGATTCGGTTTCTCGATTCAATTATGCCTCATCAGCTCAAGAGATCCATTCTGCATATCATATTCCAATCAAAATTTTTATTCTCTTTCCATATAACTCTTCACGTATTGAATTCTCTCTTTAGAACAGTTGCTATCGACTTGCTCGTAATGTTTTGAGCTTTTTAAGATAAATAGTCCAAGAATAACGAGAGTACATGTTCGCTGTTTGAAGCTGTGGAAGCTCTCATTTTTCTATCAACTAAATCAAAACGGAGCGAGAGAAAAGGTAAATGACTATAGTAAAGCGCATGAATTTCCATGAGGATAGGGAGAAGTCTGCATAATTCTAAACTCGGCAAAAGCATAATTCTAAACTTGGCAAAACATAGCTAAATGAGATCAGAGTGCTCGTATTGAGTCATTATGTCGATGAAAAATGTCCATTTCTTCCTATGTATAGCTGTCACATGAATCAATCACAAGCGTAAAAATGTTACGCTATAATGAGATCGGTGTAGCACACGGAATATAATAACTCAATGAGAAAAAAAAAATGAATTGATTCCTTTGTCATACTTAATTTTCGGGGAGTTACTCTAAATTATGCCCGTGATACCAATCTTCTCAAGCACGAAATTTATTAATCCGAATGATTCGTTAGGTGGTCCAAATGATTTACGTTTGCCTCATCTGCTCGGTCGGCCGGAGAAACCGACGGACGTTGACATCCCCCATCCATGTGTTCGACAGCGCAATATTCACCTTGTTCAACGGTCAATGCCAACCTCTTGGGGCCCCACTTGGCTTATATATAATAAAACTTCATAATTCGACATCATCCACCTCCTATTTTCTTTTTAGTTTTTTTTGGTAAATTACGATGTCTATAGTAATAATTATCCCCTGCTTTTTAAAATTCACATTCCTTTTTTTCGCGATATATAAATCGATCAAATACATAACAAATCGATATTATACAAAAAAAAATTAATACAGCTATTATAAAGGACGGAATGCAAGCAACCTAGACTGCATCAGAATCGAAATATTCCTTTCACCTATTCACCTCTCATTCCTTACTTCGGTTAGAAGGAAAAATGGACTTTTATTTCTAAGCTTTTTCGAGCTTCACCAATTCAGAAACCAAGTTAGGATAGTGCTGAGAAAAGAAGGACAGTAGAGAAAATGAATCGAAATAACTCCACAGATTATTCTCGCGCAAATAAAGGCGTGAGCATATAAACAAAAACCGTGATGTTTTTTTTTTTTTTTTCCATATTAGTACACCATAATGCAGGGAGAATAAAATACATATCGTATGATTGGAGTTGTGCATGATAGTGATACTTGTACTATCATTCTAACTACAACCTAACATTATTATTATTATTATTATAGTTATTATTATAATTATACAAGCTACTTGTTTCATTATTTTTCTAACAGCGGCAGAGCGAATTTTCAATTCGTCAAATTATTTGGTTCAAGAGTCGAGTGGAGTGGATACATAAGCGCGTCCGAAAGCCGTTATTCCGCCGTGCGGGCTCTCGCCTTCGCCTCCCTCCATTCGACTTTCTAACGCGGGACTCTCTCTCTCTCTATCTCTTCCCCCGACTTTTCGCCTTCCGTTCGGGGGAGGCTCAATCCGTATTCGTCTCCGATCAGGCTGCTGCGCGGAATTCCGATCGCGCCTTCTCGAGGTACCCGCGGTTTTCCCTTCTCGTTCGATTTCCTCGTCGGCGATGCTCGCTTGCTCGTCCGTCGGAATTCCCCTGCCGTTTCTTTTTTCTTTTTTTCTTTTTGTGTGATGGATGAACGAGTCGGAGGGGCGCTGGTTGCAGCGACGAGTCCTGATTTTCAGGCATCAGTGTCCGATTCCCGTGAAAATCGGGTTAGAAAGTTGATGCGAAGCTTGATACGCAAGCAACTTTGGACGCGTTCTTCCAGTTTGTTGCATTGATTTCCAAAGGTCGATTCCGATACCCCTTGTTTTGGGTTTTTTTTTTTGGCCGGATGTTGCTCGGCGAAATCCGTTTCGGGAGCGAATTTTGCGTTTCCAGAGTGACTACGAAATCGGGCTGGTCCCGTCTCTCTCGGCTTCGTCGGTCTGAAGTTCCCTGCTTTTTGAATTTGCCTGTTCTGGTTCGACTCCTGGTGGCATTTTGCTTTTCTCTTCCGTTGAAGCTGTTTTCAGTTCGTCGAATGCGTAATCATTTGTGAACATAGGAAGGGCGATGTAGGTAGTGTGAGGATGCAGTGCGAAGTGTTCGAAGATTTTCTAGTTTCTTCGTCTTGTCTATTTACCGGCTAAGGCAGTTGTTGAATTGGTGGCTGACAGCTCGTACTGAGAATCCTAGTCATATGCTAATTAAGGGTATTTACACCATTTTATTTGCTTGTCTAGGCGTGGATAGCGTGGACGTTACGAGTCTTGACTGTGTTTCCTTCCGGAAGATTATTAGGATGATGTGCACGTACTTGACACGAAGGGATAAGCTGGGTCATTCTTCTGTCGAGTGGCAAAATTGATCTTTCTTGCATAGTGAGATGAGAAAGTTCTTGCCACGGATTGCTCTTGTACTGATGGGCGAGCTCTTTCGGCGTTGTATTGGTAAAAGAATTGACTGGAGAAAGATTTTCTTTCTTGGGGCCATCATGACTTTAGCTGGTGTTCTGCTTCCAAACATCATCTTTCCTTATACACTGGACACATGGTTCTTCTCTCCTCCCGTGACAATCTCCCCATATACTATTTTGAATGGAACCACCCATTTGAGTGAGACTGTAAATGGTGCAACAGTTGAACAATCCCACCTTGTTCCAGCGGCCCCTGTCGCCTCTGTAAATGCTTCAACTAACTTGACTCAGTTGGTGTCAGTTGAGGAGGAGATACCTGCAGTAACTCAAGAAGAAAAGCTGCAGTCTAATATATCAGAGAAGGTCAATATATTGGAAGAAGAAAAGATTTTAGCCTCGCCTCTCCCTTTTCTTGCTTCCCTTCCTCCCCCTCCTTCCCCTCCTCGTAAAAGATACATGTCCTCAAGTTTGCAGGTAAAATTTCTCCCAGATAGAATTATATTCTTCTTTGTGTGTAATCATGGAGAAGCTATGAGATTGGCTAATAGTGGTTTCATGTATCCTTTGTAGAGAGACTTATGGTCTTTGCCACCTCATGAGGCACTGGTATATGCAAAAAAGGAGATTGCACATGCTCCACAAGTTACTGATGATCCAAATTTGTATGCCCCGTTATTTAGAAATATTTCTGTCTTCAAAAGGTACATTATATCTAGCACTTTGCATTATTCCTGATAAAAACTCGATTTTCCCAAATTGTTTCATTTGGTGTTCGTGATAAGAAAATGAATAGAGAAATCTCCAATTACATGTGGTGTGTTGACTCAATGGGTGAAAGTTGAGTGAGGAAGATTGATACAACCGGGATGGAAATACCTACATGAAATCTTTCTATCTGTTGAGCGGGTCTTCTAGACATCCACTAATGGTGGGAAATAATATTTACCCTCTGAAGTTTGCAATATATATGAATTAGTCCCTTGAAGTTTATTCTTTCACTTTGTATTTACTGGTTCAGAATGCTTTAGTTTCTCCCAAATCCTTGTTAGTGTTTTTCTGGCCAGAATGTAATCACTCTTGAAGTACGCGACACAAAAAATGAGGGTGTTGATGGGCATTGAAAGGATTATTTGGACAGTTATCACCACTAGTTTCAATAGCTATACACGGCTAGCTTCATAATTGATCAAATCCTGACAGAAAAAGAACATTGATATTAAGGATTTGGGATGTTAAAAGATATGCTGGTGATGGTTAAAAAGCCTTTCATATATAGATCTCAATTATGATTTGCAGGTTGACACAACTTTCTATATTGTCAAGTGGCTCAATTATTACACATGCTAGCAATATCTGCGCGCTTCACTGCGCTCAATCATTTTCTATGGGCAAAGTTTATTAGTTACTTATTTTTTGTAATATACTAATAATGATGGTAGCAGCATATACTTTATAATTTTACTTGAGATACAAGGTGAGGTCATTTCTTAATGGTCTTTAATTTGAAAATATATGTATTATAAGTAAAACGAGACACTCATTGGTAATTTTTACTTACTAATTGATTCCGTGTGGCAATAACTACACTTGTGAAATATAAAGAGGATGGCACATAGAAAGTGATAAATTAAAATACCAAAGAAGAAGAATATAACGTCTTTAGACCTAATATCTTAATCCTATAATGGGTAACCATATATTTAGCAATACTTCCTTCTTTTGCTTAAAATAAATATTGACAGAATTGGGATGATCTTGTTGAGCTACCGTGTGAGTGTTGGATGTGTCAGGAAGTGACAGAATGATTTTATGCAGCCCGCAGTGTCCGGTATAAGTTATACATGATGGAAACCTTGGAAGTGGTGTTCCCTGTTTATCTTATTTTTATAGTGGGGTGCTATAAACTAGCAAACAGTTTTATCTATGGTAAACTCAGTTCAAATTGAAGGCCAAGCGTACCTGAATTTTAACAGGCTCTCAACTGATTTGATTTTGACATTGTGAGTTTGTCATTGCTTCTATTTTTCCTTGTCTATTTAATTGAAGATTGAGTTGTCTTTTTAAAATTGATTGCAGGAGCTACGAATTAATGGAACAAATACTCAAAGTTTATATTTATCCGGATGGACGACGTCCAATCTTCCACCAACCCTACCTCAGGGGAATCTATGCTTCAGAAGGTTGGTTCATGAAGCACATGGAGGGGAACCGCCAATTTGTCACAAGGGATCCTGAAAAGGCTCACTTATTCTATCTATCTTATAGTGCACGCCAGTCGCAGAAGGAACTTTATGTGCCTGACTCTCATAATATGAGACCACTATCGATTTTCTTGAGAGATCATGTGAATTGGATTGCTGGAAAATATCCTTTCTGGAATAGGACACATGGGTCAGATCATTTCCTCGTTGCTTGTCATGACTGGGTAAGGGAATCTAAATTCATCAACAAAGACTATTGTTTGCCATTTTGATCCTGATTTGATGCATGCAGCTTGATGTGGATCTTCAGAATGTCACCCTTAAGTAAGGTTGCCATATAATTTTAACTAGGAAATTTTCTTGAAGCAGCCTCAATTCTTTTTCAGTGCTTACAGATACTTGATGTCTCTTTATGTTACCAGATGTACCATTCTCTTCTTTAAAGTTTAAAACAGGCATGTCTTTAAAAAGGTTTGGCCTTTCTCAGAGGATCATGAGAGAAACTTGATGTCAGTACTTAAGCTTTGTAGCTTGGAAGTCGCACTTAGATACTTACAGAGGTAAAGGCTGGTCGCATTTAAGAGCTGAATTCCAGATGGCATGCTTTCTCTTTGGATGCGCCATGTGCCACCTGAAACAAAGTAGAGTTTCTGGTGTGGATTTTCGTGCTGGGGGAGAGGGATAGAGGGATTCACACTCTGTATCTTGTTCCCCAGTTTTAATATGCTTGAATTACTAAAACGATTCTTTTCATCAAATCTTCCTCTAATCTATTCTAGTCTTGCAGGGCCCATACACAGTGAATGAGCACAAGGAACTAAGCAAAAACGCTATAAAAGCTCTATGTAATGCCGATCTATCAGAAGGAATTTTTACTGCTGGAAGGGATGTTTCCCTAGCAGAGACAACAATAAGAAACCCAAGGAGGCCTCTTAGATATGTTGGTGGTAAGAGAGTGTCTCAGCGCTCCATTCTTGCATTCTTTGCTGGAAACATGCATGGTCGGGTACGTCCCACTCTTCTCAAGTTCTGGCAAGATAAAGACGAAGACATGAGAATTTATGGGCCACTGCCCAATAGAGTCTCCCGAAAGATGTCTTATGTAGAACACATGAAGTCTAGCAAATACTGTATATGCCCCATGGGTTATGAAGTTAACAGCCCCAGGATTGTCGAGGCAATATATTATGAATGTGTTCCTGTTATAATTGCTGATAACTTTGTTCCTCCTTTAAATGAAGTCCTAGATTGGAGTGCTTTCTCTGTCATCGTGGCAGAGAAGGATATTCCAAAACTAAAGGAGATACTATTGGCAATTCCTATGAGGAAGTATATGTGGATGCAGACCAATGTGAAGATGGTGCAAAAGCATTTTCTATGGAATCCAAGACCACTCAGATATGATTTGTTCCACATGATTCTGCATTCTATTTGGTTTAGCAGGCTGAATCAGATCTCTCTTCCGTCAGCATACTGACTTTCTTGCTTTCCGCTGTGTCTGAAGTCAAAGAGCATGCCTGAGATCAGATGGATAATTTTCAACTCTCCGAAAGCTACAGCCTTGGTATTTGAGAGAGACAAAAATTTTGGCAGTACTTCAGAATCGATGATGGCACTAGGACACTATGGGTGAAACATATGACTTATGCATGACTCGATGTTGAAGGTAGGTTTGCTCAACCTAATTACTAACTATCTGGGGGTTGGAAGACATTTGCAGACGCGAATTTGATTGGCTGAGAATATACGTCACTAGATTCTACTGTGGATCCACAACGGGCTCTGCCCCAGCTTGATCTTGACTTACACCTAGAAGTAGGTCCCGACCAATGGGCAGGCCTGGCCTGGGACCAGACTAAAATAAATCCTCGTCTACAGCCACCCTTGTTTAACTTCACTTGGGTCTTCTTTTGCCTTGCCTCCTGAATTCGGTGCTATCTTTTTTCCATCATGTCTACTTCAATGGTATAAGCCGATCTCAATTTGTCAAGGAAAAATTTGTGCGTCTTGTGTATGCATGCATCTCTGCTGGCTTCTAAAGCTTTATCTTGACCTTCTGCAGCGAGATGACCACCCAGTTGGTGCAACCCTCTTAAAGCCTGAGGCAGATATGGTGAGTTGGCGTGGGCCTTAAACTCCATATGACATTGAGGTGTACAGAAACACTCTAAGAATGTCCCACGGTACAGCAAAATTCCTTTGTTTGAGAAACGGGACCATCAATTTGTACAGTGACAACAACCTTCGACGGTGATATCCTATTTCTCATCATCAATTTCAGGGGAGATATGATGTTTGATTTTAGACTGCCTCTTATTGGAGAAGTCTAAAGTACTTGGCTCGGACACATCCTCTGTCTGTCTGTCTGTCTGTCTGTCTGTCTCTCTCAATTACATATACGTATGAACTAATTGTCTCTCTCTCTCTGTCTCTCAATTACATATATGTATGAACTAATCGACAATAATCTCGTGGAAAAAATCTTTGCAGCCTAGAAAATGAGTCGGAAGCACATGCTTTCGCATCCAGTGTAAAGTACATTTGTTGCTTGATCGACGCAGATAAGACCAACTTCTTTTTTTACTGCCTGGGGCAACCGAAAAGGATGGCACGACAGTCGGCACTCCGTAGCATCACGTGGTGGGTGATTCCTCCATTGGTGCTTATAGATCCGGTCGGCCAGGCCGTGTCTTAACATAATACAACATCAGAGATCGAAAACAGAGCACGTACAGACGTTTCATTGCACCCAAACTCTAAATGAAGACTTCAAAAGGGCCTCCCGCTTTACTTAGTCTAGACAAATTGGAAAACTTGCCAATACGCATAGAGGCGCACCATACATCGCCTTTATAATGACTCAAAGTGGACCGTTCTATCTTAAAAACAGGCTTTCCTCCCAAAAGAGAGGCACCAAAAGGTTGCCGAGATAATCAATCTTATGCCTTTCACACCAAAATCTGACTGTTTAAGGCCATGCTTTCTCAGATTAGCGCTTTTGGAGGACACCCAAATCTGCACCGACATGCTTAAGTTTGGCTTTGATGTTGACCCAGTAGAGTAATCCACTGTTTAAGGAGAAAAGCAAAAAAGGATATAGGAACAATGATGGAAATTTTAAATAGAGAGAATTGATGGTGTTCAAGCTAGCCATGTCACGTCGTTGCGATCTCATTAAACTTTTCGGCACAGTCAATGACACATTATTAATGTTGAAAATAATGCGATCCGCGCGGGAATCATTTTTGGCCAAGCAAGAATCGAATTTGAAAATTCACGTTTCGAACAACTTTACAGCCACCATCTTCAAGGAAAAGCTACTGAAGATCAATTTCGTTTCTTGTCTTGTTATTATCTCTATAATGAAATTTCCCATCCGCTGTCTTTTTAACAAAACTAGCAGGTGGCTGCTTTTGCCGAGCCCCAGCTAGAACTAGGGGACCAGTTACCGCAGCTGAGAAAACATTAATGTTGTAGCCACCATAAAAAAGCTGATCAGTCGAGTGCATGGTTTAAAAGAGATTCAGAGTGTTTGGTTTGGTGATATGAGAGGTTCAGATGCATTTTTTTCTAGAGACTAAGTTCTCTGTTTTCTTTGAGCTGCATCATTATAGACTTGGCGTTAGTCGAACACCGAAATCAATCACTGTAAAATCGAACTCAGAGCCACGCTGCTCAAAACCGAATAAAATTATCGCATAGTCAGTAGCATTGACACCAATACCGATACCGCTCGAAAAGTCTGGATGTTATAATTATATATAGACAGATTTAGTGATTTTTCAAAGAGGAGTGGTCGTCGGACCTCTCTCTACCCAGTTTCACCTCTTCTCGTTGAGCCATTGATCCTCGTCGAGCTCGAGGAACTTATTGACCCAATCGAGACCACAGGATCCTTCGGCGGAGAAGTCAAAAAACTCATTCACGTCGAAAGTGGGCTCCGAGCTCCCCACGATGTTAGCACCCTCTTCCTCCATGGGTGCCGCTACCCTTGTTTTGAGCTGCGAGGTGGTCTCCTGTGCCGTAGAAACTTCTTGCATTTTATTTTTTTCATTTATTTTCTTGCTCAAATGAGAATTCCAGTAGTTCTTGATTTCATTGTCAGTTCTTCCTGGAAGTCTCCCAGCAATCAACGACCACCTAAAATCAAAGATACAATGTGCATTAATTTAACTACAGTAGTTATAATTTTCGACAATTCTACTTTGCTGAGACTAAACACATTTTCAAAAAACAGTCTTAGGAAGGGATGTCCTCTAGACACTCATTAATCATACCCATCAAAGAAATGTTTTCACTGTCAATGCACTGAATTTCTTAGGGCACTCATTAACAAAATCCTAAAGAAAATGATGGTCCGACCTGTTGCCAAGCAGCTTGTGAAGCCTAAGTATCAAGTCTTCTTCTTCATCTGATATGTTGCCTCTCTTGATATTGGGTCTGAGATAATTCAACCATCTCAATCTACAGCTCTTCCCACATCTGTTCAGACCTGAAAAAAAAGAAGAAGCAGAACAGAAGCCCATCATTTCAAAAGATACAAAAGTCACAATGTCCCGAGCAAGTTATTGAGCTGAACCTGAAGAAAATGCAAAGAACTGGAAAGAGAAGACAGAATTTTGCTTGTACATAATTTATTACCTGATTTGGCAGCAATGGTCTTCCACCTCTTGGCACCGTGGATTTCGATGTACTGAGAGAGCTTGCTGTCTTCTTCAGCTGTCCATGCCCCTTTGCTCATAACCTTTTTAGCTGACTCATCATTCTTAGGTGCCATTCTAGCAGGAAAAACAAAAGACCTTTACAACTCAAAAGTTCTTTCTTTCCCCCTCTTTTCCTTTTCTTTCCTTGGCGAGCTGGGAAAGAAGTCCGGAGGCTGTGCTGCTTCTAGGATAGTGTGAGGACAGCGAGCGAATGTCTGTGTGTGAGGCTCGCTTGTTTAATGTTATTGGCCTCAGCCTCTGTTTTCTTGGGGATGTGTGTGTGTGTGTGCGTGAGAGAGAGAGAGAGAGAGATGGGTTGGCTTGGCTTTGGTGCTGATGTGGGGAGAGAGTGAGAGCATATGCGCGTTTAAAAACATGGTGGTGTTGTAGGTTAGGTTGTTTATGGGATGGAAGGGTCAGAAGTCCAAATCTATCTACCCTTCTCGGGGAAGACGAATGAAGAAACTGAAGAAGGGAAAAACTCAACTACCAGTTCATAAAGTCCGCGGCCAAGAAAGGGAAGTAGAGAGAAAGAACTACATATATACCCAACACCAACACTCATGCTGTCTCACTGACACAGCTTTCCTTGATTTTTATTTTGTACACATAGTCTCAGACTCAGATTATTTTGACCACCATATCCATGAGAAATAAAAAAAAAAAAAAAAGGAGATGCTACAAATAAGTCTCTTTCCAAAGGCCGCCACGTACTACCGGCTATTCTTTTCTTTATATATATGTATATATATATGTATATATTTTTTGGCTTGGAGGGGTTACCTTGTGTTCTGTGCTTGTTTTGGCAGCTTTCCCCATCTCCTAGGAAACTATTGATCTGGTCATGTGAAGACTTGGAAGGTGGGGAACCCCCTGGAAATTTGGTAAAATCAGGGGGGCTTGTCTTTTTTGGTGGAAAATAATAAAGGGAGAGGAAAAGGTCACATGCTAAAAATTCATTATTAGTTTTTTTTTTTTTTCCACAACTCATCATGCATATAAAGAACTATGTGCAAATAGAATGCCATTGAAATTGAATTCATGGGAAGGCGAAGGAAGGAAGGAAGGAAGGAGAGAATGCATGCATCTTGCAATGTCATGTCTTGGAGTGATTGCGAATGCGGAAAGCAAAGGCTGCAAACCGGAGAGGAGGATCCAAAAGCAACCGGCTGTTCTTTATAATTGACGATCAGGCAGACATGGCCTGCTTTCTCATGGTGGCTTATTGTTTGGTCAATTAGGATACACCGCCTATCTCATTGTGAATGTAAATAGTCAACATTCCACAAGGTTTGCTCATGCGCACTTTTCCAAGGAAACCTGCAAGTTTGGATTGGATCGGAATCGTGAACTCGATCATCGTACAAGCAATCATACAGAGAAGTAGCCACGTGATGCTTCGTTTCATCACACATAACGGATCGCGCGAAGAGATATTCATTTTTCTCTACATCTTAATTGACTTTCGTTTCTTCGTATAACAGCATTTTTCCATGTGGACTCAATATCGATGACTTAGTGCTCATCATGCACCGCCTGATGCAAGTGTTTTCTAACCCCTCCCAGGGAAAAAGAAAAGTGAAGTGTTGACTAATGATTCGCAGCCATCCCAAGCTCCATATTAATTGCTCGTAATTATGTGGCTGGGAGAACTTTCTAGAAGTAGAACTACTGGGAAAACTAATGGTCCACGACGTTGCGGGAAAATAAACCCGCTTTGACAAGCACGACCGTGGGTAGTCAATGAAGGACGGTGCATCGTGGCAATTAATCACAAGAAAGGAATTTACATGGGCACCACCGAAAGATGATTAACAGTGTCTTTATCGCTAATTAAATCATTCGCCACCCAAAGAACAAGACAAAATTAACTTAGGGTTTCCAAAAAGGATGCCATTTCTCCTAAGGTGGTGGCAACTTCGTGGAAATATCTGTGTAATTAAGGTTAATGGGACAAACGCCTCCATTGACAAAGTCATCGTGATCACGCCTTTCCACGAAATTCCCCCTCGGTTACATTGCTTCTACATTTGAGACTAGAGCGGAGAGACTTTTTTGGATGTGTGTTCGAATGGAGTTGGTATATTCTTAGTCTAGTTGTGCATTCACATTGGACTCATTCAAATCATGTTTAGGATTGTTGTAGTCCCTTTCCCGTGTCGCAATTTCGATAGTTTACTCCATCGTGATGTCCTATAGACTCTTTTTACCGTGCTATCTAGCCAATGATGCTTAGATAGATATTAGGATTTTAGCCTGTCAAGGTATCTCGGTTTATAAATTTTTTTTTTTTAAACAAAAATGCGAAAGCTTGATTTTACGATAATCAATTACATTTTGTCGTGTTAGGATTTTTATTACATTTTATTGACAAGCCTGTCGACCAAAATGATTTGCCAAATTATTGTTGGCAGATTGATTATTTTGACTGAAATTAACCTCATTATCTCCATTCCTTGATTAGAAGATTTAGGCTCTACATAATTATAACTAGGGTTTGACTAGTTTGATCAAAATTATTAGCATAAATCAATGGAGAAAGACTAGGAACGTACTCGTTGAGTGATCTGGCATTGACAAAATGTCATACTAACGATAATTGGCTTGATACATCAAATATATGACTCACAATATAGTTAGCCATATAATTTTCAAATTTTTTTCATGGTTGACACCATGTTGAGATTTGGTGTAATCTCCCTCAACTGCTCTTTAGTGTGATTTGTCGAAAGATCAACTTTCTCACGTCAATTTTTTTCAACAGTTATCTTCACCTCATCCCTAGTTTGTGGCTCTATATTGCTATTACTAGCAACATTGCCAGACTGTGATTTCTAATTCTTACCATTGTAATCCCCTCAAATCAACAAAATAAGTCCCACAAGGCGTGCAAAAAGATGTTTCGCCAAAAATGTTGATGAAAAGAATATGGATGGATTGATGAGTAAATCGATTTATTGGTTTTGAATATGAAAGTAAATATTTTAAATTTAACAATATTGGAATGAGGCAATTGCGGTAAACTATATAAATTACGGGTTAGTAAAAATAAAAGTTAATACCACGAACAACTGCAAATTGATAAAATATGTGATAAATTAACGTAAAACTAATTTTTTGACCATGAAGAACCCTAAATTAATATACCCATGAAAAATTTATCCAAAATTAATTTTTTTACCACCAAAAACCCTAAATGGTATATTTGTGGCAAATTAATCATTAGTTAGTTTCCATTATATTGGATTAACCCCACAAAAAAATACAAATTGACGGAAGGTCAAACCTTAAACCAGTACACCATTAACTTCCATATATCATCCAACTCAGTAATTTCATGGTAAAATCTAATAGAGAATAAATTTGTCATAGGTGTAATAGTTTGAGATTTTTGACTATCATTAATTTGGAGTAAATTTGCACAGGCATACCGGTTTATGATTTTTTGTAGTATTAACCTTAAAAATGAATGATAAATTTACAAGAACTTTGAGTTCTTTGATTGAATGAAGTGGTTTTATGATGAGTATACTTAGATATTTAAAATCCTCCGTCAATGGTTACATACAACGGTACTTGAATTTGAATAAAAAATAACTTCCTAATCTTATCGGTAGTTTATAATAAGTTACATGACCTCCTATTATTTAGCAATACTTATTCACAAGAAATTACAAAAATCCTAAATAGCTGCAATGAACATAACCACACATTAGTTATGATTTTATGTTGATTGCTCGAAGTCAGTAGGGCTCCCGTCAATAACTTTCATATCATGTTGTAGATGGCTTTGCTAGCAAGTTATCATTATTATTGAAGTTGTCGATTGTTTAGTTCATCGATGATTTCTACTGTTCACCAAACTCTATTATTGACGAGTCTATCACTTGTCAATTATAACCAAAAATTGATCATTTTTTGATGTCGATACAAGTAACTATGAAAAAGGAGGCTTCTCGAGAATCACTTCTTCTCGTTTCAAGATTCAGCGTCCCATTACTAATTTACTACTAACAGTAACACTCATTTTCTCTCTCCTTTCGGAGGGTAAAAGAGAATTTTTATTTTTATTTATTTATTTATTATTATTATTTTAAATTTCTTGTCTTTCGCATTGCTATAATTTGGGAGATGTTAATGAGTTCAAGAGGAGAGCGACGCCTCATTTCATCTTTTCCTAAGTATCCCCGAATCCTAACGAAACCCGCGAACCCTAACGGAGCTTCTTGTCTTTTCGTAATTTTTTCAAATTCTACACTTCGGACATAAAAAAAACTAACCATTTTTATTATATCTCCTTTTAATAAAAATGATCCGAAGTTGTTCACCTGTTCCCATAATGATAATAATCACAGCACATAATCCCAAAAAAGAAAATAAACAAACATGCTAGGCCTGCGCTAGCCGGGCCACGAACGTTCGCAAATTAGCAGAGAGAAGCAAGATAGATACAAATGCTACATTTGATAGCTAGAATAAAAGCCAAGCCGAAATCGGATTAAATATGTCATATCTTGTGTTTGGTTTCTTGTCAAGATAGAATGAAGTTGGATATAAAGGGATATGGCCTGAATAAAAATATCCCATGAGAGATATGAGATAAAGATAAATAGGATGTATTGTATTTTTGATATAGAATCTCTTTTTCTTATATAATAAACTTCTTAAATTAAAAAAATTAAAATAATAATTAAATATAACATAATATTTGGATTCTAATATGAAAAATGTAAATTCAAAATAACAAAAAAATAACAATGGGATATTTTTTATTCCTATTTTTATTTGTACATTTGAACTTCTTTCTATCTTATAAAATATTTTATACACACACACACACACATTTTTAGTACATATATTTATTACACAGCTAATTAGTTAATAAAAATTTTATTAAAGAAAATGGAAGGGAATAAAAGAGAGAGAGAGAGAGAGAGAGAGAGAGAGAGAGAGAGAGAGAGAAATAATTAGAAAATAAGTAAATAAAAATGAAGTAGAAGAACCCTAATTTTTTTTTTTTGGTCGAAAAAGAACCCTGATTTTAAATGAACAAATTCAAACTTGAAACGAATGTCCTTAGTTCTCTCCGTCTCCTTCTCTCCTCTATAGCTCTGTTTCATGCTAAAACTTCACAAATCATCCGCGACTCTCTAGTCCACATCAAAAGCTCAAGAAATGAGCAAAAGAGTTGAAACTCATTCTTTTCCATAGCTTTGCGGGTTCATATTGAAGTTGCACAAAAGTGGCAAGAGAGTTAAAGCACTGCATCTTTCGGAATTGCAAAGGTGAATACTCATGTTTTCTCTTTCTTCTAAATTTGACATTAGCATAACTCATCGATGTTGCCATAATTCGTTTTTCTTGTCACGGTCTAACCTAGTGACTAATCAATGTTGTGAAGGGCCCATTTTCTATTTCAAATATAGATCTTACAGTAATTATGAATTGATTGATCGAGATTATCTTTATTTGTCCATTTGCAATTTCTTTAACAGTGGCCACCCTTCCAACATGGAAGGGGGGGTGAGGGGTTCAAATCCCCACCTTCTCAGGGGGGTGGGGTGGGGACGCGTAAGTTTGAAGTGGGTTTTCGACTCCCACGCCCGGCAAGAGCGTGGCAAAAGTCGAGAGAGAGTGTAGAATAGGAATAGAGTAGAACTGACAAAAAAAAAAAACAATAAATCACAATAAATTCTTTTCATCTCTGTTTGTGCATTTTTAGTGCATTTACATCGATATGTCGTCTATACCAAACAATGAATATACCAGCATATGAAAATATCCGACTTTATAACTATCATTCACCGAATAGTGAATATAATATAGCAAGATCCCTAAATTTCATATAATATTTTATGCAGTGCTATCTTGATTAAAATTCAGAAGACCAAATGCTTCCAAAGTGGTAATTCGAATCAATGCGTGGTTTGAAAATAAAAATCACGGGATTACTAGTGTGCGCCTAATTATTCGATCATCCACACTTATCATTACCGATTGACACCAGTGCGATCGGGCTCCATGATCAACTAAATCGACATATTGGCAATCTGACATCTTTCATTCCGGCCCTACATCTATCGATACTAATATACTATAGCACCTAATTTTCCCTTTTTACCAATAGGGACGCTCACCTGTCCTCTTCCTTCAGAGGGCCGTACAAACTACAGAGAGTCTAGTAGGCCCGTCTCACCCCGTCGTTTCTGGGATTCTCCTTTTATGGGGGTGGTGCTGCAGGTGGCAATTAGGAACGCCAGGCAGCTTATAGCTCCGTTTCAATCATTCATCTTGGCCCCTAGACTTACCTGTCGTGGGCCACGTGAAAATATATATTTAGGGCAAAATGTCCGGGGACATATAGCGAGAGGCGTGAGTACGAAGTTCAGGACAAAAAAGAAAAAAGAGGGTTCCCCTTTGGAACGTGACGACGCGACAATCATCGAATCCCCAATTCGAAATTGTAGAATGCTTACTTTTTTTTTTTTTTTTTGGTCGAAATGAGTACTTTTATTTATATTATACGGCAAAGGCAACAAACCCCGTAACGAGAGGAGCAACGGGGCAAAAGATGCGGCAGATCCAAAGCAAATATAGTACGTCATAAACGATACACCTAAACATTAGAATAATGAGGGAATCTCACTGCGCACTAGGAGTCTATAATTATTGAAGCGCAAGATAATTTAGATAGTTGTGGCAAAGACTTTTTTATCATGATAAATAAGCCTATTTTGGATAAATAAATATATCGAGCTGAGGCGTGAGCCATAGCAACTCTAAGTTGCGTGTGGTGAGAACATTGTATTGTGTGGAATTTAACTGCACGGAAATCAAATAACGGTCACGCGCATTTAATGAAATATTATTAGTCAAAACAATTTTAATGTTTTTCTTTATGTATATATTATTTTATCTTTTTGACCGAAGACTCGATGACTGGGGGGGGCTCAGTGTCCCTATCTCCTGGTCCACCAAATGACCAAATACTTGAAAGGAGGAGGACATGAAACCGATGAAGGCAAGGTGGGCAAATAAAAATAATAATTAATTTTTCGATTTCGTGTTGGGCTAGCAGCCAATCACGAATTGCTTCCCTCCCTCGCATAGACCCACAAAAAGAAAAAAAAAAAAAAAAAAAAGAAAGGTGAGCTTCCCGCCTCCTATCTTGAAAGGAAGACAGGATGACGTCGCCATCTCACGTTCCTCGCCCTGCCGTCCGTACGATGACGCAGGGCGACTTGCCTTCCCCGGAGGAAGGTTAGATAGACAGGGAGGAGGAGATTTCGGTCGTCATGGACAACACGACACGTGCAACCTCCCACGTGCGGATTTGCCTCTCCCCACTCCCTTGATTTTTAGGTGGTCGGTCTCGATTCAATTTAATCCCCATCCGTACTTTTCCTAGGATCCAAAACATGGGGGACCTTCTGCCTTCCTAGGACCATGCGTTCAAGTGCAATGTGCCGTGGCGGCTGGGCGACTGCCTCTACCTCCCACGTAAATGATCTAGTTCCTAGATTTCGAAATTTGAACCGGACCCTTCTGGTTTGATTCGGTCCCGAGGTCTATCCGGGGAATTGTTCGATTTTTTCTTCTTTCTATAAACCTTGATTGGTCGTCCGGATTCCTAATCGGGATAGAATTGAATAAGATATGATATGATATGAAATCCTATGATTTTTTTTTTATATCATGTCCATTGTTTGGTGTATCGCAGTATTAAAGTCGGATATATTCACATCATATCATGTAACGGCATATCATTGTAAATAGAGATAGTAAAAATCCCTCGTAACACTATTGGTTAATTTTTTTTTCTTCTTTTTTATATTATTTTCTTTATTATTTCTTTAATCCCCTTTCATCATTCTTTAACAAAATTTTATCAAATAGTAAACTGTACTAATATACCTAAAATATATAATAAGTATAAATATATAATTTATAGATTGAATATTTATTATAAGATAGAATTAAAGTTGAATATATAAATTAAAATAAGATTAATTAAAAATCAAATTTTATTTTTATTTATTTTAATTTCTTAAATTAGAATTTAAATATTATTTATATTGAAATATAATTTCAATTTTGTTAATTTAATAAGTTTGTCATTCGAGAAAAATCATTTTCCTATTATGGACATTAGAAATCATATCCACATTTATTCCACCTCTCCCATGGGATAATTTTATCCAACTTATATCTCTCTTATGTCCAATTTTATCCTGTGCTAAGCGAGTACCAAACGTAAAATAGGATAAATCATATCATATCCCGAATTTTATCTCGATTACTAAACGCAGCCTAAAATGACAACAAAACGAGCTAAAGAAGTAAAACCCTACTAAGAGCCAAACAGAAATCCATAGTGATAGGGAATTTTCCAACTCATCCTTTAGTCAAGCAAGACGAAAGGTAAAGTAATAACATAAGTCTCCACTTGCTAAAAAGCAACAACCCATAGTGGATGAACACACAAAATAAAATAAAATTGATAATATAAATTCAAAACACGTAGTATAGGATATGAATCATAGAATTACATTCCTCATTCGTCCACAAAAGAAATTGCTCGGAATTCTAACAACCTCATAGTAAAACAAACAATAAATATAGCTAAAATAAGTGCAGTCCAAAGTCAGTTCGTCAATCCAGTTCAACACCTTGACCCTGGAACCGAACCACACAGTGCCAATCCAATTCGATTCCAAAGTTGATCCTAAATTGGTGCTCACCCATATAGGAAACCACCAATTACAAATGCTTCGAAACTCGTTGAAATATCTTAAAATAAAAACTCATATGTGATAAAAACAAAACTACTTGATTTTATAGAATGGAAGGTAAGCAAAATTTAAGAAGAATCGGTGTGCCTGCCCTCGACGATGTTTGTCAATCAAGCAATAAATAAGGATAAGATTAGTCATTTTCAAGCATTAGGAAGTTGCCTATTGATTAGAAATCGATGCCGATATTTTTTGTAATGTTGTCGATCCTTTTCAAATTCACGCGTGCATCATTGAAACGTGAGGAAAGTGTCCAAAAGATAATGGTCTTAAAACAACTTTTGCAACTTTTGAAGAATGCAACCATTGGGGGTTCGCCCCAGTGGCCATCCTTCCATTTAAAAGGGGGAGGTTGGGAGTTCAAATCCTCGCCTTCTCGAGGGGATTGGGGTGGGGAAGATTTCATTTCAAGAGTGGGTTTCAACTCCCACGCCCTGCAAAGAGGCAAGACAAAAATCTGAGAGTGAGTGTTAGAGTATGATTATAATATGATTGATTAAAAAAAAAAAACTTTTGAAGAATGCTGAAATTAGGGGTGTGCATGGTCCGGGCGGGCGGTTCCCAACTTAGAACCGGGAACCGCCCGCTAAGGACCGGTTCCGAAAAATTAGAACCGGGATCCACCCGTTTGTTGCATGGATCCACCCGGGAACCGGACCGGACCGCCGGTCCGGTTCCCGGGTGGATCCATGGAACCGATCTTGACACGAAACAATTTTGGTTTTCAACATGAATGACTACGTGACATCAAAGCAAGCCAAAGAAAGAGAAACCAAATTTAAGTACGTGGAGATGCGGACGGCGAGAGAAGTAAACGCAGCGAAATGGCGATAGGATTAGGAGCCGAAGACGAAGGGAGTGAGATAAGATCTAGGGTTTCTTTTAGTAATTTTTTTTAATATTAAAAAGGTTAGATTCGGTCCGGGTGGGCGGGTGGGCGGATCCGCCCATGGAACCGAGAACCGGACCGTGCCCACCGGTTCCCATAAATGAAATCGGAAACCGGACCGTTTCCCTCAAGAACCGCCGGTTCCGGGCGGTTCCGGTCCGGTCCCGACGATCCGGGCGGTTCCCGGGTATTTTGCACACCTCTAGCTGAAATACAGGACATGTGAACACTGACCTAATAATCCATCTCCAAGTACCAACCTAACGCAGAAACGATGGCCAATCAATCTAATCAATCGGACTTGATTGGACACGCTTCGATTCTATGCACCATTCCAACTAAATTTCATCACAAGAATTCCACTTTTCTGGACGAATTGAGGGTGAGATCACATCACGAGCTTATCAAATCAGACTCTAATGGCAAGACATTAAAGATTGTTAGACTCAGAACCGATCAAAACCAAGGTGACTATCGAGAAAAAACAATATTCCAACTGAATTTCTTTCCAACCCCAGCACGACTTTGAAGATCTGATTCGCTTGTACGTAAGTGACTGGACAATTGGTTGATCCTTGGGTTTCTTGTGCCTACTGCTAAGCCGACCCAATTCCTCTTCTTCTTCTTTTTTTTTTTTTTTTTTTTCTTTTTTTGCGATAGAATTATTAGGAGGACCCATGCCTTGCACCGATGATTGCCCCCCATCAGCAGTGTTCTTCAGAATATGCTGCGATTTCAAATGATGATGACGACATTGATCTGACTCGAATGCTTGTTCGAGGTTTTCAAGATTTTGAAAAACAACTAAAGGTTGGTCTTATTGTTTGAAACCTTCTTTTATTATCTCTCTTAATTTTTTTTAATCTTGCTTTTAGTAGTTTAAAATTGCACGAGTCGTTTTCAATCTTCAAGAATGGGGACACGCACACGCCATGTGCAGTAATAATGCTGGCTAGTCTAGAGCATTTTCTTTTTCTAGTGGGATACTGGTGTTTTTTGTCTTCTTTTTCTTTTCGGAGTTGTTATGTGGAATATTGGTTGGGTATAGTTCAGTCCTATTGAGGCTCCTTCTATTCCCCATTTTCTCCCCTCGAAGGAAAGACAAAAGGGTCCACTGAAGTATGGAAGAAATCGAAGGCGTTGCCGTCGATTCATCAAATTGGAAATAAAAACTGTTGGACCGAAAATGATCTGTCTATCAATTTAATGTGTACGCCTTGAATTTGAATAAATTGGTAATAAATGTCGATTTTACATGTGAGTTAATTTCTAGGATCTTCACTACTGTTGCAAAAGAGTTTATATCTCTTTTGATTGAAGATCTGTTTGATGAGGTCGTATTAAATTTGCAGGATCTAGAAACAAGCGGGTCAGCGGGGTTTAAACTATTCAGACCGGACAAGAGATTTACTGTGAGCCGAAAGCATATCCTTGGCAAGTTGAGAAGGATTCGGTTAAAAACCTCGTAGAAAGCGAAATGAGATTACGAGCAAGTCCAAGGTTAGGTTATAAAGAATGTTTTTTCTAGAGTACCGGTTACTGACTCTAGGTGACCATCTTCCCCAACAATTTTAGCCTGCCAATTCCCCAACAATTTTAGCCTGCCGACTCAGTAATGTCTGCTGAGCTCTATAACATATTTTGGGTAGTTAACATTTGACCACCGATTTGGTCTTGAATTCTAAAGACCCAAAACAGGAAGAAATCTTAGCTGCACTCGAATCACATGAGCTGTTAGATGATATGAAACGTATCGTAAATCGGGCTCGTCGAATGTAGGCAATGCCTTCTCCCATTAAACGTACTTGCAAAGATCTCATTTGGTAATAACAGTAAAGGTAGAAAAGACGTTCGATGAGCCGGGAAGGTGAGCAATCTCACGCTGCGCATTTCTCACTTAATTACAAGAGGGTAACAAAGGCAGCGTCACTCCAAACACGTGAAAACCATATCAAGGAAAGAAAAAACAAAACTCTGGGTTGCTATCTATATCTACATCTTTCGCGCTTCCCCTCTCTCCTTTTCCATAAGCAATGTGTATATTTATCATAGATTTTGCTATATCCCGACAGCTTTCTTCAACAGAACGAACAAACTGCAGACGAGGAAGGCCATCACAATCTTCTTCGACGCTAATATTCTCAGATTCACCCTCAGGCCATGCTTTCTCATCAACCCCGCTACTTCCCCACCCATCATCAGAAGCCAAGAGCCGGCTGCACACAATAGTACTTTCATCGTATTCACGGGTCCACAAACATCTGCAATGTCGCCTGACACCTCAACATACGACCATTTAGAACCAGCATCACCACTTTCGACATAATTTAGCCGAAGAGCTTTGTTAAGCCAGCCCGACAACCTGACAAGCAAATTCGCGAGCCAAGCAATTTCATCGTCTGACGCGGGACGTTTCATCCAGTCACCTTTGTACCTGATATCAGCAAATGAATTATGGACCACTCTTCTAGGCTTGAATATTCCATCCTGAGATGACCGCTGCTCTTGCACTTCGGTTGTCACTGACACAGGCTTCAAGAAATTACCACCAAACAACTGGCTAAGCTGGGCTTTCAAAGAATCCACGTGTTGAAGGTTTTGTGCGAGGTTATCGCCAGAAAGGGTCTGCAGCTCAGCTTCGGCTCGGAGTATGAACAGCTGCAACAGCAAAACATCGATTTTAAATATCTCTGTTAAGGGGTGGAAAATCTATTAGAGGAAAACCTGAGACTAGGTCTACCTGTAGTAGCTGTTGTCCACCATCTTCACCGTCACTGAAGAGCCGTAGGTCTTTGTTCCAGTTCTCATGCAAGAAGGATCCATCAGCATCATTCTCGCATAAGCCATACTCCCAATCCTAGTATCGACAAGGAAACCATTCTTGATTGTCGAAACAAAATTTATGACACCATAAAATAAAATAAAAGAAATATAGAGCACCATTAGCAACAGCGTTTTGGTCCATCTTCCTGAAATCTCATAAATGGATTTGACACAAACAGATGAACAAATTTCATAGATGATACGTACGCCATGAAAACCACGCCATGAAAACTGGGAAGGATCCAACAGAACAGAATGATACAACCCAAAGATTCAACATAATCATTGTGGCCCAAGTGTTGACACCTTTGCCAGGTCTTTATGAAGATCAGCTGTTGCATTCCACTAAGCATTCTACTAGGTGTTAGGATCCAACCACTGCCCACTTAATTTTCTCTCACTCTTTATTCAACTAATAACAGCAATTGTTTGCTTTTAGAGAGTGTACTGTGATGTAAATTGTGATGCTTGAGAAACCCTAGTTGTGAAGCTTAAGAGCTTAGGATGCAATGCATGGTTTTTAATTAAACAATCCGATTCCATGCCGCACTCTTGACCACACCTTTAGCATAAACTTTCATCAAATTCAATAATCTCCCTTAACATTTCAGCATAATCATTCATTTGCATAATCAAAAGAACTATTAATCGAGCTCAGGAAGACTATTTCCCCATTTCATCTCCTTTCAATCAAATAGTTCCATCAATCAGCACCTCATGGCAGAAAGAGCACCAAAAATGCTCTTCGACATTTCTTGTTTACCATATCCTCCCATATAAAATAGGCAAATAAACTGTACAAGATGGAGAATCTACCTGTAGCTGTTCTCGGATTGATGGAATGAATCCATACAAGTCAGTTAATGTTGATTTGCCAAAACCAGCTTCTTTTGTATGAAATAGAGTATCGACATTCTTTATCAGATTGAGCAACTCCTCAGATGATGTCAGTATACACAGAACCTGTTATAAAGAAAAACAAACAAACAAATGAGTAGACTGTATAATGTGAAAAGGTGTAATGAGATTGAAAAGCGTGATGGTCAAGTTTGAACCCAACACAGAATCAATCAGCACTCAGCACCAAAGACTAGTCAACAAAAACCAGCTTGGTTCTTGTCTGACACATTCAACTGCAGATCCTAAAGCTCATCTCAACTGTTGCCATGTCTCTTGTGCAAAAAATAGCATACTGAAGACTCAGTTTACCATTAAATATCATTTCATTTCTTAATAACCTCACAAGCTTCACATGAACAACTACTGACACCAAGCCAGGCCAAAAATGTTGAAAAGAGGTAGCAAAGCTCGAGCATTATACATCCATATATTTAACATGCAACTTCTATACATGAAGCGTTACACAAGTTTCTCATGTCCTTTTTCATCTATTGCTCCCTTTCATGTCTCTGCCTCTGCTCCCCTATCTCCTCTCTAACTTTGAAGATGGAACAAATTATAAAAGAAAAGAGGTCTGTGAAATTGCAGAATGGCCAGGAAGATAGGTGTGTGGATCATCGCTCCTAAATTACAATAATGAACTCCCTCTATGTGATAAAACTAAAACTGGTAAACCCCTCTTTCTTTGATATGCCAATTACTATGTGCTTCATCTTTTCTTCCTTGTTCAGTTTATTGCTAACAGCATATTATTAACTATGTCCAGCCACAAAATAATATGAGAGAGAGAGAGAGAGAGAGAGAGAGAGAGAGAGAGAGAGAGTTGGATGAATACTGCAAAATATACTAATTTAAACTAAAGCACTGCCTCTTAGACAGCTGAACTCCATAATGCATATACTCATGTATGAAAGTTTGTTAACTGTAACAAACCCACACTTCACTCTACTTAGGTTAAACTGCCAGTATATAAATTACCAAAATATGCCTAATAAAACTAACCAAGAGTTGCCACAAAGTTCTGCCACACCTATTACTTGTCAAGTGTCAGAAAAAGAAGCTAGAAAGATAGAGATGTTATCACTTTTCTTTAGACGAAGGAGAGACATCTCTACCTGTTCCAAAAACGATGCTGCCATGTGAAATGGTGCATTAAAAGTTGGGTCCCCCACAAATATACCACCAATTTCCCAAAATGCAACGATTTAAGTCCTCTCCATCAAAACAAGACATACTCCAAGACATTGTCTATCACAACATTCATATGTACATACATACAAACATAAAATACTTATACATAGACATACTTATTTATATACACGCACACACAAAACATCTTCCCTCATGGATAAAAAACCGCCATACAGATGCTATCCAACATGCATTGCATTGGCTTCCATAGTGAGAAATGTATATAAGAAGCAATAAGAGTTCCCAGTCTCAATCATCCAACTAAGCATAATTTCATGCAGTTTCTGAACTAGAAGCCTATTTAGTATTTCAGTTGAATGATAGAATACTGTGCTAAGAGACTAACCTTCAGTACCATCTGTACAATCACTTCCGGATCAGTGTGAAGAAATTTATGAGCAAAGCCAACAAAGTGCATAACCATTGAGCTATAGTAGAGATAGTTGGACAAAACATAACCTCGCCAACGAGATGAATATCTACCCTCTTGAGTGAGTGATTCCTCCTTTTTCTCATTCTTTGCAGATCCACCAATAATTGCATCAAGCTCAGCGAAATCGCTTGAGCTGATGAACCAAGGTTCCATATAGCTAATCCAAACAGAGAACACTTGTGAAGCATTCTTGATGGAGGCTTCCACTGGACAGAACAAAAATGTCCTCAATATGTACCGATACAGAGGCCTCTGAATTCGTAAATTCCAATTCCAAGATCCACATGAAAGCAAATGAGACCTGTTTACACTATCCCTTAACTTCATGGCATCTGAGGACCTCGACACTTTCCAACTTGAACCTCCACTATTCTCCACATTATCAATCCCTTCCGTACCCTTAACAGCACTCAAATTCAAATACCTCACAAATATCTTCACCACTTCACCCAGTCCTGGAGTTGGCGGAGTTTCTCCCAAAACTGAACTAAATGGAAACGACACACCAAACGACTTGCATACATTTGCAGATACAGGTGAGAAATCGTTATCAACCAACCAATAGTGTATCAATGTGTCAACAAAGAACTCAGCTTGCTCCAACACCGATCCATCATACTCTGTTGGATAATGCAAAATCGAGCTACGGTACGGTTGATGCGTGTCTGCATCAGTGACAGGCACAAAGGCACGCAAATACGCATATAGCAACCACAAATATAGATTACACTCGTTGTTCCGCTCATTGCCGCGCTTCACGCCCGAAAATCCACGAATGGGGCCGGTCCAGTTCTCCAACCTCGACATCCTACTCTTCTTTATCGAAACGCGATCAGAATTCTCACAGTTACCCCGACAAACGGGATAATACGCGAACCAGAACACGAAATACTCGAACACATTCAGTTGCACTTGACACGAAGAGCCCTTAACCGAGTCCTCCTTCACTCTACCTCTGAACAGAGAGCACAGCTCACCGAGCACGCGTCCGTCCTTGGCGTTGGCGAGCACGAACCGGGCCCACTCCGGCAACCGCTCGTTCGGGAACACGAACTTCACGAGCCCGAGCCGATCGACGGCGAGGATCGAGCTCGCGAGGGCGCCGCCGGGGGCGAAGAGGGCGAAGACCCGGGAGGCGAGGTCGGAGTCGCCGGAGGCGAGGGCGGCGTCGATCCAGCCTTGCCTGGGGGGCGATTGGGAGGAGGCGGAGGGGGAGGCGAAGGCGGAGGCGGAGGCGGAGGCGGGAGGGAGGTCGTCGGCGCCGAAGCCGAAGAGCTTGGCGATGAGGGAAGGGAAGGCGAGGGAGAAGAAGTGGCGGGACTGGTCGGGGGAGTGGGAGTGGAGGAAGGCGGCGGCGGCGGCGCAGGCGGAGAGGATCTGCGGCGGGGAGGAGGAGGAGAGGACGGCGGCGGCGAGGTCGTGGGACGTGGAGAGGGAATCGAGGGCGTAGCAGGAGTGGGGGTGCATGGCTTAGGGTTTTCCCGGGGCGGTGCCGGATCGATCGATCGATCGATCGAGAGAAGGAGAGAAAGAAAGAGAGAAACGTCGGGTTTTTAAACGAGCGGAGAAGCGAATGGCGGGGTTTATGAAGGTGCGATAGGGACGCGGCGACGGATTTAGCAGTCGAGAGCGAGCGAGCGAGCGTGGAGCGGACGGATAGGCGCGCAGCGTTGGGAATTATTGCATGTCGAGCGTTCGACGAAATGCGCGTGAGGGCTTCCACGCGGGCAGCGAGAGAAAGGAAAGTTTGGATCTTTCGGGCTAGACGGCCCATGAACTTTGGCCCACGGGCCGAAATCATCAATTTTACAATCTGGAATTATAGGGGAAATGGTGGCCCGTGAACTTCAGCCCAATATATAGCACAGTCCCTGAATTTTAGCCGAATGCGTAATATGGTTCCTGAACTTTTGGTACATAAACGTCCCAAGACTTAAATTGATGGAAGGATGATATTTCATAGTTTCATATTGTTTAGGAGCCAGTTTGAATATTTTATAGAAATTCGGGAACCACATTAAACAAATTAAAAGTTCATGAACCACATTACATATTAAGTCAAAGTTTATGAATCACTTGTGATATTATGCTTACATAATCGCGAGAGATGTAATAGATATGCCACGATGAAATGATAAAATAGACTCCCAATTTCGGCCCAAGTATCTAAATTTATAGTAGAACTAGATCAATTGTAGAACATGGATCTCAGAGCTACTTCGAGGCTCACTTAGTAGAAGCGCATTCCGCGTTACATAATAAGGCGCATTTCACGCGTCAAAAGGAAAGTCATATGCTGCAATACGGTTTCTCGTCTTTAATCGTACGTATCAAATGATGCTCCCGCTGTCTTGTTTGACTCGTGTTGGAATCAGCTTAGAAAGCAAAGACCTCGAGAAAGGAGAAGACCCGCAGGATATTATTTCGTCTCGGGCAAATGCCGAAGATGTGACGGCACGCGAAAAAGGAATCCCATTTTAAAGCACGTGGTCCTAAGGGGAAACATTTAAGGGAAGTGGTCCTGGCCATTGTGTTGTTGGGCTTGGGACACTGTTCCTCCTCCATGTGGTTGGCTCTCAACTGGAAACCGATGCACGAGACACTTCCAATTTCAATGAAGGAGATGTCGCGACCGCAGAGACCATGGACCAAACGCGAAGGAGCCAAGTGCACGGGTCCCCGTCCTTGGGATTGGGAGATCTGAAGGCTTGTGTTGTTCGGATGGGGACTAGCAAGTGAATCCCAATGCCGTGAGTGCTCGGGGGACGACGTGACGGCGGGGGCTTGAACGCATGGCTGTGAATGAGGAGAGCTTGCCGGTGACATGGAAGAGGAGGAAGAAGAGAGAGAAAAGGAATTATATAGATTTTCAGTTCACGTCATCGACACATATATAATGATTGGGTTCTGGTAAAATATACATATCATGCCGGCCTACCACGTGGTATCATGTGACCACTGAATACTTTTTCATGCCATAAAGATTTGTGTATAGAGACTAGCAGTAATTCCAATGCCACAAGTGCCCAACCAATCGTTCTTTAATAAAAGCCTTGTGATGTGATATTAGGGGTGAGCAATCCCAAGATTGGTTCATATAAATTTAAATATATATTATATTTGTATGCCATTCTTTATATCACATATTATGTCGTGCTTAAAAGAGTCAATTTTACTTATATTGGCAAGCATAAATATATTCTCAAAGAGTTAATTTTGCTACCTATTAAGCTAAATACTACTAGAATTTTCGCTATGTAATGTTCAAAAATATTCTTCTCTTAATATTTTATTGGAAATTTTTTAAAAGACTTCTTTCTCTCACAGACTTGTTGCACACGGATGACTTAGTATAATTAACTATACTTAGATTGAGATTTTAACATTTTACTTTTTCAATAAAAAACCTCACGTGTGATAAAATTCAGAATAATGTAAAATTTATTATATTTTGTATCCGGTGTATGCACGAGACATAATAAAGTCGGATATGAGAAAGATATAACCCGGATAACATTATCACATGATGAAAGTGGAATAAAGATGGATAATATTTCTAATATGTATAATATAAACTCTTTTGAATGATAAACTTATTAAATTATTAAAATTAAAATAGTATTGAATATAAATATGATAACAATTGTGTTTTTTAATCTATTTTTAATTATATATTTAATTTTTATCTATATTAGATTATAAATTAAATACATTTACATATATATTTTAGCATTTATATTTATTACGTGTTTTAGGTATTTTAGTATTTTAGCTATATTAGTAAAGTTTACTATTAAATATTTTTTTGACAAAAAATGATGGAAGGGGAAAAAGAAATAAAACATAAGAGAATTTTAAAAAGAGAGGGAGAATAATAGAAAAATAAGCAAATAAAAATGAAGTAAGCAAGAATATTGTGAGAGATTCTTATTATCTTCATTTTACAATTTTTAAGTTCATTTACACCATATATCATTCATACCAATAATGGACAAAGATAAGATGTGAATAACTGTAATTCATCAAACAGTGGCATATAATAAAGCGAAATCTCCAATTTTATATCATATTCATTCATTCCTATCATAACTAGAGATTCGGATGTAAAGTTTTATCTATAAAAAAAAAAAAAAAAAAAGATTCTTCATAAAATTGAGTGCATTTATTATTCTAATGATATATTAATTTACAAATATCAAAATTTTATTTGAAAATTATAGATGTTTTTCTCATTAAACAAAAAGGCATTTAAATGTTCAAAAGTCACATCTACTGTAGTATATTAAATCAAAGATTTTCCAAACTCAACTAATCACAACATATGCATGTGATGCGCCCAATGGCTTTCACAAATGCTAATAACCTTAATCAAGACATCTCATCTTCCAAATTGGGTCATCACAAAAAGCACGTTCATCAACGG
This sequence comes from Eucalyptus cloeziana, assembly GCA_014182715.1. Classification (NCBI taxonomy): domain Eukaryota; kingdom Viridiplantae; phylum Streptophyta; class Magnoliopsida; order Myrtales; family Myrtaceae; genus Eucalyptus; species Eucalyptus cloeziana. Next base: position 26,951,791 of record CM024637.1, read on the forward strand.
AATTTTGTGTTGGCTTTTTTTTTTTATTTTTCAATGACCAAAGAAGCGATTGACTTCGTTGATCCTAACTCATTCTCTAAAAATGAAGATTCACAAGAAATTTTAATTGGTTAAGGCTCAATATCAAAAATTTTTATGTAAAAAGGGGATTAATTTGGCATTGCAAGATGCCCAAACACCTAAAAGTCATTAGAAAATGATAGGAAGTCTCAAAGTGTGGGCTTGACTATTGCACATCTATGCAATCAATTCAACCGACATTCCAACCTCAATTTAAAAAAAAAAAGAAAGACAGTGTAAAATCCATGCATACATTAGAATATTCTACGACCACTTATGATTATAGACGGGCAAAATTGAAATATAGGAAATCAAGATTATTGACGAGTAGCTAATGAATCTCTTAACTTCTAAATTTAAATTAAAAATAATATTCCATTATCTTTTAAGGACAACTGAAATAATATTATAGAAATAGATCGATTCTCATTATATATATTACAATATTACAATTTTCGCAGTGCGAAGAAAGAGTTAGAATAATTGGTTTTGGAAAAAAAAAAAAAAAGTGGCCTTTTCACTACACGATAAAAAGAACCAAGTCAATTCTCATTTTGATCCGATGCGTGGCGCTTATCCATAGCTAGTGGATGTACACGATGCAGGACTCGCCAGGTGCGTGCAACGGCCAGTTGACGCGTGGCCAGCGGTCGTCCACCCCCGTCGGCCGAGACGCTCCTATCCTCTCGGCGAGTACGGACGCATTCTGACAAGACAAAATAGTACTAATACGTGGCATCAAACCAACCATCTCAACAATTTCCAATCTAAATTAATCAAATAAACCGAATTAATATTAACGTAAACATAATTAAAATTAAATTTGTCCAATTTAAAGATTTAGAACCAGTGCGAAAATTTTTAGGATTGAATTAAACCAATTGAAAGGTCTAATTCTGAATGATGAATTCAAGACTTTCTTTCAATGATTTTCTCGTTTTTTTTTGGGTAAATTATCATTGCCCTTTATAATTACAAAGCATCGCCTCGACCGCGATTCTGGCTGGATAGGACAAGGGAACGAGCCTCGCTCGTGTCCTCCTTCCCTCGGATATATCCAAAACGTATCCTCAAAACTGTTCCCTAACTTAGCCGCATGCGCTCCTTCCGAACGAGACACGATCGTGCCGTCGATTCGAACTTCCTTCCAAAAAAAATGTTTCCCCGACCCCCTTTCTTTGTCGCTCGCCTCGTTCCCTCGTCTCGTTGCATCGACAAGAAGCGATGCGTCGACCTCGTACGAAGACAACCCCCGAACAAGAAGTCGCTACCTAACGGTCAAGCCCCATCGATCATCGAGCAAGCGCAGGAATTCAAGAGCGGCATGTCCGGATGGCTAGCTCGCACCTTGAAAAGGCGGTGTCTTCGAGCTCCGACCACGGCGGTACTCGAGCTTGAGCTCGAATGGATCGGATTGACAATGATTAAATTAAATCGAGTTGGATGGATGGTGACGGTTTAAATCACTAATGAGATTACTAAGAATCTCCGTCAAATGAAGTTGGCCACGAAAGCTCTTTGGATTCCCTTCTCTCGCCCCACTCGTCGCTGTCAACGCTTGATCTCGAGAGCGACGTGGCCTCACGTCATCATTACCTGTGTGGTCCATCAATTTCTGTTTTATTAATTTTTTTTTTTGGTCTCTCTTGCTTTGCCTAATGACAAATTTGGTGCTCTAATTAACGAGTTGCGTAATAAGAAAAGCTTGAAAAAGAGTCCTCTAATTGCGTTTCATCCCCACTATAATGGGTCGTCGCTAGCTGTACATGTCGCCCCTAAAGTTTTGATACTTCTGGAAAAGACCATCACGCGTTATTTCTCTTTACACAAATCAAAACTTTCTCAATCATCTATGTGGGTTACGTTTTACTCTCTTTTACTCCTAAAATATTTCATATTTAGCACTTTGGAATGCCCAAATGCAGCTTTATGGCTACTTAATATTCTCAGTTCTTTTGGCTCTTTTATTGAGTAAGTTATTGTTAATTTTTGGATTAATATATGTCACCCCAAATTACTCAAACTGGTACATTTATGACAAATTTTACTTTTTTATTTTTTGTTAAATTGGATTAATAATATGAAAAACTACAAACTAATACACCTATGATAAATAGAGGATAAAATCTCAAACTAATATAGCCATCAACTATCATATGTTATTTAACTTAGCAATTTAACGGTAAAATTTAATGAAAATTAATGAAAAAATAAATTTGTCACATGTGTATTCATTTAGGGTTTTTTGTGATAAAAAAATTAGACTTAGATAAATTTATAACGGATATATCAATTTGGAATTTTTGATAGTATTAATCTCTAATTTTTTTTCTTTTTTTCTCTCACAAATATTGGCACCATGATATTGGAACTTAGCGAAAAATTACCAAATGAGTTAAAAACATATTGTATGGATGCTAGTGTATTCTTAAACTTCTCCATGAAATTACACTATAACGTTCCGGCCAATTTTGCACTAAAAATGCTAAAGTTGCAATCTAGTTATTGCGGGTCAGCATTTGAAATGGAAGAACTTAAGTGAAATGACGTCGTTTTGCATGCTTTATGGATTTTCTTTCCTTTTTTTTATCTTTATCTTTTTTTTTTCTTTTGTGGTTAATGTAATGTTTCGCTTCTCCAACTGTGGAAGCCATAAAAGCAACTCTCGCTCGTACACCAAAAGTCGACCATCAATCTATCCCCGTCGGCTCACACCAAGTGGACGAGAAACGAAGGGGCAACACGGACAGGGCGAGGCCTAAGAAGTGGCTCGAGGGACTCGGCCGACCTCGAATTCGGGTTGATCTGAAGTCAATACGGGTCGGCGGTGGCCCGGCCTTGGCTGGTTGACACGAGCGTCGAGGGTTGTTGTCGACCCTTTGTTTGAGTGTCGCAGGGGCCGGGGCCGGGGAGGGGAAGAAGGGAGAATGAGCAGTCGGCCTAGGCAAATCTGGGTTCTACATGGGTCGGCGGCGGCCTTAGCTGCCTGTGGTTAGAATCCAGGGTTGTTGTAGACTCGGGCAGAAGGGAGAGCACGTGGCTGCGGGACAAAAAAGGTGAAGGAATAAAAAATTGAGAAAAGTATGCAAAGGAAGCGGTCTCGCTGAAGTTTTTCTTATGTCACGTAAGACGGTTGACAATAATATAATATTAAATTTTTGATGAGACTTGAAAAAAGAAGTTGGAAAGTCAATAAAAGAAAGGAAAAAGCAAGCTCCGACATAAAAAGGAGATCGAGAACTCGCATGAGGAAGGAGGGAAAGAAAAGGGGATAAAGAAAAGAAAGAAATGGAAGAAGGAAGTGAAAGGAAAAAGAGAAAAAGGTTTTGCGCGTGTACACCACAAACACCTCACCAAGCCAAAGTTACTCACATTTGCAATGCACGACAAGTGTTTGCGCCTTTCATTCATCCAATCGGAGAAGTTTTCAGAATTAGGGCTTACAATCGAAGTTCCGTGAAATACGGGCCACGAGATCCGATTTTTGAATTATTAAGCTTTGAATTTTCATGGAAAATGTGGATTATGGCATTATGAAGTCATTATTGATCTACTTAGAGGAGGTAGGCACTACTCACCGAACCGTATTTACTCACTCATTTCCTTACCAATCTTTTCAGATTGCTCATTTGGTGATCAATAGTACGAGAGAACTTTTTCTAGGCTTTTGGGTATTGGACTTTTAGGTATAATTTGAAACTACATTTTTCATATGAAATGTGGCCGTGTCATTACCCATTTTCCTGTAGAATTATGGATGTGACAAATGATTAGATAATCGTATTATCATTTTCGTGTGAAAATCAATTGAAATTTGAAATTTGATATAAACTTTTGAATTGCATTGGCAAAATTAAAGAACTTAAGAACTAATTGACATTCATACAATAAATTTAAGGAATGATTCGATAATTTTTCTTGGAATTTAGTGTCGCAATAGAAGATAAAAGACATGAAGTGGAGAAATCGATTAATTATAAGTAAGAATCACCAAATGTTATTTTTCTAACAATCTCAATTTATAATTATCACCGCATCGCCATTTTAATTTCATTCATAGTATTTTCTTTTTTTGCCAAGCAATTTCATGTATATAACAACGTAAAATCTAATGTGTTTAGTTTCTTAAAAATTAAATGCGCTACATATTTTGACAAGACAAATTTACTCGAGGCACGCAAAAGCAATCCCCAAGCGCCTGCCACGTAAGTGAGGGTTAGCTCTCATCATTCATGTTTTACCCCGTGAGGCACGACTTAATGATTGGGATTCGTCCACGCTCGTGAATTTGTCGACCATCGAATTCGAATTTCGTTTACAAAAACCTAAATTAGATTTGCTCTTCGAGAATCTCTTCTAACTTTTCATTATTCACGTCTCGAAACTTCTTTCGTCAATCACCGGGGTTCACCCCAATGACCACTCTTCCTATTTTGAAGGGGGAAGTGGGGGTTCAAATCTTCCACTTCTCAGAGGGGATTGAGACGGAGATGATTTCATTTCAGGAGTGGGTTTCGACTCTCACACCCTATAAGGAGGCATGACAAAAGTCCGAGAGTGAGTGTTAGAGTAGGACCGATAAAAAAAAAAAAAAAAAAAAAAAAAAATCTTCTTTCGTCTTCTTCCTATCTTCCTTTGGGATCGAAGCACACTTCCTCAACCGTGCTCCGCGCAGCGCGCGCTCCTCGATGCAGATCGATGATCCCGAGGAAATTCTACCCAAAGGACATATACAGCGCAACTGTTTCTGCACAAAACCCACCAATCAACCAATCACTTCTCGCCCCCCCTCTAATCAGTGTGGAATCAGGCCATGATTAAAGGATTGAGTAACGTGCGGAACGAGTTGGGCACGAACGAAACGACCCCTCGGGGGGGCCGTGCCGCATCAATGTCGGCTTCAAAAAGCGAGGGTGGTGGGGGGGGAAGGGACGAGGACGCTTTGTCCGTTCGACATGCGAACCACCCCCAGCGGAAATCGAGAAAAGAAGACAGGCAGCAGCACCACCTCGTTCGCGAGTTTCTCGACGCATCTCGTAAGTGGGAATCACCCCGGTCGGCCCTACACGGGACTTGTCGCGCACGGCTTCTCTCTTTCTAAGTCCGGTACGGCTTTCGTTTTCAAAGCGATCGCTCGCCATCTCTTTCCTCCTCGCGTCTTTTAAATTTGGAATCATCCCGTTCTACCAGATTTTTCCTCTACTCGGTCGCTTACCGATACCGACGTGCGATGCACAACACGACGCGATGACATATTGTTTCTCGAAAAAATAAAAAATTTCGATACGTTGAGACGCGTTGTATATATACGCATGATAAATTATCTTTTTTATGATTATTTTAAGTAAATTAACTTGATTCGAATTGACAAATAAATAAATAATAATAAAAGAGCATAGAATAAATTTTCATTAAAAATATTAATCCGCAATTTGTTAATATCATTTATTATTTCAATTTGACAAATTCAATCACATTCCAATAATTCGTAAAACTCGAAGGGAAAAAATGAGCAATCCACATTCTAGACTTGCGTGTTAGGGCGTGCCGAAATAGAAGAGAAAAAACACCAACTTGGGGGGTGATCTGTGTGTCATGAAAAGTAAGAGTCGGAAGAGAAAATAAGATTATATTTTTCTTCTTTTCTCTTTATTATTTTTAATTTTTCTACATACTTATATTTTCACTCATCATTTATTAAAAAATTTTAAAATTGACCTTGTACATATTGAAATCACGTATCGGAATTCCAAAAAATTAACTCGCGTGTTAGAGAGATCGGGAGGGTTGATCGAGTGTGGGATTTTCCAACACGTGTTGTCCGAGTGTCGGACTTTCTGACATGATACGAAAACTTCCGAAGAGTGTCAGGTGCTTTTAATTTATCAAACCCGGAAAATCAGATGAATTTAGAGGCGATGGGTCGTTCGAATTCGGTCTCTCGTCTCTGATTCCTGGACTCGATCGAGAGGGTAGGTCGACGTTGACATTGCGACCGGCCCCCACGAAGGTTGGGGGGTTGGATAGACAGTAGATAAGGTAATCTATGCACGCAAATCCGAGGTCTACATGTGGAAAAATGCTTTACTGTCATCACGTTGTTTTGTAATAATACTACGCGTTCTTTGGGCCTTGGCTAGCCGTCTCCCCGCTCGGTAAAATGCGTGCGAAAGGAAGAATCTTCACCTACCGAAATGGAATGTAGCTGTACATTCCACTTTTCTACACGCTTCAACGAGTATATTAAACAAGGAATAAGCATTTGGAAGCTCTTGGCGTGCTGAGATTAGGTTTAACTGCAACCGGTTTGGACGTTGACGATGAGCTTAAATCGATCGGCAGATTTATTGGCTCCATGCCAACTCCTGAGTCGGTGCATTATGACCTTGGGAAACATGTTGTTGTTGTTGTTGTTGTTTTTTTTTTTTTTTTTTTTTTTTATGGCGCGCATGGTTTGTGTAAGGACGTGGTTTTTCGGTTGGTCAACTGGGTCTCAGTTCAAGACCCCCGGGATGAAAGCGAGAGGGAAGAGCAAAGACCTCTTTAGATTTAGAAGTGCAATGCTCGAGCATGGTCTCGAGTTCTTCGTGTCGGGATGGCGGTGAGGCTAAACGCGGCCCCGACCACCACCTGTCGAGGAGGCCGAAAAAGGAAAGGACGATCGGATGTTAACGGTGACGGTGGTGGGCTAAAGTTTGCTTTGAGACCATCATATTCGCTATGGATTAATTATCTTTTTATCTAGAGATGACGTGAAGAGTCAATTGGATTCCACTAAGAGAGGTAGATAGGCTACCGGTACTTGAAGCTATCCAATAAAATGCTTAACCTTAAGCTTGGCAAATATGTTTAAAGAGCCTTTAAAACTTGGGAGTTTGGATGAGGTGAGGTCATGACTTTATCTATATGTGCATGTCGCCTTTTTACATGTTTATAATTGTCATTACATCTTTATGAATTTAGTGATGATGAGCCGAGCGTAAGATCACGTCATAATAAGCTATCAAAGTGAAATAGAAAAAGAAAAAAAAAAAAAAAAAAAAAGAGGTTGTTTTGTTTTATGTTTGCCAAGTGGAGAAGTAGTTAGCAAGATGGTGCTCTTTTTATAGGATGACGAGCGGATGTTTTTTTTTTTTTTTTTTCTATGAGAATTTTTTTCTTTTTACTGGGACAATTTCTTCCGATCCCTTTCCAATGATGGAAGGTTGGAGAAGGTCTCGGGAGGAGAGACCAGAGAGATCAGCAGAACATGATGCATTTTTTTTCCAGAAACATGTACAAGGAATGAAGAACTTATGTAAGACTCTCATGCCCAAAAATAAGATAAAAGAGAACAGGAAAGATCCAAAAATGAACCACCTTTTTGTGACAAAAAAACACAAAGATGACAGGAAAAGGGGGGCTGCTCCGTTATCACCATCATCATCACTCGGTTCAACCGAAACTGGCATGTACATAGTCGTTCATTTTCTATTCTGGCTGGGAATCGAGGTGGTAATGATGATGGCTAATTCCAGAGAAAAGGGTCGTCTCCGTGGCTGAATCTCGTGCCATCTTCGTCTTGCCATGCGAACGACATGCAGAGCTCCTCCATCCGGTTGCCGAAGCCCACCAGGAGATCCGGCAGGTCGATGAACGTGTCGTCCTCGTCGTCCAGCGGCGAACTCGCCGACTCCTGGGTGTCGAAGGACTCCGCCGTGGCGTTCGGGGAGTGAGGCCGGCTCGGCCCGGCCTCCCCTGCCGCGGCTCCGTCGCCCCTCGGGAAGCTGATCCCGGCGGCCAGGGCCGCCGCCGCCTGGATGTCCTTGGCCGACTTGCTCGCGGGCCGGGGGAGCAGCTCGGCCAGCTCGGGGAAGTTGAGGTGGGCCGACCGGCCCTTGATCGTGAGCGCGGCCACGTCGTGGGCCCGCGCCGCCATCTCCGCCGTCTGGAACGTCCCCAGCCAGATCCTCGACTTCTTCCTCGGCTCCCGGATCTCGGACACCCACCGGCCCCATTGGCGCCGCCGCACCCCACGGTAATTCGGGCCGTCCGAGCTCGCCTTCTGCTTACTGGAATCACTAGAACCACTCCCTGCTGCTCCAGCTTTCTTTGAGCTCGATCCTGAGGGACTGTTTGAGGAGTAGGAAGTGCTGGTTTGAGCTTCAACGCATTTGGTGTTGATGAGTGGCTCCATTATTTTGGCTTTTGAGAGAGAGAGAGAGAGAGAGAGAGAGGGAGAGAGGAGGGAGTGAAGGGCAGATGATCTTGAACTTGGAAGTGAAGGGCAGAGCTTAATAAAAGATCGAGAAGAGGCAGCAACCAGCCGAGAGAACAGGTGGGGGGCCTCTTGGCCAAAAGGGACGAGAGCTTTTGGACTTACATAGGCAGTGATCTTAGGATGATGTTAGGGCGTATTCTTATATCTTCCCTTCCTTCTCCTTTTCTTTTTCAACTTTTTTCTCTTGGGTTTTGCCCTCATCTCGTCCGGCCCCCAGCTTCCTGCCCTCTCCTCGTGTCCCATTATGGAGCCTTATGTGTATGACCGAAGGGCATTTTATAATTTCCCCACCATTTTCTAATTTCTCAGGTGTTATTATATTTAGAAATTTGCCCTAATTTTGGCACACTGAGCTTTTAAAGAAATCTTGGACCGACCACCACCACCACCACCACCACCACCGGTCCACCACCACTCTCTTCACCTATACCCTCAAATAGAAAAACTATGGGATCCAGCAGAGCAACCCCTGGTTTGACGATGGCCATTAGCCATGGCACTTGCGCTGGTCTCTTCTCTTGTATGGACATGCCGGGTCCGAAAAAGACCATGTTCCTAGTCTTTGTTGATACCGTATTCCGTGGCCGATGCACTAACTTATTTAGGGCTATTTTCGTGACCTGCGCGATTTCTTAGTCTTTGTTAATACTGCATCGCGAGTAATTACCGAAGCTCGAAGATTTACAATTGTCCGCGTCGCTGTCATCCCAGCTCATGACAGCTATGGAAGATGGTTCTCAACGCCAGAGGAGAACCGTAAGTATTGTGGACTAACGGAGGGTTGGGAGGAAAGTTCAATTTCTACCCTCGGAGCCAGCAGAAAAATCATAGAACCTGCCCAAGAGGGACCAGCATGCAGAATACAGCACGAGGAATCATGGGACTGCGCGACTGTGCTTGTGGGGTTGAGCAGTGCGATCACAGTAATCGTCCAAGGTTTTGACATGTGGTCGGCAAAGGTCCTTCCTTCCCGTTGAAGACTCGCCCGCCCCTACCAGGACTGCTACAGCTACACCTTTTCTTTGGAAAAAAACAAAACAGAAACGAAAATTTCATCCCCCGTTTTCGCGCAATGGGAAAGTGATGGGAAGAAACAGAGTCGCGCACTCCTTTCTTCCTTCCGTCTGCATCTGTATTTTCCGAGTTAGTGTCCTATGTTTGCATCTTCTTTTTGAGTAAGATTGATTTTTTTACAGCACGTAGATGCGCACATCAACCTTTCCCAATCAACTGTTATTTTGCACTGTGATCATTCACATTCTCCAGGGCAGGGCAGGGCGGGGCAGCTCGTTTGGACACATGCTGGACCTTGGGAACAATTATTGTTGCCGTACAGAAGCCAAAAACGTTTGCATAAGAGGACAAGATAGCTTGTAGTTGTAAGCATAAGACCCTCCCACGGCGGACCACCTCGAATGGTTTGCTTTTTGCTTGTAATAATAACAGTTGCAGTACCTCCCTATTCAGTACCGAGAAGTCCCTCGGAAATTTCCACCATTTCGAATTGGTGGTTGGTGATTGTTGTGGGATCTTGCAAAGTTTGAAGCTTGTCTGGATATCTCATCTCACTCGTGGAATATTCTCAAACTCTATGCAATTTTCCCGCTTCGAGGGAAATCGGAGAAGAAATTGTCACTACAAGTTGATATCGGTTGTATCAGTGTACTAGCGATGGGAATTGCCTAACGGTACTGTAAAATGGTCCCGAACACAAGATTACAACTTCAAACTTGCTTACCGTAGTTGTGTGTGCATTTTGTTTTGGTGAATGAATTCTAATCCTCTAGGGTCTCGGTGGGGAGGTGGTGACGGGGGGCTCTCATACATGAGTCGTGAGTGATGCCTAAGTATGACCTATATGCATTTCTAAATCTATAGCAAGGATAAGCCCTTTTAAGATAACATTTTAGGAAGAGTAGCCAAGATGATCACTCCTCTCCCCATCCTCTACGGTGGCAATTGGAAAAGAAATTCTCTATCAATTCCCTTTTTCCAAGAGAAAAAGCTCTAAAGATCAGTCTAGCCATGTATTAAAGCTTGACCGTCTCTTTAAGACTATAGAAGCCCCCGATGGCGTGTGAAAAATGATCTAGACTAGTCAATCACCGCATGTACAGGGATGACCATGATCGATATTTTAATATATATAATTACACGGTATTTGACTCTCTCTCTCTCTCTCGTCTTCACTTTACTTACAAAACAGAAAGGCAGCGCACGGGTAAATCAGCAGCCTAAGCAAGTTACGCCTACCCCGTCTAATTCATAACCCGTCAGCTGTTTTAATTTCCATCAGGAATAATCAAATTGTCCGGAGGAATATGGGAACATCCTTCCGAACATTCTCAAATGCTTATCTGGACATCAGTCGACCGCCTAATTTGTTTCCATTACGTAAGAAAAAGCGAATCATCACACGTTTGACGTTTCCTTACCAAAGAATTTGTCGTCTAATTATGCGCTTCCCAACTACTTCTGGTGAGATCTTTTGATCTTTTGCCGACGGCCAAGTTCTCCCCCTGTCCTTAATTTGCTTATTTTAATCAGCGGAACCTGTTCTCTCTTTTGGCTTGGCATCTTCACGAACGATGTTTCAATCCTAGAAAGTTCAACACGTTTGGAGAGCCGACCTCTAGAATGACCCGTTCTCCATCCGGTCGATGGTGCACGGGCTGCTGATAGGAATAAAGGATTTATCTCGGTAAAAAGCAGTCAATGCTGGGGCTTTTGGTCGTACATCAGCATGATTAAACAGCCGCTCATGATTAAAGCCTAATCTCCCTCCTCTGCTTTTTAACAAGATGCCAAGCGTTTTTGTCGAAAACGACGGCTCAACGGAATGGAGTGCTTGGGGTTAGAGAACATACACGTTGCCAAATGGGACTTTTCTTCTGCATGGAAAGAGAGAATTTTGGGTGGGGGCTTTGTGTGGTTTATAGGAAGATCCAAGCATAGGGTGATGCAGTGTGGGCACGTATATGCAGAGTCAAATCCGCAATCTGATGTGTTCGCCATCTTCTCCTCACTTTATCTAGTGTTTATCTCTCTCAATCTCTCTCGATCTGTCTTCCCCATTACTTGTCAAATCTTACAAACTGGCATGCATTATGAGTTTGGTTCGTGCACCATGATCAGTAACCCAGGGCCTATCCGGCTGGTTCTTTTGTTAAATGCAACTTTCAGAGAGATCAATGTCAACCCTTATCCACCTTTATCTGATGTTCTGATTCCAGTGGTTGAAATGTACTGGGAATTCAAAAAAGTGACATGTTTTTCGGTTCCTGAGCTCGCACGACAGTTGGCATATGACCGATTCGATGTCGGTGGCAGCCCCGCTCTTCGTCATCTCTTGTCGCGGCTCGATTGTACTTGCAAAGCTTTGACGATACACGAGACTCATCTGCTAGTGCATCGGTCCGAACATAACCCGTTTGATGTAATAACCTGTTTGATGCAAAGCCGTGATTGACCCCAACAGTTTACATAGATCACGACCGTGAGTAGCACTTTAAAAGTTGAAGAGTCCTGCGCTGTAAATCCTGGCCCGACCTGCCCAAAGCACAACAACCGACACCCATATTGCGGATATGGGCCAACCGACGGTCCAGCCAGGCCTGACCCAATCGTTGGGTCATGTACGGAGGTGAGTGGATCGGGTCCATTGGGAAAGATTACTTACCTGGATGGCTCGGTTCAAATCTATAGTAACAAGCAATACTAGGAAGTTGTCGCTGAGGATCATTAACAGGATGACTAAAAGACATGACCGTAAGCGAGTTAGAACCCAAAGGAGAGCCATTAGCTCAGCCTATTTAGACGTAAAACCTCGGGTTGACCCAGTAATCTACCCCTAGGACCCCCACTCAAGTCAAGGAATGCAACGAGAGGGTTCGAACTCTCAACCTCAGCGATAAGGGAGAGAACTCACACCAATTGCGCTGCCCATGGGTGGGTAGAGGAGAGTATCTTTCATAACCAGAAACTCAGAAATTGGTTCGGATGCAATGCATATGCAGACACTTTGATTAGTTCATTACTCCATATCAGCCAGACAATCAATGTATGAGATACTTTCTCGTCTTGCATGGACACAGGACCCACTTCACCCCGCCCTCACCTGGGGCAGAATCAATTGCTCATCATCAGGCAAGGGGCGGGTGGGGCGATCCCACGCCGAGCAAGGGACTTGAATTTACTCACCTATATGAGGTTTGAGACAGCTATTTCTGGGTGAAACCATGAGATAAAATTGCTCACCAAGCTTTGATTCATTGTTGGAGAATCATGAATGCTGGCTTATCCTTAGAAAGCATTAAAAGCTTTTGGAAAAGACACTGAATTATGAGATTCAAATGAATTTCCTACAGATACTACTAAAACCTACAATCTAGGAACTGTTCTTTGTCACTAAATAGAACGATGACGACTGAGACGACAACCTTATTCAAGGTATCCTACAAGGGCAATTACACTAGAACCGCCCAGACCAGACTGCACATTATTTTCCTTCTATTAACAGTAACTCACAAAGCTCACCTCAGCACTCAGTTGATAGATCAGATCACAGCCTTTGAGCTAAAGGTTCCTCGCTTGTCTTCCAATCAACTCACAATGCTCGACTTCATTCTTGAAGTGCTGGAGGCTGGGTTGGCATGGAAAGCCGACTGTCTGCTACTAGATCCTTCGAGCAGTTTCAGCGACAGAGAAGAGGGACCACTGTCACCGATGGAGTCTCCTAGACTGAGCTTCGACATGCCAACAAGTTCATCCACATTTATCGGGCTCTTCGAGTGAACCGCCATGGGCTTGAGCACCTCGTGCGTCTCCTTGGTCGAGTCGTCCGCCCCAAACCCAGCTGTCCACAAGGGGAACGAAAATGGGAAGAACGGTGAGAAGTAGGCCGGATATATCATTGGATAAGAGGGCTGTGATTGTGCAATATCCGGCTTTGGCGGGGCAGAATCTCCAGTATTTGAGTTGGTGGAGTCCATAGATTCACATTCTTCATCAACATCAGGTGGCAGCTGCTGCAAGGCATCATTTACTTCTGTTTCCTGCTGTTGCTCGTCGACCGCAAAGAAGTCCCTTGATCCCATTGGCACATCAACCGACTGCAATGCAATTGAAAACAATAGCATGAATACACACTAATAATGCACAGGTGAAAAAAGGTCAAAAAAAGGTGACAGCGACAACGATTTCAAAAAACAGTAATTTTCGGTAGTATCTGGGTTCCATCATATTCACAAATAAGGAAAGAAAAGCCAAACTCTATTTATGACCAATCAATTTTGAGGATTTAAACCGGACTTGGGGATGAACATATCCATGTAAAATAGGTTCCCCCATATAGATAATGGAATATGTGATAATACTAACTTCCTCTGCCACAATATCAAACAGACTGGAACGTCGTTTTCTCTTTGACACGTTAGATTGCCTGATGAAGTACTTCTGAGCATGGCTTGCCACTTGTGTTGGCGTCCTCGAAATGACGTAGTTGCGAGAAATCCCACGCCAATCACCTTTGCCAAGCTTTTGCAGGCCCAATAGAAACATTCTGTGCTCCTCTTCAGTCCATGGTACACCTGCATCACAAGTCATAATCATTTTCAAGACTCTCGAAAGCAAAACATGTATCCTGAACACATTAATCTAGGACTTAGAAACCTTATCAATTTCTGAGAAAACCTTAGATATCAGCATAGTACCAATTGATCACAAATCGGATAGACAAACTGCTCCGTCATCCAATAGACACAGGAATGCCATTTGAATAACGAAGCCAATTTGGCTAAACAAAGCTCAAGATATCATTAAAGTGTGCGAGACAAGTTTCCCATCCTTAAATACAAGGACAGGCTTCTTCAGAACTTCACATTGCATATCTCATTAACCGACTGATCACTCAGTCCGATTATCTCTAACAGATCAACGGGATCCTATCGCAATTCACGCATCAAAACAACTGCGATTATTATCGAAGTGCCGCATTATTTGGCAATCACAAAAAGACCGACCCTTCCCCCCCGATCACGTGGCACATGATAACCATCTGATATCCTCCCCAAACGGGAAAGCAGAACATACTGAGGCAACTAAAAACCCGGCCATCAACAAAAATCGAGACGTTTGCGCGTCACGATTCCATCGGCATCAAGCAATAAATCCAGGTCATCATCAAGCCAACAGCTTTCCCACTGATCGAGCAAACCTTAAACACCACCGCCTAATCCTAAACCGAGACATCCAAAATCCCAGAACCCCCATTCCCACCGACCGCCGAAACTCCGTCGACAACCCAACAACAATAACCAAACAGAAAACCAATCGATAAACACCGAAAGATCGCAACCCGAAGCCATCACCTTTCTTCCTCTCGCGGCTCGAGGACGACCCGGGGACGAAATCCTCGGACGCGTAGCCGTCCCCGTGATCCGGGCCCTCCCCGGGCGAACCCGGGTTGTTGCCCCCGCCGGCGAGGCCGGACCCGGACCCGGACCCGGTCCCGCTCCCGGCGCCGGCGCCGGCGTAGTGGCTGAGGTTGCCCATGCTGGCGCTCTTCCGGATGGACCCGTCGGTGAGCCGGACCCCGAACAGCTTGACGCCGCGGTTGGGGCAGGTCCTGGAGTTGTGCCCATTGTGGCTGCAATGGGAGCACCGCCGCGTCATGGGGGCGGACGAATCCCCTCTTTCCGGGTCGAATGCGGCGATCCGGGGGGCAGCTAAAGCGGGATTGGTTGTCCGGCCGGCGATCTGAATTGGAGCTCGATTTGGGATCTGAGGTCAGGGTTTCAGCTCACATGATCTGATATAGAGAGAGAGGGAGAGAGAGAGAGAGAGAGAGAGAGAGGGGTTTAGGGTTGATTCTTTGTGTCTCTGCTGAGCTTCCTCTTCAGCTTTCCGCTGACACAGAGAGAGAGAGGGAGAGGAGAGAGAAAGAGAGAGAGAGAGAGAGAGCCACAGCAACGAACAGGGACATCATATCCATATATTTAGGTTTTTTCTTTTTTCTGTCAGACAAACACGAAATGTCTGGGGGGCTGATCCTCTGTTGCGACGGTACGGTGCGCGTTAATTGCGGTACTCTAATTGAGCCGTCGATCATTGACTCTCCTGCGGAAAAGTTGACTTGACTTGAGAGCTCCCGTTTCTCCGGTCTTTCCCCTCTAGTCTTCTGGAATTATCCACCCAAAAAATGAAAACCCGTAAATGCTAGATAGTGATCGAGGACATAGACCCTATAGAGGGTTTCCATGCGACTCTTTCCACGGGATTATTCTGAATTACTTGGGTTAAAACCTGAAAATCATATCGATAAATCGAATCGATTACAACTTGATATTTTATTAGTCTAGATATATTTAGTATTTTATTTCTCTTTAAAAAGAGGCTAAGACCTTATAGAGGTGTCAATGCGGCTCGAACAGACCTTTGCGAAAATTTACAATTTTAAAGTTTTTGTCTGATTTAATCGATCTCAAGAAAATTTTTATTCATTTCTCGAAATGAATGATGTGAAAGAGAAGTGCATGAAAGCTCACCTCTTAATTCGTACAAATTACCTTCGTGGGCATTGTACGGTATAGCGATTAATTCATTTTCGTTCAGATGCCATGCTTAATTTAAGGAAAAATGAGAGTAAGAGGGGGGTGCTGTACATGATAACGAAATCTGCCGTATCTCTTCGAATTTGGAAAGCTAAGACTAAACTCGCAACATCTCGAAAGGGGGCACGGAGCGAAACTCAACCGGTGCTGCTGGCTTCTTCAAACGGACATTATGATTTCCCCTCAAAACGGGAAAACAACAGGCGCTCGAGCAGAGAGAGACACTACATAAAAGGAAAAAAGTTTTAGCCCAAAAAATTAAAAAAATAAAAAGGAAAAGAACGGGAGGACCGAGGCGCGCCACGTGGACGGTAGGGGCGCAGCTCGAGAACACCATCCCCTAAAGTTCCCGCCGACGTGGAACTGTCAGGACAGGAATATATATTTTTATAATGTAATTTCTTCTTCGGTGGTCTTATCAGGGCAGAAATTGGGAAGGGTATATTTTTGGGTGGCGTTTCGGAATCCCCCTTTTACGTTTCGGAGGATATCCATTGATGTCGTCGAACAAAGCGTAATAGGATTATAATATCTTATCCACCCTATCCAAAAAATTTATAAATAGGAAAATTATCGTTGTCCTTTTTTTGGGCTTATCTCGGCAGACAATCTTGGCCCACAAACTAGAGTCAAAGCACGGATCCCGCGTTTTTTTTTCTCCCTATTTTTGCGGGTCGTCGGAACGTCTTCTGCGGTTCGGATTTCCTTGGCTAGGTAGGCTTTAGCTACGCTGTCGGATTCCTTAGATTTTGCCACGTGCATCCGAACTTAGTACATGTGAGCACGTTAGTCGTCGCTAACACCGATCGAGTCCTTCGGAAGAAGTCCGCTCCGTCGCCTCGCGTGCGGTGTTTCTGCGATTTATTCTCTGCGGAGGTGGCCGGCCACCTCCGCCGGTCTTCCTAAGGGCGGCTAAGGAAAATAAGGAAAAGAGGAAAGAGAAAGGAAAGAAAAGGAATGATGGAAAAGAAAAGTGAAAATTAACGAAAAATCCAAAAGTATGTTTAAAATTTTCAAAAATGTCAATGTCAACGTTATTTATATTACGTAAAATGGTCCGCATCCATGTCGGTAACTTTTAACCTCAATTAGCCGAATGAACTCAACTGATATTGATATAAAAATGTTTATGACTAAATTAGTATTAATGCAATAGGCCTTTGACTTTTCTAGTATTTTTTTCCTTATTATATGGAAATGTGTTAAAAGCGTCGCGGCAAGTCATATATAAATGCGTTTTATTCATTTGTTGTGTATAAACATGTATTTGTAAGCAATTCAATTTATTGCGTCATGGCAATTCGCGAGATGGTGATGGATTCAATAATTGCATCGATCGTGTTGTGTGAACCACTTTATCGGGCATGTAATCAATGCTTTGAGGCGATTCGACGAGCTTACTAAGCACGTCGTCTTCATGTCATGACCTAAATTTCTAGAAAATTTGAACCTCAAATGAATATGTAAATTAACTTCAATTCATTTCTCCGATAAATAATTAACTTATCCCCAATTGTACAAGTAATTTAACCATAGCTAATATACTTCAAAACCTTCTATGCAGAAACCCATCTCCATTTTTGCTGCGCACTTCGATCCGATCCTTACTAGTGATCTTCATAAGCGTTAACCTTGTGCTCCTCAATTCCTAACCTAACAAATCTATAAAATATATTGGGGTAAGCTTAAGCTTTGCAAAGGAACTTCCTAAGTTTAAGGTAGAAGATCAGCTTACCATTCAACCTTGGTATCGATAAACAACATGAGCTCGAGCTATACAAAAAAACCATGTATGATAAATGCATAAGCAAACACTCTATCTTCACTATTATGATATGCTAGTGGAAACCATTAAAAGCATTGCAAGTTTATTCACTCAAAAGCAAGCATATGACGTATTATTTAATGATGAACCAATATTACCTAATAGCTCACCACTATACACAAGAATATATATTGGTAAGGTCATACTTATCAAGGAACTCACAAACATACACCATACTTGTCACTGGCAAGGACCATCTCGATTCATGAGACATCTTGACTAATGAGGCATCATCACCACCAACTTATGAGGGGCAAAATCATACATACCCTCTGCCACGCCTCAACCCATTCAACATGGGTGTCATCTACATTAACTATGATAAATACACCACTATATATCCATATGATGATGATCAACATACCATGACTACAAGAGCCATGTCATACCTTGACTATACAAGCCAAATCATATCATGACCACAACGGTCATATCATACCATGACTACAATAACCATATTATAATAAAATTTCATATCATATCAATCTCGTAGAGAACCATCTCATATGGTAGAATATCTGGCTAACTTTAAAGTCTCATCTACATACTTATACTAGGGAATTTGCTTTGTGGCAAATAGGCCGTGGCAAACATTTCATAACAACATGGCAATTGCCACGGACATATCAATAATGTGTAATTTATCATGCAATTAACGATACAATTAATTGCATGCACTTCAACATGTATATCCTCATTCTTTCCATGCCAAGCCATCATTATATAATCAAAAGCCATAGATAGGTAATTGATAACTTAGGAATGGATGCTCATAATTGATCACGTGAATATCAACAACTCAAATAATAGACCACGTGAGTAAAACAACTCAAAAAAAATGAATCTCGTGATTAATTGGCAACACTTAGCTAGTACTTTGATAACTTAGTCAAATTACAAGAATATTATTATCATCTCTAATTTCAATGTTTTCACATTTTCACTTAATCAAGCAATATTAATTAAATTAAACACCAATGGCCACTTACTTGTCATCGACAATATATGAGTATTTTATTTACACTATGGACATGCCACATAATTTATGAACTTACCAAAACAGGCGACTTCCAAATCAATTACACAATTAGGACCAATTTTGCATAGTTAGGCACATCGTCTAGATTAAGAAATTATCTCTCAAAATAACTTAAGTGCCTATCAAAATAAGGTTTCTCATGCTGTGAACAGCCCCCAGGACTTTCAATTTTGCAAATTCGTCCCTCAACTTGGTGAAATTACAAAGTTGCCCCTAAAGATTCTAAACTCATTTTTAATTGGTTTGATTTCCCTTCGTTAATAGTACTTAATAACCCACTAATAAGCACTAAAAATCATAAAATAACCCTGTTAACAGCTCCATCTTACTTCTGGAAATTTCGAAATTATCCCTAACCTTGTCGAGAATTTACCAAAATACCCCTTTTTATGACTAGTTTTACCAATTTCACATTTTTTTTTTGGGTAAGGAAACCATTTTCACATTTTTTACATACAAGTCGCAAAAGAGCCTTTTTGTAATCTCTCGAAGATATTCTAGGCATGAGGAAAGCTTTTGAATTCAAACCCAATAATCACAATAGCTTAACATACAATTATTGAAACTTACTCACACAAAGAGTAAAATCCAAACTAAACAAACAAACAATCAAGCAATCAAGCTCAAGAGTATTGAGTAGATCAACCTAACTTAGCTCCTAGAATTTTCACTTACCTTGAACAAAAACTTGGACAACTCAAAATCTTAATCACCTTCGAAGCAAAACAAACAAGAACAAACGTCTCTCAATCTTTAAGAAAACAACAAAACTAGTTTGATAAGAAGAAAAATGAAGTCCGTGAACTTTTACCTAGAAATACTTGAAAGATGAGATTTAAAGCTCAAATAACTCGAATTGAATGAACTTTGGAACTTAACAGAAATTTAGGGGAGCTTCACTTGTTTCAAAAGGGAAAAGAGAATTTGCACTTGAAGACAAGAAGATGAAGTTGCTTTACCAAAGAGGAGAAGAGAAAATGATTTTTTCTTCCTTCTTTACTCATTTTAAAGAATAGTTTCAACTCATGTTAATTAACTAGGGTTATAAGTGTGACTAAAGTAACTAGAGTTAGAACATTATGTCATCCATGACATCATGCATGGTGTAATTTGATAAGCGAAGTTCAACGTCACTATTTTAGAGCATGTCAGTTATTACTTAAGTGACAAATGGCAAGATTTTAAATAGAAAAATGAAGATATTTGATTAGAAAGAGAGAGAAAGGGCATCATTAGCCAAGCAAAAATACATAAATGAGGAAACATTATTTGAGTTGTAATAATTTCAAACATTAATAAGAGATGGAGAAGACGTTATGAGTTAAAATTTATAGATATTAATTGACTGAGTTTTTTTTTTTTTTTTTTTTCATCATACTCTATTTCTATTCTAACTCTCACTCTTAAACTTTTGTCCTGTCTCCTTGCAGGGCGTGGGAGTCAAAACCCACTTCTGAAACTATATCGTCGCCACCCCAGATAGATGCATGAATGATAATCATTTTTTGCTTTGTAATTATTGAAGGAAAAGAGTGAGGTCATGCAAGATGTAAACCTATAGGTTAAATTTATAGTTGAAAATGAGAGAGGTGTGGAGAATGAATGAGGACTCTTGGCTTGCAACCTCAAAGAGCATTACTGGGCTAGAGTTAAAAGAAGTGTTCTAAGGAATGATGCAATTTGCAAGTAAGAAATTATGAGATAAACTAAAGGATGTGGCAATCAAATTAGTGAAAAGTGGCTAATAAATTATGGTTATTAGAAACAAAGAGAATATGTGACAATTATCAATGCCCGTATAAAGAAATATGAATCTTATTACTATATAGCACAATGTACATAATAAATACAATGAAAATTTAGGATGTCAGAATTCAAGTCAAACATATCCAAATTCAACCATATCTTGACATGACGTGAAAAAGGCATGAATTTGCTAGCCTCGTCGATTTAATTACGACCATTAATATGCTATGTAAAATCATATTTCATGTTGGTACGTCATCTTCAGCAAAAAATGATAAAATAAAATTTAAAAAACAAAAAATAAAACATTGCACGCATTAGTGGGGCCTGAGAGGAAACCCGAAAGAAGATAGGCAAAGCTTCATTATCTTACGGACTGCAATTTCTAAGTCCAGCCCGTCACTTTTCAGAATCTCGCTATTGGCCCACCAACAAAGCTTGCACAAAAGTGAATTCCTACCTCCGATATTAATCATTTCCTGAGACTTTATATTAGTATTATTCTAATTAACCCGAACCTTAAACATAGCCAATACATCGTATTAGTATAAAATATAAATATCCGACATAATATCAAGACCTGAGGATTCAATGGCCGGTTATGTAGTTTATATTATTAAATCGCGTAGGTTAACTTGCCCCCAAATCATCGATCTTGCATGTCTGCATGGACATTTGTTTGTAACATCTACAAAATTAACGAATGAACATTACATTATCTAGATCCATTAATTTGCGAACGTTACGAATAAGGAAAACGCCTATGTTATTTTGATTACCTGCAAGACGAATGTTACCATCCATGCAAATAAATATCTCGGCGATTGCCAACAATATAATAAAAGCAACATTCTTAAATGCGACCTTCCAAATTATATTCCCTTTTTGTCGGACGAATGAATTATGGACATAGATTTGATTTTTTTTTCTAAACAATGAGCTTCTCGAAGGTTCAAGAAAGTGCTCGCCCAAAAAAAAAGTTCAAAAAATGAGAATTGGCTTTTTAATATTGTCTAAATATATAACATTAACATAAAAATAAGAAGTTGGAGCTCTATTACTCCCAACAAGTCCAACTAATTTTCAGAAAAAAAAATGAAAAGAAAATCCAACTTAATTCCCCAAGCATGCCACGTCATCATCTTACGGTTCATTGCCCAACTACTTTAGCACGTACATAAATACTAAATAGATCGTGTCTGAAAGACTCTTGAAGTCGTTAAATTGCCATCCAAGGTTTTCGTACTTTTTCGGCTTTTTCGCTGGGGGATCCAATTCATGCGGCACATGTCCGAAAAGTTGAATCTCGACCGGTTCTCCATGTCACATGAAGCACGTGGTCAATTGACCCCGGCAAGGGCGAAAGCACACTGCTTTCATTATTGCAAGGCCGCTAAATTAAATCCATGTACCGCACCGAATCGACCCAAATTGAATATGAAAAAAAAATTAATATCACAAAAAATTTTTATTTAATATATTTATGATAAATTTACTCAAAATTAAGTTGTTGATAATAAAAAAAAAAAAACCTCAAATTAGTACACTTTTGATAAATTTACCTAAAATTGATATATTTATAACAAATTTACCCTCTATTAGTTTTTTTAAAATTTCTATTGTCAAATTATTAAGTTGGATGACACGAAACAGTTAAGTGATATATCAATTTGAGATTTTACTCTTCATTTATTACAATTATACAAATTTTATGATTTTCTATGGTATTAATTCACTTTAATAAATGGTATATTTGTCATAAATATTAGCAGTCAAAAAATTAATTTGAACCCACCCCGCGATGGACGAGTTGGTTCGCACTTTGACCCTTTATCCGAGAGGGTAGAAGTTCGAAATTCTCACCCCCATTGCGCGACTTAAGTGGGGTCCCCCGCACTAATCTTTTTGAGTTCTACGTCGTCATTTCTTAATGCCGCCTGTACGGCGATTCCCGAGTCATAAAAAAAAAAAAATAATAATAATTCGGGATAAATTTATTACAAATATATTCGTTTAAGGTTTTTGTCATGCAAAGTAAATTTGTTATAAGTATATTAATTTATGATTTTTCATTGTATTAATCTTTTTTATAAAAAAAAGATTCGGATAATTTCGGCTTGGATCCTAACATCGTTTGTGTAAAAGGGCGAAAAGGCATATTCAATATCGCCCCGGAAAAGAAAAGCATATTGAAATTGTCCCGGCACGAAAGCTTCCGGGGTCGGACTTTCAGCGCAAGCGAAAGATGCTTGAATAATGGTGAAAGACAGAACCGAGTCAGAGGACGAAGCGTCCCTGTCGCTGTCCTCGTTGTTTTTTTTTAGCCAAACCTAATGTTAACAACACGAAATCCGCATCTTGGATTGGCCCGGGCCTTGGACCACACGCACTTACGTTTTAGCAAAAAGGGGAAACGTCTTGGACGGGAATGTTAGAACAACGTCGTAGACTGTTTTTTGGATATATATTTTTTTTTTTGGTGGGAGACGAAACTTGGATTTGTGTATAGAAAGTGCTCTTACAATTTGTTGTATGCACGGCGACGTACGTGACTTGGAGTCGGGATCACCGGGGCCTGGCGGGCTTTCGAAGTCGGTACGAAATCCCGAGAGTCCCGACCAATGTTCAAGAAGAAGAGTCGGAAGCTTTCAGCACGGACCCTCCGTTTTGAGAAAGAAAAGTATTAGCATGGATTCCAAATGCCGATGACTCTGATTGCAAAATTGAAGCCAAAGAGAAGGTGGTCAATTTGATAATTGCTAGACTGAACGGGAATGTCAAACACTGTATGGAAAAATTAGAAGAAAAGCAATGGCGTGTGGTATTAAATTATAAAGCGACGTGAAAAATAACAAATTAGTAAGCAAATATCTTTCTTTTTTCTTTCTTTTTTTTGGGAATTGGGGTGGTTATTATACTGATTGAAGGTTGCGAGGCTTTTGGGTCAGGTCAACCATGATACGAGACTGGAAAACGTGTGTGTGGCCGCGGAGAACGAGCAAGGTTGACCGAACGAGGTCCCGCTCGTCGGGGTTCTCCCTCTAGATGCTTCATCAAAAATCGAAAGCTACATATCTAAAATTGAAGACAGCTCGTTTAGGTGCCGGTCCATTTTGATGGGCCTGGGGCCATTTTAATGCTATGCACTGGCCAGTAATAATCATCATCACTGTCGTCATCTTAATAATGAGAGATAAGTATACTAGAAATGTAACGAAGTCTTAAAAATTTTTAAAAAGTGCAATTGAGTCATCAAATTTGTTAAATTAGTTCATTCGAGTCATTCTGTTAATTTTGTCAAACTTGGCTAACCAAAAATAAGATAGAGGGTGGGACAAATTTTATAAAAGCAAGCTAAATTTTATGTCAGTCCCCCCGCAATCAAGTCATTAGATTTGTACAATCGTTTTAGTCATGTCATCACCATATAAGATATTGAAAATAATAACAAAAAAATCATGTCGACATTTTTCGTTAACCAAATTAGATGGAATTAACGAAAAGATTTAACTAAACCAATTTGACGAATTTTATGACCTACTTATACTTTTCGCAATTTTTATGACTGAATTCTTGTTTTCGTACTCGAGTTTAGCCGTAAACTCATTTGAATTGTATTTGCATTAGAGCAAATAGAAATTGATCTTTTGTTCCAAGCAATGATTGGCTCAAACGGATTGGCCAAGCGACTAAACGTTAGACCCCGACGCGATGACTTTCATGATCGAATCGCCATTTTTTTCGGGCACAGATTATGAGCGAGAAATGTGATGAAGACAAATGGTGAACGTGGACGGAACAGGAACCGACGACTTGCGTGTCCGATGAAATCAGTTCAGGCCGCTTAATTCGGATATTTCGTGTTAAAAGAAATATATAAAATATAAAAAAATAAAAATCCGATCGCCGCCGGCTCTTGCTCAGGCAATCTATGGAGCCCCGATCCGCCTCCCGTGTACACCCGCGACCGTACGGCGTGCATTGCTTCGCGCGGTCCGTGGGGTGGGCCCCCCGTCAATCTGATCGGGGAGTCCTCAAAAGGCCCCGCGATCGTGCCACGTCAGCTTCACACCTCTTCCTTCCGATCGAAAAAAAAAATAATAATCACGGTTTTCTACTTTTTCTACTCTTCTTCGTTTTTTTAAACTTTTTTTTTTTGGTCAAACATTTCTTTAAACTTCACGCATGCATATTCAAGCATTACGCGAGTGCACCTTGACCTTAATAGATTTTCGATTAATCAGTGATTGTTGTTTCAAGATGAAGTTGCAAATGGATCCGAAAACGAAAAGAGGAAAGTGCAAAATCCTAAGCGTTGCTTGACCGGAGATTTGTCGGCGAGTGCTGGAGTGTGGTGGAGCCACCGGAGTGTGGCGGAACCGTTGGTTCAAGATTCCTGGATTGGGAATTGAATCGATCAAGGTCGGTTGAAAAGAAATAATTGGAATTGGGATTTTTACGGACCTAAACCAGCCAGGTAGAGCACTAGTTCTCGAGTTGAGCGAACCAAATGCATGCCCCCGACTTGACCCCTTAGCCAAAATCTTATTCCACTCATTGCAAAGTTTCCCTGACACATTTTCCATGAGAGTTAGGGTTAATTTATTTTGTGGAAAATGAATAATTTGGATAGCATATTCCTAAAATCGATTTATTTTATCAATTACGAAAATGAATGAATGAAAATATTTCTATCATCCACGAGAACTTTTTCACATAAATTATAGTTAATAATGATAATATTTTCCATCACCAAAATATCAGTGATATTTTTAAAATAAAATGATTTCTAAATCATTTATTTTCACGAAACAAACGGAGCCGATCGAAGATTTTCATCGTTACATGAATCGAACCCAAATTTCCGGTCCATAATGACAAACTCCTTTCACGTCAAGCAATTATTATCTTTCAAGCTAAAAGAGAATAAACAGCATGTTTAATCGAGAGCGTACTTAACTATATCGCGATCGTTATATCCCGCTCTTTCTCCACATCCATACAAACATCGGCGCGCCCGGATCAAATATAACCGGGACCGGCCGGAGCTCGAAGCGGCAGCAGATGCAGCTCCGGTCGATCATCGGAATATAAGGTCTCAACTCCAATGTCTTTTTTTTTTTTTGGGGAGCGGGGGGTGGTGTGGTGGGGGTGGTAGCAGGGGCAATAACGTCAAAGTACCACACTCTGTCTACATACAGAACTCGAACGCAGTATATAAGCCTTCCTCTTCCACCATCTCCGTCTCTCTCTCTTTCTCGCATGCTTCTCCTTCTTCTTCCTCCTCCTTCTCCTTCTTCTTCCTCCTCCTCCATCATCCCTCTCTCTCTCTCTCTATAACTTGACTCTTCATCTGCACTCTCGCTCCAGCCGTCGCCCCGTCGCGTCTCTCTCCGCACCACAACACAGGCTAATGGCGACGGCGCCGGTCAAGTCGCAGCAGCCCCTCCACAACTTCTCCCTCCCCGGCTTCCTCAGCTGGGGCGGCGCCACCTCCTCCCCTTCCTCCTCCGCCCACCCCCACCACAACCGTAACCGCCGCCTCCCCCGGCCCCGGCGGCTCCCCCCTCCTCCTCCTCCTCCTCCGCCGACCCCGCCGCCCCCGCCCCATCCCGACGACTCGGACACCGAATCGCGGCCGCCGCGCGCCGGATCACGCTCCTCCCGCAGCCCTACCCGCCACCCCGCGCCCCACGAGCGGCCCCCGCCTCCGGAGGGAGAGCGCCCGAGCCGCGCCGCCGCCGGCGGAGGCGGCGGCGGCGGCGGCGCGAGCGAGGACGGGAAGGCGGAGGAGGCCGAAGCGGCGCGGCGGCCGTGGAATCTGAGGCCGAGGAGGGCGGTGAACCCTCCGCCGCTCTCGTTGAGGAACGGCGAGGCGTTTCACGACGCCGCGGGGGGTGCGCCCGGCGGGGACAAGGAGAATAACGCGCAGCAGCAGCAGCAGCAGCCGCAGCCGCAGCCGAAATCCGGGCGGTTACGAGGCTTAGCGGGGGAGGGCGAGAGGAAGGAGAAGAAGAGGAAGTTCTGGATATCGCTGTCGAAGGAGGAGATCGAGGAGGACATATTCATCATGACGGGGTCGAGGCCTGCCCGGAGGCCTAGGAGGAGGCCCAAGAACGAGCAGAAGCAGCTCGATGTATGTTCTTCTATGTGGGATATTCATTCCTCTTTCGTACGATGAATTTTCTCTTTGTTTCATTTGGTTTTCGCTTGCAGATTGTCTTTCCTGGTTTATGGTTGGTGGGGCTCACACCCGATGCTTACCGTGTGGCCGAAGCTCCGGCCAAGGTCTCTCTCTCTCTCTCTCTCTCTCTCTCTGTTCTAGAACTTAGGATTATGTTGCTGTCTCTGTATGAACTTGCCATGTTCGAAAGTTAATGAGTTTCGTGGCCTATTTGGTTTCGACAATGAAGTTTGTGTTCATCACTTCTGCAGAGATAGTTTGCGCCGAGGTAGAACATCTTGCCCGTTTCCTGAGCCGGAGGTCTCTCTGTCTCTCTGTCTCTCTCTCAACCAAATTGTCATGCTCTGGAAGTTCTCGGTGTCTTCACCCTGCGAAATTTGATATTGAAGGCGTACGTCGCAGAGATAGAAGGTGTTCCCGAGCCAGAAGTCGTGATGCTTGAAGGCCTTTGGAGGCTCGTAAGCATCCGGCGCTTTCGCACATCAACTAGAGGTAAAATTTGGTTAGTAGGTACAGGAAAGGGAAAAGTATTGAATTGGGAAAAGGGACAAAGTTATTGTTCGATTTTTTTTGTTTGTTGATCTAAATTTACTTTCCCTGCTGGGTGTTTGCTTTGTAAAGAAGTTTGGTTTTTTAATTGTTCGCAATTGCAAGTAGTACATGTAAATCTGAAAATAGGGGCCGAAGATGAACCGGCAGAGCATATTTTGGGTAATTTATGCTATGATTTGTGCATTATGATCTCCCTTTAATTGTGTTTCGAGATACCATATCGGTTGAATAGATTGAACTTCTTTACAGGCTTCTTCATATTACTACGTATGCTGACACAACAAAGCAGAGTAGCGAGGTATAGTTCGGAAAATAAAACATCACTGTCCGCGCTTACTGCATTTAATTTGATTGGGCAATGCAGACCCATCGCAATTAGATTGTTGTTATGTATATGTGTAGGCTATTGTATGTATTATCTGTCTTGCATACATGAAATGGGTGGTCATGTTTGTATTTAGAAGTGCCCATCACACAATTAGAATAATCTCCCATGTGTCAATGTTCTTCATGTGATTTAAATGCTTAGGAGATTTTTTGTCTGTGGTTCTGTTGTTATCAGAAGTACTGCTCATTAGAAAATTATTGCCTTTCGCGATAATTTCTTGACGTCTATTAGGCATTCTCTTTTGCACAATTCCCTTTGATTTAATCCTGAGGTTCACTAACCTGCAGAAACTCTCTTCAGCTTTTGCAAATGGTTTTGCAAACTTTTGGCATCTATCGGTAGATATGATGACCAGCTAATGATCTTAAGGCACTCTTAGCTGTTTTGACTTCTTTCAGCTCTGTCTCTACTCATTTAATATTGGAATTATCATGTCGATGATCACAAATGAGTTCAGTCATGGGCATGGATATGTTCATGTGCACGACACTGTATAAAAGCTTTTTCTTCTGCTGAAAAACACTTGCTTAAGAAAATATACATACAACGGCACTTTTCAACTTCCATTGCTTTCCTTTAATCTGTTTCAGTTGAGAATTTTCCAATAAATCTGATTCCGCTTTATTGGAAGGCATATTCTTATATCTCCTTATGCCGGGGTTTGCTTAACATCGGTTGTTTTAGGTTGGAGCTTATTGAGCAACCAATAACCATGCTTGGAAATAGTGACGAACTTCAGGATCTTACCTTATTTGCTGGCTCTAGGGATGGCAGTTTTCATTCGGTCTCATGTTTCGGTGAGCTCTCGTGTCATGATGCCTTTTGAGGCCATGGATTTCTCTCGAGGTCCTTACAAAATCTATCACGTGTGGTGTCTTGATTACGTCCATGAATAGTTGAACTGTTGCTAGCTTTGCTAGAAGTGTTCTTGAATTTTAGACTTTTTTCGAGTGCGAACCGGTTCAGCCGGCTCAACTATTTTTCAGAGCAGTTTTCTGCAGTGGGACATTTCCCTAAGAGGCAAAATTAATGCCCATTTCATTATCCATAAGATAGATGATCCTCTGTCTCATCTTCACCATGTGATACCTCCATGCTTGATCTGAATCGTTTATGGCATGCTCACCCGATTGCTGAGCTATTCATCTGATTATTTAGCTGGAGATCTGAATCACTGCGATGACATGTGCCAGCGAGGCTTGAGTATCGGTTGCACATGTCGGTGTCTGTAACTTAATCGATTACTATGTGGAGAAATAAACTCCTTTTGTTCTTGTGCTTCCTCAAGATCTTGCTGACGAACTAAGCACAGTCCTCGTCGGCAAGATTTTGTAGTGTCTGTTTTGGGTTTCGGCAGCCGGATGACATCTTTGCGAAGAGAAACTGAAATTCCTCTGTTTGGAATTGAACTGCAGCAGCAAGCGGTAATGTTTGTCGGATGGAGGGTTAGAGTTGGAAATTTGGACGCCCCACACGCGCGAGATTTTATTAGCTTTCTGTCGCTTTCTGTCTGACCGTCAATGTCTCAATCTTATGGCCTAGTCTTTAGTTGGCCTAAAAAGAGAGAAGTTTTCTTATTTATTGCCAATGCTATATACCAGGCGCCCGTAGCTTTTATTGACATAGAATACCAGTCTCGAATCGTACTACTTTGAAAACTTGAGCTTGGAAATTTCGACGAAGACCCATTTGACGGTGATGTTAGAATCAAGCAGAAAAAACGATGTTCTCTCGAGTCTTCTTAGAAGAAAAAGATAAAACTCTATCTTGGAGCCTTGAATGGCGGAGTTAAAGTTGGAATCGTCTATATGCGAAACTTGATCTAGGTCAACACATGAGCATTTGAGTCTGGCTAAGATAGTAAATCATGCGTTTGTTATTTAAAGTCACAATGTGAGTCACTGTGCATTCGACAACTCTCGTGTAGCTAGCATACTTAGCCGATGGATTATTATGGCAAGCTTCTTCGTCGAACTCTCTAAAATGAAGGAAAAATGGGGTGGAGTCGTCTCTCTTTCATGGCAATAAAAAGAAGGGTATGGGGTGGCGGATGCGAGCATTCCCATCACATAATGCAACATCCTAATCAAGACAGGAAAAATTGTCCAAAAATTCCTAAACTTATTGCATTTTTTGCCAACGAGGTCACGCTCGCTGAGAACTGGCGAGAGGCAACCTTGTTGGCTTCATGCAGGTGAGGGATGACCTCACATGAGGCCAGCGAGGGCGACCTCACCCGAGGCCAATGAGGCCACCTCTTGCTAGTTCTCGATGTCGGTCGCCGGAGGCTAGGCAACTAGCAAAGAGGAGAGAGAGAGAGAGAGAGAGAGAGAGAGAGAGTGAGGCCACCTCTTGCTAGTTCTCGATGAGGCTGACCCTCACCGGTCGCAACTTCTAGTCGGTCGCCGGAGGCTAGGCAACTAGCAAAGAGAGGAGAGAGAGAGAGAGAGAGAGAGAGAGAGAGAGAGAGAGAGAGAGATAAAAAAATATAAAAAAATTTGTCATGTCGGTGCCAGTAGTGTCGTAGTAGAACAGTCGCGTCTACGTTAGCAAATTCCACATAGAATAGTCGGCATCTACGTTAGCAAATTCTAGCCAAAATTAACCGAATGAACTCAATTGGCAAAAAGTGAAAAAGTTTATAACTCAATTGGCAAAATTGAAAAGTTTATAACTGAATTGGTAAAAGTATAATAGATTTAGGAATTTTTGAACAATTTTCCCAATTAAGTCATTGACCACTCCATACATTTGCGAACCTCGCACCGTGCACGCCGTTGAGGTCGAAGCTCTCACTAAAGAACTCCAAGAGGAGGAGGGCGCAATCGTCGGCATACCGGTCTCTCGACCTTGGCAGATGCACGGTGAGGGTGGTTTATCGTCAGTCCAACCCAGCCGGTGGGGAACGAAATCTGGAGTCGTTTAGGGTCGATAGTTTAACGAGACGACCTGTCATTTCACCGGTAAGACCCAAGTCCGTTTATGTGGTTTACCCAAGCAGGCTCTGATCCAAATTCAGAGCACAAGTTCCTGTCGTGTTGGGCCGGCCTAAGTTAATCAGTCCTAACATTAACTTTCCTAGATTTTTGGCCCGAGAGAACCGGACTTTATTCCTTTTGTTTGAAGATTTCACAAGGGAACGTATAGATTTTTGGGCAAATCCATCTTTTCCGTTTTGGCATTCTTGATTTGAGCGATTCGGTCCTCTAATTTTCTTTTTTGTTCTTTCAAGTCCTAAAATGCTTTG
Source organism: Eucalyptus cloeziana (assembly GCA_014182715.1). NCBI lineage: Eukaryota > Viridiplantae > Streptophyta > Magnoliopsida > Myrtales > Myrtaceae > Eucalyptus > Eucalyptus cloeziana. The sequence continues at coordinate 26,982,702 of CM024637.1, forward strand.
ATTAGTGCAATTGAACGCTTTATTTGTTGTAGCTAATATTATCAAATTAGGGTTTTCTTTTTTCTTTTGTGATTTCGATATAACTTTTGCTCATTTGGCGCTACCTTGGCGTTGTGTGACATTTTCTGCCCCGAGGACCATGCCACGTCGTTAACTAATCTGAGGGTTTAGTGAGAGCAATTGAGCAAAGAAATTAATGTTGCAAACCGATAAAGTTAGAGTACTTGATCAAACAACATAAGTCAGAAGATTGAATTGCACAAAACGCTTAAATTTAGAAAATCAAAGTTGTACTTAACCCGTTAGTGGATCAAGAACTTGGGTGTTTGTATCGAAATCTTGACGACGGCGTGGCGGGTGGACCACGTTGGTGAATACATCTCTCTACAAATAAAGCAATTAGGAATCTTCAAAGTAAATTCCATTCCAATTTATTATCATTCCCGGAAATAAGATTCTCTTTTCATTGTTCGAATGATAAGACAATTTTCCCCTTCTTGTAGAATACTTTTCACCGACAAACGAAAATCGGTGATCGACAATCGTTCCGACCACTGTGACCGACGACCGACGACCAATGACCAATGGCAACAAGCGGTGACTGAAAATCTCATGTAGGTTATTTAGACAGTAGGGAAAGGGGAAAAAAATGTTAAGGTTTGGGGATTCTTGAATTGTACTCTGAGGTCGACAATTTAGTTATGGTTGAAGCTTTGCGGAAGCCCCTACCCGGATGGCCCATCATGACAAAATTTCCTCGGCCCATTGTGGAAGGGCTGCAAACAGAGTCGCAGATAGAGTAGCTAATTTAAGCCATTTAGGGCTCGCATGATAAAATTTTTACTTCTCTATTTCTCTATTTCTCTATTCCCTGGAACAGATTTGGAACAGAAATCCGTTTGGTAATGCAATTTGATTTTTTTATTTCTGAAACAAATTTCTATTCCATAAATAGATTTGAAAAATAAATCAGAAGCTAAAATTTTTAACTTCTCAATTTCTGGCCAAAAATCAATTTCTATTCCAGAAATTTTGTCATACTCACCCTTAAATGTTTTACCCCTTTTTTGGTTTGTCCACCCTTCCCAACCCCTTGGGATTTATTGTGTTTTGATGCCCTAAGTTTTGGCATTTTGTCTGAACTCTTGATTATCGATATCAATATCTTTTTCGATCAAAAGAAAATCGAAAGTTTCTTTGCAGATGCGCACCCCCCCCCATGCCATGATTAAAAACACACAGGAAAAATCGCTGAATCTCGTGGGGATTCCTTCCCCCATGATTTGGTGAGTAATGATTGTGATTAGGCAAGCAATTAAAGCCCCCTTAATCATGATGTCCCCAAGACAAGATTATTCATTGTCCACGTGCTCCTGCACGATCATTGCAAATGATGTAAGTAAAAAACATGATAATATGCCAGGCTAAATATTCCTTCGCGTTAACTGGACTTTGGTGATGATAATTAAAGCCAATTATTGAACCACTTGGGCTTAAGTGAGAACTTTAACCTTAATTAGGACATTACAGGAAAAAAAAAAAACATTTTAAATAGATTATCGGATTCGATTTCCCATTATGGTAGTCCATGAAACAAACTTTACCCTATATTAAGTATGCGAAATTAATTAGGATAGGTTTAGATCACAAGTTAACCAATATGATCTTCAAAAGTGAGATAAATCAAGTTAGTAATCTTAAATTATTAGGATTCTCTCTAGATTAGGACCTTACAAAAAACATTTAAAAATAGATCTTGTTGTCTACTATATTTAGAGGACAATCTAAACTAGTCACTAATGTTATATAGACGGAAATGAGCTTAACCTCATACTCATCAAATGATGCATCGCATCACAAGATTCTTATTACACACGCGAAATTAATGGTGATCGATTTAGATCGCGAGATATGATTTTCGAGAAAGACATGAATTGATATGCTAATCTTAATTTATTAGGATTCTCTCGATTATTGAATTGGATTTCGCATTTTGATGACCGTGATGTATTCTTGAAATAGAAGATACAGCTTTCGTTTCACTCCCTGTGAAAAAGATATAAGAGAGATGTCCTTGCGTCCGCACGTGTAACCCTATTCTCTATCTGGTATTTTCATTTATGATTTCTATTTTTAAATAGTCAACACACAAATGGAACTCGGACTGAGAAAGATTCATACGCCACACGTGCGGCCCACGTACAATTAAGTCAGAGTAGATTAATTTAAGTGATTATTATGTAATGACGACCTAAGCATGGATTTGTTGCCGCCCACTTAATTCCACATGGCGACCAGCTCGGCCGGTCACATGGGCAGATCCGAAGGCCCCACGCTAGACACCCCACCTGACCACCCGCAATTATTCGGCCCGGAAATATTCTTAGTGCAGCTGTTAAATAGCAAATTTTCAGGAAAGTTGGTTATTTAAATTCATAAATTTCTGACATGATGTGCATAATCGACAGCACTTATCTACACCGACGAGACCTTTTAACATAGTAAATCCAACGAACGCTGATTCAATCATTAATTATGTCTAATGCGTGGAATCGCGATCTTTATATTTTGAATTTTTTGATGAAATGACCCCCCGAAATCAAAATTAGAAGTGCCCCTATTCATGCCTTCTCTTTTTGGCCCCTCCCGATTACAATCACATTCACATCAAAGATTTCAAAACTTATCTTCACCGACTCACACCTTTAACATAGTAAATCGAACGAATGCCGGTTCAATTATAAGCCACATTTTGCGTGTCCATATCTATTAAGATCGTGATCTCTAGAAATGACCCTGAAATCAAATTCTAAGAAGATATGAAAATCGGAATTTCCCAATTTCTATTTCTCCCTTGAAATTTCAATTATATTCGCGTTAGGGAAATATTAGGAAACAATATCTAAATCAATTTGGATATCTTCGAAACAAATTCAACGCTCGACTTGGGTATCTCATTGCCGTCTCTCTCTCATCCCAACAATAATTAACTTGTCAGATTGATACGATATACAATTTAATTCTTCCTCAAGCCATCCAAAAGTCCTCCCCCCGCCCGTGCATAAAATATAAAAAAGAATGAAGGAACAGCACACACGGAAAAAAAAAAAAAAAAAATTGGAGACAAAGCGACAAAAGGCTGGGGGCTTTGACCGTTGACTGGATCCAGCAAAGATGCAAAAGAAAAGAAATTAAAAAAAGGAGGTTTGACCGAAAGCGTTCGTGGGGGGGGGAGAGAGATCGAGTGCGCACGTGTGCTCCGCTGTCCGGGTCGGGACGCATCGGGAGCGACGAGCCACGTCGGATCCAACCCACACGAACGTGCGTCCGGCCGAGGATCGATCTGGTCATGAGGAAGAACCCGCTTCGCAGCAAAAAAAAATTAATTAAATAAAAAGAGAATATTTAGAACAATTTACAAGTTACAGATTGAGAAGTTCGAAATCAAGGCTGTCCACCACTACGTGATGTCTCGTTTTTTTTTTTACATTTTTTTCAATGAAGTTCCTATGTGTTGATAAATAGATATTATTTTTAAAATTCAAGAATTCCACATCGAATCTCTCGACCATCTAGTTTTGAGTTTAATCTATATTTTTAATGAATCCCCTCTTTTTTTTTCATGAATTTTCGGCTTTAACCAACGTCATTCTTCTATTTGGACATTAAAAAAAAAAAAATTCTAGAATAACATATTGCGTATATTCAATGTATACAAATGGTTACCTTGATAGAATATTTATATATTGAGTCATGTATTCATTTAACAATTTAAACTTTCAAAACAATTCAGAATGATCCCACCAAAATCTCTATTAGAGCAAGAGGTTATGCCAGATTAAGCATGAGGGAAAGTATTATAATATTTAAATATTAAACCACATCTTTATCTAATAACTTAAACTTTTATAACAGTTGATAGTAATCTTATCAAATTTGATTTTTCTTTTATGTTTGTCATCTCTATCGATTATATGACCTTCACAAATTTGTCATCATCATTCATTTTTCTTCTTTTTCAACAAGCAACAAAAAAAATGTTCCTTTTTCCATATATTCATTTTTTTTATCTACCTCTTTATTCTGAGTAAAGGCAAATTATTCATAGCTGAATTAGTGTTTTGGAAAATAATCTTTTTTTTTTTTTGTGATCTAAGTTTATTTATATATCCAATCAAAAGAAGGTTTATATGTATAAAATATGCACAATATATACAATCCTATAAAGTCATAAAAGAAAATATGTGTATATATATTTTTAACCAGGGGTGATCGGGTCCAAGGTGAGTAGGGTCTAGACCTGGACCCTGTACCCGACTCTGTTATAACCGGTTCCCATTTTCTTAACCCTATACCCGACCCTGTTTGTATTGGACCTTGTACCCGACTTACCCAGTTTTTCTAATCCGGTTCCAAGATAAACCATGTTTTCACTAGAACCTATTTTGCAATCTCTCGATATCCTATACGACTTTGAATTTCATATTAATACACGAGAAAATAACATAATCCTTCTAATTTCTATTGAAACATTAATCATTTGTAATAAATAAATATATAAACTTTTTGACTAAACGAAAAATTAAGGATCCACAGGGCTAATTATGATAAATAAAATCATAAGGCAAAGAATTAGCAACAAACATGAGTCTAATATTAGTTTTATTCCCACAACTATTACATGAAACTACTCATTTATGCAAGCATAACTCCTCTTACAAAAGATAAATTAGGCAAGCCAATCCATATGATACACAAGAATTTGGCGGTGACGAACATCGTCCATCATTAGACAGTGCGAGAGGGAGCCGATGAGGGAAGGAAGCAAGTGAGGAAGAGAAATGACAAAGGAGAAGTGCCATGCGTGTTTGAGAGAGCCAAAAGGAAAAACGTCGTGTGATTGCGGAAGTAAGAATAGAAATCGGGAGGAAAAAAATGTTTTGGACCTCTACTTACAAAACCGGTCCGGGAACCGATTCCAAAACTGGTCCGAGAATTGGTTTCAGGTTGGGCAATCACTTGGAACCTGTTCTCGAATCGATTTAAACTAGTTTTGAATTTTGGGAATCGGTTCCTAGATTGATTTCAACGGGAATCGATTCCCAACCCTGTTTTCCAGGTGGGCCGGTCCGGTTGCACACCCCTATTTTTAACGAATCCCTTTTTTTGGTGAATTTTCGACTTTAATCAATGTCATTCTTTTATTTGGATAAAAAAATAATAATTAATCTAGAATAACATATTGTGCATATTCAACATCCACAAATGATTACCTTGATATAATATTTAAATATTAAGTCATACATTCATCTAATAACTTAAAACTTTTAGAACAATTGGTAATTGTTCCACTAAAATCTCTATCAAAGCAGGAGGTTAGTACTAGACTATGCATGAGGGAGAGTAATGGGATATTTACATATTAAATTACACATTCATCTAACAACTTAAACTTTTAGAATAGTCTAACTAAATTTGAATATTTTTTTTACGTTCATCGTCTCTATTGGTTATTTGATCTTCACAAATTTGTCATCGTCATTCCTTCTTCTTCTTCTTTTTCGACAAGCAACTGAAAAATGCTCCTTTTTCAAGATTTTTCGTTTTTTTAATCTACCTCCTAATTTTGAGTAAAGGCAGATTATTCATAGCTGAGTTAGTTTTTTAGAAAATAATCATTTTTCCATGATCTAGGTTTATTTATATATCCCATCAAAAAAAGGTTTATTTTTATAAAATATGCGCAATATATACAAACCTATAAAGTCATAAAAGAAAATATGTGTGTACATATATATATTTGTATGTGTGTATGTATATTTCTAACGAATCCTCTCTTCTTTCGTGAATTTTTGGCTTTAGTCAACGTCATTCTTCTACTTGGACAAAAAATAATAATAATAATTATCTAGAATAACATAAACATCCATAAATGGTCACTTTGATATAATATTTCAATATTAAATCACGCATTCATTTAAGAACTTAAATTTTGGAACATTTGCTAGTGATCCTACCAAAATCTCTATCGGTGTAGAAGATTAGTACTAGACTAAGCGTGAGGGGGTGATAGAATATTTAAATATTAAACCGCGCATTCATCTAATAACTTAAACTTTTTGATTTTTTTTTGACGTTCATCGTCTCTATCGATTATTTAACTTCCACAAATTTGTCATCATCATTCCTTCTTCTTCTTTTCAACAAGCAAATTTGATTATTTTTTTTTGTACATTCATCGTCTCTATCGATTATTTAACTTTCACAGATTTGTCATCATCATTCCTTCTTCTTCTTTTTCAACAAGCAACTGAGAAATGCTCCCTTTTCAAGATTTTTGTTTTTTAATCTACCTCCTCATTCCAAGTAAAGACAGATCATTCGAAGCGACTTAGTTTTCCATAAAAGAATCATTTTTCTGTGATCTAGGTCTATTTATATATTCAACCAAAGGAAGGTTTATATGTATAAAATATGCACAATCCATACAAACATATAGAGTCATAGAAGAAAATATGTGTATATATATGTATATTTTTAACAAATCCCCTCTTCTTTCGTGAATTTTCGGCTTTAGTCAATGTCATTTTTCTAATTGGACGAAAAAAAGAATAATTTATCAAAAAAAATATATTGCGCATATTCAACATCCACAAATGGTCACTTTGATATAATATTTTAATATTAAATCACGCATTCATTTAATAACTTAAATTTTAAAATAGTTGGCAGTGGTCCTACCAAAATCTCTATCAGAACAGGAGGTTAGTACTAGACTAAGCGTGAGGAGGAGTGATAGAATATTTAAATATTAAACTGCGCATTCATCTAATAACTTAAAATTTTAGAACAATCGATAATCGCCCACCAAATTTGATTTTTTTTTTAAACATTCACCATCTCTATCGATTATTTCACCTTCACAAATTTGTCATCATCATCATCATATATATATTTTAATGAATCCCCTTTTTTTTCGTGAATTTTCAGCTTTAATCAACGTCACTCTTCTATTTGGACGAAACAAAGAATAATTCATCTAGAATAACATATTGCGCATATTCAACATCCACAAATGGTTACCTTGATAGAATATTTAAATATTAAACCATACATTCATCTAAAAGCTTAAGTTTTTAGAACAATTGACAATGGTCCTACCAAAATCTCTATCAAAGCAAGAGGTTAGTATTAAACTAAGCGTGAGGGAGAGTGGTGGAATATTTAGATAGTAAACCATACATTCATCTAATAACTTAAATTTTTAGAGTAGTTTGTGATGATCCTAATAAACCTTTTTTTTTTCCTTTTAATGTTCACTGTCTCTATCGATTATTTGACCTTCAAAGATTCGTCATCATCATTCCTTCCTTTCTTTTCTTTTTTCAACAAGCAACTAAAAAATGTTCCTTTTTAAAGATTTTCATTTTTTTAATCTACCTTCTTATTCCGAGTAAAGGCACATTATTTGTAGCTGAATTAATTTTTTAGAAAACAATCATTTTTCTATGATCTAAGTTTATTTATATATCCGATCAAAAGAAGGTTTATATGTATAAAATATACGCAATGTATACAAACCTATAAAGTCATGAGAAAAAAAGTGTATATTTGTGCGTGTGTGTGTGTATATATTGCACTGCAATTTAATATCGGAACTTAATAATGCGGTTGGTGAAAGGATTTTTATTCGAGTATTTATAAGGAATCTCTGAATCAATGCTCCAGTTGTAAATTATGGCTTTGCACGTGCACGGGAGATTCACTCGATCGAAGTCAGGGGCAAGATGGTAATTTCGTCAGGCCACGAGTTGACGAGCGACTGAGGGGGCCCACCCGCCAAAACAGGCAAGTTCACGTGCTGCTCACGCGACAGAGAATGTTGCATGGGGCATAGGAATCCCCATGGTGGGGATCGAAGGATGGAATTGCAAGATTTGACCACTCATAATTGAAAGGCTTCGAATTCGACCAAAATCAATAAATAATAATAATAACAATAATTGAGGCTTCGATTGAAATTGGGCAATTTGGAGAACCCTTTTCAACAACTTAAAAAATCTTGAAATAAACAAAACCACTCATATCGCTTTTTCTAACGTGTTGGATTGTCACATACTTTCGACTATTTACAATTAGTCGATATCAATGTAGAATTGAGTTATAATCACATGACACTTGAACGAACAGGTCGGCCGTCTTTATTATAAATAAAACTTTATAATTGAACAAGTGTTTAATTTATAGAATGAAGATGTTAATGGTATATTTCTAAATGAAAATGGATAGTTGTGCCATTTTTTTTTTCTTTTTAATTATTCAATGCAAGTCAAATGAAAGATGTCATTGAAAGTGAGGGAAAACAGAAATAATTTTGACTTGATATAATTGTTTTTGACTATAAAAAATATCTTTTTTGAAGTAATATCGAATCATGCGAATCATTTCACATATAAGATTTCGTGGGATCACGACTAATAATTTTAAATTTTAAATTTATAAATAAAGATGTGATTTAATATTTAAATATCTCATCGTTGTTAGGGATGGGATATTTTTGCTTTGCATGAAGAGATAGTCAAATTTGCTTGCCCGTACTAAAAAAGGCAAAAAAAGAAAAAGATAATTGGGGAAAAAATTTTTTGAAAAAAAAAGATACGAAAATTTTTGACCACTCATGATTCAAAGGCTTCAAATTCGACCAAAAACAACAATGACAGTAATAATTGAGGCTTCAATTGAAATTGGCCAATCTTTTTAACAATTTTAAAATATCGAAGATAAACGAAAATCACTCAAACCACTTTTTCCTTTCAACGGCTCATGATTAGTCAACATCAACGTCGAATCGACTTATAGTCACACGACGCTTGAACGGATACGGCAATTGTCTTTATTCTAAATAAAATGTTATAATTGAACAAGTGTTTGGTTTATGATGTGAACATATCAATGGTATCTTTCTAAAATGAAAATGGGGAGTTGTACCCCCCTTTTTTGTCTTTTTAATTATTCAGCGGAGGTCAAATTGCAAGAGGTCATTGAAAGCGAGGGGGAAAAAGTAGTTTTATCTTTTTTAATTATCGACTATAATAATATCCTATTCTAATTAATATTGAATCATGCGAATTTATTTGTCCGTGAGATTTCGTGAAACCATCAATAACTAATTTAAAATTTAAAATTTACTAAGTGAGTATGTAATTTAATATTTAAATATCCCCTAATCGTCATGGGATAGTTTTGCTTTGCATGTAGGGATTAGTCATAGTCAAATTCGCTCGCCCGTACTTAAAAAGGCAAAAGAAGAAAAGGATATTTGTAAAAAGAGGAGAGAGAGAGAGAGAGAGGGGAGAGAGAGAAGGAGAAGATAGGTGGTTTTGATAATTGGGGAAATTATTGGTGGCGGGGGGACACGTGGGACAGCCTAGCACGCGTGCGTGGGGACACTCAATCATCGCCCGACACCATGTCCCTCTCTCTCTCTTTTCTTTCAACTCCCCTGCTATCCATCCCCCTAATAATAATCCCACACTGTCGTAATTAGTGCATCATCATCTCCTGTCCCCCGCCCGCCTTTTCTCTTCCTCTTTCCCTCTTTCCAAGAAAGCGACCATTTTCCCCCCCTCCTTATTTTTCTTTTTCTTTGCCTCAAAATAATGCGATAATCAATCGCCCGATGGGATGGTAAATTGCGATTAGCTGAGTTTCTAGATGAAGGACATTACTTAATAAAGAGGGTCGTCATCTTTATCGATCGCGTGTGGAGAAAAAGGACATAATATTGAGAAAACAACATTCTTTTCTTTATCTTTATCAACAAAAAAAACACAACGTTTTTTCTTTATTCGGTTCTTTGATGAGTACTTTAAATTCGGTTCTTTGAACACGAAAAATCTACTTGAAGCGCTTTGATGTCAAATTTCATCGGCACAACTCTTATTTCAAATTATAGTAGACCTAGATAAAAAAAAAATGTTATGGGAAAATCGACATCAAACCTTTGAGTTCACGAAAAATCTTATTTCAAATTACAATAGACCTAGATAAAAAAAAATGTTATGTGAAAATGTCATCATGCTGACCTTTCGAGTTCATCGGCACAACTCTTATTTCAAATTACACTAGACCTAAATAAAAAATGTTATGTGAAAATCTGACATCATGCTTACCTTTCGAGTTCACCCGCACAACTCTTATTTCAAATTATAATAGACCTAGATAAAAAAATGTTATGTGAAAATCTGACATCAGGTCAAAGATAAGTAGAGGTTCTACCATGAAATTAGTATAGAGGGGATGAATGGTGCGAACAACCTCTTAATTAACTATTGATAATCTCGATCGGGTTGCAATTATTGAAAGAATAATTCGAGCCTACTCTAAGTCGGGTTGGTAAGATAAACATGTCGTGCATTACTGTCGACGAGTTCCTAAACAGTAATATACTTTTTGTTGGAGTAGTTCCCCATTTCCAGGGAGGTGCAAGAAAATTATGCTCTTTTTCCCCCCTCTCTGGCGGCAAGAAGAGAGAAAAAGCAAAGGAGGCTGTTAATCACGCTAATAATTGAAGACCGAAGGGCTGCCTTTAATCATGGGAGGTTAAGTTAGTTTATTGACAACTGCAAATAATTATCATTAGCAGCTCCTTTTAATTGTAATAAGTCCCTTTCATTCCTAGGCCAGGGATAGGGGCTAGACCTGCGACGGGTATTGATAGAATCTAGGAAGACAAGGGAGGGAAATAGGGGCGGCTTGCTGTTGCGTAGAAAATGTAGGGAACCGTGTAATGTTTAATTATTGCCCCTGTCTCTCGATGCCACGAATTCCAACCATCTCGTGCGATTCCGATGAAGCCGGTCAGTCAATGATGATCTGGTTTCTGTGAAATTTGATTTGTTTTCGGGGCGAGAAATCCTGCTGCGTGATTGATCTTTCGAGGGAAGCAAATCTTTAACCTCGTGATTTTAACTAAGAAAACAAAGATGATTTGGTACAAATAAACGGCAGGAGATCCGTATTGGAAAAAGAAGAAGAAATGATAAGATATCTATAATGGAGATTCGCATCATTTTTGGTAAAAAACTCGTATTTTTACGTAGTTATACAATCTAATTTTTTGATGTTGATAATTATGAAGAAACTAGTGACTAGTTTGGATATAATGATAAACTTAAGATTAGAGTAAAGTTGAGTTTAAATAAAATAAAGTTTGAGGCAAAATTGTGAAATGACCTAAAGTTGCGGGTTTTTCTTAAGAAAGACATACAATAGGTATGTAATTTTTATAAAACTTATTCTCTCGACTTTGTCGAGGCACTTGATGATTAGATATCTTGAGATAATACTTTGATTTCTAATATATCGATTGCATATTATACAAAAAAGGAAAGTGTCTAGGAAAGAAAATCTTCTCACTAGGATGTTTGACAAATATCCCGCATCAATGATGACAGGTTTATTACTCGATTGGTAAGCTAACTCCATGATACACGGGACAACTGATTCTTCGCATTAGAAGCAATAAGAGATAACCCATCATTAGCACTTATGAGGCAACTATAGCATCTTGAAAATCTCGAAACCCTAACATTCACTTACTTTACAACTAGTATAGGATCCCATTGGATTTATTAGTCGAAAAATCACTAATCATCTTTCGCAAAAGACCATGTGACTTTGCCTTTTCTTCTTTTCTTTGTTTATTTTTTATTTTTATTTCCGTGCCCATGAGGAATCGAAGACGAACAACAGGACCCCAAAATTATCTTCGCCTCATGATTGCGGATCGCGAACAAGTCATGTTCGAAATGGACCGACCGGGCGCTGGCCACTGCACGAGCACCGTCATCATTGTTGTCGCGACCGGGGCCGGTCGAAGGTAAAATTCCCCATCCGATCGGGGGGTAAAATCGTAACCGAGCCCCCCCGGGGGCAACGTGGGACGAATTCCCACGAAAACCCGGGAGTGAAAAGATAGCCGCTAGCGATGCGCGATCCGCCGCCCCCCACCCGAGGCTCCCGCGCGCGGGCGCCACGCGGACGCATCCGACGGCTGAGGACGCATCGGGCCGGGGAGCATGCGCGGCACGCGCGGGGACGGAGAGTGCGCGGGGTGGGGGTGTGTTCCGTCAAATGATTGCGACGAAGTGGGGTGTCGGGGCACGGAGGGGACAGGGCGACAGGGGGATGGGAAATGGGAACGTGGGGCCCGCGTGCGGGGTGTGGGGCTCGTGGGGGGGGCGTGAGGGAGCACGTGTCGTCCAGCACGGCATTGCCGGTCCACGTGAGCGAGCGAGCCATCATCGGACGTGACCCGGAACTCGTTCCTCTTCAACCACGCCTAACCCTCGTCTCGGGGAACAAGCTCGCACTCGCCTTCCGCTCCCGCGTGAGCTCCACTCCCCTCGGGACTCCATTAATTCGAGGAAAATGAGTGATGCATATAATTATTTAAAAAAATATATATTTTCCCTATCATTCATTTTTCTTTAAAAAAAAAAAACAGAGCATATAAATGAAGACTGTATAAACCCGTGGAAAAGATTTTATATTCAGAGCAACCTAAAATGAAAGCTCATTTTAATCGTTTGAAATATGGATCTTTATTACAATATATATATTTTAATTTGGAAAGTTCCAAATTTACATCTAGAATCAATACCAATCACTAAAAAAAAAAAAGAAGGTAAATCGATAAAGGTAATAATACAAAACTATATACCAATCTGAATATACACTGAAATCTAAGATTCTTTCCGTCTCTTTTCCTATTTAGTTTCCATAAACTAAACTCTGGCTTTGCTAAAATTTTTTTGAGAAAACTCCGGCTTTGGTTCCCATGCGGTGAGTCCCACGCGCCGGGACTGAATCTCGAGCAAAACATTTCTCGTAACGAAAGGTTAAAGGTAAACGACAACCTTCGTCCAAGCACCCCCATAATGGAAAATCGCACAGGAAAATGATCATTGAGCAAATAAAAAGATTAAAAAAGGGGGTGTACGGCCCCCCTTTTTCCTTCCAAAAGAAAATTAGCATTATGAAAAAAAAAATATCAAAACGTTTCCAGTCAATTTTTACCCGATTATTATCAAATGCACGGGTAACTTCTTTTTTTTTTTTTTCACACATACTACGTACATCGCCGGAAATACGAGCTTTTAATTAGTTATTTATTAAAAAAAATTACTAATGTGATGGTGAAAGGTGTAAAATACGTGAAAAATGACGACATGGTCTGTAATTTCTAGCATTTGTCCTATTATAAATCCGTCCCCCCTCATCGGACGGCCCTCATTTCTCACCCTAGCTCAACTGATCTGGCCTTTTGCCCCTAATAATGGGGCACAAGAACCAGGAGTGGACCACCCCTCGTGATTACACAAATCCGATCTCAGCCGTCGGTTTGTAATTTGGTCATCTAGCGCGACCACTGATCATATGGGAAGTGGGCCCGCCGTGTTATTTTCAGTGGGCAAAGTTTTGGAATTATGCGGATACATCAGATACGGGGTTCTTTAATTGGGGGAGGGAGATAGGGATCTGCTTAGGTAAGAGTTCATTTAAGACTGTAGCTCACATTCCATGTGTGGGAGCCATTAATGCCGTTGGGATTTGGTCGATTCTGTTACCATGTGCACTAGGGTTTGGTGGGAGATTGCGCGGATGAATCCCATTAGAATCGTCTCGTACATGGAACCGGTCCAGCTGACCAGTCCAATCCGATCCACATGAATTTCCTCAGTCGATCAGATCGATTTCCTAAAATGATGCTAAATTTATCTCAATTGGACCCGATGGTTCGCACATATTTTTATTTCTTCGCTGTTATTTCGGATTCAGTGCTGCCATGCTATGGTCGCATACTGTAACTTAGGCGAATGATCGAATTCATAGTTGCTTCGTCGGTTGAAATTGATTTTATATTTGAAATTTCACATTCACTTACCAAAAGAAATGAACATACATGCTCGTGTAATTTTGTGGCATCATTAGGTCGGATTGCCACTTCAACCGTGGTCAAGGTCAAACTTGGGAAAAACGAAAAGAGGGCATACGAAAAGTCGAAACGGGACAAACCGAGTGGAGTCAGAATATTTTAGTTCTACTTTTTTCATTTTCTTTTTAAGGTTTTTGAGGATGTCCCTGCTGACAAAGTAGTCATGGCTCGACTTACACACCACTCTTCTCCTCCACCTTCTTCTCCTCCTCCTATATAAAACCTGCAAATCCACCACTTTCTCTCAGCCCCATCAAAACCCATTCTCTCTCTACCCCCCTCTCTCTCTCTCTCTCTGAACTTTCGCACGTACCCACCAAGAAAAAGGACTAAATCTTCAATCTTTCAGCCTCAAAGGAAGCGAAATCCCCTAGGAAGGGACGGGTTCTTGTTAGTTCCGGCTGCTCTTGCGGGCGTTCTCTGTTTTGCCTGGAGAAGAGGGAAATCGAGGGAGCATGATGGTGGAGAGGGAAGATCTGGGCCTGTCTCTGAGCTTGAGCTTCTCTGACAGCAGTCGGCCTTCCCAGCTCAGCCTCTCTCCTTTCGGGTTCAACCTCCACAAGCCATCTCACCGCGACTGCGAGACCTTCGCTTCATTAGGTGGGTGGCCTTCTCTTTGTCTGCACAGATCTCGCAGGGGGGACGAAAAAGGGAAAAAAGGGGGGAACTTTCTTCGTTTCGAAGTTTTCTGACCGAACGTCTCGCATGCAGATCGGATCTCGGAGGCGGATGCGCGGCCGTCTCTGCGGGGCATCGACGTGAACCGGCCGCCGCCGTCGATGGCGGACTGCGAGGAGCAGGAGGAGGCGGGGGTGTCGTCGCCGAACAGCACTATCTCGAGCGTCAGCGGGAAGAGGGGCGAGAGGGAGATGGTCAGCGGCGGGGAGGACAACGAGGCGGAGAGGGACTGCAGCCGCGGCGGCAGCGACGAGGAGGACGGCGAGAACTCGAGGAAGAAGCTGAGGCTGTCCAAGGATCAGTCGGCCGTCTTGGAGGAGAGCTTCCGAGAGCACAACACTCTGAATCCCGTAAGTTTTTCGCACGAGTTTTGGGTTTTCTTTTGGGGGCAGTGAGAAAAAGGGCGTTGTTTGGTCGCTGAGAAACTGAGGGAAAGTGCCGAGAAAATGATAAAGGCAACTTTTCTTCTTCTGCTTGTCTGGCTTTCCGACTTCCGAGTCTCCTGCCCTTTCTCTCCTTTTCTGCTCGGTAATTGAGGCTGTGATTGACGGGTTTTTTTCGTTTTTGTTGGATCAGAAGCAAAAGCTGGCGTTGGCTAAGCAGCTAGGCCTGCGACCTAGACAAGTAGAAGTCTGGTTTCAGAACCGCAGAGCACGGTGAGCAGAAGAAAAAAAAAATCCATTTCTTTGAATATTGCATATACCATAAAGCCGTGATCTTGAAATAATGGGATCTTTCCTTTCTGTACGTGGTTGGTAAATATTTTAAATGCGGTCGAACTTTGTTTATCTCCTTAGTAAAACACGGATGTGCAGAACCATTAGATGGAGATGTGCAGCATTTCTATCCGCACTGAACATTTACCATGTCGCTTGGATTTGCAGGACCAAGTTGAAGCAGACGGAGATAGACTGCGAGTTCCTGAAGAGGTGCTGCGAGAACCTGACGGAGGAGAACCGGCGGCTGCAGAAGGAGGTCCAGGAGCTGCGCGCTCTCAAGCTCTCCCCTCAGTTCTACATGCACATGCCCCCTCCCACCACCCTTACCGTGTGCCCCACCTGCGAGCGCGTCGGGGCGGCCGCCCCGCCGCCCCCTCCGGCGGCGGCGGCGGCGGCAGGCCCGCCCACCATCGGGAGCCCGTGCCCATGATCCCATGGGCCGCGCGGCCCGGCCCGGTCTCGCACGGGGCTCTCCGACCCAGGACGTGACTTCGGGGAGGACATTTTGGTCAACTCGAGGATGTCTTCATAGCCTTTTTAGGATGCAGTGCTGGCGGGGATGTACCTAAGTATGTGAAAAATGGTAAAAATATGGGGATGGGGCAAAAGCAAAGTCCAAAGATACGGTGGTTGGGATTGGGATATGGTGGGGTCTTTTATGTGATGTTTTTGTGGTATATTTGACCCTCTCTCCCGTACCTTGTCTCCACTCTCTCGTCTGGGTTTAGATCTGAAATCTTGACTTCCAGTCTTCATCGAATTGTATGACGACAAAATTCTCTCTGACTAGGGCCGACTCTTAAGGGAAAAATCTCTTTGCTTTGCACCATATTTACTCTGTTTCGTGAGCAAAAGCGTTTGCAGGGTCTTCGTTATCTGTCCCGAGAAGTTATGCAAAGATTGGTATGCAGGAGTTCTAACCAAAATTCTTGCGTCGACGCTATTCCTAGGATACTCGATTTCAGGAGTAGATCAATTTTCCAGGGATTATTAATGGAATGTCATCGCAAAATCGGGGAAAACTTTGCTGCTGCTCATCTAAAAACGACTTTACGAATCCAAATGCCGCAATTGGAAGTTGCCCGAATCGGCAGATCTCTCAAATGTTCCCTTGTGCTGCTCGGAAATGGCTTGTCTTACCAGAAAAGAAAACCTTTGGCGATGCGGAATTTCATGTTCCTTGCCTTGTCTCCGAGTCCCCCCCAACAGTCTTATCAAAACAGCCTGCTTCTGGCCGACATGCCCCTTTATGTCTGGCGAACTTATCGGAATTCAACGACCAGGAACAGAAGACGAGAAGAATCACCCTCTCCTTTTCAAATTAGGAATCATTGGATGGTTGAGAATTCGGTCACAAAATTTACTCCCGACATATTTGTCATTGGTCCAGGGATGAATGCGTATATATATTTTAAACAATGGCGGTGGATCTAGCAAAATAATTTATGAAGTTATGAGCGATTTGTCTTTTGAAAGGGAGTCATGTCGGGATTTTACTTGTCCATGGACGAATCTGTCGTCATCCACTACTAATGGAAAATGAAATCTTTTTGTTAGAGAACATTTCCAACGATATGAATTCCAAGTGCACTCGGAGTGTGATATGACCTTTGATAATCAATTATCGGCACGGGTTGATGTTATCATCTTGAAAGAGATAAAAGCAGCAAACAATAATGCGTAGCGTGTCCGGGAATACTTAGAAATCTATCTTTTCTAGGGAGAGGGGGTCTGCACTCGAGTAAAATGCAACCCGATTGCTGCCTTTTGCGCTTTTTTCTAATTCACGTTTGCAAATTGTGCCTCTCCAATCATGATTTCACGTGAAGTTCCTAGGATTAATCATTCGATAAGTGACCACTAATTACATAAGTAAAAGCAGCATGCGAATGTTGACGAATACGAGGCCTCGACCAATCAATCTGGAAAAGCATCTCTCGCATTGAGAGCGAAACACAAGCGATCGCTTTTGGCCTAGAACATAGAACAGTAGCCGACCGCCATTTTCTAGAGAACGCCAGGCACGAAGCGAAGATATCATTCGCTGAACACAGTCCATTCATACTACGATAAAGAACGATACGAAACTGTGTAAAACGACTTAGCAGGCTGTGCATTTGCGCCGGTAGCTTCTCTCTTACTCAGAAACGTGGATGGACGTCACGTCCGTGTGTTTTTAAAAAGCTGCGGACCGAAAAGCAGCATCCACAATTTTGGGAATTTGGCATCCACAATTTTGGGAATCTGGATTCTCGCTGGTCTCTGTTTCTGTGCAGCGATGTTCTGCGAAGCGGAGGTGATTACCGCCATTCATAGTCCTAACTCGTAGTACGGAATTTGCGGAAATTCTCAAGCAGTAATCATCTGGTCCTAACGAGGCTTAAGGGAATAGACATGTCCTGAGCAAAAGTGGAAAGAAAGATTCACCCCACGCCTCAGCTGTGATTGTGCCGTTGCCCGATCGTTTTTGATTCGAGAAGAGTCACCGCCTCACTGTGCCGCGATGCTCTTAGCACTCCATTTTCATTTTTTCACGAGAGAGAGAGAGAGAGCTACTCTTGTCGTCTGCTTCACTTCATGGCAGAAGCTTGACGATGAGTCAAGTCTTGTTCTGTTCTCTCCATCTGCTTTCATTTTGAATTCTGTCAGCCAGTCCTCGTCGCTCCTCAACGGCCATGTCGTTACCTTCACACACAGATCTCTCCCTCCTTGTGGTCTCCGACCCAATCCCGACTGTCCAGGTCATCGAAAGCATCATCCCTTCCCTGCTTTCCCACTTCTCTCAAGTGAAGCAGCGACTTCCTCACCGGAACAACGACAAGGCCCAAGTCCACCGGAAAGCTGACGACTTTCATGGCGACATCAGGAGAACGAGGAGTTTGCCCGTCGAGAGCCGCAGAGACGGAAGCAGCAGCAACGACAGAGGAGGCAACTCCAGCAAGAGTAAGAAGAACTCGAAGAAAAGCAACAGCGACGGCAAGGAAGCTACTGGCGATTCTCTTCAAGATGATCATCTGTGTTATCAGATTGAGAGGCTTATCAGAGACCTCAGTTATGTCAAGGACGCGTTGGACAAGAATAGGAAGATCGAGGACAGTGTCAGCAAGCTGATCAAGACGCTCTTCGAGCGAAGCAAGATTGCGGCCTTCCCAGGTTCAGCGCAAACACCTGGGGCTACCCACGGCAATTGGGGGAGGATCCGAGACCAGCTCTCTGAACTCGCCGAAATAGTTACAAAGTTGAAGCTTCATATCCCCCCTTCCCACGAGCTATTGTCCTCGACCTCCGATGCTTCCAGGGGCAAGCAAGTGGCGGATGAGTTTGGCGACAATAAAGAAATGCCTGACTTAGCGGTAGAGCGGAAGTTCCTTGGTAGTTCGGTTTATGAGGACTTACGTTCCATCTATGAGCAGCTTGATGACCGATCAAAGTTGTGTCTGCTGTGTTTTGCTGCGTTTCCTGAGCATGCTAAGATCAAGAAGAGGGTCATGTATCACTGGTGGGTTGGAGAAGGGCTAATTGACCCTTCAAATAGTAAAGACAAGTCAGCTGGCGATATTCTGAAGGAGTTGGTGGAGATGGGTTTCATTCAAGCGGTGTTCAAGAAGCGAAAGATGGAGACTAAGAGTAAAAACTATAGGATGTTACCGCTTATACGCTCTCTGGTGGTGATTCTGGCCAAGGAAGCGGAGTTTTTCGACTTTGATTCCAGGGGTTACCCCACACCGAACTTCTCGAAGTGTCTTAGGTCTTGTTTGGTGAGATCAAAAGAGGCTTCCTTGCAGAAGGCGATAGAAGGGTCGAATTTGGAAAAGCTGCGTACTTTATTTAATGTCAACGAGCCTTACCTGGGTATCAAGGTGGAATGGTTCTCAGACATGAAAAATATAAGTTCTATCTCACTGGGAAGCTGGCAGGGGTCAAAGAAAGAGCATATCGAAGTCGAGAACACAGAATTCCTCCGGGCCATGAAGAATATGAAACATCTGAAGTTATTAAGCCTTCAGGGTATATCTAGAATCACTGAGCTACCCGACTCGATTGGGAAGCTTTATAATCTGAGGATTTTGGATCTTAGAGCTTGTCACAACCTTGAGTCACTTCCGGATGAAATACGTTCCCTTAAAGAGCTCGTAGTCCTGGATGTTTCTGATTGCTACTTGCTTGAATACATGCCCAAAGGGCTCGGTTCACTTGTTAAGCTTGAAGTGCTTCTGGGGTTTGTGGTTAGTGATCTCAAAAGGGGAAGCTATTGTACTGTCAATGACTTGGCCAAGCTCAAGAAACTCAGGAAATTGGGCTTTCGCACAAGCAGGAAGTCTTTCCCAACAGAGAAGGAGTTGAGGACTCTTCAAGAATTTAATGAGCTTCGCAAATTGACAATCGAATGGGGTGAGAATTCTATCTCAGAAAAGGATAAAGGTACAGAGTCAGCCACTGATGACCCAATCAAAAGCAAATGCATCGCTGAATTACTTCCATTCAAGAAATACGCTACCCAGAAACCAACAGCCGATGAGCCGAAACTTTTCGAAAATCTGGAGAAACTAGACCTGCTTTGTTACCCTTCCACCACACCACCTAAATGGCTAATGCCCGAGAAGCTCGAGAAGCTCGAGTCTCTTTATGTCAGAGGAGGCTATCTCCATCATTTGGGTCAGGTTCAAGAAGATAGGAAGTGGAGAGTCAAGACTATGCGTTTAAAGTATTTGAAGGAGTTGACAATGGATTGGAGGGAAATGCAGCAATTATTTCCAGATTTAGTGTGCTTGCAGATGATTGATTGCCCGAGGCTCACCTTGTTCCCATGCGACAAAGATGGAGTGTGGCTGAAAGAGCAGTTTCCTGAAAGCAATTACAAGAGATTGACATCGCAAGCATGAATACTAGCAGGGGCAAGGTCTTGGCAAGCACAGAGTACGTCTGACAGCTCTTTCTTTTTAAGGTCTTTTCTCTTATGAAATTTTCAGAAGGATTGATTGCATGCCTTCTGATTTCAGGTTCCTGGTAAAGTTAATTTCACTGTATATATTCTATATATCTGCGTGCGTGTGAGATGGTGAATATAATAAACTTGCTGCTCGTTGCGGAGAAAGCTAAGTTGGTGATACTGTTATTGGAAGGAAGGAAAGTGCAGAAAGCTGCAAGCATGTCACCCATGGCACGGAGTGAAATGAACATCTTAGAAGATGTGGCCCTTGTAATGATCATCACCGTTCGTGAACTTCCTTTCCATTTTCATCTTATTGCATAGTTGAAGGTGTTTGTATGTACTATTCATCTCCGTAAGATGACGAGCACACTTATATGTTTTGTTGACTTCTGCTCTCCTGAATAATAGCAGGTCATAAATTTCTCTTTGTTCCTATCTTTTTCTTTCCATACAAATTTCTTGTATGCCCTGCCCCTAACTAACCTTTGATAAGCTCTAACTTGCGACACCAACATGTTCGAGTACACAAACTGGATTCCATCCGCTGTTGTTCCAGTGAAGACCATGCAAATTTTTCCCCCTCATAGGTTATGACATTTCGAATAGCTGGAATATGATTGGGGAAGGACTAATTGCCAGAATACAGCGCATCATCCGAGCAGAACAAGCTGGCCATGTAAAATAACCTTCAATTCTTGAATCTAATCAATTTGCATCATCTTGGTTACCCGTAAACTGTGCTTGGAATCCCAGATGGCACGGAGTGAAATGAACAAGAGTAATCAGGCCCAACGTATGAGAATCCGTAGACAATAGGCCGGAAAGATAGCAATCAACAAGAAAGGTGTTGAAGGGCAGGACATCAGAAAACCAGCTGGGAGGAATGAGATAAGAATAAAAGTAGTTATGAGGAATTGCTACCAGCGAGAACACATATGAGACAAAATGATTATCGCTATGGAACTGAAACTTCTAGAATAATTCAAAATTGAAGTGGTAACCGTTGGAGAGCAATTACTCGTAGGATCTCACTATAAATAGCCAAAGACGTATTCGTGTAAAAGACTTTTTGCCAAAAAATCAACAATTGAAGACATATTCAACTACTTACCTTTTCCTCTCTTGCACTTTTACATTCAATTGTATATTTACCTTTCTCCTGTTTTCTTGTATATTGATTGCTTGTAGTATAGAAGCTAGTCGCTTCCTTTCTGGAATGACACAAAATCATTTCAAACAATAAAGCTGAAGCTTTGCCCCTTTGATGAAAGATATTTGTCGATGGAACCCTTTCCCAATGAACATCTTTTCAGCATGCTCTGTAGAACCATTGTGTTCCGTTCCTAGGAGGTGTCAATGGCAAAAATAAGGAATCATGAGAGTTGCTCCTTCATTGGCGAAGATAATTCGTCCTTGCAATGCGTGGGAGGGAGGACCATCTGTTCCGAGAATTCCGGCCAAAATGCAGACTTTGTTGATGATGTCCACACAAGCAGCAATTCTGGAGACATTTCTCAAGAATTGTCCAAAGATCAGAGAAGGAATTGCCCCAGATTCATCGATATTGGCCACCATGAGAAGGATGTTTGAGGAACAACAAAATGATTTGACCAATCATATGACTAATCATTTGTCTGGTGTCTTAAGTCCTCTGCCTGCCAATCTAGTCACTGAATTGACTTCGAGAATGGGATCGTTGAATCAAGCAAATGTGGCCTATGGGGGTCAAACTAGTGCTATGCCACCTCCCATACAAGTTCCGGCCTAACCTACTGTCGTAGACGGGTCGAATCTCATGCCGCCAGTTAGGAGTCTGCAGAGGGTTGAAGGTGTAAATGACCAGACTTAAGGTAGTCAAGGCGATCGAACTGGCCCGATTGGGACAATAGTCCCGCTTGGAACAATACCGGAGACTTCAAATGGGACAAATCTAGGGAGAGTGATCGGTAATATCCCGAACTCGGGGAATAAAGCGCAGACAGGCAACTGCTTCCAGAGATCAATTGGCTAGGGGGCAGCAATGCATTACCACTTGCCAGTATGGTGAATATTGGATCGATCCCTATACCGGTCTTAGAATACCAGCCTTATCGACCGTAAGGAGGGCCTAGAGATTCTGGTGCTTGGTCCCTTTCACCACCTATGGTGCAGTTTAATCAAGGGAATCAGGCGCTGTGCTGGATTTTATGAGGGATTAGCGAATGATCGAATAAGTCACTTGCTTGGTCATGCAGCGTATGAGCCTAGATGGAGGTATCCCGAGGCATGTTTATTGCAAACCATACCCAAATTGGGTTGATTACATCCCATATCCCAAGGGTTACAAGACCTCTGAGTTTACTATCTTCACTGGCGAAGATGATCAGTTGATGGTAGAGCATATTAGTCGATTCATGGCATAGTGTGGGAATGTTAATAACAATGGGAGGATGAGGTTGTGTTTATTTTTTCTGTCGTTATCAAAGATGGGTTTTACTTACTATACAGACCTTCCCACAAATTCGGTTTACAATTGGGAGGAAATGGAGAATAAATTCCATACTCAGTTTTATTGTCCAATTCTTGAAGTAACGATATCGGATATAGTCACCATTAAGCAGTTTAACAATGAGACAATGGATCAGTTTGTCGCATGATTTAAGAAAATGAGAAATTGATGCCTGTTCTTTCTCCCAGAAAAGGAGGTTGCCAAAATGGCCAAGAATGGTCTAAAATTTGCCTTGAAAAAGCGCTTGGCTGGACAGAAATTTACAGATTTATTTTCATTAAGTGCCACAACACCCAGTATGAGAACCTTGGAAAGGAGAAAGACAAGAAACCATATTGGGATCACAAGCAGAATGTGGTGATGTCTGATTTTGAAGAAGATTCTAAAGATGAAAATGCTCAGGACGATGCTGTTGAGATTGCGACAGTAAAGATGATCCTTGATAAGCCATATGTCTGCCAGGCCTTGAAGCTTGCAGTTATGCAGTTATGCTTAGGGCTAAGGACACATAGAGGTATTTGTTCGATGTCAATCAATTTAGATGAAATTTTTGATCTCTTGGTACACAATGGGATTCTAAGATTAATGCAGGGTCAAACCATCCCAAGTAAAGAAGAAATAGGCAATAAGAGATAGTGCAAATGGCATTACTCTTGGAGCCACAATACCAATTATTGCAACGTCTTCAGGAAGACAATATAGGAAGCAATCCGTCAGAGCAAAATCAAGCTGAAGAAGGGGACCGAACGATGGAAATCGATTCGGATCTTTTCCCGCAAATGACCGGGATGGTGTTAGCGGCTGTTAGAGGGCACCCCAACCGAAGAATCCTTTGTCAGAGGTGTCGAAGGGAAAATGTTCGTGTGCATTTTAAAAAGAAGCAAAAGAGAAAAGAAGCAAAGCATGTACAAACCTCATGAGAATCTTCCGATTGAGTAGCCTGTTCTCCCCAAGCATCTTTTGTGTTCTAATAAACAAAAGAAAAAGAAGCAAAGCATATAGAGCCATTTGCTTGAGCTATGTATAACTGTATGGTAGAATAAATAAAGAAAATGATAAATGAGAGTGTAGAACGCGAGCTTGAGATCGACAAGCTTGAGATTCGCTCGACAACGGCTGACACCTAATGAAAAAGAAAAGGATGGAAAACAAAGAAAAGAAAAAAAGAAAAGAAAAAGAAAAGAAAAGAAATAGAAAAGAAAGAGAAAAGAAAAGGAAATTAAAAATAATTCAAATTAAAAAGAAAAAAATTAAAAAATAATTCGAACAAAAAAAGAAAAGAAGAAAAAAAAAAGGGGAGGATGAAGTGATGATTTATAGAAGTATGAGATAAGAGTGATCAAGTAAAGAATATGTTTTCCTTTAATTTAAAAGACTTTTTTTTTTTTTAGAAAATATTTTCTCCAAGGAATTCATTTCTCGTAAACAAACGTTGAAAAATCCTAAAATAATTTCCCGAAAATTATTTTTCGCGAAACGAACGCTTTTTAAATACAAAATCGCCTTTCACAACCTGGTAAGTTCGACCCTTATTTGAGACTGATATGATCACTTTAGATTTTTATTTGAAATAATATTTATTTCAGGTCATTATTTGAGAAAACGAAGGTATTTTTTTTTTTTTTTTTTATAACTTTATGTCCTTATTCGAAAAAATGAGGATATTTCATGTCATTATTTGGAATTTTACAGAAGTGGAGGTGATTATCGTCATTCAGCCATTCATTGTCGTGATTCATAGTTCCAGATATTCTCAAGCTGTACTCATGGGGTCCTAACGAGACTTAAAGGGAATAGACATGTCCTGACTCACTGACTCGCTGTGCCGCGATGCTCTTCGCACTCGATTTTCATTTTTCACGAAGGATGAGTTGGAGTAGGAGACTCCACGCGCGCGCGAGAGAGAGAGAGAGAGAGAGAGAGCTGCTCCTGTGGTCTGCTTCACTTCATGGCAGAAGCTTGACGATAAGTCAAGTCATGTTCTGTTCTCTCCATCTGCTTTCATTTTGGGTTCTCTCTGTCGGCCAGTCCTCGTCGCTCCTCAACAGCCATGTCGTTAGATTCACACACAGATCTCTCCCTCCTAGTGGTCTCCGACCCAATCCCCACTGTTGAGGCCATCGAACGGATCATCCCTTCTCTGCTTTCCTATTTCTCTGAAGTGAAGGCCCAAGTCCACCGGAAAGCCGGCGGCTTTCATGACAACATCAGCAGAACGTGGAGTTTGCCCGTCGAGGGCCGCAGAGACGGAAGCAGCAGCAACGGCAGAGGAGGCAACTCCAGCAAGAATGAGAAGAATTTGAGGAAAACCATCAGCGACGGCGAGGAAGCTGCTAACGATTCTCTTCGCGATGATCAGGTGTTTTATCAGATTGAGAGGCTTATCAGAGACCTCAGTTATGTCAAGGACGCGTTGGACAAGAATAGGAAGATCGAGGACAGTGTCGGCAAGCTGATCAAGACCCTCTTCGAGCGAAGCAAGAACGCGGCCTTCCTAGGTTCAGCGCAAGCACCTACCCATGGCAATTCGGGGAAGATCCAAGATCAGCTCTCTGAGCTCGCCGAAATAGTTACAAAGTTGAAGCTTCATATCCCCCCTTCCCACAAGCTATTGTCCTCGACCTCCGATGCTTCCAGGGGCAAGCAAGTGGCGGATGAGTTTGGCGACAATAGAGAAATGCCTGACTTTGCGGTAGAGCGGAAATTCCTTGGTAGTTCAGTTTATGAGGACTTACGTGCCACCTATAAGCAGCTTGATGACCGATCAAAGTTGTGTCTGCTGTGTTTTGCTGTGTTTCCTGAGCATGCTAAGATCAAGAAGAGGGTCATGTATCGCTGGTGGGTTGGGGAAGGGTTAATTGACTCTTCAAATAGTAAAGACAAGTCAGTTGGTGATATTCTGAAGGAGTTGGTGGATATGGGTTTTATTCAACCGGTGGTCAAGAAGCGCAGGATGGTGACTTCGAGTAAAAGCTATACGATGTTACCGCTTATACGGTCTGTGGTGGTGAATCTGGCCAAGGAAGCGGAGTTTTTCGAATTTGATTCGAGGGGTTACCCCACACCGAACTTCTCAAAGTGTCTCAGGTCTTGTTTGGTGAGATCAAAAGAGGCTTCCTTGCAGACGGCGATAGAAGGGTCGAATTTGGAAAAGCTGCGTACTTTATTTAATGTCAACGAGCCTTACCTGGATTTCAAGGTGGAATGGTTCTCAGGTATGAAAAATATAAGTTCTATCTCACTGGGAAGCTGGCGGGGGTCAAAGAAAGATCATATCGAGGTTGAGAACACAGAATTCCTCCGGGGCATGAAGAATATGAAACATCTGAAGTTATTAAGCCTTCAGGGTATATCTAGAATCACCGAACTACCTGACTCGATTGGGAAGCTTTATAGTCTGAGGATTTTGGATCTTAGAGCTTGTCACAACCTCGAGTCACTTCCGGATGAAATACGTTCCCTTAAGGAGCTCATAGTCCTAGATGTTTCTGACTGCTACTTGCTTGAATATATGCCCAAAGGGCTCAGTTCGCTTGTAAAGCTTGAAGTGCTTCTGGGGTTTGTGGTTAGTGATCTCAAAAGTGGAAGCTATTGTACTGTCAATGACTTGG
Source organism: Eucalyptus cloeziana (assembly GCA_014182715.1). NCBI lineage: Eukaryota > Viridiplantae > Streptophyta > Magnoliopsida > Myrtales > Myrtaceae > Eucalyptus > Eucalyptus cloeziana. The sequence continues at coordinate 27,009,130 of CM024637.1, forward strand.
CCAAGCTCAAGAAACTCAGGAAATTGGGCTTTCGCACAAGCAGTAAGTCTTTCCCAACAGAGAAGGAGTTGAGGACTCTTCAAGAATTTAATGAGCTTCGCAAATTGACAATTGAATGGAGTGAGAATTCTACCTCAGAAAAGGATAAAGGTACAGAGTCAGCCGGTGATGACCCAATCAAAAGCAAATGCATCGCGGGATTACTTCCATTCAAGAAAGGCGCTACCCGGAAACCAACAACTGACGAGCTCAAACTTTTCAAAAATTTGGAGAAACTAGACTTGCTTTGTTACCCTTCGACCACGCCACCCAAATGGCTAACGCCTGACAAGCTTGAGAAGCTCGAGTCTCTTTATGTCAGAGGAGGCTCTCTCCATCATTTGTGCCAGGTTCAAGAAGAGTGGAAAGTCAAGACTATGCGTTTGAAGTATTTGAAGGAGTTGAAAATGGATTGGAGGGAAATGCGGCAATCATTTCCATATTTAGTCTGCTTGCAGATGGTTGATTGCCCAAGGCTGACCTTGTTCCCATGCGACAAAAATGGACTGTGGCTGAAAGAGCAGTTTTCTGAAAGCATTTACAAGAGATTTACAACGCAAGCATGAATACTAGCAGTGGCACGGTCTTGGCAAGCACAGAGTACGACTAACAGCTCTTTCTTTTGGGAAATTTTCAGAAGGATCGATTGCATTCCTTCTGATTTCAGGTTCCTGGTAAAGTTAATTTCACTGTACACATTCTACATATCTGCGTGCGTGTGAGAAGGTAGATATAATAAACTTGCTGCTCCTTGTGGAGAAAGCTAAGATGGTGATATTGTCATTGGAAGGAGGGAAAGTGCAGAAAGCTCCAAGCGTGTCACCCCATGGCACAGAGTGAACGAACATCCTAGAAGATGTAACCCTTCTTTCCGGGTTACGATCACCATTCATGAACTTCCTTTCCATTTTCATCTTGTTGCATAGTGGAAGGTGTTTGTATGTACTATTCATCTCCATGAGATGACAAGCACACTTAGATGTTTTGCTGACTTCTGCTCTCCTGAATAATAGTATGTCTTAAATTTTTCTATCTGTTGCTATCTTTTTCTGTCCATACAGATTTCTGTATGCCCTGCCCCTAACCAACCTTCAATAAGCTCTAACTTGCGACGCCAAAAAGTTCGAGTACACTAACTGGATTCCATCCACTGTTCTTCCAGGGAAGACCTTGCAATTTTTTTCCCTCATAGATTATGACATTTCAAATAGTTGGAATATGATTGGAGAAAGACGTAATTGCGAGAATACAGTTCATCATCCGAGCCGAACAAGCTGGCCATGTAGAATAACCTTCCTGAATCAAATCAATTTGCATCATCCTGGTTACCCGTAAACTGTGCTCGAAATCCCAGATGGAGACCTAAGCGTTACTCCACTTTTGGCTGGCAATCAATACTTCCTCATGCATCTGGTTGGTTTTCTCTTGCAAACGCGAAAGCTAAAGGGGACATAAAAAGATGTTTGGTGTGTCAAACAAATTGAGCGATTCTAATCATGCATTGAAGAACAGAATTCAAGCATCAATTAGAATTACATGTGGAAAAATAGGACGCAAAATAAATCCTACCTCCGGCCACTGTTCAAGTTTGTGTGCAGCGGAGATTTGATGGCAATCTTGGGCGTGCTCTACTAACCCTATCTCCTCGCGTACTGATAGTGTGTATTCTGTCATGCCCTTACGAAAATGATTGATCGTCTTTTTTTAAATTAGTTTCTAATGGGCTGTTGTTATCGAAAATGTATGAACGTCAAAAATCGTATAGTGAAATAACTGTCGCTCAAGAAAGAAAATGTGAGTCATTATCAAAGGATGAATTACTATTTTAAAGATCATATCCCTAAAAAGTGTGATAGTTGATATATATGTGGTCTGAGTATGATATATTTAACAAGGATGTTCGTGACAGTGATGAGTTTCGCCAATCAAGAAAGAGCGAAAAGGATGTTTCGTAGTGTGGTCTACTCTGATGGAAAGCAGAGTTGACGCTAATCAAATCAACTGGGCCTTCTGACAGAGAATGCCCTCTCTGATGATTGCATGGTGCATAAGCAGTAAGAGTCCAAGATTAGCAAGAATACTTCATGCAGATTCTAGGATATCATATAACAATTTAAGTTACACGTTTGTTCTCCTATTGGGTTGAAATGATCCGAGACTAAAATAAAAAGAACAGCTAGATTCTGAATCTCTGGCTGATGGCTTTGAGGGTGGCTCTTCATCACAAATTTAATTTTACATACTTCAAGTCTTGAATACCAGCAATCGATTGTTGTTTCAGATTTTTGAGCTTTAGGAATCTGCTAATAATTTGTGGGCTTCAAGCTTCTGCTCCTTTTTCAGCTTCTGCAGCTCTCTAGACCGATAAATTGTGATACTTACCAGGGCAACAAGTGCGACAATAACGATTCCAATGCTTAGAACCGCTGCTTTGGTGAAAAAATAAAAATAAAGATTAGAACTGCAGAAAATACAACCGATTCAATTCGGTGATTATATCACTTAGATCTCTGAGCAAGTTGAAAAAAAATCATCTGTACCAGAACATATGAGCCAAAAATATGCCGAAAGCATTACTGAAAGTGCATGCTTCTTACTAAAAAGAGAGTAAACCATAGACTTGATCATAGACCAAGCGATGCATCCGGGCTGTGAAACCAGGGCACGTACATAACTTTTGATCTGTCGTGTCCAGTTGGCTGAGGTCGTGTCTAATATAAAATGCAGGCAGGGTGAGGCGATATGATCACCCTTCTATCCAATCTTCTATCTCGCTCAACTATTTTCAGAAAAATACTATTCATTATTTTCGAAATTTCTCGTTTGATTGGTTAAGATGGTTGGGCGTTTAGGCCTGATTGAAGCCCTGCCACCCAATCTGACCATTTGGCCTACAGTGTTTTTAAGGCGAGCCTCTTCCGAGCACGTTTTGATCACACCTGCCTATGATCTCCTCTGCTTCAACAGTCATAAGGCAATAATCATGTTGAGCCCAGACAACAACCTGCCTAAACTCTCCTTAATATATTGATACTAAGATTGTCAGTCGAGCATAATCAAGGTTTGCTGTCACTATTCAGCTCAACCTGCTAAAAACTCGAAATATTCTGGATTCACTTGATTCTCACTAATGTGCTTACACTTTTAAGCTCAAGTCATGCATGTAGATATTATAGTGGCCACCATGAAAAGATAAAAAACATTTATGCAGAAGCTATCATCATTAATTTAAATTTGCAAAGTAGGCAGGGCGATGAAAAGTTACCTTCGCCATGTCCTCTATCAATAGATAAGATATGGTGATGACCTTTCGAGGTGAACCTTTCACGACCAGGCAGGTCCCATGTCAACCCGAGACCAAAGGTGTTATCAGATATATAAGGACTATAAGAGAATGGGATTGCAACTGTTTTAATCTTTTTGCAAGAACCCGGCATGGGAAGAGAAGATTCAACGGTATAAACATGAAACCTTCGACCACTCAAGCATGGAATCTCTATGAAAGAATTCGAAAGAGGTGCCGAGCAGTTGAGGTAAGTGTAGTTCCTGACAGAATAATAGTAATGGAAAGGTGTGAGGGAGAGGTTGAGATTGAGAAAGACTTCATGGACACAACTTTTGGGGTCGATGAGATCGAGCTTCCTCGTGTTGTAGAGAATGGATTTCACCACCAAGTCGCCGTAGGATGGGAAGCGAATCGCGGTGGCGTTTTCTCTACAAATCAGCTCAAACCCAGAAGAGTTGCAGCCGTGGGGTTGCCGAAACTTCACCCAGAAAGGAGATTGAATTTCAGGACCTCCATGGCTGCACTGTATAGTTCTGGAATCAGGCCTATAAGCTTCGGTAGCTATAAAGATGGAAGATAAGAAGATCGTAACCAAGAAAATGGACTCCATCAGCGAGATTGCTGCTAGAGAACGAGTGAATATTGAAGCAGCCAATTAAGATGGAAACGTGGGAACCAATTTTCTTCTGGGCAACTTTGGCGAGAAATTTCCCAGTTGGATTTATAAAGCCAATGCCGTGGAAGTGTTACCAAGCGCAGGTCAACGCCGATGGGGACCCCGTCGTGGTCTTTAATTTGAGTCCCCACTCAACACAAAGAAGCCATTGATAATACAAAAAGCAGAGTCAAAGTCATGAAGAGTGTCTGCTGGGTTGGAACTTCTAGGTTGAAAAGTCAGGAGACTTGTAGCAGAACCCCATCCCAGCATTAGAACATATTTGCAGATCAATGAGGGAATATTATCTGGCACAGCATCCATGTGGCTTCTTTCCTGTCGATTCTTGATTAGAATTTATTGGCTTTCCTCCGCCTGAAACTTCCTGTCATATTAATCCGAGCCTGTAGTTTTACCATGTCGCACCACGAGATTATAGATCGAACTTCATTTGCCGTCCACAAATAAACAATTCCAGGACATCACTATTAGGAATATCAACCGACATAGTCTTCGCATCTTCTCCGAATTGTTTACTTCTGCTTTCTAGAATTTCATTGCTTTGATCACCTACCGCTTCTGCGCAAATTCCGTCTCTTGTCGTCTAGTCAGCGGAACGTTTCACGGGTCTCACCTCCCCAGCTACTGAAGTTTCTTGTGTCTTTCCTTATTAACTTTCCGTAAGGTCTTTATTGATTTGAATGTTCAACCCTAGATAGACGGCTTCCACACGTCTTGACTTTCAGAATATTCTTTTCAGTTTCAGGAAAATGACACCTCTTAGGGCACTTACTTTGGCGCTACGATTCCTTGAGTTATTGCTACGTACCTTAACTTTTGGAAAACCTTCATTTGATTTAAATTAGTGATTTCCATTGCCTGAAATCCCATGTGCGCGGTAATATAATATTTGGTCATTCGATGTAGCTTGTGCGGAGAGATGATGACAGCACGAACATTCTAAGACGACATTGTTTAAGCCCTTTCTTGTCCCCAATTTGAGGATTTAGGAGTAGGTCGCAAGTACCATAACCTCTGTCTTCAATTGCAAGCTGAAAATCAATGCTTTACTCCGAACACCACGCCGGTCGACCTTCTCCTTCGACCCCTAGTACCATCCTCATGTTTGGCTAGCTTTCCGGAATATAACAACATTGGCCCAAAAAAAAAAAAGGATTTTGCTTTATGAAATTAGAAATCATTTATAGACAACATATAGAAAAATTCAATTAGAAAATTCATTTCTAACATACATGACTCATTTAATGATGAACGTGTAAACATATTTTTACACGGGCAATAAATCTGGTTATAATCTATGAAATTATGAGTGTTTTATCTAGGTATAATTCATTGTCATTAAGCCATGCTAATGGAAAGATGAATAATTTTATAACATAAAACATTTCCATGGAGATAATTTCAAGTGCACTTGGAATATGATATTGTGATATTGGCTTTTTTTTTTTTTTTTTTTTTTTTTTTTTGAATTGGTCAAAAGAGGCTGGTTTAAATAAAAAATAGCAAAGGAAAAGAAAATGTGCGCAGCTTTTGTTACAAAGGTAAAAGTGCGCAAGCTCGAACACATAGGAAAAGGAAAAGAAGAAAAGAAAGGGAAAAAAAGACGTAAAAAAGGAAAAGGAAAAGAAGGAGAGAAACAAGTCGTGCATGTACGTCACTAGTACCTCGCCAAGCTGAATTAACACGTTTCGTATGGCCAATAAAGATTTAAGCCCTTTGTTCATCTAATTGGAGTAGTTTTCATAATTAGGGCTCAAATTAAAATTCATGTGAAATTTGAAATGAGAAGTCCAATTTAGGAGTTATTTAGTTGAGAAAATATGTAGGATTGATAGTATAGGATGTTATGGAGCTCTATGATTTTATAGAACTCGATTTGGGCTTAGGGTTTTCCCGAAACAAATTTTCGAAATTGGGCGCACATGCTGAATAGTAACGACCAGCAGCTTTCAGTGCCATTTTCGTTGGTTTTCAGCCCAACTTTGCGCCGGCAGAGTACTTCAAAAGGGTATTCTTTTGATAGTAAGCACTTTTGAATTGGAGTTCAATAGAAAGAGTTTTTGCACAAGAAAGTTTGTCGTGCGAGTGGCCGTTTGTCATGCAAGTGGTTGGTCTTCTTGTTATGGTTTTTTTTACTGCGGTCAGCTGTTCTTGAGGTCTTTTGTTAACTCGCACTTGGTCGTGATTTTCATGAAACAGAATGAAAGAACAGTTTAGAAGTGGCCCTTCTTCTTTCTGGGTAAGGATCATGGTTCATGAACTTCCTTTCCATTTCATCTTATTGCATTGTGAAACCAACACTCGAGTACACAAACTGGATTGCATCGCACTGTTCTTTCATTTAAGACCATGTTGAAATTTGTTCCCCTCAAAGATCGCGACATTTTAAATAGTTGGAATATAATAGGCAAAAGGACGTAATTGCGAAAACACAATGCATCACCTAAGCAGAACAGGCTGGCCATGGAAAATAACCTTTAGTTCCTGAATCATACCAATTTGCATCATCTCGGTAACCCTCACACTGTGATCGAAATCCAAGATGGAGACCCAAGTGTTACTCTAGTCTTGGCTGGCAATACTTCCTCATGCATCTAGTCGGTTTTCTCTTGCAAAGCTGAAAGCTGAAGGTGGGGATAAAAGATGTCTAGAAGTTTGAGTTTGATGTATTTGACAAGGATGTTCTTGTCAGGATACTATTAGTGTCAAAACAAAATGATTTGATGGATCATTTAAATGCCAAAATTTTTGAAAAACAATCATTTCAGTGCCAATGCTGATATGGTTGGCCGGAAATTTGACGTGGCATTTTTTTATTAATTTTTTAAGCTGACGTGGCTCGTTGGAGAGTACAGTCAACATTTAAACAACAAAATGATGTCGTTTGGTGTCTCTCCCCTAATTCAAAACCCTAAATTCCTAGATTGAGAGAGAGAGAAAAGATAAGCCGCCTAAATCTTCCCTTCTCCTCCCCCTTCAACCGCCCACATCCCTCGCCTCCGCCTTCGTCGGCGATGGGCCAGTCGCTATCCTTGATGGCCCCCGTGCTTGGCGACTGCGGCTCCGACCCTGACCTTGACCTCAACGACGGCCACTCGGCGGCCAAGTCGAAGGCCGTGATCTAGCCGGTGCTCGGGGAGGCCGCCGCTGACTGCGTCGCCCCCGATCTCTCCCTCTCCATCTTCAATCTCCCCAACGAGTGCCTGGCTTACATCTTCCAATACCTAGGCTCCGGCGACCGAGGCTAGTGCTCCCTCATGTGCCACCACTGGCTCGCGATCAAAGGCTAGAGCCGCCAGAGGCTCGCCCTCCACGCCCAGTCGGAGCTACTGGATGCGGTCTTGGTTATTAGGGAAATCTCTTATGATGTTTTGAAGATGACAAAATAAATCAAATGTTACTAATGTATTTAATGGTTAAATAATAGATCATGCATATGATAGAACATGTAAAGGATATTGTCAAAGTCTATATTTGGAAGAACCAGAAGAAAGATTTTATGCTTAAGTTGAACTTATTCAAACTGTGTCTAGACCTTAAAATTAAATATGTTCAGAAGCAGAATTTGTTCATACTTACGTCTAGATTGTAAAGTTTATTTCAGATAGAAGACACTCAGACTCTACTTTAGGACGGAAGATACTCAGACTCTACTTTAGACAGAATATACTCAAACTTTACATCTAGAATGAAACATAAGTCTAAAATGAGACACAAGTTCAGAATGTAGCAAATTCAGAATGAAGCATGTTCAGAACGAGTCAACTTGACAGAACATAATACAAGCCCAAAATATATAATGGCTAGTGATTTGGTTTGGATTCTACATCAAGATAGATTTGATTAACTCAAATTTAATTGATTGACAATTGGATCTTGAAGACAAGAACTTTCTATACGAAGAAACTCTACTTATAAAAACCAAAATTTTGTTTGTATGGGCGATCAGAATTAATTTGAGATTCTACTTTTGTCACTCAATGGCTATCAAATTTTCTAGATACAGATCTGTCCAATGGGTAGATTGGAAGACGATCCTCTAGATACCATCCAACGGCTAGTTTGGAAGTGAAGGAGTATTTAAGGAGACCAATGATCGATGAGCAAGAAAGAGACGGAGCGTAGAATTGATAATTCCAAAGTCTGAGCGACCTTCGATTATACACTTGTCTTTCGTGAGTTTAAACGTTTGTGATCGTGAGAGAAATACCAAAATAGTGACTTAGTAAGATAGTGTGATCTATCACTGAGTGTTTGCACTCAAAGTTGTAATCTCTTGTTGATCACATAGTAGAATTCAGCCAGAAGGCTATTACGTGGGAGAGTGGACGTAGACTTGATTTAAACCGAACCACTATAAATTTTGTTTGCAACATTCTCTTTCCTTAACTTTTCTTATTTAAGTCTGTTGCATACTTACAGGTTTTTTTAGAAGTCTGTTCTATCGCATAATAGATTTTGAACATCTACCAGAAGTCTAGTTATTCATTTGTTAGACTCCGATCTTTATTCAGACTTTGCTCGAAATTTATTTTATTTTGCATTTATTTGCCAATGTTTATTTTAAACACCTTTTCACCCATCTTTAGGTGTTCATATTAGCACTTTCATTAGTGCTGTTCGACTCGGTCATGAAGCTCACGCTCAAGTGCGACCGCAAGTCGTTGATCATTAGCGACGACGCGCTTGTGCCGATCTCGCTCAAGTGCAGGAACCTCACGCGCCTCAAGCTACGGGGCTGCCGCGCGCTCACATCGCGGTCTTCACGAGCAATTACCAGGGGTTGAGGAAGCTCTCGTGCTGATCTTGTGCGTTTGGAGCCAAAGGCATGAACGTAGTGATTGATCAATGTGCCTCCCTAGAAGAGTTATTTGTGAAGCGGCTCCGGAGTCCCATTGAAGGTGCTACGGTGGAGCTGATTGGGCCTGGTGCGGCTTCCGCCTCCCTCAAAACATTTTGGTTGAAGGAGCTCTATGACGGACAGTGCTTCGGTTCGCTGATCATCGGCTTGAAGAATTTGAGGACGTTGAAGTTGGTGAAATGTTACGGAGATTGGGACATTGTGCTACTACGACGTAGGTTGAGTGATGGTGGCCAAGCGAGCTAGGTCGGCGTTGGGTGAGGATCGGACAAAAAAACCTTAATTTCAATCCCCAAATAAATAAATAAAAAATCTCCAAATGAGTTGTGTGGCGTCGTTTTTGTGAGGTCCATCCACTTAGGACGGCAAAATAACGTTGTTTTTTTTTTTTTTTTTTTTTTTTTTTTTTTTTTAAGGAGGATGGAAAACGACGTCGTTTAAAAGCCATGTCGATTTTTTTTTTTTTAAATATAAAAGCTACGTAATCATTTTGGCCGGAATCTTTTGCCAGTGCACCAAAGTGATCGTTTTTCTTCCGATTTGGCACTTAATGATCCAAAATAAAGTTTTGGCACAAAAGTGAGTATCGTATACAAATTTTGATACTGATAGCGTACTTACCCCTTCTTGATTATGCATATTTCGGCAATCTAAGGAAGAAAAAGATATGTTGTGGTGCGGTCTATTTTGATGGAAAGTAGAGGTACTTTAATCCAATCAGCTGGACCTCCCGACAGGGACTGCGCTTTCTCCTGATTTAATAGGGCATAAGAGTCCAGGGTTAGAAGGAATACTTTATTCTGAAACATCATAAAAAGATTTTAAGGTAAAAGTTTTTCTTCCTGTTGGGTTGAAATGATCTGAGACTAAAATCAAAAGAGGCGAAGAGTGCAGTTTTCGTCGCTAATACCTACAGAACAGCTGAATTCTGAATCTCTGGCTGATGGTTTTGAGCTGGCTCTTCATCACAAATTTAATTTTACATAATTCAAGTCTCAAATACGAGCAATCAATTGTTGCTTCAGATTTTTGAGCTTTAAGAGTCCGTTAATTATTTATGGGCTTCAAGCTTCTGCTCCTTTTTTAGCTTCTGCCGCTTCCTAGATCGATAAATTGTGATACTTACCAGGGCAACAAGTGCCACAATAACGATTCCAATACTTAGAACTGCTGCTTCAGTGAAAGAAAAAAATCTGAGTAGTTGAAAAAAATCACCTGTACAGGAACATATAAGCTGAAAATATGCCAAAAGCATTACTGAAAGTGTATGCTTCTGACTCTAGAGAGACTTGACAATAGACTTGATCGGAGACCAAGCGATGCATTTGGGCTATCTAGCCAGGGCACATACATAACTTTTGATCTGTGGCTGAGGTTGTTTCTAATATAAAATGCAGGCAGGGCGAGGCGATATGATCGCCCCTTCGATCCAATCTCTGATCTTGTTCTACTATTTTCAGAAAAGTATCATTCGTTATTTTTGAAAGCTTTTTGTTTGATTGTTTGGAATGGTTGGGGATTTTAGGCTTGATTAAAGCCCTGCCACCCAATCTGACCATTCGGCCTACAATGTTTTTAAAGCAAGCCTCTTCCGAGCTCGTTTTGATCACACCTGCCAATGATTGCGTCTGCTTCAATAGTCGTAAGGCAATAATCGAGTTGAGCCCAGACAACAATCTGCCTAAACTCTACTTAAAATATTGATACTAGGATTGTCAGTCGAGCGTAATCAAGGTTTGTTGTCACTATTCGGCTCAACCTGCTAAAAATCTAAAAATATTCTGGATTAACTTGATACTCATGATTGCGCTTATATTTTCAAGCCCAAGTCATGGATGTAATAGATACCTTAGTGGCCACCATGAAACCAAAAAAGACCTATATGCAGAAGCTATCACTATTAATTCAAATTTGCAGAAGTAGACAGGGCAATGAAAAGTTACCTTTGCCATTTCCTCAGTCAATAGAAGATATGGCAATGATCTTTTTGGTGAACCTTTCACAACCAAGAAGGTACCATGTCAACCTAGGACCAGTTGGGAGCGTACAGCATACTGCAGTGCATAAATTTGGCTTCTTTTCTGTTAGTTCTTGATCAGAAGTGATTGTCTTTCCTCCGTCTGAAACTTCCTGTCATATTAATGCGAGCCTGTTAGTTTAACCGTGCCACACCCAGAGATTGTAGACTGGACTTCATTTGCCGTCCACCTATCGTAACATCAACAAACGAAAGTTTTTCCATCTTTCTCCGAATTGTTTACTTCTTCTTTTCTGGAATTTCATTGCTTCGATCGCCCTCTGTTTCTGCCAGAATTCCATCTTTTGTCGGCCAGTTAGTGGCACGTTTCAAAAGTCTCACCTCCCCAGCTTCAGGTCTTTCTTGGGTCTTCCTCAACAACTTTACGTAAGGTATTGAATTTTCAACTCTAAAGAGATGGCTTCCACACGTCTAGACTTATGGAAGAAGAAAAGGACACCATTAGGCACCATAACGGCGACACGATCATAAAATCCATATCTTTTTATAGATGTTCATTTAAGTTGCATCGGCGATTTTCCTTGTTTAAAAATTTTACACGGCATTAATTAAATATTACCGCCAACCGCAAAAATCTATTAAAACTATGCAGTTTTAGCCCTTCCATATCCCAATCTGAGGATTTGGGACTAAATTAGGTCACAATCCAAACCCTTGCCTCTGTTTTCAATGCAGACCCAAAATCAATGCTTCACTTTGAACACCACGCGGGCTGCCCTTCTCGTTTTGGTAAGTAGGAACTCGTTTTCCCTGATTTCTTGATGCATGTCCAAGTGAGAAGAATAGGTTCCTTTACTGTAATTCCTTATCTCTCATCAAATTTGTTTGTCCATAAGTCTCATAATTTTTTTTTCATAAATCTCGTCTATTATCTCCTGAATATACTTCGTTAATGCTCTTGTTCTTCTACTTTTTTCAAAAAATATTGTCCTATTCAACATAATATAAATATAATTACAAAATTTCTTTCTTGACTTCTTTATAATTCTCGTTATTTTGATGGATTATCAGATATATAAAGAAGATATTGATTCCAATTACTAAGTCATTACATGTCCTTTTTAAACGATACAAGCTGGCTCTAGTGATTCACTTATTATCAAATACCATAAAACTAAATTTCAACTTGTTTTCAGCATCTGACCAACAAAAAAAAAAAAATTGTTTTCAGCATAAATAAATATTGGAAAGTGGTTGACTTTCTCTGAAATTGAATTTATTAGAAGTATTTTCTCGTTCCATTTTACACAACATAGCAGGGGGGCAATATCTTAATCTAACACCTGATTTGAGCCATTGTATTGATTACCAGCATCTTCTGCTTGTCTCATCATCCCCACCTCACCATCGAGATTATGCAAGCCCTGCAGAGGATCATTTACCTTTCTGTCTTGAAAGATATTACAGTTAAATAGTCGATCACTTTGAAATTTGTTGCTGGACTTGTTCAAGCACTGAAGCAACACCCATCAGCTTCCCAAGAGTCTTTGTTTTAACCGGCCTACCCCCAATCCTTTTCAGGGTCTTTTTAACACCAAGTAATTCATCCGGTGAAAAGAAACCATTTCGAATTCGTACTCAACATTCTGTTGTATATACGGAGGAACATGTAGACGTGTCTAAAGTAACAGAACATGCACGACTTTCCCGATCTTATTATAGGCATGACGCATGAGAAGAACGAATTACATTCCATGGATAACTTGTTAATTACATCCTTCTGTGACTTATCATTTCCACTAGTTTAGGACACTGGCACATCTCGAATGGCAAAGCTAGAGATGCTGCATGATCGGAAAATCATCAATGAGCTACGGACATCGGCTGCTTCCTGGAGGTGGACCTGCTAGCCTGAGCAAGCTTCACAATCATCTTGGGAGTCAATTACATGGTAGTAGAGGGTTGATTCTTTGCCGTCGAACTTGGAGGCTGATTGATGAGCAGACAATCCACAACACTGTTTCCTCAGCCGAGCAATGTAAATATCGATTACTTTCTTGAACATTCTGTCGCCTTGGATGAGTTGGTGCTCGACAAATTCGACCAGAGGCATCCACTACATAAATAAATCAGCTGGCATTTTCAGTGAAAACTGTGATTATGAAGTCGAAGTAGTGATTGATGTGCTTTCGTACATCCTTGTTCGAGCATAACCGAAAATATTGCTGATTTGCCTTTAATTTTCTACGTTTAACAACAAGAATTCTCACTGAGAAAGCTTCGCTACTCTATGGAGGCATGGACTACCTTGGCTGCTTGAATTTCATCATCATCGATCATTATTTGAGTTGATAGGGGTCTTAACATGCAAATGAAGAACAAATCTGACTTGTTGAAAGCTACACTGTGGGCATGCCTGAAATTGAATTAAGTGAAAAAAGAGATGATGAATTATAACCCCTGAAAGGTACAGCAAGGCAAATAATGGGAAAAAGAATCCTTTTCATTACCTGAACCCGATTATTTCTATAAATTCAGTATCTATCTGCAATGTGAAAAAAGGAAAAAGCTCGTATTAGGGAAGAATTTGAAATAATTGAGAACTTATAACTGCTCGTTGTTCCTGTCACAATGTGTAAGTAAGTAATCCGAAAAAAAGCAAATATATCATGAAAAAGAGATACTTACACCAGTTTCTTCCTTGACTTCTCTCACAACTCCTTCAAATATCTCCTCTGACTGCCAATTAAAAGAGTAAAATAATAACAGTGAGGAAGAAAAGGAAACTCAAGTTAACTCATCTTTAACATTCAATCGGGTACCTCAGAAATGAATCCAGTTGGTAATTTCCAGAGACCAACACATGCTGGAGAACAGTATCTCTCTTGCACTACAAGAACCTGTTGCACTAGTCAGTCATTGTGGAATTGTAGGACTAGACTTTGGCAAAAGGTTAAAAAAAAGCAACATATAGAAAGAAACGACTGGAGTCTAAGCCGGTCACAATTTCGGCATTGGAGTGTCAGTCCATAAGATGCATTGGCATTGGTGAATGTCAACAGAGCAAGAATGAAGCATAGTGATTCTTTAGCCCCATCCATTTGAGGGAATTACTGTCAGTTTCTGACTGCCTGGTTTTCATTCAAGCTACAGAGCTCGTTCATATACAACTGTCTACAAGTTAATTTTATTGAATGGCACAGCCCATCAGCATGAGATGTTGCCAGATAAACCTTAACAAAAGTTAATGTTCTTTTATATGATCAGTGTCAATATCAACATAAATATTATATGAGCATGACTGTAGGACTAGTTCACTAAGTTCCGCTGTGATTCCATGAATTTGGTAGCATCATCTACTCTTCCAATTTATCAGAGAAAACATGTTGTACCTCGCCCTTGTCATTGATGACGAGGCCTCCAACACCAACTTGATGAGAAGCGTTGCCAGGAAGCATGCATGGTCCTTCTGGTAACCAGTACGTCAGCATCACGTAATTTATTTCTGCATGGTGGTATCTGAATCCTTCCTTCAATCATACGTAAGAGGAGTAAAAATGCGTTGTCAGTGGCGATATCACTACTTTCGAACTAAATAATCTATCAGGGTCACATATATATAAGAATCTGCAGGGGCAGTTCACAGAGTAGGTTTGTGTGAAATTTTTTCGGCTTTGTGGTGGAAATTGAGTAACTTACGTATGATAAAGGAATTGCAAAGTACCTTCACGGCAATTGGAACAAGTTCGGACAATTGCAGAGGCAACTTGAGCCATATTCCCTGCTTTCCCTGCAGTTATATGATTCAGAGTTTAAGCCCTTGCTATCACGATAATTGTGATAAGTAGTCATTGTCTCATTCAATATGAGAATACTTGCATATTACATTAATATGACTATTGTCAGTCTAAATGTTGATGTCTCCTAGAAGAATTCCATCATAAACCGATGTCAACGGGTTCTGACAAAATGGCCTAACATTGTAAACAGGAGATTAAATTGCTTTTTTTTTTATTTTTAATTAGGATCAATTTGCCAGGAAAGCTCATTACTGCCACCGATGTAAGCTCGAGAGGATGTTTCCTAATGAGAAGAATTGTAAGCGGGGATACTTCAACACAGGGGATTACAAGGCATTGAACACTCTTGGACATAAAACAAGAATTGCAGCATAGCTTGAAACTCACTGCATAAGAAGACACATCACCTTCATTTTCCAATGCAAAAGAGAGGAACGAAGCATCAAAGAGAAGGTATTTTGATTGGCAGGTAGTTTGTCCGGATCAACCACAAATCCTCCATATTCATCGTCGTAGCCATCAAGCACTCTCAGATCTCTTGAACAAACACTTGAGTTTATGCTGTTCGTCGTGCAAGTATGATACAAACAGGATTCTGTCACTCCTGGGCCAGATGAACTCAATGCCCCATTTGAAGTTGTATGAGCATTGTTTGATTTACTAGACAAAGCGGCTCTAACTGAAAGACCTAAACAATGAGAAAATGACATTCTAGTGGGAATTAAAGTGAATATATCAGATCAGCAAGTTTTTCTGCATTCATAATTCCAATCCCAAGTCTGCACGTTTTCCTGATTCATCCGTGAAGCAAGGACAAACTTGAGATTGAACATTCTAAATCGACATTTTTTCCCCATATTCTAAATCAAGAGTTAGTAACCATAAAATCAGCATTTTGTGCTTGGCAAAAAAAATGGCATCTTGAAAGAGCGTATACCTCTGCAAGAAAAAAACGAGTGAGGGACCCTGACACTCGGAGTGTCCCTCCAATTCATGAACGGGGTCGAGTATAATCTTCCCATGTGGGCTAATGTCGTAGACTGCGGATCAAACGGTTTCAGCTCCATAAATGACAACCCTTTTCAAGCCTCGACGACTTCAGTTGAAGTCGAACCCCAAAGACGTCTGACTTTTATATCCAATCAATATCCCAAAGACCCGTCTCGATCAGAAACAAGAAAACTTCTCTTTGGAGTCGACGTCTTCGGTATCAACTAAGAGAGAAAGAGGGACCAGAGATTTCCGCACAATGCAAAGCACATAAGGCTCCTAAAAGAATGATTAAGGTGAGTCATTTGGCATAAGCATAAGCTTTAGAAGAGTCGACAAGGCCATTAAAGAGAATGATTAAGGTGGTGAGGAGTAGTGGTGTCTTATCCAAAGATGCTGATGAATAGTTTTCGAATGGTGGGGATATTGCTTACTGATTCGCGGTGTGAAATGCGTGCTCTCTTCTTTCTTCTTTATGCCAAGATGCTGACGAGTGGCGACAGAGAAAGGAATATATCCTCTTATCGATATAAAAAGTCAAAAAAAGAGAGAGAGGTTTCTGATTCAGTAGTACGGCTACATGAGGAAAACGAGGAAGAAATTATATTTCTCGAGATTCGCCATTTAAAAAATAAAACAAATTCTTGGAGAGTGCCCAAAAAACTTATTAAGAAAGATCTGTCAGAATTACAGTGATTATTTTTCTTTTCTTACATGTAATTCATACTTAAAAGAATCGAAATATTTCTTATTGATTTCTAATTTAGCCAGTTTCTCGCTATCAAGCTCAATAAGAATAATGAAGCGGACTCCACGACGTTGGATTTGGGTACGCATTGGCCAGTGCATTGGACTGAAAGCCTCTAAAACATCAACCTCCATCGTTATGTACAATGAAACTCAGGACAAGAGCGGGAGGTGGACAAAGTACTCATCTTCTCTGCATCTTCGACTGTTTCTGCTGCAGTATTTCACGCGTTTGTCTGTTCTCTCTCTCTCTCTCTCTCTCGCAACCACGTACAGTTAAATATACACAGACACGACGATCAGTTCGAATCGATTAGGCTTGTAGGCTTGGATGATGACGAGCATCTTCCTGGTTGACCATGAGGAAAATCCTAAGAAACAGCTGAACCTTTACGGTACCAAGTTTGGGTGGGAGCTTTTGACGTTTGGGATGAGAAAGAAGCTGGCGCTGTAGGATTGATTGGACCCTGCTTGGAGTTCATTTCTCCCCTCGCTTTCATCTTTGTCGTCTTGATTACATCTTTATTGTATCTTCCAATAGCTACCCAGATCGTATAGATACGGGAATATACGTATAGCAATCACAAACGTGATTCATAGGCGCCGTGCGAACAACGTGAAAACCTGCACTACTTGCCCATGTGGTAGTGTGGGGGGTGTCGGTTTTCATCTTTGTTTTTATATATGAGAATGTTTTATAGTGACTTCTCCACCAAAATTTCAAAAAAAAAAAAAATTTATTATTATAGCTTTAGAAAATTATGAAAGGATTTTGACAACTTCGGATATAAATAAAGGAAATTTGTTAATTTCAAAGCACTATTTTCTTGTGTTATGTACTATCAGTGCATTGGAAATTTAAGTCTTTTATTATGAGGTATGGCTAAGATACCCCTTCCAAATATTCAAGATATACTACCAAACATATAATCAAATCTTAAGTACCAAGACTTTGGTTGTTTCGTGGAAACTTAATGATTTGAAAAATATTTTCATAAAAATAATCGATTATATCTTTTAAAATAATTAGCCAATGAAATCTTTTTTCATTGTCATCAAAAATTTATATCTAAACATTTTCGTAGCTGATGAAAATATATATTTATTTATTTTTGTAAGTGATATAAATTATTATTTTCAGGAAAAATTTTGCCAAATCATTTATTTTTCATGAAATGAACATATCCTAAAAATTAAAAGAACTTAGGAAAAAAATCATTTCATATAGATCGCCAAAGGAGATTGATTAGTAGCGTGTTGAACATAAGAAACTGATTTTCGATAATCATCTGTGTAAGTGCATATAGCACATGGTATGGTTTAAGAATTTAAATCTCGTGTTCGTCATTAATTAATCCACTCTGTGGCGATTAATTACCAATCAAAGTATGGCCTAATGATCTTATCGTGCATAAAAATGAACGTGGACGGCTGGGTTAAGGCTTAATTAGAGAGTTGTGTTGTACAGTGAAATTTCTACAAATCCACAATTAACAACATATTCCGAAAGTTAATAATGAAAAATGGAATTTACTAACACGAAGTTACGAATGCATTTGAGAAATTACCGTGACCTACTGAAGTTACCACTTAGAGACAAAATAATATGTGATTCCAGCTCATAACTTTGAGCAAATTTCGACTGTGCATATAATGGAGAGGAGGAACATAACGCTGCTAATTCCTTTTTATTTAGCTTATATATCTTGTGATTAAATGGTTCGAGCAACAATTTAGGCTCTCATAAGATCAATGTTTGCATTATGGTCGTCTTCAATCTTCGTCATCATACTAACACATAACCAATTTTATTGCTGAGTTATTCTCTCATTGGGTTTTAATTTCATAGTTAGATGATTTCCCTGTAAATTCTTCTGTCTATCATGGCCCTTTCTGAGATTTTCTTGAACTGATGCACGGACATGAGTACAAATGTATGAGCTTTTCGACAGACTTGACCCATCCCACCCGATGAAATAACTGTAAAAGCAAGATACGCCAAAAGGGAAAGACATTTCATGTTTGTATAAAAGACTATACATGTTGAATGATGAAATGTCACTACACATGGACCATCAGGGCATTACAATTCCTTGTCATAGGCTCATAATTCATCAAACTGAAGATAGATCATGAACAATGTGAGCAACTTTGAACAAAAACCGGAACACATTATCCTCCAGGATACCCATCTCTCTCTCATCCAAAGGAACAAAAATGGGGTGCTGAGTACAGTATTTGCATCGAGGCATCTACGTAAAAAAAATATGTTCATCAAAAGAAATTAATCAATTGCCACAAGAACATAGTCTTTTAATCAATAAGAATGGAACTTGACATTACATTGTTGCGAATACGATGATGCAATTTCTGGATCATCATAGTCGTGTATGTTTTAAGCTCTTATTGGGTATGGTTCGTGTTACATGATTAAGCATCATCAAGCGCATAAACATATAGAATAATTCGGAGACAAACGGCAAACAATGGGGTGCGAATAAGCTTGCGAAAATGTGAGGTCGAATTGAAGGCGCGTAATCAGCATCACTGACACGGAGGCGAAACCAGAAACTCTGCAGCTTCAGACGGTGTAGTGAGGATTGACATCGATGTCTAAACCCCTCAGTTTTGCAAATGACTCCACCTTGCCTTTCAAAGTGTGAAGTTCCCTTAGTCTGTATTTTTTAAGGAAAATAATCTCGTTAAACATCTTGATGGCCAGATCAGTTTAATCACATGATCATGGAAATAACTGTAAATCAGAGGGCTTATCCAGAAATTTTTATCAATTTGATAGCAGGAGGTCGAAAATGTTTGAATGATTTGTCACAGATTGAGATATTGTCGTATGATTGTATGCATTATTTCTAATATGACTTGGAAAGAAGTAAAAGATGGCCCTCTTTTGTATTGGCAATGCTGAGCATTTTGGTGTCGATAAGTCTAACCTTGCGATTTCCGCGCGTCTCCTGGCTTCTTCAGCCATGACACCAATGTCCCCAAATGTGTGCTTCTCAAACATCACTTTAGTCTCCGTGGACGCGAGGCCATGCAGTGTACGCTGCTCTGCAGCCCAGGCAGCCTCACGCGCTTCCTTACCAAAGTCCTTCTGTGTGGTGAGTGCCGTCTTCAAAAAAATTCAATCAGATTTTCATCAATAAGGAATGTATGCAGTTGGTCAATTTCAGAGCATGACTAACCAATCTGGCCAATAATATTAATGGAGCGAAGCTAAACTAATGCCTAATCCAGTGATTCCTAAAGATAGTTTAATGATCATTTCACTTACCCTTTTGTTGTATACCAAACCCCATGCTCTTCCACTTAGTGCATACCGAACAGCGAATTTGATTGGATCGAGCAGCATGTAGGTTAAAATGTTGTATAGCCAGATGACACCGGTCCACTTCCACCCTATCTTACTGATTCCGGCAAAGTCCCACGTTGCGACAGCAGAGAGAGTAGTTGCTATCTGTAAGATCAAAGAATCGAGCCACGAAGTTCCCAGTCTAGTCATTCCTTTGTTGCTATATATACTTGTATTGGAGCTAGTGAAGGGACCGCTGCTTAGACATAAGGGTAAAGCCCACATCTCTTGAAAAAAGCAATGTGATTCTTACCAGTTGAGCTATGATAAATGCAGCAACAAGAAGGAGACCGGGTCTTTCTGTGTAAGACCATCCCCTGGAGCGAGTCACAAAAATGAGAGCTTGACTGATGGTGCTGACTTGGAGATATACAGCAGATGCTAGCTGTTGGTTTATTTCCTTGGACACTTTATGGTCGGACATATTGAAGTGATGCTTATTGAAGTCCTTGACACCGAAATGTTTCTGTCAGAAAGAAGATGGAAAGCATCAGTTACTGGTTTTTTATTAGGAACACCAAAACATGACTTATTTTAGCGTAATGTATCAAATAGTATTTTAATAATCATGCGCCTCAATTAGTAGATTCGAAAAAGGTTGCTATGCAGGAAGCATACCGCAAAGAAGTTAGTTTCATAGGCCATCCAGAAGAATACTACAGTCATGATGGCAAGGTAACTGCCTATGACGATTCCAGTAGTGAAGATTTCACTCAGCTTCCAGCTATCTGGAATTGGTGATGGCTTGACTGTGTCTTTGGATATGGTCATTATCGTACCTAATAGAAGATGCCATGCCATGCACATATTAGGAGATTATATTGAAGATAACTGCCCGCATTGTAGGCAGGGAGCGGATGGACAGGAGAAGCTACAAGAGCGACAGTTCTTACCATCGTTGAGGATGGCAATGATGAGAACCATGAAAGGTGGGAAACTGAACCTCCAAAAAACATCGAGTAACATAAATCCTAGCTGTTAGATAAGCCCACTGGTCAATATAAAAACATGACAGAATTTTGTGGAAGCAGCATCTGGAAGCCAAGCAGGATAGGATAACTTACAACAATACGGATAGTGATAGACACTGCATATATCTGAAATGTGAGGAAAAACAAAAGAAACATGAAGGCACTAGAAGTGATTGGATACCTTGAGCCAGAATCAAAAAGTTGTTAAATAAAATGGTGATTGAAAGAGTTGATCCAGTTCCAGTAAAAAAGATTTCATTACCGTGTAATTCTTCATCCGCTGAAAGATGGCACGACTAGTTAGGACAGCACTAATGATGACACTGAGTCCAGGCTCTGTGAGAACTATATCAGAAGCACCGCGAGCAGCATCAGTTGAATCAGCAACAGCAATGCCTATATCTGCTACTTTCAGTGCAGGTGCATCATTGACTCCATCACCCGTCATTCCAACAATGTGCTTCTTCGCTTGTAATCGCTTCACAATATCAAATTTGTGCTCTGCATAGAGAAAAATATGCTAAGGTTGGGATCATCCTATTAAATTTATAACATGATTTGACGTGATGTGTTTACCAGGAAATACACCAGCAAAACCGTCAGCTTTCTCGATGAGCTCATCAACCTGAAATGAGATATTCTTATTTTCACCGAGCAAAGATGAAGATGGATACATATTTGTGCCCATGCCGAGACGTCTTCCTGTCTCCTTAGCAATTGCAAGTTGGTCACCTGAAACAAAGACGAGAGACATCGCTCAAAATATTTATCTACTTTTACGAGAAAGAAAATCATTGATTTCTGAGAACATGTAGCGGTTGTAACTACTAACTAGGCAACTTCTGTTGAATAAAGTAGGCTTAATAAATGTAAATTGGATCAGAAACTTGACCGGGAGGGAAAAAAAAAAGGTCATGGTGAAGACCTGTAATCATCTTAACACTAACACCGAGATCTAGGGCTCGTCTAATAGTTTCAGCACTGTCATGGCAAGGCGGATCAAAGAGGGGAAGGAGACCAACAAATTCCCAGGGCCCCCCAGGACAATCTTTGGTACCAGCCGGTACTTCCTGTGGAACAAGATGCAAGACAACTTCAATCCATCAATAAGGAATTAGGAAATTGGAACTCAAGTAAGCATGATGGAGTTCTTTCCAAGAATAATCACCTGACGAGCAACGGCAAGGGACCGAAGCCCACGTTCTGCAAATTTATCGATTGTTGAGTGCACCCGTTTTTCAATCTCGGCTTTGTTCCATGCCAGGTTGAGAATCTAAATTTTCACACGAAAAAGAATCTGATTGTTAACAGCATATACATAGAGCTCTTTTTAACCTAGATTCAGAACAGAAACTGTCATGTACGAAGTACCTGTTCTGGGGCACCTTTGCTCACCCGGTGCATATTACCACTCTTATCAATGTATGTAAGCGCTGTCCTCTTATCGGTCGGATTGAATGGAAGAAAGTGGACTTCTGTGATTCCGGCTCGTGCCTTATTAATAAGAAGAAAGGGCTTAATCAGATTTATGTTGATAAAGCACTCTTTTGGAGTACAAGGTGCTTACAAGAATGTAACTTTCACCATGGAGAAAGAGTGAGATGGGAGGACATGCCTACAGGAAAAATAAGCGAGTCATTGCATGAGTTATTGGGCAATTAGCCCCAAATACCTCCTTTGGATCAGCCAACATTGACACAATCGCGGCATCAATAGCATCTTGATTCTCCAGCCTTGAAGCTCTAGCAGCCATCAACACAACTGTATCCTTTCAACATCTTTAGCAAGAACCTGCACGAATGCAATCAGTTTAGTATTGGAATCGTCCAAAAGAAGTGCATTCCTTGGGCATGAAAACACAGGAAGAACAACCTACGAAAATTAAAGTCGCAAATGTGGTACCTCTATCAGATTCTTGTCAACTGTAAGTTTGTTGAGTGTGAGAGTGCCGGTTTTGTCACTGCAAAGCACATCCATCCCAGCCATTTCCTCAATAGCTGTCATTCTCTTTGTAATGGCACCCTACAAGTAAGAGAAGCAATTTACTTAAATGCAAGAACAGTAATCGCCAGAAACATCACATACAAATATGATCGCTCAATTTTTACAAACCTGTTGAGATAGGCGATGAGAACCGATGGCCATAGTGACAGAGAGAACAGTTGGCATAGCAATTGGGATCTCACCGATAAGTAGAACGAGGAGGTTATCGATACCATCACGGAATCCTCTATCTTGAAGGCCATATATTACGACGATTTCAATGAACATCCCCACAGCGATCGAGCAAATGCAGAAGTTTCCGATTGCTGTTAGAACCTGAAATCACAGAAACAAATGACGTCTTATTACGAAAACAAAGTGCAATATTCTCATCGATTAACTGCGGCTTTCATTCTGCGAAGAAATGTCCCAAATGGTTCAATCAATGTGAATTTATTTAACTTGTACTAAAAGTAAAGGTTTTTTTGTGCACGGTGTATAATCTTGGTCAGTTCCCTTGCAACCAATAGCACATTAAGTACGATAATGAGCCAAAAGCCTCCGGCACAAACCTGCTGAAAGTGGCCAACGTGTGTTGTGGTTTCAACAAGATGAGCTGCCTTGCCGAAGAAGGTATGCACTCCAGTGGCTATAACAACTGCTTCAATCTCACCTTGTTTGCAGGTTGAACCTGAGTAAACTCCATCACCAGGATTTTTTGTCGCTGGAAGCGACTCTCCTGTGAGAGCGGACTGAAAGAGAGATAAAGCAATGAATTAACCCCACCTTAGAAACAACTGAGGAATAACTTTCGTTTTCATATTTTGAATTTCCATCAAGACGAACGACTTCAGGCGCATCCTTTTCTAATGCTAGCCATTTGTTACTAATAACTCTCTTGTGGACTGTGGAGCAGTCCAGGATAGCTTTGTACCTGATCAATCTTCAAAGGATCTCCTTCAAGCAATCGAGCATCAGCGGGAATGATGTCACCAAGCTTGATACTAACAATGTCCCCTGGAACCAACACCGACGCATCTTCTTCACTCCATTTTCCATCTCTTAAAACCTGAAGGAGACAGCCAGGTTTGAGTGGAGCAACAAGGAAAAAATAATGTGGAAAAATCAGTCGACTGTTTATTATTAAGATTTCATGATAAAAGTGAGTATCAAAACCTTAGCTTTCGGAGCCAACCGAGCCATAAGGGCTGCGGCAGCATTTCCAGCATTATTTTCTTCAATAAAGCTGATTGTTGAGTTGATTGCGAGCAAAGCAATGATGCCCAGAAAATCAGGGTAATCCCAGCCCTTTTCCTGCATTAAGAATGAAACTCAGAGTCAGAAAAATGTATCTACCTTTGTTGATTGTGTATGCAATTTCGAAGATCCTATGAACATACCCCTCCATGTGCCATTGCTATAGCCATAATTGCGGCAGCTTCCATGACTCATGATAGAGGATTCCACATAAAGCCCAAAAACTTCAGTAACTTACTTTCCTGTAGAGGTGGTTCATAATACCAAAACTTGATTTAAAGAAAGAACCCACTAGTAAATGATCTTAAGTCGCCAAATTAGAGAAACACAGAGGCCAAGAAAAGGACCTCTTTCTCTTCAAGTTTGTTATATCCAAACACCTCAAGCCGCGTTTGAACCTCATCAGAGGTAAGACCTTCTTTCGTACACTTCAACTTTTCAAAGACTTCTTCCACGGGGATGTTCTCCTGCCAAATGTGGATTCGCCATTAGCTAATGGGCATCTATACCACAGATTTCTAATGAGCATTTTCGCATGGTTGTTTCTTGGTAGAATATCTCATATTTCATCAAACTAGACATTATCCACTGAAGAGATATTTAAGCTTGGAAGAGTTGAAATTTGAGTATTATAGCTCACTTCTTTTATCCTCACCCTGGGAGAAAGAGCATATTATAAAACTTTTGCAGAGGGCTCTTACATGAAGTGTCGCATGACATTCTTGTTGCAAATTGATATGACTATCAAGAAACACATGAATATCAGCACAACTACCGAACCACAAACTAGTTTGCCTTTAGCCATTTTCAACAAACAAAGAAGACTTGAAATTCCGATCTATTTCAATAATACAGATCCCAGACGATATTGACACTCACCAGATCAACGGTTTCCTTGCTGATAGCTTCGAGTGCGATTGTAGTCTTATCCATTGTGCAAACCCTGATTCGGCTTCAACCTGCCGATTACAGTTCATCATCTGATAATCTAAACCCATTTACAACCACAAGGACTAATGACCACTCAATCTTAATCTACAAACAAAAGGACGAACTGCGTGGAAAATGTAATATGAGTCCAACAATTACTGAAATTGTTCAAAATGAACAAAGCATCACCCGGCAAAGAGAATGCATAATGTAATATGAGTCCTCCAACAATTACTGAAATTGTTCAAAATGAACAAAAGCATCACCCGGCAAAGAGAATACATGCCATGCAGGAAGAAAGTTGTGGAGAGATCATGGTGGTTCACCAGTTCCACAGGTCAGCCAAATTGAAATGGATTCTCCTTGCGTCATTCCATCAAATATATAATCAATCTATTAGTAATTGCACTATGGCAAGTTCTTTTTAGCTCGAAGAAGATAAAACCATTGCCCTTTCCCACTGTTGATCATCGTATGGCTCACAAGCCTCGAGAGCCCCTATCATGCACATAGTTTTGGTGTCATCAGATTGAGTTTATGCAACAATCGATATACATCTCCTCATTCCCAAGTCACACAAAACATCCTAAACCCACCAAAACTGCATTATAAGAAAGTAAAATCAAGAAACACTGAAATCCCACACAAGAAAACACTACAAGAATGAAACCAGATCCTCATAATAATGCATAGTTAACATCAATGAACATAGAGCATCCCAAAAGAAAACAAGCGTAATAAGTCTTTACCTTGGAAAACTCTTGAAATGGCCACCAAAGGCCAAGTTTTTGGTGTGAGAGCAAAAGCCAAAGAGTGTGGCTTCTGCAAGATTGGTGGGGCGGGGGGGAGAGAGAGAGAGAGAGAGAGCGAGTGCTTGCATTTGGAAGGCATGGAACGAGTTGATATATGTACAAACTGCAAGAACAAAGCAAGTGTCGGGAAAAAAAAACAAGGAAAGATTTCATATGCCAGTTAGAGTAAGGAAGGTACAGCAAAGTGCAAAGAGAGTAACGTCCATGAGGAACAAGACAGCGATGAAGCTTGTGCAACTCCGTCACAGAGCATGAGGGGTTGTTTCCAATGGCTCTCTGATGCTCACAATGCGGATTTTGACACAGGTTTCCATCACACTTCACAAGTACACAAGAAAATCTCAAACAAGGGACAAAATTCTTAAATTTTCTCGCGCCTCTGCTTATTCATGTCATGACGACAACGAAGGTTGTACGGCCTTGTGCCTGGAGTTTGAACCTTGTTGAAGGAAGGTCATAGATTCATCCTTTTAACAAGGCAGGCCAAATTTTTTTTTTCCCAAAAGTAGAATTTCATGTCTAATATTTCCTTTTAGGAGATCAACCAGTACATTTTGATCAATCTAATGCACAACTTCAAACATGTTTAATAAGATTTGAGTGGCTAGATCATGCTAAACACGTTGTTGGCACGTATTAAGGTCAATTAGAGATAAAAACACCGTTCCTCACCGAAGCAAGACATTTTACTGGGACTTTAGTATCCCGTTTCAGGATTCATATAGCATAGTTTGAGTAGTTTCATCTACATATTTGCATACATGTTCCCACATAGATGGGTTCTCCGCGATATCACAATTATTTGACTAGCCTTTCGGGGCATCAATGTGGATCTGGATCAAAGTTGCCATTAGTTGTGTATCTTCTTCTCAATTAGATAATTTTCGAGCTATCTAGATATTGATTGTTACATAAGCCCACGATTGGATAATACATTTTAGAATGGTTTGGGAATATTTGTTCTTACAATAAAAATAATAATCATCATGATCATCATCATATTTTATGCTTTTGGCACTTTTTCTCGTAACAAAAAAAAAAAATGAAAAGGGAAAATAACACGTGAGTTTATTGTTTTTCTGTCTGGTGTTCGTAACTTTCCCTGCGACAGCACCAATGTCATTGGACAAATCAAAATCTCTTGCTTTCACCTACTTTTGGCTTGTTGTGAGGAAGAAGGGAGGCGATTATGTGAGCCGATGGTTTGCAAAGCTGACCCAAGATAATACAAGAGAGAGGGTATCGGACGTACGAACAAAGTTCCATAAGAACATGGACAGAAATCGGAATCGACGAGATCTGTCTTTTGGTCTTAGCCCTTTGGAATCGCGTTCAAGAACCTGTCTGTCCCGAGCGTTTGGGCAATTCGAAGTCTGATTCGATCGTACCCAACAATGCGACATCATTGCCTTTTCCTCTAGATAAATAAAAAGGGGGACCGGGCCGTCGCGTCTTTCATTTCAATTTACAGCTTGTGAAATACGGATTAATTTATGTCGCCGAGGGATAGGGAATCGAAGATGGGATCATTAGCATAACCAAATCGAGGGTGTTGTGAGAGGATCAAATCGCACTTGGTGAACATTTTTGCATTATAGTAATTATCTCCCGGCGGAACCTTTTATCAAGAGCGAAAGAAATATCATCCAGCATAGTGTTAATTATTATGGACAGCAAGCAAATCGGATATGAACCAACTTCATCTAAACGACAAGAATGTTTTGACTTTTGCATTGAAGGGGGGACTATCTTCTCTTCTAATTGGCTTTATAAGATTGATAAAAGGGTTCTAGCAATTGCGTTAATTCTTTTCTCTCGGCAGAAAGTATGATCTCTCCATGAGGTTTTTTAAGTTGAATATTTCATGTCACTGCATGGAGATTAGTCTTATAAGAGCTATCGAGCCTGAGAAAACATTCATTTCTTACAAGTCATCAGGACACGCGGGAAGAACGTGGGCATACACCAAGCCCACAGAAAAAAAGGCTAAATCGATAGACCAAGTCATTCCTAACGAGTCCCATTTTAACTCCGTCAAATCAAAACTCTCTAAAACATTCTGTTCGGATAGAGATAACCTAGACCAGTGCTACAAATCCGTGGCCATTATTGCATAGAGCATTAGTCCATGATGCGAACCTCAAAAAATCCCTAAGTAAGAGTTT
Organism: Eucalyptus cloeziana; assembly: GCA_014182715.1. NCBI lineage: Eukaryota > Viridiplantae > Streptophyta > Magnoliopsida > Myrtales > Myrtaceae > Eucalyptus > Eucalyptus cloeziana. Next base: position 27,036,992 of record CM024637.1, read on the forward strand.
GTTAGTAAACTTGATAAATCATAAGTGGAAATAATATAGTTATTTCACATTAATATAAAGTGCCGAAATTACTTATCAAATATTTACTCTATTAAGAGCATGAGGAGGATTGAGTTGTTATAAAGAATTTGCATCAAGTCATCCCGTTTGGTGATTGATTGTGAACCAAAGAAGCTATAAGCGAATTGATGAAGAGAATATAATAAAAATCTATCCACATAATTGATATTAGAAAATTAAAGCATAATTGAACTATTAAAATTGAAAATAGAAAACATCATACTAAAAGCGTAATCAAGCAAATAATACACAGAAACTAAATTAGAAATTGTAATTAAAAAAATGTAAAAATTAGTAAAAATAGATAATAACTGTCATTTAACCAAGAAAATATTATATAGTTATACTAATCTAGAAAATGAAACGAATTAAAAATATTCCTAATAAAAATCCACATAAAATCATGAGATGTGAAATATTTCACCAAATCTCGAGCAATAGGTAGCTTAAATAATGACAAGTTACAAGTCTTGTCGAGATTCGATCTATAGTGAAATATGATTTTCAATGGAGAAAGTAAAAAACTAGACAAACATTTAAGAGATGACATTGCAATTATGTGACTAAAAATGGAAAATAAGTTAAATGTTGTAAAATGATAAGAAGTGTGATTTTAACACCACTTTGGGAGAATTATTTTTTTTTTCCGATGCTCATAATAATGGCTGTCGAATTATGAAGCCCGGCCCAAATAAACTGGTCTCTAGTGGGCTTTGTACTGAGGCCTCTGTCTATGAACTTGTCAACGGCCCAGTCAAAGCTGGAAGACTATTTGTCACCCCTTCTTTTGACTAAAGATTTTGACTAAAGATTGATGTTGAATGAATGTTTGTATTCCAATGAGCATACACGCATGAGAATTCCTCAAGAATTGAATATCGGTGGATCGACAGCTCTTAACTTTCCAAGTCAGCACGTATCGACATGGCCAGCCATAGGATCATCATGCTGAATTGCTCGATTAATTAAGAGGTAATTGAAAGTCATTTTGATTGGAAATGGGTCAAACATTTTCTAAGATTTTCAGCTAACCGCATAGGATATTCATTTAGTTCTCAGCTAGAACGTCTTAATCTTCACCATTTGATTTAGTGCATAAAGGAAAAATTAAAAACAAGCTATAATTGACCGAAAAGAGAGAGAGAGAGAGAGAGTGAAATTTAATCAACTCCCTCGTGATCTTTCTACTTATGCTACTAGACATCAACCCGCGTGATGCGCGTGATTTGAATAAATAATTAAGAAAAAGGGAAATTAGATTAGTGCTTTCAGGTTGATTAGATGGATGATTATGTTCAAAACGCTCAATAACCTAGCCAGCCTAGAAAAACATATCAAAATCCTTTTAGTGGTGGAAAAGGTCAAAGGCCCGTCTTTACAAATTCTTCGATGGATTTTAACCTTTACATATTTAGTGAAGAATTAAAACAGATTTTTTTCGAATATCTAGTCCAATATATTTAGCGAACATATGAAATTAATCCAGAACAGAATAAGCTATATATTAATCATCTTAATTATTAGTCTTTAACAAATTCTCGTAGCGAAATTCTATACTTAAAAATAGAGGCTTGACATGATTTAGTGAGTAAGAAGGGTGTGATAACACATATCTCGTTCGATATCGTATTTATCGTGGAAATAAATGCCAAATGATTTCTTAGTGGTAAATTAGAAATCTTTTATGATCTTCCTCTCTTTTTTCATGCAAAATATGCAATCAACATTCATACTTAATTTCCATTTGAATTTTGAAAACAAAATTCTATGTGGTAATATAAAGGAAAAATGATACAAATGGTTCATAAACTTTGGTCTATAATATAATATTGTCCTTGAACTTTAAATCCATTCAATGTGGTCTCTAGACTTTGGTTTATGTTCAATTTAGTCCATAAACTAACATTGAATATTTTCATATAATTTAAGGACGACATTGCACATTTAACCAAAATTCAAGGACTATTCTCTAGCTATCCCTAATATTAAAAACCTACATGGTGTCTTTAGAGACTTTTTTTAATATGCTTTAGAATGGCCCAAAGAAATGCATCGTATTATGTAAGCTTACACATGTCAATATAAGTTCAACGATAAATAAAAGAATTTAGTTTCACGATATTTATATTTTAATTAGTCAGAATATTTGGATAAATAAAATATGTTTATTCAATATCGGCTATGAAATTAAAAAAATAGACACACACCTTTAATTCAAATCAGCTATGAATAAAAGCAATTAAACACGTCAAATGCGGCAATTAAATCTGACTTACACATCAGCATTCAAATGTGGCTAACGTGATACCAATGGCGTGTTATTATTGGTAGATGCCCCAATGTCATAATTTATATGATAGAACGTACACTACCTATACAAAGGAATTTTACACTAGCAGTTTTGTCTATAATTGTTATGAGATTTATAATTTCCGAGTTTTTAAAATCGATAATGTATAAAAATGCTTGTGTAAATTTTTTTACACTAAGTGTGTACGTTATAATTCTCTTAATTCGCATGTTCTTATAGGAAATTTAAAATTTCACAATCATGTTATTATCCATGATTAATATCATGAAAAGCTCCTAGTTAACTATGATAAATTTACCCCCAATAATTTTTTTGGTCGCAAAAAACCCCAAACCGGTACACTTATGATAGATTTACTCCAAAACTAATTTTTTTATCACAAAAAATCTCAAATTAGTATATATGTGATAAATTTATCATTTATCGATTTCTATTAAATTGGATTAATATCATGAAAAATCATAATCTGATACACTTGTGATAAATAGATGGTAAAACCCCAAACTGTACATCCGTTAACTATCACATGACATCCATCTCAATAATTTGATATTAAAATTGAATGAAGACTAACGGAGAATAAATTTATTATAGGTGCATCAATTTGGAATTTTTTGTGGTTAAAAAATTAATTTAGAGTAAATTTATCATAAATATATATTAATTCGAAATTTTTCGTGATGTTAATCATATTATCTCCATAGTTCTAAAGGGGACAGGCTTTATTCACTTTTTTATTTCCTTAGTTAAATTTAGCTCTTTTGGGTCAACCAGCATGTGAGGTATTTGACAATCGAAGACGGGATATATGAAAACAATATCAATTCAATATTTATTTACCTAGACTGGATTTACGACCTCCTTTTTCTTTGCCTTTCCCCACTTTTATCAGACTTATCTCTGCCTCATTTTTTCTGGTCTGAATTTAATGACTCTTCAGTGTTGGACCTTTTCCTTTATGGCCAAAACTCTGGAGTTGGACCGACCTTAGTGAAGTTGTGTATCGCCAAGAATTCTAGTGTGAAAAAGTTTGAAATGTTAAACCATGCATTCATCAAATGGATTATAAATTCAAATCTCCTTTATTTGTCTCCTTTATTATATATTCACATGTTTAATCTTAGCTAAAGTCCAGTGGGTGGAAATAACCTAATTAATATGTAATATACAATAAAGGACATTGCCTTATTTAATCACGAATGCGTATTGTATTTATTTCAAGTATAGGTTGGTGAACAGGTAGGGACAAGAACAATATGAAGTTCACACTATTCATTTGATTTGAGCCCTTCAAAGAAAAATCAATTCTGATTCGCTCACTCACCATGATCTTCACTTATTCTATAGGCAGGGGTTGGCAATGTCAATGTATCCACTAACATTATGAACCCATGTTCAAGTTCCGTTTGTTTCACAAAAAATTAATGATTTAGAAAACATTTTTTCTAAAAATTAATTGCTTATATTGCTTGAATTGATCGGTTGATAAAAAATATTTTCATTTCGACAACAATTTACATCTAAATAATAATATCATACACAATGAAAATATTTTTATTTATTTATTTTTGTAAGCAATACAAATAATTATTTTTAGAGAAATATTTTTTGAATCATTCAATTTTCACGAAGCATATCCATTCTTAAATGTTTAAAAGATGGTGCCCTAGAGATTAAACCCTAACCCTTGACTCAGAGATCAAATGAGAGAAGGCTCGCGTTTTTTCAAAGAAAATTTTCGGGTTTGATTGGTGAAACTCTCCCGTCCTTGCTTTGTGAAAGTTGGTAAACGTTCATGTGATTTAATTCCCTCTTGACTCAATAGTTTTGAACTTCATCGATCCATAAAAACCCTAATATAAAATTAAGTTCCCTTCAAGGTCGCTCGTTAGATGCGTGTGATCCCTCAATATGTTCACGTTCCTTCAAGCAATGTCCTCAGTATCACCAAGAAGTCATCAAAACCCTACATCAACCGCACTCCACGGGCAGAGATTATGTGCTTTTCAATAGATTTTTTCCAGGCCTAGAAGTATAAAATATGTTAGTCCCAAGTTTATAAATTAGGTGGTGACGACTGATGACCAACGAGTGATGACTTCCTTTAGCATCTTTCGTTAAAAAAGAGAGGATGTCATGAAGACTGTGACTTAACAGCATGAGACAATTTTGTTTTTTCCTTGAACTGACGACGGTAAGGAGGATCTTTTGCAAAGTCAAAAGATGCATTTCTTACGGAAACTTTTGACTTACAATAGATGATATAATCATTACCATGCTAACTTTTTATTATTTATTCATATTTAGTTAGAAAATCACATTAGTAGTATTCAGAATTTTTCATTAATACAATATAAAATATTGCCCATTGTTGGTCCGTCTCTTAACAAAATAGACCTTTTAGAAAATTAATTTGTCTAACGAATTACTTTATGCTTGCGGGTAATATAGTCCCAAGCTTATAAATTAGGTCGTGACGACCAATGACCAATGAGCGATGACTTTCTTTAGCATCTTTCGTTTAAAAAAGGGAGGATGTCATGATGAACGTGACTTAACAGCACGAGACATTATTATTTTTCCCTTGAACTAATGAGAGTTTAGCAGGATCTTTTGCAAAGTCAATAGATGCACTCCTTATAGAAACCTCATTACGATACTGACTTTTTATTATCTATTCATATTTAGTTAGAAAATTACATTAGTGTTATTTAGAATTTTTCATTAATACAGGATAAAATATTGCTCATTATTGACCCGCATCTTAACAATATAAACTTTTTAGAAAATTAATTCGTCTAGAGAATTACTTTATGCTTGTGGGTAATGTTTTAATGAGGAAATCAACAAAATCATCCTCGAAAGTTGGGCTACCGACTCACATGGGAAAATAACCTTCTAGATCGATGGTGATTAGAAAATATAATTGCGAAGGATCTCGGCTTACTCTATCGTCGTAACAGGTGTCTGATTTGATTGATTGATATCCTAGAGTTAGTCAAAATGTCTCCCTTGCGTTGTAATATATATGCATTGAGCTTTAGTGATGGCGATCGTGGTATCAAGTCAGCACTCTGCCACGTACACGAAAAATTCTCTTCTCTCCAGGAAGATTTGAATCTCGCATGTAGGTGTTTCAGATTTGACTTTTTATGTAAGAATTTGTTTAGGGAGGGGGTGGGAGCTGAATAAGGACGCGCATGATAATATTTATATTTCTTTATTTTTTTATTTTTCTATTTTTCCGTTATCTGAAACAGATTTGAAACAGAAATTTGTTTAGTAATGCAATTTCATTTTTCTATTTCTAGAATAAATTTCTATTCCAAAATTAGATTTGGAACAAAAATCGAAGTTGAAATTTTTAACATTTCTATTTTTTGAATAGAAATGAGAAATCAAAACTTTCATCATCATTCACTCTCGTCACCACCCATCGCCCACTCGCCACCCGTGGGACACCGAACGCTAGCAACCCGCCACTTGCCCCAATTGCCGGCCACCGGACTCTGGCCACTCATCGCCGATCGCTGGTGCCAAATGCTCGCCGATCGTTGGTTGCTCATCGCCAACCGCTGGATGCCGGAGGCCCACCAATCGTTGGCTACTCATCGCCAACCATTGGACGTCGAGGCCCATCGTTGACCACCAGATGTCCGTCATGGATCGCCCGCCGCTCGCCATCGACCGCTGGATGTCGGTTGCTCACCGCTCGTCACCAGACTTCGGCCACTGGCCACCCGCTACCAACTGCCGGTCGCCAAACTCTGGCCACCAGCCGTCAGATGTCGAACGCCAGTCATCAAATGCCAAACTCCGAACGTTGAATGCCGATCACCGATCGCTAGACGCCAGACATCAGAATCCAAACTTTAGCTACCCGCCACCAGACGTCAGTCGCCAATCGCCGAACATCGGACTCTAGCCACCGGACGGCTGCTCTTAGAAATAGAAATTTTATTCTATTATCAAACGAATTTTTATTCCTAAAATAAAAATTTTGAATCATTATCAAACACGTTTCTTTACTCATAAACTCGTCTATAAAATAAAAAATTGATTTACATTTCAAAAATTTTGTCATACGTCCCCTAAGCAACGATCTGCCCTGTACCTGTACCTGAAGGTGCCAATTTCTTTGTTTCACGGATAGGACATGACTGTACTGGGAAAAGGAAGAAGAATTTAATGTGCTCGTCCCATCGTTTTTGAAGTCATTCTTTTTCTTTATAGACGAATTTCGTTCCATTTCGAATATGCATACCAGCATTTCTCCGTCTATAAAGCAAAAAATTTATTAACTTCTATATGCTGGGAATTAATAGATGGAGTCTATATACAAAGATGACATGAGGGACGGGTAGTTTTTAATCAATTGTTGTGATGGTTCGAACTATTTTAATTCCTGAAAATTCGGTGAAATATTAAAATTTTAAAATCTTGACAAGATTTTATTATGTAAGTCATTCGAAAAGGATCACGACGTATCTAAAAATAAGTAGAGAGCGTTGACTAATATACTTAAAATAGGTAAGTGCACATATGTCATTGAGGCAAAATTTAAGATAACAAAGCTATTGATTTATTGTACTTTTATATGGTAATATTCAACAATAGGCCAGTGCAATGCGGTTCGTGAATAGAGTAGAATATGATGGGGAAAGGTAGACAAACCCTAAACTTAAGTTGCCACAATGACTTCCATCATCGTCCTCCCCTTTATCTCCTCGAAAGTGGTCGTAGAGATGTCTTCGGCCGCTAACTCTTGACATCAGTATTTTTAAATTGTTTTTCAAACCTGTCCATTCAAAAGAAAGCTGCATAAACCGACCATTCGGATTTTTTTTTTCCTTCTCGTTTCTAGAAAAGTCAATTTTAAGCAATAAACTTGGAACTTATCAAATATTCTGGTAGGTAAGACTTATTCCGTGTACCTTGTCCACATTAGCATATTCTTTCATTGCACTAATATACCGTCGCCTAGGTATGATGATGTACCTATATACCATCATCAATTTTCAAAGAAAAGTGCAACGAAATTGCCGTAAGTATTTATTTAGGGTTACTTCAAGCTTACAAAATAACCCATGAGCAAGCTAACTCGTGGACCGGGAATGACCTACATCGTCCACTCACATGTTCATTCCTCGATCACTTCATCAACACTTTGTTTGTCTAGAGGCTACATTCATTAAATCAACATTGATCTAGGTCATCAATAGTTTGCTAGTAAATAAGAAGATCACCTTAATAACTACTTTAGGCTGTTATGATTTTCATTGAATGTATACGTGGAAATATGTTAGGTTTTACCCTCGAAGTATGGTTGGCCTTGTTGGCAGAGGCTGATGTGCGAGTTTCCCATCTTTCTTCAATGGTCTTGAGTTCGAGCAAGAGTAAGACTCGGAAATTAGATGTGGTTAAAAAAGATATCATCTACCACTATCATTTTGGCAGTGTTGTGGAGATAGGGTTAAAGTCTCACCTCCGTAGACAATGAACATTAGGGATAATGACACAAGTGATTCATAAACTTTGGTCCAATGTGCAATGTCATTTTTGAATTTTGAATTTGTTCAATTTAGCATTTGAACTTTTTAGCAAATGTTCAATCTAATCCTTAGCTTATATGAAAATATCCAATATTATCTTTGCATTAATTCAAGTTCATGGATAACATTAAATGTTTTCATATATTTCAAAGACTAAATTGAGTATGTACCCAAAGTTCAATGATCACATTAAGCAACTTAAAAGTTCAGGACGAGATTATATATTAGGCTAAAGTTTATTGACTACTAATACCGATGCCTCTGGCCACTGTTTCTTGCTTTCCGTGTGATGAATTACGATGGGCCAATGTGAAGTCAAAGCATACATGTAAATACATTTTGTTTTGTTATGCATAACTAGAGCACATGAAGTAAAATTTGTAAAGTAGGAGTATAAACAAAATTTTTAATGGGCATAGAAAAGATCGCCTAGTCATAAGGGGCAAATAGTTACTTTCCAGATTTGGTCAAATATTGCCTGCCTATAAATGTTACGACTCTATTTTCCTACATCCTTACTTGAGAGAAATCTCACAGTAATAGAACTCCGAGTTAGTGGGTTGCCAATACTATCATCATGTACATGTGAACTTAATTAAAATTATATGTGAGCAATGTCTATGTTCAATCGGAAACGTGTATTCTCTATAAACGGATGAAAGAAAATATGCCTTAAAAAGCTCAATGGTATATTTTCATCCAGCCAATAAAGGCGTGAAACATAATCATTCTAATCCTGGGAATAATTTCTAGATAAAAGTAAATTTTTCCATTTCTATCCCTTAGACGAATTTATTAGCAAAGATACACCTTTGAAAACGTACAAATCTGTTCTTGGAACAAAATTTCGTTTCATAGACCTTCTTAAATCCCTCTCAAGCGGCCGGTGGCAATTATGACCAATGAGAAGAATTTTTATTTCTCCTTTCTTTTAAGAATAAAAAAGTAAAAAATTTCTACTTCTCATTTCTATTTTAAATCCTCCGATGATCGAAAAAAGGGAAGAAAGTTTTCATGCAAGTGAGCTTTTTTGCCCAAGAAAATGAGCTCATACCACAATCCTTAAAGCCCCTGATATCTTTCTTTTTTTTCCATTTTCATAATTCAGGATCACATTCATTGAGTGGGTTTTTCAAAGTCTCATGAAACACCCTACAAGCCCTGTAAATTGATTTAGTTCACATCTATAGCCCATACATGTGACCTTGTCATGTTTAAGTTGTGAACTGTGAGTCTTTCAATGCTCCAACCAACTACTCCAACCATATTTATATCTTTCTTATATACTAGATACGAACAAGATCATATGATTACACAATATAACCTCAAGTTTAACTTGTAGCTCGGACTGCATGTGAAATACTCAACATGCATGATTTGATCTCATCGATTGTGCCAAGATAGATAATCTAGAGAACTAGGGTTTATTCGTTATAATGCCGTTTGGCATCAAACAACGAGCAACTTAGAAAGTGCAGTTGAGAGAGAGAGAGAGAGAGAGATGAGGGAGGATGCCTTGTTTAAAGAGAAGACTTTGACTAATTTGGATTGTAGCTAGTGACTAATTGCGAAATCTACATTAACTTCCGGGTTCGGCAGAACCCATTTACTGGGAAAAATATAAAAAAATCCATTCCGCCAGATTCTAAAGATCTCGTTTGTCTTTATAGTTCATATTCCCCTCAATCCCAAGATTCACGTCCCATCCCTCTTTGACTCTGTCTATGAGAAATTTAACTTTTAAGAGCCCTTGTTAACAAAATTTAAGGGGTCTTGAAAATTCTTATTTCCACTTTCAATTAACTTAACTAATGTCTAAGAGCACTTATTAACAAAATCCTTCAATTTCATCATGTTCAAGGTCAATATTGCCTCTACCCTTGATATTAACGAATTGCTGGTGTTTGGGTTTAGTTAAGCAATCCCAAATTAGTTGCTCATATGATTTGTTTAATTAAATGAGTCGTGCAAAACAAAAAATTAAATGAGTCATGCGGACCTCATCAATTACGACATAACCTAAACTAGTTAATTTACTTTGACTTGAAACTTTTTTTCCCCTTAATATTTATGATGATAGCACAAATGGATATAATATTCTGAGAAATTTATTTTAAATTAAATAACTTAAAAATTATCCTAACCTTAGATATTTTCATAAATTAAACAAAAAAACTATTAGTTTTCTTACTTTTCCCCTAAAATTAGTTTATTTTATGTAAAATGTCACTTTTAGCGCCTGAGTTTTGTGAATAAAGGCGCCGTAAAACGCAATGTCATATCAAGGAGGCTATTGAGGTCATGTTCAGGTTGGAATGGTCCACTTTGACATATTTATAGTAATTTCATTGACTATGCAGTGAATAGAAAGTGACCATGTTGTAAATTACCACCTATGTTTCTTTATAAGGTATAAACGTCATATGAAAGACTTTCCCTAATTTTGCCACCGTCCCGATATGAATACCTCGTCATTGCCTTTTTCAAATGACATAAACAAGTGCCAAAATAAAACACACACTTCATCGTTACCCAAAAAAAAAAGTTTAAATTCCGATCAAGGATCAATGGTTTCTATATACAATAATTATCTTTATGATTGGGATATACAACTAATAAAATGCCATCTTGTACTCACCCTTTTGTTTGTTTGTCATCGACAAAAACAGATAATCTAACCTAATGATCTCACAAGTTCCGGGAACATGCAAGTGAGCCGGTCTCTCAAGCAACGAAGCACTGTCGGCGGGGTTACTTCATCACCGTCAAAAACGGCTTCTCTTCCATTGTATATAGCTTTTCTGACTCCATGCAGAAGCTTACTACTGCGAATAAACAGCTTGATATTTAAAGCCAATCTTTCCAAGCTAGTGATCAAGATGACCTTCCTTATGCTCTCAGACCAGGAGAAGGTATCTGCAGCAGACAACCAGCTTTTCCTAGTCAACCCAAGGCCAGGAAACTTTGACCAGGAGGCCTCATCAGGACAAGGGGGAAAAGATGATGACAGGTGAATGGTAAACCATCCAACGACTAGACTCACAGAGACGGCGATGTGGATGAAGAGGACGACGACTGAACTTATGATTGTTCCAACACTCGATCAATCGAGTATGTGTGTATCAATCACTAATATGATCAAGGTATCGCTGGCCATTGGGATGAAATGGTGAAATAGGTATTGTGAATATAAGAGAGGAATAAATTATGTGTACTCTAGTCATAAAATTGTTCAAATATTATTTTGGTAGTCTATGGTCACAAAAAGCCTAAATTGGAGTCAAGCAAGCTCTAGCCAACAACTAATCTTGGGGTTTCTCGTTCATCTCTTCGCACAATTTCCTTTTGTTATTTGGATTTTTGTGTTTAGGGCTTTATCGTCTTGTCTTGTTCGTCTTCTCGTATGAAAAAGGACGTTAATATATGTCTAGCAAAATGCTTTTAGAATAAGTGGCTACATTAAATGATTGCAATATACTCTCCGCAGAAAGAAAGTAAAGATTGTGGAAGATGGATGAGAAAGCTTTCTGTCGCTATCTTTCTAATCTTTCGTGTAAATGAAACATACATAATGCACGGTACAATGCTCACTCAGTGCTTTATGGGGTCTTGGCGATTGAATCACACTACGTCTAAGATGATTAGGTCAAAGGCTGGTTTCTCCACCGCCAAAGAAAACGCTTTCAAATGTTCAAACAAAAACAATTGACTTTCATTATTGGATTCTCCGAGGACAGCTAAGTGAAAATGAGATTGCAGAGGAACTCCTTAGACGAAAGGCTTCATCGATGTACAGTTGAAGTGGTCAAAAGAAAATGGTGTCTGAAATATGGTTGATGAAGAGAACGGACTTACATAAAAATATAAAAAAAGAAATACAGCTTCAAAGGTGGGTGATGTATAGAGATCTGTTCTTTAGTTACCGAATCATTAGGAAGATGAATGTCACGATATTACCGCATGATCTTGTCGAAACCCGAATCGCAGGCTCAATAGTTTCCTACTATCTTTCCTATTGTATTTCTTTTGAGCATAGATCGATAGTCAGGTAGCTCCAGTATTGCCTCATAAAATTTATTCTGATTTTGAGCCCTTCAAAGAGAAATCAACTCTATTCAGTTCACTATAATGACGAAGACCAATGTTACTGGCAGGGGTAGACAATGTCAACATATGTGCTATGTGAAAAAACTGGCGTTGATGTGGGCAATTTTGTCCACAAACAGAGATTATGTGGCTTTTTAATTCACTTTTTGTCAAGTTGCACGCATGAGTTGTGTTAAAAAAGTCTTACATCGAAGGATTGGTGTGGTGTGGAGTGTTAGTATATCTTAGTTGGCTCATGACTCATAGGTTTAAACTTTTAAATGAATGTGGGTCTAATTAGACATATTAATGAGCTCAAACTTGAGCTTCCTCTTGGTGATGTCCCTGAGTAAAGTTATTGGAATTTAGTGTCTAACGCGGTTCTGATGGTAGTCTTCATGGTTCAGTTTGGAGAAAGAGATTAGGGACAAACAATTTCTCTACTCATTGGAGAATTGGTGTGATGTGGAGCAATTAATATATTTAAGTTGACTTATAATTTATTGGCTTAAGTTTTTGAACAAAGCTAGTTGGATATATTAATGAATTTGGACTTAGACTTCTTCTTGGCAATCTCCTTAGGTGAAGGTATTGAACTTCTACTGTGTGCTTTCAAGAAATGGAATCAAGGCGATGATAGATTAAGGGCCTTCATGGTTCGGTCTAGAGAAAGAATTAATATGGTGTGGAGCAATTAATATATTTTAGTTAGCTTATAAATCAGTGTCTTAAGCTTTGGTTCAGTCCAGTTTGGTCCGGAGAGAGAATTGGGGTCAGACTGCTGTGTAGTCCCGGCCCCTTTTAGTATTTAGATGTGTAAAATATATTAGTGCTGGGTTTAAGAATTAGGTTGCGATGACCGGTTGACCAATGACTTCCTTCAATTTCTCTTGTAAGATAGAATAATGTCACGATGACTTTGACTTAACGGCACGCAACATTATTAATTCTTCTTGGGTTAGACGCCGGTCAAGAGGATATTGTTGCAAAATTAACAGAAACTTTTGACCACAAAGGATGATATATTTTTTTATCATATTTTTGCTTTTTATTTCATTCATTCTTAGTCAAAAAGATTACATTAGTATTAAATTTATTTATTAATACGGTAGAAATACATTATTGACCTATTTTTAAACAAGTTAATATTTGCTAAGAAAAACTATTTTTCTAAAATGATATATGGACATATGTCACAAATCTTGACATCCTCTCTCGACTTTTCTTTTGCCTATTCTCGTATTCCGGCAATTACCCCTTAACGTGATTTCACAACCTACCATGCATGTGCGAGGACTAGTTTCATATGTGAGGAGGAGTGTAAAGTAATATGTTGGAATATATTATTGGTCCGATTCGTAGCACAGTAACTCTTAAGATAAACTAATCGTCCAACAAAATTATTCCATAATTTGTGAGTGGAATTTAATCGAGAGCTGTACAAATCATCATAGGAATAGATTATTCTTGCACTAACCAATTCAGATGGGAAATTAACCTTCGACACTGATGGCGAATAGGGACACGATTGCCATGGATCTCGGCTACTATTTCTCCCAAACTTGTCTAATTTGATTCGTAATATTTGGGTTAGTCAAATGCCTCCCTTTTGTCCAGTGTCTCCTATCATGCCGTGCCACGTACACACAAAAATTTCTCTTCTCCAGTGGAATATACGAATCTTACAGATGGGGTTTTGAATTGACTTTTCACAAGAATTTAACTGGGGGCTGTTGAATAAACTAAGATCTTACTTGCGCATGAACACGCCGAAGTTTCTCGTTGGTCAATAGGAAATTACTATTAAGTGGAATAAATTAGACCGTGACTTATCGACACATAAAAGATAATTCATGCGTCACATTATAGCCATACCTTTTCTTGTAGGTGGCTCTCATTTGTATAATGTATGTATGTGTGTGTATATAAAGTTTTCAGTATCTTTTCGTTTACCCAGTAAAGGTATAGCAAAAAATATCTTGGGGGAATCTCTAGGTGGAGCCTGTGCTTTTACAAAATTAGGGTTTTCAGCTAGTTTAAAATTAATTGTTGGAATAGTATGAAGTATTATAATTTCTGAAAAATCGGTCCAATGTTAACACTTTGAAGGCTTGACAAGGTTTTATTATATAGGACGCCCCCAAAAAGGTCATGCCATATACAAAAATAGGCAAGGTGCACGCATGTTCTGAGAGTTGATAGATATATTTTGAATAGGAAAATGAATTATGATAAAATTATGATAACAAAGCTCTCGATCTGTCGTACTTCTACATGACAATAGTCAACACTAGGCAAGTGCAACGTGGCAGGTGGATAGAGTACCATATAAGGAGGAAAGAAAGAGACAAATCCTAAATTGAACTTGCCACGATGACTTCCATCATCGTTCCACCTCTACATCTCCTCAAAAATGGTGGTTGACACGTCCTTCGACCACTAAGGGTGTGTTTGGTAACGACTCTGTTCTCGAGAACAAATTCTGATCAAAAATGATTTTTTTTTTATTTTGTTCTCGGGAACTGATTCTGAGTAAAAGAACGCATTTAGTAATTGTACAAAATTTCTAATTCTGGAATAGAATTGCGTTTGATACCGTGCTCATTGATTACATTCCAAATTAATTTCTTTTCATTTTTAAATAATTTTTATAATCTTTTCCTTTTTTTCTTTTCTTTTTTCCTTTTTTTCTTTTTTTTTTCTTTTTTTTCTTTTTTTCTCCTATTCTTCTTCTTCTTCAAGCTAGTCGTCGGACCAGCGACCGGCTAGACGAGGGCCGATGAGCTCACCGGAGCGTCGCCGGCCCTCGACGAGGCTCACCTAGCCCCGCCAAGGCTCGGCCTCACCGGTGGCCAGGTCAGCCTCGCTGAGGCTGGGCGAGGCCTGCCTAGCCACTGACGGGGTTGGGCGAGCCTCGCCGATGGCTGGGCTTGCCTTTGGTGAGCTCACCGGACCGGTTGCCGATGACCGGTGGCGGCGACCGATGGACAGCGGTGGCAACCAACGGCGGCGGACGACAACAAGCTGCAGCAGGCGGCGACAGGCAACGGTCACGAGATGGCAGTCGATGAAGAAGAAGAAAAGAGAAGAAGAAGAGTTTTGATTCTCAGTTTTGTTCCCGGAACCACATTTTTTTTTTATTCTCAATTCTTGTCCAAAATTGTTCCCGGGAACAAAAATTTTACCAAACGCGATTTTGTTCCCAAACTGATTTTGAGAACAAAAAATCAAAATCGGGCACTGTTTGGATGGTTACCAAACAATGTCTAATTCTTGACATTGTTTAGTCTTGTCCATTCGAGAGAAAGCGGCAGTAAACCCCATTATTCAGATTTTTTTTGTTTTTCTCGTGATTAGAAAAATCAATTTAAGCAAAAAACTTGGAACTTATAAAAAAAGTCTACGTAGCTTCTGGCCAGGTAAAACTTATTTCGTGTGCCTAGTCCACATTAACACACTCTTTCATTAGTCACTAAGATACCGTCGCCTAGGTATGATCTACCTATAATACCAACAATAATTTTCAAAGAAATGTATTACGAAGTTAGGGTTAATTGTCTAAAAAGTCATAAACCTATTGCACGATAATTAATTCAGTTTTAAAACTTTTCAATAGTGTCAATTTAGTCCTAAATTTTTTGCAATTCGCCAATTTAGTCATAAAGATTTCATTGTGTCAATTTAGTCTTAAATTTATTATTTAGTAATTTGGTTAGAAGGACTATATTGACAAATAGTTAAAAAGGTTTAAGACTAAATTGATATAACTAAAAAATTTAGAACTGAATTGGCAAATCGTCAAAAGTTTTATGACTAAATTAACACAATTGAAAAATATGAGATTATATTGGAGTCCACATAATAAGTTTAAGACTTTTTGGATAATTTTCCAATGAAATTACCATAAGTATTTACTTAGGGTTACTTTGAGCTTATAATTATAAAGTAGCCCTTTAACAAGCCACCTCATGAATCGGGTATGACCTATGTCGTCAACTCACATGTTCATTCCTCAATCACTAAATCAACACACTATATTTGATCTAGAGGCCGCATGCATCAAATCAACATTGATCCAGTTCATCAATGATTCTCAAAGAATAGTACAAGAAAATCACCTTAACTATTAGTCCAGGCTACTGATGATATTCACGGAACGTATACGTTGAAATTTATAAAGTTCTATCCTTGAAGTATGGTTGCGCTTGCAGGCAGAGGCTGATGCGCGAGTTTCTCATCCTTCTCCAATGGTCTTGAGTTTGAAGCGACCGGCAAGAGTAAGACACGAAACTCGATGTTCTTCAAAGGGATCTTGTTCGCAATGACATTTGATAATGTTGTCAAAATATGGTTTGCATCCCCAAGATCTAGCCTCCGCAGTTTTGGAACTCCTATCATAACAGCCATTTGGGGTGGCCAGTATTGATTGTCTCCTACCGTTGTTTCCTACGTTATATGTGATAAACTATTGTGGCCAATGTGGAGTCAAAGTGCACTTGTAAATAAACTTCCGTTTGCTATTTAACAAACAGAAGCACATGTGAGTAAAATTTGTAAATTAGCAGGAATATAAACAAGTGTTCGATATACAAAGAAAAATATCACGTAGCCAGAAGGGCCAAATAGTTCCTTCCAGATTTGGACTCGAATGTTGTTTGCCTGTAAAAGTTACGCCTATATTTTTCTTCATCTTTGATTGAGAGAATTCTCCTGATAATAGGACTGTAATTTGATGGGTTACAGATATGAACATCTCAATTATAAATACATGTGAGTAATGTCTGTCCCCAATCAGAAACGTGCATCCTGCTGTGACAAAGTATGGAGGGAAATTTGCCCTAGCCATTAACTTCCTTAATCCTCCAAGAATGGAAAAAAGGGGGAGAAAGTTGTCATGCAAGCGTACTCTCTCCTCGTATTCAAACTATTCTCATATAAAAATGAGCTCATACCACAATCCTTAAAGCCCTTGATATCTATGTGTTATTTTATTTTATTTTATTTTTTTATAATTTAGGAGCACGGGATTTGAAACCTTGCTACCCTTATACCCACAGAACACCTTACAAATTCCAGAAACAGACTAAGTTCAGGTCTTTAGCACATGTAGGTTACCTTGACTTCGAGTGGTTTGCACGTGGTTGGTAAAATTCTAATGGATGCCTTCGGTTTCTAAATTGAAAATCCACCGACGCCCCACTCAACTGTACCAACCCTAGTAGTTAATCTCTTTATACATTACTGATACGAACAAGAACAAACGTTGGTACAATATAGCCTCAAGATTAACTTGTGTAGTACTGATTGCATGTGACATATCCAATATGCATGATTTGGTCTCGTCGATAGATAACTAGGGTTTGTTCATTATTACGCCGTTTGAAATTAATCAACAAGCAACGAATTACTATATATATATATATAGAGAGAGAGAGAGAGAGAGAGAGAGAGAGAGAGACAGACAGACAGACAGACAGACAGACAGACAGACACACACACACACACAGAGGGTCAAATGGGGGAGGAGACTTTGCTTGTTTTAAGAGAAGACTTTGACTAATTTGGTTTGTGGCTCGTAATTAATTGCGCAATCTGCATAACTTCAGGGTGTGGCAAAAACCATTTACTGGGAACAAGAGAAAAAAAAATCCGTTCTCGAGATTCTAAAGATCTTGCTTGTCTTTGTAGTTCACATTCACCCCCACATAATGCCAAGATTCGTGTCCTTTATAGCCCTCTTTGACTCTGTCCATACTAGAAATTTCTGGCGTATATTGAACTATCTAGTCTTAATACTTGGTCCCCGTTGATCGTAACGATAGGCACCACTCCATTTGGTGAATTCCACTACATGACTCTACAAGCCATTAGTTGGTTTGAATTCATTTTAGGAAGATTGTTGAAGAAAAGGTGCTCGGGCACTTGTTAAGTTTTATTTAATGTGCTTTAATAATTTAAGATTTTGCACTTTCAAATAAGTGATTTCATGAAAATGTGTAATTATTTTCCATTTTTAATGGGTCTTGGGAAATCCTTATTTCCACTTTTTAATTAACCTAACTAGCATCCTAAAAGCACTTATTAATAAGACTCTTCATTTTAATCATTTTGAAGATCGTGTTTGTGCTATTAACTAATTGTTAGTGTTCGGCTTCCCAAATTAAATGTTCACAGGACTTGTCTAATAAAATGAGTCGTGTGGAGTCGAACAATCATGACATGGCCTATATTGACCAATTCACTTTTACTGGCAACTTTTTTTCCTTTAATAACGATGAAGATAGTGCAAATGATTATAAAATATTGACATAGCTTATTTTAACTTATGTAACTCAAAAAAATTTCTAACTTTAGATGTTGTATTAAATAAATGAATTTTCCTTGTTTTCTTACTTTTCCCCTGAACTTACTTTATTTAATGTAAGTAATCACTTTTACCACATGAATTCTGTGAATCACAGCCCTGTAAAACTAAATGTTATACTAGAGAAGCTATTGTGGTCATGTTAAACAATATTAAATAAAAGTGACCCTCATGTAAATTGTCACCTCTTTTTCTTCGTAAGGTACTAACGTTATATGAAAGATTTTTCCTAACTTTAGCACCATCCCAATATGGACACCGATTCCATGTTGCTGCGTTTTCAAATGACTTAAACAAGCGCTGACATATCAACGGATTCTATATACACATAAAATATCTTCATAATCTGCATGATAAGGATGAACAAATACCCCACAAAATGCCACCTTGGACTCACCCCTTTGTTTGCTTGTCATCGACAAAAACATATAATCTAACCTAATTTTCTTACAAGTTCCGTGAACGTGCGAGTGAGCTGGTCTCTTGGGCAACGACGCACCTTCCGCGGGGCTACTACATCACCGTCAGAAACAGCTTCTCTTCCATTGTGCATGTCTTTTCTGACTCCACGCAGAAGCTAGCTGCTGTTGATAGTTCGCTTACCAGACTAGGAGAAAAGTACCAGCAACAGACGGCCAACTTTTCCGAGTCAACCGAAGACCAGGGAACTTCGAACGGTACGAGCCCAGCCATCAGGACAAGGGAAGGAAAAGAATATGATGACATGGGCATGGAAAATTATCCGACGACTGGACTCACTCGCAGAGATGGCAACGTCGAAGAAGAGGACGACGACCGAACCTGTGGCTGTTCCAAGACCCGATCGATCGAGTATACATGTCTATCAACCACTAACAATATCAAAGTGGGCCCGCCATTGGGTGAAATGGTGAGATACATAGATCGATCTACATATGAGCGGCGGGGTCTCTAGTCACTAAAGTGTTTGATTTTCTCTTTTATTTTCTTATTTTTTGGGTAATCTCTGGTCACGGAAAAGCCTAATTTGTGGTCAAGGAACCTCTGGTCAACAACTAATCTTGGGGTTTTTCGTTCAACTCTTTGCTCAACTTCCATTCCTTTTGTAAGAAGTTGGTGAAGACCGTGGAAGATGGATGATAACCTTTCTGTCACTACCTTTCTGATCTTTTATGTAAATAAAAGCATGGATAGTGCATGGTATGCTGCTGCTTTATATGGCCTTGAAGATCAAATCGCACTGCCAAAGGAAAGGGTTTCGGATATGGAAACAAACAGTTTTGACTTTGATTATTGGATTCTCTGAGGATAGCTAAGTGATAAAATGATATTGCTAAAGAAACTCCTCACATGAAAGGCTTTGTACATATATAGGTGAATTGGTCAAAAGGAAATCATGTTCTAAATTTTCTATATTATTCATTGTCATCGACCAATTATTAGGAAGTCAAGCGTGCACAAATGGAAGACATGAAGTACTTGGAAAAATAAAAATGGGTATTGAATATCACTAAAAAGAAATGAGAGATGCTCGTATTGATAACGCACGGGTTAAATGTCCGATTAAAAGTTCGTTATTAATAAATAGAGGAAACACTATATATAAGTCCAAGCGAATGATCTTTTCGCATCAAATATCTAAGTTGAAGAAATAGGAAGCATGAATCCAAAATTTAACTCATCAAATAGCTATTGAGATATAATTTTTGAGATGTATCATTAATATGAATTCAAAGTACATTGAATTGTTGTTGCACCAATTCGGACTATATAATGAGCTAATCAACAATGTCCGATATTCTTGTGGAAATTCATGTGCACCACCATGTAGATTGTTTCACTACGTGACTACAGGAATGTTTTTACCGTCCCCAAACGAGGCCGACCGCAATCCTGCCTTGTCACAAAGTAATTTGCATCCGTACGTTATGTCGCTTAGTTGACCTATTCCAAATGCCGCCACATGCTTTCTGCTACATAAATATATGTCGCATCCAACTGTAATTGCCGTCGAGTCATTGTCAACACATAAAATACATCAAAGAAATTATTTTTAATCTAACCGTAATTGCCATCAAGTCATTGTCAGCACATAAAATACATCAAACAAATTATTTTTATATCGCAATCTTTGGAACAAATCTCTTTGAATTTGCCCATTGTTTTCCTTTCGACCTATGCAGAACAATATTACACTCCCTAAAATATCCAAAATAAAGCGAGAAGGGTAGAAAGAAACTAGCTTAGTTAATTTCCTCAAATAACGGTCAGCTGCGGGAACCCGAAGGGCAGGTGCGGCGACAGCGGAGGGACGTTGAACATGCCCTTCACGTCTCCCTCCAAGAACGACGTCCAGCTCGGCAACATCAATGGCGCCTCCGTGCGGTAACCACGCTCGCCGGATTCCAGCGCCAACTTCTCCCTCTTCGCGACGGCCTCAGCCTCCTCCTCGTGGCCCCGCTTCTTGTGATCCCCGGAAGCCATTGGCTCGGACTTGCCGGCTTCCAGCGGGAAGTTGAGGATCGCCTTGGAGCCACGGAGCCTGAAGGCGGCCCTGTCGTATGCCCTGGCCGCCTCGATGGCAGTGTCGTAGGTGCCAAGCCAGACCCGCGAGCCCTTTCGCTTGGGGTCCCGGATCTCTGCCGCGAACTTCCCCCATGGCCTCTGGCGGACTCCCCGGTAGTGGCGGTGGTCCTCCTCCGGCACGGGCGCGTAGACCTCCGCCAGTGCCTGGTCCCCATTGCTGAAATGGAGCCACTCCACCTTGTTAGGGAGCGAGATCTTCAGCGACGGCTTCCAGTTAGCTTGACTCAAGCCACCTTGCAGTGAGCTGCCGGCACTCGAGACTGAAGTCTTCGATCCGAACTCAAAGAAGCCGCCCGAGTCCCCGTTCCAGGAAAAGCTCGAAAACGATTCCGGTGTTGTGAGGTCGATGATCTCTGGTTTGGCCTCCAACTCAAAGAGGTCGCTCGGGTTCTGATTCGGAACCGAAGCCAGATCGAAATTGAAGATATCGGGGTCCTGGAAGCAGTCCAGCTCCGAGATGGTTATGGTCGAGTGGGAGCTCGAGTTCTGCGTACCAAGGGAGTCCGATCGCGAGTACCCTAGCTCAGGTTGCTTACCGGCTCCATTGACCGAATGAGCCTCAGCGCAATTAAGGTAGCCGTCAGGGTAAGCGGCGCTCGTGACCGGAGAGGACTCACCGAGCAGGAGCTGCTTGATGAGCTGGAGCTTGTTGGAGACTTCATTCGATGCCGTGGACGACGAAGACGACAACAACGACGAGGATGCCATTTTCTCGATGTAAATCTGTGTGTTTGGATGCTTTTCTTCTTCGGGAGAAGCTTTGGAAATTTGCCAATGGAAGATCTGGAGACTCGAGACTGCGGAAAAGATCAAAAGAGAAGGAGGGTATTTATAGAGGGGGCTCGGCTTTGGCATTTGAACAGGAACTTTCCCGGTTGTTTCCTACTCCAACATGATGATGCGAGCAAGAGTTCCAACAATATTATATTCCACCATTTTTTTTCTTTTGTTTTGTTTCAAATCATAATGCAGTCTATGGCGATGTATTTTGTCGTGACTTTGGTACCAAGGAATATTATCCAGTATCATCATCGTCACATTATATTGCAGTGTCCTGAAGCAATTGCACAAAGTCTTTTAACCCGATGTATTTGCAACCCTTATGGTAAAAGTAAAAAAATCCTCAACGTCCTTTTCGTAGACGTAACTTTTGAAAGAAAGATGTACTAAATATTATCGAAGAGTCGCGACGCATAAATCTCTAAGCTTCAATTGTTGCATTTATAAGAATTTGAAATCCGAATTTTAGTGCCAGGTCAAATACTCAGTTTTTACCGGTCTATATCTATACATCAGTGAAGATCGATCACCCTTTACACGACTTGATTCAGGAGATCGAACCATTCCCAAGCTTTGTTGCGTCCCTTATTGGTCGAATGCGTTGGTCTATCTTTCCATTTTTCCTATTTTCCAATTTGAACCGTTGGATTCTTCCTTACTGTTGAAAGCCAAAAGAGAACCTCGGTGGGTCTGATTTGTTGGGAAGCAGATAATTTTACCTCAGGCTTGTCCCTTTCTTGCATCTCTGCATCTCTGTACCTCACCCATTTTCGTGGAAACTCCTCCCCAAGAAAGAAGGGCAAAGGTTTGTCCAATGGATAATGTTTTTTTAACTTGCAGGTGAATCGATAACCATTGGCTGATGATACGTTCTATGCGGACGGCCGCAGAGGAGACGAAGTTTGAGGAGGAGGGAACGTGGGATTTGGTCGTAAAGGAGGGGTCTTTCGGTTCGCAAGGTAACCTGCCTTGGTATCAAAGCTATCCCATTCATGTCTTGTTCTATTCCATTTCTAGAACATCAAGAAAGCCAAAGAGATGCCGCCATTCACGCACAGGTCAAGCCCGAGTAAAAACAAGAAATGTCGGATAATTGCGCCTCAAGGTTGGCTTTTTTTTTTTTTTTTTTTTTGGTCGAAGTCAAGGTTGGTAGGATGATGGGTTCTGTCTTGTTACTGATCTTTCAATGGGGATGGACTCCATTGTAGCAGGTAACATTTCAGGGTCATTGAGGCTTCTTCGTCTTCACCCGATTGACATTTTTGCGAGTCCTACTTACTCTCTTGTCCAAGAAGAATGTGAACATAGATGGATGCTTGGGAATGCGGGTTTGAATTTGTTCAATGTGAAAGGTAACGAGAGAGAGAGAGAGAGATGTTCCTTTTTCATTGAGAGTTCGAGTCTTTGAGACTTTTCCTTTTGGCGCTTATGTAGAAGTATTCCCACGAAACATCTGTTAAACTGCAGGGTGAAGATATGGAAGTTGGAAGAAAGCTGCCCCCGCGACCAAAACAAGAAAAAAAAAAACAAATATATAATGTGGAATGTTGATCGTGCTTATCTAGTTTCCAATTTCTTTATGAAATCTTCAAAGAGATGGCAAACCAGTGTTGTGGAGACCAAATCTTCCAACTTGGTTCTTTCCCCGACGCGGAAGATCCGAATGGACGCGCATCTCTGTAGATTTGAAGTCCCGCTAAAAATCTAATCAAACATCAACTGTATACTCAATCTCAAAGTTGACACCAGAGCCACGTTATGAAATCGCACTAGAAATTCCAGCCTGAAAACTTAAACCCGTCTCTGAACAGTGGGGCCGAACACATTTTTATCTTAAAAAATCAAGACAAATTGTCCTTTTTTTCTTGTTAGCTTAGCTACAGAACCAAGAAGAGACGATGGTTTTCTCTGTTGGAGTAAGTTTGTGGCAAAGGAATGATTCTAATCCTTTGGGTCCAGCTCGGCAAAAGCATACCCCACAAGAGAAATGGAAGATTTCACGTCTCGCCTTGGTTGGGTCCCCTCGTGGACCATAAGCAAAGCAACCGTGTTTCCTTGTTGGGCATTGCTCGTGCTCAGCGTTCGAAGAGAGTGCACACGAGAAGTGGTCAAAAGGTCCCAGCGTGCATTATATATTCGCAGTCTTCGGTCCATTTTCGAATATCCACTTGCCCCAACCGCTCCCCCCATAGTAAATGCAGACAACAGTCATTAATGGAGAGCGAAAAATGGTATGGTCCCAATTTGAGATTTGTACTGAAAGAGGGTATGGGCCCAAAAAAATGTCAAAACAGACGGTCCTTGGTCTCCATCATCCAGTGGTACATGTTGCTTCTTTTCTGGTTGACCAATTGCCGGTCAAACTTTTAGTTTCATCATTTGCTGGTAGCTACTTTTGAATGCATGAGGAACCAAGGAAAGCAGTACAAGATTGAATCATTTGAGTAAAGTCTGTTGACTCGGTTCTATGCCCTCGGGTCTTCTTCATGCCACTCAGATCCAAGATGCGGAGTTAGGAGGAAATTAAGTTCTATCTATGACTATCAATCCGGTTAGCGATTCTGTATTCTTTCGAGAAGTGACGGCTAACATGAGAAATTTCAAGTGTCGTTTCCTATTGCTTCATGCCTTGATTTATTCTGCAAACCGCTGTGAATGTGCAGCATAGATAAACATCGATACAGTTGCACAAACCTTAAAAAGAGAGGAGTGGGAGTGTTGAACAGATTTGGATGGTGTCCATGTTGAATAAAGGATCATACTTATGGAAAAGGCAAGAACTTAATGTAGGCCAAGTTCAAAGTCAGTATTCTTACGCAAAATAGGAGCATTTTGCTATGCTTACATTCGGGATCTCGTATCAGATTATAAAGATTGGTAGAAATATTAGATTTGAGCCCTTTGTTGCTCAGTTAGTGCTCATAACCCATAATTTATTGCATTGCCAAAATCATCTCGACCCATTTACAGGTCGGTCTCATCCCCCTACCTCCTAATGTGATTTCAATTCGAAAAAATTTGAATAGATGCAAACAGATTGAGACTCTGGGAAATGAGAAGCTGCGGCATTTCTTGATACTAGCTTCTAGAACATATCCATGTTTCGGCAATTGAGACCTTGATTGACTTCAGAATTGCAATTCATCGTTTTAAATATGTTGTAATCCTCCATTTCTTTGAAAAAGGCCTTAGATCTCATTCAATATGGACTTTTTTAAGCCGATGAGATGCATAACTGGAAATACCGACATACCAATCCAAGTCAAATTACTAGCATATCCCGTTCAACAGCTTTGATTTCCAAGGCAATTCACTTAAGAATCAAGCTGATAAGTTACGAAACTAACTTATCATTTTCTTATATCATTTCCTTCGCGTTTGTCGTCTCGAAAATAAGTTCTTGGACAATGAGCGCGATCGGCAGCATGCCCTTACCAAAGGTTGTGATGGTAGAAGTTGGTTGCAGAGTTTGGTCATCCATCCATGTTGATCAAAGTCAAAAGATTCCCATGGATTTTCTGTACCATGAAAATACATGGGCTTCATTGATCCACCAACAGGAAGCCCAGTATTGAAGTAATAGGATGGTGTTTATTGCTTGTTAGGACGTCACTGATTCAAGACCAGAACTACA
Organism: Eucalyptus cloeziana; assembly: GCA_014182715.1. NCBI lineage: Eukaryota > Viridiplantae > Streptophyta > Magnoliopsida > Myrtales > Myrtaceae > Eucalyptus > Eucalyptus cloeziana. Next base: position 27,062,344 of record CM024637.1, read on the forward strand.
CTGTCCATTTCTCAGAGGCCCAAAAATGCTACCTCGCAAATTCCGCGGCAAGTCTCCTCGGAGCTTTATCATTTCTTTCCTAAGGCAATATACGCTCTCATCTAAACACTTCGGGCATTTGCAGGTTCTGTTATTGTTATGAGTCAACTGCTGAATCTTTCCGACAGTGATTGCTTTAATTAGCACGGGCAAAAGAACATTCCAAGTGCTACAGACAAAAGGACATATAAGTGTCAAAATTTATAAAAATACACTTAAGTGTCACCTTTTTAAAAAAAAAAAATTAGAAACTTAATTGTCAACTCCAACAAGGCTTGCTGAAAATCCGACATGACGTTATTTTATTGATAAAATTGGCCTACGTGACTTGCCCGAATGTCTACTAAGAGGTTTTTGTCTAAAACGACATTGTCCTCTACATCCTCCCCAATTAAAAACCCTAAAATGACGTTGTCCACTTCCAGCCACCGCTGCCGTGATGATCACCTGCTCCTCTGGCAATGGGAGGCGGCGAAAGTGCCCACCGGCGAGCCTTGCCATCTTCTTTTTTCTTTTTTTTTACATTTTTTAAATAAATTTAGCTTTTCTTTTTTAGTTTTTAATATGATATTTTTAAATTTGAATAAAAATTAACAAAAATGCCAGATTAATAAAAAAAAAAAAAAATTAAAGCAATGCCACATCATTAAAAATTCTCATCGAAAAAAGCCATATCAGGTGTTTGTTGGAAGTTCTCACCATTGACACTAAATGTTCTTTTCTCTTCTATTTGTACACTTAAGGATGCATTTGGTAATCATTATGTCCCTAAGAACAATTTCTACTAATAAATGATTATTTTTTATTATGTTTCCTAAACAAGTTTCTAAACATTTGAAAGCGTTTGGTAATTGCCCAAAATTTCTAATTCCGAAATAGAAATGCGTTTGGTAGGACTTTTAAAATTTCTTATCCAAACCATTTTTTTAATCTTTTTATAATTTTTTATATTTTTTTCTTTTTTCATTTTCCTTTTTTCCTTTTTTCCTTTTCTCTTCTTCTCCTTCCTCTAGTCACCGGCCATGGCCAATGATTGGCTAGATGAGGGCTGCCAACCTCACTGGAGCATCATTGGCTTCTAGCAAGGACAAGTCACAATGAGGCTCGGGCCAATGTGCCTCGCCGTGGCTAGGCAAGGCTCTAACCTTGCCCAACCACCGGCGAGGCCGAGTCTCAAGGTGGCTAAGCGAGCTTCAAGCTGGACCTCACCCAAGCGATTGTTGAGGAACACCATCGACGTCGGCAAATGCAATGGCCGATGGCTGGTGGGTAGTGGTGGCCAATGACTGGGTAGGAGGAAAAAGAAGAAGAGAGAAGGGAAAGAGAAAATAAAAAAAGAAAAAAAATGGGTTGACTTAATTTTGGAACTATTCCTAGGAATAAAGAAGTTACTTTATTCTATTCCTTATTTTTATTCTAAATCTACTCCCGGGAATAAAAAATTTATCAAATGAATTTCTACTCATTTTTTGTTCCGGAGAACAAAATAATAGAATTGGATACTTTTTGTCCGGCTGCCAAACAGACCTAAGTGTACATTTTGGAAATTTTGGCTATGTTGTGGCACTTGAGGTGTTTTTTGGCCAATTAGCACTAAGGGTGAGCGTGGTTCCTGGAAATTTCTACCCAGAACCGGAGAACCGAACTGGAGGTTCCAATTCGGTTCCCGGTTCTTAAAGGACAGGTTCCGGTTCCCGGTTCCTGTTCTCGGTTCCATTTTTCCGGGAACCGGTCGAGGAACCGGAATCGAATCGCAGAACCGATCGTTGAAGCGTCGAGAACCTTTCCCTGTGATTCCTTTGTCCATCTTTCTTCTTTTTCTTGCTGCCTTTGTCACTTAAGCGTCGAGAACCTTTTGGTCATACCCCGCCAGATCAAACGTGGTTGGTCGAGACACTAGCGATTCAAATCGAACCGGTTGAGGACCGTTGTGATTTTGCCAGAAACAGAAAGGCTTGGGCGAATAATGAGGTGGGTATGGCTATGGGTACGGATATGGAAATGGCAAACCTTGAAATGAAGGTGTGGATTGTGTTGGGGCATGAATTATCTGAGTTGGGGATCGTTCAAATGAAGAGAAATGAAGGTTTTGAGGAAAACCCATGACTGGTTGCCTGCTTATATTGGAAATGCTTGGGGAGTTGGAGGAGTCAAATGGTGCAAGAAACCTGTACATTTTCCTTTGAATTGAAACTCAAAACAATAAATGGTGAAGGAGATTTTGCTATTTTTTTTTTTTTCAAGTCTCTGGCGATTTGGAGTTTGCTAAAGTGAAGAGGCTTTTTATAGGGCAGCGCTTCGAGCTAGGGTTAAGGACATTTTATATTAGGTCACTTGAGTTGGAAAGAAACAAAAACTGGTTTTAACTCAAATGGATTAATTTCTAGTTGTCAATTGCATTATGGGAAGTAATTCGGTACTTAGTGAGAAAAAAGGTAAAAATTCCACGTACTATGGATGTTTCTGAGTTGAGTCCATCCTACAAGTTCTTACTTAGGTCTAATTAATGGTCGGTGATAAAATTGAGAGAAATAATGAATCATAAAAACGTATTTGCAAGACATCTTCTGAAGTACTATTCGTACCTACGAATGGTGGATGGTTGGATCTTGCCAATTTAAAAGAAATAGAGGGAGTGGTTGAGGAAAATGGAAGATTTGTTAAGTAAATAAACTAGGAATAAGGAGGCATACCAGAAGATAGAGATGACAAGCTGAAGAAGGGAAGAGAGAAGGTATCGAGGCAAAATGAGCTATTCTGCTGTGCTCTTGAATGCGATCCTCAGAAGGCATATATAGGGGAAGAGAGAAGGCATCAAAGGTTGTTCTGACCCACTGCCAATAAAGTGAGACGATCCGAGGTTTTAAGTACCAATAAATATTTCAATGAGGAAAATGCGAAGGTTGTTTGGATTTTTCTTGAGGCGTGCCTATAGTGATGGTTATAATATTTTCATGTGCTTTTTCTATGGCTGTTGTTATGCTTGCTCTAAGTTTGCGATTAACATTTTTTTCCTATTTAGATGTTGTTCGTTTTGACGGGTAACTTCGTTAAGATTTTGTTCGTTATAATGCATAACAAGCTCAATTAAGTAGTTTTGGCAAGTTTCTTAAGCTCTAAAATGTATCCAATTCGTCGTGACGTCCCACGATAAAACATGGTTGGTCGAGCCAAAGGAATCACAGGGAAAGGTTGCAGAGTTCACATTATGGAGTAGATGAAAATTTGAGATCTTGTTGGCACTTCTGGTTTTTCATCTCCTTAGTATATTTTGCTTTATCATTTTCATTTGACTTAGCTGATAAGGCATATGACATTTGGCAAATGTGACGATTTAAGCTTTAGTGCACATATATTGACATATGTGGGCACAATAATTATAGTTAATCAAGCATCTCATTTCCTCTTTGGAAACTTCTTATTAGTTTTGATTATGTATGTCCAAATTCTTGGCAGTTGGTATTGGTATGTTTGCTAAGATGTGGGAAGTTATCGTAGAGTATGCGCGTACGTTATAATTCAAATATGAAAATAACAAAAAAAAAAAAAAAAAAAAAAAACCTGTTGGAACTTGAAACCGACCTTGGAACCTATGACAGGGTAGGTTCCAGGTTCTCGGTTCTGACGGGTAGGTTCCAGGTTCCAAAAAATGAGGAACCTGTACCCGAGGGTAGGTTCCAGATTCCAAACAGAACTGAACCGGAACTTAAAACCGCTCACCCCTAATTAGCACAAGAAGCTTATCGAAGGAACATGGAGCACATCTCACTACATTCTTTGTCAATATCAAAACCAGCAAGCCATGTGCCTTAATTTGGTCAATCGAATTCACCAATTGAAATCGATGATGCATCAAAATCAAGTCACATAAGACCATTGAATTACATCAATCTGTTATTTGGATTCCACATTTCTAACGTAGATATATGGTGCACTGCTAGTAAAAAGTATTTTTTTGTACAATTAGTCATGAAGTGGAAACCCTCATCTACTAACTGAATGAACTCATTTGTTAAAATTACATATCATACATGTACTCAACGCCTGACCAACTTATGTAATGTCTTTTTTTTAACATCACCAATATACCAGTTAGGAGTTAGGAGTCCCAAATATAAATAGGCACTTTTCTGTCTCTTCTTCTTCTTCTTCTTCTTCTTCTTTTTCTTCTTCTTCTTCTTCTTCATCAATGTTTGTAATGGATATGAAATTCAAAGTTAATTACCAGATTCCAAAATTTAATTGATTTCCTCGTAGCTATTTTTTCACAATCCGAGAAGACCAAGTAGATGATGGAAGTGTTTTGAAGGGGAAATAAATCTACAAGCCTATCTATCTTCTTCTCTTCCTTGTTAATTGTGAGCGTTTCACCTTTAAAATACTTTGGAGAAGAAAGTGTAGAATGATCCTTTAACTCCGTTTGATCAGTATCTCCACAAGCATTCACTTCATCTTTGGGGTTGTCTTCCCACGTGCCATCTTCATCGATCTTGACATCTCTGCTTATATACACTTTCAAAGTGTTAGGATCAAATAAACGATAGGCTTTGGATGAGAAGTCATACGCAATAAATATGAGCTTTTTGCTCGTCTTCCAGCTTCAATTTTTTTTGGTCCGGCACATGAGCATACGCAATGCTCCCGAAAATTTTCAAGTGTGAAACATTTGGTGTTCTCTCGGTCCATGCTTTCTATGGAGTTACACCTTCTAGTCCAAATGCAGGACATCTATTTTGAAGATAGACCTCACACGAAACAGCTTTAGCCCAAAGCTTCCTCAGCAAATTTTTTCTCTTTAACATGCTTCGAACCATGTTGAGAATGGGTATATTTTTTCATTCAGTTATGCAATTTTGTTGAGGAGAATACAAAGCTGTCAAGAAACACTGAATACAATGATCCTCACAGAATTTGTTGAATATGGCTGAGGTGAATTCTCCACTACGATCAATTCTCATAGCTTTGATAAAAAAAAAGTCACTCTCCTTTTTAGCCAGGTTCTTGAACTGTTTGAACATATCAAACACTTCTATCTTTTCTTTCAAAAAATAAACCCAAGTTTTTCGAGTAAAATCATTGATAAAAGTAACAAAATATCGATGATTACCATATGAGTGAGGAATGATTGGCCCACACACATAAGAATAAATCAACTCAAGCACCTCTTCGCTCGATAAGTTGCTTCCTTCAAAAAACTAGTTCTGGAATGCTTACCGATAACACACCCTTCACATAATTGTATGTGGTAAGCCATAAACCATCTTCTTGCGGGAAAGCAAATTGAGTCCGTCAAAATTAAGATGTTTGAACTTCAAATGCTACAACCGTGAAGGATCATTCATGCACCCCTTCAGACATCGAGACATATCATTCTTTATATTGAGAGTAAACATCACATTTTTTGACATCTTCACATTCGTAATTAATTTATTATCCTTGTCTCTTAGCACAAGACTAAGATATTTCATATGAACAGTATAGCATTTCTCCAAAAGTTGTCCCAAACTCAAATATTGCTTGACATTTTCGGGACATAATAAACATTAATAATCACCTTACCTACACCATCCTTCAAGTGAATCAAAAATGTACATTTGCCTTCGACAAGAATTTTAGAGTTATCATCAAAAGAGACTTTCCCTTTAATTGTCTCATCTAACTCAATAAATATCTCCTTTCTCCCACATATGTGAAGCTGATTGTTTATTGACACCATGATCACAAACCTTAAGCTCCGATACCACTTTGATGGAAGTATTTTGAAAGTGAAACACTCACAATCACACAAGAAAGAGAAGAAGATAAATAGGCTTGTAGATTTATTTCACCTTCACCATATTTTACCTTATCTCTAAAAACAATCACTATCTCTAAAAATAATCACCACAACTAGAAATGCGAAATTCGAACAGACTCATTATAGATAATTACGAACAAACTCATTAAAAACAATGTTGCAATTATGATTCTTCTTCAACGCAGGTACCAAATAGTTATAGGCACCGATGAATTAGGTTTAATTTCTAACGGTAGAAGGGAGGGGAGGTGAGAATAAACTGGGTACATGGCCACCCTGATTTCCATGAAAGACAAAAGAATTGGATGCAGCTGAGGGAGATAGCAGTGTCAAATCATCACCCATGGCTTTGTGTTGATAGCTTCAATGATGCGATTAACACTGCTGAGAAGTGGGGAGGCGATGTGAAGTCTGCTAGGTGCATTGATGACTTTAAAGACATGTAGTTTGATACTGCTTTAATAGATCATGGCGTCAAGGGACAGAGATTCACCTGGTGTAGAGATGATGGAACTATAAGAGAAAAATGGAGGCCTCGCGGTTGTCGTTTGGAAGAGTCTGTTCCTCCCTAGAACTCAAGTACTGCATGATCCTTCTACAGGATCAGACCATTTCCCATTGATAGTTGACCCTGATTGTGGAGATAAGATTGATGCAAAGCCATTCAGATTTGAACACATTTGAACAACCGATGAAGGCCGTGAAGAAACGATTCAAAAGGCATGGGATGTGGAAACTGAAAGAGAAGATCTTAAACGAGTTGAAAAAGTCTCAAAAAATGGCAAACTGATCTGAGGTGGTGGAGTAAGAGGACTTCTGTTTAATAACTTGAAGAAGATTGAGCAGTTGAAAGCAGAATTGCAGAGCCTGCAAGATTGCGAAGATGGAAATTTCTCCAATCAAACCACCCTGATTAGAAGAAGCAGAAACAAGACCTTGCAAAGTTAAAACAGATGAAGGTGTTTTGGGGTTGACAATCAAATGAGATTTTGCAGTTTCCAATCTGTTTATTATCATAATCTGTTTAGATCAGATGGTTCTCTGCCTTCTTCATTCAATGATACCAACATTGTTGTGACACAGAAAACTCCTCATCCAACCTTTCTTGAATGAGATCTCAGAAAATCAAAGTGCTTTCATCTCGACGACGCCTATTATGACTTCTCCATGAATTCCGAGACCTGAAATGGACTCCAGAACACCAATTTGAATTTATATCGAATTGGTTTTGAGCCAGACACAATCTATTCAAGCTTAACGATTTCACTCGATCCCAATCTATTCACCTTCTGCAGATGGATCCTTCCAAGCATGTTGATGCATTTGTGTTATCAAAATTGTTATTAATCTATTTGGTCCATCTGACCACCTCGATATCTAAAGGTCCTTCCAGCTAACACTTTCCACTCAATATCTAGTTTTTTCATTTGCAAAGTAAGGAAGCTCTTCACCGGCACAAACATCCTGTTGTCAACACATCTACACATGAACTAGTGTCGACAGAGGATATTCCATCTTCACACTCAAAAACACGTATAATTACACGGAGAATATCATCTTCGAGATAAAAACGGGATTTGAAGGAGGCAATTCCACGGCGATAAGTTCAACTTAGTTAAAAAGAGAGGCAGAGGAAGATGGTTCTTAGCAACTGGGGTGACCTCACTCCATCTTCTTTTTTCATTTATACTTCCTTCTGATATTTAAGGCAATACCGCCCGTGAACTTTGCTAGTTTTTTCCTTTAAAGTAATGCAGATCTTCTGTGGGCTTAAACAAAACAAGAAGAGCAGGTGGAAAGGAGGAATGGCGAATAATCAAGGTCAACATTTTGTCACGTCGTTCGGGTTCAATTTCAAATTCTGAACAAATCATTCAATCTAAGTAATTGAACTTTCCAACTGTTGAATCCCAACAGCGTTGAAGTGGGAAATGGTTGAACCAGAGGATTAGGTAGCATGTCATCCAGACCATGGTCTATGTAATATTCTAAAAACGTGAATGAAAATGAAGTCTCGCATTTTATTTTTAGTCGACACGACTTCTCAGGATTAAATTACGACTAATCGATTTATCACGAGTCTCTTGATCTCAACTTAAAACGGTCAATTCTATACCATATTTGGGGAGACGAATTTGTTCGTGTATGCAACAATTGACTTAGGTCAACGTCTAATTCCAACATCAAAATGAGCTATGCGCTGGAACGCAATATTTCTATTTTGGCATCACTTTCAATCATTTCCCAATTTCACACAAGCCCCGAAGAAAACTCTTAGAAAATTAGATTTCGATGGCCTCGATTTCCAAATTCTCTCGATCCGAATTTGGTGGTGTCGAAACGCCCGTGCATCACACGCTTTGCCGTGTCTATCTCATGAGCAATGGCGATTGCTTAAAGATAAATCAACGAGGGTAAGGGGCAAGAAAGCATCGATGAACATATTTAATGCGGATGAGTACCCTGGATGTCGACATATTATTACTACAGAGCCGTGACCGACTTGGGCAGAAAAGTAAAGGACAAAAGAAGACGTCGTATAATATAATGGCGTGTTTCGATTGGCAAATCCCCCTCGATATCGCAGCTTTCCATAAGGAATATTAAATTATTGACATTTTCGGGTGGTTGATAAAAAAATAATCTTTTTTTAACTATATTATATGCTTGCTTGGTGCCTGCTCTTTTAATTTTAGAAAGCAAAAGCCAGGAAGGTGCTGGGAACCATCCTCCTTTGAAAACGTGCTTGATAAAATTTGATCCTTTTCGTGTGCATTTTCTGCGCAACATGAGCAAAGATTATTTCGTCGTGGTGGTGGGGTCCGTCTTCTTTTTCGTCTTGGATTTTGTGGAATAATAATGTTGGACTTGGAATAGTTTTTTTTTTTTTTGCCGGTTGGGGAGCGCACGTCTTAGGGCTTGGCTCGTGCGGTTGGAGAGTCCTAGGTTGACCGACTGTTCCTCGTCAAAGTCAGAAAGAATACCTTGGAAATTGGAAAATATAACAGGAGGGAATACGACCGGACTTCCTAGGCCTTTTCTTGGCTATAAGTTGTGTGAACTGTGAAGGACACTCTTTGACTTTTAAAGGGTGATGCCCATCCCGTGTTTATGCGTCATTGGAGCTATTAAACAAACATTTCAATCATACTAATTAAATCATAAATATTTTTATATTTTATCAGTTGACTTCATCCGATCAATTTAATCAGAAAATCGCTTATGTTGACATTAATTCATTCTATGTGGCACGACTAATACTAACATGAATATTTTTAAATAATATTTTAGTTCTTTTCTTTTCTTTTCTTTTCTTCTTTTTTTTTTGGACTAAGTGCCAATGAGGGTCACCAGTCATCCCTCATGCAATACCCTTGCCTGATCTGGGCATCGTTGCCTCAGTGAGGGCCACAATGCCCTTGCCCAGTATCGATGAGAGTTGCCAGTCCCCAATCCAAAAAAATAAATAAAAAATAAAAAACAATACAAAAGAAATCAAAAAATTATTTAAAAAATAAAATATTATTAAAAATATCCATATCAATATTAGTTTTGTCATAAAATAGTAAGCAGCTATCTCGGCTATTTTCAACCAAAAAGACCGAACATACTCAATTAGAAAATGTGAAAATATTTAAAATTAAATTAGCACGATTAAAAGGCTTATGATTATAATACATTTAAGATTTTTATGATAATCGCAACGCGACATAATATCTCAACTCAAAAAGAAAGTCGTGAAATGATATCAGGGTCGGTGTTCTGTTTGGTGATTCAGTGAACATCAAATCGATATCGGAATGATGAATTCGAAATACATTTTGGGAGCATTAAGCACGAGGGGAAGAGCGCGATTTGATTTTTAGCGTGACCCGGAATCTTGCGTCCCCACCACTTTAGTTAATGAAGCTGCTTTTCCTTCGGCAACAAGACAGATTAGGATCAGTTCGAATATAAACGGGCAGCAGAAACCTGATCTCTCGGGAATATTCGTAGTTTATTTTACGCTCCAACGAAACCTTTTTTTCCAGTTGTTTATAACATTATAAAACTGTTGTCGCGTGTGACGTCACCACAGACGTTGAAATTGCGCCTTTGTCCGCTTCCCAGTGGAATAAAATAAGAGAGATCCGGGCAGCATCACGCAAACACACCGAAAGGGATTTTGTGGGCAATGGCGAGTGGGAAGCCACTCCATTCAAAGCACTATAGTGACTTGAAAAAAAGAAAATGCACATAAAATTAGGAAAAAATGAAAATGCGAAATTTAATTGGATAAACGAAACGGATTTCGAGAGTTCGTTCGATATGGGGAAAATGAATTGTTCTAAAACTATTTTTCAAAAAATAATCATTTGCAAAAATGAATCGCTGAAAAATATTTTCATTGTCGATACAAGCAATTGTTTTAATAAGGTATTTTTAGAGTTAATATCATAAAAAAAAAAAAAAACCCCTCAAACTAATACACATGTGATAAATTTACTTTAAACTATTATTTTGATCATTAAAAACATCAAATTGAAATATCTGTGACAGATTTACCTACGTTAGTTTCGGTTAGATTTTACTAATCAAATTGTTGAATTGGATAACACATTACAGTTAACAAGTACCAATTTAGGGTTTTACCCATTATCCAATTTGTGATTTTTCATGGTATTAATTCAATTTAACGGAAACTAACGGAGGATTAATTTATAACAAATGTACCAATTTTGGGGTTTTTAATGGTCAAAAATTAAGTTTGGAATAAATTTGTTACAGATGTATCAATTTGGATTTTTTTTTTAGCAAAAAAATAGTTTATGGTAAATTTATTATGGGTGCGCAAAGAAATCGAGAATTGCCCGCAATCGGACCAAATCGACCCGAAATCGACAGTTCCTTTAGAAATCGGTCCGATTCCCAATTCCAATTTGCTAGAACCGATGAATATCAGCCGATTTCCTATTCTGGGCGTGGAACTGCCCACCTAAACTGATATATATTTACTTTAAAAATGAAATTTTAAATCAATTATTTAATTATTTTGTAGTTTTTCTATCAATATATATGTACATATATATTTGTAAAATTAAACATTATCGACTCATTTTGTCTCTTGGGTGCATAATAAGATTAAACCCCCACTTTTCATTCTAATGATCCATTTACTTGCTTTCTTAGTCAAAACAAAATAAACAAACGAAACGAATGGAAGAGATTGATTGGAGATGCTCAACCCGAATTTAAGGTCGACGAGCTTTAATGTTCTTAATAGGGGATTATTCCCGAACTGCCCGTGAGTACGGTTAAGTGGATTTATGAAACCAACGGGCAATTCTCAGTTCTAATTTTTCGGAACTAATTCTCGATGGATGATTTCCAATTCCAATGTGAAAATTACTCACCAATAATACTAATTTTAGATTTTTCATAACATTAACTTTATTTTATTTAATTACTTATTTTTGGCGAAACATACGATCTAAAATAACGTGGCAATCTTTCCTTTTTGGGTGATATAATCGAAAATGGGGAAAGGCCAAAAGGGCGAGTGGATCGTATCGCCTTCCTCGAAGTGGGGCTGACAGGGCGAAGGGATAAGATCGAGGCGAGACTTGAGGTGGTGGTTGGTGGGTCACCTAATGGCATGGCAAACGTTACATAAGTGAAATTGACAGTTGACCTCTCCCCGCAGACCCGCCCTCGACTTGTCCAGGATCGATGTACTTCCGGCTCCATAATTTCTACCCCGCCCCCCCTCGTCATGTTAGCACGTGCTCTTTCTATTGCCAGCTAAATTAACGCGACCGGAATAAGCATAATTGCATTGACCAAAAGAAAGAATAAGAAAAGGAAAATCGCGCGGGCTACACATGGCTCCATAGGTCATTTGCATCACGGGAGTACGACATTCGAAAGGTCACACTCAAAATTACATGAATGGCCGTTGTCATGAAACATTCATCGAGATACTTCGCATTGCTCAGAGCTTGAAATGTTATTATCTTGTTCGATCCATGACCTTTTTAATATTCCACATCACACTAGTTAGGAATTCACCATCGGGAAAGTTAAGTACCGATACATATAGGATCGTGATAGAGTGAGAAATTTCAATATCTGCAAAGGGACCATTGCCTGATCCGGCAAGATCAACTCTCAGTTGAGGCCAACGAAAGGGAAAAAAGAAGAAGGAAAAAACAAAAGGAAAGTAAAATGAAAAGAAAAGTTAAAAAAAAAATTAAAAAAATCAATCAAAATTAGCCGGAAGAAATAAATTGATAAATTGTTAAAAAATATATTATTAAGTTGGTACAATTGAAAGATTCAGAATAAAAATGTTTAGAATTAAATTGGCTGTTACACAATAGGTTTAACACTTTTTTTAACAAGGGTTAATACCCGGAAAAATCCAAAACTAGTACATGTATAACAAATTTACCCCAAATTATTTTTTTTATCATGAAAAATCCAAATTGAGATATTGTAATAAATTTACCCTAACTGACCATAAAAAATCATAAATTTGTATATTTATGATAAATTTACCTAAAAATAATTTAACTAAGTACATTTGTGACAAATATACATTCTATTAAATTAAATTAATACTACAAAAAAATTAAAAAAAAAATTGTAAAATGTGATAGAAAGTGAGTAAAATCCTAAATTGGTATACCAATCAACCGTTACATATCATTCAACTTAATAATTTGACAATAAAATTTAACGAAAACTAACAGAGGGTAAATTTGTCACAAATATATCAGTTTTAGATAAAATTGTGGGGTTTTTTATGATCAAAAAAATTATTTTTTGATAAATTTAGTACAGGTATACCAGTTTGAGGTTTTTCAATATATTAACCATTTTAGCAATTCTCCCAATATAATAACGTATCAAGTTATGAGCCAGTTACACATATGTGCTTACGGTATAAAACCCGAATCTCTTTTTCTTCCTCTATATATATAAAATAAACCGAAATAAATAATCTTTTTCCCTTTCCTGTTTTTTAAATCGTAAATGTGTGAAAGGTCTTAAAAGTAATGGGAATGAACGAGATGGGACCGTCGACCAAAAATAAATAAAAAAAATGAGATAGGACCCACCCCGGGGGGCAAGTTGCGCAAGTGGGCGATCGACGCCATAGTAGGACAACATCAAGTGACCAGCAAGACGACAAACAACGTTTGGCAAGCCCGATGACGTCACGGGGCCCTTCCATTCTAACAAGGAAAGAAAACACCACGTGTTTTTAGCTGCTCGCCACGCAACTAGGGCACGATCGCGAACTTTCATGGAAGCTGAGGATAAGGAACGAAATCCAAATTTTAAGAAGAAAAAAAATGAAATGAGGGAAAAGTAAAAATAAAAAAGGACAAAATATCGGTTTGCGCAGGGTGCATGCATCTGCTCGGGCTATATAAACTTCGCCGCACTACCATACCCAGAAGTTCAAACGACAGGGATTCCTGCAAAAGATCGGATCTTTCCTGCTTTGGCCACACCGGAAACCCGAATTCAGTGCCGAAACAGTAGTCGAGCGACCGACCGGGAAGTTGCGATCATGGCCGTGGAGATGTTTCAAGACCCGGAGTCGGGGTTCCTCGAGGCCGTCCGGCGGTACCTGCTGTCGGAGGAGTCCGAGTGCCGGCCCTACGAGCTGCCGCCGGCGACCCGGAACTTCTGCGGCGCCGGAGCCCCGGTGTTCTGCGGGAGCTCCAGCTTCAGCAGCCTGTACCCGTGCCTGACCGAAAACTGGGGCGAGTTGCCGCTCAAAGAAGATGACCCGGAAGACATGGTCCTCTACGGCGTCCTCCGCGACGCCGTCACGGTCGGTTGGGCGCCGTTCCAGCCGAGCGGGCCACCCGGTCCAGGATTCGGGGCGACCCAGGTGGTTAAGCGGGAGCTGGAAACCTTGCCGGCGCTGGCTTCTTCGCCGGAAGCCGCAGCCGCCGCCGCAGCCGCAGCCGCTGTCCCTCAGACGGAGAAGGCGGCCGAGGCGGCGGTCCCGGTGAAGGGGAAGCATTACAGAGGAGTGAGGCAGCGGCCGTGGGGGAAGTTCGCGGCGGAGATCCGCGACCCGGCTAAAAACGGGGCACGGGTTTGGCTCGGGACCTACGAGACCGCGGAGGACGCCGCGCTGGCTTACGACCGGGCCGCTTACCGGATGCGGGGCTCGCGGGCACTGCTCAATTTCCCTCTCCGGGTCAATTCGGGCGAGCCCGACCCGGTTAGAGTGACGTCGAAGCGGTCGTCGCCGGAGCCTTCATCTTCATCGCCGTCGCCCTCCTCATCCTCGTCGTCGTCGGAGAGCGAGGCCTCGAAGAGGAGGAAGAAGGCGGCTGGGCCGGCTGGTCGGGCGGCGGCGGCTCAATCCGGGTCGGAGCGAGTGGGGAATGCTGACGCCGTCAACGGATCTTTGCAAGTTGGACAGCAAGTGGCAATGTGGACAAGTGGGCAGCAGCTGCTGGTCAGTGGATGTCGACAGACAGTGAAATGTGAAACCACTTGTTGAGGGAGAGCTCCTAGGACGATTCGCCTACGGAATATAAATTCTTTGGAATTTTGTTGGGAGTGAAAGTGGGAGAAGAAAATTTTCGACCAACAAAGAAAATTGGGGAAGAAATTATTCCAAATATATCTATAATGTGAATGGAAGGGGATATTTTTTTCTTTCTTTTTTTATTTCTTATCCTTGAATCTGTGGATACAAGATTTTGTCGATGCATTATTGAGAAGTTTTGTGGAAGCCACGGTAGATGTTTGAAGTGCAGAATCTTTCAATTCAGATCTAGTAGCCATAAGAAAGAAGTGCGAAATGGATCTAAGCGCTTGCGAATTCCCTTTTACATAGAAAAAGAGAGGTCTTGATAAGCACAGGGAATAGAATGGGTATAAACCAAGTATATTGCTAGCCGCCCGCTTTCCTTAATTGGCTACTTCTCGAATATCCATTTTTTTAATGGGCCAACAAGATTATAAATATTTAAATCGCCCTTGTTTCGTCAGAACCTTTGGTTGTTATTATAGAGGTGAACGTGTCCCTACCTTTCCCTTCGGAGCTAGGGGGCGAAGGTTTCACCTTCTGTCGGCGCATAGTTTTTAACACAGGTGAAGGACGGAATTTTCTTTAGTTACTTCAACAATGTTCAACAGAAATCAGAATATGCACAAGAGAAATAAAGTATTCATCTCGAGAAAATTAAAAAGCTTCGAATTCTGGAGAAAAATCAAACGCTCTCTGAAGTGTGAAGTTATAACTTTCAAAGTACCGATTTAGTCATCATTCGTTCAGACAACAGTTCAACCTGTTCCCACGTGTCCCAAATGTGAACACCGAACGGCGCACCGAAAGCTCAGACAAGTGGGAAAGAGCACGTGCACTTGCGCTCGAGGACTAAGAATGGTATAGCCTATCTACGAATTGCTTATCCATTTCTTGACTTTTCAAATTTGGAGTGGACTCGTTCGATGTATGTCGACGTTTCACATTCAAAGAGGACAAGAACATTACCTAAAGCCTCATAGATCTGCTCAACAGCTTAAAAGAAAAGGACAATCAGAACTCATTCAAATCAATGTTGTACAATGTCATTTGCACTGCCAGGCAAATTCGCATTAGAGTGGCGCCACAGTTCATTCCCAATTGGGTCAACCATAATAGGTACAATTAGCTACCGGATGGTAGATCAGCAAATTGATGTATCACTCGCGGCAATTGGATAAGATACATGTTACTTACTACCGCCACAGCTTAAAATAAAACCTTACACCAATCGGGATCTAATTTATTTAAAAACCACACGCATCTGCTATTGGCCAGTATACTTGGGTTTCCGCTTCTCGGCGAATGCCGCTAAACCTTCCGAGCGATCTTTTGTGTTCAATGTTTGCTGGTAACAATCCTCCTCCAATTCAAGTGCTGATACCATGTCCAACTCTAATCCTTTGTTGATCGCTCTTTTAGCCATCTTGAGGGCTAATGGACCCTAAAAAAAAATAGGAAATACTTCAATCGTGTGAGGAATGAAAGATGATTGATGATTCGACACAACGAATTGACTGAAAATTTCACCTGAACATTCTTACAAGATGTTATCAAAGAAACAATTTATATCTTTGAATTGACGGGGCATATACTTGGCGATCAAGAAGTGTTGACAATCTCGAGGGTAAGGTACCATGGACTACATGGTTGTTCCCGTTTAAGTTATTCAGGAACTAAAGTCATAGGGCTTGCTATGCTTAGAAGTTGGTAATTAAATATAAACTCACTATATCGCGCTTTCGGTAAAGATAACAGCTCGGCTCCTTGAAGTTCTGAATGAACATTCTTAGAAGTTTCTCGTTAGAGTATCTTTGAGGCATAATACGATGATTGCCAATCCTATCAGCAATACAAGGCATCATCATGAGCCTCCCATTTATAACAAGCTTCTATGCACTCCTTAAAGGGGAAAACATTTTTGTTAAACCCCTCTTACAGTCAAACAGATGTTCTAAGTTGATGAACAGACTAACGATCCTTCCGCTGATTGATCCTTTATCAACCTTCTAGTTTGAGGGCCCTTATGAGTAGTAAGCTGAACCCGAAAAACAAATAATAACAATATCGGTGATAAGTGGGATAAAGCATCTCTCAAAAATTCATTTCCGCTTGATGGATCAATTCTTTGTTAGCCAGATAAAGTATCGTGACCATATGTCATGGGATGATCTGGTTGCTCCACCATTGTTTTCCATGTATGCTTTCAAGATGTGAATAATAGCAAAAATGGATGTTATACCTTCTGATTGATATCCCTCGCAATCTCAAGTGCCTTTAGATGAGCTTCGCCAGAGGCAACACTGTGATTGACAAGACCTGCAACATAGCCAATGTGAACCACTACAGCATGAGTAGCAACTTCCTCCTCCCTGCTCATTAAAGGGACAACACCATGAACCACATAAGCATACCCATAGATTTTGCGTCTTTGCCTCCAACTCTCCGCCCTGTGTATATGAGTTCCTTTGCCAAAGATTTTCCCACTATTCTAGGAAGCCTCTGTGTACCACCTGCTCTGCAAAGAAACAAACCAAATGAGAAGTGATTTCCCTTAGATGGACGATCTAATTGCTCTGACACTTAAAGATTACAACAAAGAAATGCCACATGTTCAAGTCCTCTTGCATATTGCATATCTATTAACAGGAGACTTGACTCTTGATGAAATCAATTTACACAGAAAGAAGAATAAGCAACACTGCTTATTCCCTAATTTTTCTCTGATCTGTGAAAAACAAGATCTCCTGCAGAACCATAACAAAGTATAACCGATGATTGCATTTCATGAGTAAGGTGCCTCAAAAGAAGAGAAAAAGGCAACAATGAGATTGCGGGCAAAATAATTGCATCAGACTTTATACAATGAGCTCAACATATGAAGCACAGATATGTAAGAAGTGGAGAAAAGACTCGGTTCTTAAAGTACTGAAGAATTCAGCAATTCTTAACTGTGGAGAGACGATTTTTAGTTAAAATAATTATCCCAAGAATATCTAGATTATGCCACAAATATTGATGCAGATGATGACCTGCCTTGCCAGTCCAAGTCTGGCCTACTGATTTCTGATTCTTATTTTAATGTCCTTGATTGTCATAGATTTGATTAAACACCTAGAAAATAAATCTGCTTCATACAGAAAAGCAGTGCCATTACAAAAAGATGAGTGATATAAGTCAACAAAATTGTGTAATACCCCGGAATTATGGCAAGTCCTGTTTCAGGCAAGCCCAGAACCGCATCATCTCCTGTCAATAAGTGGCAAAGCAAGGATGTATGAGGGATATCTGACTTATGAGGAACCCAGTCCTGACGTAAAATGAGGTTGACTTGGAAGGTAATGAAGGGCTAATACCACATATTCGAAGGTCACAGGATAGGGCCAATTCAAGTCCTCCCCCTAATGCTGCTCCCTCAATAACAGCAATAGTAGGAATGTGTAGATCCTAAATTCCACATTCAAGTAATCCATGTAAGCAATCAAACATAACTAGCATTATAGCTTTACGCACCAAAACAGAGGGATCCGCTAAGGAACATCTAAATTAATCAGAAAGGCCAACAAGAGACTAGAAGCCAATCCAAAAAGTGTCAAGTGGCTATAACATAGCGTTGAAAGTCAGAAGGTAAAAAGGAGTTCGTGCAAAAGTGTACAAGAGTAGGTTAATGAAATGTGATTCTGCATAACTATATCCATAGCTAATAGCATAAAAATTCGTCTAAGCTCTCAGCTCATCAGTCTGATTAAGAAAAGGCAAAACTCAAACTAGAATGCAGATCCACAATGCAATCCATGGATTTACAGTGGCAAGATTCATCAGAGTCATTTATAAGGTCTTACAGACAAACTATGCAAGTACATCACTAAGGCAAAAAATGTCTTGGGCTCGTCCGTGATGGTTTGAAAATCACACTTTTTTTGACTTACACAGCCAAACTTTAATTAATTTTAATTTATCATACAGGAATAAAATAAGCAGATACAAACAGTGTGCATACGAGAACAACAAAAGAATTTGTAATACTGAAGTGGATGATTATCTAAAGGTTAATCTTGCTTCAAGCTCCAAACTAGAAAACTAGTGCACCATAGACCATACTATGTTGAGCAAAAGCCTTGTGATGTACCCTGCCGCTAAGAGCTCTAGAGGCAATAAAAAGCAATAGCTCCTAAGTGGGCATCGCTGGCAGCACACAAAATAATCTGGTAGGAAAACAGAGAGGACAAAAACCCACCTCCAATGAGGAGAATGTCAAACGTAGTAAATTCACGAAAAGCTGAACTTCAGATGGGCTCATTGTCTTGCGCTCCTGCCAACTCAAAGAAAGACGAGGGAAACAATGAAGAAATTGCATATGGAAAAGATGCTTTTAAAAAGGGTAAAAAAGGGAGGAAGAAGTGTAACCAAAATGAATAACAAATGTACGAGAAGCGCTATACATTCTAAAAAACATTAGCCTGTCATTAAGAGTTATCTACCCAAAAAAACAATCGACATTCTAGTACTCCCACCAGAAAGTCATCTACAACAATTCCAAAAACAGCTGTATATAGTCAAAAACATACATCCAATGGAATAATACATTTAGTCTAAAATCTTAGTATTGTGATGGTAATACCTTTAAATCAGCACCAGCACAGAACACTCTCGGCACCGCGCTGCAGATCATCAAAACATTCACCGAAGCATCCTCCCTCACAGCTTCAAAAGCGTTTTGTAACCCTCTCAACATATCCCTCCCTATTGCATTCTTAGCTCCAGGTCTATCCAAGCAGACCTCAACTATTCCTGAAGATTGCAATGAATCCTTCTCAAGAAAAACCCTTGTTAAATCAAATCAAACCACATTCAAACATCGCTCCTCACACCTAATTACCATAAGAAATCGAAGAACTGTTCAACAAACTGCTTTTCGGTTTTTTAAGTCGTTATCTCTACGAAGAATACCAGAACAATCTTCAGTTGTGGCCAATTCTAGCGTCACTCTGGTGTCCCTGGGAGCTTCAATCCTAACTCGCAAACTCCACTATTGAACTCAATTCAGATTATAAAGAACTAATAAGAAAAACACAACCTTTCTTCGAGTCAACCAATCATCAAGCTTTTTCTCTGCTTAGTGCTTACCCACGAACCCCCATCACGTCAAAATCTCCAAAACACGCTCTTTCTCCGAAAATCTCAAGACCCATATTTATCCCATTAACGAACATCGTAGAGCAGGTGTCCAAGCCATAAAACTAAACTTTTGACAAACTCAATCAGCTAGAGAGAACGCGAATGCAACCGTGAAGTACCGGAATCGGAATCGGAGAGCCTGCTCAGTTTCACCGACTCCGACGCGGAGGTAGCCGACTCCAAGATGAGGGTCCGCCGAGTTTGGAGCTGCCAATTTCCCGGCACGGAAGTGAAACACCGTGGGGATGCTATCGCCCTGGAGCTCGACGCGTGGCGAATCGTTTCTCGCGGGTTGAAGAGCTTGGTCGGGGAATGGGGAAGTGGGTTTCGCTTCAATGATCTGGTGATGGTCTGGAGACGCGAAAGACTCGCCATTTCTTCTCTTTCGGATCAGCGTCAGAGCCGGCGGTGAGTCAGCGGGCGGAACTTGCAGAGGGAGAGTCTGTCAAACGGCCGGTGGTTTGGATTCGGGGTTCATTTTCTTGGCTATGTATCATTTTTGGGAAAATTTTAAATAAGTATCGATGTTGTCACATTCATTTTTCTAAAAAATGTTCGCAGGCATTGTAGTTGCAGTCTGTGTCTTATTTTAAGAGAAAATTCTAAATAAAAACTTGACATATCATCATTTTTTTCAAATAAAAGCCTAAAGCGGACATTATTTCAAATAAAAGTACCATCATTTTTTCAAATAATACTTAAAGTGGCCATATCACTCTCAAAGAAGGGCATCAACTTACTGTTTGATTAGGGCAATTTTGTCTTTTAAATTTTTCCTTTTTTCTATTTTTTTCCATAAAAAACAAATTTAAAAAAAAAAAATTTGAGACAAGAGGGAGGGCTAGGCCTCCCTCCCGCCTGTGGTCGCCGTCCCATTGTCAATGGGGCAATAGTGATGGCCAGCACTTGGGCTAGGGCCGGCGACCCTCACTGACCAGAGGTGAGAGAGGATAGCAACCCTCTCCCAGATCTCGACGATGGTTGCCTGCCCTCCCTTCGGCACCGACGACCCTCACCTAGCACCTCTGACCCTCGCTTCCGATCAACGGGGGTTGTCACCCCTCACCTAGGCACCAGTGACCCCGCTGACCAGTGTGATGGGGCGGCAACCACAAGCGGGAAGGGCTCCTCCATCTTTTTCTTTTTTTTTAGTTTAAGGTTTTTTAATTGTTAATCTAATTTTCAAACAAATAATAATAATTTAATAGATAAAATAGTGTTTTGACAAAAATACCCTTGATCAGTTGAAATTTTTTGTCAACTGGTGAGCCGATGAGGTTAGGCTCTTATTTAAAACAAATATAATCATTTTACATCTTTATTTGAAAAATTGAGTGCACTTGGGGCCCTTATTTAGAATTTTTCCTTATTTTAAATAAAAGCCTAAAGGGTATTTATATTCTCGAATTAGGGACTAAAGTTAACATTATTTTAATTAAGAGCTCGAAGTACTCTCATTTTTTCAAAGAATGACATGAAGTGGACTTTATTTCGAATAACATAATGAAATGGTCATACCAATCTTTAAGAAGGCTTAAACTCACCAGCTGATGAAGGATATTTTAGTCTTTTTAATTTTTTTTTTCCTTTTTTCTCTCTTTTTTTATAAAAAAAAAAAAATAAAAAAAAAATTACAACTTAAAAAAACACACACATACAGGCCCTCCGCCTATGGTCTTCAATGCCGATGGGGTGCGACAATGGCTGCTTGGGCAAGGGCCGCCGATACTACACAAGGGGGGGCAATCCTCACCCATATCTGGTAGAGAGTTGCCGCCCTCTCTCGTTTTTAGCATGAACTAGCAAGCCATCGTCGCCTTTGGTCAGCAAGGGCCGTCGGCCATTATCACCACCCCACCGGTAATGGGGCAAAGACCACAGGTGAGAGGCTTCCCACCTTCCCACTTATGTTTTTGCTTTTTAAAAAAATATTTATCTTCTTTTTAATCTAATTAAATTAAAATTGACTTTAAACAAAACTATCCATGATTAGTCAGAATAATTTGCGAGCCAACAAAGATAAGCATTTTTAGCAGTAACCAAAATCACTTCAGATTCTTATTCGAAACAAAGTTTATATTAAGGCACTTTAAACTCTTATTTGAAATTTTCTATATTCTTTTGTTGAGCAATGTACGAATAAGCAAATCACAAACAAAAATTCTTATCTAGTAATCGAAAATTATTTTTTGAAAGTGACCATCATTAGCTTCATAAATTTCAAGATAATGATGTTATGAATATCTAAATTTTGCTCGTTATTCAATTGAGTATGTCAAATTACTTTATTCAATTAAATACCCCAACTTTTTCTGTTGAATCGATAATTTGTAAGGTCGCAACTTGCTTTTGGTGGTAAAAATTTGAATATTATGCAGGTGCTTAAATCCTGCAATTCATAGCACTTGGAGCGCATTTGGCAAATTCGACTCGTACGAATCGTGGTTGGCATTTCGTGTCGTTTCCGTCATGGGACATATTAGGTTTGTTTGGATATAGTTCCAGGTATTCGCCCAAGAAGAGAGAAAGGCCTTTACCCAGCATACCATAAATCTCTCCCTGTTCATTGAACTCCTATTGTAGCTATGCTTCAACTTTGCAATTAATCGAAACCTAGCCATTCACATCTCAACAACCAGCAATAGATCACAGCATCGCGCAACTTCCTGTTCATCAACCTGTTCTTGCTCGACGGGTAACTAAAAGTGATGAGTCGTGACAATGGCTAGGCTTGGTTTTCTTTTCTAATTCCAGTGGGTGTAAAGATATAAAGCAATTGTAGTTGATTTTTTTTTTTTTTTTTTTTTTTTTAGTGTTTGGCATCTCCAAGATCAGGAAGCCATAACCTGTCTTTTGTTTAATGGAATTTGAACAACGTTACTTCTTACACTGTTTGAATGAAAGGTCGCAAGGAAACACAATCCTAAACATCATGATTCGCAATGATAGAATTCCATCAGCTGAGTGATTTAAAGACATAGGACTCACAAAAGATACAGAAGCTGAGCTCCAATCAACGACCACACCAGCAGAAAACTCTCTTTCCCAGAATAATGCATATCCCACTCACATTTATTTTCTTGTCACTTAATATCAGTTCTTTACGCCTTACATGAATTTTTATCGACTACGGTTTCATGTCTGAACAAATCTGCATTCGACAAGCCTGTGCAATCGTTTCATTCTTGACGACTTGAATGTGATTCGGGAGATGCAAGAGCTGTTTCTGCGATTGATGAAATGGTTATATGATTTATTTTGCTAGGTCAGATCATGATCTGTTCAAGGTCTCGATTTGCTTTCCATTTTCATAGCATTTGAATTGGAAAGTAAATATATCACCCTGCTTATGCTTTGCGACTTTTGGTTACACAATCAGCTCTTAACTGTTAGTGTTGTAAAAAAATTGATCTTGCTGGATTGACAGATATTGAGAAAAGGTTTTTCATTTTTTTCAGTTCGCTTATCCAAGCCATTCTTACATGGTGAAGACAGAAGGCAAAGCAAATGGATCCCCTTGTATCACCCAATACGTAGATTTTTGAACACTTGATCTGCTAAACCTGACGTAGACTTACTTTCTGGGAAAAAAACTTGCTCAATATTGAAACAACTCAGACTAGAACTGGTACCAACATGATCTCTTAGCACTTGAGACTAGATCTGAAAGAAAAGGTGCCTTTTCGGTGTTGACCCAATCCATAATCTTGCCAGGTAGCTTCTAACTTATTATAATGCCCTCAATTATAATAGAAATCCTGATATAACCATGTATTGTCTTCCAAGCATCTTTGATGAACACTGATTAAGTTATAATCAAACAACAAGGGAAGGGTATGATAATAATGATGCTTGAACTTGCATTTAAAATTTACATATTTGAGTGCAAGTACTCTCGTTCAATAGGAAGAGACGAAAAGAGTAACACAGAAACAAATCTGCCTGATTTTCATGGTAAAGACTTCTCCTTGATGCTTTATATACCACTGTCAATAATTTCATGGATTCTGAATCCGGGTACAACACCTCTGTATCAGATGCGACCTCAGAATGCCCCCAACATTTTCAGGAAAATAAGTTCTTTAAGGCTGAAACATGGCTTACTCAATGAGGAAGAGAAAAGGAGAAGATGGCGTGCTTAAGCTCAGGCTGTTCAGAAGGTGATAATCACTCCAGCAATTCTGGTCCAGGTCAAACAAATAATAGAACTCAAAAACGCAAAGCAATGACTTGTCAAGTAAGGCATTGACCTGTGATGCAGAGAAAGTAGTTAATGCGTATTTTGTTATGAATACTCTGGCATATAATTTCATATTTCTATTCGCCACTTTATGAACACTGTGTTCAGATCCTATTGATCCATCGTTCTAGTCTAAGCTGCTTCATTGAAGGTCCAAGAATGGGTTTTCTTTTCTGAGGACACTTCCATTTCCCAGCAGACTCCTGCACATCAAAACTGCTCTGGAAATTAGTTATTTCTGATAATGGCTTCATCTTGGCTTCGTCCTCTATAGCAGCTGACAAAAAATTTCCTTTAGCATGTGAGCACTGGTGCAAAGCCCTCAGTGGCCTCGTCAATTCATCACTCGCACCTGTAGTTTCCTTCCTCCTTATGGAAACAAAACTAGTGCTGTCATTATCTCTTCGATTGTTTTCTTTGTCATGACCTCCGTGAGTTGATCTTCTTGTTGAAGCTTGATTGACTGGAGATAAGCCCAAATCGCCATCAAGCAGTGTGTGAGCAACTTCCCTACTCTGGGCCTTCAGTCCTGAGCCCTCTTCATATCTACCAATCAACTCTCTACAAGCTTTTCTTTTACCATTGCTTGAGTTCTCGTTGATATTGGAGTGAAAAAGGATGGCTTCTTCAGAATGAAGTTGCTTTGGCCTCTTATTTTTACAATCCCAGTCATTGTTTAGCAAAGCTTTAAATTCCATCCTTCCATCAGTAATTTCAGGGCAAGGAATCTGAGGGAAAAGATGTTTGTCCTCTTTAGATGTACTGCCAACCTGTAATTTTTGAACATTTTCATGGATTTAGAAACTTAAGTATCTCGCTTTTCTTTTTCTTTTTTCTTTTTTTTTTTTACTAGGAGAAACTTAAGTATATTGTTGTCCAAGAACTATTTGATCTAAACAGAGAAACACAGAGTCAAAACCACCAAGAACTTGGCTGACTATACTATCCTTTACTAATAAAAAGCTGTACTTCCTAAACATCCATACTGAAGGAACAAGGAAGCAAAGAAAGATTACCTTATCCAGGGTGTGCTGATATTCATGCTCAAGATCTTCATGAGAGCCGCTACCGAGGGCAGAGTTCAACCGTTCGTTGATCCCCGTGCCACCATCTATTCTCTTACCTGACAAGTTATGCTGATTGTCTTCTTTTGCTCCGATAACACTTTTAAGAATCAAATCATCTTTCACATCACCAATGTCCTCAACAGGAGATCCTGGGAAGGTGCTCAATTCTGGAGATTCGTAGACATAGCTTGAGAACCAATTTGTTATGTCAGGAGGCCCTGACAAACATGAAATAACTCATTTTAGAACATACATATGTCTAGAGATATGTAACCCACATAGACTCGCACACATCATGCAGTCTGATGTATCAGCCTGCTGGGAGACCTACAATTGAGTAACTACCAATTTTCATCACTCATATATAGCCACTTAGAAATCTTAACAGCTTCAAAGAGGTGAAACAATGGTGCCTTTTAATATATGAAAGAAGCTATACCAACCAGAGAGTAGCAAAGATGGGCTCATAGAATCTGCTATCTGCACCAGAAGGGAGAAAAAAACGTATCATTAAGAATGAAGACTGGGCTTTGAAGTTATATTTAGCTGTACAACAAACATTGAAGAAACACAGAGGAAAGCTGATTACAAGAATGAAAGTCAGTATCATGGAAGAGCCATGGGCATCACAAAGTGGGTTCTTCATCAAAACATATGAGGATTATGCCACAGCAAACCCAATTCTAAACACCAAAGATTGCAGAACAATACCTTGGTCGGAGTTTTATTTTCACAATCCTGATCCATGAATGAGCCACCACCATTACACACAAGCCCATTGGTGTGCAGTACCTCAAGGGCACCAGCAGCATCACCATCTTTCACTCTGGTAACTTCCCCTAAATTTCCATGCTCTTTCTTGCTCTCACCAGTAAAAGGCCCTTCTTTCTTGCATTCGCTTTCTCCGGAGACAAATTCTCTGCTGTGTTCGCTCAACTCAGGTGACTCATACAAATAGCTTGAAAACCATTCTCTGACATCAGGAGGTTCTGCATCAATCAAACAAGAATCAGTATGAGTACCAGATCAAGAGTAGAAATCCTTTTACAGCTTGCAGAAATGGAAAATCAATTCCCTTTCTGCATAACACAGAGAGATCAATAAATCATAACCTTAGCAAATTAATACCAACCTGAAATTTGCAAAGATGACTCCAAGGAATCTGGAACCTACAAAAAGATTAATGCAAAAGGGTGAGCTAATAGCACAACATGAACCCCCCTTCCCCAAAAGAACACAAAAAATTAAGAATTAAAAAAAAAAAAATGAACTTTTTGATTCCATGAAGCCATTCAGTGAGCAAGACCAAATTAACTCCATCATTCAACAAAACTGTATCCAGCAAATCACCTCTGTTGGAGACTCTTCTACAAGTTCATTGCTCCCAAAATTACAGGCAAACTCATGAGCGCCCACTCGGTCTCTGCCTCTGCCTCTGATGCAATTCGAACCTAGCGAAGTCGCTTCTCCTCCTCCTACTCCTCCTCCTCTTTTCCCACCGTCAACAACGCACCCATTGTTCTCGCGCTCGCTCTCGCCGAGAACAGAACCCAGAAACCCCTCGCTCGTACCCAGCGAAGGCGACTCGTACACGTAGCTAGAGAACCATCTCCTAACATCGGGAGGCTCTGCGCGGCAACACATCAAGCGAAAAAGAATCAGATTCTTCCCGTCGCTAAGCAAGGCGCCGAAAAAGACGCGCAAATCTAAAGGAAAAACGAAGAAAAAAAAAATTCAGGGTCATAGAAAAGGTGCGAAATTGCGGCTGTCAAGCTACTCTAGCTTCGTAGGGAAGAGGCGCGAGCGATCACCCACCGGAGAGGAGCGAGGGCGAGCAGGAAGAAGCCGAAATCTGGAGACCCGAATGCGGGGTTAGCATCTGAAGAACATGGCGATTGGCATCTGGAAGTTGCAGACTTCGACGATGAAGATGAAGAGCGAGTTCGTACCTGCGAATCGCGTACGCTGGAAGGAGCGCTGGGCTTCATTCGAGCTGGTTCGTCTCTCTGTCTGTCTCTCTCTCTCTCTGACCTTCGATGGGGATTGCACGTGCTGTTCGGGGTACTTTTCGGGGGGAAATGATTGGCGCCAAGTGTTTGAATTTTGGTGCGCCTCGATTTCGATTTCCCCTTTCTTTCATTTGTGAAAATTGGGGTTGTTTTAGTCCTCTCAATATGTCTCCGAAGCTGCCTTACTACTTTCGTTTTTTCCCAATATTTCCCTTGCCTTCTGTCGTCGTGACGCCAATACTGCTGCGGATAGGGCTGCGAAGGCCCATAGGATAAATTCCAAGCGAAGTTGTTGGGCTGTATTTCCCCATACCCTTTTGTTAGACCTTATTTACGCAGATGCGATCACTGCTGCTTGTAATCGGTTTGGTCCCTCTTTATAAATTTGCTGGTTTGGAAAAAGAAAATATATATGTCTCTATTTTTTGTGCAGTTTGATCTTTCCATAGTTGCAGAGTGGCTCTCTATGCTCTGCAATTTGAGAAATCTGAGTCGTTTTGTCATATGCAAACACATAAAGCATACTTAAATATTAATATGTATCTTTATTTGATAGAGATTCCACAGAATCTCACATTATATCACAATTCAAATTTTTTTTTAAATTCAAATTTGCCTCTCCAATTACATATTTTTACTCTTAGTATTAGGCAAAAATATCAAATTAAACGCGATGATGAGTGCTAGAATATTTAAATTAACCAAGCATTCATCTAATGTTTGTTAACAATGATCTCACAAACATTGAGAAAATGAAAAATAAGTGAAATGTGGATTGAGAGAATAGGGGAGAAACATTATGCCCCCAAGTCGATGATTATCTAGTCTTTAAGGCTTCCGACAAGGATAGGTGTAATATATTCATTAACATAAACTAATATAATGAAAAGGCCGGACAAGAGAGCCGATAGAAGTCCCACATAAAAAATGGTTTGTAGTTTGACAGCAATGTTCATGTAAATTATTCTAATAGTTGTTAAGGAAGTTCAAAACTAATTTATATGAGAAATATTTAGTTCTTGAAAATATCAAATCTAAAATAATGTCCTGATCTTTTGTCTTTTTTCATTCAATGAATTTCTATCTTAGTCAACTTAGAAGGTATCAAACCATGTCAATTGCAAATCAAATGTGTTCGTGACCGTACTATATTTGAGTTTGTTCCTCGGGTAATTTAGTAAAGGAGCCAAAGTTTGTAGGTTAAGGGAGAATGTAATACGGGGTTAGAAAAAGAAATGTACAAATATTTGATGATGACGCTGTGAGAAGTGCCCCTTAATGTTCCACAATCAATGTATAGGCATAAAGGTGAGAGATATTATATGGAAACAAATGCTAGAAGGTGTGATTGA
Source organism: Eucalyptus cloeziana (assembly GCA_014182715.1). Lineage (NCBI taxonomy): Eukaryota > Viridiplantae > Streptophyta > Magnoliopsida > Myrtales > Myrtaceae > Eucalyptus > Eucalyptus cloeziana. Next base: position 27,090,565 of record CM024637.1, read on the forward strand.
ATGCTATAGATTGGCAATTTAGTTTAAAGACATGACCGATAATGGTTGTATTGAAGATTGATTGAGATAAAGCATTCCACGGAGGAAGGATTCGCATGAATTTGATTCCAAATAAGGATATGGTTTCTAATGAAGTGAAAGTATTACTCAAGGTTGCAAAAAAGTAATTCTAGAATGTCGATAGCATGGAGAATTATGGACGACTTTTTCGACCCAATCATCAACACACACACCTAAATAAATGTGGTCCAACGCGTCGTTTTTAGTTATGAGTAAGTAAGAGATAACTTATAACGGAATTTTTTTGATGTCTAGTGTTTTAGACTGCAACTTCATAAGTAGTATGCTTTTCGAACAAATAATAAAGCGGTATGCTTATTTTGGGATGCAATTCATCCACTATAGTTAGAAAGATTGTAGATACACATATTGTTTGCGAATCAAACATTTCAAAAATTTATCATGCATTGCTGTTCTTGAGAGAGGGATATTATGTGTCAGCCACGTTTCTAAGGTATGCATAGTGAATAAATTCTTCTTTTGTTCATTGACCAAAGTACGAAGGAAGTTTCATCACGGTTGTTGTGATATAATGCAGAAATGCCAATGGACCTTGCAATTAAATCAATGCAAAATCATTAGAGAAATAAATGAGGAACATTAAGAACAATGGAAATTTATGTAGTTCGACCCAAGTGTTGATACCTACGCCATAAGGAAAGTTAGTAGCAAATAATTCACTAATCAATCGAAGAATTCCAGAGTCACTCACAGGCTCGAGTGTTTCTTATACCTACATTACATCTTAACCCGGAGTGTTTTGCCTTACAAATAATCATCTCATTGCCTGAAACACTTACATTTCCATGGAGAAAACAACACAATTTGGGTGTAAAGTCCTTTGCATAAGTCACCATTTGAAGCTTCCTTCATAAGCAACTCAATCAGTGATTGGTCAAACTATCGAGTCACAAGTGAGCAACAACTTTTCTTACTTAAAGTCGTTTCTTTATTTAAAAATCTACCACCCAAGTATATCCAAGATTATCATTTGAAAGGAAGGCAAGAAAAATCGAAGTCTTATTAGGACTCTTTCCCTTATGCCTCATCTAACACCAATCAATTTACATCCTTTAATTTGGTCAAGTACACAACTTAAACTTGAGGCATTAATTTAACAATTTTCACATTGGTTCAATGTTAAAGGCAGGTCATAATGCTCATCATCTATGCCAGCTCTCCCAACGCCTCAATGGAAACTCAACCATCATAAATGTTTATGAAACCCAAGCAAGGTTGAAATTATCTAGAGGAATGAAGTTAGTCCACATATTCGTAGGATTCTCCATCGTAAGAAGTTTCTTTGCAGTCACATCCTCTTCCAACATGCTAATTATAACGTAGAAATTTCGATCATCAATGAGTTCAATTCTCCAGCGATATCTCTGACTTTTACTTAGTACTATCCATGGTATGACTCAAACAACCAAAAATACTAATATGTGAAGCAAATGACAAATGTTCCACCTCCATCCAAGTACACAGTGATAGACTAGACAGTTCATGATACATAGCAAGTAGGGTACTCACAAAACTTTTCAACTGCATGTTGAAGGGACTTGAAACTTTCCAATGTAACTCTCCCAAGTCACTTGCAATATTCCAATAGTCTCTCTGCATCTCCATACCCGAAGCTGTCTTTACTATGGCCAAACTATTTATTTCAATATCTACATACGATTGTATTCACTACTTCATCCTATAAATCTTCATCTAATCCAACAATTAAGAGTAAAGGGTGAGACACCTCCAATATAATTATGTTGATCAATTAGGCGACTCCGTTAAGTCATGGTCCATCGACAATAGTGCGATGTTTCACTATGTCTTCCTCTATGCAAAATCGAGCTAAGCTCCTCAAAACAAAATACAACTCTTTATTTTTTCTCAGACTTATGGCCTTTCTTCCTATCTGCCTTTAAACCATCGTCTTTCACGACTTGAACCAACCAAACACCTCGCTCTTGTGTTTAAAAAGACAAATCCAGACTTCCTTCAAAAAGTCATCGACAAAGGACAACACATACCTGGCGCTCCCTCAAACAAAACTTGAGAGGACCCCCATAAGTCTAAGTATATGCAACCTATAATCTCTAAGGTCTGGTGAACTTCTATGCTAAACTTTACTCTTTGCTGACTAAACATATCACAATGTTCACAAAAGTTAATCTTCCAAATTTGATGGTCTCTTAATAGACCCCTCCGACTCAAAACAATCATCTCCCTCACATTTATGTGTGTAAGTCTTATTGCCACACTTGTGTTTTGTCCTGAGTAGAAGTATTAAAGAATCTAACAAACAAGCCAATCACTATCTTTCCCTAGAAGAAATACAATCCACAGCCTATCTTCCCCTGCATCATAGTAAGCACACCTCAAGAGACCTTTATAACTCCACCTTAAATAAAGATTCAATATCCAAACTTGTCAAGAGCACTCAACGAGATAAGATTCTTTCTCAACTATGGTACATGCCTTGCATTTGTCAATATTCGCACCACTCCATCATGCATCTTAATGTGAGCTATTCTAATCCCTACTACTTCATAAGTAGCACCGTCTTCCATAAACACATTGCTACCCTCCGTGCAATGATAAGTAGTGTCTATGAGAGGTCACATGATGACAACATCCTAAGTCAAGGACCCAATCATCACTTGATGAACTAGTGGTAATTGCTAACACAACAACGATATCACTAGAGCTATTATGTGTTGCGGTAACAATATTATCTTCACATGCAAACTCCACCTTAACTCATTTACCCTAGTATGTTGGACAATCTCTCTAGTGTGCTACCCATCACAGTGATAACATCGGTGATTTCAACTATTAGACTTTGATTTAGAACAGCTATTTTATGTGCTACTTCCAGACTCTCTTCGTTCATCTCTATCTCGAATAAACAAATCTTGCGTCAGAGTTAATATTTGTACACTTGTAACAAATTTACTCCAAATTAATTTTTTGACCATGAAAAATCCAAAACCGATATACATGTAACAAATTTATCCCAAACTAATTTTTTAATCCTGAAAAACCCTAAACCGGTATATATGTAATAAATTTACTCAAACTTAATTTTTTGATCATCAAAAACTATAAATCAGTACACATGTAACAAATATATTCTCCGTAAGTTTCTGTTAAATTTTACCATCAAATTCCCAAGTTAGATGACACGTGACGGATGACGAGTATACCAATTTGGGGTTTTATCTTTTGTTTGTCATATGTGTATCGGTTTTATGAATTTTCATGGTATTAATCCAATTTAGCGGATGGTATATTTGTCATAAATGTACCATTTTGGGATTTTTTGCCGACAAAAAATTAGTTTGTGGTAAAGTTATAACAAGTATAATGGTTTAGGATTTTTGGCGGTCAAAAAATTAATTTGAGGTAAATTTATTATAGATGAACCGCTTTGGGATTTTTTGCAATAAAAAAATTAGTTCGGGATAAATTTGTTACATGTGTACTAATTTAGAGTTTTTGGTGGTCAAAAAATTTGTTGGGCTATATTTGTCATAGATGTATTAATTTGAGGATTTTCATGGTATTTGCCCTTTGCGTTATCTTCTAGTAACTTCTTTTGTCACTTCTTAGATAAGAAGGCAAACTTTGCCTCTTCCAAAATAATTTGGTAGAGATGCCAACAACACCATATCTTGTTTCTCAAGGCTTTATTGATGTTTTTTTAAGTTTATCATGAATTTGTTAAACTCATCTAAGTGGGCTCGGATAGATGTGCCCACATCATTTTATTCTTCTTTTCCCTAACAAACCTTCTATCCCACTATTTTATATATATACTTGAGTGTGAAGGATATGGATCCTCGATCGTTCTAACCCTCGAGTCAAATGTCAGAAGGAACTTTCCTTATTTAAGTTCACTTTTTTATCTGAATAAGCCGCCCCAGTATATCCAAGATTATCATTTGTCTCATTTAATTATGACTCTTCCCTTACGTCTCGTCTAACACAGATTTGTCTACATCCTCCAATCGGGTCTCCAACACGGCTCAAACTTCAGATATTAATTCAACAATGATCGCGTATAAAATAATACATGGGACAATGACCGAGATGCTGCTCGTAACCACTCGCGTAGGTCACGGAAATAGAGGACCAAGAGACCCTTTGGAGAAATTAAAGATGTAAGTTGAAATCTGCATGTACTGAGAATCACTGCTTACGTTACATCCACCGGTTCTTAGGTCTTTGAAAAACAATAGGAGGTGCAATAGCTTATTGAGCCCTTGAAACCAAATCCATCTAAAATAAGACGCAAAGCGGAAACCGAAGTGCTTCACTAATTCACGGGAAGATAATCTCGTTCGAACGACTCGATCCAATGCCGACTCGAGCCGCTCATCCGCCGACTTCTCCGGGACCTCAAGCATCCCTCCTCTCACTGCATTTCCACTCATTCTCTGTTTAGCTTCTTGAGTATTCAATCTGTCCCTAAAACGCAATATTCTCTGCATCTCGCAATTCAAACAAAAAGGGAAAAAAAGAGAGAGAGAAATCAATCACTAAAGCTCGAGATCACGAAGCACTGTTAGAGAGATGCGACACCCGAGCGAGCGGATACGCAAAACGATCCTGTCCCAGTCGATAACATGCTAAAGGGAGAAGAAAACAAGAACGGGAGAAAGAACGACAACGCGTCACGCTTCTTCACCTACGCTAGAGCAGCGTTGCCTGCTCCAACGTGATGCACATGGCGAGGCCTTCATCTCCGTCCAATGCACGCGCTATGGGACCAATCGCGAAACCAGAAACGAACCATCAAAAAATGAAAAAAGAGCCCAAACGTGTCTGTGCTCACTGCATTCTATATTCTAAAAATCTGTAATATATTTTCCACGCGGGTACCTCTTAATCTTTCTTAATTCCCTCTTGTCCCACATCGCGACTCACGTTCTTTCTTTATCATCAACGTGCTGCACTCGAGGCTGGTGGAGCCAAGCACGAGCGACCTTATCTCTCACACATAGTGGAGTATCTACGTGTTTTTGGCTTAGATCGATGTCGTGGGGACCGTAATACAGCCGAACGCAAGCGGAAGAAAACGAAACAGCGCGGATCTCCGAGCGAAGGATACCACGCAGGGCGCATCTGAGGAGGAGGAGGACCCCACTTTAGCTCCTCATGCGACTAACCTCGATTAGTCTCGAGCTGGGGCAGAACGTTGCCGCAACGATCTCTGGTTAAAGGGCACTTTCTGAAACTTGCACGGCACCCAGACACGACCGGAAAGCTAGGGTAGACCGTTGTCTTCCCGGTCTTGCTCACTCATTTATTCGTCTTTTAGGGTTTCGGTCGATAGCGTTATTTCTTCGTGGTCCTCTATTTCGCCTGTTTTCGCCGTCCAATCACGACGACGAGATGATGTCAAGGTAGACATCACCGCCTCCTTTTGCTCACTGCAGACGCCATGGTTGGAACTTGGAATCGAATTGGCTGACTTTTTCCTGGTCGAATTCCCGCTTCTTGGTCGACAAGTTCCTCGGAGTCTTGTTCCAGGGTTTTCTCGGGAGCAAGACGAGATTACGTGAACATAGCTGGTCAGTGGATTGGTTCAGATTTCTGTGTTGGAGAACACGGGAGATGTCGGGAAAAAAAAGCCAATGTCGTCGTAGCAAACTGATGTTGACGAAACTCGTTCAAATTTCATGACTTTGTAACTTGATTTTTCCCCTTCCGAGATTTTGGAGAAAAAGGGACTGCTCGCGTAACTTGGTGTGTCGGTGATTAGGAATAGTAGTGCCATGGACTTTGAAGGACATGCGATGTTTGACATATTGATTGTTAAAGCATACGTCAACCAGTTTGATCCAAACACTCATCAGCACACGATCGTGGAACGTGTGCACCCTCAGATGTCTTGGGCGACTGAATATTGCTTAATATTGAACCGATCAAACTTATACCGACCTTGAAAAACAAAGACTATTGGATGAAATGTCGATCGAGATCAATCGAGTAATTCGAGCATAAATCAAGTTCTTAATTTGCTCGTTAGGCGTATGTGCCGACTATTACATTTAATTCGCCGGTCCAATGAATCGAAAGAACGTATCTTGCTATATATTTTGTATCATTCTATGACCGTATGTATCCGTAGGTATAAAATAACGATTAACTGTATTTCAACTTGTATGTCAATCCCGAAATACACACGGTCGAGCAGATTACTCGCTGAGGATTCTTGAATTTTATAGACGTGTACACATTCTACGTCAAAATCAACGTTAGATGATCCAAAGAGATCGAAATCGGCAAGTCCTAACCGGGAAAGGTCCACGCAGATTAAAAAAATTTGGAAATCGAAAAGAAAATAACTTTTAAGCAATTAACTTTTCACGACCTACCCCAACTGCCAACTAAAAGTCGCTGGGGCCCAAGAGGAGGAAAAGGACAGTACTGCCACGTCACCTCCTGACATCTCCTCCGCCGGTGGGGGGCATTTCCGTCAAACCGCCATCAAGCCGCGGCCAGCGTGCCGCGCTGACCTGTTGCCACGTCATCTCCCGGGCCCTTCGCCGGGGGGCATTTCCGTCAAATCGGCGGCGTGCGCTTCTCTCTCGGCTTTTGGTGAACGCCCGCCGGGCCGATCCTTCCTCGAAGTGGCCAACGTTCCCTTTTTGCCCCTCCTCGACCGAATCGCGATTCGCAAACCGCGTACGACGCCCGCCATACGAGCGGGTACGAATCGTAATTACGGGTCAAAGGCCAGGGTAACGAGTTTACATTTTCGACTATATATACGCAACTTCATTCCTGCCGAGCCACTCGGTTTCAACTCTCTCTCTCAATCTCTGGAGCTCGTGCGGACATTTCAATGGCGATCGGCGCTATCAATCTTCACATGTTTCAGACTGCTTGCGGCGGAGCCAGCTTCAAGCGCCGCCTCTCATCGCTAAACCCTTCGGCATCTTCGGCCGCCACCACCGCCAGACCCATCACCTCCACCGAGTCGGCTCGGAAACAGCTCGCCAACCTCGACCGCGTCCTCCAGAAGGAATCCCCGCCGGCCTTGTCGCTCCCGCAAGGGCAGCAAAAGCCAGCTTCCGGGCCGGACTTTGGGGTCGGCACGTCGTCGTCGTCTTCTTCGTCGTCTTCGTCGTCGGAGAAAAGGGGCAGGGGACTGTTGCAGCGTTTGAACTTGGGTCGAATCTGGCCCGAAATCAAAGCGGTCGCGGAGGAGATGTCCCCGCGCCGCCTCGGCCGGCTCCGGCGGCTCCTGTCGAAGAACCCGGAGTATTCCCCGAGGAACAGCCTCGGGAGCCGGTGGCGGCAGTACCACGGCTGCCACGACTGGGGGGGCCTGCTCGATCCGCTCGACGAGAACCTCCGGCGGGAGATGATCCGATACGGTGAGCTGGTACAGGCGGCCTACCAGGCGTTCAACTCGAACCCCGCCATGCCGACGGAGGAGGCGCCGATGCCGCACCACGTGGCGCTGCCGGATAAGTCTTATAAGGTGACGAAGAGCCTGTACGCTACTTCGGCGGTCGGGCTCCCCAAGTGGGTGGACGACGTGGCTCCGGACCTCGGCTGGATGACGCAGCGGTCGAGCTGGGTCGGTTACGTTGCGGTGTGCGACGACAGGAGGGAGATACAGCGGATGGGCCGGAGAGACGTCGTGATCGCCCTGCGGGGGACCGCGACGTGCCTCGAGTGGGCCGAGAACTTTCGGACTAAGCTAGCGCCGATATCGAGCACCGACGATCCCAAATCCAAGGTCGGATCTGGGTTCTTGAGCTTGTTCAAGACTCCTGGAGCTCACGTGCCGAGCTTGGCGGAGTCGGTCGTTGAGGAAGTTCAACGGCTTATGGAACTCTACAAGGGCGAGACCCTCAGCATCACGATCGCCGGTCACAGCCTCGGCGCAGCGCTAGCATTACTAGTGGCCGACGAGCTAACAACGCGCGTGGCAGAGCTGCCGTCGCTCGCGGTGTTCTCTTTCGGAGGACCTCGGGTCGGGAACAGCGCTTTCGCGGACCGAATCTGTTCGAAGAATGTCAAGGTCTTGAGGATCGTGAACGACCAGGACGTGATCACCAGAGTGCCCGGGATGTTCCTGAGCGACGATTTAGAACGCAAACTGAAAGAGACGATCGACGGCATGCTCGAAAACGGGCAGATGCCGTGGGACTCCTACTCGCACGCGGGGACGGAGCTGCGCCTCGACACGAGGAAGTCGCCGTACCTGAAGCCGAACGCCGACGTCGCGTGCTGCCACGACCTGGAGGCGTACCTCCACCTCGTGGACGGGTTCATGGCCTCGAATTGCCCCTTCAGAGCGAACGCGAAGCGTAGTCTAGTGAAGTTGCTAAACGAACAAAGAACTAACGTGAAGAAGCTGTACACGAGCAAGGCCAATGCCTTAACTTTGAATGTAGAAAGGGGGCAAATTAGACCTCCCAACATGGCTAGCTGCTTGCCTAGCCCATCTTAACAGAGTTGCCTTCTTAAGTTTCAGACATCATTCGTGTTTCCTAAACAAAGAACAACCGCGAAACTTTAACTATGTCCGCGATTAATATGCACTGATGATTCCCTAACTGATGAGATCATTCTCTGCGCACGAACGTTCTCCTGTACTATCGAAATCTACCGTGAAGTTCACTTAGGAAGAATTTGAGACCTCGTCTCGCCTTACGTTTGAGTGTCGTTCTGGGTGTGCTTCTCTTTGGTCGAGCGCCTGAAGCAGCTGGGCAACTGACAACCGGGTCTTGCGAACGCCGACACGCGCGGCGGCGAGGATCGCTTGGGGAACGAGCGGAAGTTCAATTTCATGCGCCGCTGACGATGTTGTGTTGACTTCAACCTTGAAAAGTCGCACAGTTATGCACCCTACCGGGCAAAAGGGTAAACAGACGGTGAAGTTGGACGAGTTCTTTAAAAGGCTTTTTTTGGGGATTCCTAACGGTTGACAAGTTCTCGGTCGTTGAAACGGTATTTACCTCGGGCCGTCGGTGTCGCGTGTCCCGTCGCTATTACCATCTGCCTCCGAGGCTCCAGCCAATTTTTCGGAGGGAGTTTCGTATTGTCGTCGATCTACGTTATTTACAGAACCCAACTTTTCGAATTTGAACTAAAACATCATAATCTGTGATCCTAATATGGAAAAAATGAATAAAATATTATGCATCGACATCGTCGCACGGCTTGCCTAGCAAATCTCCAATTCATATTCATATTCCCCACTGAAAATCGTCACAAATAAAAACTGATGGAAAGCCAGACGGCGGAAGAAAAGGGTAGAAAAATGTATTACTTTCTCATATCAAAGACGTATGTGTACGACAACCTTATTTATTGTACAACTGGAGTCGGGTTTGCCTCAAAACCCGGCGGACCCGAATTGGTTTGGTTCAGAAATTGCCAACCCAGTTCAGGAACCGGATTGGGCTCAGTAGCGAGATGTGGGCCTCCTCCTGGCCCACTATTCTCCACAGAAATTCCTTGGGCTGACCTCGATGGATTTACCTGGCCCTGTGTAGGCTGAACTTGAATGGGAAAACAATGGACGAACGGGCCCGAGAAAAACTGACCTGAATGGGCCTGAACTAGAGCAGGCCCAGGGAAAGGTTGCCCTTGTCGAGCCTGATTTGGCCGCCCGTGTTGCCCTTCCTCTATCTGGTTCTCTTCGGTCACGCTGGGTATATCAATGCGTGGATCCGAAGGTGGCTCATTGGGGCTATGTGATGTGCTAAAATTAGGAATGAGCATGGTTCAACTTCAGGTGGGTGATTCTCGAATTTTACTGTAAGCATGGCGTAGGTGGATGGTTCCCGATTTTATGAATTGCCCATTGGTCTTATGGATCCGTCCTGGAACTGATCAAACTATAGTCTAATTCCCTAATGGATCTATGAAACTATTTATTGATCTCTATAAATTGAATTCATCAATTAATATCATAGTATATCTAGTTTCTATTTATGCTCTTAAGAAGAGCTGTTGGCTTTCGATTTCATGCATGACAACATAGCATTGCAACATTTATGGAAATATACCAATCAATTCTCTTATTCCTCTTCATTTTGTTTACTTTGTTTTTGCCAAGAAAGCAAGTAAATACATCATTAGAACAAAAAAAAAGAAAAAACAAGTAGGATGTTAATCCCATTACACATCCAAGAGACAAAATTAATTAATAATTTAAAATAACTACAAATATATATGTATTTAGTCGAAAAACTACAAAATAATTGAGTAATTGAGATGTAATTTCTTTTTTTAAATATGTGTGTGTGTGCGCGCGCGCGCACACCAATCCGGTTCGGATGAGTAAGTGGCCAATTCCACTTCTAGAATCGCGAATCAGAGTGGTATTCGCTAGTTCCGCCAAATTTGAACCAAGAACCAGATCGGTCACCATGGGAATTGTAGATTCTAGGCTGGTCCAATCCGATTCCAATTCCCCCTAGCCAAAATTGACGTTATGATTTTTGGGCATTTTTCTTGCAAAGTAAAGAATGATGCGCAAAAGCTAATTCAAAGCGAGAGGCTCTAATACCACATCACGAACAAAAACCGATAGAAAGCTAGATGAAAGAAGAAAATGGTAGAAAAATGTATTACTTTCTCGTATCGAACACACATATGTGTACAACCCTATTCGCAGTGCATAGAGCCTAAATAATCTCGGCAAGAATATATAGAAGAAAAGAAAAAGAATGATTCCACGATATGCGGCATCAGTCAAGGGAATCATATCAAATCAATCAGTGCCAAAGATATCCTTGTCATATCAACAAGAATAACAATATCTACGACAAAGATCATCAGGATCCATCCCGAATCCGGCAAAGCTCGCGACGCACGTGAAGGAACGAGTCTTGACGTGAGAGTCACGCCCCGGTCGACGGCAGGCGCTACGTCCATGTAGAGTAACATTTACTTTCGTTGCTTCTGTGTTGATTTTTGCTTCAATCAATTCGCGTGCGTACACATGAGAAGAACCCAGAGAGCATGCACACTGCTTCTTAAAATCACTACTCCAGTGCATAGGACATAAAGCGCTTGATTTGTCAGGGGCGGTTTACATTCCGTCGTGTTGATGCAACATCCTCGTCAATTGTTCAAGGAAGAAACTGTCCAATCAATCATACATTCATTTTACAGATGTTATCTTAATCATGAACCTTTAAATTTTGTTAATTTAATCTTTAAAATTTATATGAAATTCTAATATAATTATTTATGCCATATTTTGATGAGAAATTGCCGACATGATTATATATCAAGTGAGATGGCCTACGATGACTGAACTCCTCGCCAATGATTTGGCCAAGATGGACAAAGACCAAATTATGAAAAACGGCGTCCTATCAAGGCTTACGGTTAAAAGTTACAATGCAAACGTATCAAGACGTGGCATACTTCTTTACAAAAAAGACCAAATTACGCGGAAATTACTGTATAAATTTAGCCCGCTGTAAATAAAACGAAATCGAGGCGTTCCATGCGCGTGGGAAATTGAGGGAATTGGTAATAACGTGCCCGCAAAGGTTCCTGGATCGTGGGCCAAGAAAGAATCCGTCTGAAGTAAAAGGCCTTTAGCTCTTACAACGTCAGAGCTCTCTCTCTCTCTCTCTTTCTCTTTCTTTTTCCCTCAATACGGTCGGGCTACGCGGCTAGAAGTCCTTATCGAATTGTTAATGAACTATGTATGATCTTATTCACGAAATAAGAAGTGAATATTGTTGCTTAAAAAATTACAAAAAAAATCACGCATGAACTTACGTATCAAAATCCACATGCTGTGAAAGTTCCAAGTATTAAGAATTAAGATAAAGTAACGGATTTATCACAAGATTCGTATTAACCAAAAAAGTAAAAATATGTACAGACAAGATCTTAGTCATTCGAGCCGTAGAAAGAGGTAAATTTTCATAATGTCTGTATTTTTTCTTTATTTCACACTTACCAAATCTCTTTGAACGTGGAAATTAATTTTTTTTTTTTTTTCTTTCTATAATCAAGGTAACCATTTTTCGAAGTCATCCTAAAAAAAAAGGAAATTCCCTCTTTCGGCCCATCCAACCGACTTCGAGTTAACAGCGACAGGGCGTTGGAAAAGCGTCCGACCAATCAGAGAAGCGCTCGCATCCTCCTTACGATGGACCCGCCCGCGGCCGCGCATTCCCCCTGCTAGGGTTTTATAAGAGCCGAGCCTCCTCGCTGGTTGCCTTCTTCCTCGGCCGCCTTCCTTAGGGTTTACAGTCGTTCGCTTCCACTCGCGAGCACCGCATTTCCGCCCCCCCGCCATCTCCCTCTTCCTTCCTCTCTCGAGCTCCGGCTCCGGCTCCGGCTTCGGCCCGTCCCTAAGTTAAAGCGAAGCTCCGCCATGGCTCGCGGCGGGCTCTAGGGTTTCGCGGTTGCTGTCTGGTCGAGGTCCCCCTTTTTCTTGTCTCGAGAGAGAGGAAGGCGAGAGCTCCTTGAGGTGGAGAGAGAGAGAGAGAGATGGCGACCACGAACCCTTTCGACATCCTCGGCGACGACGACAATGAGGACCCCAGCCAGCTCCTCGCCGCCGCCGCCGCGGCCAAGCCGGCCGAGAAGCCGAAGAAGGGCCCGGCCCAAGCCGCCGCCGCCCCGCTGTCTAAGCCGGCCGCCAAGCTGCCCTCCAAGCCGCTCCCCCCTGCTCAAGCTGGTGAGTGAGCTCTGCCGCGGCTCCGTTTCGGTTTCTGGCGTTGATTTTGTTGCTCTTAGCGGTGTGGAATCTCGATATTTGTCATCCGTCTTTTCACTTGAGGAGTGGAGTGAAAATTTCAATCCTTTTACTGTAATCATGAGACATTGAAATGAAGAGAGCGTGTATTTAGATAGCGATTCGAGAAGATTGTTGCCGCAAATGAGAAATTTGGGGAAATTTCGGATTGATTCTGTTGTGATTTCTTGGTAAACATGGGTTGACTCTTTGAGCGAGAAAGCCGGAGCGCAAGGTCGTTTCAGGTAAATTTTTGCTGTATTGATTATTGTCTAGCTTCAATGCGCTGGCTTGTAAGTATTGCGCTTTGCGGTCATTCTAGTAATAGGGATTTTCTTGCCTTTTACGCCATAGTTGCAATTGGTAATTTAGGCACCACGATTTTTGTTGACTCACCTGAAGAGTTAGATGTGTGCTGAGTACCTTCAGTTGAAATTGCTGACTGTCGGCGCTAAAGTACGAGCTTCTTGTACTAAAGTGGACCAGTTTTTGACCAGCCGTTTGATGTTGCATATGGGCGAGATCGACGAACAAAAGTAAAGCATAGAGAACTTTTGTTTTTTTTCACATTTAGTTTCGTGCTTCAAATACCATTTACTTAAGTTAATATTTAATTTTCTGTCTCACTTGGCTTATATCTGGGATGGTGATAAGTATCGGAACTTTTGCTTGATTGTTCTGGTGCTTGTAAACCTGTCTTTGCCTTTTTCTTACTTAAGTCAGTGATAGTTTTTCCCGAGAACTATATTTGGAAATTGACGAGCTATATGATGATATTCTGTAACAGTGAAGGAAGCAAGGAGCGACACTGGTGGGCGCGGACGTGGTCGTGGAGGCGGTCGTGGTTATGGCCGTGGCCGTGGAGGCGCTCGTGGCTATGACCAAGATTCAGGGAACTACGATGGACCAGCTGGCAATAATGGTTTTTCTGGTGGTTATAGACCCTCGGAGGAAGGAGATTCTGGAAAACCATCTGAAAGGGGTGGTCGTGGCTTTTTCCGCGGAGGTCGCCCCGGTGGTTATAACAATGGAGAAGCTGGTGAGGGGGAGCGTCCAAGGAGAGTATTTGATCGCCGCAGCGGCACTGGACGAGGGTCAGTATTGTTGACAAGAATGTTACATCTTAGCAAATTTAGTCTCTCTCTCTCTCTCACGCACGCACACTCACACACACATGCACACGCACAAGAACATGCCTTTCCAATGCATCCAAGAAGTTAATCACACATTCAATTATGCGCGCCCCCCCCCCAATGTTTATGCACACATACATGCAAATGGACAACCCATATACATGCCCAAAGTTGTGCTATTAATGCTAATCCAAAATAATTGCTTCAGAAATGAGGGTAAACGAGAAGGAGCTGGTCGTGGAAACTGGGGAACTCCAACTGATGAAATTGCTCCGTATGCACTTTGTTTGCTAACTTTTGATATCTAACTATTATTATTATTTTTTTCCTTTGGGTGATTCTTTTGATCAATTGATATTGTTATTTTTGCGATGCTCAGAGAGACTGAAGAACCTGTGACTGAAGTTGAGAAAACTGGGGCTTCTGAGAAGCAGTTGGCTGGTGAGGATGGTGCAGATGCTAGCAAGGAGAAACCTGTGAATGAACCAGAAGAAAAAGAGCCTGAAGATAAGGTAAATCTACTGTGTGTTCATGGATCATCTTTATAGATCAGTTGTCCTCTTCTGGGCTGCACCCTGTATTCTGTGACAGTATCATGGCCCAACCCTTTTCTTATGATCAAGTAGTTTTCATAAGCCATTCCTACTTTCAAGACCATGCTCAATCTGTGGAGAGAAGCTTGATTTGGCCAAATGCATATTTTATTCATTTGGGGTGGGTTAATTTTTTGACTCTGTATATCGAGAATACTTGAGAACGCATATTAAGCCGAAATTAAATGGCTGAAAAGCTCAAGAGCGGCAATTATTACAGCAATAGTGGAAGGAAAAAGCTGGGCAGCAGTACCACCTGAATCAGGGAAGTACTTCTCTAGGCTTAAGTTCCCTTAGTTTCTCTCCATTTCCACCCGGTCAATCAAAGTATCGATCTTAGCTGCGGTTACTTTCTAAAGAAGCAGAATTGTTGCAAGTGCTCCGACCACCTCCCTGCGGCTTGTAATTTTCTTTTTTTATCTGATGCTCATGAAGAAGCGAAAATGTCAGGATGATTCTGGGGATGGATGATCAGGAGCAGTTGTTTTCCACCTTTCTTTTCTTCTGTCCTGAGATGAAATATATATGCTGGCATGCCAAAAGAACTCCTGGCATGCACTTAGAAGAGAAATTCTTCAAGTCACTTGAAGATTGATTGATACTGTTGGGGTATAGGTTATTGATATGTTTAGAATTGCAATACCTTATAGTGCTTTGGCTGGGGATTGAAGAAACTGTTTGCTATTTCTGTAAACAAGTCTATCTACCAATCTACCTGAGGAAAATTGATAAGGTTTCTTTTTTAAGTTGTAGGGAATGTTTGCTAAGCTTGTGGGAAGGAGGATAGGAAGCTGCATTTGTTACTTTGTTTGTCGAAGTAACATTATTGGCCAGACAGACTGAAAAAGATTGTTTATTCAAGTTTTGTTGGAAAAGAGTTTTATCCCAGTCTGTCTGATCAGCCACCCTTTGGATTCGTGTTATAAGATTGTTGTTGACAGCCTTTAATGTTTTGACCCATTTGACATGTATTTTTCCAACTTATTTAGGAGATGACATTAGAAGAGTATGAGAAGGTCTTTGAAGAGAGCAGGAAGGCATTGCTTGCACTGAAGACTGAGGAAAGGAAAGTAGAGCCGGACAAAGACTTGAAGTCCATGCAACAACTTTTTAACAAGAAGGACAACAATGACATCTTTATCAAGCTGGTGAGAATAATTGTTAGTTGTTTTTGTTTTCATATTTTCATTAATGGTTGCTGAGAAACGTCATGCTAACCAAGCCTTTTTTTTTTTCGGTTTTTTGGTTGTAGGGATCTGAGAAGGACAAACGCAAAGAGGCTGCTGAGAAAGAAGAGAAAGCCAAGAAGGTTTGCTTCAGAGATCTGAGTTTACTTCATGTTCTTAGATATCTAATTGAAGATGCCTCCTTTTCATGTATTCATGTCTCCACATAAAAATTGAATGTTGTGCGGGCTTTGCTTCATAATTGGTGTCTCACATCCATGCATTCTTTCGTCTGTAGTCTGTCAGCATAAATGAGTTTCTGAAGCCTGCTGAAGGGGAGAGATTCTACAACCCGGGTGGTCGCGGGCGAGGACGCGGCCGTGGTGCCAGAGGTGGTTATGGTGGTGGCGGCGGCGGCGGCGGCGGCTATGCTAGAGATGTCTCTGCTCCTTCGATCGAGGATCCTGGCCAGTTCCCTTCCCTTGGTGGGAAATAAGGTTTTGCCACTGCATATACTTCAGGTTGAGATACTTCATGCTTGAAGTTGTGACCTTCCAGGACAGTTGGTGGGTATGAACAAGAATGCTATTCTTCCTGTAATAGAAAACCTTTGGATGGATGTTATTCGTCTTTTTGAGTGTAAAAATTTTAGTTACTCCGTGGATTTACTTTGGTTTTCTTTTGACTTGAATCAGTTTTGATTTTGTTAGATGAGAATGAATTTAGCCTCTTACGCGACTCTTGCTTCCTTCAAGTTGAATTTATATTATTGTCCCAATACATGTGATCTCGAAGGCAATGATATCTGCTCCGTTGCTCCATGTCCCTGCTTCATCCTGTTCAGTCACATTAGTGATCTGTGATAGCAGGGATGTGGATGAGCACCACAACTCACAAGTCACAAAGATACCCTTTAGGGTGGATAGTTTTGATGATTTGCTTGAGCACTTCGATTTCCCTAAGGTGACTGTCTTTTCTTACTTGTCAAGATGTCATACAATCTACAGGATTATTCACAAAGAGCGAAGGAGAGGTTGAAGCCACTAATTAAGTTGGTGCTACAAGTGTTGATGAACGTGTTTAAGTCTCTCTTCTAGATCCGAGCTGTTCTACGGATGAAGGCTCTCTTTCTAAATATTGTGATCTAGCTGAGTTTTAGAGATTTGTTATCTTGTCAAGATCCGTGAAAATGGACATGGCTGGTTCCGACATGTGACACCAGCCTTGGCAGCTGATCCTTACCAGTGCCATTAGATATTGAGTGTCTAGACACGACCATATTGAAAATGAACGAGATTGGAGCGACGGTAATGGCCATCTCTGCATCATATCTGCAAGTAGGAGGGATTTGATGTGTCGGGAGCGGGAGCAACACGCCTCGACCTTCCACGATCAGTGCATCGCCATGGAGGTGAAATGTATTCCTAAGCGCTTAGATTCTCAAGTTCATGGTTACGTGTAGGATACATGGGACTACGACTGAGATGCCGTTCATAGCCTCTTGCGAAGGTTACGGAAGCAAAGGAATGTCCAGGAGACTCTTTTGGAGGCGCTGAAGATGTAATTAAGCCGAAAATTTACAAATGACGGCTTACTTAACATGTACAAGGTCTCGAGGGGTCGAAGATCTTTCAGACCAAGCTGGTTCCGATCTCAAGTACCGAAGGCCTGAAATCGAAGGTTGAATCTGGGTTCTGGCGGAATCGGTTGTTGAGAAAGTTAAACGGCTCTAGGAAGTAGGAACTCTACGAGGGCGAGACACTGACAGTCACGGTCGCTAGGCATAGCCTTGGCACGGCACTAGCATCATTCGCGGCTGGTGAGCTAAGAACATCTACCGTCGCTTGCGGCATTCTCCTCCGGAGGAGCTCGGGTGAGGAATAGTGCTTTTGCCGACCAAATTCGCTCTAAGAACGTTAAGGTCCCGACTTCAGGAAGTGGTCGGTAGAGTGCCCACAGCGTTCCTAAGCGGAATATTTAGAACATGAACCCTATGTGCACTCTTCAAAATGGCATAGTGCCGGGAACCGCTGCTTGCGTGTGGGGAATGGAATCGTGTCTAGACACAAGGACGTCGTTTGCAGGGATGATTGGTTTTCAAGAGAGTGGTTTTCGCCCGAAATTGGGAACCGTCCATTGGTTCCATTTACCGTCGCCTGGGAATTAGACCATCGATTCTCAAGTAGGTTCATGGAATTAGTCGAAATGCTCCCGTTTCAGAAGAGGCATGAGACTTGAGAGCAAGTGACGATGTCAGAAGTTAGAGGTGATCAAGAGAGAGAGTGATAGAGGGAGCAATGGATTGACAAGGCTGGAGACGATATATATATATATATATACACACACGAGCAAATGAGAGCTGTCGCCGTTGATCTTGTGGGTCCCACGCGCAGCACAAGTCATGGAAGGCTGCGATGGTGGTTTGTTCTCGGTCCATTTCGTGGTGGGCGAGCGAGTGGTGGTCGAGAGAGAAGTTGCGGGTCCTTGTGCCCATCACCGCCGGCCCCAAAGAAAGCACGACTCGGATAGGACCGCCACGTCACAGCGATCCCCCTTCTGGAATTTTGTTTATCTTATTTATTTAGCAAGAAGACGACAGTCCCCCGAACACAATGAAAGTGAGAAAAAACCAACTTAGATGCTGTCGCATACGCTTGGCGGAGCACGTGAAGGGGACAAAAGCATGGACCGAACGAATCATTTTCATTCAGACATTCGGGCTATCAAGAAAAGAGCAATGGAATTCAAACTGCATATCATGTCTTCCACGAATCTAATAAAATCTCATCCCACATTAGTTCTTTTATTCATTCATGCTCTTTTGTTACTTTCTATATAAGATTATAATGCATGAAATACATCTTATCAATTTATGCAAACCCCCGATACAATTGAATATATATATATATGGCAAGGGAACTTTCCGATCCTTGTGATATTCAATTTGAGCCTTATCGTGAGCACTCGAGAAGTAAAATCTCTAATGCAGTAAATTGATATGAATGGACACGTTTTTAAATTTATCCTGAAAGGTAGATTGATCGAGGTGCATGGAAATTTGTGTGAACACCACCCGACCCTGAAACCAAGATATATATATATATATATGGTTATGGACAGTCTTCAGCATGTTCCAGGTCTTTAGTCCTTTGAACAACTAATTCCTCGTCCAAATGTAATTATATCCTCAAGTGTTTTATTGCAATTTCTATCGAGAGTGTCGTAGCTCCTTCTTTTTAAAAATGAATAAATCGAGTTTGGGGTATCCCGGTAATTTAGGAGCTACAGTGCAAGAGAGAAGTTAGTGACAAGGGTTCGGAAAAGTATGCAAGATCGAGCGTCTGCAGATCGCGAGCTTAGGTGTACCGGCCCGCACCCGAACGCGCCCCGGGGGCCTTTTATAAGGGACGAGGGAGAGGCTTTTTCGCCTGTGGTTATCTTCTTTTCCTGCCGCATTCGCTAGGGTTTTCAGTCACTCTCTCTCTCTCTCTACACTCCCGAAGCTCCCCTCATTTTCCACCATCGCTTTCTCTCTCTACCGACCTCTCTTCTCCTCTTTCAAGCCGCCGGCGGCAGCTTCGATCCGTCCTCGCATGGCTCGCAGCAGCAGCAGCAGCAGCGCGCTCTAGGGTTTCGGCGGTTGCTTCTCGATAAGCGCGGCGTCTTGTCTCGAGAGGAGGAGAAGGGCGAGAGCAGAAGGGGGGGAGTGAGAGATGGCGACCATGAACCCTTTCGACATCCTCGGCGACGACGACAATGAGGACCCCACCCAGCTCCTCGCCGCCGCCAAGCCGGTCGAGAAGCCGAAGAAGGCTCCGGCTCCGGCCGCCGCCCCGCCGCCGGCCAAGCCGGCCGCCTCGCTGCCGTCAAAGCCCCTCCCTCCTGCTCAAGCTGGTGAGTTGATCTCTAGCGTCGGGTTTAGTTGTTTTGGTGCTGTGGAATCTTGAAAGTTGGTGTCTTTCTGCTCCGCTCGAGGGGAAAAAGGAATTTCGTTGTTTTTGGCGGAAAGATGATATCGGGAAATGCATGGAGCTCGTGTTTAGGTAGCGATTCTCAGGAATGGAAGAACGCTTTTGAGGTTTTCTGGTAAACATGGTTTGTTACTCTTTGAGCGAGAAACCTGGACTGCAAGTTCATTTCAGTTAATTTGGATGCGGCATGTGTGATTGGTTAGCTGCAATGTATGGCTTGCGAGGGTTGGACTTCGTAATTTGTTTGATGATGGCGATTTTCTTGCTTCTTTTTTTTTTTTGGCATCAGTTGCGATTAATAATTTAGCAGCTGGTTTTTTCGTTGTTTCACCAGAAGAATGATATGGTAGCCGAATCTGTAGGATTGTAATCGAGTGTCAAAATCCCAATGATGAGTTGCGATTTTAAGGAAACGTTTTCTTGGTTGGAATAAATATGGCTGATGGTATACCGAGTACCTTAAGCTGGAAGTTGTCCGTCATCGCCAAAGTAACACCGTTTTGTATTGAGATACATCAGTTTTGACCAGATGTTGGGTGTGGCACGACACTTGGAATTTTCATTCATTGCAGCCTCTTATTATCCTCTTGTTTATCCTCGACAGAGAGGTTTCTGAATTGTTCAATTCTCTTGCTCGTTGTGGGTTCATGAATTCTGCAAATGATTTTATGGTTTTCTTAATTTGATTCTATCTTAGTTACAAGAAAAAGGGGGAGGAGAAAGGTTAAGCAACGAAGTGTAATTTCATTCTCGCAGACTCTAGAACTTTTTTTTTTTTTTTGGTTTTTTTTGGTGGCAAGTATTGAGATTAGTTTCATCTTAATTCATGGTCATATTGTCAATTGATCCTACCAGGGGCAGTTTTTGTGCTTTAAATGCCATTTACTCGAGCTAATACTTACTTTACTCTTGATGCCTAGCTTTGCTCTTCACTGGGGTACTAAAGAGTATTGGAATCTTTGGACTCAAACCTTTCACTTCTTATAAACCTGTCTTTACACAATGAAAATTATTTTCATTGGAAATTGACTGACTATATGCTATCTTCTATACTAGTGAGGGAAACGAGGAGTGATACTGGGCGTGGCCGTGGCCGTGGAGGCGGTCGTGGTTATGGCCGTGGCCGTGGAGGCGGTCGAGGATATGACCAAGAATCAGGGAACAGCGAGGGAGCAGTGGGTGGCAATGATGGCTTTTCTGGGGGTTATAGAGCCTCAGAGGAAGGAGATTCTGGGAAACCATCTGAAAGGCGTGGTGGCCCTCGGGGTCCTTTCCGTGGAGGTCGCCGTGGCGGTTTTAACAATGGAGAAGCTGGTGAGGGGGAGCGTCCAAGAAGAACATTTGAACGCCGCAGTGGCACTGGACGAGGGTTGGTATTGTACACCAAGAATGTTGCATTTTAGCTTTGAGTCTCTCCCTCATGCATGCGCGAGTGCATGTTTCCAACGCTACCATGATCTTACACTTAATGCTTGCCCTGCGACACTATGTATGCATACATATAAAAGACATCCACATGCACTGCCATTGTTTTACTATTGATGCTGATCCAAATTAGTTGCTTCAGAAACGAGTTTAAACGAGATGGAGCTGGTCGTGGAAACTGGGGAACTCCAACTGATGAAATTACTCCGTAAGATATCTTGCTATTATTGAATTTTCTGTTCACCATTGGGTGATTCTTTTAATTCATCGATATTTTTATTTTGCTGTGCTCAGGGAGCCTGAAGAACCTGTTGTGGAAGTTGAGAAAAATGTGGGATCTGAGAAGCAGTTGGTTGATGAGGAGGCTGCAGATGCTAGCAAAGAGAATCCTGTGAATGAACCAGAGGAAAAAGAGCCTGAAGATAAGGTAAATTCATCTTGTGGTCATGGGTATTCTTTATGATCAATAGTCCCCTTCTTGGCTGCACCTTTTATCATGTGACCCATGAAAATCCAACCCTGTCCTTATGATGCCTTATCTTAGGCATTTAGGTAAAACTGTTTCTACCTTATAGAACATACTCAAACAGTTGATTGAAGCTTGATAGTGCCAAATACACATTTTATTCTTTATGATGGATTGAGTGCTTGACTTTGTTGTGCGGGATGTTTCTATCTATATTTCGAGAACACTTGAGGATGCATAAAAAGCTGAATGTTGCATGGCTAAAAAAGCTTAAGAATCACAATTACTGGGGCAATAGTGGAAAGACTCTTTGTTATAATCACTTTTTGGAAAAAAGCTAGGGCAATGGTGCTACCTGACAAGGAAATTACTTCTCTAGTTTTAACTTCCATTAGTTTCTCCACTAACTCCTGATCAATTGAAGCATTAATCCAAGCTGCTATTTTTCTAAGTGGCTAATTTGTTGCGGGTTCTCTGGATACCTACCATGGGGCTTGTTCTTCCCTTTTTTTTCTCTGATGCCATGGAGCTTGTATTTTCCTTCTTTCCTCTGATGCCGATTATAAGCAAAAACTTCCGCATGATGCTTGGTTATGGATGGTGCTGAACAGTTTATAGTTTTCCATCTTTTTTCCCCTTTGGTTATTGCATGAGCATTTATGCCGGGCATGCCAAAAAAAACTCCTGCTGTGCACTAAGAGGGGGAGTCCAAGTCCTTTGTGATTCTTTCTGTTGGAAAATAGGTTGTTGAGATGTTTAGAACTGCAAGATTGCCCAGTTCCTTGGCGAAGGATTGAAGAATGTTTGCTGTTACTTTGAACGAGTCCATTCACCAATTTGCCTGAGGAAAATTAACAAAATTTCTTGAAAACCAATGTTTGCTTAGTTAGTGGGAAGCTGGATTGGAAGTATCTGTGTGGCAAGCGACCTTTTGGACCAGTGTCTCAAGATCGTCATTAACAGGCTTTGATAATGAGATTTCTTGAAAATTGTAGCCAATGTTTGCTTAGCTGGTGGGAAGGTGGATAGGAAGTATCTGTGTCACCAGCCATCTTTTAAACCAGTGTCTCAACATCGTGATTAACAGACTTTGATGACAAGATTTCTTGAATATTGTAGCCAATGTTTGGTTAGCTAGTGTAAAGGTGGATAGGAAGTATCCCTGTGACCAGCTAGGAAGAATCTGTGTGACCAGCCACCTTTTGGACCGGTGTCTCAAGATTGTCATTGACATGCTTTGATGACAAGATTTCTTGAAAATTGTAGCCAATGCTTGCTTAGCTAGTGGAAAGGTGGATAGGACGTGTCTGTGTGTCCAGCCACCTTTTGGACCAGTGTTTCAAGATAGTCATTGACGGGCTTGATGACAAGGTTTCTTGAAAATTGTAGCCAATGTTTGCTTAGCTAGTGGGAAGGTGGGTAGGTATTTTCTGTGACCAGCCACCTTTTGGACCAGTGTTTCATGGTCATCATTGACAGGCTTTGATGTTTTTACCTGTTTGACATGTATCCTTCCAATTTATTGTAGGAGATGACATTAGAAGAGTATGAAAAGGTCCGTGAAGAGAAGAGGAAGGCATTGCTTGCATTAAAGGCTGAGGAAAGGAAAGTGGAGGTGGACAAAGAGTTAAAGTCCATGCAACAACTCTCTAGCAAGAAGGAAAAAAACAATGACATCTTTATCAAGCTGGTGAGAATTAAAAATTGCTAGCTGATTCTGTTTTATATTTTCATTATTGCTCGCTGAGAAACGTCAATACTAAGCAAACATTTTTGTAGGGATCCGAGAAGGACAAACGCAAAGAGGCTGCTGAGAAAGAAGAGAGAGCCAAGAAGGTGCTTGTCTGTTTTCCTTTTTTCCCTAAGTTTTGGAGATTTGTGTGAACTTCATATTCTTAGCTGTCTAATTGATACTTTCTTTTCATGGATACATGTCTCAACTTAAGAATTGAATTTTATATGTGCTTGTGCTTCATCATTGGCATCTCCTCACATGCATGTATTCTTTCGTCTGTAGTCTGTCAGCATAAATGAGTTTCTAAAGCCTGCTGAAGGGGAGAGATACTACAACCCAGGTGGCCGTGGGCGAGGCCGTGGCCGCGGTGCCAGAGGTGGTTATGGTGGTGGAGGTGGTGGTGGCTATGCTAGAGATGCAGCTGCTCCTTCGATTGAGGATCCTGGCCAGTTCCCCTCCCTTGGTGGGAAATGAGGTTTTACCACTGCATACTTCAAGCTGAGTTACTTATGCTTGAAGTTGTTGTGATCTTCCTGGATAATCGGTTATTAGCGGGAATGACATTTTTCCTGTAACAGAAACCTTTGATATTATTCAGTCTTTTTTGAGTGTAAATTTTAGTTTCTCCATGGATTTACTTTGCTTTTCTTGACTCACATCAGTTTTGATTGTGTTAGAAGAGAATGAATTAAGCCTTTCTAAACTTCTTGTTTCTTTCAAGTTTTTTTTTTTCTAACTTCATTTTTTTGTCATGATACATGCGATTATGAAGGAAACGATATATGCTCCATCGCTCCATATCTCGTTTCATCGTTGATTGCAGATTAGCCTTGTTTTAACGTCATCTGTGGTGCCTATGGATGAAGATTCTTTTCAAGTGTTCAATCAGTTAATTTCTTATGATATGTCTGTCGTGATTAATCATGTGTATGCCTTTGAGATGTGTATTTTACTGTCTACTCAAGTTCAATCATGCGGAGTTGGTACTGCTTTATCAAGTATCGTCATAATCAACTCTTAATAATTTTTCGACCATAATAACTTGGTAGTCGCTCTTTAGTGGTCTGGCACCAGGAAGGACGTGTGTGAACAGGTTAAGTTAGAAAACTAGGGTTGATGTTTGATGCGTTGCTTGGGCATTTCCACTACACTCTACCGTAGTGAGATGGCTGTCTTTTCTCAATTGCCCAGCTGTTCTGTTTCGGAATCTAGGATACAGAACACTACAGGAAGGGTGACGGAGAGGCTGATTGTTGTTAGCCGCTAGTTAATTAGGTGCTGCGCGTGGGATGAACGTGTCAACAGTCGTTCTCATTTTAGGCATTCGCTTGCTTTAAGCCCGTTACTTTAGTGTTGCCATCTCCTGAGCTTTCGGGCCTTGTAATATCTTGTCAAGATCGATCGATTGCTGTTTCCACCACCAGACACCAGCCTGTGTGGCTGGTGCTTGCCACCGCCATCAGAAGGCATCGGCATTGCTGCTACGCTGTTTTCGCACTCAAAAGTGTCTTAGCCCCATAGCCAATGATGTTCATCTATTGTAGCTGTCAATAGTATAACCAAGTTAGTCTTCTTACAAAGCCAACCCCAGCTTTCAATTCAATCATCTTGAAAAGAATTTCTGCAACAAGTATAGTCGCTGCTGTCTCCTACGATAGAAGTGCACTTTTCTTTTTTTCATCTTTTAACAAGCTTTGGTTTGCCATAACAAACACCGTGCTTTTGGTTTGCATCGCTGGACACAAGGCTATAAGGGCCCACTTCATTAATGCGTTTTCGATTTTTACCCACCTCCAAAAGTCGACTGATGCAAAGCATTTATCGCTCCACGAAGATAATGAAGTCGAAGCACCTTCCAGACAAAGACGACTCCTCATCGCCGCTCTAGAGATCGTAGTAGGCATGTCACTGATCACAATGATACTGGATTAAGAAAACTGATAAAGACAGATCAACGAGGCAAATACTGCTATTCACCAACATTCCTAATTTGTACAGACGTTTCAGAATCAAATACATGAGAAAGAATGGAAATCGCAACAAAGTACCAGAATAACCATGAAATGCATATCTTAATGAACTGTCTTCACAGCAGAGCATCACTTCAAAGATACTAGGTTTACATGCTATAGCCAAAGAGAACGGATTTTGACGTCACGAGCCCGCCAAGGAAACTTCAACTTCAAGAAGAACAGCAGCCGGCCTTTTGGTTGACAGGTTGCCCTCGAATATTCACTGTTGGAGGTCTAGCATTGTTCATTGCAGGCTGGCTTGCCATCCTACAGACATGAAAAATATAAATAGTCAAGAGCTGCAGCAACTCAGAAATTCTAGTTGCATTCAGATTTTCACAACAGTCAAAGAACTTTCGATAGATAAGCTACTATGAAAAAATTAACTAGTTCTATTCACAAGTATGAGAACTACGTAGCCCACCTATTCTTGATTGCAGCAGCCATGGCCATAAAAGCCTGCTCGACATTGGTGGCATCTTTGGCACTTGTCTCCATGAATGGGATCCCAATCTCATCCGCAAATGCCTACACAATCACTTTCAGCTACTAAGTCGACCTAGGTCAGCATGAAGAGAATGCACAACAACTCAACAGTTTTACCTTGGCTGTCTCAGTTGACACGACCTTTTGTGCCGTCAGGTCACATTTGTTTCCAACTAGAAGCTTGTTCACGTTTTCACTAGCATATCGGTCGATTTCACTTAACCACTGCTTGACATTGTTGAAGCTCTCCTGGTCTGTGACATCATATACAACCTGCAACATGTCATTTACATATTAGTAATAAGTTGGCAAAAGGTAACTCAAGCACTCAACACTCCATATTCAATGTAAGAGGAGTTTGAGACTCACAATAATGCCATGTGCACCACGATAGTAGCTGCTGGTGATGGTTCTGAAACGTTCCTGTCCGGCTGTATCCCACTGAATCCAGAGAAAGAATGGCAACAAAAGTCATAACAATAAGAAGCAACTTAGAGAGTTATACTATATATAGTTTCCTGTATAAACAAACACAAACCCGCAAGTTATTCTTCACTGAAGGTTATAGAATATCTAATGGCCAATTTGGGTTTTAAAAAATCGGGCTATCACATGGACCTCATGATGTTTATAGCAAATAGCAGACACTACCCACAGGAAAACAAGTTTTCTAGTTCCAATTCTCATTATGGAAATTCTAACTATCATCAAGGGAACCACACCAAAATCAGATTTAAGTAAAAAGAACAAGAGATCAGAAAACAACATACAATCTGTAGTTTAATTGTCTTCCCATCCTGTTCCACCGTGCGGATTTTCTGCATAATCATACAGGTGAAAGAAAAGTTAGGACTGCACACATAAATACGAAACTAAACATAATCAATTGTTAGATTTTCAATGACTTACAAAATCGACACCAATGGTACTGATATAGCTCTCCAGATATGAGTCATCCTGGTTGAGATAAGGATGATGTTAATTTCAACCGCAATGAGGCTCTGGAATGACAAGATTAAACCACATACACAAGCAAGAAACTTTTGGTATATCCATGTGATGACATTCAAATTTCAAGCACGTCATCTAGACTTGATATGATCAACAACCATATTTAGATAATTTGGAGAAGTTCTAAAGCTTAGAGAACAGGGACGAAATTTCTTAGGGGGAAAAAATAAATTATTAGAAGTTTATACAAGCTACAGATAATTTCTAGTATGCATGGTAAGATCCTCAAAACATTGTGCTCAAATGTATATATCCAGACTGCCTATATGCTAGAATCACATGGTCAATTTGATGAACCAGACAAAATGCATAAAGAACTTATCAGAAGCTTATAAGATTAATGTCATCTAGACATGAGATGATCAACAATCATATTTAGATAATTTGGAAGAGTTCCAAAGCTTAGAGAATGGGGATGAAATTTTTAAGGAAAAGAAAGAATTCATCAGAAGCTACTGATAATTTCTTGTGTACATGGTGAGATCCTCAAAAAGTTGTGCTCAAATGAAGATATCCAGACCGCCTATATGCTAGAATCATATGGTCAATTTCGTCAACCAGGCAAAATGCATAAATGTGTCTCAGACAAGTATGATGAACATGAAGAAAGGCAGGAGACAAACAAACAAATAAGGCTAATGAACTTACAGCAAACCTCAGAAGGAGACACGATTTGCCAACACCAGAGTCCCCGATGAGCAAAAGCTTGAAAAGGTAGTCACTGCACATGACATCATGGAGCAGTTACAGCTTTTGCGAGTGGTAGTTTGAGTTTAGGACATTGATTGCACAAGGAAAAGATAATACTCTCATCAGGAGGCATAAAATCAATAAGCTGAACCCAGCACTCTCTCTTAGTTGACTTAAGTCAATTTCAACAAAGCTAACCAGGCCTCTTAGCCATCTCCACCATTGATTAACGAGCAAATCACAAAATGTCATGGAAAGGAATCAAGTAATTTATTATCAGATACAATTGATGTGCCCATGACATGAAGTACTTGAGGATACCGACATTAATATTGATAAAATCGGCTTACAATCATGGAAAAACAGGGTAGAAAAAATTGAATTAAATTACAAAGTAGGACATATAAAAGCAAGTATAAAATTGATCTTGATTCCAGATATTCATTTAATCAGCCATTCCATTTGCTTAGTCTCCCAATGGAACGAATTTTAAGTTTATACTAAATATCCAAGTGCTTCAATAGCTTAAAGTTTTAATCACATGTGACAATCTACATGGCCATCAAGGAACTTGTATGTGAAAAATAACACCACTTCTCCATGACACGGGTAACAGTCTCATTGGACCAGTTAAATTCCCCTCTCCAGCATTTATTTTTCCAGGGAAATTCATTGAAGGCATCCGCATATTCTCCATCAACCAATAGCAACCAATCAAGACCACTCACCTTAATCCAGTTCCTAAACAAAAACTTGACAGACAATCATGAAGCGAAAATATTGCCAGAGAACGGGTAACATATGATCCTACAGCCCATAATTCACAAAAAGCGACACCGAAAAAGAAAATCAACTTTAAAGTCGACCAGAATTGGCGCACGGATCTGAACCAAGGAACTCGCCCGGATCTCAATCACACCCCTCTCGGAACTAAACTCCCCGAAAGCACCCCGCGAAAAGCCATCCGAACAAACTAAGTCCCCAATCATAACCCTAATCACACGCGCGAAACACGACCGCACCGCTCGCGCACACACGGAGCAGCGAGAATCGAACAGATCCAGCAGAAATCGGGCCCCGGGGCGCGGAATCGGGGCAAGATTCGCGACCTAAGAGGACCGAATCGAGGGTTTCGAAGTGAAATCGGGGGGGGAGGGCGAACGAGAGCTCACTATTCGGGATTCATGGCGACGGCTCCGAGACGCTGAGATCAGGGGGAATCGGGCGGGCCGGCGGGGGGGTCGAGACGGCCGGCGAGGTCGTCGTCCGGCGAGCGTTTGACCGGTATCGCCGGAGAGCGAGAGAGAGAGAGGAGAGAGAGAGAGTTGTAAACTTCTAATGGAGACGAAAGGTGCAAGAGAGAGAGGGAGGCGTGATTTTTAAAGAACGGGAATTCTTCGCGACGACGGTGTTCCTTTTTTTTCTTTTCTCTTTTTTCTTTTTTTCCTTTTTTTTCCTTCTTTTTTTCCTTCTCCTTCCTGGCTAAAATATATATTTTTATGTCGGATAATTAATTTAATGCGGCTCGGGGGAAGGAGCGGGCGTATAGGGGATCGACACGTGTCTCACCGAGTTTGTTTTCGACGCGATGGGGCTGACGTGGGCTTTTTGCTGGATTTTGTGGCCCGAGTATTCTTCTGGAATCAGAGGAGTCGGATCCAGATCCGGATCCTCTTGTTCTGAAATTTCCCATCATTTATTTCGATAACGACATTAAGTGTGCTTTTCCGAAACACGTAATGACTTCATTAGAAAACAGGATATGCATTTAATTCATACGAAATTGATGTGGGCTATAATTGACGAGGGAATTGATCATCAAAACATAATTATGCGTAGATTATTGTCATTATTTCACTCATTTAAATTATCGTGGATTTTAAACATAGTGGCGAAAATTTTTCTTAATCATTCCATCGAAAGTAGTCCCAATAAAAATATTATAAAAATTTGTCAATTAAAGATGTATATCTCATTAGAGAAGTTGATTTTTTGAGCACCCAAGATTGATTCAAGCATGTTCTACGAGAAGTTTTTTCTTGATCTATTAACTGCATTTTGCTTCCGATAAAAAAAAAAAGCCTTTATTTTTTTTTTGGGTTGAAACCCACTCTAAATCTTAACAAACACAAATATGGGCTTTTCAGAATATTTCAAATCATTAGAGCCTGTGTGCATAAATACTAGAAAATTTTACAACATATAAAATGTTGGCTTGTAAATTCCGAAATAATATTCTCATTCAATAATTGGTTAATCCTGTTAGATGCGATCGATGTCAGGCAAATGATTGAGAAAAGAAGAAGAAAAGGTGTTGGAAAAGGAAAAGCCAGTTGTCGTCGTACATTAGCTTCCTTGGTGCTTCGAACCCAAACGTGTCGGCCATCGCGTCGGATCGCACTTCGTCACTTCATGCGCAAGCTATTGAATAAATTACTCTTCGTCCTGAATTGATTATAATACCAATTCAATCTTAAAACATAAATCTTCATTTGAAATTTTAACATAACCTTTCCGTCTAATTCTTAATGGAATTCGTTGACATGGCAATTCAATCATTATCGAGCATTTGACATGGAATATTATTATGTCAGAGATCTTTAGTGAAAATTAGATGGAAAGACTATTTTGGAATATTGCGTAAAAGTTTAGGATTATATTGACAAAATTAGAAAGTTTAAGACCAAATGGTCATCATTATAATGAATTTATGACTAATTAGACAATTTCCCTTAATTTCTTTGATTAAATCCATGAAGAAAAGCTAATGTTATCACAATGATTAACCCACATATTTAATGAAACCGCGCCATTAAGCTTGCATAGGAATGGGTCGTTGCGAATCTGGCTTGACTTATGGAACTGATTCTCGTTTCAAAGAATCGCGGGGAACCTTCGCTTGCGCTATAACCTCTTTTGCACGTCGTTTTGTGCCAGGATGATGTGGTA
The DNA here is from genome assembly GCA_014182715.1 of Eucalyptus cloeziana. Lineage (NCBI taxonomy): Eukaryota > Viridiplantae > Streptophyta > Magnoliopsida > Myrtales > Myrtaceae > Eucalyptus > Eucalyptus cloeziana. The sequence goes on from CM024637.1 coordinate 27,120,995, forward strand.
TCTTTGGTCGACTTTGGGCAACATGTCACGTTGATCTGCTCAGTTACTTTTCTATGTCCTCGCGGCGGAGCAGTTGTGTTAAAACAATAATTTAACCTGAGGCTGCTCGTGGAGGCGGGAAATTTCAGTTCCTTTCGCATTATAGCTCGAAATTGAGCTCGCTAAAATGTCCAATGCCGAGGGAAAAGTACCCAAAAAGTTATAAACTTATTATATTAGTACTAATTCAGTCATAAACTTTTCAATTGGACAAATTTAATCCTAAACCTTTTAATATTGATACCAATTCAATCTATCTAGTTAATTTTGGTCATTTGGGCACGCTAACGTGACAATTTTTAAGATTTTTTTTTTTTTCGAATTTTTTATTAATTTTTTCTTTTTCCTTTTCTTTTTGACGGTGGTCGACGAGGGCCGCGAAGCCCTTGCCTACCGCCAGCGAGGCGGCGCCAGGGCAAAGGCAAGGGCATCGCCCGTGGCTCGCGAGACCATGGCGGCCATCGCCAGGGCGGAGGCGAGGGCATCGTGGCCCTCGCCTCCGCCCGGCGATGGTCGCCATGGCCTCGCCGTCGCGGGCGAGGCCGCCTCGCCCATGGCAAGGCATGGGCGAGGCCGGCCTCGCCCAGATCCATGAGGCTTGCCGACTACTACCGAAAAGAAAATAAAAAGAAAAAGAAAATAAAAAGAAAATCGAAAAAATAATTAAAAAATCTGAAAAATTACCACGTCAACATCCAGCCAGCCAAAATTGGCCGAATAACTGAATTGATACCAATATTAAAAGGTTTAGGATTAAATTGGTCCGATTGAAAAGTTTAGGACTGAAATAATACCAATGTCAATATGTTTAGGACTTTTTTCGTACTTTTCCCCCAATGCCGACTCGACACCCCCAATGGATTGTGTAACAAGACTCTCATGAATCCATCTGCCTTAAGCCACAAGCTCTCTTTTGCAATGACAACAACGTTCTCAATGACAGCTCAAGAATCAGACGGAAGTAGGAATTTTCCTTTGTACATTTGATTTGTCCATGATATGCAGGTACATCAACACGTAAAAAACATACAATGTGCTTATATAAGTCGTTCCCCAACAGAATGGGAATGTCCGTGATCACCTAAAAATAGGGTGCAACTCCAAGGATGACTCCTGAAAGCGGGCTTCCCGGGCATAGCATGAGCGACTTTTCCCCTTCTATAGACGTTCACAAGCAAAATTTGTGTGTTCTAGCATAGGTCCAATCCTAACCAGTTTCGGTATGACCACATTGTTCCGAACAGAACAAACGACTGGGTTTTCCCACTGCAGAAGCGAGCCGACCAGGTTTGCCCTTATTGTTAAAGGGAAGATACGGGGCCACCTTTCGCTCTCGTATGATTTTAGTGCGCCTTCAACTGATCCATTCCCAGAATTAACTGCATCCGCGAGTTTTTTAGCCAGGACAACTGCATCCTCCAGCGCACAACATGCGCCTTGCCCGAGATTTGGTGTCATTGGGTGCCATGCATCACCTACCAGCACGACGCTGCCAGATGAAGCGGAAGGGCTTGCCACAGGCCACAACCAACGATCAACCAGCGGAGTCCGAATGATTGTGTCATCTGGAGTACAATCTATGATGTTCAATAGCTCCGAAGCCCAGTTTTGAACTAGTTCTCGTGTTTGATTCTTCAATATGGATGGATCAGTGATCCTCGGACCTGTAATAAGACATGCTCATTCATTTCTGAATCTTCCGTTCATTTGTCAGTACATAGAAAGAAGCATTCCAGGGAAGCATGCTCTATTATGCTAGCTCTTAGGGATAAGTAGGACTTGTGCCAAACTATACATGGGAATCTTAAAGAAAGCCATGGAGCGAACATTTTCATCTCAATTTTTACATGTCTAGCTGTTTAAGCACAATTAGGAGCAAGATTGACCTGGAGAAGGGCTGTTGAAGCAGACAAACCAGTAAACTTTAGTTGGAGATACTGGGACATATCCGGCACGCAACCCTTTACCGTAGACGTAAGTCACCCGTGGTTCATATGGTTGACCATCAGGATAAAATCCTAGACCACGGAAAGCACAATAGCCAACATACTTAGGCTCGGAGAAGCCCATCCATTTAGCTACTGGAGATCGAACACCATCACAGCCAATCACAATCTGCTGATTGATAGGAAAGTGATTAAGAACGTCATAGGCCTTCTATTGCAACCATATGAAAGCTGTAACATGTTAGCAAGAAAAAATGCAATGCCCTTTATCGAGACTAATATTTTTGTCCCAGATCCTAAAATTTGCGTTCCTAGGATGTTCAGTTAAGAGCTCAAATGAAAGGGTAAGCCTATTGACCTTTGCAGATACACGAGTCCCATCCACAAGTTCCAACAGAGTTTCTCCATTTTCACTTCTGCCAATCTTTGCTAGCTTTGATGAAAATCGGATAGCCTCAGGTGGTAGCTGATCAGCAAAAGTCTCCAAAAGTATTCTCCTCTCCACTGCACGGACCTCTTGGCTGCACCAGGTCGAGTCATGGAAAAGTACCTAAAGTTAGTCAATAAAAGACCATAAATGAATTGCAGAAAAAAACATGAAGTCCTTGAATTTCTCTCAGCTGTCGCACCTGTCATCCTCATCCTTGAACCCAAATGAGCGGAGCTCCCTCCCATCTTCTGATTTTACTACCATCCTGCACAGCTGGTACAATGAACAAGGTTAGAAAAGAGTAAGAATCATCAGCAGCCATTCCTTCAAGATGAATTCTGAATTTCCAATGATCAACAGCCGTTATCTCAAAGTCATTCAGACTTTCAAACATCACTATACGAAGGTCGATAGACAAACTCGAGAATAAATAGTTTCGGTCATCAACCTTACTAGTTGAACTATATGCTGGGTTTACTGACAAGACTCAATAATGCACGATCCCACTGTTGCCTTCTTGACTTAAGTATCTAGTATCTAATGTAACTTAACCCCAAGTTAATCACTTTGCTGGAAGAAAAACCATGAATGGTCGGGAAAATTCCCGCCCCGGTGAGCTCGGTACCACGTTCCAACACAAGAACTGTGTACACCAAGCGTGCTGCATCAGAAGGAATACAAGGGGCAGGAAACATACCCTTGGATTTCAAGAAATTGACTCCGGAGATCGCTCCCGACCCCAATCGCATCCAGCACTCGCCACCCGTTCTTGAACAGAGTAAGCGAGGTCCCGCCAGTCCGGAGCGACTCCGCCTGCTCGAGCACCAGGGACTTGACTCCAAGCCTGCGGGAAGGAATTTTCCAAATTCAGACGTCGAAGTCCGAACTCCATCGACAATGAACTCAAAGTAACTGAGAAGGAAGGACCAGTGATTTGAAAATAACCTGTGAAGCGACACCGAGGTGGCGAGGCCCGCGATGCCGGCTCCGACGACGACGACGTCCTCCTTCAGGACGCCGGCCTCGGCCCTCACGGAGAGCGCGCGAGGTCGAGACGAGCGCCGGCGGCCGCTCAGCGGGAACGCGCCGGTCCGCGACGGACGGGAAGAAGGAGGAGCGGCCGGCGCGGCGGAGCACGAGCTCCAGCGGAGAGGGCGGCACGGAGAGAGCGAAGCCATGGAGGTTCAGCCGGCGGTTGTGGGGAGCGGGTCCCGATGAAGAAGCAGCAGCGACGACCATGGAGTTTGGCGGTCGTCGAAGGGGGCGCGATCCGCGCGTGTGGACGCGAGCGTGCGAGAGCGATGGCGGCATCGGTGGCGACTCGTCCGCCATGGAAGCCAACGAGTGGTGCGGAGGGGAAGCGCTTGATCCGACGGAGCGTTTTTTCCCGCCGGGAAGATACGGCGCCCGAAACAAGGCGGGGGCCATTTGGGCCTCGACCCAAACGGGGATTGGGCCAGTGCCCGAACCCGGGGCAAGACATTTGATTCTCGATCCGGCCCTGCCCGGCCCGCTCAATCGTGGCAGAGGGGAAGATGTCAAAGGGATTTTGCAGCAACAGCCCCCCGGACATCGGGAAATTAGATATTGACCCCATCGGGCTCTGGCGGCGCCGTCGAGCTATGTAAATCGAGGTTTTGCAGCATATACTTGGGCGAAGACCAAATTCATCAGGAGATTGAAGTGCAATTGGCCCAATTTGGACTATGTTCAATTTAGGGATGATCAAATCCCGAGTCGGTCCGGTCCAACAGAACATATCATTATTTTTTTCATGTTTCCATTCGGATATATTAAAGCATGAAATATAATCATTGTATTCTAGAAATTGATTTCTCTATTTCTATTCCACGGATAAGTTTTTGAGTAAAAACACACGTATAATAATCTTATACAATTTTTGTACCTGAAATAGAAATTCGTCTGATAATGATACAAAAATTCTCCCTTCCAAGTGGTAGTGGGAGGCATCCGACGTCTGTCAGTCGGTGGCGAGTGTCCAACGACTGGCAAGAGGCAATGGGAGGTGAGCAGGTAGCGTTGGGAGGTGGGTGACCAGTGGGAGGGAGTGGCGATTGGTGACTGGAGGGCGGCAACGGGCGATTGGTGGCCGACGGTTGACGACTGGTGGCAAGTAGTTGGCGTCTAGCATCCCATGACCGGCAAGTGGATGGTGATGAAAGTGAACAATGAGAAGAGTCTCCATTTCTTAAAGAAGGAAAAAAAATTTAACTTATGATTTTGGAGTAAAAATTTGTTCTAGAAATAGAAAAATAAAATTGTATTACCAAACAGATTTTTGTTCTAAATTTATTTGAGATAATAGAAAATAAGAGAAATAGAGAAACATAATGGTTATTATTCATGTATTTATTGTCTAAAGCATGACCCAACAAATTTAGAGCTCGAGACAAATCTTATGCTTTCATCCGAATATCTTATTATTCAATTACAGGCTCATATTCCTTGAAAACAATAAACAAAAGGACTAATTTTTTGAAGAAATAAAAATTATAGAAAAAATGTATACGTAATCAGTCTGATCTTATTCCTTATTAGAATCGGAAACCAGTTCCACTTTTAGGAATTAGGAATTGTACGGATACTCTTGGGAATCAGATCAAATTGACCGGTTCGATTCGGTTTGGTCCGGCCCGGGTAGTTCGTTTTACACATCCCTAGTCCAATTGGCCCGTAGCCTATGCGAATCAAACCAATTGGCCAACGCTAGTCGGGCTGCCATGGCCAATCCAACGCCGTCGTGCCTGTCCTACCGACCCTATCCACGACCCTTTTGGTACTAACTGAAACCCACCAATTATGTTCTACAGGTGATGATCGACGCAGATGTTCAACCGAAACTAAAGTGGGCGCAGCGGGACCGAAATAAGAAGATGGGGTCCTCAGCAATAACATTCCCGATGCTGGATAATATGATGTCGTGCATCCGGTGCTGGAAGTCATAAATTGGATCGTGACATTTATCTTTCCATCGGGTAGCAAATTGCCCCGTCCAGCTCTTCGACACCACAAGGACAAGCTACCAACCCCGCGGTGCAATAATCAGCCGGCGACCAGCATCCTTCTCTCCCCATCCGGAGAAAATCCTACGGATCTCCCCAACCGCCAACCACTATTTCCCAAGGGAATAGGAAGTGGCAATACGGCATTCATTATCTCCAGCAAATCTTTTCACCGACCGCACCCGTGACGATATCGGACGCCCCTCTGGCTCATACTTAGATTCTACCCACCTCCGATCCGATACGGTCTCGAAAGGGTCTCTGTATCTCTCGCTTGATTCGGTTTGGTTTGCAGGAATTCCAAAGGGCTCTGGTCGATACTTGCCTTGTGATCTCCTCACATCTTGATCGAGGGCCACGAGTTATTTGGTCCGAAGGGCTTAGTTCGCTTTCTAGGAATTCGATGGACTCGAGAGAATCGAACCGAGGGGCTTTGATGCTTCGATTTGATAATCATCGCTCTGCCTTTGATGTTGAGCAAGCCTGACCAACCATTTATCAAACACAAAGCAGGCAAGGAAGGCAGCCTGATGACTACACACTTGGTATTTCTTTATTTTGTAATTATGAGGAGAACGCAATGACAGATACGTAGTTATACCAGATCCGGCAGGCTCCAATCTGGGGTAGATGCTACAGCTGGGAAAATTCAGTACTGTTCCCAATCCCCAGAGAAACTTGCTTGGCTAAAATGGGCCACAATCAATGTCCTAGACTGCTAAGGGTGCGCATGATAAAATTTTTGGAATAGAAATTTATTTATATTCCCTAGACAAGTTTTTGAGTAAAGAAATGTGATTGATAATGATTCAAAATTTTTGTTTTTGGAATAAAAATGCATTTGAAAACATTATAAAATTTCTATTTCTAGGGACGGCGTTTAGCGTTTGGTGGTGAGTGTCCAGTGGTTGGTGGCGGGTGTTTGGTGGCGAGTGGCCGATGACCGGCGGCAGGCGGTGGGCATCCGACATTTGACGTCGGGCGATCAACAACCGGTGATGGGCGGCCGAAGTCCTACGTTTGGCGGTGGGCGGCCGATTGGCAATGTTCGGCGTTCGGCGATGAGTGTTTGGTGGTCAGCGATCGGCGTCTAGTGGCGAGTGGTCGACGATCGGTGGTAAGAGGGTGGTGGCTGATGACTAGCAATGGGTGGCAAAAGTCTGGCGTTCGGTAGTGGGTGGGCAACGGCAGGCGATGGGTGGTGGGCATTCGGCAGTGGGCGGCCGACGGCAGGCAATGGGCGATGGGCGTCTCATAGGTGGCGAGTGGGCGACGGGCAATGACAAGAGTGAACGATGAAAATAGTTTTAATTTCTTACTTTTGTTTTAGAAATTGAAAAGCTAAAATTTTTAGATTCTAATTTATGCTCCAAATCTATTTTTGGAATATGAATCTATTCTAGAAATAAAAAAATGAAATTACGTTACCAAACCGATTTACCCAAACGTGTTTTTGAAAACGAGAGAAATAAAAAGATAAAGAAATATAAATTTTATCATGGACATTGCGTTTGTTTTTACGGAAAACTCATGATAAAAGAAAATGTTTTACGAGAAAGCATTTTCCAATAATATGGTTTGTTTTCATTTGTTTGGTGATGTATAATTGAAAATGCTTTCTGCCATTTGGATCCCATTAAAAAATAATTTTACACTTCATCACAGGAAAAAAAAAAAATTTTTAATTTAAAAAATTGAATTTTTAATTTAAAAACTTCAATTTTTTAATATTATTGTTTTTTATTTACTTTTATTTCCTTTTTTTCTTTTTCCTTCTTCTTATCCTTCACTCCTCAGCTTCCTCATGCCATCCCTTCTCTTCCTCTAGCTGTTTGTTCCCAGCTGGCTTACAAGGGGTGAGCTCCAGCTGTCGCTAGAGGCGGTGACCTTGCCAGTTGGCCGCTAGAGGCTGTGAGCTCACCCAATCTGGCGAGGCTTGAGCCTCATCGCTGGAGGTCACGAGCTCACCCAATTTAGCGAGGCTTGAGGCTCATTGGTACGTGTCCTTTTTGTGATCCACGCAATGATGATTTGAATTGTCGAGTTACATCCCGGAATCTAACATCTCATCGAGTGAAGTCAGCGGCGGAGGCTGCAACGACGTTTGACCTTTTGCTTGATTTTCTGTCCTAGGAAAGGACAGCGAGACCGATGTCACAAGGAAAGAGAAAGGATTAGCTCCAATTTGACGACCTAATCTTGTACAAAATACTGTTAATTTTCATTCCTAAAGTCTCCCTTTCAGTACTGTTAGGTGCAGCAGCTTGCCAATCCCCCCTCCCCTTCTTCCAAACCACAGTCATTTAAACCTGCTCTTTTAAGGCCAATCCTCACTCCACACCTCCATCAATGACCATGTCCGTGGACCCAAGATTAACAGAGCGCAAGCAATCTCTTTTAATAATTTCGGATTAACTGCTTTCCAAGACACATTCAATGATGCGACTTCCGATCGTGACTATAAATGGGCCTGCGGGAACCGTCAGAGAGGCACTGTCCCGAGTTACCAAAGATGACGACGGCGAACGGCACGGCCACCGGACTGCCTTCCAGAGTCCAGTACGAGGCCATCCTCAGTGTCACCGCCTTCAAGGCGACCGAACCGCGCCTGATTCAGCCTGTCTTGGTCGCTGACCCCGCTGGCACCGGGATCTTCCAGAAGTGCTTCAACGTGATCCTGTACTATCGAGCGCTGGTGGAGGGTGAGACCGGCTGGGCCTTCTCAGGGTGGATCAAGGAGTCGATGGGGAGAGCTTTCACTGAGCAGCCGCTCCTCTGCGGGCGGCTCCGGCGAGGCGAGGGCGGCAGCGGAGGGGAGCTAGAGATCGTGTCGAACGACAGCGGTGCCAGGCTCATCGAGGCTAGGATCGGGGTGACTCTGGATGAGTTTCTCGGCTCCGAGAGGAGGGCGGATGGTGAAGCTGCGCTAGTGCATTGGAAGGACATCGATGCACAGAGTCCTGAGTTCTGTCCACTCTTCTACATCCAGGTAAAATTCAATCTCCTAAACTCATCCTAGACATGGATCAGACGGCCATATGGGTCTCGTGTAAGTACCCGATTTCGCCGTCCTGGACATTCAAATCGTTGAAGGAGGACAAGAGAGTTGATTAGAACTATATTAGCAGATGAAGGTTTAGATCTTCCCCCCTCATCTTGTTTGAGGTTTTTCCAGGTGACTAACTTTCAGTGTGGTGGCTATTCAATTGGGATAAGCTGTAGCCTATTACTTGCAGACCCGATCTCTACAATAAATCTCATCAAGAGATGGGCCACCATCCATAATGACCTGAACTTAATTCCTGGAGATAATGCACCCAAGAAACCCATTTTCTATCTCTCCGGCACCAGACGCAGTGACTCACCGCTGACCTCTCTCGCCCCGAGTCCTTGCCCGAAGACTGTCCAGACATTGGTCTTCAAAGTCGACGTCGCCCACGCGAAGGCCGGCAGTGAACTGAGCAAGGCACTCGCGCTGCTGTGCACCGAGGAGGCAGAGAAGAAACTGGAGAAAAAGATGGGGTCGAGATTCGCGTTGCTGGTGAAAGAAGGATCGGGGAATGTCACGGCGGAGTGCGTCGAGAGAAGTGGAGCTGTTCAGGTCAAGACCGAGATGGCTGCAAGTGAAGTGAATCTGGAGAGGCTGGGCTTGAGCGGCGTGGCTTTCAGGAGAGGAAACGAGCCTACTCTGGTCTCGCATTGGGTCGCGTCCGGCGATGGGTTTGTGATGGTGGCACCGTGTGGGGGTGGCGATGATGGCGTGCCTGGATTTAATGTCTTTGTCACGACTCCTAGAGAGTGATCACACTCATCGTAGGTTGCACCTATTTGCCATTCTAGCTTCTATATTGATTGTCTTGTCCTTCTTGAATTCGATGATTGCCTTTCCTTTTTCTGCTTAAGATTCAATGATCACTTAAATGAATCAAGGCCGTGCAATTTCTGCGTCAAAAGTCGATCTCAAGTGCATTCACACTTCGAATTAGACACTCGTCTGCTTCGCAAACACATCAAAGAACTGAAGCTTTCGACATATTCAGCATTCGCGATTTATAATCGAACGGAATGACTCATCTCGAGCTTGTCCATCATTTGTAGAGCTCGCATATTCATTGAGCCCGAGCAGACACGGTCCACTCCTCCTTTATATAAACCTTGACACTTTCAAGCAGCTGTTTTCTCGCTCTTCACTCTTCCGTCAACGATTGGGTCCGCAGTTTCCGACGAACCAACTGAGCTTGTGCGATAAGCCTCATTAGCCAGAAACGATCCAAGGTGGCTAATTTCTTCACGACACACCATGATGCAGCTCGCACTTTCTGGTGAACGAACGGCCAATGAGCAGATATAGCTTCTTGCGTTGCGTTTGGCCAGTACAATGACTACGACTGAGGAGGCTCGTAAGAGCGAAGCTTGCCAGGAAACAAGAAACTATGGATTCCAGCTGCTCTTTATCTTATCTTGTGGACGATGGAGTGACAACTAAGCGCCAACCTTAAGTTCATATTTATCGCCATGAGATCTGCATCTTCTCTGCGTAGACTCCTGTACTTCATTAGATATTATTGTCCATGTCGATTTTTTATAAAGAAAAAGTCCACGTCTCTACATCTTTGGTTAATCAAGTCTACCCAGACAATGGAAACATAGCATCGTCGTCATCCAAGGCGGCAAACAAGCCATCGTCCATGGGCGCCGTAGCCGCTGCATGACCGATGAGGTGAGTCGTCCTCCCTCTGCATTTGCTATCTGTGGCCGCTGTAGCCGCTCCATGACCGTCCTCCCTCAGTCTTCACCGTGGCAGATCACGTCTGGCCGGCCGGACCTAAGAGTCATAGTGACAGAGCCAACCGGATATGGACGAGTTGCTCACACGGAGAAAACAGGCGAAGACTCGACGATTCTTCTTCGACCAGCCTTTGGCGCAACTGTATCGAAAGTCTTCCCGCTGTGATGGCGCGACGCACAGCTCTAATACCAATTGTTGGACTCAAATGGATATTCTAACTAAAATAAACACTCAATATTGTTATTACAAGTGCTCGGCGATATTTTATTTTGACTCTTTTCCACTCAACAAGGGGAGCCTCACTCTCTCACGACGCTCACACCAAGTGTTTGCTTCACTCTTGCTCAATGCAAATGGAGGAGGGCCTTGCCTATCTATACTAGAGCTAAGTCGGCGGAGGAAGCCTCCGCACTCTTCTACATATCTCTTGAAGTGATCATTACATTGCAACTTGCTTTAGCTGATTTTATCTTAGAGAACTCCAAAGTGGTTGATTTTTCTTTGGAAAAATCTGGCCATGGTTACTTCTATAAAAATATAGTAATGAGAGGAAAGCGATGCTTTCTTTAACACTCCCCCTCACCGACTATTCTCTCTTGATGCGGATCTAGCAATCACGGGAGGTGGTTTTTGGTTAGGTACCTTTCATTTTCTTTCTTTAATCCTCTAATACTCCTCCTAGGCTCTGCCCGCTTCTCCCGTTCACTAAGGAAGTGCGAGATGGGGACCTGATTTAGCACTAAATGCTCTTAACTTGTGCTGCCTATGTGGTCACGGCTTATGTCTAGACTTTGTGAAGCTTGGATTTGGGCAACGCCTGATGGTATTGGGCTTTAGTCTCTTTTCCCTTTATCACAATCTCCATACTCAAATCTCCTGTAGGAGTTCCGAGATTGTAGCTCATGGGGTCAAGCCTCTCGTTTGTGACTTTCATTCCGTCCTTTCAATTGATTTAGCTCCATGTAAAGCACTCATGTAGAGAGCTTGGTCCTTCTTCTCTCTGGGCTTCTTTCTCATTACTCTTATTTTGCACCCCAGATGTTTGAGGCCTCTTTAATCGTCGCTTCCGGGTCCTTCTTAATCTCTCATTCAATTGACCCTTGCACCTTGAAGATGGCCTCTTCTTCTTGGGCTAATATTTCTTCTCTTCCTCCTTCAACATTTTGCAACATCTTCAGCTCATACTGGAGTTTCTCGTGCTCTCTTTCATTGCTCTTGAGCTCCTTGTTCTTCCATCCCAGCATTATGTCCCTCTTCTTCTGCATCTCTTCCATCTTCATCTTCTCAACTCTCAGCTTCTTTCATCATGTCTTGCATTTCTTGTAGTTTCTTCTCTCGATTGCTTGTTGGTGTCGTAAACCATGAGAAAGCAACAAACTCTTGTTTTGTATAGGTTTAATCCTATATCTTCGAGTCAATAATTCTACACATGCGTTGTTAAATACGAAGTAAGGAACAACAAAACTTGGTTAAAATTGGCTGAGCAATTGTAGGGGTGAGCATATTGGACCAACTAAATCGGGAACTGCGTGGATTGACCGGTTTTGTCTAGTTCTTGAAAACGTTGGTCCGATTCCTGGTTTCATAAAAATGGAACTTGTAATTTTTTATCCAGTTCTGAGGAGAATCAGACCAACTCTTTTTTTCAATTTTTTTTTATTTATTAAAAATAGCAATAAACCATAAAATAGTAATAAATCTAGTATTTTTCAATTTTTATTTTTATTTTTTATGTTTTGCTAAGTGATTAGTTCTATTGGACCTAACCGGATCGGTCCAGTTGCTTCCAAAAACTAAGAATCGATCCTCTCAATCCAGTTCCCGGTCCTTAGGAATTGGGAATCGAGAGCCGGATTAGAAATCGACCACCTTAAGGGCTCGTTTGGTAACGATTACATTTCCTGAGCATTTTGATCAGAAATGATTTTTTTTTATTCTGTACTCGGAAACAATTTTTGAGTAAAAGAACACGTTTGGTAACTGTACAAAATTTTTTATTCTGGAATAGAAAAAGAACATAAATACATTTGACAATTATATAAAATTTCTATTTCAATTCTAAAATTTTATCAAATTATAGAAATTCTATTGATTAATTATATTTATACTAAGTAATAAACATATTAACTAATCAAATTTTTATTAAATAGTAAATAATAAACTATAGTATAAACTATAAACATAAATACTAAATAATAAATTAAAATACGAAATTAAATATGTATTCTATAAATAGACTTCAAATTTTTTTTTTTCTTTTTTTCCTTTCTTCCTCCCCTTCTTCTTCTTCTTCTTCTTCAAGGTGGCTGGTCGCCTACCTTGGGACGACCAGCGACCGGCCAGATGAGGGCCAGCGACCTCATTGGAGCGTCGCTGGCCCTTGACGAGGCCATACCTCATCAGCTGAGCCTTGGCTGGGCGAGCGACCTTGCCCAAATCTGGCGAGGCCAAGCTTGCTCGGCTAGGCAAGGCTCGCCGATGGTTGGGCGAGCCTCCGGGGAACTTGCTAGGCCTCGTCGACGGTTGGGCGAGGCGCCCGCAAGCTCGCCGGCGACTGGCGGTGATGGGTGGCGACGGCGGCGGCAACACTTGAAGAACAAGCAAGGGAAAAAGAATAAAAGAAGAAAGAGAAGGAAAAAGGAAAAATTAGGTAGATTTGATTCTAGAATTGTCTCAGGAATAAAGAATCAACTTTTTTTTTTATTCTTATTTTACTCCAAATCGTTTCAAAACAAAAATTTTACTGAGATGCGATTTTATTCCAAAACCACTCACGCGAACAAAAATCGGGAATCGGATCTTGTTTGGATGGTTCTAAAAAGCGCAAGTAGTTGAGGCGTGGAAGTATGGGCTTGGGTTAGCCGCGCCGAGAGTTGGCAAAATATGGATCTTACTCGGGCTAAACTCGCTCGCCGGCCCAAACCACCGAACGGGCCCAACCATCGTCTCTGGCTGAGTAGCCGCCATGTCCGCGAGCAGACAACCTCCGTCCTCCGACTGCGAAAGTCCTCGTTTTGACGTTTGGTTAGCAACGGACTTCTTAGGTGGGAGAGACACCCTCGTCAAGAGCAGCGGAAAGACCCACCTCCATCATCGTCTTCCAAAACCGGCTTATCCCCTCTAATTCGTTCTCTAATCACCGCTCCCGCATCTTCCTTGCTGCTGCTCCGACGCCAAGAAAGAGGACAGCTTCGCGACCCACTTCTCCAGCTCACGGAAAGGAGCGGAAGCGGATTCGAAGAGAGGCGGGGAAGAAAGGTATATCCATCGTTCTTTTTAGCTCCTGAAGAGACGTTAAAGTCGGGGAGCGGCTTGTTGAAGAATGGAGAGCCGCGTCGGCAACGGGGAAAGCGTAAGTAGCAGTGGCGGTATCGTGGCTCTGAGCAATCAGAAGAAGCCCTTTCAGGGGATACGGGTACAGAATCCGTTTACTTTCAAAGTGGGTCAGGTATTCACTGGCTTCGGCATTGGTTGCGGTCTTGGTATCGGCGTTGGTCGCCCCATAAATCTGGGTACATTCTTTCTCTCTGTCGCTCTGAACCATTTGGATGAATTAGTGAGGAGATGGATTTCAGAAGGATTTTCAAGCCCGATGGTGCCAAGAAGCAATGTACTTTCCTGTGTTATTTAGAGTTTTATTCGTCTGTTTTGAGGTTTTGGGTTGCTAGCTGTGACGTTAGAAAGTGTTGTTTTGAATGGAATTTTTTGAATACCTTTTATTTGTTTGTTTTGAGTTTTTGGGTTGCTAGCTGTGACGTTAGAAAGTGTTGTGTTGAATGGAATTTCGTGAGTTCCTTACTGTGATATGTTGGGGATGTCCACCAGGTGCAATACCGGTGGTAAACCAAGTTATGAGTGCCACCAGTGGAGCAACTCATGCATTATCTGGTGTCACGAGGCACGTCAATGACGGGGTGAGTCAAATTGTAGTTATTCTTATTCCTCAATGTAACTTGAAGTCTTTGCCAATGTTTCTTCTCTTGTTCGTCGATTTTTCAGCTGAGGAAGCTTGGAGCGAAAAATGTTGAAGCTGGTGTTGGGTGCGGAGTAGGCTTTGGCCATGGATTTGGAGTTGGTATGTCATAGTTCGTGATCCTAGAGGGAAAATTAACTCCCATGTGTTCTACGAATCCATTTGTTGAAATTTGAGTTCACTTTGGTTGCATTATGAGATCCATTTGCCTTGGAAAAAGAACAAGTTTTATGTCATCTACATGACAGTTTCTATTGCATTTGGTAATGCCTCGAGTTGTTGCAAAATGGTAGATGTAACATGTGACATAATTGTTGCAACTTGAAGTCAATGGTATGCAGATGTTTGTGTCAGTGCCATTTCATTGCAAACATCTCGGAGGAGGAATGATTGCGAAAGGCTATTGTAGAGGGATTCTGCAATCTTCAAGTGCCTCTATTGGCATACAGAAAGAAAGCCCTTCCTTTAAATTTGCACAGATGATTGAAAGCTAAAAAGCCGACTGTCTATAGGCATTAGGTAAAAGTAGTCCTTCACAGAGTATGTTGCAGTATCTGAGTTGACATGAGAGAAATATCATGATGGGATTATATATCATGGATTTTGCTGATCAGCTGACTGTTTCAAAAAGCATCACTCAGGTGCTCTTATACTAAGCCAGAATATTGTTGGCAGTAATTGCCTCTAATGGAGATCATGGATGCTTTATCTTTACTTGTAACTACATGAAATTTTATCATATTCAATAAATGCAGATGAGTTGGGGCTTTTCTTAGATAGATGGCTTTTGCAATAGATTGGCAGTCTTTTGATACTCTAGCGAAGGATGTTTTGTTTTGTCCTATAATCCAAATACCTCTATTTCTGCTATAGGTTTATCTAGAAACTGACCATCAATATTGTTTCCTCTCTCCCTCTCCCTCTCTCTCTCTCTCACTATGTAAGCTCACAGTTTACACTGCCCTGCCCTCCGTATTTGAATACTGAACAATGCATGCTTTCTTCGCAGGACTTGCACTGAAGCCTGGAGTGATAAATCAGATACAATCTAATGTGGTGGTATGTATAATCTTCTTGATGTCTTCTGTGTTTTTTGTCATGTTGACTTCAGTCAGTCATCTGAATGCCAACTTTGAATTTGGCAGCAACTCATGACGAAGGTGATGATAAAGTTTGGGATGGCTCCCAATTTATCCATTGGGCAGGGAGCCTTTCCTGCTTCTCTTCAAGGGGGCTTGAACATGATGAACGTGCCCTCAAATGCAAACCAAATAGGAAATCCTATGCAGCTTGGTCCCAAGTTAGCTGAGAACATATCACCAAGACTGCCAGGACTGGGAACTATGGGCTTGGGTTCTTCACATGAAAGTATTTCATCCCCAAGCGTTCCAGAACACTCAGACCCATCCACTGCCAGTCGAACAGAGAAGGTTTTAAACGACTTCTTGCAAAATCCTGTTCTGAAGCAAGAGGACAGTGAATTAAAAGATCTGGTAGGTAGTGGGTTTGGAATATCACAACCTTTGTATTCCTTGTCAGAATTTGTCCGGTAATTGTGATTTGAGAGAGTTTTATGGTTTTATTTTGCCTTCTTTCTATCATCCCGCATTCTTATCTCCTTTTGCTTTTTTTATTTTATTTTAGCTCAGCCATTTTCTAATTGCACAAGTTTGCTTTTCAGAACAAAGTTCTGAGTTATACTGGCAGATATTTCCTGTTTCTTCTGTTGATTTAGTTGATAAGGGGCAATGGCACTCCTTGCTATTGCTAACTGTAATTGCTCCAGTATTTTCTTGGTTGCTGTTTGGCCTTTGTTTTCTTCATAAGGGTGGGACTGCTGTCAAGTTCATTTCATCCTAGTAGTTGAATTCAACATGTGGTAACAATGTTCCATCTGTCTGCAATGTGCATTTCAGAGGATAAGATTAATGGGGAACAAACAATCGTTAGAGTAGAATCTTTTTTGCTTTCTTGTTTCTTATAAATAAAACTATCAAGAGTGTAAGGATTAAATATACTGAAGAGACTCATTTTTCTATGCATATGCACTATAACATTTTGGATCTGGAACAGTAGGTGGAAGTGTGCTTGGGAGCCTCGCAACCTTGTAGGACATTATCCTGTAGTTCTCAAGCAACCAAAAACATAGATGAGGATAAGACCACAAGTATCTTCCAGTCATATGTAACTCAATTGCTGCATGCGTTCTAGGAGAGTGCTAATTATAATCTTTATTGAAATATAAAAAAGAATCTGGTCCGAGTTCTCAATGCTGAATATTTTACTTGAACTGCAACCATAGCATCATTTTGTTCACATTATATACTGGGTTGAGGTATCTACCATATGTCAATGAGGTTTATATGTTCCTTTTTCTTTTGCATGGATGAAGCTGACTCACTTAGTAGGCAAAAGTTTGTTGCTGTTATTGGTACTTTTATCTTATTCGATTCAATTTTATGTTTGTAGGCAGGACGCTTGCAATCGGAGAATAATGTGCTTCAAATGGTAACGTTAAGAACATTTGCATCCTGTGTTCATTTGTGTATGTGGGTGTCTGAGTTTGCACCTGTCCCTGAGAGATCTTAAAGCCGCCTTACTGCATTCAAGAAACCTGGTCATCCTCGAAAACTTCTGGCTCTTTCGTTAAAGTGATCAGGGTTCTTGAAAATACTGTCTTAGAGATAATTAACCTCCACAGTCTGTACATATTTTCACATCGTATCTGTACCAATTAACTGCTTATCTTTAATGGGGTGCTAGTTAACTGTCTTCTGCTTGGCTGATTGGTGGCCCATTCATTGAGTTAATGTCCTATTTATTTAGGTATTGAAGCATCAACAAGTCATCGAGGAGCTCATGGAGGAGAACGAAAAGCTGCGCCAGATACTGGTTGGAGATTTAAAAGTATCTCCAAGCAAGATAAAAGGCACGTACTCTAGTAAAAGTAATTCTCCATGTGATGATTGTTTTGAGTGTCGAAGGAGACAAAGAAGAAAATAATATGAAATACAATCATTTCCTGTGCAATTACCAAAAGTACTACATTAAACATCATGCTTGACCTGAGAGGCTGCTGCCTCTTTTCTTATGCTGAGTTTACCCAGTTAAGTTGCCTCTGAAACTTGAAAGGAGCCTGATCATTGTCGGGGATCTGTTAGAGCAAGAGGCAGCTGACTAAAGTTGAGGTTTCCTGATAATTTTGTTAGGTTGGAGGAGAAACTAACACAGATTTTTGGATGTGCAAAGGCATTCTATCTTGAGCAATAAATGGTATGTTTATTTTCTGACTTGCTTTCTGAGAAAGGAAAAGAAAGATTGATTCGAGCAGGAACATTCTCTTGTCTTCGCTGTTTTATGTTGCTCCTTTAGTGAATACATGCTTACTATTTTCTTCTCCTGATTGGAGTGCAAGGATGAAAATTAGTATATCTAGAACTCATTAATAATTATATATATAAATAAAAAAACTGCGACTTTCCCAAAACTTGTCCAATGAGTCAGGGGGGATGTTGGCTTTGAGCATTCAACATGGGGAGGTCTAGCAACTCCAACGTTGGGTTATTAACCAGGTCACATTGGCAATCGTAATCTCACACTTCAAAAAGTGTGAAATCTCAAGAGTAGCGCCTGGGTAGTTAAGTATCTTCCTTGATATGGACGCACCACCGTGAAATTATGGACATCTACTTGTATTTGCCACAGCCATGTGTTTTGGTTTCAATGCATGCTCTGTAGTTTTGCAATGGTGGCCGCACTAGGTCGAAAACTAGCCTTCTCGGTACCCAATTTACCTGGCAACAAATGAAAGTCAATCAAGCAATTGTAGTCTGCAAACGCCATTGAATAATGGCCAAAAGGTCCCCCCCGAGGAAGATGATGTGTATGCATGAAAAAAGGCCTTCTTTTTTCCGGGATTTTCTGTGTTGATGTGAGTGCTTTTCTTATCTGATCTACGCAAAATAGTTCACTGTCATTTGATGTTTTGTTAATCAAATTATAAGATTCGAATCATAGTGTAAAAGAAAGTATTGCTTCCATGTTCTTATATTCGGATTCAATATGCTCCTCTTTCTTCGAGCGCGAGTTGCTTGGTTCATTGAAATGAGTTCAATCATATATTTCTCCATAAAGTGCTAACATGTACATTGCCTGTGATTGCATCGGTGAATTAATGAACAAAGAACTCTAGGTAAAGGTTATGGAAAGGCCGCTTTAGTATCGTGTTCTTTAGGGAAAGAATGCAAAGTTGAAAGAAAAGGGCATATCCTCACTTATTGTACTTTCTAGATGGAATCCAATGCTCACACACTTGGCTTTTTCTGTGAAAACATTAACCCCTTTATCTTCTTCTAAGAATCTGATTTCCTTTCCTTCCAGGGCAAAAGAGATTCCCCATGACTTGGCTTAATTTTCTCAACAGCATGCGAAACTTTTTGGATCACTTCCACTCTTTTGCACTAGATTACCACCACAATCCGCAACTCACTGCACAGTGTTATCCTCTCTAACCTGCAGATCAATGGAGCAGAGTCGACGTGCTCATCGGATCTCAACCTAATAATTGGGCTGAAAAGTGAAAATATGGACAAGAACTGGAACCTGGGAATGATTTGGTTGCAGTCGTTGCGTTGTGCTTGCTATGTGACTTAGTGACGATATAAATGAATCGGAATTGGGTCCTTTCCAATTTATAGCGCCTAAAATTTCTCTATATGTGTGAGTAACTATCGAAATCCAATAGTAGCTCAGGTTGTCATGCTCCATGTATGATAATTAAGAGCATCCTTTTCCTTGTAGTGCTTACGCAAATGAGGAGAATCATCGACCGACAAGTGAACTTGCCGATGGCCGGCACCATTCGTGAAACGTGTGTACGACTTAGAACATCTACACTAAACCCCAGCTTCCTCCAATCTTTGAAACGCACACACGCAGAGACAGGTACGAAAATGTGGGGTTGACGCACCATGTGAACATCACTTTCCTGCGATCATTGCTCCACTGTCTTAAAGCTACGGCTCAGCCCCACCACCGCAAATTGCCAACCATTCTTGCCCACTAGAACTCCAAAAAAAAAAAAAAAAAAAGCCCCATCCCTTCCACCATATCTCTCCCACAGTCCCATTTCACATTCATCGCCCCCACCCCCTCAAAAAGGAAAAAAAAAAAAAGAAGAAGAAAAAGAACACAACAATAATACACCCTCCACATTTTTCCCATTGCCAAAAGGAACTCAAAACCCGACTCTCTTCCTCGTAATTCTGGCTACAACAGGTTGCACCACCTAACTTTATGTTCATTCCCCACCACCACCATGTCTCTACCTATCATTCCTTCTCCATCTACCCTCCCAAAAAGCCATGTAGGTTTAGGAAAATCCAATCGGGTGTTTTCTCAAGTTGGTTCTTCAAACATGTTTTGGTTAATCAAAGAGTATCATTCGGAGTTTTTGCCCAAAAAAAGCAGAGCATGACTGAGAGTACTACAAGCTCCAAAGCTTGGATCCTCCATGATCGATAGCAGAAGATAACCCAAAATATTGCAGAGAGTTTTAGCAATAATTGACATCATACATGAAGCAAGATATGACAAACATCAATCCCAGTTTGCTATACCCTAGAAGGCTAATGTAGCTTTTTAAAGATGAGCAAGTTGAGCTTGGACGGCAACAGCTTTTGATAAACG
This sequence comes from Eucalyptus cloeziana, assembly GCA_014182715.1. Taxonomy (NCBI): domain Eukaryota; kingdom Viridiplantae; phylum Streptophyta; class Magnoliopsida; order Myrtales; family Myrtaceae; genus Eucalyptus; species Eucalyptus cloeziana. Next base: position 27,140,883 of record CM024637.1, read on the forward strand.
ACCCATTTGTCCGTTTTGTGTTGCTAGTTCAGGATAAAGAACAATAAAAAAAGAAGAAGCTAAAATGGGCCTTACGAGGAGCGGAACACAAACCAGACAACATCCATCTTATTAAGCTACACTGTCATAATGCTACAAAGTGCTGTGACATCTCTCGAGAATCCTCACAAATCTTCACCTATATATAATAGGTAGGTTGCCCAAGAATCAGAGAAGTTAAACAGGGGAAGGAAGAGAAACCGTGACTAAATATAAAAAAAAAGAACAGGACAAACAAAGGACAAAAGAATTACGTGAAACGAAATCTTAATCTACACCAAATTCAAACAAATGGACCCTGTGTAATAATTTAGAGCAGTAATGCAGCTGCTGCTGATAGAACCATCAAGGCCAAGCTATTCCCGTGAGCAAAAGCAACGTTGCTCGGTGAGGAGGGTACCGGTGTTGCGGAGGGTGCCATCACCGGACCCATAGGACCCATAGGACCCATTGCTGCAGGCGGGGGAGGAGAGGCCGGCATAGGTTCCATCGTGGGCGGAGAAGACATAGGTGTTGGCGGGCTGCTCATGGACGGGCCGGGGCTCATCGTTGGGCTGGAAGTCGGAGGAGACATCGTCGGCATAGGCGACGAGGCAGGGGTGGTGGTGGGGGGTGGCGCCATGGTGGATGGAGGCGGTGCCATGGTGGTGGGAGGGCCGGCGATGTAGGAGGGCGGCATTGTCATGGGGGTGGTAGACGGGGAGGGTGAAGGAGATTGAGCAAGTGCTGACGGGGCTAGGAGAGAGAGGAGGACGATTGAGCAAAGCATGATGCTGGGGAGAGCCATGCTTGTGTGACTGAGGCAATGGGAAGTGACCCTGGCTTGGCAAGATGGGAAATAATAGGGGCGAGGTTGCTATATAGAGCCAAAGGGCAAGGAATAGCTGGGGGTGCTTCATCACTTTTTGTAGGTTAACCAAGGAGTGCATGGACATTGCCTGCACTCTGTAGCCCCACTAACTAAGCAAACAAGTGTGATATTTCTCGTTAACGAGTGTTACAGGATTGTCCGGCTATCGGTTCGATCATAAATTTTGATATAGCCCTTTCGGCCAATTGCCCCCCGAAAATTGCCACCACGGTGATCCACAAGTTATCTACATTGATGTGTCATGTAGGATTGTAGGCGATAATTAGATGCCGTATAGGACCACAATTGCATAAAGCTAGGGAACTTAAGGATTAATACACAATTTTTCTATTTTCAGAAATATTTTTTTATTCAAAAATAGTTTTTTTTTTTCATTTCTACTCCCTAGATGAGTTTTTGAATATGCGTTTGGTAACTGCATAAAACTTATATTTCCAAAATAGAAGAATGAAAAAGAATGCGTTTGAGTACGGCCCTTAAATTTTTTTGTGGCGTAAAATTTTCTTTAGTTTTAAATAATTTTACGAGATTTTTATTTGAATTTTCTCTTTTTCCGCTATTCTTCTTCCTCCTCTACCAAGTTGTTGGACCTTAGCGATGACCAGCAATCAAACCAAAGACTAGAGCTAGCGACCTCGCCGAGGGCTAGCGAGGCTCTAGTGAGGCTCCCTTGAGGCCCCACAATTGGTCAGAGAAGAAGAAGAAGAAAGAAGAAAAAATGAAAAAAAAAAAGAAGACCTATTTCAAAAATTGTTCCCATGAATAAAAAAATAAGTTTTTTTTACTTATTGTTCCAATTTCAAGTCAATTTTGTGGTCATTGATTTGTTCTGGAGATATAAAAATTAGTTAACGTTATTAAACGGATTTCTATTCTTCTTTAAATTCGAGTAATAAAAGTATAAAAGATTGAGGAATAGAAACATTACTAAATAGAACCTAAGAGTCTTGAGTTTATATGTTGTGGCAAAGTGCGGTTCAACCAAGTGGCACGAAACTTCCGTGCATCCCTTATGCGGAGAAGCATTTGATTTCGAGGGGAATAAAAGTATCAGCAATTCAATGTGGAGCTGTTCCAAAGAAGTGGTGGAGATTGGATACATTTGTCCCCGTGACCCTTTCGAATTCAATCTCTCTCAAGTCGTCTTCTTCTTCTTTATTTTTCTTTCTTTCGCTATCCTCACGAGCATTGACCAATAATGGCCATAAATCGAAAAAAATGGCTCGTTCACGCCCTTTGTTCCTTTGTCCGATTAGAATGTTAATCAACATGTGAAATCGCGACTTTTTTCCATGAGAATTGCAATGTAAAACATGGCAAGCCGAAGGATCAATCTTGGAAAAAAAAAGCCCCATATTAGTCCTTTTTACCTATATGTACTCAGTAAATTTCTCCAAAGTCTAGGCCTTCGTGGTTCACTCATAAATCCAGACACTTGGTAAATGAGGACAAGAGAGTTCTAAACATATCGTATCGCACTTGTGTTGATTCATTTCTAAACTTTTCAATTTTATCAATTTAATTCCTAATTCTTGTCACGATTTGCCAATATAATATATTGATCAATTTTCGTCGGAAATTCTTGCGCGTGGACGTTAGTTGGCACATGTGAGATAGTCAGTATTGACGTGAATGATTTTTATAATTTTTGAATAGTTTTTATGAATTTTTTTCCTTTTTTTTTTTCATTCTCTTTTCTTTTTTCCTATAGCCAAATTGAAAAGATAAGAGCTAAAAGTGAGTATGATAACCATTTTATTTTTGTTCCAAAATTAATTTTCTATTTCAGACTTAATTTTGGAACAAAAATTTGTTAGGTAACACAATTTCATTTTCCAATTTCTAGAGCAAATTTTTAGTCCATAAATAGGCTCGGAATAGAAATGAGAAATAAAAATTTTCTATTTTATTTATTTATTTCCATAACATAAATGATAAATAAAAACTCTTATCATTACTTATCCTTACTACTAGCCAGCCGTCCACCCACCATTCATCGCCGTTCGGAGTCGGTTGCTACTCGTCGTTGGTTGCCGCCTATCACCGTCCATCGCTTGTTGCCACAAGCCACCCTTTGTCCTCAATGCCAGTCACTGGCCGCTGTCCGTTACCCTTCCCCTTGCTGTCGCTAGCTGCCTTTCGCCACTACCGAAAGGGAAAAATTTTATGTTGTTATCAAATGAATTTTTATTTTGGGAACAAAAATTTTGTATTGTTATTAAACGTGTATTTTTCGCCTGCTGCCACAAGCCACCCTTTGCTGTCAATGCCAGTCACCAGCTGCTGTTTGCAGCCCTTCCCCTTGTCGCCCCAACCTCCCTCCGCCACCACCGGGAGAAAGAAATTTTGTATTGTTATCAAATGAATTTCTATTTCAGGAACAAATATTTTGTGTCATTATCAATTGAATTTCTAATTCAGGAACAAAATTTTTGTGTCGTTATCAAGCGTGTATTTTTCTCATAAACTCATTTCTATTCCAAAAATTAATTTCTAACAACACGAACGGTTACCATTCGCGCCATAAAACAACACGAATGAGATTCTAGAGAGCCACTAACTGGCTCTATCATCTTTTTTCACTATTCTTTCTTCCTTCTCCTTTTTAGTTGTGTGGCTCCTTCTTGCCCTTTCCATTAAAAAGAAGACGAAAAAAGGAAAGAGAAATCACACTGATGTGGAGAAATCATACATTTTTTTAGCTGTTGTCCACTGTTGTCACCCGCGCGTTGCGTATGGACGAATATGAATCCTCGGTCCTCCACGACCACGGCCACGATCATGGCCACGACCACGACCACCGCCACACGAAAGGCCGAGTCCCGCGGGGCATAAATTGACAGCTATATTCTCGTTGGGGAAGACGGCGTGCGGAGGATGCTTGGGTTCATGGAGAAGATTGACACTTTGCTCGTTTCCAGAAGATCGAATCGGCCGTGTGGCTTTTGAGAGATGACCCATGTGTCCGTTTTGTGTTACTAGTTCAGGAGAAAGAGGAAAATGCCAAGATGGGTCTCCCGAGAAGTGAAACACAAACAGACGACATCCATCTTATTAAGCTACACTGTCATAATGCTACAAAGCAAATGGACCCTGTGTAATGATTTAGAGCAGTAATGCAGCTGCTGCTGATAGAACCATCGAGGCCAGACTATTCCCGTGAGCGAAAGCAATGTTGCTCGGCGTGGAGGTTACCGGTGTTGTGGAGTGTGCCGGCATCGTTGCACCCCCAGGGCTCATTGTTGGAGGCGAGTGAGGAAAGGGCGGCATCGAAGGTTCCATCATAGGCAGAGAAGACACAGGTGTTGCAGGGATGCCAATCGAAGGAGACCCAGGAGACATCTCTGCTGTAGGCGACGAGACATGGGTGGTGGCGGGGGGTGGCGCTGCCGTGGTGGTCGGAGGCGGAGCCATGGCAGTGGGAGGGATGGCAATGGAGGAGGGCGGCATTGTCATGGGGGTGGTTGATGGGGAGGGTGAAAGAGATTGAGTTGGTGCTGATGGGACTAGAAGAGAGGAGGAAAATCGAGCAAAGTGTGGACTATGGACACTGCACGCAATCTGTTGCCCCGCTAACCAAGCAAAAAAGTGTGATATTTCTTGTCAGTGAGTGTTAGAAAATTGCCCAATTAATTCTAAACCTATTGTACAGCTACTAGTTCGATCGTAAATTTTTCAATTTGGCCTTCATAATCTTAAATCTTTTGCGCAAAAATTGGCTAATTGCTTGCCAAAACTGCCATTGTGATGATTTACAAGTTGTCTAGACTAGCGTGTCAAGTAGGACGGTCGGCAATAATTAGATGCCACATAGGACCACAATCGGATGAAGCTAGGGAACTTAAGAATTAATCCATAGTTTTCTGTTTTCGGGAATAATTTATATTTAGAAATAGTTTTTTCATTTTCATTCTCTAGACTAATTTTTTAGCATTCGAATGCGTTTTATCGAGTACACAAAATTTCTATTTTCAGAATAGGAAAAGAATAAAAAGGCATTTGGTACAACTCTCAAATTTTTTTTGTGGCATATAATTTTTTGTTTTTTAAATAAATTTATGAGATTTTTCTAATTTTTTTGAATTTTTTTTTATTTTTTTCCTCATTTCTTCCCCTTTTAGCTAGTTGTCAAGCCTCAGCAATGGCCAATGACTAGCCAAAGACAAGAGTCGACAACGCCTCAGCAATGGCCAATGACTAGCCAAAGACAAGAGTCGACAACGCCTCAGCAATGGCCAATGACTAGCCAAAGACAAGAGTCGACAGCCTTGCTAGCCTCCGATGAGGTCGAGCCTCACCCAACCACAACGAGTTTGACCTCACAATGGCCGAGCGAAGCCGACCTCATGGTGGTCAAGCAAGGCCGAGCCTCATCGAGGGTTGATGAGGCTCTCCCAAGGCCCAACGACCGTTTAGAAAAGGAAGAAGAGAAAGCGAAAATAAAAAAGAAAAAGAAGAAAATGATCCGTTTCAAGAATTATTCCCAGGAACAAAGAAGTAAACTTCATCTACTTTTTTTTATATTCCAAATATATTTTCTAGTCATTGATCTATTTCAGAAAATAGTAAAATTAGTTCACATTATCAAATAAATTTCTGCTAGTTTTTTATTTCGGAAAACTAAAGAACAGAATAATTGAGGGACAGAAAGGTTATCAAACACGGGTTAAGAGTCTTGAGTTATTTGCTGTGATAAAGTGCGGTTCAACCAAGTGGCACGAAACTTCTGTGCACCCCCTGATGCGGAGAAGCATTTAATTACGAGGGAATAAAAGTATCTCCAATTCGATGTGGAGATGTTCCAAGGGTGTGGTGGAGATCGGCTCCATTTGTCCCCGTGACCCTTCTTATTTCAATCTCTCTCAAATCGTTTCTTCTTCTTCTTTTCTTTCTTTTGCTATCCTCACATGAGCATTGACCAACAATGGCCATGAGCTCTTGGCAACCCCAAAATTGATAAATCACTCGTTCACGCCCTTCGTTCCTTCGTCCTACTAGAATGTTTATCGACATGTGAAATTTCGACTTTTTCCATGGGGAGAATTGTCCAAAAAGTCCTAAACCTTTTGTAGTTTCTTAATTAGTCAAAAACTTTTTGTCGGTTCTTGATTGAGTTATCCGGTCAATTTTGGCCGGAAAATGCTGACATGGACATCGGCGGTGCCACGTAGGATGGCCGGAGCGCGTGGACAATTTTTAATAATATTTTAATATTTTAAAAATTTAAATTTTTTTATTTTTTAATATTTTTTTCCTCTTTTTTTTTCCTTGGCCTTTTCCGGTGGCCGGCCACCGGCCACACAGCCCGCCGGCTGGCCTCGCTGCCACGGGCGGGCGCGGCCGGGCGACGGCGGCGCCGGGCGAGGCCGCCACCTAGCCTCGGCGAGGGCCGGCCTCGCCAAATCTAGCGAGGAGCCCTCACCGAGGCTCGCCCTCGCCCGGGCGAGCATTGGCCTCGCCTAGATCCGGTGAGGCGGCCCTCGCCCGGCCGGCTGGCGTCCGCCTGTGGCCGGTGGCTAGCCGTCGCCCGCCCGGCCGGGGCTAGGCCGACGCTCGCCTGGGCAAGGGCGACCCCGGCAGGGCTCCCCTTGCTCGTTGGGGCTAGGGCGGCCTCGGCATTGTCGCTCGGCCGAGCCTCGCCAGATGGCGGGCGAGGCCCGGCCCGGCGGTGTGGCCGGTGGCCGACCATCGCCCGTGGCCGGTGGTCGGCCACCGGAAAAGGCCAAGGAAAAAAAAAAAAAAAAAGGAAAAAAAAAAAAAAAAACAAATCAAAAAAATCAAAAAAATTAAAAAAATTAAAAAATTATTTAAAATTGTCCACGTTAGCTTCCGTGTCCTATGTGGCACCGCCGGCGTCCACGTCAGCATTTTTCGGCCAAAATTGGCCGGATGGACTCAATTGGCAAACTAACAAAAGGTTTAAGACTCAATTGGCAAGATTGAAAGATTTAGGACTTAATTGGCAAAACTGTAAAAGGTTTAGGACTTTTTGGACAATTCTCCATTTTCCATGAGAATCCCAATGTGAATTGCGGCAAGCCGAAGGATCAATCTTAGAAAAAAAAGCCTCATATTAGTATTTTTTTTTTTTACTTGTATGACTTAGTAAATTTTTCAAAGATCTCAATCTTCGCAGTACGCTCATAAAATACAGCATTTGGTAAACAAGGACAACCTCAATTTTGATCAAACTTTCATCATTTGTGTTGGAACATGTAGTTGACAAAATTTTAAGTCATCAGGAAAATAGCCAAATTGGGTTGCGTGGCCAATATGATTAACAAAGACACCATTTCTGGCTCTCACTATAATAGATTTAAGACTTTCGTGATAATTTTCCCTAAGGACAACCTCGAGTTAGATCAAACTTAAGGGTTACTTATTCATAGTTTGCACCGGAACATGTGATCGATGAAAACGTAAGTCGTCAAGAAAATTAGGCAAATTGGGTCGCGTGGTCAAACACGGACAAGACTCGCAAAGACGCCATTGCTGGATCTTCGGATATCCCCATTAGCTTGGCCTTTTTTCTCTTGAAAAATCGCACTGATGTGTGGAGATACCAACAATTTTTAGCTGTTGTCCACTGTTGTCACCCGCGTGTCGCGCATGGACGAATTGGTCCTCCACGACCACGACCGCAACCACAACCCCACAATAGGCCGAGTCTCAAGGGCATAATTTGACATCCTGGGTTCGTTGAGAAGATGATATCTTCGTCGTTTCTAAAGACCGAATCGATCGTGTGGTCTTTGAGTAATAATGATTTCTATGTTTTGGTCTCTATGCAGAAGAAAAGGGCTCGGACTCGGTCGCTCATTTACCGCGCGCCGCGATTCTCTGTGTCGATATTCGACTCGAGAAGTAAACCGAAGATTTAAGCTTGAAGATTTAAGCTTGCCTGCGCGATTTCTAAATGCCCGCTCGTCTTCCCTGATGGGCAAAGCATTTGATTGTACTTCCAAAGTCTAAGCTGTCCAGTCAATCTGTTTTAAATTCTATGAAAGAGAGGTCATAGTATTTTCACCGAAATCATGAAAAATTAGGGTGTGTTTGTTTGTGTTCTTTTTTTTTTGTTCAAAAACAGTTTTTGTTTTTTTGTTAAAACAAAAAAAAGCAACGCGTTTGTTTGTGTTTTTGTTCAAATCTTTTTTTTGTTAAAGAACAAAAAAAAAGAACAACGAAAACAAGAAAAAAAAAAAAAGTTGTTTATTGTTTAAGACAAAAACGAGAAACACTTTTTTTCTCTCTTCTCTTCTCTTTTCTTTTTTTCTTCTTTTCTTCTTCTTCTTGCTTTGGCCGATCGCCGGCCTCGGCCATGGCCGGACCGGCCGACGAGGGCCGGCCTCACCTTGGTCAAGGCGAGCTCGGGCTTGCCCCGGTCGGCGAGGCCGAGCCTCGCCGGGTGGGGCGAGGCCGCGCCCCGGCCGGCCGGCGGCCGCCGGCCATGGCCGAGGCGGCGACCGCCAAAGCAAGAAAAAAAGAAAAAGAAAAAGAAAGAAAAAATAAACATTAAAAAATTAAAAGAAATAAAAAAAAAAGAACATAAATTTACCAAACATGTTTTTGTTTTTTTTTTTATTTTAGGAAACAGTTTACTGCCGCGCATTTTTGTTCAAAATCTGTTTCTCCGGAAGAAATAGTTTTTTTCTTTTCTGTTCTCCTGGAATAAAAAAAGAAATGAAACATAAACAAACACATCCTTAGGGCATTTGGCCAACCATTCTGTCTTCAAATGTTTAAGAACAGTAAATGATTCTATTTCTATTTCTAGAAGAGTTTCTAGCAAAAAATAACCGTTTGATAACGACGCAAAATTTCTACTCTAAAAATGAAATTCGTTTGATAACGACAAAAATTTCTTCCTTTCTGACGGCGGCGGCGCGACGACTCCACGACCTTTAATATAAAAAATAAAAATAAAAATGATTTATTAACAAAAATAAATAAATAAATCATAAAAAATAAAATAAGAATATCATTTTATTTTAAAATAAAAATATCCTTAAAAATAAATTTATTTTATTTATTCTATTTTATTTTATTTTACGAATAAATTTATTTTAAAATGAATAAAAAAATAAAAAAAAAATTATTTGGCAAAATACTCAAGACAAATAAAAATAATTTTATTTTAATAAAAATAATTTATTTTATTTATCATAAATAAATTATTTTTAATAAATTTATTTTTAATAAACTAAAAATAAAATGATAAATAAAAATAATTTATTTATTTTTAATATATTTTAATAAATTTATTTTTATTTTTAAATGAATAAAATGAATATATTTATTTTTATTTTTAATAGAATGATATTTAATTAAATTTATTTTTTAATAAATAAATTTATTTCGATTAAATTTATTTATTAAAAATAAAAATAATATTTATAATAAAATAAAAAATAAAAATGAATAAATTATATTTTTATAATAATTTTTATTTTTATTTATTCATTTTTAAGGATTTTTTAAATTTATTCGTAAAATAAAAATAAATATCATTTTATTTATTCAAATAAATTTCATTTTAAAATTAGGGTTGGGAGAAATAGAAATTGATTTAGGAGAAATCAAGTAGAAAATTTCTATTTCGATTTCTCCTCCATTTCTATTTCTAGAATAGAAACCTATTCCGAAATAGAAAATTTGATAAGTGTTATCAAACAAATTTCTTCGAGAGAATTAAATGGCCCTGAATAGAAATCATTTCTAATGTAAATTTTTGGTAACTTATCAAGCACTAGTCCTCCACGTTGGTGATTAAACTTTAGAGAGGAGGACTTGTGGACGTGAACGGCAGGTGGGCCGCCATACGAGCCCGCCAAGGTCTAATCGCCCCGACAACAGAATGGGCATGCATGGCAAGCAATTCCCTTCTTGGACACAATCCGCTCCCTTTGGTCCGCCTGAAGCCCCATCAATTTTATGTAGAGAGAGTTTAATGATGTTCTTGTTATCATGGGCGGGCATGGACATGACGTGTCATTGATCCATCCTCACCAAGGAAAGGAGCTTTCCCTCCTACGAGAGCCTCCGACCAGTCCGTTGATATACATGAATGGTGAACTTTATGGATGCGTTCCTTATTTTTTAAGTGCCAGTGTCTGTACATCTAGCAACTCTAATTCCCCTCGTATCTTTGTCTTCCCCGGGGAGAAGGGATACCCTCTAGAATTTTTACATTCCAATGATCCCGAGCTCCAAACTAGAATCGAGATGGAGCCTTTTAATGACTTGGTTCGGTCCAATTCATGGTGATATTTCCCCTTCTTTTCTTAGATCATGCGCGTTTCGATTCGGACCATCGAAATGGGCGTAGAGAGCGGAGTATCTGGGCCCTCTCCGGGCCCAAACACGTAGGCCGACCAAAGGCCCACGACCGGGGACCAGAGGCCCAATTAATCCCCGCACGTGCGAGAGGAACGGGAGGCGCCCCTCCCTCTCTGTGAGAAAACAGAGAAGCAGATAAGGCGTCTTCACTCCGCTTCAACGTCTCGCTTCTATCCTTCCTTCCATCCATGACTTCTCTGTAACTCTCTCTTTCTCTCTCTCGCTCGCTCTTCTCTTCCCCGCCGATGGCCGCCAATGTTCTTCCCCAGGTACGCCGTTTCCGTGCGCAGAGAGCTACGTAATGTGTTCGCGTGTGCGTGCGTCTGTGCTCGTGGGTACATGCGTTTCACCTGTTTGATTGTTGGGTTCGAGAGCTCGCGGCGGTTGAATTCCATGTAGAGTGGCGAATTACGTCTTCGCTTGGTATTAGTTCGTCTTCGAGTTTGATGGGTCGATTCCGTTTCGTCGGTAATTGCAGGCGTTGGTCGCGATTCCTAGAGGCGCCACTCGCCACTGCGGTCCTCGGAAGCTAGGGTTCTCCGCGCTCGTATCCGGCTCCGGCGGACCCTCTCGGACCAACCCTAGTCGCGGGTGTTTGCTCTCTAGGGCTTCGTTCGGTTCCGGCGGATTGAGCAGTCCGGTGATCGCGGCCCTTTCGAAGCGGAGTTTTGTGGTTAGAGCTGAACCGGAACCGGAGCCGGAGCCGGAAGCCGAAGTTGTTGCTGCCGCCGGCGAAAGCGGAGAGGAGAATGCTGAAGCGGCAGCTGCCGACGTTGAGGAAGCTGCTGAAGTGGCGGTAGCCGAGGAGGAAGTCGCGGAAGTGAAGCCTCCAAGTAAGCCGAGGGTTAAGCTTGGCGATATTATGGGGGTAATTCGTCCAATACCGTCCGTAGCTCAATTGTGAATATTGCTGCGAACAGTGAAGTGCAATTAGCGTGGCTTTGCTCTCCAGAGCCTGCCTGTTGGTCTAGCTTTCCCATTTAGTACCGGTTTCGGTGATTAGGTTGTGTTACTTTTACCTTCTTTGAAAGACCAGTTGATTCCTTTTAGCGTATGCGTTGCCTTATGATAGTCTACTGCTAGTTGGCTTTTGAAGACTGTTTTCGTATTTGCGAAGTAATGATGTGGTTGTATTTTAGCGGTTATCTGCTAGATAAGAAGATCATTTGTTGCAGAGTCCATTGACAATAATGATGGAACTTTTTGGTTGCTTCTTTGTTGTTTGTCTTTATCATGAATGAGAAAATAGGGGAGAAAATCTAAATGTTTTCCGCTACTTTCATAGATTTTGAACAAAAGAGCAGTTGAGGCATCTCAGAAAGAACGGCCGGTTCCAGACATCAGGACTGGAGATATAGTGGAAATTAAGCTGGTAAACCTTAATGATTGTTTATCCATTTTGTTATAATTTATTTGGTTTTACTTTTGTGAGTCTTATCTGTTTTTCTTTACTGATTCTTGTAAACACTTGTCTGATTTAAATTGCAGGAAGTGCCTGAAAACAGGCGCAGATTGTCTATCTATAAAGGCATAGTCATTTCAAGACAAAATGCCGGCATCCACACTACCATTAGAATTCGGAGAATTATTGCTGGCATCGGGGTCGAGATTGTATTCCCGCTGTAAGTGAATCTTTTACTCCTTGCAGTCAAATTCTTTGCAGCTCTTAGTTGTTGTTGAACTTCTTTTGAGTAGTCTCATTAATCAGAACCTGAAAGCAGATCGTTGTGAATTTGAATAGTTGCATAAAGTATGAAATGTTAGGCTCTTGTAGTAATTGAGTGTTCTTGATATGCTTTGAATAGAGGCCATAGATAAAAATGCATCAGGTTTGCTGGCGCCATGGCAGTTTAGTCAGTTTTACAAATTGTGATATGGTTGATGCTAATGCATTCATAGATGGGATAGAACATAGCGCTATGCATTGGAAGTCATGTGTTAACAGTTGTAAGTGGTGATAGTAGAGTTTTGCCGATACTTTATTTGATGTTTGTGCAGTGACTTCTTGTTAAGACTGGATGATGTTCTTAATTTCTTGATGACTAGCGCTACACATCAGAAGTCATGTAGCAATAGTTGTAAGTGGTGGTTGTGGAGTTTTGCCAATGATTGTGCGGCGACTGAGTGTTAGACTGGCTGATTTTCTCAATGTCTCGATGACTTGTTCTGAATAATATGTAAAGGCGGCTCATTTCTCAGCTGTTCTCCTTCAAACTACACTTTGACCTTGTTATTCAAGATTTTTGCTCTTTGGAATTATTACTATTCACTCCGGACAGTGTTTTTGGTTCTTCTCCTCCGACTGATTCAAGTGCTGTCTATTCTGTGTCCTTCATACCATGTACGTTTTGGTTTGGCTAAGCGCAACGTACTAAGTTTTGCGATTTCCATCGTCCCGTATTGTTACAGGTACTCGCCCAACATCAAGGAGATAAAAGTTGTGAAGCACAGGAAGGTCAGGAGGGCTAGGTTGTACTATCTCAGGGACAAGCTTCCCAGGCTCTCCACATTTAAATGAAGAACTTACAATCCTGTCTCCGCTCTTTGGTTCTTCACAATTCAAAGGAGCCTTTTTTTCTTTTCTCTTTTTTTGGGGGTACCTGCAAATGGTATTAGAACTGGCCTCCTAATTTTTTTGTTTGTTTGTTCTGATCCTGTATTTCCATTGTTTCGTATCATGCAGAGAAGGACAATATCGGTGTACTAATGATTAGGAATGTGTAATTTCTACATCTCTTCTTGTGCTGTTCGTTTTGTCGTAAGATGTTCCTGTTTTTCTCATGCGTGATCAGCTAGATTTGTCGGGATGGGCCTCGATAGTAAATTTACCGGTCGGGGACATGGTTTATTCAACGTCGGCGGATAGAATGGAATCAAATTCAGGACCTCTGGTTTTCTGCGGTCGATTATGTGCGCTTTTAATACCCTCTGGAAGGTACAAATTGGTTTGATTGAGCGGCTGGTGTTTTAATCTTTTCAAACTATCTTATAAGTACGAAGATGATGACACCGGAGGTCCCTAAACTTTTCATGATGCTCTCTTTCGTTGTCTTGCCCTTTTCAATCTAAGGTGCGGCCTCAGGTCGGAGGTCCCGACCATCTAATCTGAGGTTGAGGTTATGATGAGTTCAATCGTGACCGCGACCGCGATAATTATGAGCCATGGTCGCAAATGGCGTTCGAGCCCGACATGTGGACTCCACGTAGGTGCCACCGTGTTAGAGGGTGATGGCGTCATCATTCATGTCAGCTAACGCTAATTATTTGTGAGAAGATTCTGAAAAGTTTAAAGACCAAATCGGAAAGAAAAGAAATCAAGGGACTATATGTCGAGCATCAAACGAAATCGTTGTACTGTTCATAAAGACCAAGAACGGAAAAAGCAATAAAAAGATATCCATATCTTTTGTCGATTCAAGTAATAAATCAAAATAAAACGATAATACAATTATAAAGACTAAATTGAATAAATGGACATTTCAATTTTAGGGATCGGATTGATTAATTACGATATAATTCGAAGATCATATCGATAACATTTCTTATCGAGATAATAATGGAGTAAGTCTTTCCCAGGAGAGAGGATCATCCCAATTTTGTTGCAACAAGTTTTGGGTAGCTCTTTCCCGAGGGACGACCGACCCAAATTTCGTCAGCCAAGAATTTCTTTAAAGCGTCTCCTCCGCCGTGGGGGCATCTCTCCTGTCGCCGATCCGAACCTTCGGTGTCGCTCTCTCTCTCTCTCTCTCTCTCTCTCTTTCCCTCTCTCATTACTTGGCAACTAACCAGCGCACTGCTTCTTGCCCCAGTCCCAACCAAAACCGCCCTTCTCCTCCCTCTCCTTCTCTCTCCTTCTCTCTCTCTCTATCTGTGGCGTCGCTCTCTTCTTTTAGGGAGGCGATGATTCTGCATCGTTTGCAATGAAAGTAGCCGATATTTGAGGCGAGGCGTAACAACCATTTTTGGACCGAGCATCCATCCCCCTCCCCCCCCAAAATCATCCCCGCTCCCACCGCACACCTCCCTCTCCCTTTCTCTCTCTACATTCTCTCTCTTCCTCCGTGAGTTCTTCGCCTTCTTCTTCTTCTTTCTCTCTCTTTCTGTTTGGGATTTGGTGTTTCTGTTGTCGTTGTTGTTGTTGTCCAGTTTTGATTCGGGCGAGGTTTCGTTTTTGTCTATCCAGCGGGATTTCGCGCGTTTGTTGGCTGGTGGATGGTACCGGATTCGGTTCGGCGAAGGAGGCGGTAGTTTCGTTGGCTGTTGCTGGGTCCTCTCTTCTCCATCATGACCGCCGGTGGTCACCCGCTGATCTCCGTTCATCCGGACGAGCTCAAATTCAATCGTATGCTCTCCGTCTCTCTCTCTCTCTCTCTCTCTCTCTCTCTCTATCTCTCGCGAACGCATGGCGATGTCTAGTGAGGATACGTGTCTGCGATGATTGAAATCTTTCCTCTGTGATTTCACTGTCTCGGCTTTCTTGTGGAGATTGGAATTTTGGACCTTTTTGACATCGATTGATGCGCCCCGCAACCGGAAAAAAAAAAAAAAAAAGGACAGAGAGAGAGAGAGAGAGAAAAGAGGACACTGATTGATGCTGATGCTGATGCGACTGGAATCGCCACGTACGTGTCCCTCACGGCTGACCTCACGTCTTGATGTCGACTTTCGATTTTATAGGCGATAAAAATCGAAACGGAGAGATGACGCACTCTTTCGATACCGTGCGTTTTCTGCGAGTTTGCTGTGGGGGGATGCGTTTTCGGTGGCGATTATTATAATCAGGCACTTTTGGCTCGGATTAGTGCGTCGCTTCTCGGCGGGTCGTCGGTTTCTGATTCCCCATTCAGCTGAACCATCCTTTTGTGGATCAGAAAGGATCGGTTTTTCATTCCATATGGGGCTGAACCATCCTTTGTGGATCAGAAAGGCATGTAGACATGTTCTGGAAGTATTCTGGAGTGGATCTGAGGGTTACAGGTAGCTGTGGGTGTATAGCGTGAACAGTTGAAGTGTTTGTGTTAGGTTCCACGCCTCGCTAACACTGTTTGAGTAGCGAGCGTTTTTGCTTTCAAAAGCACATTTTGTGGTTGACGTTTTCATGAATGTCCATGAAATATTGCCAACCCGAGATGTTGTGGGACCACGCGGGGATCACTATGGCCATAAGCCGTTAATGCGGAGAGAATAGTGCAGTGTACCTTCTTTCATTTAGTAGAATGTTGGTACACATTTATGTATGTGAGGTCTCAACAAGTCAAACTGTTCCTTCAGACATATTATGTGATTGGGGGTAATATTGCCTTTTCCCCCTTTGTTGATAATGGTTGGAACTCGGTGCTTGTCTGACATGTTATTTTCATCCTCTGGCTCACCACAAGCAGAAGTTTTAGAATGCTTAGCAGCACAAGTCAAATGTGAGACAAGTAAAGTTCAGCCTAATCAGATTTTCAAGCCTATTTCATACCTGGCTATCATCAATGCTTTTGGCATTTAAGTCTTTTCGAGTTACAGAGCAAGGTCTTTGTTCCCTTGTTTCAAGAATATATTCTCATAGATGTGACATATGTTCGAGGGCAACTGGCTGAATGAATGTTCAGTATTATTGTACTGGTCTTTGTAAAAGGAAAAGGAGAATATTGGCTGTCAACTGGTCATTTCTAATGCGCTTTTGTCATTCCATATAAACCCGGTTGAATGATGCATCACCATTATTGACTTCTCTGTTTTTGCAAAGTGTTTCAAAATTAATTTAGCTCTTGGCATAAGCTGAAATTTAGGCCTCAGTGGTCTGATCAATTGATTTTTCTATTCAGTTGAGCTGGAAAAACAAAGCTACTGTGATCTGAAAGTCGTAAACAACACAGAACACCATGTCGCTTTTAAGGTACTACCTATCGTGTCAAAACATGTTCAGATTTATGCTGTCTAGACATTTGCTTGCTTACATTAGTTCTTTCCCTTTGATATGCCAGGTTAAAACAACTTCTCCTAAGAAGTATTTTGTACGACCTAACACCAATGTTATACAGCCTTGGGATGCATGTTTCATAAGAGGTAGTCTGCTTCTTCTTCTTCTTGGGATAACCTTCGATGTTGTCAGTTTTACCTTGACATGTCTAAGTGCGTTGGACAACAAATGTTTAAATTATGCTTTTTACGCATCTGGTCATGAGATATGAAATACCTGTATTCCTCCACTTTGTTTGTCTAACTCTGCTTTTGCTTTCTTTTGTTCCTTGCTTGGTCTGAAGTCACTCTCCAAGCTCAACTGGAATATCCCCCTGACATGCAATGCAAAGACAAATTTCTTCTGCAGAGTTCAATAGTGCCAGCAAATTCAGATGTTGATGACCTGTCTCCAGATACTGTAAGAATATTATTTACAAAGGACCGTGTTCCTATTTTACTAACTGTTGCACTATAATTTCATTCTATTTCTAGTGCAATCAGGCTTGGTTCTTATTGGTTCTTACACAAATGTGCTATGATTTGTTGTCCAGTTCAATAAGGATGGAGGAAAAACAGTAGAGGAATGCAAGCTAAGAGTTGTATATGTTTCTCCTAAAACAGGTCAAGAAAATTTAGAAGAGAATACGCTGAAGAGCTCCAGACAAAGTTTTGATGACTCCACTGTGAGTCTTTCGGATTGATATATGTAGTTTCTCCTTTTTTCTGGAATTTGGTAGATTGCTTGATCTTTTTAATCCTCCCCTCAAACTTGGTGGGAATGGAAATTTTATCCATGATGCGACAGACTTGAGAAGACAGAACACTTGTTAATGGGGACAAAGGTGAAAGGGGAGAGGAAAAATTGGTATCCCACTGGATGTAAAATTTCCTGATTTCTTCTTCATGCACCGATATTCTTTTAAGATTTCACTCTATAAGGTAGATTTGTGGAGAATACTGTGATCATGGTGTTGGTTTGCAAAACAGAATATTATGGGTGAGATTGACCTTTGAAAATGGCGAACCGTCTGCAATGTTCACAGTTTAATTCCAAGCAAGACAATAACTAGAACTGCCGATTCAAGCCTTTTCTAATATGTCTCATAACAGACAGATATGAGAAAACAGGACAGAAGGAGCAGGGAAAGATGGACGAGACTATTCTTTTTTCCTTGTGTTTCTTATTTGCTGTGAGATTTGTGGACTGATAGGTTTTAAAGACAAATATACCTTATGACAGAAGTAGTCATTCCTGGCCACCATAATTGTGTTTCCACAGAAGTTACTTCAAGAAGTAGAAAATACGCATTCCTATATATTAATGTACTTTACTATATATTATTTTATTGCAATTTTATGCTTATTCTTTGCTATGTCATTGTCCTAGAATCAGTCCGTGCAGCAACTGAAGGATGAGAGAGATGCAGCTGTTCGGCAAACACAGCTCTTGCGGCAGGAATTGGTAAATACCTTCTCTCTTTGATCCTCTTTGATGTCGTCTGCTTGACTGATATTTTAGTAATACCATGCAACATGTTTAAACGTTTGAATAGATGATGATGATCACTTTGGCTATGTGAGAGTTGCGGACATCTAAGGTTTCAAACCTTTTGTTTTACAAGATTCGCTGACCTATCCATGTTAGAAGCCATATTTGACTTACTCCTTCCATAAATGGTGGTATAATTACATACATACTTTCAATGTCAAGGACATGAGGTACCTAAACGAAAAACAGGGGGCAATGATGGGATACAAGTCAGCATCTTGTGAAGTTCTTGATATTAGAAATTACTCCAACTTGTTTCCCTTGTCCCTTTTTGTTAAAATCTAGCAAAAGTTACTTTTCAAACATCTTTTACACGAGTTAAGATAATGATAATTTGAAGTCTCTGAACGAATTTTTCTCCTGGCTCTTGTTTTTTTAGCTCTAGATCATGGAATCTGCGGGTGCAAAGATAATGTTAGCTGCATGTGTTTCTCACCTATTTCTATGGACGCGTGTCTTTTTAGCTTTTGTTCGTAGGCTTTTCCATCGAACAACACAATATGGAACTCTATTGTCCAAGACAACTATAAAGAATATTTGGTTCTTCATATTTGCATTGCCTTTACAATAGACTCCGCCCTCAGCAGAAAATTTGCTTTTATCTTCGTGTACTTCAGGAGATGCTGAGGAGACGAAGGCATCGAAAAAGTGATGCTGGCTTTTCCCTCAAATTCGCTCTTCTCGTGGCTCTCATTGGAATCATGGTTGGATTCCTTTTAAACCTATCGCTGTCTTCACCGTCGGCAGAATAACTTCCCATCCATGAAAGAAAGTATCGATGTCGCCGACTTCCCATGAAAGAAAGTATCGACGTCCTTGTAAAATTTTGCCGGCTCTGTTTGGATGCAAGTTTTCCCCGATGTTTTTCCCTTTGCTTTCCATTTTTGTGCATTCTAGTATTTACACACTCGTGTCTTATAGGCTCGTTTGTCAGCTATGTCCTGGAGAGTATCTGGCATTAGTTTGGGTTTGCACCCATCGAATGATCATCTTTCGAACTTGCCGAACGGTGTGAGAACGGAGCTTATGAATAATTATTTGGTTAAGTTACATTTATCTTGATTCTTCCTTTGTCAAATGTTCACTCTCGAAATTTGCAAGGTGTAATGATCAGAATGATCGTTCGCAAATCCTTTTCTTCAATGTGCATCTTTTCCGAGTCTCAGATGCAGGGACCCTTACAATCAGATTCGTCATAGGTGAAGAGGCTTACTCAGATGCAGAGAGAGGACAAGCTGACCTCTTATTTCATTTAACTTGAATATGTTCAAGTTCTAATTTTTATTTTTATTTTGGTCGGTCAAGTTCTAATTTATTACTTTAGTTAAAAACGTCATCGGCGTTGGCATGTGCAAATTGGATTTGATCAGACAAATTGATAGCTTTATAGATAGGAAAAGAAAAGCTGATCAATGTCCAAAAGACTCGACACTCCTAAATACAGCCCAAAAATATGGAATTGGAGAATTGCTCACATGACATATTTGAACATGCCTTATTAAATTTAGGGGAAATGAAATAAAAGATACCTAAACTTTAACCGATGTGCAATATGATCTCAAAACTTTTAATTTGTCTGACGTGATATCTAAACTTTAGCATAATATGCAATACTGTTCACTTTTAATCTATTTAGTATAGTCCCCAGATTTTTGAAACATTTTCAATTTAGTTTATAAATTATATGAAAATGTTAAATACTACCATTTTGTTAAGTCAATGTAATTCGGTATGTATGAGCAATTGATAAAAAAAATGACGTTACACGTGGACTATTTCTATAAGATATTCAACTTAAATTGAGTGCATATTTCTATAAGATATTCAACTTAAATTGAGGCATAATAATGCACGCAACCAAATAACGTAGATAATATTTTATGTGGAGAATCCACATATAACGTTATTTTGTTGTCCACTATTCATACGTATTGAATTGAAAATTAAATTAACAAATTCCGTTAATTTGAATTAATTGAATGTCGAAAATGAACACTTTTACATAGTGTAATGACTAGATTGAATATGTATCAAAAGTTCAGAGATCACATTAAATAAATTAAAAATTTAGGATTGAAATTACATATTGGGCTAAAGTTTTGGAATTTTATTAGGTAAATTAAAGCTTAAGGATGGCATTGTATATTGGGACCATTTATGTAATTATTCCTTAAATTTCAGCGCTCTCGTCAGCTGGACCTACCCATCCATCCACAAAAACGACAGGCCGTTCGAGCTGCGCTTTAAGGCCAAAATCATTAGGCGGGAGAACGCCGCACGTGCCGATCTCAAACCTCACACGCGCGCCTTTCCCGCTCCCTCCTCACTCCCTCCCTCCCTCCCTCTCTCTCTCTCCCCTTCTAGCTCCTCTCCATTTCGCAGATCTCACGCTCCAAATACGCGCCCTCGTCCTCCCAGTTCCCACCCCGAACTCGGCATGTCGACTCACTCCACCGAGTCGCGACTCGCCGCCGCGCCGCCGACCTCCTCCTCCCCGAGCGACTCCGAGAGGGCGTGGCACCTCCTGTCCCTCCTCCTCTCGCTCGGCCGCCCGTCCAGCCCCCTCGAGCTCGCCTCCCGGTGCGAGCTCTTCCCCGCGCCGCCCGATCTCATCCGCCGCCTCTGCGGCGTCCCGGGCTCGCCGATCCAGCTGGCGGACGGCCCCCTCGTCACTCTCTCGCTCGCCGCCCTAGCCTCGCTCGCTCGGTTCCTGACGAGCTCGAATCTGGTCGGCTTCTTCTACTCGCCTCCGGTCGAGAGGTTGTGCTTCGGGAAGCGGGAGCGGAGCGAGCGAGAGCGCCCGAGCCTGCCGCCGGCGAAGAGGAGAGCGAGTTCGGACGGTTACGCGGACGGGAAAGTCTATCCAGATGTTGGAGAGGGTAACGCGCGTGGTTTTTGTTGTTTTCCAATTTCTGATGTCGGATGTTGTTTATGTGTTAGTCATGTTCGTTGATTGAGGCGATGGTTTTGATACTAGGCAGGAGTTGCGGTCCCTTCTTGTGCTTGCCTGAGGGGAATCAAGACGGTCGTAATAAGGTACCGTTGGCAACTGTTCTTCATGCTGTATACTGTTAAGTTTGAACATCGTGTTATCTAGCTATTTAATGTTTTTCATAATTGAGTTGTAGATCTTACTTTCATTAGTCGATGAAGTTCTGGTGTTCACTTACGCCGTTCTCATGTATAATTCTGTTGGCCCATATACTCTGCATGATATTGGGGGCAATATAGATGTGCAGCAGTTGTTTAGGTTGATTTTCTTGCAACAAGCAGAGAAAAAGTTAGTTGTCGAAGTTTTTGGACTGATAAGTAGCGTACTTGGATCTTAATAGAGGTTTGAAACTGTATAGAGGAAAGGCATAAGACTGCACATTTGGTTGATTAAATGTGTTGTGAAACAAAACTTGGTTGTTGATGTTCTTTGATCTATAGATATGCTTGCTTAAGGTATAATGCACACAAGTCAGTGCACCAGAAGAATGTTGAATTAGCAAAATAAAGGCCACATGATATGCCTCCATGTCGCTATTCTCTTAAAACAAAGTGCAAGTTTTGGAATCTTATGGACCTGCTTAAACAGTGATGCTTGGCGAAAGTATATAGAGCGCAAACCCACACGCTCTACTAAAATGACGTGTGCTAGTAAGCCATGAATGTTTTAGTAATTCCCATTTCTCTGATTGATGATAGACATGAATCAGTGCTATTTTTATTGGATTCACTTCATATCTTATCTGAAGTAGGTAGGAGCTAGACAACACATCTCATAATTAAACCCGGTGCACTGTTGATGTCTTAGGGTGTGATGTATTCACGATGTCAACTTCATATTCTCATTTGTCTTTGATCCATTGCTTCAGCCACCGCCTTGGTGTACAAACCTAATGAGAATAAATTATCAATGCAGGTTCATTTATGTATTAACAAAGACAAAGTCTGGACAATAAACATAGAGCGAAGCAAAATGCCAGACATGCAAAGTAGTCTGATAACGACTCCTTGGCTGTTTGTCAATGCTACTACGAGACGGTTAGGCTGGTTTCGCAATGACACCGACCATGAAGGTCAAGATGATACATTAACGACCTTTGCAATGGAAAAGGCTCAGAAAGATGGAGTTACCATGAATTACCCAAAAGTTCCTGCAAAGCTGAAGAATTTTTGGACATATCAAAGATTCAGACACCTGGAAATGTGGTCCCTCCTATATCTTATCTGATGCCAAATGTTTTCCATAGAGTGTTGGAAAATCCTTTCATGTGCAAAGAGACAACTACTGAAACAATAAATTCCACTGAGAATGAACACTTCCGTCAAGCATTTTGTGAAGGGGTGAATCGAGAAAAAATGTTGCTGAATGAGGCTGAAAATGCAGATCATGCCCTTGAAGGAACAAGTACACCCACTAACAATGAGAGAAACATGGCAGATGGTCAAAAAGAAGTATCAGTGAGTCCTGTCAGACTCACAAGAGACATTAAGGAGACTAATGTGGCATTTGATGCTACTACATTGGACAGACCATCTGAAACAGAATTTAAGAGGAGGTCTGAGGTAAATTGTCTCGACAAGAGACCTTCTATTGGGAGCAAAGCTTCCTTTCCAGAAGTTGAGCTTTCTGGTATGCAGAATCTTTTGTCAAAACCTTCTGCCAAGATGAAAGCCAATCACAAGCATGCAGGTTCTCCGAGTATGCAAGCTCTCTCGAAATCTTTAGAGCATAGAAAAGCTGTTCAAACTTTGAAGGAACAGGTGAAAAGAGGTCAGAAATTGAGCAATCTGAAGCAGCAAGCAAAGGATGGTCAGAGTGGCATGTACTATCAGGAGAGGAAGGGAACCTCCACTTCTGTATCTCTTAAAGTGAGCTACATTTTTTTAGTCATTTGGTATATCACTGGCTAAAAATATCGCATTTGCAATGCCGGACATGCTTTAAGTCATCTGGTTGATTATCAATCATGCTGCATTTTAGGATATATTTCCTTGATCGACATTTTCTTGCATCATCGTAGGACCAATTGGAGACAAAAGTACTGCCTGATTTTGAATCTTATATTGTGGAAGAAGAGGAAGGTTCAGGTATTACTGTAACAGAGATGCTGTCTTTAGCCAATAATGAGAGTTATCTGCTAATGAACTGACAATGAACTGCTCAGACTTCTAACAGCTTTCTTCAAACCTTGATTGCTAGGTGGTTATGGCACTGTTTACAGAGCACGTAGAAAAGATGATGGAAGTACAGTTGCCATTAAATGTAAGTGAAACTCTGTTGCTTAACTTGATTCTGGAATCACACATGCAAGCGATGCAATATCAGACAATTACTGTTTCCTTAATCGGATCTATGTTGCAATGGGTGAATAGACTTCAATTTTGTGGAAAATCAAGTGCTAGTGTATTAATTACTGAAGATTCCAATATCACAGCATGTGTTTATGGCTTGCAGGTCCTCATGCAAACGTAAATCAACACCACATAAATAATGAACTCAAGATGCTGGAAAAATTCGGGTAATGGTTGTCTGAAATTGTGATTCAGTTTGCTGCATTTTTTTTTTTTTTCGAATATATTACTGACATTCATGTGATTTTTAGGGGAAAGAACTTTGTAATAAAGTATGAAGGCAGCTTCAAGAATGGAAATTCTGATTGCTTTATTCTGGAGTATGTAGAACATGATAGACCTGAGGTAATTGGGGCTTCGGATCACATATTCTTTTTTCTTGATTTTTCTTCTCTCATGACGTCTTCAACTGATTTTCAGGTGCTCAAGAAAGAAATAGATATTTTCCAGCTACGGTGGTATGGCTATTGCTTGTTTAGAGCACTTGCTGGTCTTCACAAGCAGGTTTGATTTCCCGACACAGAAGTTCTTTCCATAGAAATGTTTTCCCCAAATAGTGGATTTGAAGAGTTTTTTGAAATTTGACAGGGAATTGTTCATAGAGATGTGAAACCAGGCAACTTCCTTTACTCATCCAAGGCTAACAAAGGTTACCTTATTGATTTTAACCTTGCCATGGTCAGTAATGCCTGGTCTTTGTAATTCTGTTGTTTTCCCTCTCCTTCATGGTTTCAATGCACAAGTTTTTATGTTTCAATTTGTTGTGCTTGTCATTTTTTTTTGTAACAGGATCTTCAACAGAAGTATGGAAGCAAAAGTAAGTATCATCATTGTTTGGTCGTTCTAATGTGAAATTGGCAGGCTGTCTAATTTGATTGTATTTGGCAAACCTCAGCAGTCTCACAGCCTGCTATAAGAAGTTCTGAGTAACTATTGCAATCTGATTATTATAAATTTTAGGATTGACGGCCAAATCTCTTTCTCAATCTCTATTTATTGGTTTCTGTCAAGAAAATTGTAGTTTATTAAGTCAAACCTACAAAATGAAGCCGTCGTCCAAATTTCAAGCCACAATGAAATGCCAATTGATTTCTTTTTGTGATTTTTGTGTTGAAGTAATACACTTGCTTTGTCATTGTCTTATGATAAAAATGATGGAGACTCAGTACCCTTCTATGCTGCAGACAAATTGAAGTTGGGGTATACGCACACAGAAGATTTCTACCCTCTTTCATTTCAGAATCCAAAATCTCTTACTCCAACTAAGAATGGGAAGTCCACAAGGGCTAAATCTTTGAGCGCAGTCAAGTTGGAGCTGGAGGAGGTAAAGGGTTCAAAGTCAATTGTAGATCCCAGGAACTTGAAAAGAAAGGTTGTGGACCAGAAGAAGTCTTATAATAATTTAGCTAGTCGCAATGCAATAAGGAGCCAAGGTCCAGATGGTTCAGGCATAACTTCTACCAGGGATTTGACTAGTGGTAGTACCCCTTCAGCAAAAAGGCTGCGGGAACCTTTGCCACGGCAAGGTCGAAAGGAGCTTATAAACCTTTTGCATGATGGGATGCACACGAATCATGAAGCATCTAGCGTTCCAGCTACTCTGAGAAAAAGAGTTGCTGCTCCTCCCAGAAGATCAGAAGGAAAACTATGTATCATCTCACCGATGCCTCTTCATTCAAGAGGTGTTGCAGTTTCTGGTGCTGGCTTGAGAAGGAGTAAGGGTATATAGTTTGCAATAGAGTTCCCATTAAAATTACCTTGATCATAAGACCTTGGTGTCGTTCGTTGTTTTATGGTCTTCATTTGATTCTCAGGTGATCATGGTAAAGAAGGGCCTTGTGTAGGGACCAAGG
This sequence comes from Eucalyptus cloeziana, assembly GCA_014182715.1. NCBI lineage: Eukaryota > Viridiplantae > Streptophyta > Magnoliopsida > Myrtales > Myrtaceae > Eucalyptus > Eucalyptus cloeziana. The sequence continues at coordinate 27,165,823 of CM024637.1, forward strand.
GCTTTAGGGCTCCAGAGGTGAGAATTAAGCCATTAATATTAGTATATAGTATCCTATTATTAAACTAGTTAGGTCACCTTTGGGGGACTTGTCATATTCGAGAAACTCAAGGCATTTTGAAAGACAACCAGTACCTTGATCATCTTATTACATATCTACCACTCCCTATTCATCTTTGGGAAAATAAAATTGGCAGAGCTAAGTTCCCTGGCTATCACTTCTAATTTAGACGCAGTTATTGGACTTATGTCACCCTTATTGGGTTAACTCTCCCCATAGATGTACCGTGAACAACTGTTGCATGATCGTGACTTTCTTTTATGACTGCTGCACTTTCCAATAATCTTCTCTGGAAGAGTAGAGAAGCTCAGTAATTTTACTAATGCAGGTCTTGTTGAAATCTCCACATCAAGGGCCAAAGCTTGATGTCTGGTCAGCTGGGGTCACCTTTCTCTATCTGGTGATTGGAACATCGCCCTTTCTTGGCGATCCAGAGCAGTATGAACTTGTGCTTTTACTTTATATTCTAAGTCAGCAAGAAGATTGTTGTCGTGTCTGAGGGCATCAAACTCCTTGCAGGAATATTAAAGAAATAGCAAAATTGAGGGGCAGTGAAGATCTATGGGAAGTTGCGAAGCTACACGACCGCGAATTCTCATTTCCTGTGGTACTTTGAAATTTCATTCTGATTTAATTATAAATCATGGAAAGCTTCTTGTTGGATAAATGACCAGGAGTTTCTGTTACAGGATCTTTATGACACACAGTCCTTGGCGTCAATGAATCTGCGTGATTGGTGCAGAAAAAACACAAAGAGGCCGAACTTCCTCGAGGTGCTCCCGGAATCACTGTTTGATCTTGTGGACAGATGCTTGACAGTGAACCCAAGAGCGAGGATCAGTGCAGAGGAAGCTCTGAGGCATGAGTTCTTCGCACCATGCCATGAGGAACTGAGAAAGCAGAAGCTACTCAGACTGGGGTTCAACCAAGACTCAGGAATGAGCCCTGGCATTCAAAGAAATGATCATCAACCGCGCAACATCGCCTCACAAGCTAGATAAGTTGGTTAAATGACTTTCCTCTCATGGTCTAACGCTCACTGGAAGCTTTCCCTCAGAATCCAGCATCATCTCCTAGCTTTTCTTAGAGAAGTCTACATCGTTAGATGTTGTACAAAGATGTAACATTTAAGTTTTGGCATTCCTTTCCATTCTTTTGTAAATTGTGAGATGCTCGAGCCGTTGTAACTAAACATTATCCAACATCAAAATCCCAGCTGTAGGTTATAACAAACTTCATCAGGATGAGTATGTTGGGCTCATCTCATATCCCATTTTCGTGTAACATTAGTCATAGTAACAGTGTTAAAAAGCACCTCTCTGTTGCTTTTTTTTTTTTTCCTCATTCAGTTTTCCTGGAAATGGAAGATGTGTTTTCTGGAAGCATGATAGATTTGCTGAAGTAAAATGCCAAAATTATCTGTGGTCGAGCCTGAGACAATTGATATGTTTTCCTGGACCGAGAGATATGAATATGAGCTCCCAAATTGTCCTTAATGCCCCCATTTACAATCCAGTACGCGTGAAGGACTAATTTGCCAACACCCTCATACCAAATACCAATAAAGGAAACAAGAAGAAAAAAAGCAGCAGAAATGGTCTAGAATCGTAAACTCGACTCAAACTCAAATCACCCGTCTGAGTGAGACTGACGACGGTCAACATTGCATCTCGTTGCTCATGACTCATGAGTGAATGGAAAGGCACAGACACCAGAGGAAGGAAGTATGGAGATCGTTGACTGAATGATACTCTATTTCATTGAATTGAATGAAACTATCAAATAACGCACTGTACTAAAAAATAAATTTTCTTTTGACATCATTAGGGCATGCAGCTATTTGGCAATTGAGTAATCCCACTGAGTGTGGAAGTCCTCATCGATCGTACTGACTAAAAGAGAAAAACACGCAAATCCACGACACTCGAGAGCGGCCCCTAGGAAATGGCACGGTGGAGGTCAAACTTGGGACAATTCAAATTCATGAGGCGAAAGCCAAGCTCATAGGGATTCGAATTTGAGGCCTATCGCTTCCCGAGACCAAAGTCCCACCCAATTTCTTACAAGAAAATATACAATGGTTAGCGATGGTCAGGTCCTCGTCTTACGTGATGTTTGTGAACTTAAGTGACTCCATTGAGAGGTGGACACGTGGCCTTTGACTTGGCTGGAAATAGAAGAGTCTCAAATTAGAGGCATTCCTTTTCTCTCTCCTCTAGCTGCTGACTGAAAAAAAGACCGAGTAGAAGCAATAATGCTAAAAAATCTCTTTACTCTTTTAAATTTTCAAGCGTTTTTTGTCTTCTCCTTGGTTAGAAGATAAAAAGAATGATGTGTTTGATAACGCTTTATTTCCGATAATAATTTCTAATCATAAATGATTCATTTTGATTATATTCCCAAAAACAATTTCTAAGTATTTTAAGCCATTTGATAACTGTCCAAAATTTCAATTTCTTGAATAAAATTCCATTTGATACTGTTATGAAATTTTTCAATCCAAATCATTTTTTATAATTTTTAAATAATTTTATTACTTTTTTTTTTTTTTCTTTTCTTTCTTTCTCTTTCTCTTTCAAGGTCTATCAATCACCGACTTTAGGATGAGCGGCGACCGGCTAGATGAGGGTCGGTGACCTTGCCGATGCTCGGTGAGGCCACCCCTCATTGGTCAAGCCACGTCGGCAGTTGGGCAAGGCCAAGCTCACCCAACCGCCGGTGGGGCTCAACCTCACCGATCCGGACTAAGTCGAGCCTCCGCGCGAGCCTCCAACGAGCTTACCGCCTCGCCCGGTTAATTGTCGGCACCGGCAAAGGGGGAACGGCAATGACAATGGCGGCAACAGTATTTGAAGAACAAGAAAGAGAGAAGAAGAAAGAAAAAAAGAGAGAAAATAGGTTGGTTGATTCTAGAATTGTTTCCGAGAACAAATAATCAACTGTTTTTTTACTTTTCAATTTTGTATCAAATCTACTTCTAGGAACAAAAAAATAGAAATTTATTCCTAAAAACAAAAATTTTACCAAACGAATATTATTTCAAATCTACTATCGGGAACAAAATAATAGAAATTACTACTATTCGGCGAGTTGCCAATCAGACCCGAAAACACATTCTCTCTCATTCTCCGGTGCGCTCCACCGCCACCGCCTCCCCCTAAGCCCTCGCCGGTCGCAAGTGCTGTTCAGGCCTACTTTTGGCACGTTGCCTCCTCGAGAGCCCCGCTCGGTCGCAGCTACTAGGTCCCGAGCCCCCTTATCGACGACTATGATTCATCGACTAACTCCTCTCTCTCTCTCCACACACGCTCACGCCAATCTCTGGGGAACCCTAGCGATGTCTATTATGGCTGCACCATCTCTCTCAGCCTTGGCAACTTCTGGGCGTCCCTCCGACGAGCTCTTGCACTTGCTCTCGCTCTAATTCTCATTGTAGTTGTGAATTATGAGAGTTGCTTCAAGAAGCAGAGCGGCTATTTTAGCCGCTACGTGGAGAAAAATGGCGTTTTTATTGGTCGGGGCATGAGTCTGGGGATCAAAGAGCGGGGATTTTGTTGGGTCTAGGGAGGAGGCAAAAATGTGTGGGTTCTTGTAGAAGTTGTGGCCAAAGTTCGAGTTTTACGAGATGGGTATTCGTTTCATGGGGCTCTTGAGCAGGCAATTCTTATGCTTGCCCAAGACGTGGCTCTTGGGATGGAAGGGCTCTTGGTCTTCTCAGAGCAATTCATGTAGGTGCTTCTCGGCCATCATCTTTGTCGTTGAGTCAGAGAGACTCTACGAGAAATGACTAATGCAGAGACGCACAGAGAGTTTTGCAAGAAAGGAGGAATTAATGTGAAGAATGAGATGAGAGAAGATTGCTGGAAAGCTGTGGAGGAGGTGTATAATTTTTAGCACCAAAAGGTGTCGACCGTGTACGCGTTGGAGCCGCCGACGAAGGGGCTTGGATCCGAACGAGCCCTGTGTCCAGAAAGTTGCTCCGGCCGCGGCAGTCTCTTTGTGCTCTTCCAGGTCATTATGCCCACCCCTGACGGAGTTGCCAAAGGGCCACCCGTCGCGCAATGTGGTGGAGGAGATCATCTTCCACACGAGCTGGAGCGAGAAGTCGGCGTTTCCCAGTCGGGTCGAGAAGATCTTCGAGGTCCAGACTGGGCCCAAGACGACGACCCAGTTTGAGGAGTATCAAGAGGCAGTCAAGTGCCAGGTCCAGGTCTAGGTTTGGGTAAGGTGCAGTCGATGGGTGCTCGGAGGACAATATCGCCAGGTGCGTCGAGGATGGCAATGAGGTTCTGCTGCATGGGGCCCGCATCGGCAGATACAGTTGAGAGCTGAGATGAATGCACATTATTGTGCTGTTGTAGTTGTTCATGTTTTTGGCCATCATCAACCAACATGCTTGGTTAGTCATAACATTTTTAAGATTGTAGTTTGGACAATGCTTTATAACCTGTATTCATATTCTATTCCGGGAATAGAAATTTTAGACAGTTACCAAACACCTTAAAATGCTTAGAAATTATTTCCAGGGAACAGAATAAAAAAAAATAATTTCTTATCAGAAATTATTTTTCGAAACAGAATTATTATCAAACGCGTCCTTAGTGATTGCTAACCATTGAATATTTTTGAGCTCTTACGTGGGAGTTCAAAGGTTTCACCTTTTTTTGAGGTAGAAAGCTCAAGTATTTGTTTGGTAATCATTATGTTTAAAATTTGGGACCTTTTGCTTTTTTGAGACATAATGGTTAAACTTAGGACCTCTCACTTTTTGAGACGGAAGTTCCAAATTCTTGCTGAGGTTAAAATTTGGGACCTCTCGCTTCTTAAGGCGAAAGGCCCATGTCCTATAAGTTTGTCTATATCAATATGAAGATGAATTTAGGACTCTCGCTTCTTGAAGCTGGAAGGCTCAAATTATGCTTAGGGTATATCAATATAAAAAGCCATGGGCCTTCTATCTCCACACTTTTTCTATAAAAAGTTTCGGGTTAATACTACAAAAAATCTTAAACTGGTATACATGTAACAAATTTATCCTAAACTTATATTTTTATATCATAAAAAACCCCAAAGTTGGTATACTTGTAAAAAATTTACTCTTCATTAATTTCCGTTCAATTTTACCGTTAAATTTTTAAGTTGAATAATTAACGGATGTATTAATTTAAGGTTTCACTTTGTTTATCGCAAATATACTAGTTTGTGAGAATCCAGTTTAACGAAAACTAATAAGGAGTAAATTTATCAAAAATATATCAGTTTGGGATTTTTTGTGGTTCAAAAATTAATTTGAGGATTAACTTGTCGTAGATTTACCAGTTTGGGACATTTGGATAAATTTATCACAGATGTACCAACTTGGTATTTTTCGTGGTATTAATCATAACCTTCTCAACAGTATGCCTATTTTATTTCATCCTTCTGAATTACATTCAATTTAACTATAAAGTATATCTTAAAAGAAAATCTATTTAGCTGAGAATAAAAGTTTAAACTATTTAAGATTAAACTCAAAATAAATTTTTTAATTTATAACACAAATATGAGACAAATTCTTGAGTTTTGGCCAAATTTGTTCGAGCAATTTAACCGAGGGAATAGATAAACTTTCAAAAATGAGGAAACCCCACTTCATTTAAAAAAGAAAAGAATAGTTAATGATGAAAAAGTAAAAACATACATCATATTAATGAGTAAATTATTTATAGTTTTTTTTTGTCAGTCCTACTCTATTCTTATTCTACACTCACTCTCAGACTTTTACCCTGCCTCCTGCAGGGCGTGGGAGTCGAAACCCACTCTTGAAACTTACGCGTCCCCACCCCATCTCCCCCTGAGAAGGTGGGGATTTAAACCCCTCACCTCCCATTTCCATGTTGGAAGAGTGGCCACTAATTTGGTGGTCTTATTTCTTAGTTCTTTTTAAATATAACAATAATGGCAGATTACGAATTTGAATTCAGGGCAGGCTATCAAGTCCTGGGGTCTTAACTCCTGCGATAACCTACCCTAGATCTATGGCCTCACTACTTAATTTGAAACCTGGGTAACATATATAAGGTAAAGAAGAAATTGAACAAACATGTACCTCAAATCAAATTCAAGAATTGGCAGATCATTGAAAAGGAGGAGCTTCGGATTGTGATTCTAAATTCTGCACAAATGCATAAGAAGAAGGGGACAATTTGAGATCATATCCTTCATTATGGATTGCAAACTAGATATATCTATTGATTTTGTACGTTAATAGTTGTGAAGAAATTTATGAGAAGATTACTTTGAGTTTTATTCTTCAAAGAGTATATAATTACATGAGGCATCTAGCATTTTATAGCTGCTGTTCAGCTAATTATTTGCGCTACCTACCGAAGCAAAAATCTCGATATACCAACCATAAATCTGCCATAAATCTGATTAGTATCTGATGGTTGTAACAAAAAAAAAAAAAAAAAAACCGCACCCTAAAATGTAGGAAACAAATTCCTAAAAGTTAACAAACAAAAACTGGAAAAATTGGAAACAAGATAACCACACTTCTACTGCTAACTAGAAAATCCGATTATGATTTTCAACACTCCCCCTCAAGCTGGGTTATGAATGTCTATCATACCCAGCTTACACTTTAAAGTTTCGAAACTATTTCTGGATAAAACCTTGGTCAGTTTGTCTACTGTTTGATGATTGATTGGAATATATGAGAGCTTCAATATTCATTCCTTGAGTTTTTCTTTGATAAAATGTCGATCGATCTCCACATGCTTTGTTTTATCATGATGAACTGGATTCTTGGCAATTTTAATAACAGCTTTGTTGTCATATAATAATGACAGAGGATTGGTACTAATGAATCCTAGTTCATTTAAGATTCTTCTCAGCCATATGCCTTCACATATTCCTTGACACATTGCTCTAAATTCCGCTTCAGCGCTACTCCTAGCAACAACGGGTTGCTTCTTGCTTCTCCAAGTAACCATGTTGCCCCACACGAAGGTACAATACCTTGTTGTTGACCTTCAGTCCATGAGAGATTCAACCCAATCTGCATCCATGAATATCTCCACGTTTCTCTCCTCCATTTTCTTAAAGTAGAGCCCTCTTTCAGGACTTCTCTTTAAGTATTGTAAGATTCGAAAAACTGCTTGCATGTGCTTCTCTATTAGTCAGTTTATGTATCTACTAACCATACTTATTGCGAAACCAATATTTGGCCGAGTATGCGAGAGACAGATTAGTTTGCCAACCAATCTTTGATACCTCCCTTTGTCCATTAATGGCCATTCTTCTTCCATCTCAGTTTTATTTGTAGAATTAATGAGTGTGTCAATTGGTTTGCACCCAAGCATACCAATTTCCTTCAAAAGATCAAGAGTATATTTGCGTTGGGAAATTGCAATTCCTTTCCGTGACCGAGCTACCTCCATACCTAGGAAGTATTTGAGTTGGCCAAGGTCTTTAACCTCGAATTCTTTTGCCAAGATATTCATCAATTTTCCAATCTCCTCCAGATTGTCACCAGTTAGGATTATATCATCGACGTATACAATCATTATTACTCTTCTACCTTCAGCTGACTTCTTAACAAATATTGTATGATCTGTTTGACATTGAGTGAAATTTAGCTTATTGACGACCCTTGTTAACCTCTCGAACCAAGCACAAGGTGATTGTTTTAGGCCGTATAGGGATTTCTTGAGTTTGCACACCTTGTTGAAGCTCTCTTTAGTGTCAATTCCCGATGGAACCTCCATAAAGACTTCTTCCTCCAATTCCCCATTCAAGAAGACATTATTTATGTCTAATTGATGTAGGGGCCAGTTCAAGTTAGCTGCAAGGGAGAGTAACACTCGAATGGAGTTTAGTTTGGCCACTAGAGCGAAGGTTTCTTCGTAGTTTATACCATACGATTGCGTGAATCCCTTATCAACCAGCCTTGCCTTGAAACGATCAACACTAGCATCAGTATTGTGCTTAACTATAAAAGATCCACTTACATCCCACCAATTTCTTCCCAGCTGGCAATTCTATATATTCCCAAGTATTATTTTTCTCAAGGGCATGAATTTTCTCAAGAATCGCTTTCTTCCTCTCGAATTAAGCAAGTGCCTTTTGGATATTCTTGGGAATTTGAATGTCGTTCAACGTTGAAACAAATGCCTTATATTTTGGAGACAACTTTTCATGAGACACAAAATTGTTAATGGGATGTTGAGTGCACTGTCTTTTCCCTTTCCTAAGAGTACTGGGCTGATATAGCAAAATTTTCTGAGCTTATAGGAGCATTGCCTTCATCTATTATGGGTCTTGAACTCGGGTCTGTCACTTGAGCCCACTTTGATGTAGTACGGTCCTCCAATTCCTTTTGAGTTTTCTGCCTAGAGTAGACAATTACCTCTTTATTTTTGTCTTGTGTAGCATCTTGAATGGGTAGACACGAAAGATTTTCGGATGTTGGATGACTCTTGAATGTCGGAATGGGTAGAATTTACCCTAAAATATCACAATTTATTTAATTCCATGAAGACAAAACGGGGTTAATCGGAAAAATGGTATTTGTTTGTCGTGACTTGAGTGAAAAAATGAAAAGTATCCCAAAAAACCTAATAATATTCCTCACAACTCTCCCGAATGGTATTTTTGGAGTGAAAGGGCTAGTGCTCAAAGAAGGTAACATTCATGGTGGTACCTCATATGAGGTCATCTTCCACCATTTGTCAATTATACCCTTCTAGAAGCATTTAGGTAGGCCAAAGAGTGGGCATGTGGCATACAATTTTGCTAGGTTTTCCCAATTGAACCTTTAATCCACTTGAATTAAATCAAAATGACCCACATTAATTCATTCAACACCTCATCAATTGATATTTTTCATTCCTTTATCTAATCGAAATGGGAACCAAAAATCGGGATGTCACAACTCTTCCCCGTCCTCGAAATTTAAACCTTACCAATCCTTAATAAAAGGTGGGGTGTTGTCGAGTCTCCACTTTTCCCAATTTCTTCATTCCGCCTCATAATGCTATCGTGACACGGTGCCGCTCACTTCTAATTTCTCCAGACTCTTGATTCCAAAGAAAGCACTTGACCAATTTTTAAAAATGAAATTTGCAAAATTTTTGGTTCTTTTTTTTTTTTTTTTTTTTTTTTTTTTTTTTCTTTTCTTTTTTCTTTTCCATGGTGGAACCCGACTTCGGACTGCCCGGCTTCACCCCTGCACCACTCGGCTAGAAGGCGCGAGTGCACTGTCTTTTCCCTTTAAAAACGCTTTGTTTGTGGGCAATAACACTTATATTCACTTTGATTTGGAGCGTATCCTAGAAACAGACATTTGAGGGACTTAGGATCTAGCTTGCTACGATATTGCTGATTTATATGAACAAATGCCGTGCAACCGAATACTTTGAGTGGGATATGTGAGGCAAAACGAATATGTGGGTAGGCATGAAGTAGACTCTGAAATGGTGTTTGGAAATCTAGAACACGGGAAGTCATACGATTGATGAGATATGTGGCTGTCAACACTGCTTCTCTCCAAAAATGTTTAGGAACATTGGTGGCAAATATAAGAGAACGAACGACTTCCAAAAGATGCCTATTTTTCCTCTCCACTACTCCATTTTGTTGTGGAGTGTCTACATGAGCTAATATGTATGATATCCTAGCTATTTAGATATGACCCGAGCTGTGAGTGGAAGTATTTTCTCTCATTATCTGTTTTGAAAACTTGGATTTTTGTGCTTAATTGGGTTTGCATCATTAGGTTGAAGGTTTGAAAAATTTGGCCAATATCTTATTTTTCTTTCATTAGAAAAGGCCAAGTGAGTCTTGTATGATCATCAATGAAAGTAACAAATCACCTAGAACCAGAAATGTTAATGACACAAGAAGGTCCCCAAATATCGCTATGAATCATGTGAAATGGATGAGAAGACTTATAAGATTGCAAAGGGTACGAACTGCGAGTATATTTGGATAATTGACACACCTCACATTGAAGTTTTATTTAATCTTTAATGAACAAAGAATGTAGCAACCTTTTTAAGTACAAAAATTTGGATGACCTAACCTATTATGCCACAATCTTACATCACTCTCTTCTTTAGCACGAGATACTACACATGACATCTTTTTGTTTTTCCATTCTAAGGCATTAACTCGCAAAAAGTAGAGGCCCACATTCATCTCAGCACTACCAATTGTCATCCCCGAGTTCAAAACTTAAAATTCACATGAGTGTGGGAAAAATTTAGTAATGCAGCCTAAATCTTTGGTTAACTTGCTGATGGAGAGAAGATTATAGTTGAGATTGGGAATAAATAATACTAAATTCAGTGTTATATCTTTTGAAATAACCACTGATCCAACACCAGCCACCTTTGAGCAAGAACCATCATCAATTCAAACACTAGTGCCATTTTGATATGGATTGTACTCGTTGAACACCGTGATATCTCTGGTCATGTGATCGGATGCTCCTAAGTCTACAACCCAAGAGGTGATTTTCTCCTGTTTAGCGCTAAAGATATTTAGAGAATTATCTCGTTGAGCTATCGTTGATGTACTAACCCCTTCTGGATGGGTTGCCTTCTGAATTGATTCTTGTAGCAACTTTTTTAGCATCTCTAGCTGCTCTTTGTTGAAGGGACTCAAATCTACCGAAGCGATTGTTTTGGTTTGGACTACGTTGCTTTTGCTCTCTCGATTTTGAGTAGGATGTGAGGCTGACGACTTCTAATCATCTAGCCGACCATGAATTTTCTAGCATGTCTTTTGTGTGACCCGTCCGTTTGCAATGATCACACCATGGACAACCACCCCTCGTTGGTTGTTCGATTGAGTGCCTCGACTGTAGGATGGTTGAGATCCTCGAGCTATTAGAGTAGAATTTGCTGGATTAGTCTGGTTGTTTGAAGAACCAAGCATCACCTTTTGCCGAGTCTCTTCTCTCCTAACCTTAGCAAAAAACTTCTCGTACACTAGGTAGGGGCTTTATGCTCAGAATTCGTCCATGTACCTCATCAAGCTCTTGATTCAAGCCTAACAAAAATTTGTAGATGCGTTCTCGATCTTGAATCCGCTTGTACTGCTTGTTATCTTCAAGACAACTCCATATCATATCTTCCGGCATGTCAAGTTGCTACCAATGATGTATGAGTTGGTTAAAATAATAAGTGACAGAAGATTCCCCTTGCCTTAGGTCATGGAGAATGTCCTTGATCTCGAAGATGGCCGAGGTTTTATCTTTGTTTGAATAAGTTTCATGAACAACATCCCAAATCTCCTTTGCTGTCTTGTAGTACATGAAATTCTTCTATGTTTCGTTCGTCATTGAATTCAGCAGTCAGCTCATCACCATGTTATTTTCCACCTTCCATGTTCGATAATTTGGGCTTGTCTCCTCAAGTTGTACGGCAGCTCCAGTTAGGTAATCTTCTTTACCTTTTTCACAAACGAAAATCATGACAGAATAGGACCATTGATTGAAGTTGTGACCGGTAAGTTTATGATCGGTGATGAGAAGAGTTCCACTTTCGGATACATTGATAGGTTAGGTAACGTGAGGAGAGTTCTGAACTCTAGGGTCTTTGAGGTTTCACTCTCAATCTCACTTGCCATGATAGCTCTAGGGTATTTTGTCATGGTAGAAATACTCAAGAAATATGGTAGAAAAGAATGGTCCAGATCGAACTTTGATACCATGAAGAAATTTAGGAGAAAATTACTCTGAGTTTAATTCTCCAGAGAATATATAATTACATGAGGCATCTAGCTTTTTATAGCTTAGCTGCTGTTTAGCTAATTATTTGCGCTACTTACTGAAGCAAAAAACTCGATATACTAGCCATAAAACTGAAAACTGAAAACAAAATAACTACACTTTTACCGCTAACTAGAAAATCCGATTCTGATTTTCAACAGCTGCCAAATTATAAACTACATGTGGCAAGAGGCTTTGACTGAATAAATGAAGTTGGAAAAGGGTATGCCTTCCGGTAGGTTAAAAACTCAGAATCTTGGTCAAATAGCCACACATGAACGGTGGCAATAAAGGGTTCCTCAATCTCATGGGAAAATAAATATATCCTCCACGCTTGAAACCATTATTCATCAGCATCACCATGCATGGTAAATGCATAATTCGACAGTTTGTGAGAAAAGACTGCTTACAGAATCTACCAAATTGCTCAAATGAAAGGAAAAATAGAAAGATAAAAGGGGTCTCTCGAGTTAGAGGCAAATATGCCCCCAAATCTTAATCTTGCCCATTCATCATTTTCACATGTCCAAAGCCCATGAATTAACCGCATCCTGCCAAGGTTTGACTAACCTTATACGACTGTCAGGCTCTGAAAATGTTGTGCACCTGAACAGAACAATCATATGCATTTCTCACGAGGCCACGCTTCCCATGTATCATTTCCACCTTTGCCAATGCCATGAGCATCAGCGTCTTTGGTCAATAGATCTTTCTTTTCCTGCTCACTGGAAAAATTCCAAGGGGTTGCTGGATGAGTCTGGACACAATTATCACGATGAGAATTACCTGACTTGGTTTGACCACCTGAAGATGTGTGATGCGTTTCCTGTTGATGGCAAGTTGACTTAGGCTTGAGATCTTCTGGCCCATGAGAATAATATTTATCTATGCTGTGCTTCTTGGGCGGAGATCTGGACCTATATCTGCTCCTAGTCCTGGTCCTGTTTCTGCTCCTACCTCTGTTGTACTTCTTGGGTGGTGATCTAGACAAATATCTGCTCCTAGTCCTGCTCCTGCTTCTGCTTCTGACCCCGCTCTTGCTCCTGCTCCTGCTTCTATGACGGTGCAGCCGATGACTCCTGTAATCAGACGAGCAATTTCTCCTATCTCTAGATCCATGGGTTTCTTGGTAAGTATCTTTATGGTCCAAATGATCGTCTTTATGTTGACTTTCACTGGTACAGCCTTCAGCAGGCCAGGTTTCTGCTTCCTTCAGGTCATCCTTATGCCCCATAGGAGAGCCAGACATCAATTTCGATGCCGAAGAATGCCAAGATGGGGCCTTTTGGCTCGACTTGAGTTCTTCAATAACCCTACAGATTAACAGGAGGTTTCCCCCCAGCTACAGCTTAACAATAATCTTTGGCCAGTAAATCAATAGTAAACACAAATTAAGAGTGCAAAGTAACATTTTAAAGTAAGTGATCCTAATTTGTTATATTATATCCCAGGACTCACAAAATTACAAGAAATAATTAACCTTAGAGAATTCAGAAAGCACAAATTACCTTAGTGCCTAGGCAGGGTCCAGCGGCACAATAATCTCTACAAAACTCACACAGAGTTGGTCTAAAATCCACATTTTCTACTATGTGCGCATCTGATTCAAAAGCTGTCCTGTTTCTATAGGGCCAAATGTGGAGAAGTAACAGCTACTTAACATCTGATACAGCCTAAACGGATAGAAACTTCCTTTGCTTGTTCGCTATATCTGATTATATCAGTCGAAAACAATATGCATTACGAACAATTTACAAGTCATTTCAACATAAGGCACACTTTTGGTCATTCATTCTGCAGACACAAGAATATGTAATCCGTGGATGGATAGTGTAGACAGCAGACGTATCATGTTTCTCGGTGATCTTAGTTCCCTGTAAAGTTCTCAAGGATAAATATATGCTGCACAAGGCGGCAGATAATTTAGAGAAGTAAAAACTATCCTCCATGAGCTTTCCTTTTTTCTTTTAAACATGAGTGACCATAAGGAAAAATCTTTCAATGTGTGGAGAAACGGCAGTTGTTTGTTAAAAAAAAAAGAAAAAAAAAATGAATCTGATTCTTTTTTAGAATATCTGACAGCATGATGGAGATGACATTATATTACCTATCAGACTGGATTTCCTTAACTGCCTCCTCCTTGGAAATATCGTTTCCCCCTTTCAAGACATGGCTTATCCCATTGGCCTGTACCGCAGCTTGTAAAGCAACTGCTTTGATGCTCACTTCCATGGAAGCAGCTTGCTGCTGAGACCACAGCTGCCGACTCAATAGCGATTGTTCAAATTCATATTGCTGCCGAGCTATGGCATGCATGAACTGCAGAACAGGATCTGAAATAGATTGTGTCGCTGCACTTGTTGTCTCAGAAGTCTCGATCACTGATTTATTATCCATGTTCATTGGACAAATTGGTACTTGGAGCCTTTCCCAGAATCAAGTTCCTCAGTCAACCTGCAGTCCCCAAATAGAAATGTACTTAAGAAGCAGACCACATAAAACATCGTAGAACAACAAAGAATTTCCTCTTAGCTAGAAAACTTCGTATCCTTTTCAGGTCAGAAATCTTCAACAGTTAAATATTAAAAAAGGCAACTTATTCAGAAGAAATATATTTTGGATTCTCATTAGCATGCTTATTTGCACCGGCACTCTTCCTCCTTAACTCTATTGGCTGAGCATGGACAGCTTTACAAAATCTATTTCTAGACTATGAGGCACAGTTATCTCAAGCATCACATGGTGTCTACCGTGGCAATTAATGCAAATTTTGTGTTTTACCAACTTTAACGTATATTGTAAAAAAAAATTTCCCATAATCTGTAAATCAGCATAAAAGAATTGCTCTGTTGAATATTAGATTGGATGCCATGTTGCGGTAATTTGCTATTGATGCCAATTAATTGGTGATACTAGATTTTTATGTAAAAAATAGTAGGATTGGCAAATCCTAAGAACATGAAGGTTTGGATCAAGCAAAAGTGTAAAGCCCCACTACAAATCAGTAACAGCATAAAGCAATCGACTTTTCCATGATCTTATATATTTACATGCCAATATCTTGTAATTGATGATACCCCAATGCAAACAACACACTGTTAAAGGGTAGATTTCTTTCGAGCTGCAGGACATGCCACAGCAACAGCAAGTGGGATCATAGGATGAGCTCTCGAAAGAACAAGAACAAACATCATTCTTCCACCGCTCCCACCAAAAGAGAAAATTATATGATGGCAGAGGGAAGATTACTTTAGTATAATAAGGCAAATGATTTCCATTTCTCATCCCTATCCAGTCACAAAGAGAAGATAACAGCTACAGCAGTATATAAGTAGGCGTATGGTATGGAAGGATCAAGCGTGGAAAATCAGTCAAATTCATGTAGACTAGCAAAGACTGGATCCTGAATCGCTCCCAGCCCTTTCTTATTGACACTAAATGAGATGCTGTGAATTCTTGGACAAGCATCGAAACAAACCCTTCCTTCCCATCTAAACTGTCATTGTTCATACACGTTCTCTTCGACATTGGAGCAACACCCACGAGCAAGATCATGTTGCGACCTTCATAATGATCTGAACACGGGCATTGATTTGGTGCATTGTGACGTGAAAAAAAGAAAAAAAGAAGAAGAGATATCTTTCCACTTGCAGAGTCAAGATAGTGACACATACAATCTCTAATTTTGGAAACCACGTCCGTCCCATGCATTCGTTCAAGACTGCATATCAAAAGCCATATCAAAACATGATTTTGGCTCCGACCCTTATCCCAAGCGCCCAAATACCTAAAGAAAAGTTTCTGAAACCTACCCTTAGCATTCTCAACGTAACCCAAAACCGAATTATACATCACAGCAAACTCCTTGCCAAAGAGTTCGACAACGCCAAAGTTCCCTCTTTTCCACATTCTACTTCACGATCGGACGGAGAAGAAGAGAAAAAAACAAACAAAACCCAGAAAAGCTCACGTTTCAAGCCACCACGACGCGGGCTAATGCACGAGCATGCAACCAAACAGTTCAGCGACACCAAAGCTCCCTCCTTTCCACATTCTGCTTCACGATCGGACGAAGAAGAAGAGAAAAAAAGCAAACAAAACCTAGAAAAGCCCACGTTTCAAGCAACCACGACGCGGGCTAATGCACGAGCATGCAACCAAAGAGTTCAGCTAAAGAGTTCAGCAACACCAAAGCTCCCTCCTTTCCACATTCTACTTCATGATCGGACGAAGAAGAAGAGAAAAACCCAAACAAAACCCAGAAAAGCCCACTTTCAATCCGCCACGACGCGGGCTAATCCACAGGCATGCAACCAAACCGAGAAAACTCGTGAGTTTTTCTCGAATCGATCAGGCTTGTATATAAGAGATCACCGCGGCTAAACAAAAAACAGCGGGAAGGCGCTTCCTTTCCTGCTATTTGCTTCGCCATTCGTGGCCCTTTTTTCTTTTTTTTTTTGGCTTTCAAACTTCTTCATCGAAAGCAGCGAATGGCGCGGGTCATCGAAGGTATAAGAGAGTCGCGAATAATGCAGAACCTGAGATACAGCTTGGACGCCGTGGGGCAGCCATCGCCGCAGCTTCATCGTCGCGTCCTCTCTCTCTCTCTCTCGATCGAGTCTTCTTTCGTCGAGGAAGGAGAAGCAACAGGAGCAAAAATGGCGATGGAGCGTCGATCCTCTACGATGGCATTCACTCGAGGTGCGGTACATCTCACAGGGCAGGGGAAGATGACGGAATTTGTCCACGTCGTTTAGATTAATATATGACGTCGTCGTTAAATTTTAAGTTAATTTAGAGAAAATATCTAATAAAGACCCAAAATACATTCTTTTTCTCAAAAAAAGATTTGAAGTGGAGTTTATATCAAATAAAGATCAAAAATAATTATTTATTTTCAAAGAAGGACCTCACTTGCCGGTCGATGAACATATGCATTTCTGATGTATATTCCGATGGCTTGATCAGGGTATTTTTGTCCAAAAAAAAATTCTTTTTTCATTTTCGATTGCCCTACTCTTTTTATTTTTTGGTCAATGATTGTGTTGTTCATCATCTTCTTCGTCCCTTGTTTTTCTTGTTCTTGCCTAAATCATAAACACCAGACTTTGGAAAAGGCTAATAAGTGCAGATTGCTAATAAGGGCTGCCAAGGGCTCGATGTCCATCGTCGACAGTGGGTGAGGGTCGTTGAGCCCTCATTGGCTCAACCGTGGCCGGCAAGGGCCATCCAAATTGAGGCCCTACAAAGAGGTGCTCAAGGGGAGTGGTGGTGGGAGGAAGGGACGAAGAAGGCGACATGGGCGTCCCAGTTGTAGTCTTGGTAGAAGACAAGATTGTTGGTGGAGCGGTGGGCGGAGGCAAGGGAGGTCTGCCCTTGTGGCCATCAGTGAGGTCATCCCTCGCTAGACACTAATAAGGGTTGGCGATGGCCTACAAGCCTTCACCTGGAGCTAATGAGGGCTCGACAACCCTCGTTGACTATGGCTGAAGCCACCCTCGCCAGATTTGGCGAGGGTCGACTTGCAAGCCCTCGTCTGCAGCTAGCGAGGGCTGACGGTTCTCGCCTACTGTTAGCGATGGGGGTCGAGTACTCACTAGCCCCAGGTGAGGTCAACCCTCGCCGGCCCTTCCCAAGTCCCGTGTTCTTAATCTAGGCAAGAAGAAGATGAATGAGGGATGAAGAAGATTATGAACAACACTCCATTGACCAAAAAAAAAAAAAAAAAAAAAAACCGAACGAGACAATCAAAATGAAAATAGATTTTTTTTGGACAAAAATACCCCTGATCAAGCCACCAAAATATATATCGGAGAAGCATCCGTTTACTGGCCTATGAATGAGGTTCTTCTTTGAGATTAAATGACCACTATGAGTCATTATTTGAAATAGACTCCACTTCAGATCATTTTTTGAAAAAAGGAGTGCACTTTGGATATTTATTTGAGATTTTCCCATTCCTCTTAATTTAAAATATCATTTCTTAATTTTTAATTTTATTTAATATTATCTCTAAAATTTATATATATATATATATATATATATATATATAAGTTAGTTCTTGAATTATATTGATGCTGCACATTAAATTAAAAATTAAAAATTTTATTGAATAAATTAAAAATTCATGAATCGCATTATAAATTTGAACAAAAGTTGAGGAATTAATTCTGTCGTTATCTTAATAGCAAAATGCCATCTTGGACAGGGCTTTTGCTCATAATCGAATCAAACCCCGAATAGGAATTCGAGTTTCGCCTCCGCCATCTGGGGCTACGGTTTATATCTTCTTTAAGTGGGCCTATTATTGCAACTATGAAACAATCAACGTGACATTCGAGAGAACAAATAGGACATACAATTAATCCACTGATAGCTATAAAAGCGAGACAATTCCAAAAATATTTAAGAGCATTACATCTTAATTATAAAATAAAAGAAAAAAAGAAACTTATGAATCAACATTGGATGTCTTAGAAATACCTATCGAATATAATCACGCGAGGAACTTCCGGAGCAAAGCCCGCGTAGATTTTTCAAATCAATGAATCAATGGGGGCGTCATAAAATGAGCTGTGATTTTAATATGAGTCAAAATAGAATCTAGAACAAGGCAAAAAATAAGATGATAGTCGAAGATGTAGCATATTGATTGCATTTACTCTCCTAAATCATGCACTCGATAGCACTTTTAGGGCGCGTTTGCTAACCAATATGTTCCAGAGAACAATTTTTGACGATAAATGATTTTTTCTGTTTTTTTTTCGAGAACAATTTCTGACTAAAAGAATGCGTTTGGTAACTTACCAAAATTTCTATTCTCAAGATAAAAATACGTTCGGTAAACTTATTAGATTTTTATTTCTTTTTCAATTTTCTTTTTCTCTTTGGCTGGCAACCGGCCGAGTGACGTCCGGCGTGCTCGCCGAAGGTCAACCTGGCCTCGACGAGCCTCGGCCTCGCCCAAATTTGGTGAGGCCGAGCTCGCCTAGCCATCGGCGAGGCTTGGCCTCATCAGGCCACCGCCAGGCAATGCAATCCTAGAGGTGGTCCGGCGAGGCGAGCTTAGCCTTGCCAGATTTGGGCAAGGTCGAACTTGCCTAGCCTAGGCGAGGCCGACCCTCGCACGGTCACGGGCCAACGAGCCTCGTTGTGGCTCAGCGTCTCCAGGGGCCGGTGACGCTCTGGCAAGGTCGCCGACTCTTGTCCTGGCATCGGCCATGGCCAAGGCTGGCGATCGGCAAAAGAAAGAAGAAGAAGAAGAAAATAAAGAGAAGAAAAAGAAGAAAGAGAAAAAAATTATTCTAAAAATTATTTCTAGGAACAAAAACTATTTTTTTCCATTTTTTGTTTTTATTTCAAATTTATACTCGGGAACAAATAATAGATTTTTTGTTCCTGGAAATAAATTTTTTATCAAATATATTTCTATTTTTTTTATTCCTTGAAATAAAAGAATATAAATTTTTATTCCAGAGAAAAAAAATTGTTTTTAACAAACACGCCTTTAATGTCCATGAAAGAGCCGCACCGCACGGCACCTTCTCCTCTGTTCACCTTTTGTTTTGGCCGCGGAAACTTCGAGTTGGGCTGTTCACGCTGTAACTTCCGCTACTGGCGTTCATCGTCACTGGCGTCACCAATCAGAACTTCCTTCTGTGAGGTCAGCCGTTAACCGCGACCGAGGCTCTTCCTTGACAGGGTAATGGTTGAAACCCCCTGCTTTGCCCTGTTCTGGAGTAAGGCGCTGGGACATTTTTCTGCGATCCGTGCTTGTGTAGGGCCTTAATGAGTGGTTTCAGTTGATTGCGTGCGTTTCTGAGCGGTTCTTTCGGATCTGGATGCGAGTTTTGTGTCCTAAAATGGCCGCTATTCGCTCCTCAATTCACTGCACACCACGTGTTCGATAAAATGCTTCAAAGGCGTGACTGGGAAACGACACGCCATATTTTGATATCTGAAAGTTGGTTGGTTGACACAGATCGCTTGTTTCCAGTTGATTTGTTAAGCAGTTAGGGATGATTCCGGTTAGTAACAAATCTATCAAGGTACATTGCCGCAAATTTAGCAACAAAAAAATCTTTTAACCCAAGAAGTGCTCTCTAAAACCAAGTTAGAAAGTCTCCTATGTTAGGCTCACCAACCAACCTGGACTTTGATTCTTATTATTCCTACCGGATATCAAAACCGTAAGAATTGTTTCCAGCCATAAGTTTGCATATGACATAAGCGTGCCCCTTGACTAGTAAGGGAAAATCCCTTTACTGATCAAATAATTAGGGCTTTTTTGGCTTGTTCGTCAAGTTTTCAAGCAACTCTTTTAACGGCCGCCTAATCTCTAAACATGCTCGACAACTAAAAGCTGTCTAGGGGCTAGACAGCCGGAGGGAGCTTGCTTATAGAAAGAAGATAGGCCAGTAAAAAAAAAAAGACGCACAATGCTAATTGGATGATTACCATCATTCTAAGATTCTCTCGTTCCGTAGAAAGGGAGATATCCTCCCGCATCTAACTTAATTTTTAGCCAGTTCCAATAGGCTAGTGGTACGACTCCAAGTTAGTTCATACTTCATAGATTGATCTATTGTAATTGTAGTTTCCCAACCTTGCGTGAAATAAGGACTCGGAAGGAGCTGAACCATTTAGGGGCCGTCAGTCCATATTTGACATTACCTCTAAATCAATCTTTTCCCCAACATGCTTATCGAAAAGGTCGCGACAAGCTCAATGTGTCGGGCTCTTAAACAACCCTTAAGGAAGTATCTACAATAATATATTTGTATATCCTATAATTAATCGTGGCTTTTGCCAAGTTTGCAATTACTCATTGGAAAATGGTAGATTGAATCTATTCTAATTTTTAATTGTGTTAATGCTCCTCGCCATTGTCTCCTGGAAATCTAAGAAGCCCTCCAAGCAGCGGTGAGCTTGAAGACCTATGACCGTGCATAAACCCACAGATCGAGCATTCCCGATTCAAATTCTGTCACGATGTTTGGTGGAACGATGTTCGTGAACTGAGGTGGCGCCGCCAAGGTGGCCGCGCAGCGGAGAGGCAAAACGAAGAAAAAAATGAACAGAAGAAAGGGGGAAGAGAAAAGGAAAAAATAAAATAAAAAAATAAACAAGTGCCCTTAGTCCTGACGAGGAAAATGGCAACTAAAATGAGCACGTAAGTTGGTGAGATGAAAATGTGTAACTACGTGGGGTTGCCACATTGGCCTTCAATTTATCTCGAAACAGGAAAAATTGTCCAAAAAATCATAAAATTATTGTACTTTTATCAATTCAGTCATAAATTTTTTAATTTTATCAATTGTATCCTAAACATTTTTCAATTTTTTATCAATTGAGTCTATTTGACCAAATTTTGCTAGAATTTACTAACATGGACGCTAAAGCTAATGTGAATAATTTTTATTAAATTTTTAATATTTTTTTGAAATTTTAAATTATTTTATATATTTTTTTATTTTTTTTCTTTTTTTTTCTCTATCTTTAATTTCTTCCCCCCTTTTTTTTTTTTTTTTTTTTTTCCTTTGACAGGTCGCCCAACCTTCAATAACCAGCTAGAGGCCAGGACTGACGAGGTCACCCCTCACCAAATCTCAACAAGGGTGACCTCCCCTCAAGCCTGCAAGGTTGACCCTTGCCGGTCGTGGCCTCTGGTCGATCGTTGAAGGTTGGGTGACCAACAAAAGGAAGAAAAGGAGAGGGGGCCCGCAAGGCTGACCCTTGCCGGTCGTAGAGAGAGAGAGAGAGGAAAAGAAATTAAAAATTAAAAAATATTAAAAATAATAAATTTTGTCTATATTAATGTCGATCGTGTTACGTAAGACAATTGGTGTCCACATCAGCAAATTACAACAAAAATTAACCGGATGGATTCAATTGATAAAATGTTGAAATGTCTAAAACGCAATTATCAAAGTTGAAAGGTTTTGGGTTAAATTGGCAAAAGTGCAAAAAGTTTAGGACTTTTTAGATAATTTTCTTCTCGAAATGAGAAGGTGGGGATTATGAGAATTTATTGGATAGGCTTCCTACGATGGGCTCCTTGTGGGAAAAAAAAATACAAGTTTTAGAGGCTTATTTGAGATAAGATCTCCATATGACGAATATTTTGAGAAACGGCTACATTTTATAACCCTAATGGAAATTCTTCCAACTTTTCGGACTTAATTGAGTTAATACTATTAAAAATCTAAGACTAATCCTAGTTTGCCACATTTAACCCCCACATTAATTTTCATTTTCACAAAAAAAAAAAATCCAAAATTGACCCCTGACACAGTTATTCTATACTAATTTTTATCTCACAAAAAATCCCAAATTAAACTAATATATGAATTTTATGCCAAATTAATTTCTTCCCAAAAAATTTCAAAACCTATTACTCTATACTTAAAATTTACTATCCCTTAACATTCAATCAACACGTGTTGAATCTAATGTGTAGATTAATAAATTCGATGTGGGTATATGCATCAACACTCGAGGATCTTCCCCGCAGTCTTGTCATTATACTATCATGTCCATCATGTAATGGTCCCATATATATTGTCCATATTTGGATTAGAAGTACAAGTCTAGATATTTTTGTAAGGCAAAAATTAGTTTGGATAAATATGTCATGCTGTATTGGAGCTTTTTTGTGAGATAAAAAACAATTTAATATAAATGTACTTAAATGGTATTAACCCGACTTACTTAGGGTGCGTTTGGTAACACTTCTATTTAAAAATTGTTCTAGGGAACAGAAATAGAAAAAAAGTGTTTCTATTCCGAAGGACAATTTTGAACAAAAAACGCGTTTGTTTGGAAACTTGTTCCGGGAATAAAAAATGAAAACACGTTTGGTAAATTTGTATTCTTTTTTTATTTCTTTTAATTTTTTAATATTTTTAATATTTTTATTTTCTTTTTCTTTTTTTCTTCTTTTGGCCGATCGCCGCTCCGCCATGGTTGGCGACGACCGGCCGACGAGGGCCGGCGGCCTCGCCCGGCCACGATGAGGCTTGTTGGCCCCCGCGAGGCCGAGCCTCGCCATGGTTGGGCGGTCGCTCGGCCCGCCCCCTGGCGAGGCCGAGCGGCCGCTCGGCCTTGCCTAGGGCGGCCTCGCGCCCGACGAGGTCGCCGCCCTCTTTGGCCGGTCGTCGGCCATGGCCGAGGCCGGTGACCAAAGAAAAAAAAAAAGAAAGAAAGAAAAAAAAAAAAAAGAGAGAGAGAAAATGTGTTTCTAATTTTTGTTAAAACAAAAATAAGTTTTTTTTTTTTTGTTTTTGTTCCAAAAGTGTTAAAACAAAAATAGATTTGGACAAAAACGCAAAGAAACGCGTTTTACATTTTTTTTTTTTTGTTCCCCTAACAAAAAAAAAAAATTTGTTTAAAAATAGAAAAAAGAAGTAAAAACAAACAGGCCCTTACATATTATTCTTTTCTTTACTTTCACTTGCACGACAAATTTTATGACTTATCACCGGACTTTTTCCCTTATTCTTAAACCCACCAGAAAAACCGAGCGCCCTCGAGTCGAGCTCGCTCAACTCCACCGGTACCGAGTTCAGTTCATCCAGATCACACTCACTCTCTCTCTCTCTCGCCGTCTCCGATACTGCAGAAAGTCGCCGCCGGAGAAGCGAACCGGAAGATGTTCTCTCTCTAGGAGCAGAAGTCGTCTTCCGTCGCTAAACCTAGGTTCGTTTGCTCCCCGTCATCTTCACCCTCTCTGTGCTCGTATTTCTTCAATTGACTGAGCTAGGGCTTCGAATCGCATCCTCTGCTGTAATTTCGTTCTGTGACGATTCGATCGCCGTAATGTTTGCTCGATTCTGTCCTGTAGGCGCTTAATCCGATGACTATAATCGATCTTCCCACAGTAATTTTTTATTTTTCCGGATCTATTTGCGAAGTGGTTGTCGCGGATTGATGAAATTTTGATCTCCGGGCGGAGTTCAGTTCTAATGTCGAGTGTTGAGAATCGACCAAATTTTGGGTCGCCCTCAAAGTGCTTTTTTTGCTTGTGTGAGAGCTCGTCACACGTTGAGCTGACTTCGAAAATGCAAGCAAATCGAGGGCGCTTTGATTGTTCGAGGCGTTTCAGTTGCTTCTGCAGCTAAATTTTTCTCTTTCTCCCGCGTGTAGTCTGAGGGGTGTAAATATACTCTCTCTCTCCCGGAAAGCTGAGATCCCAAAGTCTGTTCAGTCATTTTGATTTTGTGCTGTAACCCATTCAAGGGATGTTAAGAGATATTTCTTTGAAGTATTTTGTATGCATCTATGTGTGCGCTTGTCTGTATGAATAGAAGGGCTAAGTTTAGCTGCTGCTCATTGGCGTTGTCCTAGTGGTGTTGGCCGTGGCAGACGGCGTTGAACCCGTGGCGGACAAGAGGAGTTGAGGTTGTCCACTGTGGATGAAAGGATTTTCTTTTTCTTTTTTTTGGGGGGGGTGGGTTGAGGGTTGAAGGGGATGCCGTCTTACAATGATAACGGGTCACAGGTACTCGGTACTCGTGATGGTTCAACAATGGTGGCAAGCGAGCCATGATGTGGCTTCTGGTGGTGGCGGCTGACTTGGGGAGGTGGCACCCGATGGAGTGAGAGGAGAGAGAAATTGAGGTTTTAGGCTTAAAGTTGGGTTTTTTTCTTTGTTGTGAAAAATTATATCATGTGATGGGGTGCACATGTCCTCATTCAGGAGCACCAATTAATGGATGTCACCAAGCAGGCAGCTGCTAATTTGAGCCCTAAATAGAAATTATTTGCAATGGATGTGAGCTTTGACACACAGCATGTGTTATATACCAATGGTTAGTTGATTGTATCGATGTAGGTTTCTTTGCATGTTAATTGTGAGTTGGTATGGATAAGCTATTGGAGTTTGGAAGGAAGGCTCTATTTTATGTGAGGGTCCTCTCTGGATATGAAGAACGGAGGATAAGATCTTTCAGACTGCAGGTCGAGAAGCACCTTCGACAGGTTGTTCGCCTCTTGTTTACTATTCATTATCTGCATTATTTTCCAGAAAATAAAATTTGAAGAATATCTCTTATAGGGTTTTTTACTTATATTGGAGAAAGACATCGGCTGTTCCAATCATTAATGAAGACCAATACTTGCACATAATATCAATGGATATTTCATTCATTTGTAGAATGGAACTATCCTTCACTATTGAAAAGATTTTGTATTCTAGTTTCAGTATTGTTACAACTCAAGAACCATGGTTGTGAATCGAATTTTCTCCTCTTCAGTCTCTCTAAAAGCTTATCCTTTCAGTTTCAGCTTTTGTCTATGCTCAGTACTGGAGTGATTTCCAACGAATTCTTCTCGGTGACATCTATCATCATCATCATCATAGTCAAACTTGGTATTTATTTGGGGAGTGCAAGCTACTTCCTTTCTTTTGACTCTGCAGTTTGCTCTTGCGTGTATTCACAGGACAAACGCGGTGGTTAGAATTCACCCTTTGCACTTTAATACTGAGTTTTTAAGTATCCAGAGTAGAATGTGGTCGATCAATCACCTGACTCAAGGCTCAAGAGCTTATAAACCTTTATTTGTGGTAGCACATGTAGATGTTGCATTTGTTCTTCTATTTAGTTCTGTTAGCTTTCTGTTGTCCTTTTAAAGTTTGAATAGAATTATCATCTCCACCCTCATAAAGTCAACTGCTTTCCTCTTTAGGAATTGTTTTTTACTGAGGGTAACTCCCCAAAATGGAGGAGTTATGTTTTGGAGCTGTGCCTCCCAAAACAAGAGCTGAGAAAGTATTTCATATTTCTTTCTTTGCTAGTGGTCTGATTTTCTCTTCATTCTCTGAATATATCTAGGCCCCACAATGCAGGATTTTGGGAAACCCTTGGACTGCACTGGAATACATCAGTCTATGATAAACAACCTTAAAAACTGAAAATTTTATTTTTAAAATGATTAAAGGTAGATTTTCAGGAAGCAAATGACATTATCAATTTTATTTGCATCCAAAAAAAGTCAAGTAATTTTCTCCTTATGGACTGCTGAATTTCTCCATAGTCCTTTTTCGGTTCTTCTTTTCTTTTCTTTTTGAGCTCTCTCGGGGGGTGAAGGAATGGTGCTGTCTCATACCATGCTGCCTGTAACTTGCATATTTTGTCTTGGTGGAGAGGATTGTCTTTAGTATGACAAAAATGATAGTTTACCTTATGATGAGCAAAATTACATCCGAAATGTATAGCCTTTATACCACATTCTTTAACATTTCTTCACAATTGAAATTCTGTTAGGGTCCTGTCAGGGAATTTCGGTGCCAATGCATCCATTTGTCATTATACTAGTCTGAATTTTGTTGGATGTTATCCTCTGCAGGCTCAAGAAAGGAAGGCAACCTTAAGAAAGGTCCCTGAGCAAGTTATTTTGTCTGAGGTTCGTCGAATGGTTGAAGAGATGCAAGCTTTAAATAAAAGGCTGGAAGAAACCGTAAGTTTTATCTTCTTTTTTCTGGAAGAGTATACTTGATTATTCGGAACTTGACTACACAGTTTTTATTTTTTAATCATATACAGGCAGTTTCTTGTTTTTCTGGGTCATTAATATATGCCACATTGAAGCTCTCAGGATTGTCGGAATTGAGTTGGTTACTTAAAAGTGAATATTAGTCTTTCCCCATTCAATTTCCTCGGGGGTATAACTTTCCCACTTCATGGGACAAAGGGTTCTTGTGATGTATAATGTAAGGATCATGTTCACTAACAGATATTGCTGGAAGGTTTGGCTTCTGCCATGCTGTGGACATGAATTTTACTTCTGCATGTCCTCTTTTGGCATCATATCAAATCGGTGTTCTTGGTACTAGCTTGTGTGTTTAAATTTCTTTATCTTGTTGGGTTGTCTATGAAATGAAGTAAATCTCTGTGTCCTAGTTAAATGTCTCAATATCCAATCATTTGTTAGTGTATCTCAAGTTTACATAATGACCTATGCAGGAGTCTGCCATTGAAGATTACTTCAAGCCAATTGACAAACAGGCTGAGGCAATCATGAAAATGCAGCTTGAGGGTGAGGAGAGGACAATGAAGGAGATGGTAAAAACCATGCAGAGACAAGCCTTGCTTGAGAGAGAGGACTTAGACAAATTGTCAAATGCGAAATGTGCTGATGTAGATCAACATAAGCAGATTCCAAGAAAAGAGGAGCAAACGAGAATGTGAACAGGTAATGGTATGTAGCAATTATCGGCGAAGTAATCACTATTCAAAGATTGAGGAAATTTTGTGGAGCTCAAGCGATTGTTTCTAGGCTTCTAGTTGGTTACTATATAAAACAAATTCATGCTTATGGCCAACACTTTGTATAACTATTAAACAGCTTTTCTTGTAATAATTGTACGAAGGGTACATCCTAAGTCCAAATTCCAGCAGCGGCTGCTGAATTCAGGGTGTCGTTTCTTCTCATGGTATAGTTGCTTGATTTCCAAGGATTCTTTTTAGTTGATACTTTTCCATTACATCATTATTCATCCCTTGCTACTCAGGATGTGCCGCACACGAGGCAAACGAGCATGATGCATCTGTGCACCTGAGTATGCCAAGTTCAAGAAGATGCGTTAATGGACTCCAGAAAAGGACGATACTTTCTAATAGTCACATGCTTGTCTTTTGAATGCACGCTTTAAAATGACTACAAAGGGACCGTCTTCACCTTCCAGCGTAGAGATTCTTTCCTACTAGTCATGTCTTTCGTTATTTAAGAATGATGCTAAGCACTTTATGTGGGCACTTTACACGAATCATTTGCCGAAAGGAGAGTCGAATCATATCAAGTGTTTCTGCAATTTTCTCTTCTTCCGTTTGGCAATCTGCAATCTCTCAATAAACATGCGCCGGAAACCTAACCTGGACCACCCGTTCTGAACTTGGCGATTCAATCTTGTTGTGCTAACCACGTATTGGAGAAAAAAAGATAAAAGGGGATCTTTCACGTCTATCTTCACCTTTAACTAAAAGCCACCGTTCCCGAAAGAAATTTCTCATTCTTTTCCACTATAAATTCCACAAGGAGGCAATGCCGCTTTTCTTTCTCCAGCAAAGTACAGTCATCTGAGGAACAGTCCAAAAACCCCACGTCCCCGTTGCTAGTTTAAGCATATAAAGTAGGAAATCCTCTTTGAGAAAAATGGTAACCCCTAACTTGTTCTTTTCGGCCCCATAGGACAGGTGTCTCCTCACATTGCTATCCCGATCAGAGCCCACCACTTTTCTCTTTTAGATCTATCCTGAAGATCTTGAATCTTTCCATCCCATGTACGCACGCACCAGATACGTTTGGTCTCTATTGTTTATCTGACTCGGTAACACTCATTAGGTTTAATGGGTGGTTAGACCCTGTATTCTCTTTAAGCTTCTTTGCTCTACCTGAAAGTGTGCATAAAAAGATGTGCTTTTTGACCTAAAGATGGGACGTGAATGGTTTGCGAAACTCACGGATCAGTATTCGCACTTTGTGGGAAACGTAGTGAACTTCAAATCGCGTGGAAAAAGACTTGCAAAAGTCATGTGTAGCGTGCTGCTTCTATATTTTCTCCATTTGAATCAAAATCGAGGATGGAAGTCCTATATCACACGGACAGAGTGGTTCGATCTACACGTCGATCTGACTTTATCGAACTGTCAAATTAGGCGAGACTTATGTCAGCCTATCGATTTTCTTTTCTTTGCCCATTTTCCTGAAACCCGAATTGAGGGAACAGAAAAGGAAGGACTTGATTTAGGATCGGACACACTGTGGTCAGCAATATAAATCAACGTGGAGGAGAAACAGCAATTCCCAGCATCACTTCGCTGAACTTAACATTTTCTTCCTTATGTGTTTAGTGGGTAGAGAGCACTTTTCTTAAAAGTCAATAAGTACTCGAATTGAGCAAAAACCCTGTGTTACCGACAGGTAATTTTTGCCTAGACTAAATCGCAAGATCACAAATGACGCGATGCTCATACGACTCCTTACAAAAGAACGCAAATCTTACGCAATTTTTACATTATGATGAAAATTAGTCCGCAACGCCATTAAAAGATTGAAATTTTTGGCTGGAGTTTTCCACCGGCCACGCTTGAGACTAAAACACAGAGAAAAGAGATATATCTTCCAAAGTCTAAGATCAACTTTGGAGACTATTAGATAAGGATTTTTTTTTTTTTTTTTTTTTGAGATTAAAATAGAAGATATTAAAATATCATGCATTGGTCCCACCCTAGGGACAGTGATAAGATATACAAATGGTTAACATCTAAGCAGCTCTATTTAATTAGAGTAATTGGGCTGAGTGATCATTTTCTAGCCAAATTGAGAATGTGTCAGATTGGTCCAGAGAAGGGAAAAAACATTAACTATGGGAGGATCTGTAATTATGCATGAAATACACATTAATTATTTTTCCAATTCAACAAGAAGTAGCATAATGGATGGGTTGGGGGGCTAGCTGTTGCTATTGCACATTATTTTATAGCTGAGAGTGGAAATAAATGTAGGTGGAAAAGAGACGTCAAAAAAGTTGAATTTTCAACTATTTTTATTCCCTTTGGAGATGCCACGTTCGGGGCTGCCAATAAAATTTTCCGCCTAATGACTATGACCTTTTCTCTCGGTTACCATTATGCTTAAAATCGAAAACTTATTCGGGCCATTAAACCTATCATGTCCTTTTGATTCTAGCCCTCGATTCGGATCACTAGATTTGCATTCCGTCTTCACGCTCTCTGAGAAGCGTTAGACTATATGCGCGCCCGTACTGCCTACACTAAATACTAATCGAGTGCTACTCTATTATCGAAAAGGCTTTTCTTTTTTCATTTTTCTATGGCTTTCTCTTCATCTTTAGCATTGGGAGAGGCCCTCATGTTGTGCTGCACTAAGAGGAATTATCGCTTTAATTAAGTGAAATCCCTGCCAAATGTCGAAAGAGCATTAGGAGCTTTTTGATTAGTTTACGATCGGTACAACACCAATTCCTGCTGCTCTCGTCATCCACAGCTGACAAAACCCACGGCCTCATGTTTCCCAAAGTCGGTCGTTTAATTTAATCTCCACCATTCTAGATTAACACCAATCAATCAGTGTTTCCTCGTCCTAGCGTTTAGAGAGAGAGAGAGAGAGAGAGAGAGAGAGAGTGGTGCTTCTGCGTCAATCGTTACGCGCTCGATGGGTAGGTCTGGCCCGGCACGAACCGTGATGCAAACGAGAGAGCTTTTTTTCTGTCCAGTGGGTCTCTCCTGTTGGTGGCTTCTAGGCTTCTAGTGGGTCAGCATCTCTCTCTAAACCCCTCCACTCGTCATTTTCTTTCTGGTTCTGCATCCATATTCTCCACCTCTCGGATCGCTTGGGAATTTTTGAAGCACACGATTAATTCGAAAAAAACTATCTGAAAAATTCTAAACTTACTGTACGACGACCAATTCAATCCCGTGTCATTTTAATTTGGCCAATTTAATTGTAGAACTTTTGAAGATTTGCCGATTTAAACATTTTGGCCAATTTTAGCATGAAATCGATGACATGGATGTTGGCTGTCTTACATGGTATAACCAATGTTAACGTGAATAATTCTTGTAATTTTTATAATCTTCTTTTTTTACAGCTCTTCTTTCTCAAAGGGCCAAGAGGGGAGTGAAAATTGTCCACGGGGTTTGCAACATCAAATTTTCGACTAATTTCTGCCAAAATGACTAAACAAATCATCAAAAACTTTTAGATTAATTTGACCAGATTGAAAAATTTATGACTAAATTGACAGTCATATATAATATGTTTAAAACGTTTTGGACAATTATCCCCAACTAATTTAGCTACGTGTCACTGTATCTTGTACGATGTGCATCAAGTAACTACCGGTACACGAGTAATAGGGGTAAGTGGTTCCCGGTTCCCAAAAACTTGGAATAGAGGATCGGTTCAGTTCTGGTCTAATGGAACCGGTCACTTATTTTTCGTCACTACTTTTTTTCCATTACCCTTTTTCCTGGTACTTGAAATCAGATCAAGATAGTATTTAGTTCATATTTTACTAATTTTTTCAGAACTAATAAAATAAAAAAGTATATTTAGTTGGTTCAGTCTGGTCTAAATCCAATTTCTCCTTGGAACTGAGAATTGGATCACTTGGACATCGATTCCACTTTTAGGAATCAAGAATTGGACCGACACTCCCGAAAATCGGACCAAACTGGTCTGGTTCGATCGGATTCGAATGGTTCCCAGTTTGGGCGGTCCATTTTTTTACAATCCTAACGAATAAGGTGATTCGAGCTCAAACACCAAATTTTAGAATGTGAACATAATTATGGCTCAACCTTGCACTTCTCTCGAATGTAGACGTTCACATTCATCAAAATCAATTGTTGCATGAAAAGTGTTTACATATATAATACTGAACTTGAGACAATCAACCTGTGTAAATGGGAATTTCGTACTCTTGAAGCACCAAATAAATCCAAGAAATTGTACATTTACCGTACTTAATTTTATATACCTAGAGAAAAGATGTTGGAGACAACCCACGTTGAGAAATAGGACCACTCGGATTGCCGGATGCATCTAGCCACCTAATCTTCTGGACCTTGTAGTTTGATTAACTTAGATCAAAGCATTATAAAGATCTCACCAACTGATCCCTACCGTTGATTTTGTGATGTTGCCTTTTATCATATGTGACTTGGGAACCACTAGGGCAGTTGTTTCTTTTTCAATTTTTGTGGATTTTGATTTTGATTTTTTTTTTTTTATGATATATAAAGTATGGAGAAAAACTTTCACTTGAAAATGATGGTTATTCCTAAAACGTGCAATTCAGTTAAAATAGAAAAAAAAATGTGATGAATCACAAATTTAAATAGAAAAAAACATCACGATCTTTGTATTTAAATAAAGGATGAAATCGATGCTTCAACAAAATTATTGTAATGGCCATTCGTATTCGAAATTTGTTGAGTGTGGAATCATCCTAGATTCTGCAATTTGTACAGCATTTGTGAATTCTTGAGTAGAATTGCATCTCCATTTAAAAAGAAAAATGAAATGATAAACATATTTTATCAATAGGAATGAGCGGACTCACTATTAATCATGAATGTGCAAACCCAATTTTAGTAGATTAAATGGATTAGCTCTCAATCAAGTTTAAAACTTAATGCTTACCTCTCAATTATATAATTTTTCTTGATCCAAGATCTCTCCAAATAAGCTTTCATTGTTGAGAGTAAATGGACAAAGTCCAACTTGGCTGGTGACCTGATTAGGTCTAACTTCATTGTCCCGTTTTCCAAGAACAATATGCAAAAATGGTATACATGTATACCAAACAATCGTAATCAAGTAATTACTAGATTGGGGAAACGGATGTTAGAAATATTCATTTTTTTTTTTTTGTCACAATACTCAAACAAGAAGAGAATAGTATCTCTCTCCATATGACATGATGAAGAACATTGTGCCTATCCATTGCATTAAAATAAGGTGAAATTCGTGGGTGGTCATGGCTGGCATCGCAGATTAGGTTCTTGTTCCTTCTCAAGACATGTTCTCTTTTGTCTCTACTCATTAATATATTTTATACGAAGCTTCATACAATTTAACCCAAGGAATCAATCATACTCTCTCTCTCTCTCTCTCTCTCTCTCTCTCTCTCTCTCTCTCACCTAAGTGGTGCATGTGTCACCTAATTTGTACAGAAATTTGGGGGTGCAGGCGAGTGAAATTAATAGTGAAATATGAACATTCATGGAAAAAAAAATAATACAACCATCTTATTGTCATTGCGAAACACAGAGAGAACTTGTAGAAAGCATATGCAAAGCTCAAAAGAAGATGGCAAATCACCAAAATTGTCGCTTTCGATTGTTACCAAGACTTTACCGTGGTATGTTATCTATTTCATCCAGCTATCAATTTACTTATCATCGTCATTACCATCAAAGAAACTAGAGATGGATGTCTACCATGCGATATTCCTTTTCGGATCATCACTATTTCCTCCCTCGCTTATAGGCAATGAAGACATTTTGATGATATTTATTATTGACGTTTCAAATTGAAAAGCTAAAAAACAAATGAAAAGTTGACAATGACAAAACACCAGATTATCCAAACATCAATGCTTCACATCGCATCACAATTCAAAATGTATAGAGCTGTAATTCTCTCTCTCTCTCTCTTTTTCTTGCGAAGTATCTTTGAATAATAAATTTAAATTGATAAAAAGTAATAAACAAATAAATTAATGAAAGAGTTGAAATTAAGCCATAAGCATTAGAAAATATTCGAGAAGACACATAGCCTCTTGCCTCAAAACTCATTTTGTGTGAGATACACTCGCTTTCTTTTTTACTTTTTCTTTCCAATCGGAGGTATATGAAAATCATCCAACAGGCCACATGACTCTTTTATTAGTCCCACACAGTTACCGAACATTATAAGTGATATAAATATAAATCTCCGCATATCTAAACTATACACAATGATATATAATCAATAACTGAAAAGTACACTGTCTTTTCTAGTTAAAGTCCATATTAATTATTTTGATTAAATATTATATTGCTGTAAAGCAATTAAAAGAATTATGCAATTAAAAAGTGGATCACATGAACACATGTAACTTGAATCGTTCTACACTTGAAAAAAAATAGATACACTTAATTGATCAATTTTTCCCTCTAAAATATTTTTAAAAAAATTTCATTAGTGCTTGAGGATCCAATTGTTAAAATATACATATACTCATTATATCGCCTTATATGTGATTAGGAATGTTTATATAAGTCGGCATATTTAATTCTATGGTGGATATTTTCAATGACTGTGAGCATCAATGAGAGCTAAAAAATAAAACTCCATTTTAAAGTTTCCGAAATAAAGTGCACCTATTCTTCATTAGTTAGATCTACCGCAATATTCTTTGTGAGAGAGTTTCTTTTCTATCATGCGAGACAATGTTGATTAAAGAAAATCACTCGACATGTTAAAATTAGATGTTACATATTTTTATATTAATCATATTTGGCTAAATTAAATCAATTCTAAGATGTCAAAAACATACTTAGTGCATTATGACTCGAGATTCAAGAGTGCCAACCACTCATCATTTACAAGTTTATTTAAACAGCAAATCATTACTTCCAACATTTGGTGTTTTGGGTGCCGTGAAATTCACTATTCAAGAATTTTTCTTGAATGGTCAATCAAACTTTTGACTTTAGCTTTGAAATTGAGATAAAAAAGAACAATAGTAAAATTTTATTTTTTGCGATTGATCCGGGTGTTTGAATGAAATATAGTCTTAAAAATCACCTACCATCTCCAATACCAAAAGAAAAGATTACGAATAATAAAAATAATTCACCTATCAAATCTATTCTAAAATGAGAACATAAGAAACAAAAAGTAAAAAAATATTATATAAATAAAATTATAATTTTCATATTTATAAAATATAGATAAAACGTACGAAGGATAAATAATCAAGAAGTCTATTACTTCAGGTAAAGTCAATATTAGTTATTCTCACTCAATATCATATCATTCTAAAGTGATTAAAAATTGGACCAAAAGAAAGCAATTAAAGATGGAATTGTTTGGGTCACATTAACAAATCTAACTTACTTATATCATTTCATGTTTGAAAGAATTAGATTTACTAAATTGATGGAATTTTCCTTGTAAGATCCATAAGTAATTTAGGGCTGTTTGAGGATCCAACAAATATATACCAATAATATATCATACTCATATATGAGTCAAGTTATCAAAAGATAGTCCAAATATCTCATTAAATAAGATTGGAAATGTCTAGAAAATCGGCACTTAAATTTTTATAGTGAATGCTTTCATTGATTATGAGCTTCCTTAAAAATATTGTATTTTAAAAGGTTGAAAATAAAGTGCAGTAATCAATCAATCACTAATTAGACTGACCACATCAATATTGTAAGAGTGAGTTTCTTTTATATTGAGCAAGTAAATGATTTATCAACCGCTTTATTTTATTTCAGACTTGCTAGCAGAAAATTCAACTTTTTTACCTGAAAAATTCTTCTAAATGACAAATAGTTTATCGATTCATAATTAGATGTTACATGTATATGCCACGTTTACTTAAATTAAATTGATGATAAGATGATACGCATACTTCACAAGACTCGGAGTTGAAAGCCAAATGGAAATCATTTTCAAGTTTATTTGCAAAGGCAAATCTGTACTCTCAACTCTTGGTTTTGGAGAATTTTAGTTGAAATCATCAAATGCAGAATTAAACTTTCAATAGCGAAAATTTAATTTTGTAATATCGATAATGATATTTGAAAACAAAAAAAAATTAAACACAACTTCGCTGATGATAACTATTTTGTTTACTAGTTTTTCTATTTTTTTTTTTTTTTTTTTGTTTCTAAGAACACATTTGGAATAGAAATTCATTTGGTAATGCAACTTTATTTTTGGATTTTGCTAGCATAATAGTCTTTGGGGTATTATGAGAATAACAATCTGTTGTGAGTCATAAATTCTTGAAAAAGTGAGTTTCATAACAATTTATAATTATTTATAATCTAATTTTTTGTGATCTAGAATAAACTTAAATTAAAAACTATCACACAATCATTTTTCTTCATTTTTCTATTTCCGAAATAAATTTTTAGTTTGAAAATAGATTTGTAATAGAAATGAGAAGTAGAAATTTTATACTTTTCTATTTTTGGAATAGATTAAGAAATAAAGACTCTTTTTATTGCTTGCATTTGCGTCGGCTGGCCACTTACCCACTATCGCCGCTGCCCATCACCAGTTAGTAGCTAGCCACTCGGTAAGGAGATATTTAAGAATGTTTATTAAATGAATTTTTGTTCCGAGAATAAAAAAATTATGTTATTATTAAACGCGTAGTTTTGCTCTGAAACTTTTTTAGAGAATAGAAATAGAAAAATCTATTTCTAGCCAGAAATTGGGCTTGAGTGAAATACGGTTTTTATTTGCGCCCAGTTAACCACAATACAGAGATGGCAAGAAAAAAATCTAAAAGAAAAAATGAGTGAGCGTTATAATTTTGACCAAGTAAAAAACGTGTTCAAATAAAATATTAGCACTCTTGGCCGCCCCTAAGTTACCA
This sequence comes from Eucalyptus cloeziana, assembly GCA_014182715.1. Taxonomy (NCBI): domain Eukaryota; kingdom Viridiplantae; phylum Streptophyta; class Magnoliopsida; order Myrtales; family Myrtaceae; genus Eucalyptus; species Eucalyptus cloeziana. The sequence goes on from CM024637.1 coordinate 27,201,768, forward strand.
ACTCCCATTCTGACAAAAAAAAGTTACCAACTCCTATGTTCATAATTAAAATAAAATGAACTTTGTGAAAATTCCTCAAAGTGACCACCTCATCCAAATTTCATAAAATAATAAATGCTTTGTTCGATTATTGCATGACGTTCAGAGCAATTTACTCGGAAAAATATGTAATTTCTCATTGCTATTAATCAAATAAATTGAGGAATATACAATAAATTAAGGTACTTTATTTTTGTTAACTTAGGTATATGATTAAAGGTTACGTCGATGACATATTTAATCATGAAATGTCGTGGGCTCTATGCCCTAATCTTCACTTGCTCACGGAGCTGATTTTTACGAAGAAGTGTCCCAGCATATATACCTTCCAAAGTTAAAAAAAAGACACAAAATAAAAAAGAGAAAAGGAACGCAGCAAGGACCGACGATTACGAATACAAATGGGGCCCAACCGTTCTTCAATTATATTCTATAATTGAGGGTAATGTATAATATGCTACTTACTAAAAATGTCAGAGAAAAATCTCCAAAAATCTTTTCTTGCAAAGGCAACTAGATGCGACTGACCAATACGAACCGTTCTAAAATATTTAGTATTCGCATGATCTTTGCCCCTTTTGAATTCGAAATTGAAACAAATTGCACAAGAAAAAAAAGTCAACAGACATAAATTGGATTAGACAGTAGGCATTTAATCAATCAACACAAGGGATCCAAAACCACTCCATTTTGTACGTATTTCGGATGATCTTTGCCCCCTTCGAATCCGAAACGTACACAAATTGCACGAGGAAGAAGTCAACGGACAGTAATCGAATTAGATAATAGGCGTTCAATCAATCACCAGAAGAGATCCGAAACCACTCCATTTTGTACGTTTCTCTCTTCTATTGTTTTTCCGCGAGTGTGTATAGAAGTGATTTGGTATTGGGTTTCGTCTAATAAACTAAAGCCTCCCCCCATGTTCCGTAGCATGACTTTTGGGGTTAAACGAAAGAGATCGATCGATCGATCCTCCCTTTTGGCGACGGTTCCGTAGCCGTCCAAACTCTCTTTGACGTGCTCTCATCAACATCCGAGCTGGGTATTCTCGATCGAGTTTTCTCCTTTTCTCTTTCCCCTTTCTTTTTTTGTCGGGGGTGGTGGTGTGTAGGGAGGGTCAATGTTCATCCGGTGAAACGAGGAAAGGAAAACCCTAATGTCTGAAATCGAAAGAAATGGGTCGGGAATCGAAACGTTACCACCCCCCCGGTGTTGACCTCCCGAAGGAAAAAAAAGAAAAGTTCCGAGGCTCGGACCAATCGCGGAATTCCACGGCCCCAAAACGAGGAGGTGGGCAGCATCGAGAGGACGACGCGTGTCCCCGGATAAGAGTCAAAGTCAAGAGGGTGCCTGCCCGCCCGCCCGCCCGCCCGCTACATGGTTTCGTGACGACATCCGATCTCATCGCATCGGAAAATCCGAGAGAAAAGATCGGAAATTCCCATCTAGGCAGAGGAGCTACGATGAGGTTCCCGGCCCCACGGCAAATTTCCCCCTCGACCGCTCCTCGTTCGTCCGAAATCCCATCTTGACTTTCTCGAAATTTTGTTCGGTCGATTCTTGAAATCACGGCCGGTGAGGGACCCGTCCTGGATCGGGCCGTGCGACCGGAGAGGCGGGCGTGGGATCGTGGATGGCGACATTGGGCTCGGCTCTTTCGAGGCCAGCCAGCCATGACATCGTGTCATCACATTCGACACCGCATAGGAAACTGTAAGGAAGATTAGTCGGACAGAGGGATTTGGAATTGTCATTAAGAAAAGAAGGGGGAAAAAGGAAAGAAAAATTTGGGTGGGGGGGAATTATAAGGAAGAATCCAAACGGGGCTGTCTTTGTTTCTTGCTCCTTTTCTTTGGTCGTTTTCTCTGCACCCGTTGCTTTCCTCGCTCCTCCTATCTCTCCCTAATAAGTGGTTTTTTCTTTCTTTCTTTCTTTCTTTTTTCCCCTTCTTCAAGAAATCCAAGAACAGGGAGAAAATATCAAAAAAATAAAAAATAAAAAATAAAAAAGGGGATGACAATCAAATCCATCTCTCTTATTTGTGAGATAAGAAAAGTCTATAGTCAACAATGGTATGTGCAGTTATATCGTTCTTTCCACGACCCCCATTGCGGGTTCCATTAAATACTAAAAAATCTTTAATTTATTAAGTTTTTTTTAAATTTTTTTTTTCCGCAGAATAAAAGAAGCTAAAATTCTATTCAGTGACATCGAAAAAGGGAGAAGAAAAAGATTAAATTAAAAAGCAGAGGGAAGCTGCACACTTCCTCCTTTTTTTTTTTGCTTCATATGCAACGCCACAACAAAGAGGTCACATTCATATGCACAGGAGAAAAACACTTCCTCTTCCTCTCCTCCTCCTCCTTCCTTCATTTCGACCTTCCCCTTTTTTTTTTTCTTTTTTTTTTTTTTCTCGAGGCCCATTTATTAGATACCTCTTAATGGTGTTCTCTCTCTTCCATTGGATTGTACAGATTCACAGCTGAATTACCCATCTCAATCTCTCTCCAGTTCTTGTTCTTGATTTTCTCCTCTTTTTATTTTCTCTTGGCTAATCTTCTGATTTTGATTGGACTAAAAGACATAAAAACTCTTCTGGGCTCGTGAGTTCTGCTCCCTTCCGCAGAAGTTCTTTTCTGGGTTTTTTCTTTTTTTTTCTTCTCTTCTGGCAGCGACACTTGCTGTGCCCAGTTGCATCTCTGCCACCAAAAGGCTTGAACAAAATCACTCGTATATATGTTTTTTGCACAAATTTGGAACTTTTTGGACCTTTTCTGAATAAATTTTGCGTTCCCACCTTTGTTTCCTCTCTCTCAATTTGGGTTGAACCGTTTTTTTTATTTTTATTTTTTGGCACTTGTGGGAAAAGAAAAAAAAGAACATGGGCAAGCAAGGGCCTTGCTACCATTGTGGAGTTACCAGTGAGTTTTTGTTTCTCCAATAATTCTTTGAGTTTTGTGCTTATAATTCCAGAAATGATTGAGTGGGTTCTTGTTCCTTTTCCTTTTGCTTCCTTCAATATATACTGAAACTTTTGCTGACCATGGATTAGATTTATAATTCTAACATAATTCCATCCAAGAGAGGAAGAGATAGATTACATGAAAATTGCAAAAACGAACTGCTATGGTATGTATTATGGGGTCTGTATCTGGCTTGAGAATCCGAGGTGGATTTTCGATTCTGAACTGGGTCGAGTTGGAAATTCCCAATGAATTGAATGACCTTCTTTGGTCTTCTCATTCATTCCTTGAATCTTGCAGTTCCCTTTGTGCTGTGACTGACTGGTGCGTGCCTTTTGACTCTGGCATGTTGCTAATGTCATCACTGCAAATTGAGTCTGGAGTCTTGTTGAGGGATGGGCTGTTGCATCGTTCTTGTTGATTTGTAGCTTCCCCAATCCTGTGAATTTGTGCTGAATCCGTGGAGTTGACAATGTCAACTGACCTCAACGATTCAATTGGGAAAAAATGTGCTAAAGGGGCAGCTTTGTTTCACAGCTTCCGCTTTGTGTTTGGTAACACTTTGCAAAACTTCTGTATAATGGGCCACATTCTCCAATTAATGGTCACCGAGTCATACCGTTCCAAAACTAGACTGCAAACGTCCTGCAACCAAATTACCCTTGGTGATTTCAAATTGCTTCAGATGCTGCACTGATGGGGCAGGATTTTGGCTCTCTCAATCTGCAGTTTGATTGTGTGAAATGCTCTGACCATCAAGAACCAGTTCATGCTACCTCCTTAACGCTCATTCAAACCTTACTATTTCATCTGTATTCAGGCACTTGAATACTTCCTTTGCATATTGAACTGATCACTAAAGTTAGAAATCACCTGGTCTGCAATCCATTTTTCTGCTCTCAGTAGCAATGGCAAGCATGCAAAGACCTGTGTCTATCTCAATCCTATGTATCTTTCGTAGGCACTTCGAAGTTCTGACCATGATGAGATTTCAGGAGTTGCTTTTCACTGTTGAACCTTCAAACTTAGCCTCTTCTGTGAAGTCCTCAAGAGCTATGTCATTCATTTTTAGTCTGTTGCACACTCTGCTTTGACACAAAAGTCATTTGATACATGATGATAATTATGCCATAAGAAATTAGTTTGTTTGACATGAAACCACATGTTTCATCTGGATTATCAATGCAGTGTGTGGTTTCTCTTGTACTTGTCATGCTGTCTTGCATGCTGATATTATCAGCTATAGTTACTTGACTACTGGTGCTAAACAAGACACATGAATGAAGAATTTGATGCTAATTGAGACAATGCCATGTGAAATTTTATTCTTTCTTTTCGACAGTAAGCTTGAAATTAGCATTTTGTCTCTTCGGAGCTTTCACTAACCCAACATCGAGCACATGAAAATACTGCTGGGCTTATGACAACTGAAGTTACCACTCGAAGCTCCTTTTTTTTTCTCTCTGTTCTCTGCTACGATTGATTTAGCTGTAACTTGCATGTGTATATCTTTTGCTTGTGTTTGCTAATTCTTGAACATTGCATCAGGCACCCCTCTTTGGCGCAATGGCCCTCCTGAGAAGCCAGTGCTGTGTAATGCATGCGGGTCTCGATGGAGGACAAAGGGTACACTGGCTAACTATACCCCTTTGCATGCACGGGCAGAACCTGGCGATTATGAGGATCATAGATTTGGCAGAGGGAAAAACATATCCATAAACATAAACAAGAACAAGGAAGTAAAAGTTCCCAAGAGAAAGCAGAACACAGACGATTTGGTTTTTGGAGGGATTGTGTCTGATTATAATCAAGGCTTCCAAAAGTTTATAGATGATGATACAAGTAATAGGTCCAGTTCTGGCTCAGCTATATCCAACTCTGATGCACAGTTTGGCAGTGCAGATGCTAGTGATTTGACAGGTTGGACATCGATTTCCTATTTATGTTAGTACGTTTTTCTAGTACTTCAAAACAAGAGAACTTGTTCTTCATTCTTCTGAAGAATCAAGCAGACATGGACAAGATAACACTTATAGTTATTACGTGTGGTACAAATGAGTCATTGGCAGGGGAGTCTCGTAGTCCTCTACTCAGGAGGAAGAGTAAAGAAATGTTGCCCAATACTATAAGTGAGAAATATCAAATGCTACTCTTTCACATTGGAAAGATTCAAGATAGATAATTAAGAGGGAAAATGAAAACAGATAGACTTGTGTACCTAAATCTATTCATACATTTGATTTTCGATAATTTAAAAAATTTCTTGAATGCTTACACAAATCAGAATCGTTTTTCTTTGCAAGAAGGGTGGGTTTATTCTCTACTACAATATCACAGACTACATGGTTTGTCATGAGTGCAATTTCTTTTTATCAGCGACAATTCTTATGGAAGAACTGCCTTCATTTTGGTAGAGAATATGTGGGTGGCTTCCCGCTGCTAATTTTATATGGTAATGTTGCTCCTTTGTTGCTGATTCTCTCCTCTCCCTTTGCTGCTCTGACAGGTCCGGCTCAATCGGTTGTGTGGGATTCGATGGTGCCTTCCCGGAAGAGGACGTGTGTGAATCGTCCGAAACCTTCTCCAGTTGAGAAACTTACGAGAGACTTGCACACAATATTACATGAACAGCAATCTTCATGCTTATCTGGTTCCTCAGAAGAGGATTTACTTTTGGAGAGTGAAATGCCAATGGGTTCTGTTGAGATAGGCCATGGAACTGTTCTCATCAGACATCCAAGTGCAATAGCTCGAGATGAGGAATCTGAAGCAAGCTCTCTCTCAGTTGATCGCAAGCATTATAAGAGAAGCGAGGCCTATTCTCGTCCTGCAGCTATCCCTCTATATAACAATGCAAGAATGGTGAGTTCTCCAAGTGCGAAACCTGGAATGGAGAGGAGTAAAAACTCTAGTGGACAAGGAATGAGAGTCGAACATCTTAGAAGGTAACTCTTCTTATTACTAGTGAAATTGCACCAAATATTGTAAAATAACAACTGCGTGATATCTCAATTAAAGATCTGAATATTGAGGCTACAGGCATCCCCAGTTAGAGAGTGGCCTAAGGATAGTTCAACGGCATGCTCAAATGGAACCATTTTGTGATCAGTGCTTCTTTTCTGCAAAGAATGTACATTTTATTAAAAGATGGCTTGTATCTATCGGTGGAAAAAAAAAGCTGCTGCTGTTTGCAGTAGAACTCTGCTCTCCTAGTGCAAGACAGATGGTCAATATGGCCCTTCTCTAATATCTCACTTATTGGTAATTACAGGGACATATCGCAGCACGAGAAACTGCAGGGTCTAGGAAATCATAATTCGCCACTATGTTACATAGATTTGAAAGTAAGTTGACTTATTTCCTTTAATCTTTTCATAGAAGTGAAGCTTGAACAAATTGATATTGCTTAAGTACCTGTTGTGATTATAGCGATGAGCATCCTAAGTTTAAGATTTTCTTCATGTTGATTGATGATTGTTCATTCACATTTTTCATAAGCATTCCAAATTCGTGCATTTACTCATTTAGTATATTTTTGCAAATAGAGCAACTTAGAAGATGTAAATTTGATATGACTGGGGAACTTCATGGATACAACTGAGTTTCTTTTTCTACCTCTAAATACTTTTTGATTCAATGATTCATGTCAACTATATACACGAACTACAAGATTTAGTCTTAGCTCAAGTTGTCCCTGATTCCCAGACACTTGTTTTTCCCCCATCCAGCATTGGTCTGCTCAATATGGTGATAGCCCCTCATTTTTTATTTCTCACAATTTGTGTAGGAAGTGCTAAACTTTGAGGAGTTCGCAAGACTCTTGAATGATGATGAACAACGACAACTTCTAAAGTACCTACCTACTGTTGATACCAGCCAACTTCCTGACAGGTTATTCTCCTTGTCACCCATATCTTCATGTGGTTTGATGGCAGACTTGGGAAAACATATTTCTCATGAGATGCTGGTAAAAATGTATTAGATTAGTTGCGCTGTCTGAGGCAGGCAGTCACTATGGTGTATGACATCTGCTTGCTTGTATGCTTCCCTGTGCAAATGCCTGGATAAATTGTTTTCATTAGGTTTGATACTCTTAATGCCTTGACATAGAAATTTCTTTTGTGCAGCCTCGAGTACTTGTTTGATACTCCTATCTTCAAGGAGAACTTATCTTCCTTCCAGAAGCTTCTCTCTGAAGGAGTCTTTGATCGCTCCTTTTTGGGGGAGAAAGCCGAAGATTATAAGACTCTGAGAAGGCTTGCACTTTCTAGTTCGATGAAATGCAAATGGGTGGAGTGCCTCCAGCAGCTCCAGGTACGTGAAAAGATTAGCATGTATCTTTTACCTATGAGTATTGACAATCCACTGCTTCTTTGCTTAGAATCTAATCATTGGATGCAGGACAGTAAAAATACCTCTGAAGAGTCCACTGTTGGCAGACCTCATGCCAATCTCGCTAGAAACTTAATAAACGGCAAGAGAGTACGTGACATCCAAAGTCAAAACTTCCCAGGTGAATCCTCATGTTTTTTCATGGATTGTGGAAAGAAATTGATCTCCTATTAACTTTCACTGTGGGTCAGAGCACACTAAATGCTGAATCATTCAATGTCTATGGATTTTAGGATGTAAGCAAGACAAACCAGATAAGAGCTTTTAAAAGTCAAAGAAGTATCCTAATTATCATAACATGCCATCTTACTTTTGCTGTCCTAAAACATGATACCAAAAGTTTTTGATGGCATAAATTGCTAATTGCTCATCCTAGCTAAATCTTGCTTTCAGTTTTTCCTCCTCTCTTTCATTGAAAGGTAGTAGGAGAGATTATGTCTGATAATTGGACTACTTTTAAACATATTCATGGTTGGAAAAAAAAAAAAAAAAAAAAAATCCTGTTATGGCGAAATTGAACTTTGTCCATGCTCTAAGAATGTCAAACAAACATGTTGTATGGAACCTTGTGACAATCTTATGGTCTTGAAATTAATAGTCTCATGCTTTGTATCTTTCAGAAGCAAAGATGATGATGAAAAGTCCAAAAGGGGGGGCTTGGAAGGGTAGCTGTGAAAACAAGGACCTCTTGGACAATGATGGCTCTTGCTTCAGTCCAAGAAGCCTCTTTGCCTTGCCTCCTGATAATAGCACTCTAATGCTGGATTCTTTCCCAGTCATAGATGAAAGTAATGATCAGGATCTTCTGGTCGATGTGCCATCTAATGGCTCCTTTGCTCAAGCAGAGCTCCTTCACCCAGCACTGAGTTTTGGCTCCCAACAGGCAAGTACTAGTAGTAGTTCAGGATACCCGAATGCTCTTCATCCCTGATAATCATTTTGTCAGGTGTTAGGCTTTAGTCTCTAGGGTTTATTTGGGCGTGCCATTGTGCCAAAGCGACGACAGGTCACTTGCATGGCTAACTAAGGAAAGTTTGTGAATGGGGTTTATGGATGCTCTTCTTAGCTTCAGCTTTTGAACTTGGAATCTTCTTGACATGAGTATAGGTGGGTTGTCTTTTTCTTTTTCATTTGTATAGGATGACGCACAGGATGTAATATAGCTCTCGATGCAGAAGAGATGGTCACTCACAGGGTTCTGTTGCAACTATTTTGTTTTTTTGTCACCCTTGGTTCATCAATTCTGCTTTTCAGTATAGCAAATTATGCCAATTGATGAAAAGAAGAGGAAGGCAATGAAGATGATGCTAGTGAGTTAACTTGAAATGAAAAGTCTGTTTTTTTAGTGGTATAAACACATGTTCCTCACTCAAATAACCTGTTTTAAGATCTCGTCGAAACAAGATATCGACATGATGAAACGTAACAAGGATAAGTAGAAAGTAGTGCCTGATGCGTATGGATGTGCATTGAGCCTAAAGACGATCCTGATGATTTTCTTGTGTGCCAATTCTGCTTCCTAGACTCTTTCCTGTCCACTGCCAAGGGCCAAGATTTGTAAATCACAGCAAAACTGATATAAGTGCTTGACTGCGCACTTCAAGGTCCAAGACGTGTAAAGGCTAGCTTGTCTTCAGGATGATACATTCACTTCTTGCGTTTGGTTAAGACGGGGCACATTACTTCCATGACTGTTAGACACCTAGTACATAATCATTGGAATCTCACGTGACTTCATGACTAGTTAACCATTCAGAAATGTATAGGTTACATACGCAGCATATAAGAATGTCTTCCGAATCGGAGAATGTCCTGGTCGTAGATATACCGCTATAGCTAACACCAAATACACATATTCCTATAGTCACACCTGCCCTTACTTTGTCTTCACTTCTTTGGCCTTCACCATGTAATAACCTTCATAGAGCAGATCCCCTTCCTCCCTGGTGAAATAGATGAAGAACCTCATTACGCTGAAACTCATATAAAACCATTTGGAATTGATCCCATCAACGCCTCCCCAACATGGGTATAAAGGTTAATCCTCAGCAGCTCCTCTAGTATCTGCACAGGCACAAGGACTCAAGTGTCAACTCATTAGCATTACCAGTGATTTGTACAGCTTGCAAATTTTTGACCCGAGGGAAGTCGTAAATCACGGTATGATAAGAAATGGATGCACTCCGCTTCAAAATCTTAAGAATGGGCCAACTGCTGGAGTCTTAAATTTTCAAGAATTAAAATTCATTGTAGGATGAGAAGCCTGGTGGTCATATGCAAGATGGTGTGGCCTTCATCATCCCTTCCGATTAAAAGTTCCTCCTCGATTTGCTTGATACTATTTTTTACAAGGCAAAGCTCCGCATTTTATCACTTATGAAACCATTCGAAGCAATCGTGCGAATCAAGATCTCCCTATCATGCAACTTTGCAGTATCAAGAATGTTGATCATCATGAGAAGCCTTTCCTTTTTTCGGGGGTCGAAGGGCAATATAATTAGCTTCCACAGTATCAAAAGGCAATATAATCAAGCAACAATTTGAAGGCCTCAACCTTGTTATGCTTAAGCGTCAAGTTGAACGCAGTATCCTTTAAGGCCGTGGTTTTTGCCATAGATTGCAGACAGTGCTCGAGCAATTTGATAACATTGGTATCCCAGAATGGCAGTGCAATAGAGCGGCATTCTCTTTGCTGGGCCCTTTAGAAGGCTGAGCTTCGCATTGATTGCTAATAGGGGTGAGCATGATCCAAGGTAGACCGGTCTACTCCCTAACCCAAAGACCAACCTACATAGTATTGGTTCATAATTTTTGAGATCGACGACAGATTCTATTGAGCCTAATGATTTTTTTATTTCATTTTTGTACTCCCTAAAATGGCAAACCTACAATTTCGAATTTTATCCATTGACAATATAGCGTTGTGTAACCAAACTATAAATATCAATATATATTCAACAAACTTAAAATAAGGCAAATCATGGAAATTTCACACTTGCTAAAAGCAAGAAACCATAAAAGCGACTAAGACCGCTTATAGAGATATGGGACAAGATGAAAAGTTCCTATAATTGTCTATCAGTAGTACTCATAACACCATATGCAAAGGCGTTATAAATATATAAAATATATTTTAGATATATTATATATAATATATACAGTCAGGGTTAATTCGGGTTGGATTAACTCAAAACTCTCAGGACCAAAAACCCATCCGCACAGTGCTAATCCAAGATTCTCAAGATCAAGGACTGACCTAGTCCCCTTAGGATTCGTACTAGGGCCGGCAGGGTTGGGCCGGTCCAGGGTCGGTTTAGGATTGACCCTAGACTGATGCTCACCCCTAATTGCTAAGAAGTCCTTCATGATCTCTGCCTGATCATTTGTAGGAGGCTGGTGGATATGACCGCCATTCTTGATTAAGTAAATGTAAAGAAAGATGGCTGCAAAGTCGCCGCTTCCCCTGCGAACGAACCAACTTGGCCTGCTGATATGGTGACATGTAAAGGAGTTTGGAGAAGAGATCTGCTTGATTTTCTGCAGCGAACTGTTTGGTGCAGCAGAGGGTAGAACAAATATGTTGGACTTGGATGCCTGGACTTCAGAGAGTGAACGAGTAGCATCTATCAATAAGAAGAGACACACCGCAAATTACCGATTCTTGGTTATATTTTTTCTAGGTGAGATGAGTGTAATTTTAGGTTGAGCCATTGTGTATAGAATCATTGAACCTCTAGGATCGTGACCACTTCAAAACATCTCGTTCAAGTATTTGGTTTGGTAATACTTAGCATCTAGTAAAAAATTAGCCATCTGCGTGATGCTTACAGAAGATACATAAGTTCATTTGGACAGTTAAAGTAAAAAAAAAAAGAAGAAAATTGTCCAAAAATTTCTAAATTTATTACATTTTTACCAATTCAGTCATAAATATTTTTAATTTTACCAATTGAGTCATCGACCTTTTCACAGTTTGCCGATTGAGTCCATTCAGTCAATTTTGGGTAGAAATCAGATGAGGATGCCAATTGTCTTACATGTTATGGCCGATACTGACGTAGACAATTTTTAATAATACATCAATATTTTTTATTTATTCAAGGGCACAAAGCCCTCGCCGGGCTTTGGGCAAGGCCATCACAGTCACCATGGCAGTGAACCCAGAGCTCGAGCTCGAGCTCGAGCTCTAGGTTCATGGCCAAGGGTGAGGTAGCCTTACTTGTGGCAGCGAGGTAGGGTGGTATGAAGCATCGACACTCTCTAAGAGCGCCGTATGTCGTGTTGGACACTTCGACATGTGTCCAATACTCTTGGACACTCTCGGACACTCTTCGACACTTGATTAACACGTGTCGGAAAATCCGATACCTGGTAAACTTTTCCGACACTCTCCGAAATTCGAGTCGAAATTCTGACATACGGGTTTTTGACAAGTGATTCCGATATGGAGGTCAATTTTAAAAATTCAATAAATGAGAAATCAATATATAGATATATAGATATAGATATATATATATATATATATATATATATATATCTGTGTGTGTGTGAAGAAATAAAACATAATAATAAAAATAATAAATGGAAAAAGAAGAAAAACCCAATCTTCTCTTCTCTTATCTTCTGACTTCCACTTCCCATGATACACAATTCACACCTTCAGTTTTTTTTCTCCTCTTCCAACATATCTAACATGCGAGTCCAGAATATGGATTGCTTGTTTTTTCTCCAAGTTTTATGAACTATTGAATTAGAGTTGAATTTGTCAAATTAAAATAACGAATGATATTAATAAATGGCGGATTAATATTTTTAGTGTAAATTTATTATAGGCTTTTTAAATTATTTATTTATATATGAATTTGATTCAAATTAATTTGATTGAAATAGTCATAAAAATGATAATTTATTATGTATATATAAAAATATATATTTAATATACAACGTGTCATAACGTGTCGGAATTTTTCATTTTTTGATAAACGACATGTCGTGTCGTGTCGCATGTCACGTGTCAGTGTCGGTGTTACTTAAAGGGTGAGGGCATTGACTGTCATTGGCCACAAATAAACAAAAAAGAAAAGAGGAAGGTAGCTGCAAACTTGAGATTTAGCGGCCACAGCTCAATTGCTTGAGCTTTCATGACCATGGCCATGAAACTAGAGCTTGTGGCAACTACAAACTTGAGCTTAAACAAAAAAAGAAAAGAAAAGAAAAGAAAAGAGGAAGGCAACTGCAAACTTGAGATTTGGCGGCCCCAGCTCAACTACTTGAGATTTCACGACCATGGCCATGAAACTAGAGCTCGTGGCAACTACAGGCTCGAGCTCTGGTTTCGTGGCCATGGCCGCTCGAACTCAAGCTCTAGGTTCGTGGCCATGGTGGTTGTGATGGCCTCGTATAGACCTGGCAAGATTGGAGAGAGAGAGAGAGAGTTAGTAATTTTTTTTTTAAATATTACTAAAAATCGTCCATGACAAAATTGAAAAAAATAAAATCAAATTGGTAAAAGTGTAATAAATTTAAGATTTTTTTGCTTAATTTTCTGAGTCGAGAGTTTGGTCTTCTCTATCACTCTTTGAGAGCATATTCTTGCCTTGGGCCAGATAAAGCGAAAAAGTAAAGCGAGTCCAGCAGATGGAATGTCCAGAAAAGAAAATAGTAAAAAGTACAAGTTCTATATTTCCAATGAGCTGAGGTTGGAACCATTGTTTCATTCGAGTGCCCCATTTTCGTTACATTTCGTACCTCAAGCGTAAAGTAAAGATGCTAAACTTTCCATTTACGCGCAAACTTGCTTACTTAAGTTGCGAATCTATATGGTTGATCATCCTTGTCCATCAATTAGAGATTAAAACACAAATGGACAAGAAGTTTCAGGAGGCAATATTGAACGATGACGTTGATGCGCTGCATACCTTACTCGTCCAAAATCCGATACTTTTGGACCGCGCAACCAAGGAGCCGTTCCCTAATACTCCTTTGCATGTAGCTGCGGCCGCTGGCAAAACCCAAGTCGCTGTGGAGCTGGCCACTTTAAGGCCCTCATTGGCTCGACGGCTGAACCCAGAGGGGTTCAGTCCGATGCACCTGGCTTTGCAGCATGAGCATTTTCAGACCGCGAGAGCTCTAGTGACCATTGACCCCGAGTTGATCCGCGTCAAAGGGAGAGAGAGGATCACTCTTTTGCATTACATTGCCGGAAGGGAAGGAGATGCTGAGCTGGAGCTCCTGGCCGACTTCCTTTGTGCTTGCAAGCGGTCCATCGAGGACATAACGAGCCGGTGCCAGACCGCGGTTCACATTGCTGTGAAGAGCTGCAATATCAAAGCATTCGAAGTTCTCCTTGGATGGATGAAGCGAGTGTATCTGACAGAGGTCTTGGACTGGAAGGATGAGGATGGCAACACGGTCTTGCATATTGCAGTGTCTACAAATCAGCTTCAGGTTTGCTTTCATAGTTTTTGGTAAAACCACTTAGGTATCGGGATGAAACAAATCGGCAAAATATCCAGAAACCAACCCATCAAGAGTCTAGGGTATTACGTTTTTCTTTATATTTGACAACAACAGATGGATTTCTTCTTCACATGTTACAGTTTTTCAGTATGTTCTCTTCGTACGCCTTGTAGGTCGTCAAGTTGCTTACCGAGGACCGTCCATTCCTTCTTAAAAACCGTCCCTTCTTGGGTTGCATGTACAAGGACCGCCTTGTGAAGGTGAATGCCAAGAACTTCCGTGGCAAGACAGCCCTGGACATCTCGCGGGAGGGCCACTGCGACAAAGATATTCAGGACACGTTAGGAACTGCTGGGACTTCGCTCACCCTATCGCAGTTTTTGAGCGGGAAATTAACTCTCTTTGAGAAATGCAGTAGGTACTTTGGAATCCGGGACGAACAGACTCGCAACATGATCCTTGTGGTGGCCACTTTAATTGCAACAGGCACTTACCAGGCTGCGCTTAGTCCTCCTGGAGGTTATTGGCAAGACGACTCTGATCCTGTCACCAATTCCACAAGCATTCATAAGGCTGGAAACATGATCTTGGGTGGCTCTAAGGTCTACTTCTTCACAGTTCTCAACAGTTTAGCCTTTTACACCTCCATCAGCACTATCTGGGCCGCAGCGATTGGGTTGCTGCCCGACACCTTCATTGTTTACTTGTCCGTGCTCATTCTCGGCTTGACCTTCTTCGTCTCCATCATAGTTGAATTCCCGAAGGCCAACAGGTTTGCAGGGACACTGATTTGGGCATTTTACGAGATCTTGTTGCTTGCGGTGCTGTTGCTCCCGATCCTGGTTTGGTTCGGCCACAAGGCAATTCAGAACAGGATGGATGCGACAAAGAGACGGGTTGGCAACTTCCTGGAATCGGAGCCTCGAAGACGCTGAGCGTATATATAATAGATTTACCCATCTGTCTATTGTTGAAAAATCACCGTTGTACTTCTCTTGCTGGTCCACATGAATTTGTCTATACTTCTATTCTCTTGTTAAGCATGTCGGGAATTGCTTCTGAAGGCGATGCTTTCGCATGTAATGATCTTCACCCTACAAACTTAACATAAAATCATCTTGCTTGAACTAGACTTGAGGTTTCCCCGGAAGAACCGTTTGTAAACAATTGGGCCAAAACAATAAAAAGGATAAAGCTCAAGCCCAAATTTCCCACTTAAGCCCATCTAATTGCATAGAAGTGTCACAAGATTAGCTCCTCATTTGTTACGTGTTTTTCCTCCAATACGTAATTATATCCAACATCAAATCCAGCCTGATCGGTATGAAGAATAGAAATTGATTAGAACAACATAGGAAATCCTCAAATACAAAATAATAGTCGAAATAATACTAATACATTACAAAATGTGAAAATACAATTTCATGGAATTTTTGGCATATTATTATCCCTTGCCACTTTATTGGCAATGGTTTTCCAAAGCGTAGAGAGAGAAGGGGGGGAGACCTCGAATTGGAGAGGAAGGAAGGCACAATCCAAATCTGAATGGGGACACGGACGGAGGAGGTGAGTTCGACGGGACGACCAGAGCAAATTGGACGGTCTGAGGACGGCGACGACAAGATGAGCGACGATCTGACCGGCAAGAGGACGGTGACAGCGTCGGAGTCAACAGTGGTAAGAAGGATGGATTCGGAGTCGACGGCAAGGATGGACAGGTTGTTCGGAGTTGACAGCGCTAGGGTTTGGTTGAAGCGTTGAGAGGAGAATGAGAAGAAACGCCCAAATAGAAAAGCCCGTGAACAAAGAAGGATTCCCAAATGGAGAAAAGAAAAAAAAAAATTCTATTTTTACCTTACCAAAAAAAAAAATTATTTCTATTTCAAAAACTGAGAAGTTAAAAATTTTAGTTTCTAATTTTTTCGATTTCTCTATTTCTGGAATTGAAATCTATTTCAGAAATAGAGAAATCAAATTGCGTTACCAAACGGATTTCTGTTCCAAACTTGTTCCAGGGAACAGAGAAATAGAGAAATCGAGAAACAATCATGCGCACCCTTAGTGATTCCGTGTGCTGATAAAAGTAAGGAAGACATCAAAACCATCGAACCATATACAATCGAAATACTTTGATTAGGTTCAGGGTTGTTCCATCAAGTTTGATTCGTAACTTTCAATCAGGAGGTTAATTGCATATAATCAAGACTTCAATTTTTTTTTCCTGAGCCTTTGGAATTGTATGGCGATTACCATGGCATTGCAATGATACCCTGTGTTACTTCGTAGCTGCAACTTTTCCAGAATACAATATGTCATTCGATCTACCATCGACTTCAGATGGTGATGCAACTCGATAAGTTTCGCTTCTGTATGTGGTCATTGTAGTTTTATTCAATCTTTTGTCGATAAAAAGTTCATTGTATAAACTCTCTTTGAGGGTTCGGATACAAATGGATGAATTGGAGACGCGAAAAAGCAAACTTTTTGAACTTGTTCGTCTTTGGAGATGGGGGCTTAGGACAATCATCAAGCTCAGGAATCTGTTCTATTCAGAGCCTACTGCAATCTCACCTTCACACCAAAGCTTGGTTGAACTCCTAGTGAGATTGAAGATCTGTCAACAGAAGCAATGTTCCCGGTGAATTAGTTTCGATCCATGTCACGTTGCAATGCCTGGCTTCCTGCAACTTATGGACTGATGATTCTCTTCATAGTTTAGCACCATATTCAGAAGGACGAAACTACGAGCAGATCAAATGCTAGCGGCGGATGAAATTGGTCAATGTTACATATGGTTTCCAGAAAATATGCTGGAGTACACCAAGTGCTGGTTGGTGTATAAATTCTAAACGAAATTGTCCACACTCTAATTGGTCCAGAACAGGTCAAGAGTCAAATTGTTGGGGGCAGTTGGATTCCTAAGTGCATATATGGTGACTTCTATCATATTGCCGGAAAGAAAGAGAATCCAGTGGATTTGGAACCTTTTGCTAACCTTCTCAACATGTATATTAATTAATGTTTTTTATGATCCCAAGAATGATATCCTTTTTACAGGGGTATATTATATGTCAAAGCATTGCCGGATTTGCACATTTGGAGGCTCCTTGTTTAACATGCATTGGGATTGGTTTCGGTCAAATCGAAGATAGTGATGTTCTCTATCAGCCTTCTCATTTTGTCGATCTTGAAATTTTGTATATCTGTATCCTCTTCTGGTGCATCAAATCCACCTAAATTACTGAATTGCATCAATACTTTCTATGAGAAACATATAAACCCATTCATGTTCTTGCACATATTGAGATCATCTCATTGCATCTGATCGATGCTCCTTTCTTGAGAATTCCCACCAAAATGGTGAATACTAATCTCTCTCTCTCTCTGAATTTTTCTATGACACGAACTGTTCTTTTTTTTTTCTTCAACTTTTGTTTGCAATTTCAGGCATCATGCTGCAAAGAGAAAGCAGTACTGATCTCGGTGTATGTGGAGAAGCCACAAAGGAGGAAGCTCAGTTCACCAAATCCGAGTCACCGCCCTCATCATCACCGCCATCACTACCACCACCACCGCCACCATCACCACCGCTGCCGCCACCACCACCTCCACCTTCATCACCCCAGTGGAGAAAGGAAAATTCAGAGCCAAGGTACTTTTTCTGGCAAAGGATACAATAGAAGGGCCGAACTTCTTCATTACTCCCAGCACCTCCGGGAATCTGCTCAACCAGCCGCTGAATCCACATCCCTACTCCCAGCACCTATCTCTACAAACAACCACCGAATTTCAGACAAAGTAAGGAATCCTGTCCTCATCTTGATTCATAAGTCGTTCGTGTTATTGGGAAAATTTTTATGGAAGATGCTTAATAACATTACGTATATGCTGAGTCCAGTTTGTGATCATGAAATTTGACTAAATCACGAGTTTGAGAAACCCTTACCACGCACAAAAGAGGAAAACAATTGTAGACACTTTTAGTATCAACCTTTCGATTGTTAGCTTTGCAATTATGTGAATGCACCTGAAGATGTGCATACCAGCAACAGCTGTGTACAGTATACTTGTCATTGTTTCCTGATCAGCTACTTTCTTAGACAGTCGCTGTCCAGAGAAAAAGAAGAGTGGAGATGGCTCCGTCTTGTCTTGGAAACTACAAAACCTCGATCAAAAGGTTCTTACAATCTTTGACAAGTTTCCAAGCGAAGAAAGACAGCAAGAAAGGAAAAAAGAACAGTAGGGGATCAACGGGCAATAAAGGGCAATCAGTTGCGAAAAGCCTGGAGGTAAAGTCAGCATGCTTTCTTGTGTCTTCTGTTAGAGGATATCACAATGGGGTAAGAGAAAAGGTTCTAATGCTCTGCTTCTCTCAGGAGCCAAAAAAATGGGCTTTTTGGGCAAATATGTTATCTGCGCTTCGGAAGCAGAGGGGAATCTCCATGGTGAGGAGGCTTTAATTGTGGAAACAAGAGTACTGAATTGCAAGAACAGTAAAATTCATCTCGGATATGAAGTTATGAGAGCATGTAATTTCAGATATTCGACATAGGACGGAAATTCTTTCTTGTGATTACTATTTTGTATGCCTGGTTCATTGAGAAATGCCGGTTTCTACTGTCTATCCAAAGTTTGAACGAGAATTTTCAGCTTACCGTCGGTAGTTGTGAAGAAAGCTCTTCACCATGCAAACCTGATTAATGCAAACATCTGTCTGCGAAAATACACAATGTGTTTCTTATGCTGTGCTCTTGATAGCTTTCAGTTTCATCATTAATGATTTGGTATTAGCATTAACTGAGAAGCCACAGATTCCTTGATCCACCTATAGCTTGAAAAAGAAAAACTTCTTGCCAATTCAACACATTTTTTCACAGCTCTCAACGCAGTCTAATGATCTAGATGTGCTCATCATCGTAGAAAGTAACTTGACGACATTGATGACATTTATAAGACAACAAAGAAAATGGAAGTAATGCACAGTCTGGACTGTTGCTCAAATTGCATATGCAAGTTTTTGGTCAACCAAGATGCGACAAGGAACAAGTTAAATGCGTTTTTATCTTTCACCCGGCAAAACTTATTGGATAATTGCCTCTTTGGAATGCGAAAGGGACACCGTTTTTGTTAGTCTCTTCTCTATCTAGTTTCTCTCATTCATACTACTATCTTGAAAAAGAGCCCGGGCGCATGCGGGTGATGAAAGGTGAAGAAGTTCTGAACACGTGAAGCATTCTGAATTATACCACATTGGGAAATTCATTCTAATAGTTAGCAGGATTAGAAAAATTTTGGAATGTGAGAGTTTTATGGGATTGTTTGATAATTATTTTGAAAATCTCAAATTATGATATATATTGTCATATCAAGACTTGATATATTATAATATTCAATTTCATAGAATTTCCCGATAGAATGTCCTTATTTTCCGCCTTCTCTTTATAGAACTGCGCATCTATTTGTTAGTCCAATAAATCTTCATGGAAAGAGCAAAGGGAAATGCAAAATAAAAATAAAAATAAAAATAAAAATAAAAATAGAGCCTTCATGCTAGAGAAAATATGAAGTGCCTCTCATGTGCCACCTGGCAAAAAAGAAGCTTTTAAGAGCGCAACACGTGTCATATATGGGCACGATTGTCAGGGCATCAAAAGCTCTTCTCTCTCCTCTCTCTCTCTATTCTCCCTCTTGCGGTGCACGCTCTCTGTCTCAACTGTTTTGAAGCAGAGGCGGAGGCCGCGCGGTGATTCATCGGACGAGCCACCGCCCCCTCACCCGACCGACGGACTCTGCGGTGACGGCGGAGGGTACTTTTCGAGGCGGAGGCGGAGCCGCGTGGTGAGAGCGAGGAGGCAGCGAAGAGCGAGAGAATTGGGTGAGACAGAGCGTAAGAGGAGAGAGGAGGGAGAGCGTGAAGAGGAGACAGAAGAGAGAGAAAAGCGTGCAGAGAGGAGAGAGGAAAAAGTGCACTGCAAGCGGGGAGAACAGAGAGAGAGGGAGAGGAGAGAAGAGAGAACGCGTCCAGAGAGAGGAGAGAGAGCAGAGAGGAGCTTTCAATGTCGTGATAATTGGGACCCACACGTGAGACGTGTCGTGCTCTTAAAAGTCTTCTTATTTAGCATGCTGAGCTACGTAATATTTTCTCTTCGTGGTGCTGATGAATCGATCGCCATTTGAGAAACTCGCCCTGGGAATTCCTGACGTAGATCCTGGTCCACTCGACAGGGTTGGCCTCCACTGTTGATTTTCCGGGTCCCACCAGGCTCCACGCGTGGGACCCACCAGATCAACCGCTGGCGTGTATCCAGTGGAGTAGACATGGGTTCAGACAAGTGCCGCCTCTTGCCCCTCAGCAATTCACGTTCGCCGGTCTAAACCATTAGCTTCCAACGTGGAAGCCATTTGTCTTCAGAACCAGACAACGTACGCAGAAGGCAATGGAAAAGGCGAAAGGAAACACTGTGAATTGCCAAGGAACTGGAAAAGTCCGAAACTTTGCGACTCCCACTCGCATTTTCGACCTCAATCTCGCGCTCGTGCTCAGGATGAAGCGTCCCTCTGCTTGTTCAGGATCGCCACGGCCTCTGGAAATCCTCTTCGTCACACTCAGTGAGTGCCCTCTCCAGAGGCTGTCTCTCTATTCGACCTCCCCCTGCTTTCTGTCTGTTTGTTTGTGGAGGAATCGTGGGGAAATTACCAAGAGCCGTGCGAATGCATCTGCTTAACGGAGCTTGATTCTGTGTTCAAGTTTTGATTTTTCTTACTGGGCAGAGGGATTTATTTTGTGGGTCGAAATCGTTCAGGTCTGTTCAGAGTTGCCGCGAGTGGAGATGGGTTTTGCGCTGCGCCTTCAATCATCAAAGAAACTCCGGGCTCGGAGGCGAGGCCCTTGTACTGGAAAGCCACGAATCCTACGCTGTCCCCTTCTCATCTTCAAGGTTCGGAAGCTATTTACAATTAGTAGATTTTGTCAAATCTTGGAAATGGTAGATTCTGATTAATCTTGCTCCTTGCGACTGCAAAAGGCTTACTCATAGTGCTTACATATCAATTTGTCTTCCAAGTTAAGCTTTTCTATTCTTTTTCTGTTAATCCATTTCGGAAGTTGAGATGATTTCTTCATTGGGTGAAGCGGTATAGTTTTTAGTTTCTTTTAAATTGTACTTTGACTTAAATCTCCATTATATACTTTTTGATCACATTTATTAAGATCAAACTCATGGTCTTTTTTATTTGGATGAACAGAAGGGATTCATGGAGGCTGGTTGTGTTGTTTTAGGACCATGACATGATTCGTGGAAATGAGAAACATTTGAATCAGCATGTGTTTTCTCTTGATAGACTCACGAAATGGTTGAGTTTAGATTGTGAAATTTTTTCTCTCTCAGCGAAGTTAATGATTTAAATTGGATAATGAATCCTAGTCTACCTTTACTGCTCAAGGTGGATATCTATCAGACTCAATGTCCGCAAAATTTTCAGCTGCAAAACAGTTTGTAAAGATTCTCAAGCTATGGTTTGGTTGTTTGAGTTCCCTTAACTGCCGCAGTTTGGTTGTTTGGGGCCTTGAATTGGTCCTAGACAATGTGAAGAGATTTTCTGAGGAAAACCTCAACTTTTTTATTTTTTTGGCTATCTTTGTTTATGATAAAATCAAAAGTTTACCAAGGCAAATGGTGTGTTCTTTCTCTTTTTCTCTTTCCACTGATAGATCTTACCCCCCTTCTCAGATTTGCCGGGTTTCACCAGAAGTGTTTACAGAACAGACCATGCTCTAATAACGCCAGAAAGTCAAGTATTCAGCCCTCTACCCAATTGGTAATTGTTAGATCTTATGCTTATGTGGGCAGGAATTGTCTTGTTGCTGAAGTTCTTGAAATACCTTTCTCAGGACTAACACATTGGCAGCATATTTAATAACGCCAGCAATGGGTTCACATTTTGTCATGTATCTAGCGAAAATGCAAGGTTTGCCTGCTTCTTTGGTATCAGCAGCTGCATGAAGCTCATGGTGTATGCATGGAATGTTATTGCTACCATTCACTGCACCTCCTATGCATTTTATACTAATCCGTCAAGTACACCCCAAGAAAAGGAAGAGAAAACCCTTAAGATCGAAGCAATCAAGAATCAATCAAACCGAGGGGGTCCTGATATTCGACAAGCTACCATCTATATCGAAAGACTACTGAAAGCTTCATGGATAGTGGAGACCATAAAAGACACTCAAAACAATGGTGATCAAGAATCAGTTCCTATGTCTCTCTTATCTGAGACAAATTCCAAAGCTGCATCTCTTTGTGGTTGTTTACTACATCATGTCTCTGCTATCTGGGCAGCTGGTCTGGTTGATACCATAGTTTGATGTCTTTTATTTCTCTATCTTAAGCTGTTCTATAAGGATTTTGCATCAGATTGAATTAGTGGTCTCTAAGTTAAGCATAAAATGGTGTATGTAGCTGCCACTTAAATGAACAATACACAGCCCTTTTGGGAAGTTACTACCTAACTTGGCATTAATGCCGCGGGGGGTATGTCTTTGTTATGAATGTTAGTTGAAACGATTCTCGTTAATTAAATAGCTCTAAGAATCGCTCAAATTTCACTCAAGTTGTGTCCCGTTCACAATCATATGGTATCACTTATGTGTTATGACTATGCTTTGTGCAGAAAATTCAAGATCAGGACTTCCTCCTAGTGACATAGAAAGGTTCATATGCTGTTCTTATTATTTTCATTATTATTCTCGGTTTAACTGCCCCAAGAAATATCTTTTCTGCTAGAGATTTGCAAAATTGAAATCTATTTTTATTTAAAAAAATTTGGTCAGTGAGAACTCAAGAGCTCAATTTTTGTTTAGGTTCCTATTCGTGGTGCAGGGTACGATCTCTCTCACTATGTCCAGCAACAGCCAACGGCTGATGGTATGATAATCGGAGCTTATATCTGTCAATTGATAACATGTATTTTGTTGGACTAAGACTATGTTATTGTGTCTTTGGAACTGAATTAATTGGTCATAGCTATTGTCAATTCTTTCCTAAGCTGCACATGCGGTGGTGTTGGAGTATGGAAACTCTCACTCATTTATTTTATGCTTGAGTTCATGCAGGTGAAGCTAAAAGAAAGTTTTAAATCTTTGATATTAACATACCAACTGACACACCTAATGGGAAGCCACAGGAAGTGTCAGTGTAAACTATTATTGTAGATTTGCTGCATGATAATGTTGTTGTACGAGTTATGAATGATCATCAAGTTATTAAGATACTTCAGCGCCATTCCTTTGAAGACCTTTGTGTTGTGGCCTGGATAGCAATCTTTTTTTAATAAAAAAATTAAGCAAATAGAGGGAGAAGATAGCTATCAATTGTTGAATCCAAAAACTCTTGAGTCTAGGTAAGGGTTTACCACTTCTTACCTTCCTACCGACAATGTCCAACATTGACTAAGTTAATTATGCATGTTAAGATATCTACTTTTTATGGTGTCTAATTACATTAACAATTTTGCATACATGAGAAGCACTATTTTATTGAAGCTGGGAGGAGTAGCTAAAGTTGCTTTTTTTGTGAGTAGTAATAATGTAAATAATATGGTCCTCAGTTCCAATGTTGATAACTATTCTCTTTTCTATCTGTTGATGTTGGTCTTTCAAGAGTCTTACCATGTGTTCTATCTTTAGGTTGATTCATATGCTTATCTCCCTCCAAATGTTGAACATTCTCTCAGTTCTGATGCCCCTGCTACTCTGGTGGTCTTTGAACGAAGGTTTGTTCCAGCCTCCACTAGATCTAGTAATCAACTATGAGCTTTTTCTTTAGAGAGAGATGATTCCCTTGCATATATAGTGCACCTTCAGTCATATATGAGGTCTGGTTCAGTTATTGATGTTTCGTATGGTTAAATGGCAAACAACAAATGCAGTTGTCTTAAATCTTGCCGATAGTCAGGACTGTCCCTTTGTTCCTAAAAAGTACTAACAGAAATTGTTTTTCCTCTTAGATATGCCTCTCTGGACAGTCATGTTGCTGAGGTGATTGTTGGCTCGACAGACAAGCAGCCACTTCTGGAAACTCCAGGAGAGGTTAGTCGGGAACAATATTCAGATATCATCTCTTCACAGCCCCTTATATTTTCCCAGAATTTTTGGAAGGGATGGTTTTGACTAACTTTGACTGCCAGATGTTAGCAATTTCTTGTCCAATTTGCTTGTTGTACTCATGGTGGATATTATTGTTTTCAACAAAGCTGCATCTCTTCCTTTCTTCTGGTGCCTCCAGGTTTTCAAACTTAGGAAGCTTCTTCCTACCTCCGTTGCTTATGACTTCAACATTCACGTAAGCCATGATAGTCTTTCTAAACTACTTTGTCAGCTTTGCATTCCTATCACTGTCAGCTTTGCATTCCTATCATACTGTCAGTACTTATTCTTAGTAATGCACCTAATAGCCAGCTGAAAAAATGTGATTTGACAAGGCAATTTCCAAGTGGTGGGGATGCATTTCTATCGAATTTTGTTTTGAAATATAGAGTGTAGCATACTTATCCCACGTTTCACACTTGGCCTAGAGCCTTGCTGGGGTGGCTTAGACCTGTTATTTCCCCACTTAAAGTGTATCTTTTGGATTTTTGCTTGAGCTGTTGTTCTTATTCATTCAAATATAATTAGGTGAACAATTGCCATCATCTACTTTTACTTGTTGCTACTCAAAAGAACTCAAAACAAAATTTGTTATCACTTTACATTTCAAAATTTTTCTTTGGTAATCCTGATGTTGTCGCATTTATTTTATTAAGCTAAAAAGCACAAGCCAAAAGCTGGGGGAGCAGCTGCTGCCTCTGGCTTCTTTTTCTAGCTTTTGCAAATTGGCTTTAAACTGGCTTTTGCTTGCAAACACATTAACAAAAATTGGAGGTCAGTACTGAAGGCTACCCTCCACCTTGGCCACCCAAAATTTAGAGGTCATAATCATTTGACATTTTCGCATTAGTTAAATATTTTAGAGATGATCTAACACTCATTTGCTCTGACCCGATGATTTATTCTTGAATACAGATCATGGATTTTCAACCTGGCGAATTCCTTTATGTCAAGGTATTTTTCCTTTTGGAAATTAAATTTGGTTGAGTACTAGAACATGATCCGTGCACTGCACAGGATGTAAAATCTGCTTGAAAATTTGTCTTTCAGAACAAAATATCATCACATTAAAGTTTGGCGGTGTGAGAATTTGTTCTAGAAGTTTAAACGATGAAAAGATGAAATTGTTTACATTTGCAAGTCAAAAAAATTCTCTTGATGTGAAGTTTAGTTTGATGATGAAGGCTTTAAGTGTGTGAACTACTACCTGTGAGTAAAAGAATAGTTGATTGCTCATGGGATAACTCATAGATGGATGAAGAGCAATGAGAGGAATCAAACTTGAGATCCAACTCTGATACCAACTTAATTGACTGTGGAGATAATTTGTTCTAAAAGTTCAAACTGTCAGAGAACCGCGTGTTTCTATTTTATTTCTTAGCTTCATTCTTTACGTTATCACATCTTATTAAGTTAAGCCAACTATTGGATTAGAGTAAATTGCAACTTGGAAAAGTTAGACAATTTTTCTAAAATGTGCATGACCAATTTCACATCATAATTGTCCAAATTTAGATTAGGATGATATCAAAATGTTGTAAAACACGTGATTACCTGTGAAAACAAATGGTTTATAATAGACGTATGTGGATAATACTCATGCTTAAAAGAGAAGCTTACAGTTAATGTAACAATTTTCCAATTTTAATTTGAGATCATACCTTAAACTAAGGAAAAGGCTTGACTTTCCACAAAAAAAAATCAATAAGGAAGTTAGGCCAATTATGTGATTCAAGTTTCAAAATTCAGAAAAAACTACTGGGACAAAAAAAACCCAAAGAGAGGGATTGAATTTCCAAAAGTATAATGCTGAAAACATATGTAGTTTGTGAATTGTAAGAGTGAGAAAAAGTGAATTATCCTATCTTAAAATACATTAAGGACACAAGGATGTCTCAACCATGTAATGATGGGCAACTGCCCTGATCAACAGTAGGAAAAGAAAAACAAGGAAGGAAAAAGTAGTATTAAGTATCCTCTACCAACTCTATAGCAGTTAGCTTGTCTTAATAAATATAGAATAATTGACTATAAAACGCACAAGTAGTACACCTTTTCAAGTCAGTCATTGTTGAAATACCCTGTTGGTTGACTTTAACTCTGTTGAATGGCAAGCTTTCTGCATGGGATTCACTGAACAGCCTCTTAGATTAATTGGATGTTCTAGCTATTCTGGTGCGCAGCTTACTAAGCACTGTAAGATTTCTTATTGCAGGAGGTCCACTACAATCAACATGGTTTGCTGCTTTTGGAGGGACAGGGCATTTATCGTTTGGGTGATAGCTGGTAAGACATTCACCCTGAAATTACTGCTGCGTGGTTGGAGATTTCTACTGAAGTCTTTTGAATAACCTAATAGTAGGATCTTTTTTCCTTGCTATTGTTCTCCTTACTCGTGAAACATAGTACTAATCTTAACCTGATTGATTCCTGATAGGTACCCAGTTCAAGCAGGCGATGTCATTTGGATGGCACCGTTTGTGCCTCAATGGTACGAATAGAAGGAGCAATTAATACCGTTCTTCTACCATCCGTGGATTACTTAGTTGACTCTTATTGTACTTTGTGTGAGCTTTGTTTCTCAGAGGAATTAACTCCTTTGGTTTTTATATGACAGGTATGCTGCGCTTGGTAAAACCAGGAGTCGGTATCTTCTGTACAAAGATGTCAACAGAAATCCTCTTTAGGTGCATCATTATCGTGGCATTGAATTCTCGCGTGTGCGAGACTAGAGATGTGCTATTTATGAAGCAATGGATTAGTCCATCAGTATGCTATTCTTGTGGTGGTACAGCTCTAATCAATTGTATGTTATGCATCTTTGTGTGCAAATCAAGTTCTGTTGGCATTGTCCTTGCACAGTAGCAGTCAGCATATCAGAACTCTTATGGATCCAATGGAAGTGGGTAAGTTGCAAAAATATTTCTTAATGTTAAGTTGAATTAATTGTCAGATAATCAATGACTCTGAAGAATGGTCTTCTCATGTGTAATGCAAGGCTAGTCAGACCGAGCAAGGCTACTGCCGAGTTTCACTACTGATGACATATCTCAACTGTGAAATGATCCCATAAGGGAAAACATACTCCCGTTGCTGGCTGACTAATGTAAACACAGGGCGTAGACATAGACCTTAAGGCACATCTGCCTGTGCTGACAATATTACCATGCTCAATCTTTCTTCAAGCAACTTACCAGGCTGCTAATGATTGTCTGGAAATAACCTAGTGGATCATAATATTTTAAATACTGCGCTTTCCACAAAATTCTGTTCTTACTGAATTACAAAAGCTAAAAACTTACAAGAGTTTTTTACCAAGCATTCGCTGAAGAGTGCTTCAGCCGAAATATGCATTGCTGAATGCATTCGGAAGTACTCAGGCACTGTGTGAAACTAAGAGCATGCGATCGAGTGTGATCTGCTACTTTTCGGGCGTGAACTTTCGGCTTGCGGGGGTGGTCCTCACCTGATTTTAAGGGAAAGATTCTTGCACAACTGAGGGTTCAGTGGTTTCATGAATCTTCTAATGAAGCAGCTGGGGGAATTTCTGAGTATCTTTTCAGTGAAAGTTGATTATCTCCATGACAACCAATGCTCAGCTTGCCCATTGCCAAAACCCTAGCATCCCACCGTCATTTTGTGGATTATCATAACTTATGGTTTAAAAACCTCCACGTGAAGCTTGAAACCCACCTTTAAAATTGAATCAAATGGAGACCCCACGATGAGAGAGAGAGAGAGAGAAAGAGAGAGAGCATCACTTCCCACCACTACCACCACTGACTCTTTTCCTATCACCACTCTTTTTCCCGCAATTTCCCCCCCTCATTCTCTGGTCAGATGATGCCTCATGCCCCTCCAAATCACACACGACCTTGCCTAAATGGGAATATTATGTATCATAAACATTTTTCTTAGGTCTGCTTTTCTCTTGCAAAGTTTGCTTTCTTTTCATTCCTGAAGACACCAACTTTTTCTAAAGTGATCATTAGTGGCACATTGAAGATTTCCCTGGAAAAAATTTCTCTCCTCTGGAGGCTTTCTTCTTTAGTCATGACAAATTCCCTTCTTATTGGGGTTCCTCTTGATTAGCTCTACGACTAATGTTGAAACACATTAATGCTTGGGAAGCAATATTCTTGCAAACCTATTATTGTTTTTGCGTTAAAGATAAGCACCTGGTACTCTAATTGACCATATCTCATTCTGTACGGCTCTCACTTTTCCTAGAAAGCGTGTTTCTTCATTGGAAGTATTTCCTTTTGATCAGGTCATATGTTTTTCCTGGAGAGAGTGTTTCTTCATTCTCCTGTTGTTATTGCTCCCAGAATTAGTATTATCTTTGTCCTAAGATTTTGCCTCAAATTTATAATGTTCTCATTTCAAAGGAGTTTAATTACTAGTTTTGACATGATAAATAGGGAAAAAAAAATCCTAAATATAGATCAAACCTTTTGTTTTAGACATGAGAGTTGCACGTACATGCTTTGCTAGTTGGCTAACTTCTGTAATAACACAGCTTACTACTGATTAATTAGGTCTGACTTTATCTGCAGTGGATGGATTTGCATATTTTTAAACAAAGTGGTGTCGCATTCGCAAGCTCAGAAAGTTAAGTGTAAAGGGCGCAAGATCTAATCGCCTTGTTTTTTGCCCTGCTCATTAGCAAGGCCTTTTTGGTTAAAAAGCTTCTGAAGCTAGCAGATGGTTGGTTCATCCGGAGTATGCAAAGCACAAACCAATGCTTTTCACGCTAGATGTAGCTTTCTTTGTCCTAACAGTGTCCTAATAACGCATGGATAGGTCATTTTTCGTGGGTGCTACTATAAATGCAAGGTGTGAATCAGTAGATCTCGCGATCCATAGTGTCGCATGGCAAATCCAACCGTAAGTCAATGTCTATCTTATTCTGTTGGTAAGAAAGGCTATCTTTTCCTTGATGGCAGACCATCTTAGATAATATATATTTGTTCCATGGAAACTTCACCGCGTGATTTTGGAAAAGCGCCTCGGTGGATGAGAGGGCATTTTCCGAAGTTCTCTTTTTGTTTCAAGTGATTTCATGCCTTGAATTTGTCATGGAACTACCTATGCTTATCACTTGTCTTCATATGGTCGCATTATATTAATGGTTTTCCTACTGTGACTACCCTTCATTTTTTTCATTCTAACATTCGTTGGTTTATGATCTTTTCTTTGTTTTGGTGGGTGTATTTGATCTTAATGAAGGAGTGGCGGATTGATTTGCAGAGAAAAAAAAAAGCTAAGAGAATATATAGCACTCTAATTTTCTTCTGTTTTTGATGCCAAAGTCCATTAGCATTCTGAGAGTTCAGGAATTCAAAATGCATAGAGATTGGCATCTAAAATAGCTAAAGAGGAATTCCTTTTTAAGTGCTCGAATAAGCGGCTTCGTCAATTTAAAGAAAATAATCATATTGCCCCTTCAACAATGGAGAATTCTGAATGCTGTCACTATAAGATCCAAAAGAAAAAGGAAAATCCAATTTGAATGCATCATCTTGTTAGTAATTAAGCCGAATTCATAAATGTCCTATATACATGCATGTTTTTACGTCTAGTTTAATGTTTTGTAAATTCTTAAGAATCTATCTCCTTAAAATACTGGACATATTTATGAGTCATTTAAGAGTGAGAGTTGTGTAACAAGCTTATTTAAAGGCACGTCTTGTGGTCATTTATGATCAAGGGAAATGAAAAGAAAGCCTATTTGTCTTATTCTCTTCCTTGAGTTGTGAGTGTTTTCACCTCAAATTATCCTATCACATCTGTACATTTATATAGACAAACAATTTATTACCGATTAATTTTGAGCCCATCATATTCATGGTGATTTCCATCACCACAAAAAACAAAGCCAAAAAGCCCGTTACATAGCATTTGGAATGTGATCATGGAGCACTTAACAATCTAACTTTCTGCTCCTTTCGCACCATAAAATTAGGCTTTTGCTTATAATAACGGCATGAGCAATGAGGCTGGGATCTATGCCCCATAAGTGCTGCCATTCTCGTAATCACACAATGATCAAAAAATTGAGGCACATGTGATGAGTCACCCACATGATTAATCAGCAAATGCATAATCTGTTTGGTTTGATGCCTGTATGGCCCCTGAAACATGAGTCACTTTCCCTTGAAAGCCTAGTCTAAAGGCTAAAAAGGGACCTGTTTAGGGCTAATGAATAGAAAATTCATGACTTTGGAAATCGATAAAGTAGTAAGAACAAGATTGGCTATCGCAGTTCAAGATATGCATCCTTTCTTGCAGGCTTTGAATAAAACTTCTAAGATTGATCATTGTTGGATCTTGCACCTAACATAAAAAGGTTTGGATGCTGTCGAATAATAAATTGTGTAAGTTCTTATGTGTTCATACACTGTTGAATGCATTTCGAAAGCATATTCTTGATGATTATCATGGATCAACTGAAGGGTTTTGCTAATTTAACTCCATGCTCCATTTCTATCACACTAGCGAATCTTTATATCGAGCATAAACTATATTTCTATGTAATTATACCGACTCAAGGAGAAAGGAAAAACCATGATTTGGCTTAATATAATTAATTTAAGGCTTTTGTCCAAATATAGACTATGACCCACTTAATCCAAGGAATCTGTGTAATGCGGAATAAGTTTGTAAATAAAGATTACCTGGCGTGAATTCCACCCTCGCTTCTCTCTCCACCCAACAAAGAAAAGGAAAAGGGGCACTTTGTTCCATCAGAGATGACTTTGCTTCTCTTCTTTATTTCACCATTTTAATCAGCAAAATTGTCTCTTCTGATAACAAAACAAAACACTTTTTAGTATGACCTCTAATGCAAAACAGATAATGTGGCAACAACTAGCAAGAGGGAGAGGTGAGGGATGAGGTCAATGAAAAGTTCAAATGACTCACTATAAAGAAAAGGGGAAAAACAAATTGGCTCCCACTGCTTACTTCCAACTACACCTGTGAGTGCAAACTTAACCACCAATTGAATAGAAAAGCAATAAAAGAAATTCCACTCTTGTTTTTATGTTCATGTGTATGCGATCTCGCTAAGGCGGGAGATATGATTAAAAACTCCAATCCAAATGGGGACAAACACACATAGCCCCATTGTCAATCAGATATTGAGTTGTCTTTGTTGGTTACCCTAGAAAAGCAATGCTGTAGTTAACTCAAGTCCAATGGGTTAATTAGTGTTTCTGGACTTTTCGAAGATCAGGATACGCATGGACCAGCCGACATTTTTATTTGACCAATGGCAAGGCAAGAGGGAAGAAAAATAGCCAAAAATCAAGGCAAGTTGAGGAAGCACTTAAGTGTCGCTAAGTCGGCCAGTCCTTTCATTTTATGTGCTTTGTTTGGATAGGGATAAGAAAAGACATCCGACAAGGAGATGTTAACTTCCACGGTTTTATATTATTTTGAGGTCCTAATTCTTACACCTATTTTTGCTCTCTCGAACCAGGTTTTTCCTGGGAATGATGTCACATATCACCAAAATATCCACTGAAATTATGTAAATGGATCACATGTATTGCTGAATCTTACTTTACCTCTAACCAGAAATATGAATGAATGTGGAGAAAAGCTATCTGTAGAGAATACAATGAACCATGTGAACAAATTATCTTTTAAATTTGCCCTTTACATTTTTTTTCCAAAATTGCTTCCAGGAAGACAACTGGAAGCTGTCATTAGAGATCAAAGCACGTAATTATAGGTATCAAAAAAGTATGAGATTTGATTGGTTCTAAATTCCGTGCTCCGATGTTTATCTTGAATAATTAAAATTCATTAGATGCCACGATTTCACTTGAAACCATCATGACATTCATTTGTTACACTCAATCAAGCATGACCGTCACAATCAAGAAAGCTCCTCGAGTGGTTATCATTGATAGCACACCCTCAGGCCTCCACTGTATGTCAAAAATAGAAACTAACAAAGTAAGGATTATTTATGCATGAATTGATGTGAAAAATATTATCATCAAACAACCCAATGCATATGAAATTCTTGATGAACAATAGGAGAAAGTGATTATTTTCCCACTCGTGTGCGTATATCATCCCAAAATCATGGTATTTATCCTGAAACAGTTTGTGGATGAATTAAACTGAAAGATGTTAAGAAAAGGAAAGAATAAGAGAATCCAAGAGATGTTGACAAATAATGTTCCCCAAACATTACAAATTATTAGAGGGTCCAATCATGTGATACGAAAGATATAAAGAAAGAATCATGGACCACTCAATCCCAACCCAATATACTCGAATGATGGATTCTCTATTACAAGTCATATGGATGAGAAAAGGAGATTTTGGGAAACTATAATTAAGGGCTGACAAAGGAGGGTGGATGATGGTGTAATCATGATTCAAGGTTGATTGGAGAATTAATTAAGCATGCAAGGAACTATTAAGAAGCTTCCCTATAAGCTAGCTACCTAGCTTCTGCCCTTTTTGCCAGTCGCTTAGGGTTTGAGATTTGGTTTGGTTTGATCTCAAGAAAAGAGTGGAGTTTGACTTTGTTTAGACACTTGGGGTTGAGGAAAAAGAGGGTTTCATCGGACGAAGTTCTATTGGTTGAGATGATGGTGTTCATTGCCCACTTGCTCCACTTGTCTAAATTTGTTATTTAATGGTTCATCTTCTATTCACTCAAGCTGAGATATTCACTTTTACAATATGATAGAGCAATCGAAGCCCTCGTCCTTAGGTTATGATTATTTCAATGTCTTCGTTCTCAGCCAGTTAAAAAGAAAAGAAATGTGTGAATTAGATTCGTCCATATCAAGGAGTGGTGACACTTTAGACTTGTAACCCGATCATTACACACAAGTTGCGATTAACTTGAAATATTTTGTGCTAATGAGAATACTTGTTTATAGCCAACTAGGAGCATCGAATCAAGTTAGATCACGTGCGATAATTATAT
The DNA here is from genome assembly GCA_014182715.1 of Eucalyptus cloeziana. Lineage (NCBI taxonomy): Eukaryota > Viridiplantae > Streptophyta > Magnoliopsida > Myrtales > Myrtaceae > Eucalyptus > Eucalyptus cloeziana. Next base: position 27,234,724 of record CM024637.1, read on the forward strand.
AACTGATAATATGTGACAAGATATATGATTCATTTCATCGCCGTTAATAGTGAAAACAAATCAGAGGTATACTAGAATTTTTAATTTTATATTATGCGTATAACATGTGCAAACATGTCTAATTAATGGTGTTTCTCTGAAAAGCTTCAGTCAGTATATAAACAATACTCAAATCCAGCTTTACTGGTTACTCTTGCTACTTGAAGTCGAGACTTAGTGGAATAGTAAAATAACGGAGGACCTCGACTGAAAGCAAACCCTAAGGGGATAGTGGGAGAGTGAATTTTGCTTTATGCTTGCACATCCACAAATAAGGGGAAACTACTGGAGTATATACCCTAGAGAGCTATGAGTTTCGCTAGACAGAAAAAGGGTACATTCTAGTAGGAGATTGCAAGCCAAATCTTTATGACTTTGACACCTGGGTAGACGATCCATATTTAATTACATTTGAATTCTGAAAGCTGAAGAAATAATTACTCAAGAGCATCGCGCCAGCTTTCGATATGATTCTGGATAGAATTTTCTATGGACACACATTCCACTTTACCAATCTAGGAAACTAAAATAACAAGAGAATCGCAAACTTTTCATACCAGAGGTGAACCTTAGTAACCCACTGCCTTGAACTGTCCTAGGTTCAATGCATAGAAAACACAAGCTATAGTTCTATTATTATTATTATTATTTTCGTTTTTGTCATATGGTCAACAATTCCCCTTAATTAGGTTGGGCCATCTCACACGATATAAAGATGCGCATGCTTTATTCATAATAGATTAATGAATTTTTTACAATCAATTGAGCTCTACCATTCTTTAGTACGTGTCCACCTTCTATAAATTACGAATCAAGAACCCTCCAAGCATGGTTAAAGACCAGCAAAATTGCAAGCTCTCATCAATGGATGCCACAAGCAATGACCGTCGTACAGAAAATATTCCATTTATTTACAGAATAAAAGAAAGAATAACATATCTATATATATTATAATTAGCAAAATTGCTTGATCAGATCATGAGTAACCCCGGCCTCCTAGGGCAAAAGAATCTATTAATGTATTAAAGAAAAGATCACCACCGGCCTTACAGAATTGACATTATTCTTAGCATTACCATTTCTTAACTAGCTCTTTATACCACTAGAGTTTAGCAAAAAGCCTCAAGCTAGGTTTCTAGGAATAAAGGACACAAAAGAAAAAAAGAAAAAAAAGAGTAGAACTTTTTTAATAGGATATAGTTTTGAGATTTACTAGGAGCAATCTAAGGAGATCCTTAAATTATTGTGATTTCTTGAATACGTGTCTATATAAGATAGTACCCTCGCGGTCTCATATGAATAGTACAAGCTTGACCTATCATTTGAAAGCAAAACGATGTATAGGAAAAAAAGAAAGAAAAAAGAGGGTATGAAGAACTTACTTTTTCTTCTATTAAATTCATTCGATGTCTTGAGATTAGTGTGTGATCCTCGGACTCATTATCCAACTGAGTTGAGGAGATCCTTGGAGATCACACTAGAAATTCATTGTCCAAATCATTACTTCTGCTATCGACTCCGGAATCTTTCATGCTTCGTCTAACCTTTGCGAATGTAGCTAGTAGCTCTAACACTTTCATTTTGTATGGTTCCCTTGTCTAGCCAAAAGGAAGTTCTTCAACCTTCTAACCAGCAAATAGAGTTTTTTCCTTTTCCCTGTTTTATGTTCATTTCGAGTTCTAGAGATAGCCAAATTACACATGTTCTAGTCATTTATCATTGTGCAAAAAGTTTCCAGTGTTGTTGTATTAATCTTTTCTTGATCAGTATGTCCATCTAATCTATGTATTAAAATTAATTTTAGGAACACCAATAAGGAATAATTAAGCTTTATATATATATATATATATATATATATAATTGATATAACAACTAATGGTTTCTAAGTAATGTGAAGGGAAGTGGAAGGAAATGGAATTTTGTGAGGATGCGGCTCAACTGCAAGATTCCATTCGACCCTTGGAAATGGAGTTAAGACTTTTTTCTCCTCATTTGTTCCATAGAACTACAAATCATATGCTCCTCTCAAATGGTGTTTCGATATGATGGAAACTGTCTGTTTTGTGATGAAATGAATATTTATGTACTACCATAAGGAATCGAGTCCAACTATTCTTGTGACCCAAGTTGCTTTAACAAAAGGTGTTAGATGCTTGCCAAATCTTTTTAAACTTTCGTATTAGTAAATTCCAAAGAGTATGTCAAAGTTCCTCCCCTCTTCCTTGTTTTGTGATTTCTCTTACAGGTTTTTATTTCAAAATGGTTTCACCTTTTCCAACCTTTTCTTGCATGCTTCCACAGGAGAGATTTCTTTTGGGAGTCTCGGGGCTCTCAAAAGCCGAGGGCAAGAGGAAAGATAGAGCCAGGGGCATTTTGAACATCTCACTCATCCGTGGACTACTTACAATTTCGTTCTTCCATTAATTAAGCCAAGTGGGAAAAAATATATATACTATCCAAAGATTCTTTGCTTAGATAAGTCGTTATACAAAATCGCTACATATGAGTCTTGTACATATAAACTATCAACAATAAAAATAGAGAAAAGGGTTGGAGAGACTATCATCCTTTCAATATCTTATTGGGACGGGACACAATTTATTGTACGCTTTATAATATATGAAATTCCATGTAAATTTTCACTCTTTTAACATAAGGAATATGAAAATTTTTTCACATTGCTCATTAATTTATATTTTTGCATCCGTCGTCAGTCACATAGTTATAAAATGACGAGGGAATTATACTTTCTATTTGAGTTTACTATTTGAGTTTACCACGTCGTCATGGTGTGTAAATGAAACTATTAGCCCCAAGAACATGACTTTTTATATCAGTAAGCGGTGAGAATATGTGTCAAATTATATGATATCCTCACTCCTATTGTCTTCCCAAAATGCATATTTAAGGACCTTCACCTCAAGCTCTCACGACAGCCAAAGAGCCAGTCTCAATCAAAACACTCCCCCAACACCCCCACCCCACACCCCCCAACAAAAAAAAAAAAAAAAAAAAAAAAAAAAAATGACCACCACCCGAACTTTACCCACCAAAAACGCCTCGTCCTCCTTCGCTCACTACCTTCACTCTCTCTCACAAACACCTCACAGGCTAAGGAAGAGAATGCTAGCAACATGGACACCAGACCAGGAGCTCAACCATGTGAGGCTGCGTTCCGGTGCCGACATGAAGAGGAAGCTCCAATGGTATGACTTAATAGCTCTTGGAGTTGGAGGAATGCTTGGTGTCGGTGTGTTTGTCACTACCGGTCCGGTGGCTCACTCCATGGCCGGGCCTTCAGTTTTCATATCGTATATGATAGCTGGGGTATCAGCACTCCTTTCTTCCTTGTGCTACACTGAGTTCTCAGTCCAGATTCCGGTTGCCGGAGGCGCCTTCAGCTATCTGAGAGTGACCTTCGGTACATTATTTCCTACATGTCAAGATTTTTCATTGAATCTTTACGCTAATGAAAAGTTTAGTTTTCATAAACTGTGCACAGACGAAAATCGTGTTACAGTGTTTCGGAAATCTAGATTCTTCATTAGCAAAGCCTATGAAAACCTATAATGCTTATGAATACAATAGAAAATCCCGCATCTTTTCTCACTTCGATTTATCTCTTGGGATTTAAATCTTCCTAGGTGAGTTTGTGGGTTATTTTGCGGGGGCGAATATATTAATGGAGTATGTGTTGTCGAATGCTGCGGTTGCGAGAAGCTTCACGGACTATCTGTGTCGCGCTTTGGGAGAAAATGACGCGACCTGTTGGAGGATTGAAGTGGAAGGACTAATGAAGGGATACAACATGCTTGATTTTCCAGCAGTTGCTCTTGTGCTTCTTCTCACCCTTTGTCTTTGCCGTAGGTTGGATCTCTCTCTCTCTCTCTCTTCCCCCCCTTTCAATTTCAAGGATCTTGGTTTTTTTCTATTAAAATCCATGCTAAGTACAGAAGATTATTATTAACTAGAGATCTTCTTGATCTTCCGGCAACATTGACCAGTGTGAAATTGCGCTTTTCCTTGTTTCTAAAGGCATTGGTGTGCGAGAACGCATTAAACTAATGCGCCAATTCATGGTTTTTCTTGTGGGAGTGGAGAGTGGCCACTTTCGTGGGATCTATGTGTGATAGATGGAACATATTTTGAAGTTGTCACCAAGTGTAAACATCTGATAGCGTTTATTCTTTTCTTTATTATTGTCATATGGACAAAGCAGCTCCATTGCTTATTATGGGATGTATTTTTTTATTAACTATAATTGGACCCATTTAGCCATAGTGATTGATACACGTCTCTTTTGTTTGTACACGATTTAATTTGCAGCACCAAGGAGAGCTCAATATTGAACCTTATAATGACAGTCTTCCATGTAGTCTTCTTTGGGTTCATCATAATTGCGGGGCTCTACAATGGGAATGGCAAGAACTTGGTGAGGCCAGGAGGATTAGCACCATTTGGGGTCAAAGGTGTGCTCAATGGAGCAGCCAGAGTGTATTTCAGCTATATTGGGTATGACTCAGTCTCAACCTTGGCTGAGGAGATCCAAAACCCTTCCAAGAGCCTCCCTATCGGGATTGTTGGTTCCATGGTCATTGTGTCTTTGCTCTATTGCCTCATGGCATTGTCTTTGTGCATCATGGTTCCATACAATGAGGTCAGTCTTCTACAGAGAGATCAATCAATCTAAAAGTTGGATGGTCTTTCGATTTTGCATATAGCTCTAGTGAAGGAATTGATAAAGCTGTCTAGACACTTCTTGAAATTGGGTATTCTTTGCAAAGTAGCCCCTCTAGTCTATGTTCTGTTCACATCTTACGTAGCCCATCTGTCCGAATTCGACTAGGGTTTTTGGAGAAACCACTTTATGTGAAAATTTCAAGGATATAAAATCACTCAAATCACTGTCATTATTCTACGTTAGTTGGTTAGAGAAAACTTAAAAGGTGCAGGAACTAATAATGCAAAAACGATGATAAGTGCAAAAAATCATCATATAAAACTTTTACTCAGAGAAATTAGTTTTCATAAGATGAGGTTATATATACAAGCCTTGGATATGCAATTTGTGAAAGACGGCATATTGATCCTTAAATCTACATGCATATGCCTACCATGTAATTGGAACTTTCACTTAGACGACGATAGCACGACTTGCCGACACACAACCAGTTAGAAAGAAAGTCTCGATTGGAAAGCAACTAGGAAAAGCATGGCAGATAACCAATTGGCCCTAGTTTGGAGAACCCCCTTTTCATATAGTTAACCATCATATTGGACATTCCTTTTTCTCAATGTCGGTTGGCGATGATTGATTGACATTGATATGTGCAGATATCAGAGGATGCATCGTTTTCAGCTGCCTTTGAGAAGATAGGGTGGAAATGGGCGAGCAATCTAGTCGGGGCAGGCGCAAGCTTGGGGATTGTGGCGTCACTAGTGGTGGCTATGCTTGGTCAAGCTCGCTATCTTTGTGTCATCGGGAGGTCCCATCTGGTTCCTTCATGGCTGGCCAAGGTTCATCCTTCCACTGGCACACCATTGAACGCCACACTTTTCTTGGGTGAGTGAGCCTTTCCTTTCTGTTGCCTTTTTTTTCAACAAAAGATGTCCCCTTCTTTATAAGTAGAGATAATCGTCTGGAAGTCTAATACATGTTTGAGTATATATCCAAAGAAGATATACGAAGCCCTCATGAATTAGATGAAATCTCGATGAATCCATGATTTACTTTTTCTTGAACAGCTGATTGTTTCATTCACGGGCTTTTTTTCCTCCTTCGGGTTGCTTTTGAATGGCTGGGCATGGGAGGCTCTTCCTACGATTACCAAGCAAAAATCTTCTTGTCCTTCATTGATAGCAAATTGACTAGTTATTTCTGCTATGCAAAAGAATGATTTCAGATAGTGCTAAACAATGCATGTGATGCATAAAGCTTCACGTCCTCTTCTATATTATTGAGCACGCATTTCTCTGTCTTTCTTTTGTAATGATCAGCTTCCGTCCATTACTATGCATATGGAAGGGAACATCTGTTGATCATTTTAGGAGCTTTCTTTTGAGTTTGTCTTGGCATTTTGCTAACCCTTTGTCCATGATGTCTTTCTCTCTGTCTCCTTTGTCATTTTCTCACCATAAAGGAAACCCTACGTGAAAGGCATGAATGGAGAACCATCTGACAATAAGCAAATTGTGGTTTGGATTTTTTTTCTTGGCTAAAACAAAATTTATATGGTTTTCAATTGTCAGAATATCACAAAATAGTAATATGATTTTTATTGCATAAAGAACTTTGCCCGTTCATTTGCTAAAAAGGTTACCAATTTAATTACTCTCTATGCTATTTGTTAGTCTAATGACGAGGTGTTCAAGTAGCTTATCTCTTTCCTATTTGTCCTCGTTAATACTGAAAATGAATTGCATATGAATCTCCTCTCTTTCATTCTTATGTAGGAATTTGCACAGCATTAATAGCACTATTCACCGATCTAGAGATAGTCTTCGAAATGATCTCCCTAGGAACTCTCATGGTGTTCTACCTGGTGGCCAACGCCCTCATCTACCGCCGCCACGTCATCACCAGTCACCGCCCACCGCTCCACACCATCCTCTTCCTCTTCCTCCTCTCCTCTGCCTCCCTCGGCTTCTCCGTCTCCTGGGAGCTTGAAAAGTGGTGGGGCTCGGCCCTGTTCAGCAGCCTTGCGGCCATCACCACTGCGTCATTCCACTGCATGGTCCCCTTCCGTGGCGGCGGGGACTTGCAGTGGTTGGTACCACTCATGCCGTGGCCGGCTTCAGCCTCGATCTTTCTGAGCATCTTCCTAATGACGAGGCTGAAAGCAATTTCGTTCCAAAGGTTCGGGATATGGGCGTGTGTGATCAGCTTGTTCTATGTGTTGTATGGAGTCCACTCAACTTATGAAGCTGAAGAGACGGAGAACGAGGCGGGATCGGATGGGATCGTCAACACAATAAGCTCGTCGTCTATACAACAAGTCGTTTTTGCTAATAATAAGCTAGATGTTCAAGTGCCTTAACCCTAAATTGGGTTGGTCTTCTGTTCGACCATGGTCCTTCTTGAGACCAACGTCTTACAGTTTTTGGGTTTTGTTGGTATTGCTCGTGGATCCTACGGAGTTCCCATTAAGGAAAGACGAATTCCCACTAAGCAAAATAGCCAAATATCGACAACAACGTACGACAATTTGTCATTTGTCAAGGGGACGGGAAAGAAATGAGGGATTTGAGGTGGAAAGAGGCATGAGAGAGTTATTTCAAACCAAAGAATCTTTGAAAAAAGTGGACCTTGTAAAATGCCAACGCGATCGGTGGAGGGAAATGGATCAAACCACAATGGCCATGAGAAGTTCATGCACTTTTGTCAAGCTCAGATTTTTTTAGATATTACCAACTTGAATGAGCATAACTCATCAATCATCACCAACTTTAGCTGGGTAAGTCACACAAATAAAAATCGTCAAATTCATACGACAGTGGATAAGTTTAAGGTGCTTTAAGCAAGTTAAATAAAAGTTTTTTTTTTGGTAACCGAGGTGTCTGGGCCAGCTTGCGCGCACCTCGACTATTCCTCGGGGGAAGACAAAGAACCCACGCCACGCCCCCACTGGCACACTTGAATTACAAGCGCTTCCCTGGGGAATCGAACCCAAGATCTCAAAGAAGTCCAAGTTCGCCCTAACCAGCTGGGCTACCCATGGGTGGGTCAAGTTAAATAAAAGTTGGTCAATAGAAAAATCAAAGTTAATTAATTAAAGGAACAAAAAAAGTATTGATAAATAATTCAAATGAGGGTTGGTAACTTAAAATTAATTGGTATTTTACTTATAAAAAGTTGGCAAGTCATTTAAATAAAAATCATTGAGTGCATATAAAAGTCGATAAGAAAGGCAAATAAAAATTGGCAAAACATAATAACATGAGATGAAAAGTTATAAAAACTCTATAAAAATACCATTAAGTTCTTGACAATTTATCGAGCGGGTGACTAATTTTTTTTTATTTTTTTTTTACCAATAGTTTTGCGGTTACTAACTTTTTCTAGAAATCTACCAGCACGAAGTTTAAAAAAGAAAAAGAAAAAGAATAGTAGAATCATTCCTATAGTTGCAATAGCAAAAGCATATTTAACCTCCTTTTTTGTAGAGAACCTAGCTAGCATTGCTTTCTTGATATACTACTCATATGTAGATCACATCACGAAAGCGTTCCACAATTGATAGTTTGTTTCGTTCAACTTCAATACGTACATCACAATTTCGAAGCACGTATAATCAAACACTCGGACACTCCACCAATCTTGCACCACAGCCATGAAGGGATTCCAATTCGCCCCTCAGAAGGGAAACCGACTTAGCAAGACAATGCTGAAGTTTACGCCATATGAGACCGAGATTTCTATGAAATCAGTACTCGATGCAACTTCATTTCGACATCGTCACAAGAAACTAATTCTTTCAAAAGTCCTTAGTCCTTGGCTAGAGCATCCAGGAGTCAAAAATCTGCTGTACAGCTTTGGGGTTGAAAGTCTTACTGTGACTTTAAGCAGACCAAAGAGGACAGTGGAGGTTAGTCCTGTTCTTCTTCTCTCAACCAGATATCCACTTGGAGGCTGGTCCTGTTCAAACAGTGGTTAGCCTCAGATTCGATCCCCTCGGTTACGAGAAAGTGACAGGAAGGGGGTGTAACTAGATGAACTTTCTAATGATTATTGCGAACTTAGTGGTGGGTCAGGCCTGCCCTACAATGCCGATCGAGAACCGATGGTTGACCCCCCACTCAAATGCCCTTTCCACTAAAGAAGAAGAAGAAAAAGAAAAAGGGAACCTCCTCCACCCCTCAAGCCAAGTGCTCTTGTGTACTGTCAGTCAGTCGAGGCTAATGCTTCAGTCAGCAGAAATTGTACTCATCGCCCCGTGGACTACACGAAAGGGTGAGGATGGTCGGAGTGTCGAGATGCTTACCACATTTGGTAAAATAATAAAAGGTTAGATTTCCCCGTGTCATCTCCCACTTTGGTGGGACGGTGGTTGCGGGGAGCCAGTAGATTCGAAGAGAGAAGTGCCATTAGTCAAGCCGGCCGTTCGAGTACTGCAATCGGTCGGTCGGTCGGCACGGGGGAAAGCAAAGGTTCTTCATTCTGACCAAACTGCAGTTGTTACCATCAACGGGCTCTAACATTGTGAGGAGAAGATTATCATCAATTTATTCTATACGCATTGCACGACGCGTACCGCAAGTAAAAAGTCCGAGAGCAGGAAACGGGAAATGATGAAAAGAAAACCAACTTGTGGCTCTCTGAAGCAGTCTAGGCAAGATCAAAATGGAGATGAATGCATTGCTTCCGCGCCGTTTCTCGACCACCCCGAGAGGACAGGTTCCTTAAGGTGGAGAGAGATGAAGGCGGAATTTTGAGAAACTGGGTAATCTGTCGTCGTGAAGGATTTGAGAAAAAAAATTGAAGAGAGAGAAGGAAGAGAAGCAGAAAAAATATAAAAAAGGAAAAGATCCGCTGGGAGTAGTAGAATTTTCGGGGGGTTTGAACCCGACGTGAATCGAACACGCAACCTTCTGATCTGGAGTCAGACGCGCTACCATTGCGCCACGGATCCCACGGTGTCATCTTAGCCATGTTACATCTATTTATTACAAGATAATTCCTAAACGAAAGTTCTTCGATCGTGCTCGAAGAAATTCTTCCATCTCCGGCCGAAAGCCATACGGCTGATGATCCGGAACCCCTCGGAAGGAGACGATGACAGATTTCGAGTGTCTTTTTGGTAAGGTTTTTGCGATGGACCAACACGATTGAATTCGACTTTTTTCCAAACGACCTCGAACCCTCTTATCCTTGGTCTCGCTTATTTCCGTTTAATCATTCGATGGCTCGAAGATCGCCAGAACAAAAGGTTGTTCTGCAGCGATGAAGGCAAAGATGGAAATGTTATATTAACTAAAATGTGCGAGAATTTCCAACGCAGAGGTTCCATGGTGTAGTGGTTAGCACTCTGGACTTTGAATCCAGCGACCTGGGTTCGAATCCCGGTGGGACCTTTTTCTTCTTTTACACCTTCGTTTTTCCCCTTTTTGGGCTGCTTATCCCACTTTATTGTGCACCTTCTTGGCAAAAACTCACCATTTGATTTAAGAAAATAGCGCGTCTTGAAAAAACAAATTAAATAATTTGCTTTTCAATAAAAGTCAATATATCTCGAAGGTCAAATACTCTAATGTATAATCTTGAAACACGTTTATTTTTTCCTTTATTAATTCTGATAGTGCTCCTCTTGACAAATACTCGCCATTTGATTTATTTAATAGTGCATCCTAAAAAAGTAAATCAAACAACATCTCTTATTCGATAAAGGTGAATATATTTTAATTCGAGCACAATCTTGAACTCAAACAGGAATCCTCTATTACTTGGAGAATCTTGGATCTTGGCTTGTCCCTCCTGAAAGGCTTGTCTGATCATGCTTTCATGGAAAATATAGACTCTTTCTTGGTTTTGGTTCGTTCTCCTTGATCATTTAAAATGGGTACGGAAAAGCTGTAGATCTTTGCGGGCGTAGTGAGATAGTTGCCTACAGATATCCAGTATGCACATGTAAAGATTTGAACCAGCAAGTCAAGCCAATGACAAAACCACTTCATTTTTCAGCGCGAGTGCACTGATTAAAGTATGTATCAAGCTATAGAACATGATCTGTAACATAGCCAGCATTATGAGCGTACAATCTGTACCAAACAATAGGCCTTCAAAGACCTTGGAGAAATTTATCCCAGTAGAACTGTTTTTTTTGGTAGACCTCTGTTATTATATTGCCGCTACAAAGTCGCCGCTATTATCAACTTCAGAATCCAAGTCAGCATCTTCATCGGGGTCCGAAGGACCAGCCACACCTTGACCAACTTTAGATCCCTCCCCAGGAGTCATGGCCTCTTGAATAATCCGCATCACTTCTTCGACGCTCTGAAGAGGCTGCTCCCGTTCAGTCTCATAGTTGGTTTTCTCGCCTTCAATGAGTTCTTTTGGCAAGTTCTTCAGAAACCACGGGTGCTTCTTTATCTCTGGGATAGTGATCCTCTTTTGAACGAAAAACGCATAAACATAAAAATGATGGCTTTACTTTCATAACAGCATAGAAGGTTGTTGATACTCCACATAGATATTTCGTTTCAGTCAAGTTTCGTTTGTTCATGGACACTATATGAAAAGGTACCGTGTACTACCATCATGATTCAGAAATTTCTTGACTTCATTCACGTTGCCATAAGTATGAATATCACTTCAGCATTTTATAGAGAGAGAAATCCCAATTTATAAGGGCGAGACTATAATTCAAATGGCAGGCGATATGCTATGAAGATTATAGTGCCAAATCATAGAGAAAATGGTAATAGAGAGGCATGGGGTTACCTTAGCAGGATTTGCGACAAATATACGAGAAAGGAGATGCCTGCAATCTGCAGACACGCGAATGTAGTCTGGTATTGAGTATTGAACACTCATAATCCTCTGTCACAAACAAGAACCCAAGTTCTCATCCCATAGACCATATGATGCACAAAAGGAAGAATCTATGCATGCGGAAAGAGGGATGGAACCAAAAAAAAAAGAACATTTTTCTCATGTTCACTTCCCTGCCTTTTTTTTTAAATCTCGTTACACAGTCAAACTTACCCCAATGGTCTTGCGGAAATCTCTAGGATCGTGAGGGTCCTCAAACGGGTATCCTCCAACTAACATCACATACAGTGTTACACCACATGACCACACATCTGCAATCTGCAAGCCAAGACTGAAGATTAGTCATTGCAAATTCGTCCAACAAGCTTGTGCAATGTGAAGGAAATCTACTTCCATAAGTAAGCTAGGACCAGTGGCTGAGTAAGAGCAGAACTTCCAGCATTAGCTTTGGAGATACAAGGAAGACTCAACGATTGTGTTGGGAGCATTGTAAATGAGCTATTGTAGAGACTTGAATACCTTTCCATCATACTCCTTCCGAGACAGCACCTCTGGAGCAATGTAGGCTGGTGTTCCAACTGTTGACTTTGGTTGTGAATGCAACAAAGCTGACTGCAATTACAAAATCAAGCTGAATGAACATTTGAAGCTCAACTTGACAACAGATGCTAATAAGATGAGAACTATAATCGACTGATGAATTCTCAAGCCTAAACCTCGGGCCCACTGGAATATCACTGACCTTGGAGTAACCAAAGTCGCATATTTTAAGACGTGGAGTTGGACTTCCATCCAAAAGAGTATTTTCCAGCTTCAGATCTCTGTGACAAATTTGCTGAAACAAGAAAGAAGGATGATTTGACGAGGAAATCCGTTGCTAATTAAGATGTGAAACTTATCAATTCAAAACCTCACCATGGAGTGGCAGTAGCTGACTCCTGATATAAGCTGCTGAAAGAAAAACCTAGCCTGTTGCAAAGGGATGCCGATTTAGGAAATGAAATACGAATAACCCAAAAGTCTAGCCCATTCCAATGACGATGTTATGCAAGGAGATGAATGTCGAATTAATTCTGTAGAAAGCACAAAACACGAACCTCGTCTTCACTAAACCGACCAGCACTGCATATTTTCTCAAAAAGCTCACCTCCAGCTGCATATTCCATGACTATTGCAAGGTGTGTCGGGGTCAACAGAACCTGCAGTGCGGCCACAAGAGTGAGGAGGTGTACCTGCTTTAGACAGCTCAACAGGGGCAGCACAAAATTCACTACGTCACATTGAATTTCTTATCCTATGGAAGGTGGTAATGTTTCCCCGACCACACAATGTGATGAGTTTTGCAATTCCAAAGACCTCATAACACCTTAGGTTGGGATTCTATGGGACTAAGGTTTTACAATGCACAATGCAGTTTGCATCTATTGTGCTATTCACATTCCACTAAAACTATAGCAGGTTTATGTTAAAGTTGAGTTGATTGCTCAGTATGCCAGACGTGCAAAGACAACTAGTATTTAGAGACTTCAATAAAGCTAATCCATGACCACATAACAGGCATGATATACGACTACCTAAATTTCTTCCATTCAACTATTTGAAACAGATAACTGAAATAGATTTACAAACTATAGATTCAGTGGAGACTAGCATGACATGCTTTTACATTTCAAGTTCCACAAAATCTTCATCTAATCTGTCCATCATATGGTGAAAGACGTGAAACTAGTCCCATTACCTCCTTGAACCTAACAATATTGGGGTGCCTCAGCGATCTGTGGTTAATAATTTCCCTCTGAACATTCTCGTCAATCTGAAACAAGATTGCACAGCATCAGAATGAGGCAAAACACACGCACAACGTCGAAAATGACAAAAGTAACTATCCCAAGACAATGACAAGGCTAAAACTATATCAAAGCACAAAGCTAATATGACACTGAAAGGAAACTTGAGGATGGATGGATTCCAAATGCAGTTCCTTCTATGTGGAAAATGTGGCCAAAAATCCCTGAAAGAATACCAAAACAATTTAAAGATACACATTCACAGCTCAGGAGCTAGCTTTCCTGCCTTTCATCCAATAGATAGAACGTAATATCCTTCCTATGTAAAATTCTAAAGCATCAAATCCTTCAAGAGACATTACTAGCTAAAGATATCAAAAGAGATAACCACAATGACACCACTAGGATGTGTAAAAACAACAGATACAGTGACTTGCAATACTGAAGCAATTCGGAGGCTACACAACACATAAACAAATAAAGCTTTTGTTGTGGTTTTAATCATAGCGACCGAAAGTTCTGTTGATGTTTGGCCATCTTCTCAAAAAATCAGCATAGGGATGGACAACCATGGTCTGAGAAAAACGAGGCGCTTCTAAAATTCACACATTCACACTTTAAGCTGACATCCTGACCTTCTACCACTGTACAGATCAGTCAAACATATTGATACTGCTGTTCTCAGTGCATCTTAAGTCCTGAGCAAACTGGGATGAAAGAAAAACCGACCCAAAAAAACAAAGGCAAACAATTACCTTTTTTCCTCTTTCGATGTATTTGACAGCAACAAGCTCCTTAGTCTTCTTATCTCTCACCAACCTGGCGACCCCGAAATTCCCAGAACCCAACTGCTTCAATGGCTCGTACCTCTCCTCCATTATCAAAAACCAAACCCAAACACGAAACGAAGCCTCAAAGCGCAAACCAAGAAGCACAAACTCCCTGAGGAACACCCAAATTCTCACCCCTCCAGCAGGAGAAAACAGAGCATTCAGCACCCAATTGAACTGAACCCGCGATACTTCAAACGGAGATCAAAATGCGCTGCCAACCGTCTCGACAGGGGTGGGTTTTTAACACATCACAGTCGCATTCAGTTCGAGGGAGGATTGAGATAGGACCGGATACACGTACCCGAGCTAAAGGGTCGGTCCAAAAACGGAGGCCTTTCTGTAAAAGAGACCGACACCGACCGGACAGGAATCTTAGCCCGGATTTCCTTTCCACTTTCTGACACGCGTGAGCCTTCTGTGGACGTTTCAGCAGACGGGTCCGCTGTATTGTCCGAATTGGGCAAAGTCAAGCAAAGCTTCCGATGGAAAACCGCGGACCAGGGGGGAAGTGCGTGCGCGCCGCGGGTCCCGTGGCAAGAATGACCAGTAGCTTTAGTTGGTTAAAGACAGCTACCGTTGTTAATGGCGCGATGGGGGAATGTCAGCGAATGGTTTGGTGCCATGAATACCTTCTTTCCCTCTCCTACGTTTAATCACGACAGTCGCGATGACTTTGGTTTTCCTCATCTCCGCATAGGGATGAGCATGAATCCAATGTAGTATCGGAACCTGAGAACCAAACAACTGATTCTAAATTATGGGATATGTAGAGTTTCAAAATCGACAAACAAGTTCAAGTTACAAGTGGTTTCAAGCGAAATCGAGATTTGAAACTTGAAACAATTTTTTGTTTTTTTCTTATCCTATGTTTTTAAGCGATTATGCAGCATTTTAGTGCATAATCTGAAGTCACTAGTGGTTAAGACTTTTATTTATTGATATTTCGTAATTTTCATAAGTCTAAATATGAGTTAAGATCAATGATGCCAGTAATTCATTGCATTCAATTAAAAGTACAAATGGAAGCTCAATAGACTTTGGGACCGACTTTTGAAATATATAATAAGATGGATTTCAAATTTCAAAAATTATAATATTTGTTCCACCGGATAAGTTGTAGGTGGAATCATGTATCTGGAGAGCTATCTAATCACAAAACGTCCCTCCATCTAGATTCCGAGACTTTTTCCCAAAAGAGACGTGTGCCATATCCCAAACGAATGGCCTTATTACGATGGTACGATTTTCCCTAACTTGTCGCCATTCGTGTGCTGCGTACCCATTTTTTGACCAGTCATGTAAAGATACGTCCGAGCTCTATCTTGATCCCGACAACTCTTGACCGATCGAGAAAGTTTATAGATCAGCTTTAACGACCACTGGGTCCTATCTGCACTTGATTTTTAATCCAGGAATCGCCGAAAGGGAATGAACAGGCCATGAGAGCGAACGCTGGGAAGATTTGTTAATTCAATTAGAAAATGTTTCTAAGGAGACAAGTAATTATTCCGATTTTTTAGGTCGGTTGATGCGGAGGATGAAGGTGGTTCGAGTTTTGTCGTTTCTTTTATTAGGTTTAAACTGGAGTTCGATCGAGCATCGTCGTCATGGTCTGATGAAATAGCAAAGGTTTGGGGATAGGCTTGGAGTCTTGATGCAGCACGCAAGAGAGAAATGATGCTGATGATGACAGGCTTAATTCACCCGAGACATGCACGAATTGAACTCGAAAATGTCGTATATATAATATATGCACGGCACGAATACGACCGTCTCTGTCCCGAGTCAATTTTATCAATTTGGCAATGCTCTCGTAGAAGGAGTTTTGGAAATTTCGAATTCGTCGAGACCCCCTTTTCAAAGTGAGAAAATTGCGGCAAGGAAACGGAAGAAACGACAAATAAAAAGAAAAAGAAAATATCAAGTTGGATATAGTAGGTAAAGATGTTAATTTTAAGGAAAAAATCTGATTAGTGGAGACAATCGATGGTCGGTGGACGCCGCAGAAGATGAAAAGTCATTTGTTATTTAAACTTCATTTTGGTCCAATGTCATATTGATGTGATCGATAGTTTGGATGCGATAGAGTTCGATGCATGTGGTATCTAATTGCACTGCTATGGACCAAAAATATGAAACAAGACAACATGAACTTCCACACGTTTTCTTTTTTTTTTTTTTTTAATTTATTTGCGAATGTTAAGGAAATTGTTTCTTTTTATATCCAATCAGCGCATAAGAAGGGATAAAGTATATAAAAAGAAAATCTTAAATATATTACATCAGTATCAATTCAATCCTAAACTTTTCAAGTAAATTAATTTAGTTCTAAATCTTTTCATATTAAGATTAATTGAATTATTCCAACTATTTTATTTCAGAAATTGCTAACATAGATCCGCGTCATCTTATATAGCAGGACTAACGCTGACGTGGATATTTTTATATTATATTAAATTAGTTTTTCAAAATTTTTGAATTTTTGCATTTCTTTTCCTCTTCCTTTTTCTTATTTTCCTTCTCTTTTCTTTCTTTTCTTCTCTTTTTTTTTTCTTCCTTATTTTCCTTTGCCAACCTCCATGATGGTTGATAGAGGTTGCTAGCGATTGGCGAGGGCAAGCACCGAGACACCCTTGTTGGCCATCGACGATACCAGGCCCTCTTTGGCCTAGATGAGGCCTCTTAGGTGAGGAGACATTGCGACAAGGTTAGTCTCACCCGGATGGTGAAAGGCCTCATCTAGGCAAGGTCGGCCCTCACCGGCCTCTAGTGTTCGCGTGATGGGGGAATGTTGTTAATGACATCTACAATTGTTAATGGCGTGACAAGGGAATGTTGGCGGATCGCTTGCTGCCATGAATACCTTCTTTCCCTCTCCTAAGTTTGATCACGACAGTCACGATGACTCTAACTTTCCTCACCACTATGGAGGGATAAAGCATGGTTTCAGCATAGCACCATAACTCAAGAACCAAACCAATGAGAATCGGTCTAGCTCTAGATTTTAAAATATGCATGGTAGGTTTTAGATTCCAAACCAATGAATAAGTTCCATAATCAAGAACTGAAGCCTAAAATAAGTATGTGTTTTTCTTGTTCAATATTTTCGAGTAATCATGCTGTATTTTATATCATCCAATGATGAGTGTGTAATCTGAAATCACTAGTTTGATTTTCCATTTCTAACTATATTCCATGAATTAGACTTTTATTTTGTGTGTAAATATGAGTTATAATTAATTAATTGTAGCAAATGGTAACCATTAAATGTGATGATAATTCATTGCAATCATTCGATTAATAGTACAAATAGAAGTTGGGCAGAACTTGGGACCAACCCTAAAACCTTGAGGTAGATTTCAAATTTCAAAAATTGGAAAATTTGCTCCAATCAATAAGTTCGGTCTAAGTTCCATCTAAAACCTAAGATCGCTCACCCCTTCTATTTGTACAAGAAAATATGTGGAGTTGATATTTTTAAACATATATAGAGAGCTATCTAATCCAACAACATCCCTCGATCTGGATTCCTAAACTTTTCTAGAGAGACCCGTGCTAGATTTTGAACGAATGGCCTTATTACAAAGGCAAGATCTTCCCTAACTTGTCGCCCTTCATGTGCGACATGCCCCTTTTTTTTAACCCGTCACGTAAAGGTACGTCCCTTTACTGGGTCTTGGCTAAATACAGCCGGACGACGTGGACTCCTCATTAAGAAAGTGATTAGATCAGCTTTAAGGGCCACTCGGTCCTACGCAGTACGCACTTGATTTTTCAATCCAAGAATCGCCGAAAGGGAGTGAATGGGAACATGAGAACGAACGCTGGGAAGATTTGTTAATTCGACGGGAAATGTTTCTAAGGAGACGATTAATTATTCTATCTCTTAGGTCGGTGGATGCAGGGGATGAATGTGGTTCGAGTTTTGTCGTTTCTTTTATTAGATTTAAATTGGAGTTCCATCGAGTATCGTCGTCTTGATCTGATGAAATAGCAAAGATTTGGGGATAGGGTTGGAGTCTTGATGCAGCACGCAAGAGAGGAATGATGCTGATGATGACAGGCTTAATTCTCCTGATACATGCATAAGTTGAACACGAAAATATCATACATAGGAACGGCACGGATACTACCGTATTTTGGCCAAACATGCCCTCGCAAAGCATGGGCCATGTAACCATTTATAAGTTATGGCCTTGTCGATGAAATAATTAGCTCTGTTCCGACTTGATTTTATCAATTTGACAATACTTTTCAAAAGAATTTCATAAAATTTCAATCTTCTCGAGACCCCCTTTCTAAAGTGAGAAAAGTGCGGCAAGGAAATGAAAGGAACGTCAAATAAAAAGAAAAAAAAATGGATAAGTAATCAAGTTGGAAATGGTGGGTAGAGATGTTAATTTAAGAAAAATTCCAATTAGTGGAGACAAATGATGGTCGGTGGACGCAGCGGAAGATTATCATTTTGATATTAAACCTTATTTTGGTCGAGCAATGTCGTATTGATGTCATCAATAGTTTGGATGCGATGGTGTTCGATTCATATGGTACCAAAACATGAAACGAGGCAACATGAACTTCCACACATTTTCTTTATTTTATTTTTTTGGCGAATGTTAAGGAAATTATTATTATTTT
Source organism: Eucalyptus cloeziana (assembly GCA_014182715.1). Taxonomy (NCBI): domain Eukaryota; kingdom Viridiplantae; phylum Streptophyta; class Magnoliopsida; order Myrtales; family Myrtaceae; genus Eucalyptus; species Eucalyptus cloeziana. The sequence continues at coordinate 27,253,509 of CM024637.1, forward strand.
TATATTCAATCGGCGCATAATAAAAACACGAGTAACAAGCGTAGCGTAATTGAAACGGTGCCACGTTATATATGAGCATCGCTTCATGCAGGAGTGAAAGCCAATACAGGAAATTACATGTAGATAGGTTAGGCTTTCAATACTCTTATTAATTCATGTTAAGGATTAGGGCAGCTAGATAGTGATATGACCACCGTGCAATTTGGGAAAGCTTTAACAAAGAGAATGTCTGAATTCAATTATCTTTATCTCCAACGGAACAAGTTCACAACAGGACCACAAGGTGGAGAGAACCTACACGTATCCTTTCGTATCGCAAGTGGATTTAGGGAAAAAGTATCAAAAAAATTCTAAATATCTTGTGCTGGTTCCAATTCAGCTCTAAAGATTTTTCAAGTCAATCCGACCAATGCAAAATGAAAATTATTAACGTGGATGCTAACCATCATACGTGGCATAATCAATACTAATTTAAGCACGGTCCATGCCATGTAAGATAGCTTGCGCTCACCTAATTATTTTCGGCATAAATTGGCTGAATTGGCTCAATTAGTAGCACATGTGAAAAGGCTTAAACTTGAATTCGCACTAATACAATTGGTTTAAGACATTTTTGGAACTTTTCTCTGGCTTTGGGCAATAATTTAAGACTTAATCTCAACTATTGAATGAGCATGATGAAAGTTTGCGAAGTGTTTTCAATGAGTCGTGGAATTATATTACATGAATGGCACGTTGCTTATGGACTATGACATGCAGGTCATATTAATCAACTATGGTAAATATCTTTCAACGAAAAAAACTATAGTAAATATCTTTTATTCGAAATTTGGTATATATCATTTGCCTGATAAATTCACACTTTCAAATCAACAGTGTCTCTTAATATAAGGACTAGTGTCGAATTTTAAATAAGAAACTTTAGCATATAATGGAATGATTTTTCAAAGTCAAGACCGTCTTATGTATTTGGAATTTTGTTATGAGGAACCTCGCTACGGTGGATTTGACAGCCATGCCCACAATTCGCGCACCAACTTTAAATTTAAGTTCAAATTTATTTATTTATTTTCAAATTTTTTCTCAGATACGTGAGTGCTTCTTTTGCAGCGTCTACATAAAAAAAAGGATGAATTAAAAGTACCGTCGCTACATCTGTGCATTATACCTCTCTGCAGCCTACACTTTTAAAAAATTAAAAACAATATTCACTAATTTGCACTTTTAATCTAATTATTCCAATTCCAGTTAGACACGACATCAATCAGTTAATAAAATTTTATTTGTCAAATTGTTAGTTAATAAAATCATTTAAGTTGCGTACTAAGAGAGAGTCCCGAGCCCAACATATTTAATGGGATCCCTGTGCACTTAAAAGTTTTAATCAATGAATAAATTATTACCCAACTATGATATATTAATTACTCTTTAATGTAGGGCTTTTCTATCACAAGTCACATATACATCCAAATAATCTCTCCCTCGTGTCATGTCCATGTGTTAGATCTACTTCCCTTAATTCAGGTATCATTTTGCATCAACATGTCTCAACTTGAATCTCACTTTGTTGCTTTTTGAGAACCGCAACAACAACAACAACAATGTGCACTTTCATCCATCGTTTTTTTTCTTTAGAGCGAACCATGAAGATTGCCATCCGGACCACATCACTATACCACAACCCATGTGACAATCCTAAATTAATTCATTCGAGGTGTTATTAACTTTGTTCCGTCACTCTCATATCGATCTCACAGTTTTGTCCTTTAGTGTACGCACTTTTCCAAAAGGCTATCCTTTTTAACTTTCATCTAAGTGTACTTAACGTTGGAATTCAGATGTTAAATGCTATTATTACTTCGTGTCTCCTGAAAAAGGTGCATGCTCGCCATTCGTCTGTGAAATCTGGTGACAGTCGCACCATGCACGATTACATTAGATTAACGTTGCATGTCGTGTTATACATAGAAAGTGGAAACCGCGCATATTGGCATTATTCGTGAAATGAAAAAAGAGTTTTGCAGCCAAGACATGGATGAAAAAGAGTACCCAGGCTTTCGCTTTTTATTCCTAAATGATAGAACGCATGCTCGCCATTCGTCCGTCGAATTCTTCCACGTTTGCATCATGCAGAGGTGCTATAATGCCTGCCCGGATATCAGATTGAAACAAGCTTTTGTCATTTTGCTCTACGCGCGAGATTCATGTTATAAGAAATAAAGGGCAAAATTCATCGAAATCCTAAAATTAACTTACTAGGACACATTTATCCTAAATTATTTTTTTGGCACTAAAAAATTTAAATTTGTTACTATTTGACATATTTACCTTTCGTTAGAGTTCTATCAATGAGGACCATTGTAAACTGTCTATATTGATATTAGAAAGCAAACGGTATTAACATGATACCGACTTAATTCAAGTGAAATTAACATTATTTTGGCTGAAAAATTATCTAATAAAACATTGACAGAGGGTAAATATATAATGTAGGTACAAATTTGAGGTTTTTTATGTCACTATAAAAGGTTTAAGGTAAATGTGTCATAGTGGTATAGTTTGAGATTTTGATGTTATAAAATAAAATTAAATAAAAACAAAAAACATATCACGATGGTATAGTTTGCGACTTCTTTTTGTGGCTTTTTCCATTTGACAAAGGCATGCCCATACAATTTTTAAATGCTGAATCTTAAATATTGTGACATACCCTATTTGTAGGTCCAATTCAATCGACGCAACTTACTTTTGGAAAGGAAATATACAGTCTTAATCATAGAGATAAAAGCTCCCTTACATGGTTAAAACCCACGAGGCAAGGAGATTAGGGGAGTTCCGCTAATCGGGATTGTTCGTTGGATACTATTATCGAGCAATGTCGGGTATACTCATACGGATTTGTAGAGTATACAAATTAAACGATGTGACAGGCTATAGGTGGTCAATTAAATCATTGGACCATATTTGACGGTCAACAACAGTCCGACCACATCATTTCGTATATAAAAAAGATGTCCATCAAACTTTCCCCAATTTATAAATAGAAGTGGCCTTGTCCATACGGGGGCACCGAACCGGACATTTGTGGTAACAAGGATATTCAAATCCTTCGACAATCTTCTCATTTTTCGAACTTTCAAGGGATTTTGTTATTGTTGCAACTTATTTATGAAATTTCGAATAGACTTATCTTTGACAAGCGATTGCTATCTGATGTGTATCTATACAGACTAAAGAAGGAGATACCATTGATTGTGTTGATATCGACAAGCAGCCGTCACTAGATCATCCTCTATTGAAAAATCACAAAGTTCAAGTAAATATTTGCATGATTTTGCCTCAATTATCTTTTGTATCCTTCAATCGATTCTTGTGTATTTATGTTTCACTAGAATTCATACGAATACTTCTTCAAATGTGAAATCTGTACAATTTGGTTTGAGGAAACCTTGCCCAATTGGAACAGTACCCATTATTTGAGTAACAAAAGAAGATTTGCGAAGGGCGAGATCTATGCCCAAGATTTCATCTGTACAAGCTGAGGGGCCATACAACGGTCCTACAAGTCAACATGTACTCTCCCAGTCTCTCTCTCGTGGCAAGATTATGAAAAAGAACCATAAAAAATTACAAAAATCATCTGTGTCAATCTCAGCCCGACTAGATATCCACCTAAGTTTAGAATTAAATTGACCACCCTATATTTGATTTATAAATTTTTTAATAATTATTTCCAGGCTCATAATTAAGCCTAATTTGGCAAAGCAAGCTCGCCCTCTATATATATGTGTGTATGATATCCACCTAAGTTTAGAATTAAATTAACCACCTTATATTTGATTTAGATATTTTTTAATAATTATTTTCAGGCTCATAATTAAGCCTAATTTGGCAAAGCAAGCTCGCCCTCTATAGTAGAAATTTATATATATGTGTGTGTGCGTGTGTGTGTTGGGGGGCGGGGGGCAGAGGCGTGCGACTTTGTTAATCCAAGACATATATTATTATTTCTTATGGTGAAGAAAGTCCATCTATAGACAAACATTATATCAATAAATTATTTCACTAATCTCATAGGCCTAGAAGAAATGGACGGCAGACCTAAGCTCAGGTCGGCGGACCTAACCCATGTGTGTGCATAATTCAAGTACAAAAAAAGACACTTATTCAAACTGAATTGTCTTTTCGAGACTCACGAGCAATCTAGCCAATTATCAGTGTATCGCCTATATTTATAGGCTACTACGTAAGATTTTCAAGCTTCACTTAGTGTCAACATCAAAAACCAAAAATAATCTCAAGTAAACATTCGATTGACCATAGCCTTCTGCCCCTCTGATAATAAAAAAATCTCTCTCTCTATTGCAGCTCGTTTTGTTATTAGATGATAATGTAGCAAATATTAAATACGGAGGTGTCGGGAGATTGTCCATCTTCAATCTTACCATTGTCAGTGTCCAGTGCAGTACCCATCATATGCTAATTAAAACCGGCCCACCAGACCATGTTAGTGCCATTGCAGCCGGGTGGACGGTAAGTGAAATCGCATTTATAAATAGATTATGTTCTCTTCTTTTTCCTTATATGAAATTGTACAAACAATTTAACATGCCGGACTTTTATTGCTAGGTCTGTCCCCTATTATACAGCGACACCGTCGTGAGATTATTCACATACTGGACGGTCAGTTTTTTTGAAATAATTAATTAGCTCTTCACTCCACACTTAGAATTCTAAGTTGGGCTATTGTTGACTAGAGGATCGTTTCTTGTAGGGCAATGGTCGTGATGGATGTTACAACCAATTATGTTGGGGCTTTATCCAGGTAGATAGATAGACAAGTAACTACTAATTATCCAATGTCCCGGACTTCCGTTTACGGCGGACCGATATACGAGCTGCCAATCCAAATTCAACAGGTAATTTCGATTCACAGCTTTCGGTTTTGAGAAAATATTTATTTAAATAATGATTTCAATGTGCAAAAATGATAAAATTTATTTCACATCTAACCGACAATTCCAAGATGCATGCACATCGATAAATTGCAAAGGTCAATTGGACTTTTTCGTAACAAGCTTTGCTTCTGACCAGGACCAAGTGCGTCCGGTCCGCCAATGATCAATGTGGGCTACTGGCCCAAGGAATTGTTCTTGAATTTACGAAACGGCTCGCCACATTGTAGGGCATAAAAGAGCAAGTATGCTAATGATGTAAAGAGTTTGTCTCCACGTAGCAATGAGCCCGTTTGAGGGCTAATTGGACTCTACTATGTTAATCCTACGTAGGGTTATTGCAATTTCCTAAAACCTTTCCGATTTCATAATAGATGGAATTTTATATATATATATATATATATATATATATATATATTTATTTATTTATTTATTTATTTATTTATTTATTTATATTTGTTTGTTTGTTACAAGGTTTGGTCCACCCCTCTTAAACCCAACACATAAACATGTCTAGTGGCTAGAGGTTGTTGTTGTGCAAGCCAAGGCCAAGACGAGCCAAGCCGAGCTCATGATCGGGCCTAATTTTCACTACATGAATTGAATTCTATGAAATGCCACGCGCCAATTTCCGAATAATAAGTGAACCTCATGCCAAGCTAGAGGTGATCATTCATGTGCATATTAGTTATGTTTATGTAAAGCGTATATATCCCGCTAGCAATTGGATTTCCCAATGCCTAACACTTAACCTAAGCATAGATATATAACGGAATATGGAAACGATGAGATCAACATTGCCATCAAATGTTCATACCACTCTCTAATATAATCAAGATAAGCAAAAATAATAACATCAACCTCAAATTTTGGCAAGAAGAAAATTTCGCGAATATCCATAATTATACTGAAATACTAGTAGATGATTATTTATTTCTATGTGAAGGACAAAATCAAGATTTAAGATTGGGAAGGTAATTGATAAGGGCTTGCTTTATTTTGCAGAAAATGGATGATTTAAAAAACATTTTCTTGAAAATGATCACTTGTTCCATTTAGAATAATTAATTGATAAAAATTATTTTCATAACAATTTATATCTAAATATTTTCGTGAATTTTTCACTTATTCATTCTTTTAAGCGACATAGGCAATTATTTTTAGGAAAAAGTTCTCCGAATAATTTATTTTCCGTGAAGTAGATGTACCATTAATAAGTAACTCTCACATTTCGAATTTGCATTGAAACTTAATGGACTTTTTGGAGGACCGGAGCGTGCACTTGTATTTCACGACAGTCATAACAAAAGTCAAACTTTTTATTATGTAGAGTAATGGATTTTGTTTTGGGCTTTATGCAAAGGGAACTCACACGAAATAAAATAGATTATATATGGTACTTTCTCCAATTTTAAATGTACAAAAATTCTACATATATAGAATATAGGCCATTGATTGGGTGTCCAGAGTTATTTTTTCTTGCGATATTGTGAACCATTTCAAAAGTACACGCATATGTATGTGGGAAAAAAAATTAAAAGCAGTTTTAATTATTTGAAGAAGACTCGTGTTCTTGTAAGACGATGACTATTTCTATTCGATGAAAAATGTCCACTAAGCCTAATTAAATATGCTTTGGGAATTAAACATCTTCAATGTGAAGTGAGTGGTGACTTCATTATTAATATGTTTAATTTTTATTTTATTTTTTTTGTTTCGAAAGTATCTTGGAAAGTACTATTTTCAATTTTTAGTCAATTTAACTAGTGCCCCAGCCCTAAGTGCACTTGTTAATAAGACCCGAATTCAAATGTTAATGTTGGTGGATGGCTAACTACAACATCTAGTTTTTTTTTTTTTTTTTTTTTTTGGCCGAACTACAACTTCTAGTTAAGTCGCAACTTTATCCATTACTAATATAGAGCAATGATTAACAATAATAACCTTGATAAATTTTAGAAAAATCATAAGTAAATATTAGAGGCTCAAAAGTGCTTTTGTGTTTATTTTATTTGTAATATTAGATAGAAAAATGAACTTGCAGAAAAATTATGAATCAAGGGACATTAAAAAGTCTGACCGACCTATTGATAAGTAGTGACTTTTACTTCTTCTTCTTCTTCTTCTTCTTTTCTGCAAATGTTACGGCACAATCAAACTTCCTTTTTTTCCTTTTTGACAAAATGCTCAAAATCCTTCAAAATGAGCTTATCCAAACCGATATGTAGATTTCACACATAATTTTTTCGCAATATATTTAAAGACAAATAGTATTTGAATTTTGATAAAAAGAAAAATATGGCAATTTGTCAAATATGTAAGTAATTTTATAGGAATAAATCCGATTATTTATCAATAACCTTACATACGTTAATAAGTCATGAGTCATTCATACGTGTGACATAAAATAAATAAAAAATTTAGACAACTACGCCGTACGTTGCCCGTCATGCATTAGACACAAAAGAAAGTCCAATGATCTTAATTTTGTAAAAAAAATAAAAATGAATTATTAGTCTAATGATTAGCAAATTCATCTCATGCCTTTTACATTTATTTTCACCAAAAGAAATTGTAATTAATCCTGCATAAGAAAGCCCAATGATCTTAATTTTGTATACATGTCAATCAAGTAATATTTATAATAAAATGAGTTATATGATCGTAAAAAGTGAACAAATCGTAAAGTCCATGATGAAGCATCATAAGTGGTTAAACCTTGGTAAGGCGAGATGTTAAAATGATATAAGATAGGTACATTATGTATTTCTTATTGTGAGGAATGAAGAGCAATATCCACAATAAAGAAGATAAAGGTAAGGGTACAAGCACATCAATCGAAAAGTGCAATATGAGAAAGTAATCAAAACTTTATCAAATCCTTGATCAAGAAGTAAGATAACCCTTAGTGTCATTCAAATTCATCTAATATGTAATTTTTTGTTTAATGAAGAGCGAAGTTTGGAGAGTACACTTATAATGAAGAATATAAGTAAAGTGTGAAATTACAAAAATAAAGCTCAAAACAATTAAAAAAGATTTCTCAAAATGCCTTATCACTTATTCACTATTTAAATCCACTCTAGATAATAACGTTTTTAATAGCTCGCAAAAAGTAAAAGTTAATTGAGTTCGGTGAAAAATAGTAGAGCGTGGAATTTAAATAATAAAAAAATAAAAACTCATTTCAAATTTCTCAAAAAGCCACGTCACCAATTTAGTATTCGCGCCCCAATCAAGGAAAATGTCGCCATTATCTCCGTCGCAAATCCGGAAATGAGAACATCCGACCCCACCACGCTCCCATCACACTTCTTGCCATAAAGAACCGCCACGCGTCATTCCACGAAGACACACCACGCGTCAGAAACCGAATCGCCTACGCCCGTTCTCCACCGTCCGATCGAGTTACCCTCCCCGCGGGCCGTCGATGCTGTCCTCCCCCTCGCCCGTGGAAGCTTCGTTCGTTCGCTCGTTTCCCTCTCTCTCTCTCTCTCTCTCTCTCTCTCCGTCTCTCGCCGGTCGCCAATCAACAAAAACAGAGGCGCCCGTGCAAGCTTCAGCTTCTCTCTCTACAAATCTCTCTCTCTCTCTAAAATCGTCTTGCGGTTTCGGTCGCGACCAGGCATTATCCGGCCGACCATCTTGTCGGTACGTGCGGTTTCGGTTTTCTGCGTTGCGTTGACGATGCTCTGTTCTAAGGATTCGGTTTCCGGGTTCACGTACCATGTTCTTGTCCTCTCTTTCGTGAGATTGGTTTCTTAGATGACGCGTCCGTCTTTTCATGTTCTGCATGTTCGAGTTAAAACGTGTAGTCCGTTTTGATCGACGGCGAGAGGATGAGCGAAGTTTGAGGAACCCGAACCGCGTTTGAGTTTTTTGTTTCGTTGGTGCTTGGATGGATGACGCGAGGGAGAGTTTTTGAAGCTAAATTGTGACAGTAGGCCTGAGCCCTGAATTGATCATAAGGCTGTCTGGTAAAAAAATGGTTTTTAATGATCTGTCGATTGAAACTTCATAATCATTTGATAAATATCAGCAGCAGCAGCAGCAAATAGTTTCGTCCTTTTTCTCAAGAATTTGGTCTTAAGAGGTTCAGGCAAGATTCCAAATGAAATTTATAGCTCGGCGAATCTGAAAGTTTGAATTTTTCACTTGTGATAATTTTTTTGTCTGCATTGTTTTTCTACTTGTGTTTTTTCTTTTTCTTTTTTTCCTTAGAATGAGAAGAACTTGGTTATTATTGTTTTACGTGGTGATCTTTCAATTTGGTTTGCCCTTTTCAAGGTTAAGATGGTTTTGATAATATGTTGTAGAAGCTCATCGAGTGGCTAGTAGTTCGCTGCTTCCTCTCTCTTCTTCGGTAAATGGGCTGTTTACTGTCGTCACAGAGAAAACAATGCCCTGGTTACCAGGACCCTGTGGCCCTTGCTTCGCAAACAGCTTGTAAGTCCTCGTATCAGCGGCAAATCTTTTATGTTACAAAGCAATAACCTTTACCATTCGCATGCTAGTAGTTAGCAGTTCAAGGCAATACCGCTTTGTCTGGATAGGTTCTGCTTGAGATTCTGGTTTAGTTACCTGTGGGATAGCTTTCTAGGCTATGATAAGAATAGTTTTTGCATGACAAGAAGGCCGCCTGAAGATTTTCTTCTTTATTTTTTAAGCTTAAGATGTGGCTAGGGTGAAAACCTTGAGGCTATTGCAGTAATGTCCAATACCAGCTCCCATATATCATTAAATCAATGGGTCTTCATAAGCTGTTGTTCAATTTGAAATTCGATAATTGGTAATTGATTTTGGTTGGCCCTGCTTAACTACTGAAGATGATAAATCAGGTGAAGGGAAGAAGTGCATAGTTTACAGCAGTGGGACACTTCCTAACACTGTATATAGTTTTTATTAACTATGTCAAAAGTCCACATTATAGAAAAGTCGAATTCCTCAAGTTACCGCATATGGATGAAATGCAACTCTGATATGCTAATAGTGTTGATTAGAAAATTGGAAAATAAAATTCTGTCTTACAGTTCATGTCGAGTCCTGGTGCTACTTAGCACAACATCTCTGTCTCTTTCTTGTACACTAATCTCCACAGTTGATTTAATCCACTCATGTCATGCTGTGGTTTGGCCAGTTAGTGTCAGCGAAGTTGAGGCACTGTTTGAGCTGTTCAAGAGTATCAGCGGATCTGTGATTGATGATGGGCTAATAAATAAGGTAATGCGCACATATTCTTCTGACAACCTGCTGTTATTCATACTTCATTTTATGTAGGGTGTTTCAGTTTCATAACTCTGGTCCAATCCATATTATTTTCTATACTTGCTTGTGATCTTGGAAGATTCTTCATTTCCTTGAAGATATATTTCAACAAAGAAAAGATCCTTGCTTGCCTAGTTCATTTAGTATTGTGGTGTCCTTGAAATAAACTGGGGAATTGCGGCAATGTCTCCCATGCTTTCTCAGCAGCATGATTTTCTTCTATAACCAGCATCATTTTGTTTTTCCTTTATAAGCAGCCTCTTTTGCAGCAGTAACACTTCCTACAAGTTTATCTTTACCCAAAAGATGGCCCTTAGTCATCACAAAAGATTGTATATTTAGATGGAAGCCTTACTCAACAGAAATATCTAGGAGAGTTTTCTTTAATAGTGTCCATGTGAGGAGATTATCCCTCGCAATATTCTTGTTAACTTGCATGTTATGGCGAATTGATCTTGTTTATTATAGTTGTTAGAGTATATTCTTCATACTTTTCTTAGTTTTTCCATGTTGTGTATGTGGGCTTAAAGTTGATCCTGTATGCTTGATATGTTCACTTTGTTGTTTTTGACTTTTGATATTATAGAGAACTTGAATTCTTCTGTTGCTTATGCAGGAAGAGTTTCAATTGGCTTTATTCAAGAACAGAAAGAAGGAGAATCTCTTTGCTAACCGGGTAACCAACGTCTGCCCATTTCGGTTTCAAGTAGTAATGGTGCCCTTTTATTTTCAAACGAAGAGACCTTATGATGATATTTGCATGTGATGTGCTGCCACAATAACTTTTCTTAGAAGCTCCCTTTGCTGAGGCTCATAGCTTCTACGTAGTTAGCGCATCTTGCACTTCTGTCTCAATTGATTTTGCTGCCCACTTCATGTTATGAATTTCTATAAAAATAAGATGTATTCTTAGATTGAAGTTTTCTGAATCGCAGATTTTTGATCTTTTTGACGTTAAACACAAGGGCTTCATTGACTTCGGTGACTTTGTTAGAGCTCTCAATATTTTCCATCCTAATGTCCCTCAAGAGGACAAGATTAACTGTAAGTTCTTGGCTGCAAGAAAGACCTTCAAATTTTACAGTTGCAAACACTTGCTAAGCATTCATGATTTTGTAATTTGTACTTCTGTATGATTATATGGGTCTGAATCATTGCAGTTTCGTTTAAGCTTTATGATTTGGATGGCACGGGATTCATTGAGCGGCATGAGGTAAGCTGATTAATTGATTAATCATCAACTTTTCTTTTCTTTTTTTTCTTAAGTGAGAATAATGGGATACTAACTTTCTATCCTTTGCATTCCTCCTTTGCTTGCTTTTCTTTAGTCGGTATCTTAGTTCATCAAACTAGGCATGTAACTTGGCTTCCTAGGAACTCACATAGCTCGACATTTGCAACACATGTAGCAATAGACTTCTATTATAAAAATTTGTCTTCCAACTCTCCCTGAAATTTTTTTTTCTTTATCGGTTGGTTTTGGAGGGGAGAAGTTGGGTACAGATATGCTTGTTAGTTTCTCCATATTTGCCATCTTTGAGAGAGTTGTAGTAAAAGTCCCGGGTTTATGAGCTTTCATTGGTTGATGGTGGAGATGAGAATCGGGCAAATATACGCTTCACTTTTTTCCTTGTCCCTTCCCCTCATCTAGCCACAAGGGGAAAAACTCAAACGAGAAGCACATGATAGCATCTGTCCGGAGTTCTTGAAGCACAATAGAATTGCAGCGTTACAGACATTTATCGAAAATTCTTCTCTTGTCTGGATATGTGGATTGGAACTTGATGGTATATACTGGCAAGCGTTTGTGTACTCTAAGTTTACTCATGAAGGCACCCATCTGATGTTGGCAGGTCAAGCAAATGTTGATAGCTCTTCTATGTGAATCAGAAATGAAATTAGCTGACGAAACGATTGAGATAATTCTTGACAAGGTGAGCTGTTGTTGCAGAGGTTCTGGTAGGATTTAGTTGACATAACTGTTTTCTCGTGCTGATTCGCTTATGGTACTTCTGTTGTGGCAGACTTTTCTCCAAGCTGATGTAAATGAGGATGGGAAGATAGATAAGAGCGAATGGCAGAATTTTGTTTCAAGAAATCCATCCTTGCTCAAGATTATGACCCTCCCCTATTTGAGGTCAGCCAAATTGTGGTTACATCCAGTTGTAACTATAATATAGCCAAACTTGAAATTCATTCTTTAGAGTACATTTTTTTCTTGCAGGGATATAACGACGACGTTTCCTAGTTTTGTGTTCAATTCTGCAGTCGAGGAGATTGTTACCTAAGGACGTTGTATACGAGAACTGCAACAATTAAGAACGACGCTTACTTTGTTGAGAGAATGCGAGATACTTCATTAGAGGCCAAAGTATCTGCATTACTTCGAGAATGGAACGTTGCCTACTGCAGAGATGATTGTGCAATAGGGTGAAGTTTTGTCAATCTTTTTAAGCGTCTGATAGTGCTACATCCTGGTTGAGGATCACTACTTCTGCAATCCTTACTGAGTAAAGTTGCTTGTGACATTCATGGTTTGGGTTAGGTTTAGTTTAGAGTTGGAGATTAATCAAATCCATTGAATTGGGGAATAAATCCAACTAGATCTTGATTCATACGATAAGAGAATATTTTCCTCCTATCTAAGATCTTAGCTGAAATTTCTTTTGTTCGGTTCTGGTTCTTGAAAGATCTTGTAACAATAGTCAAATTTCTATTGCTAAAAGTAGGGCTCTTGGCCCGCCCTCTCTCCTTTAAGGTTAAGTGGGCCTCTTCGCTCAATGAAGTGATTTAAAGAAAAATTTTGATACTAAAGTTGGCATCATATAAAAGTTTTGGATTAAAAGTTTTGGATTAAAGTAATGGTCTATGGAATAAAGTAATCATGTATGTAATGCTCTCACTTGAGCTCATCGACTCTCCATTTGGGCTAAGTAGGCCTCCTAGTCTTGATGACTTAGGGGTGCGTAAACAGGAATTTTTGTTAGAAACATTTTTCTATTCCGAACTTTTTTGGAATAGAAATCCGTTTGATAATATTATTTCATTTTTCTATTTTTAAAATAGATTAGCTCGTTTTCCCAAATAGGTTTGTAATAGAAATCAGAAGCTAAAATTTTCTACTTCTCTCTATTTCTGAAATAGAAATGAGAAATAAAAATTCTTCTCATTGTTCATCAATCGGTCCTTCGTCCGTTGCCGCCGACCACCGTTCGTTGGTCGCCCGCCGCAAACGGATTTCTATTTTCGGAATAGAAATTTTATATCGTTATCAAACGATTATTTTTGCTTAGAAACTCATCTAGAAATAGAAATAGAAAAATCTATTTCTTTTCGAGAAATCAATTTCTGGCCAAAATCATGCGCGCCCTTGACAACGTAATTTGGTCACAATCAAGTTGACCCATCTTAATATTGTGGCTTGACTAGACTCTACTGAATTTAATCATGCAAAGCTTGATGTTGCGCTCAGTAAGCAGTCAACCTTCTCGACTCAATTCGATGGTAAATGATAGTTCAAGTGAGAGAAAGGATACCCATTAGGCAGGTAAATGATAGTTCAAGCGAGAGAAAGGATATCCATAAGTGCCTAAGAATTTAGATTGAGTTGACCCGTTCTAACATTTTAGCTCTACTTTAACTCGACCCGACTCAATTTGATTATGCAAAGCTCAGTGTTCAGATCGGTAAGCAGCCAACCAGCTCGGCTCAATTCGACCGTGAATGTCGGTTTAAGCTAGAGGAAGAATGCCTTCAATGAAATTAGACCGTTTGATAATGCGTGGAGCTGTATGCGTTTCTTGTTGCGGACGGTGGAAGCATTTGATCGAGTAAATACGTCCAGCGCGTGGACAACTTGGCTCCTTTTCCGAGGCTGCCCGCCATTCCCATGGAAACCCCATGTCCAACAGGCACGCTTCCGAAACCACCCTCATCGTTCTTTTTTTTTTTTTTTTTCCATCTACTCCTTTTCAGCCTTCAATTCGTGTAAAGCGAATGAGATCATCCAAAAGGGTGCTGAGAAAAGTACGGTTGAGGGTGAGCTTGGCATTTTCCGAACATGCACATGCACTGTTCGACGTAATGCCCAAGTCGTATTGCAACTTCGTGGTGATCAACTACGCGCTTCTCGCGGGTGCTTCGAACGTCTCGACGTTCCCGAGACCATACTGTATAGCAATGGAGATGTGTTCATCTAGAAACTTTAAATGCCGCTGTACTGCTATTATTTATTCATTAGCGCAAGTTTACTGTCCACGTTCTTTCTCATATTTATGCATGACAGAAGAAAGATTTTTGGAAGATAATTAATGGTGATATATAGGGGTATGGTGCTCAGTTTAATGTTATTTGTTCCTTTTCTTTGGCAATATCCTATTGTTAGTAATTGCATTTCAAAGCTTTCTTCAATGAGTACTTGCGTTATTAAAGCTTGTCTTTTCCCTTGAAATATACAGGTTTTTGTAGGCTCAAGTTGTTCAATTGCATAGATTGGCTTTGAAATGCAAAGGCAGGTTTTTTACTGAAAGGACTTGATGCTTGATTGGATTCCTCAAATTGGTGAAACCGGGTGTTGGCTTATCGAAAGCCTGACCATTAGCACAGTGACCCTGGTTGTGCAAGTGTTGGGTTATACTGACTTGTATATAAATGGCTTTAATGAAGCGAGGAGAAATTATCGCGCGTCATTGCACTGGAAAGAGCCATCTCTTGAGATTATTTTTTCCTCACTTCAGTCAGAAGAGAGCTTTATCATGGAGGCAAAGTAGAGAGCTTGTATTCTGCAAAAACACCAAAATAGCACCAAATTCAAGTCAAGCACTTCTGCTGGAGAAAGTTGGAGTTGCACTTAAAGATCACAAAATAGAAGAAGCCTGGTATATATTTAAGGATTATAGAAAGTCATATGATATTCCAGATTGTTCTCTCATCAATAGATTGCTCACTGGACTTTCGTACTCGCCTGACCCACAATGGCTACGCAGAGCTTGTGATTTAGTTTTCAAGCACTGGAAGAGAAAATCGCACCTTTTTCATGTCAAAGTTCTAGCTAAGTTGGCTCTCTCAGTAGCGAGAGCTAAAATGCCTGTTCCTGCCTCAATGATCCTCAGATTGCTGCTGGGGAAGAAGTACCTACCTCCCTTTGACGTGTTGAATTTAGTATTACTGCATATGGTTAAGACAGAGATTGGGACATATCTTGCATCCAATCTACTGTTTCAAATGTCTGATTGTTACCAACATATAACCATACGCGGGAGCAATCTTCGAAACAAGATGAAGTCTGACACGATTATCTTTAATTTAGTGCTTGATGCTTGTGTGAGGTTTGGATCAGCATTAAAAGGCCAAGACATAATCGAGTTTATGGCACGGTCAGGAGTAGTTGCGGATGCACACTCGATTAATATCATTGCGCAGATTTATGAGATGAATGGCCAGAGAGATGAGATTAAGAACTATAAGGGTCATGTTGATTGCATTCCAGTTGCACTTGTTCCTCATTATCGGTCTTTCTATAATAGTTTGTTGAGCTTGCACTTCAAGTTTACTGATATCAGTGCTGCTGCTGAACTTGTCTGGGATTTGGATAGATATCGCGAGGCTCTTCCTCTGAACGTTGAACAGAGGCCTCACCTTGTCTCAGTTGGATCTCCCAATCTCAAAAGTGGACTGAAGATGAGAATTCTGCCCGAGCAATTGGATATTGATTGCACCTTTGAAGCAGAAAGGAAAGAAGATCTTGTTGCAGTTAGGAATGGAAAGTTCAACCTCACCAGCAAAGCTCTTGCCAAGTTCATATATGGATACAGAAGAATTGGGAGTATCAGTGAGCTTTCGAGGCTGTTGTTAAGTATCCAGAAGGAGAAGGCGTCATCGGGCGGAAATTATCTGTTTCTGTGTGTGATTAATGCATGCATAGGTGTAGGATGGCTGGAGACTGCTCACGATCTCTTGGATGACTTTGAATTTGCTGGGGCTGCTATTGACTCTTCTGCGCATATCACACTTCTGGAAGCTTATTATGAACGAGGCATGCTTAAGGAAGCAAATGGACTGGTAAAACAGATGAAGAAGAGTGGTGTGCTCAGTAGTTGTTTTGATGAGACGACCATCTTCACTAATGTTCTGGAGAAAGCAGCCACAAGTGAACCCAGTTCTAATATGCCATCTGCTGTAGAATATTCTGATCTGACCAAAATGCTGGTTCAAATTATCGAAGAGGAGGAAAAGTCCACTTCGTGTGTGCTTTACGAGCTGAATACCTCAATTTACTTCTTCTGCAAGGCCGAAATGATGGAGGATGCTTTGAAAACCTATAGAAGAATGCAAGAAATGGAAATCCAGCCCAATGAGCAAACCTTTGCAATTTTGGTGCGCGGGTATTCATCTTTGCAAATGTACCGCAATATAACCTTCTTGTGGGGGGACATGAAAAGGAGTATGACACGGGATAATTTAGTGATAAGCAGGGATCTTTGTGAATCCCTGGTGCTGAGCTTTATTCGAGGTGGTTACTTTGAGAGAGTAATGGAGGTAATTAGCTTTATGATGGATCATAAACTGTTTGCTGATAAGTGGATGTACAGAAAGGAGTTCCTAAAGCTCCATAAGAATCTTTACCGGAATTTAAGTGCATCGGAGGCTAGAACAGAAGCTCAAAGAAAGAGGCTTGAGCATGTTCGCGAGTTCAGAAAATGGGCTAGGATTGACTAGTTTCCACTTTCCAACGGACAAAAGATGGGCTTCATACTCAGCGATGCACTAGTTATGGGAAGTCAAAGCAAAACGTCAAACTTGCATACCCTATAGTTTTCTGGAGATTGGAGTCATTGATTTCTTCACGCCCAGTAACCAGAGTAATCTTCTGTCTGGTTTTTCTGTCATCTCTAAGTTAATGCCAGTGGATATCAATTAAACTGTAAATTGTCTACTTTGTAAAGCTCTTTTTCTCATTTAGTGAGGTACATATGCCATAATTCATGTTTAGAAATTGGCTGTGGCCAAACACTGAGATCAGAAATGGTCGGTACTTACCTCTAATGTTTGAACCATCACATTCTTCCTATCCTCTCGCCTTGTCATTTTTCTTGACGTCTAATTTTCACCACCAGTTGAAGTATGAGCTTGAAAGCAAGGCAAGATGGCGTATGGAATAGCAAGTCTAACTAGACATTTAAAGTCGAGTCGCAGCTAGGTAACCCTTCTGTCGTACTTGGCTGTTTTGTGAGTTCATTCATCCCTCTCCTATGATGCAGTAAGTGTTTGTCTCAGGTGTTTGGAGCGACACAAAATTCAAATATATAGAGATATGACACGAAAATCTGTATTGCACCATGGACACCCCCTCTCCCTCACAGCCACGAATGCCGTCTTCTTCCGCACCGCCCATATCGCCTATGCTCTCCCTTTTTCACCCGCATGCTCGTGAGAAGAAAAGTCGCCAGGATCGCTGACCTAGTCGCACGGCTCGCGATGTACTCAGAGAGGCGCAAGGCCCTTTTCAAGAAGCCCTTCGAGCTCTTCCACTTCTGTAGCGCTCTTGCCATCTTTTCTAGGTGAGCATTGATTTAGAGTCAATCCTACACTGATCCTAGAACGGTCCAACCTAGACCATTGAGTCAATCCTTAGTTTTGAGATCCTTGTGTAGGATTGGGAGTTTATAGTAAAATCCTAGATCAAACGGCGAATTAAACGGAGTCCAAGTAATTTTATACTGTTCTTTATTAAGTTAGACTTTTAATATCTTTTACGGCATTAATAGCCATAATTTATAAAGATCACAGTGTCCAAAATGACGTAAATAGCTCCTCATGGCGTCCTCTTTCAATATTCGTTCTCTTTTATCTTTTTTGTCCTCTTACTCTTCAATTTGCTAAAATCGAAAGAAACAACTTTTCCATTCACCGCTTAACACTCGCTCTGCTAGCCTCTAGTCGCTCGTGCCACTTGAGGCTTGACGCTTGTCGCTTGGGCTGCTCACCTCTCTTCATTGACTTCGCTCATTGATGAACCCATTGAGTTAATCTGGTCCTCAATCGCCTTTTCAGAGAGTACAAAAAATGAAATAAAAAAATTATTGGTTGGTCCTGAATTGACTTGGAACCGGATTGGGTTAATCCAGTCCTCGGTACCAAACTCAATAGGGTCAGTTCTTGATCTCAAAAATTGAGGACCAACACTGTACAAGTTGATTATAGGGTTAGAGGAAGGGTTAACCCAACTCGGACCACCCCTAGTGTCTTCTCCCTCACCAACCAGCCTTGGATCTGGGCTAGCAAATGGACTGAGTCGAGACAAAGTAGGATTCTTGCATGATGGAGGTGGACGTCGAGCCCCAAATCATTAAGTACAAGACTATTCGTGATCATATGCACAAGAACATTGAATGACTTGGAGAACAAGGTAGGTGCTAGTCATCATTCTAGAGTTAAGGTCGGTCAAGATATTAAAATTCTAAGTGATGGGGAGATTGATTTGATATTTTGAAAGTTTTAAAGCTCGTTGCACTTTTGGCGCTCCTCTAGTTTTGCATCTATTATGGTTGCATGCCCCACCTATTATGGTTGCATGTCCTGGGAGAATGTCAATTTGATTTGGGATATCAATATCCATGTCAGATTTGGACATTTACCAAATAATATGTAAGACATTACAAATCCCATTGTGGCTTTATTATATCCGACCTTTCCTATCCAGTAAAAACATTTAAGATGATAGAGTGTAACATTTGATTTTGACTTCACGGTATGTTTACAATTAATCAAAATTTAGTAGAAGTTACATTTTCTTATTCAGCTGGAAAAAGTTGCTACCTTAAGACTGATACATCGAGACTGTGTGCTTTTTTTTTTTTTTTTTTTTTGGGGCATTGGACTCTGATGACCCATGAAAAAAAGCTTTCGGAATGAAAGCATCAACCTAACCGGTCCGGTCCGCAGAAATCCGAACCGGGAACAGTCTCCGCCGAACCGGTTCATCCGAGTTGCGGACCGAGTTGCCTCAGTCATTCGACTCACTCTCCGAGCCGCGTCTCAGAGAATGCGTATATAACCATCTCTGCTCACCATCGTCACTAAAACCTCGCCCCAATGGATTTCTCCGAGCAGGACGTCGACGTCTTCGGCGAAGACTACGGCGATGGCGGCGCCGCCGACGGTGGCGGCGGCGGTGGGCGCCGGAGCGCGAGCCGCCAATCGTCCTCCGGATCGTCGTCGCCGTCGTCCTCATCGTCCTCCTCCTCCTCCTCCGCGGCGTCGTCCTCCTCGTCGTCCGGATCTTCGTCCGACGGGGGGGACAGCAGCAGCGACGGCGGGACCCCCCGCAGTGGCGGGAGGGAGGAGGACGAGAACGGGGAGGATTTGGAGAACGTCAGCGGCGTGACGAGCAGTCACCGCAGTGAGTTCGAAGAGAAGGAGACCGATCTGTTCGGGTCCGATAACGAGGAGTACTGCAAAACTCCGGCTACTAGTCGATTTCCGATTCCCGGTGCGATACTCTTGTTCGCGATTCTTCAGCTTTCGTCTACTTGTTGCCGGATTTTTTTCTGGTTCTTGATAGCGTATGATTGGAGCTCTGAGTGCACGCGTTTTCCTGTATTTCGGTTGATTCGAGGGAAAGTTACAGTTTAGTTTCGCCAGACTTTGGAGTAGTATCCACGAGGATCACTGAACCTAGGCTTCGCACGCGGGCGAAACTCCGCGATTTTCATCGTTTATGAACAAATAGCCAGCGTACTTGAACAAATAGGACCTTTCCGACTGTAACTTCGCAGAATCTCTGAGAAGTAATGTTGGTACTTTGTGTCTGTCATCATTTTGCATCCTTGTGCCTGATCAGTGTATCTCTCTTGGCAGTACTGCCCCCTCTTCGTACCAATAACAGTCAGGGCAGAGGGACTTTTGGTCGAGGTCGGTGGCAGGGTGGGCATCCAAATGGTAGGGGAGCAGGTATCCTTCCCCGCCCTGGACCTTATCCGCCTAGGCAAAACTATGGTTTTGGACCAAAGTTTTCCAACGCTCCTCGCGATGAGCGTTTTGTTTCCGAACTTAAGCTTTCCAAGAGCGAAGAAACGTTATCGAGGAGATGCATTGCATTTCAGGAGGTATTTGACAGCTTTTGATTAGATTTTTGCTGCATCGGTTTTAGTCATGTGATTGTCTTTTCATACGTCACGTACGTAACTCAGAGCATGCACCACAAAGCAATGACCATTTCTATTGGTATTTTTATTATTTAGATGTTATTTGCACAGATTTCATGACTGAGAACACTATGCCTTTTATATGTCAATGTGAAATGACCAGTATAATGAATATTGGAACAGAATCATTGTGGTTGTTTTCCTGCCGATATCCAGTTTTATTGTTTTTGGAGAAGACATTAGTAATGGTCTTTTCGGAATGTACACTAACTTCTATTAGCCATTGATTCCTTCTTTAATGAGATGCTGGGGGTAAATTATATTATCGGATTAGGAAGACCTAAAATGGTGTGCGTTATGATTATGTGTGCTGATTTGTTTAACAGCCATGTGAACTTGCTTGCTATAGCCGTGCAGAAGGTGGAGATGTCTACTTTGATGATCGCACCTTGGTGAGCTCTGGGTGCTACTTTCTCTGGTTCATTTCCTGCTTTAAGTCAGCAAGTTTTTCCAATTCAGGCTGTACCTCACCTGAGGCTTTATTTTCTGATTGTAGAGGCTCTTTAAACGTTTCATAACAGAAGACGTGGGAGCTGATCTCAATGAAGGTTTTGACACTTTTATTGAGAAAAAAGGTGTGCTTGCTGTTTTCATGAAATATGAATTGTTGCAAAGACTAATCCTTGATGAGAGTGACATTAGAAATATTAAAAATAGGCATAGGATGCTCACATGTGCCTCTCTCTCTCTCTCTCTCTCTCTCTCTCTCTCTCTCTCTCTCTCTCTCTCTCTCTGTGACAGACTTGGGTTCCGAGGGTTTTGGCGACCTTCTTGCTTGCATAAGGGACAAAAATATCCCGCTGCAGAACATCCATTTTGTGGTATGGGACATGCTGCATTTGACTTGCATCTACTTGAATTTTGCTTAAGTTCTAGGTTTAATTTCTTTCCCTTTGGGTTTCTGTGACTGCAGACATTCCGGAACAACCTCAATAAGGTAATATATTTTCCTCTTTATGAATTTATAGGTATGGAAATTTTTTATCAATTCATAAGAAACATTGTGGTGCCAGCCCATTTACGAAATTGAATACTGGAAAGGCATAATAAGATTTCTACCCGTCTTTGAGTGTCGAGCCATTTCTTTGTCTTGTCATGTAATTATTGCCTTTCCTTCATCAAGTACTATTATTAAATGCTCTTATATATAATGCATGTCAATCCTATTTTGAGGAACTGAAAGTACATGTGACGTTCAATCTGAAGCCTTCACATTGGTGTCTTATGCTGTGTGTGCTATTTTTGTTTTGCAGATATTGGCTACAGCTTATATTAGGAATGAGCCTTGGGAGATGGGGGTGCATAAAAGGAATGGGGTTGTCTACCTTGACGTTCACAAACTTCCAGAAAGGCCTCAAAGTGATTTAGACCGCAGAAGGTACCATTACACGTGAACTCGAGGGTGTACATGATTATTGCTTGACCTATTTACTCAGATATGGATATGAAAACTCTCTTTTATACTTTCATGATTTCCTTCTCTTTCAGTAAACTAGGTTCCTCACATTGAAATGTAGGCTAGATTAGCTTATGAGTGGCTTTGATCTTATTGGTAGTTTTCTCTGTGTGAGAACAAGGACATGAAATTATAGCGAGTTTCTGCTGGAAGCTGCATGTCAGATGGATAAAACCAATCTTAATAGTTGAAACTTGTGATATGTCTTGGGAAATTCCCTTTTCTTTGCTTCTTTTTTGGGGAAGAGAAAATAAGGGGTGGGGGTGTTCAAGTTTAGTGACTACCCAGGGGATGACATTTGAAGCAAACGGATCATTTTCAGTCTTTGCTTAAATGAATATATGTTCAATACTCAACAATGTTACATGTTTTATAGTCATTTCATGTTAAATAGGCAAACCAACATAAGTGTGGAATTAGATTGCTATCTCTATGAAGCCTTCTGAAGTAGGTGCTTTGTGGGAGTGTCACTCCTCAATTTTGTACTTGTAGTACTTCTTGTGGGCATTTAACTTATGGGGAACCATTTTGGCAGGTACTAGTCTTTCTTTACTATTATGGTTTTTAACATGACACTTAAATCAAGGATAGGCGCTTTTCTTTTGAAGGACTATTCTTTTTTAGTTGATGTCAAGAGCATCTTAATAGAATTTGAAATTGGATCTCATGGCACTCGTTTGCTTATGTATTTAGATCTTACTGGGGATATTGCTTTGAGAACCTTGCAACTGAAGACCCCCAAAGAGCTGTGGGAGAAGGGATACATCATGTTGATGCCAATGTTGAATACTGTTCTGTGATAAAAACTAAATTGGGGGCTCATCGAATATTGATGGGGGCTGAAATGGATTGTTGTGATGCAGCTGATGATGGAAGGAGATTTTATATTGAGCTGAAGACCAGCCGTGAGGTCAGTGAGATTGTTTGTTGCTTGTGTCCTTTCTGCTACAATTTATCTTCTTTTTTTAGCGTCAAACAATTAGTGGCCTTCTCTTTATTTTCTCCCCTTGACATATTTACCTACTCTGCAGTTAGAATATCACACTGAAGAAAGATTTGAGCGAGACAAGCTCCTTAAGTTCTGGGTAAGCTTAGCTTCCCATTTTCAATGTCATGGTTAAATTTATGTCCTTTCTTCCTTCATCCATTTTTCTGTAGCTGTTGATATGTACTGGTGAAAATTCCTTTAGATAGGCCTCTATATGTAATTTGATGATTGTATAGACATAATTTAAGTGGACATTTTACCTTCCTAATTTCGGATTGATAGTCTCTCTGTGTGGATTACCTTGCTATTTCATGTATCTTGTGCATATCCCACTTAATTACTGCCAGATCACTGACAAAGCACTTATCTTTTGTCACAGATTCAAACCTTCCTGGCCGGTGTTCCTTGTATAGTTATTGGATTCAGGTAGATCTCATGTCTTGTCTTCTTATGACATTTCTATCACCGCATCTGTACTCAAACTCTGAGTATTACATGGTGGTTAGTTCGGAATAGGTCGGAAGACCCTATTTTCCTTCTTAGCTCTCCTAAAGGACATCCAATGCAGAGAACTCCTTCACTCCTCTGTTGCATTGCCTTATTGTATTATAGTTTCTGCATTATATGCAGGTCTATCTTGCTACATTGAAAATTTTAGCCCTGAAAACAATTGATGGGCAATGCTGTCATTGTAGGGATGATGCTGGCCGGCTTGTCCGGACAGAGAGATTAAGGACCAAAGACATAACTCAGAGAGTAAAAATGAAGAACTATTGGCAGGTGAGTCATGCTTGTGGCAATTCTTTGTCGGATGGCACTGACAGTTTTGCTTGCTCTTTTCCAACCAATGCACATTTGAGCCATCTTGAGATTGAACCAATTACATCCTTGCATGGCATGAACTATCCAATCCATGTCAATCATGCTCTGTATGATTATCATGGTTCCTTTTCTCTAAGACTAAGTTGGTGTTATGTATTGCTGCTGGATTAAGACTGGTTATTAAATCTGCAATGCAAGAACTTGAGCAAGAGAAGCAGTTCAATTTCATTTTCTTATTCAATGAGAATTGGTTTTACTTTTTTATTTCCATGAGCGCAAGCATCCTCATGGGGTAGGAGGAATACAAGTTGCACTTCAGCTGTCCAAAGTGAATTTTTTGGGAGCATTATTTTTTGCTTCCCTTTGCGTGAATTGAAAATGAAGTTGGTTGGCAGGGAGGAGTGTGCCTGGCATTTGCTGATGAAGTCCTCTGCTGGCTGTATGGAACAGTCAAAGAAAGTGAGATTCACATGTCTATATCTTATTACCTTCGTACGATGATTGCGTAGTTTTGCGGTGGCTCCTCATTTGTGAGATTGTCATTGTAACACTTAGATCTATAGTGATGTGACGACCTCTTGATTTGATTGTGCATTTTCAGATGAAGACTACATACTGCAGTTTGGTCCACCATTTAATCGTTTGGAGCTTCTGCAAGCTAACTCTTGCCCCGATGCAATTACTAACCATGTCGCGCAATTGTGACATTTTTGGAGGTTTGCCCTGAAGATCAACATACGCAAAAGGGTATGTTTCTATGATCAACACTTTTCCCCCATTCTCTGTTCTGCCTCGAGCACCATATGAAATGAAGCCAACTCTCTATCTCTAATACTGAATTTGGCAGCGCCCAATTTTCATCTCCCCAGAAAGCTTCAGACCTTGTAAATTGGGCGAAGTGGTAACTGAAGATATCAGGTTGCTAACTCAGGCATCGTCAGAGCTCAGGCCATCTTAAATGCAGGCATAAGCGGGGATCACCATTCATGGATGTGTAATAGAAGTTTGCTTAGAACTTCTAGCACGAGAGACGTTTTCGGTTTCCCAGCTTTGTCTGTGCATCTGATTAAATCATTTTTCCGAATCTGCTGCTCTAATTATCTGTGCCCTTGGCGCTAGAAATCCGGTGGCCATTTGCGACGACGTCATCCTCAAGATGACGGCATATGCTCGCGGTTAGCAGTTGTCTGGGGAATGTTTGACGGTTCTCATACTCTACCGTCGGAGGGTATTTCGTATTACGGGCCTATTGTCAAGTAGGGGCTAAGCTTAGTGACAGACGATTTAGACGAATCAGAATCCATCATGTTATGTAGTCATCTCGGCATGCTTTTCTTAGCATCGTGCCCCATGAAAATGGTTTTGCGTCGACAATTCCCAAGTTCCTTTTAAGGTCCGATTCATTCTGGTGGCGAGGTGGGCATATTCCGCCCACGTCCTCTGGTCTACCCCGGATGTTCCTTTTCTTTCTGATCGTCTCTCAAAAAATGGAGTTGATTGTCTGATTTTTTTTTTTTTAAAAATTCCGTACTCGTGGGAAAGCAAGCACTCGATTTTGATGGGTCGGGGTGGGCATTTCAAACGGGGTTCTTCGACGCCATTGAGAACTCGGACGGGGGGGCGCCCTTCTTTCGGTCAAGTCTCTGGGTGGAGAATCCTGAGCGAAAATCTAAGTCGACCAAGCTCGCTGCTCTAGAGAAAACCGAAAGCGATCGAAATTCGTTTGAAAGAAAAGGCAAAAGAGAGAAACTGCTTATTTGGCTGCTCGTGAGGTGCGGTATTTGCTGCGTTGTGCATTGAGCGAGACTCGAGATAGAGACGAGAGGGAGAGATTTAGGTCAAGTGGCGAGAGGCACGGGATCGTTGTCCCGTGACGTGGCGGGCGGATGTCGACACACATTCCCACAGCTCTCCCGTGGGGCCCTCCACACCGTCTCTGGGGTCTTATTTATTTATTTATTTATATATTATCTTTCTTTCCTTCGAATTTCGAATTGCCCTTCTTCTCCCTGTATTGTCCTTTGTTTTTTCCCCCTCCGGAATTTGCTGAGAAGAGGGCTTACAGTGGTCCGGAGGACGGCCCGAAAATATCCCCCACAGCCACGCCTCCCTCTCGCCAACCCCGTGTCGCGTATGCCTACCTTCCCCGGTTCACGAATCGACGTGATGTCGACGCGCGGCCAAGCATGTGATCGCGATCCCCCTTCGGACGGGCTTTATTTTGTTTTATAATCGGAAGAAGCCTACGAAAAAATAATTAAAATAAAAAAAAAATCCCGATGGTTGGTCGCCACCTTGCCAAATTCATTTCCATGCAGCCTCTCAATCTGACGAGACAGAACTCCTTCCATAAATCACCTGTTTGATAGGCGAAACGAATCTACAGGAGCCTAGACATTAATCATCGCCAGAAAATATCTCTCGATGAATATTTTCCGCGTGCCGATCACATATGTATCGTCACGTGTAGTGTAGTGATTCGTTGCTCAATGCAATCTTAATTTTGGATAGAGCTAGTGTCTTTTCGTGTGAAATGAGTATTGATTAGATTGTTAATTCCCTATGTTTATGTAGTCGCCAAAACTACTGATTTGAAAATAATAGAGGGATTAGCGATTTAATGACCTATTCTGTAGAAGGTCAAGCAAAGAAGAAGTCTTACATAGAGTAAGTCGTCATCATTACATTCCAATAAAAAAGGCCGCGATAGGCAAAAACAATAAATACATTTAAGTAATGGTACTAAGTCCTACGAGACGTACCTTAAAAATGCATGGACTCACCACTCATATTCCTTTCATAAAAATATGTCTCGATTAAGAAACACATCGATTTCATTCATATCGTCATAAACGCGCTATTTAAACAGAATTAAAATATGCATGAATTGTGATAATAAAGCTTAGACACGTTACATAAAACTCAAAAGGGACGCACGACGCCATCATTAACGCGTCTCTTTCACATATTCGTGTATTACTAATTTTATACACAATGATCGAACGAGATAGATTTCAGCCGGCTACCCCGATCATGGCGGATGCAGGGAAAAACCAGTTTAGAGCTAACATCGATCGGCAACCAATTACACTCCCGTCACAAATAGTTCCTGCCCCCAACAAATCAAACATAGAAATTAAGAAACAAAACAAAAGAAAGGTGCAAGCAGCTAAACTAAAAAAACACTAATAATAATATAAAAATAAATAAATAACAATAATGGTGTTTTATTCCCATGATGCAACGCCCAAAGATTCCTCATTGGCCGAAGCTAAAATGCTCAAAGCTGTCCCCCGCCGATTTATCCGCACCATTCACGCCCTCCTCTCTCTCTCTCTCTCTCTCTCTCTCTGTCTCTCCTCACTGATTCTTCCTCCAAATTCATCGAAAATCTCCTCCCCACCACTCTCGAAAGCTTCACACAGATCGTCGACTCCCCCTGCAGAAATGAGCTCCCTTCCCCCGCCGCCGGAACCCTAGCCGATCTCCGGCGAACCTAGGGTTTACCGCTCCTTTTCTCCCGGCCTCGCTCTCCCTCTCCCGTATGCCGGCCTCCTGGTAGGGGGGGAATCTCGGCGGAGGAAAGTTGGGGTTTTTTTTAAAGGAGGAGGAGGAGGAGGAGGAGAGGGGAATATGTATAAGGAGAGAGGAGGAGGCGGCGGCGGCGGCGTGTCGTCCAAGTCCGAGGTGGTGGTCGGCGTCGGCGTTGGCGCGGATCGGAAGCAGAGGATCAACATCAACGAGGTGCTGGACAAGCACCTCCTCGAGCGGTCCTCCCCGTCCACGTCCCGCGTTGTCAACGGCAAGGACAAGTCCTCCCCCCACGCGGTCATCCTCGGCAAGGCCCCCTCCGATCACCGCGATTCCGCTCGCTTCAAGGCCAACTCCGATGGTCCGTCCCCCCCTCCCCCTCCCCCTCCCCCCCCCCCCCCCTTCTCTCTCTCTCTCTCTCTCTCGTGATGTGTCGTGTGGGTTCCTTCTCGTGCGGGTCATTTCGGATTCAGTCTAGTTCTCGAAAGGAAAGAAAAAGGGATTCGGCTTGTTCTGCTGCGTGTCTGTGCTTGTTAAGAAGTGTTGGTTGTTTTAGCACGGCGCATACCCATCGATACGTATATCTGTCCGTATGAGTTTGGATTCGCTCGGGTATTTCTACGATTCTAGCTCTTCAGCTCTTGATGTATTAAGCATGTTCATAAATTGCGGTGTAGTTTTTTCTATTATTAGTTTAGGGGAAGAGTTAATTGTGCCCCCTGTCGAATCTTGGTATCACGGCTGAGGTTTTGATACTTGTGTTGCCAAAATGAAGTGTGATTTTCGGATATCGACTATTCATTATGGCATTTATTATAGCGTTAGCACGGGAGAGCATGTAGTGGATTCTTATGTGTGTATTTAATTGCTTCCCCATCTTAAGATGATCTCTCTGTCTCTTGCTTTCGCTTTGAAGCAATTATTTGCACTGCGGAATTTGCAGTTCTTGAGGATTCTGTAGAAGCTATTGGAAATGAGGAGTACATTCTCTCGCCCCTCTTAAGTTTGGGAGCATCTTCGATATCCCCTGGAAAATAAGTTTTGCAAAAATAAATGAGCCTTGATGATAAGCCGACCTAAATATTAGAGTGTTTCTTCCACCCTCGGGCAAATTCTTGCACGTCTTTAAAAATTGTAGACTTCAAATATGTGCTTCAAAAGAAGTGATCAGTATTTTAGGAGATATGACTGGTCGTAATCAACTTTTCTTTGGAATGCATATTCATAAATGACTTCTGTCAATGAGGTCTTGCTGTATTTGTAGGAAAGAACAGTTGGTTGCCAGTCGACTCCTAGAAATCTGATTGCCCATTCAAATTTTCAATTAGCCCTGCTAATTTGTCCCAGGCTATTCCCACCAATGGTCATTGACTAGTTTTTGGTGTAGTAATTGAAGTGTGTTATCGGCAGCATGGACTTACATAGTGGAAGAGTACCTATGTAGATTGGATTGGTTATACTAGTTACAACAAGTCGTCGCTTCTTGACTGCAATTCTTGTTTGCTTAGGAAGTTGTGCATTGGTCTAGTAATAAGACATTTCAATATTTATCTGTACGTCTGATTATAAATTGTGCATGGGTGTTCTTTTTGAAACTTAGCTTCTTTCTAATCACATATTTAGGATGGTGATTACTTTATTGGCACATTGATTTGAGGAGGTATGCTTGGTGTTACAACTTGAATGACCGTTCTCCTTACAAGTTGCTTCTTGGTTAAGTGAGAGTATTGCCTCAAGTCCATGCTAGAGGATGCCCAGCAGAAAATGTCCATACTTAATTTAGAGTAAAAACTAGTTTTTTTTTTTTTCTTTTTAGCACAAGAGGTAACTCGTTTCTTGCAGTATGCAACATAACAAATACATGAGCTGAGACAATGCAACGCAGTGTACCCTCTTCCCACAAGATTTGCAACAACATCAACCAGAAGCCTTTGGGCAGAGAGTTTCACTGTATCTCCCTTCCTCATAAGTAGACATGCATCGCACAGAAGTCAGTGTAGTCACCGGCATGGAGTCGCCAGCCCTCCTTAGGTCTCTCTGCTCTGACTTACGAGCACGCTGGGTTAGAGTTGGAGGTGCCATTGGAGCAGCGGCAGCAGCTGGAGATATTTAATGACTAGCCAAAAATCCAAATTCATGCTAGCAAACAGTTGTTGAAGAAAGAGAATAACGGGAGAATTGCAATGGAGTCTGATTTTGCATAATCTTTTCTTTTTGGCTCCACCACCACCAGCATCATCATCATCATCATCTCTCTCTCTCTCTCTCTCTCTCTTCATTTTTTGTACTCTCTTTTCATGTATACACATAGAAACTAAATCGCCCCCATCTTAAGATCAATGAATATAGAAAACCTATGCCATCCTTCAAAGTGCCGGAAAACCCTGTATCAGAATCAATACAGCACTGCTTGTTAAGTATACACTGGTTTTTGTAAAATAAATGCCAAATGTGATATTCCAATTCTATTTGCCACTGCCCAGCTCGTCTTCATCTTGATTTGGCTTGGACAAGATTGCCTATGGAACTCTTAAGGCCAAGTTAGGTTGATATCCTTAATAGGATAACCTGCTGCATATGGTTGGAACCCTATCTTTCCATTGATATCTGGCCCAGGCGAGAGCTTGCCTTCCTCTGTGGATTCTTCTTAGGATCTGTGTTTACCTTTAAAGGTGAACTCGAGCTCTTAATATTAATTTCATTATCGGAGTTGTGATCAACAACCTTTTTCAGGCTTGGGCTGCTACTGGTATTATCATTATTCCACTGTGAAGGGTCATCTTTCGTTATTTAACTACAGACGCTAGGTTCTGTGTTTCAGCTACATGCATGAACCCTCAGCTTCTGTCTTTGAATATTTTTTTCTAATGCCACAATATTAGGGTTTGCAAGTGGGGCTGTAGCATCAGACTGACAGTACACGTTTATAATCAGACTGACATTACATGTAGAATGTGAAGCTGACGTAAAGGAACCTTCCCAGAAGCTCAAGTCATTAGTGGGGGAATGGTTGACATGTATGAGACCCAGAAAACTCATAATTAAGTGACAAGATATAACTTTAACAGTGTTGTCTCTATCTGGTGGCAGTTTATTATAGGTCCATAGGTCAGACTTGAAGGAAACCTCCACTCATAGAATGAATCCTCTTTTTAAGTTGGAGTTCTGCCAGTTGGCTCTGTGCTTCGTTTTGTGAGACATCAGTTCATATGAAATCACTGACCTTTAAACCAAAACTGACACCCCTTCTATGAAAAATGTGTATAACCGTATTCCAGTTCAGTTCGGCGTGGAAAGAACATAAAAGCATGAAATCATCACAGGAATCTTTTGATGACACAGATACCTTTTCTAGCACATGCTGGGGAGTCAGTTATAGGATTGTAGTTTACTAAATGCTTCGTATTCTGGCAGAGACAAATTTTATCTGTGTATGTTGTGGTTTGTTGGAGTGTCCAGTCATTCCTCAGTTACATCACGGCCCCTATTGTAGTTTCATTTTCTAGACCTTGCTGTCATATCTGATTGCCTCCGGCTTTTGCGTGATGTAGATCTTATAGAACTGGAGTATCACTTTGTTTAGGGCAACATGTGGATTTTTCCTTATAAATCAAATATAGCCTTCTACTACTTAATGCAGCTAACTGTTACTTTGGAGCTTTCTAATTTGTCCTCGTGGGTGTTCATTGTAGAGGAATCTGAAACAGATAGCGAAGAATCAGACGTGAGCGGTTCTGATGCAGATGACTCATCTTGGATCTCATGGTTTTGCAATCTTCGAGGAAATGAATTCTTTTGTGAAGTTGATGATGATTACATACAAGATGATTTCAACCTGTGCGGTTTAAGTAGTCAAGTTCCTTACTATGATTATGCACTTGATCTGATTTTGGATGTCGAGTCTTCTCATGGTAAGCAAGAGCACTACTATCATAATGCTGGAACAGTGATGAGAGCTGTACTGCATATTGCATGTGTTTTGTAAACCTGGGTTCCATACATGCTTTTCCATTCTTGGTCGGTTTTGTTTCAATTGTTTAATGTGCATGGGTTATGAAGATTCTCCTATTGTAAGCTTGGAACTAGAAATCATGATGTGGCATGTGTAAGGATTGGCTGCTCTTGTATTTCATCTGGAGTTTTAACATGTTAGTGCTTGTGATGCATTTTGTTGGTATGGGTAGGTGACATGTTCACTGAGGAGCAGAATGAATTAGTTGAATCAGCTGCAGAGATGCTTTATGGCCTAATTCACTCCCGCTATATACTGACTAGCAAAGGAATGGCAGCTATGGTGAGATTGCACTCATGAGCACCTGTTTAGTAACTAATCAGAACTTTACTTAAATAGGTGACAGATGTGTTATCTTGTTTAATATCAGCTGGAGAAGTACAAGAACATTGACTTTGGTAGATGCCCAAGGGTTTATTGTTGCGGACAGCCATGCCTCCCTGTCGGGCAATCAGATGTTCCTCGTTCAAGCACCGTAAAAATATACTGCCCAAGATGTGAGGATATATATTATCCTCGATCCAAGTACCAAGGCAGTATCCTTAATTATACCATATTTCTTTTCTTGATTATATTACAGCTAATATTCAGCTAGTATGCATTGCATCTTAGAATGTGATAAGAAATGGTTGGTAAGTTAGGTTATCCTTTGTAGATCTGTGATATTTTAATTTCTTAGAAACAGCATGCATCAATTTTTTTATATACTGAGACAAACATGTGCCTTTCCAGCATTGAGACTTTTCTTCCTGCAAACATGTGTTATTATGAGCTGGGGAAAAAAACGACCCCACCTAGACACATAACTTGTTTTTTAGCTTGTTTAACTCAGATATGAAAATATAAGGTATGACTAATACCAAATGAGGTCCATGTGATCGGGATGATCATCAAAGACAAGTATTCAATTGTTGTACCAATTCGTGCATGCTTTTCTTCAGTTTCTGCTTTGAGAATCATCAGTGCAATAGGTCCAACCATTGTTTTTTTTTTGATAGATCCAGCAAGTGATTTATGATGTGGAAGTGTGTGCATTGCCCTCGAGTTTGAAAGCATCCTTAACTCTACCTAGACATTGATGGTGCATACTTTGGAACTACATTTCCTCACCTATTTCTGATGACATATGGCCATCTGAAGCCACACAGTGCATCGCAGAGTTACGTTCCTAGAGTTTTTGGGTTCAAGATCCACAAGACATGATGAGTTGCTCATACAGGGGATCATGAGTATGGATTCTGCTTGGAACAAATGCTTTCTCATGGTCCGTGTAAAGTGGATGCTCAACGAGACAGCATGTCAGGGTTCGTCCATATCTTATCAACGAACTATTCACATACATAAGGAGGAAGTAACCGTCATCGGCCTGGGCTGGCGTCGTGACTGCATTTCGCTGCATCAGAGGAAGAATCACTTCAAGCTCCTTGAGATGGCTTCCTCTCTGCTTCTTTTCTCTTTTAGCTGCTATCTAGTTGCAGTCTTCTGGTACTCTTGTGTGTATCATTCCGTAATTCTTTAATTACCGACGAATGAAGCTGAAATTTTTCAGGACATAAGTTGTTGAGATCAAAATTATATGATTCTATGATGGCCATGCGCCCACTCTTTAGTCATGTAAAGGCGTTGTTAGTTTTCGTAAGGTAACCTTAGAAAAGGAAGCCTGGGAACTTTATGTTGAGTTGAAGGCTGGATGGATATGGTTTTTCACTGTCAATCCTTCTTGAGTCTCATTTGCACATCCTGCATCCGCCCTCAGGATGATTCTGCTTTCTTTTCTCCCCTTGGGTTTGGACCAAGAAGTGAAATACCTGGTGGTTGATTATTTTCCTCGTTGAAAGACATCCTTTTACATGCGCCATGCTCTCTCTCCCTCTCACGAAAGAACGAAATTTCCGCACTCTTTAATGGCTTCCCGTCACACTTCTCAATATGACTTTTGATGATATTTTAGTACCTAACTTGAGTTGATTGGCGTAAGTTTTACGTTTTCATGATCGACGAGGGATGAGGGAAAGGTCGACATTCGCCTGAATTGCGGCGATGTACAATCATGATGTCCCCATCATTAGAAAAATAGGAATCGGACATCAGAGACATTATTGCACAAATTGACTCCCCACATCATCTAGAAATATAGATAAATGGACGGCTTGGACTTGATGAATATGGACATTCCGGTCATGCTTTCATATGTATAAAACCCCAACTCTTCCTCAAAGGGAGTCTTCGTCTAACGTGGCATGTCCATTTTTTTCTCCAAATGACAATAACATAAAACATATTATCTCAGACACGTGTTTAATCATCAGATGAATCCATACGGGACATATCAATTTTTCTCGTTTTCGTTTTATATTACATAACGTGGCATTTTGGACGCGCTCATGATAAATGAGAGGATGAAACGGATAGTCTATGTCTTGATGTGCTATCAAACATCAACACGACGAGGTGCTTTGTCGCGTTGTTGGAGAATTTATTCTGGCGTTCCTATTTTTCGAGATCTCATTTCAATGCCTCTATCCGCCTCTTGATTTGTCCTTCCATCTTCCCGTCCCTGTTCAAAGTTCCCAACGCATGTACGATATGCAAAACTCGAAGCTAGCATTAGCAACACTTAGCGGAGGACCTGTCCATTTCATGTATCCTTTCCCAATCTCTTGATGGATATGATCAAGTAAATAGTAAACGAAAAATTTGTGAAAGATATGGCTACACTGTCCTACCGAGCGATTCAGAGAACATGGGCGAGATGAGGACAAAGGGTTGTGGCTAATGCAAGGCCATGAAAATGAGATGCATGCTGCATAAGATGGATAAGAACAGACCGGAAGCCACCCACTCCAATCTCTCTGAGTCAGAGATGTGGAGGATTCAGCCCTTTCCCCACTAAAATCATAGGATATATATTTAAATATATGATGAAAAAAAAGATTTTCGGTTGCTTCAGACAAGCACTGACCACCACATAGATTTGACTCAGCTTTTATTGTTATCCTCAATGGTATGTCGCTCATTCAGATGCACCCTTTTGAAGCTTATTGCGGAAAATCCGTTGATATTCAATAATAATGATAATAAGATAAACAATTCTTATCTTCCGACATTCTTGTTCAAAGCTGTCCAGCCAGGGACAAGGATAAGTTGACCCACCTTGGTTGGATTGAAAGTTAAATGTGCCGTAAGTTGTTTATCCAGAGATGGCCATAATTGCATATTACTATCTTTCATGTAGAATTCGCATTTTAGCAATCCTAATCCCTTTGTGGAGTAAGGCCAGCTAATGAATTTGCTGCTCTAATGCGGGGTACCATGAAATTGGGAAGGAATCGGCTAGCATTACAATCGTGCAGGAAGCTAATTGAGAGTCATGTTAGGTCATATTAATGAATGCTCCATCATATTTAAT
The DNA here is from genome assembly GCA_014182715.1 of Eucalyptus cloeziana. Classification (NCBI taxonomy): domain Eukaryota; kingdom Viridiplantae; phylum Streptophyta; class Magnoliopsida; order Myrtales; family Myrtaceae; genus Eucalyptus; species Eucalyptus cloeziana. Next base: position 27,288,152 of record CM024637.1, read on the forward strand.
GAATAGACTTCATTTGTTTCATAAAAAATGAGTTATTTTAATTTTCTTTTAAATTTTCGCTTATATAACTTGAAATAAGTAGCCAATAACATATATATACACATTTTCGTGGAAGATGAAAATATTTTGGTTCATTCATTTTTATAAGAAATACGAATGATCGATTTTAAAAGTACTTTTTAAATAATTTTTTTTTCACCAAATAAACGCATGCTCACAGGAAAAAAGAACAATCTATTCGAAGTTACCATTTTCTTTTTCCATATCTAGTTGCTGAATAGGCGACTTCAAGATAGGACACGCTATTTTTATGGCTGCATGCACAACCATTTTTAAGGAGAAACTTTTTCGGACTTAAATGCCCTTATTTTAAGGCAAGCCGACGCAATCTGTATTATCCAATTTGGTTCCCTGAAAAGAAAATTTTAGATGTAGATGTTGCAACTTAAACAACTTATCTCGTCCATTTCTTCTTTTGCTTTTTCAGTCAGGAATGAAAAATAAGAACAAATCCACAAGAGAATAGTGGATATTCTCGGGGCCTAATTCGCACTACCAACTTGAAAAGAAAAGGAACTTCTAATAAAATTACTTCGATAATTACATTCGTTACCCATCATCTTGTATAGACTAATCTATTTGATAATTGCTCCTCTTGCAAGCTGAGAATTGAACTTAAAATCTTTAACTCGAAAAAGGAGCAAATTATTCAAATTTTTATTTGCAAGTTCAGACATAAGGTTCGGGTTTGTTTAACTTTTTTGTACACATTCAAAACTTCTTAGTATCTTAGACATGGGTGTCTCTCGAAATAAAAGAGGAGATGTGAGAGGAGAGAGAGAATTGCAAGCCCCTTCATTCATCGGTTTAATTAGACTTGCCTTCTCGCAAAGGATATTAGTCAATTATCATAATAGACTGAATTCCCCCCCCCCAAAAAAAAAAAAATCCAACTTCAAATCCATTTGAAATTTTTCTCAAGTTTTTTGGTCTAAACTCTACGTTTAGTTCTAAATTTGCCTCAAACTTTCTTTTTTGTCTAAAACAAAGTCACAAACTTCAACTTTACTCCAAAATTTACCCCCTAAACCTTCCGTCCAAAAAACCTTGTTAGTTGTCCCTAATTTTCTTAATTTTCTATACTAAAGAGCACTGTCGTTTTGGAAATAATTTCTCATGTCATCTTGCTAATGTGGATTTATTATTGATGTGGGATTACCATGTCAAACAATTAATGGTAATTTTTTTTAGACAGAGGGTTAATGGGAGCAAATTTGATACAAGATTAAAAGTTTTATAATTTTTGTAGAGGCAAAAATTTTCCCTAATTTTCATACCAAATAACAGTTTTGTTTCAAAAGATCATTTTCCACATTACCTTGTTGATATTGATCTAATACCATTGTGGAAATGCCACATCAAATATCTAATGACAATTTTTGAATAGAGGGTTGACAAGCCAGATTAGAGACTCGATTAAAAACGTATAATTTTTTTTTTTAAGGTAAAAAAATTTTGGAACAAATCTCAGATTGGATATAAAGTTTGAAGTTTTTTCAAGTCGAGTATAATAATATCTCATTTGGCTGTGCGTGCAGCCATCTGAGGTATGTAAATAGACCCGCCCTAATATTACTCTTTTTAACAAAATTCTATATATATTAAATCCATAGCATCCCCTTGGAGAACGAAACATGGCGAAGAACTCATTTCCCTGAAATCCAAGAGCCGAAACCAAACCAATCGAAATCTCTGAGCACTCAAGTTGACTATTTGCTCATGAACTTTCACACTGTTGGACAGGAACCCGCCACCAAATGAGCCTATGAAACAAAGCCCTTGGTCAACCTATCCCGTCACCAAAAGCCACCCACAAAAATAATAGTTCCCCTAATTTTTAAATTCTCGAGGGCATGCCTCTGCTGCAAATAATTATAAGATAAAATTTGATAATCAATCTTGTCATTACCACATTATCAAGTGTCCTATCTGCTAATCCCCACATGATGCCTGTCAAATCTAGTATTATCGTCTGAATTTTTCTCTTTTTTGACTTTAAAGTAAAATCGCGAACTGACCCAAAATTATGCAGATCCATTGAAACCAGTGGCACGTACGTAATTTGCGAGAGAAAAGGGGGCGCTTTTGAATTACTTTTTTTGCTTTTTTATCTTGAAAAGGGGAAGGTAGGAGGGGGGAGTAGGGACCTGCCGGCAAAAAGGGCGAGAAGAAAAGCGCTGGAGTAGCCGCAAATTGGTCAACTGGCGGACCGCCACGTGGACAGAAGCGAGAGGGTTCGCCGGCGACCGGAGCTTCCGGTCACCCGGGGGGCCCTCCGCTCGTTTCTGATTTCCTTCGTCCCCCACACGAGGAGAGACGGATGGTTTCATGAGAAGAGGCGAAGCGACCGCTTGGTGGCAGCTAACTCCCGGGATCCACCTTGTGAATTGGCGCTTTTGCCCTTCGCGTGACTAGGGATTTGCAGTTGTGCCACCTTTCTCGTTGCTGGCAACACTCTTTCTTCGTTAGTGAATCGATGGTTACGAAAGCCGAAGTTCTTTTTAAATTTGAGCATACATTATATATGTATATATATTTATGATATTTTATATGGCTTATTGTTATAAACTCAAAGATGATGAAGTCTAACTTGTACATTTCTTCTTTGAAAGAACGAAAGTGAATGATGTAGTATTATAATATCTTGCGAGGTGTAAAACCTAGTTAACTATACATCCATTCTCATGAGTACCAACATCATGTTTTTAGGAGTCATCTAACTGCAATTCAAAAGGTGAAAATAAGCTGCGCAAATAACACTCAAAAGCCTATTTATCATTAAGAAATGCATCCTTTTATTCTTCTTTTTCTGTATTTTTCATTTTATTCAACTCCAACCCTTAATCCTTTTATATCGTCATCTATAGATACCAAACCTATATAGTTTCTGGACAAAGTAGTGAAGCAATGTTGGGAGAGGGGTTAATGAACACAACGCTAGAGAAATTATGCCATTAAGTGATTCATCGAGGAAACTCGATCATCTTCAACTTAAAGGCATGTTTAACAATTGTGTAAAAAATCAACACTTCAACTCTCAATGAGAATAAGTTGGTTCGATACCTTTAAATAGAATCAACTCAAAAGATTCAATCAATTCACTTAATTTGATAAATGAAAGATGAGTTACCTAGTTAATTTAATAAAAAAATAATCGCCGGCAATCTCAATAAAACACACCAATAAAAATGATCTTCTAGGTTTGATGGGGAATCAATACTATTTCGCTATCAATTTCCAATTATCATCATGCAATTGTTTATTTCTATCGGGGGCTCTTAATAGCATTAGTACTTAAATTCAAGCACTCGAAGTCTCCGGCACTTAATTTTCAACTTACCAAACAATTCAATTAGGGCTTGAAAATTTGCAACAAACCTTAATTGAGTCATTTTTACAAAGGTGGACTTCTCCATTTATGTTTTATGCACACGGGAGAGAGAAATGAATAAAAAAAAAATCACATTAGTAATTTCCGTCGGTCAAATTGGATTAAGTCGGAGAAAATCTTGATTGCATCAGCTTAATAAGTCGTACGATTTGGCATCTTTTTATAAGTTTCATGGCTCGATTGACAACAAATTTTACGACTCTCGGCGCCATTATCCTATAGGAAAATGGGAGTGCCCGTGTCTGTATATTCACGCGAGGCGAAGGGGCGTTCGCGTCAAAGCATCTCCGGATGACTCGTCGCCCAATCCCAAACGAGATCCCCCACCCACCTGTTCCTGTTCTACGAAGAAGCACGCCCCTCATTCAACACCCGAAACCAGAACCAAAAACCACAACCTTAAGAACATCAAAACCGCCCCCACCCGCACAAACTCGATTCACACATGTTCACTCGCCTTGTCCGAAACACCACCCCTCCCACCAGATATAAAACAACCAAAGATCGATCCTTGATCCTTCAATCTCCCCCCCTCCACCAAAAGCAATAGAACAGAGCACGGAGTCGATTGCAGAGAGAGAGAATTCTCGACATACGCGCGCTGACCACCTTCGGTTGATTAATGCATCACAAGGAATCCGAGCTCCTGATCGGGAAAGACAGCGCTGGCCTCTCTTCCGATTCCGGCACCGCCCACCAGCAGAGCTCGGGTCCCCACCAGCAAGAAATCGCCGGCCTCGCTCCGGACCACCATCATCATCATCATCTCTCCATCCAGATCCCGCCCGCATCCGAAACCCACCTCGACGATGAAGGCGCGCGCGGCAACAGCCCCTCCACGAGCCAAAAGACCAACCTTTCGACCCCCCACAAGCGACCCATCATGACCCAGTCGCCCCTCGCGTTCTATCGCTCCAGCTCGCACTCGCCCGTCGCCGGCCGCCACCCGCACCAGGGTCTTTTCGGGTCGGGTTCCGGGTCGACCCGGTTTTCTTGCTTCGGGTCGCTCGCGGTCCCGTTCGGCGCCAGAAGGTTCGCGTCTTGCAAGTTCTGCCACCAGCTGTGCCGCGTGCGTTTGCTCGGCGTGCATCTGCGGTTCCTCGTTCTCATACTGGTGCCGGTGCTCTACTTCTTCGCGTCCAGTCCCAACCGTTCTGTCTTGCTCGAGCTCATCTCCGTGGTTTCCTTCTCTGCGGCGCTGTTGATATCGCTCAATTTGGCCATCCCGAGATTTCCCTCGATTCGGTTGCTGTTTTCGCGGTCGTTTCCTTCGAAGATCGCTCCGTTTTCGGCTTCGAAACCGGCTCGGCCTGTTGTTTGGTCGATCGGGCCGAAACCGAAGGCCGAGAAGAGGGCGACTTCGGGTTCGTGGGTTCAAGTTTATAGCAATAAGGATGTTTACGAGGGCGAATTCCACGGAGGGAAGTGTTCAGGTAGCGGGGTTTATTACTATTACAGGAGCGGGAGGTACGAGGGGGACTGGGTTGACGGGAAGTATGATGGTTATGGCGTCGAGACGTGGGCCAAAGGGAGCCGGTATAGAGGACAGTACAGGCAGGGTTTGAGGCATGGAGTTGGGGTGTACAGGTTTTACACAGGGGATGTTTATGCTGGGGAGTGGTGTAATGGGCAGTGTCATGGTTGTGGAGAGCATACTTGTGAGGATGGGAGCAAGTATGCTGGAGAGTTCAAATGGGGTGTCAAGCACGGGCTCGGTCGGTACCATTTCAGGTAAAATATCATAAGAATGTAATTGATTTGTAAGTGCACAGAGTTGGCATTCCTATTATTGATGCTGATGGTGTGTGTCTTTTTCATGGATATTCCTCACTTATAGTTCACAAGGAGAAGGCACTTCATTAGCTTATTTGTCCTTCTGTGAGAATTTTGAAAATGCATTTGTTCTTGCCACTGTCAAGTTTGCTGTGATAGAACTTGTTGATAGAACTTGTTGCATAATGGGTCTGCAGTTAAATTATTGGCTGAGTCCTTGGTATTTTCTAGAGGATGCAGTGGCTTTTGGACAACATACACAAGCTGTTGTCAATCAGACCAGCAATTGTTTCTTCGCTATAGTCAATGATATGGGACAAGCGAAAGAAGAACTGGAGCCTACTGATTACTCTGTTTCAATGCCAATCATTGATAGCTTTCTGAGTTTCTATTAGTCATCACGTTAAATGCGGACTTCCTTCATGATAGTGACAACTTTCTCGTCTAATGAAGAGGGCAGAGAGTGCAAAAGTTCATGCATGACCTGAGTCTTGGTTCTTAAGTTTCATTGTCAAATTTGTCGCATAAAACAAGGAGCATGGCACCTTATGTGCAAGACAGAGTGTAATGGTCATGTCTGCCTGAGTGCTTTGTCCTAAAGTTCCATTATTAAATGCCGGGACCTGTTTGTTGGAGTACTACTCTAAAGCATTCTTACTTTTCTTGGAAAGCTGTTATTACCATGCAGTTGCTGCTAGGCCATAAGTACGTCAAATTTGATCCTCACAAAATTATCAAGTCATGGTAACTTAAAACTCATCAAGGAATTTTCTTTATAAACTGCAGAAACGGGGATACATACTCAGGGGAATATTTTGCAGACAAGATGCATGGCTTTGGAGTGTATCTGTTTGGAAATGGTCATCGTTATGAGGGAGCTTGGCATGAAGGAAGAAGGCAGGGTTTTGGCATGTATAGTTTCCGAAGTGGGGAGACTCAATGCGGTCACTGGCACAAGGGGGTTCTTGATCCCCCCGGCTCACCAAGCTTTGCTGGGGGACCAAACTCATCATCCAACATGCACTCGAAAGTCCTCAATGCGGTACAGGTAATAATTACCTCTTTAGATGTGTTACTGTTTGCAACTCTGGCTTAATTTACCACCATACATGGGGGACTATTTTCATCTTACATGCACGGTTGGGAATGAGGGCGAGTCATCACTGGCACTCTGCCTTTACTATCTATTGCAGAATAGAAAAGCGATGGGCACTCTTTAATTTTCTGTTGCTATGCCTGCTTCTAAGGATTTTCAGTTGCAAAGGCATTTCCTATGCTTGTTTCTAGGAATTAACTCGTTCATTGTGGGAGTGATTGTGTCATGGCAATATCTTTAGGATACCAATTCCATTCCAATAACCAACAAACAGGAAATGGGTTTCTCAGTGATTGCCTTTGCCCTCAGGAAGCACGACGAGCAGCTGAGAGAGCACATGAAGTTGGGAAGGTGGACGAGCGGGTGAATAGAGCTATAGCATTCGCTAATAAGTCGGCCAATGCAGCGAGGGTAGCTGCAGTGAAAGCAGTTCAAAACCAGGTGTATCAGGACCATACCCCTGGTGATCGCGCATTGCCGGTTCTTGTATCTTAAGCAACTAATCCAATTGCATTGGACAGATGCCAGCAAGATAGGTAGTAGTCGGAGACGCTTTCTTCTCCTTTTGTTTTTCCGATTTCCACTCAGTTTTGGCGACTTGCGTTATTGCATGCTCATCAGTCGCATGTAATCCCTTTAAAAGCGGTGTTCGTTTCTGCGGTGCCCTCCTGGAACCACATACAGCCATCAAAAAGCTAAAATGGTTGATTGAGGAGCAGGATGAGGTCTCTATATGTACTGTAATAAACTTCTTGGCTTTCATGTGAATAGACGTGTTGTAGCTTTTCGAGAGAGAACTGTATATGAGGGGCAAGTCAATGCCTTGGCCCATTTAAAAACAGCTCTTTTGTGTATTAATTTCTACACTGCCGGCAGAGTTGAGAGCTACTGCAGTTGAAAAACAGAGCTCGAACGTCAGCAATTTTACTGAGCCTGCATTTGTCAATGTCATCTTCAAATCCGGCGTTTCGGAGTGCAGGGGGGATCGGAAAACAGCCAAAGGATGGCGCTCTCTACATTGTCCTTAAAAGGCATGTCGAGTAGCTCGATGCCATATCTCTCGCCGTCTCTGAGAGGTCAAGAATCCCTGTGCCCTAAATACGATCCATGACACAGACGCGTACCTTCGTAGCAAAAGGGACTCTTGCGGTTCCATAGCCGTTCTGATCACGAGATCAGTCTAGTGGACTTGAAAGGACACCAAGGCTTCATGAAGTTCACTAGTCGGTTCATAGAAATAGACTTAGAAGAGTTAAACATCCTGAACCGGATTGCTACCCAGGAGCCAAAACAATTCCAATTGGCATTGGCATTGATCCAGACCAGCGTGGTATCACTTAAGACACAAAAGTATCAGCATACTAGGATGCGTTGACAACAATTTCTATTCAGAAATAAGTATTACCATTTTTGTCCCCGAGAACTAAAAAATAGAATTTTTTTTTTTTTTTCATTTCTGTCATTTCTCTATTTCAGGAAATAGAAAAATTAACCGACGTTATTAAACAGATTTCAAATTTTTTTTTTTTGTTCTGAAGAATAAAAAATAGAAAAATAGAAAAAAAATAATGATTATCAAACGGGCCTTTTTCTTCAAAATGGGCCTTACTAAAGTTGGCCGTCTGGGCTCGACCCGGCCCCGCCAGGCCCATGTACCAATCCACGGCCGGTCGACTCCAGGCCCGAAACGCCGAGGTGCCCCCCGCGTTTCGAACAGGCGCGTGAGCGGGAGCCCCGCCCGAAACCGCTCGAAAACTCCGCATTATGCGCGGCTTAAACGCCTCACGATGTTGGCTTCCCTGTAATATAACCTCCCCTCTGACACTATTTTCCCTTTTTTAAAAAATCAATATATTTATTAAACAAAATTTCTTTCCAAAATTTTTCGCCCTTTTCCTGTTAAAGAAAAAAAATTCCGGAATTAAATTGGCTGTAATTTACGAGAGATCCCTCCACCACCACCACCTCGGACCTCCATAGTTTTATACCACCGCATCGCTCGCGATCCGATCGCAGCACCATCCGTTCCATCCTTCGACGACGACGACGACGACGACGACCGCCGCCGTCCGGCGATCCTCCTCCTCCTCCGCCTCCGCCTCCTCCGACTATCCCCGGCGCCGCATTCTCCGGTTTTGAGGCGCGCGCGATTCGTCCGCCGGGCGATGGTCTGTCCGCGACGCGGGAGCCGCCGCGTTTCCCGAGCTCGCGGTGTCCGCCGGTGGCCGCGCTGCTGATCGGCGTCTCTTCTTTCTCCGCGCGGGATACCGTTTCTCGGGGTCCTCTGACGAGTGTTCGCTAGAGTTTTCTCCGAGCGGGAGGGAGCTCTTCGTCGCGAGATTCGGCGGCGGGATTTTGGAATATCGTCAGCGGCTCGCCTTCGGGGTTTCCTCTCGGCGTCCTCGAGAATGGACGACTTATCGGCGATCAGCGAGGAGCTCGCGGAGCTCGACGGGCAGATCTCCGACATCCTCCGGGCTCTAGCGTGAGATTCGGTTTTTTGCTGTCTCCGTGGTTTTGATGCGTCGCGGCTGCGTGTTTTGGAGTCGATCCTGTCCCCATGGATCGGCATTGTGTTCGCCGTGGTTGATCTTTTCGTCGCATGCTTGGTGAAAGCAGATTCGTAGCGAGACTGCTGTGTGAACGCGATCCGGAGTAGCCTGTACGCATTTCGGACCGCGTTTGTCGTTTTAGCTCTCGTTAAGCTCATTGTTTTCCTGGTATCCCTTCATTATATCTCATGGATCAAGGCGGTTGACTTGAAATTGGAGAACTGATCACGGGCATTGTTGTTCAAGCTCTAGCACGATATGCTTTTTGATCTGTGTAAACTGCTTCATGGCGTGTGTTCGAAGTCAATTTACCATCCTGGCTCTGTCATTGTGATAGTCTGATTCTTTCAAATGCTTTGATTGCGGATTTACGGTGACGCCTTACAAATTGTAATTCCGATTCGCATTCTCCAGCTAGCTCTAGCTTAAGCTCAGCTTTAGTTTACTGTTCTCTGTTTGTTAGATTTCATAGACCACAGCATTTGTGGTTGCTCTTGTGCACAAATGGATTGAGAAAATTATTGCGGGTAAATGTGCTTCCTGGTGTCATTTCTTTTATAAGCTATGACATATAATTTAATGGTCGATGCTATCTCATTTCTGTCCTTGGTAGTTAATATAAACACTTTGCTCACATTTAATAGTTTTATTCCAGTTTAATCTCTGTGCTGAGCTTTCTGGTGTCTGTTCATTACATTTCACAGGCTAAAAGTAGCTTCTTTTTTCTTTTCTCAGAAATGGATTCCAGAAACTGGATAAGATCAAGGATGCCAACCGGCAGAGTAGACAATTGGAAGAGCTTACCGATAAAATGCGTGAGTGTAAGAGGTGAGTGCATAACCGATTATGTTCTCTCTCATTAATGCTCGTGCGAAGAGCTTTTACTGAAGATATGAATCTCAAGTGGATCTTGCTTGTTTACCTAACTAGTGATTGCTGCGATACTGGCAGCCTTAGTATGGTTGTCTGAATCTTCTAGTCCATGTTGATGAAGAGGTGCCACCCGATTGGTTTTGAGTTTCTAGATGGATTAACTGTAGAACAATAGTTTGCAATGTGAATCCCTAATTTCAGTTAGCATTGAATTATAAAGATTGCTCCGGCGTTAATTTGGACATGGACAGAAGGACCCAGGCCAGATGCTTAAAGTTTAAGTCTCTGCTTTATCATCAGACAATTCACTTAATTTTCTAAACCCACCAGCCAGAATGAAACATGGTCTGTCATGTCTGCTAAAGACATGCTTGGACGTCCCCCCTTTTAGTTAACTTGGAACTGTAATGTGGTGATTGGACGTCCTATAAATGATTTTGCTGCATTGATTCTCCTTCTCCTAGTACTCTATATAATGTTGCTTAATGATATCATTTCAGGCTCATTAAGGAGTTTGACAGAGAAATAAAGGATCTTGAGGGTAGAAATGATGCAGAAACCAGCAGAATGCTGAATGAGAAAAAGCAGTCGATGGTTGGCTTTTTATTAGGACATTTCATTGATGATGTTGCTGAGCTTCATGTTTTGCAATGAACAGAATTAACCGTGCTGTTCAATGGGTATTTTTGCAGATAAAAGAACTTAATTCATTCGTGGCCCAAAAAAAGAGGTACGCTTATGTGTCTTAATTCTGCTTCTGCAAGTGACTTCAGGAATAATCTTTCTTAGCTGAACCTACCATAAAGATCACTCATTCTCTTTTTATTCATTGCATACCTGCTTAGCAATTACCTTCACTACATGTACATGTCAACTTTAATTGATTTTATCTGTGTTGTCCAAATGATTGAACTTCATACTTCTATAGTAAAACTGGCGGATGCTTCGAAACCTTTTATTGAACTTGTTCACTTATATTTTAATGCTGTTGCAGATACACAACAAATCTAGAAAACAAACGAGTTGATCTCTTTGATGGGCCCAGTGAAGGAATTGGTGAAGATAATGGTTTGCTCGCTTCATGTAAGTGTATCAAAATTATTATAAAGCGGTCACCCATTATACTTAAACGCCATTGGAATAAGGTTTCATTTCCCTAGTTCTAATTTTATTGTTGACCTCAAAATTACCCTTTAGGGGCTATAATATAAAGGTTTTGCAGTAAGTTAACAACAAATGATGCTCTTTCCACAACTTTGGCAATTGGAATAAGGTTTCATTTCCCTAGTTCCGTTTTATTGTTTACTAGGAAATGCTTGTTCAATGCATGGATAGCGAATAGCAACCTCATTGCTCTGAATCCAAGATCTGTATGTCTCGAAAGTAGGCAATCAAGCGAGGATTGAATTTGTTAAATGTAACTTTAAACTTCTTCAGAATGCGTTGAGCACAGAGAAGAAATTCATGAGAATAATTTTCTTGTGGCGGTAAAACAAACCGAATTTTGAGAGTGTGATGAATTAAACTCTCTTATATACTCCACTACATACATTGTGAATATTGTAAACATAGGTCCATATGATAGGCTTGTATAAGGCCAACCGTGGGTGGTGTCAGCTTTTATTGTCTTGGTTCTCCGTGTTCCAAAAAGTAATTTTTCTCACAAAAGCATCGCTTAATTCTCATACGAGCTATTTTATGGTATATTGTTCTGGAGGGATATTGAATATGTTGCTAATGCATCTTCTCACGGCCCTGCAAGTACACTCTTTACGTACCCATTTCTTACCAACTAATTCTACGATTGCGTGCAAACAGCCTCAAAATTTTGAAGAGCTTGTTGAGATTCCCCTTTTGACTTAATAAAAACTGAAGTTACTGGAAAATAAGGGTGGTTCTCCAATAATTTTTTGATGTTAGAGAAGTTCAATTGATCCTCTTTTTAACTGGTAACTCATTTTGGTGTATTTTTATATATCATTGGCAAGAAGTTTACTGGGTTTTATGCTGCATATCTTATTTTCTGTATTATTCAATGATAAGAGGTTTCTTGAGTTTTATCCGCATCTTGTCTCAGCCATGACAAATCAACAGCTAATGGACCATGGAAACCAGAAGATGGATGAGACAGATCAAGCCATTGAGAGGTCCAAGAAGGTTTGTTACTGCACCGTGACTTGAGACTTTTTAAGTTGTGATGTCAATCTCATCAGTATCTCATCCTTTTTTTTTTCTTTTTTGGGCTATTACTATTTAGATGAGGACTTCTGTCACCTGTTTAGGCTTCTTCCAAATGTTAGACTGAGTTCCGTCTTCTTGATATGTCTAACCTTCCTAGATCTCCCCAACAATTCTCCCTCTTTTATTTTTTATTTTATTTAATTTTTTTTCCGTTTTTCATTTTGTTTCGTTTCGTAACCCCTTTTCCTTCTATTACATACAAAGATATATAGCACGAATTGGATTGGGAAAATAGCAAAGTCGTACATGCTGTTAGTATTTTGATTGATAAATTTCATCTGTGATGAAGAACATTAAGTTTTTCTCTTCATTCCGATAGACTGTCCAAGATACCATCAATGTTGGAACAGACACTGCAGCAGCTCTCAAGGCACAGGTTTGTAACAGCAAATTGACATTTCAGCATAGTTGTTTTGGTACAGAAATTAGTTTTTCTCTGATCGAACAAACTGTTCCTGTTTCCAGACTGAGCAAATGAGCAGGATTGTAAATGAACTGGATTCGATTCATTTTTCAATCAAGAAAGCATCTCAGCTGGTCAAAGAAATTGGTAGGCAGGTCAAATTTCTCCACACATCTTTCTTTCATTTACCAAATATTGCTATTATTCCACTTAGCTGTGAGAGCTCGATTTTCCTCTGATCTTTTCTCTTTGGACTTTAGGTTGCAACTGACAGGTGTATTATGGCGTTCCTTGTCCTCATAGTCATTGGCGTTATAGCCATCATAATTGTGAAAGTAAGTGCTCTGCTCTTTCGATGATAGCAAAGATGAACATAGTATACTCTTCTTTTTACGTGAGGTTGCCTTTGCATGAGGTGAGGGCAGTGTAGATCCTTCTATTGATGTAATCCACGCAAGTGTGAGGGCAGTGTAGATCCTTCTATTGATGTAATCCACGCAAGTGACTTAGGTCCACCTTCTAAACTTCATTCATGTTCAAAATATGATGGCGCCACCAGTAAATCAACTGTTGTGCAATGTTTCACTCCTCAGACATTGCATCTGTGGATCGAACCCTATTTCTTCCTAGACAAGCCTACGCACTCTTCCAATTTCTGTTCTTTTACTTTTAACCTGTACATGTGGAAATTAATTGCCATCGGTTGTATGGTGGCTTCCTGTTCCTTTTGCAGATTGTACACCCAAATAACAAGGACATCCGTGATATTCCGGGGTTGGCACCTCCTGCTCCTACTCGAAAACTACTTTGGGACCTAAACGAAGATAGATGGTGACCGTCACGTGGTAGATCTTGTCATCCACCCAGTTGTTTGATGGCTGCGGCACTGCAGGCTTCCCTTCCCCGTCCCGCCTGCTGAATTCACGAGCAACTTCTCTCGGCTTTTCAGGCTATATTCTTTTCATTAGTCTTGCTCCCCAAAAAGAATTGAGAGATCTACTCAGGTGATGGATATCTGTGCTCGTAATTTTTCAGACCCTCCTCACCTCAGGATAGGAGTCGCTGGGTTGCATTCATCTTTCTTTGTGATGTGTATTTGAACGACATGGTCCAGAGAGTTTGCTGCTTGCTTTCCTTTCTTCCCCGTATATTAATTATCATGATGTAACTATGCGTTCGTGTTTCCGAAACGGCCAATTTACAATTAGATCACATTATTTCCCCGATGTACTTTGGGACTGCTCTCTCCATTGATGAATTTCATTAAAAGAACAACAAAAACCCCTGAAGCATCACTTTCGTTGGGCATGTCGTTCTGCTGGCGCAGACAATTGGCGAATGAATGCAATTTTTACAGCTCCCATGTTTAAATCTCCGAGAGATTTTATAGTGCCATTTGTTTGGAGGCATAATAAAATTTAGAGTTTTCAAGAAAATCGATAACTTTCATTCGTTTGATGACATAAGATTGAAAATATTTTTTTGGTATTTGGATTTCATTTTGAAAATGATTTCAATTTTATAACTCTATCTTGAGAAAAAAAAATCAAATTTTTACATAATTTTTTTAATTTTATTCTTTTTCCTTTCTGTTTTGTTTATTTATTTTCCTCTTTTCCTTCTCCCTCTCACCCGCCTCTCCACCTCACCCACCGCTCCTTTCTCCTATCTACCATTGCCGCTGCTGCCATCTCCGACGACCTCGCCTCCCTTTCCCACGACTCCATCAACCGAAGCTTGCCTAATCTTGAAGCACAGTCATTCTCGAAGCTTGAAGCTCGTCCAGTCTTGAGCCAAAAGCTCGGCCAAGCTCTAAGTGCAAGCACAGGCAGACGAGGCTTGACCTCGAGTGAGAGCGACGGGCTTGGGCTTGGGCTTGACCTTGCCGGCTTCAATTGAGTTCGACCTCATTGGAATATGGTGAGGTCAAGCCTCGCCACCCCATGCTTGTGTCCAATCACCGAGTTCCAACGACCGGCCAAGGGAGAAATAAAAAGAAACAAAAGGAAAAAAAGAAAAATTAAAAAGTTCCAGAGAACCAATTTCGGAAAATTCCACCTTTTTAGATTTGAAAATTCACCACTATAAATTTATACACGAATATTTTCATTGATCAAAAAGTGTTCTTAGCTGATTAGTTATCCTCTTTCCAGGGTCAGAAAGGCAACACTAGAATTTTCCCTTTAATAGGAAGCAATCTTGGCCTTAGGACCATCTGAATTGAAACTGAAAAAAAATACCTCCTTGGGGAGTTTCACAATGTCAAAACTGCATGTACGCGTCGACAAATGTACACGGTTATGGTACAGCTGTTATGGTACAGGTAAGATGGAAAGTCAGAAGAAAAGGAGGCACCCCGCTCATAAAATTAGGGCAGCCATTTCTGTCCGTTATAATGAATTGATGCTCCTACCTATTATCTGAATTTACCAAGAAAGTGTCACCGCACGAACCAATATGTGCTCTCCTAGTCAAGCTCTATATGGTCTGCGATTTGCTGGCAAGCCCGTTGTAACAAAACCAAACGACCTTTCAATTTTCTCGACGACTAATGGCCTTCCAGTAAATATAGAGCTCATCATGAATGCAATTGAACTGCTGGTTCGTCGCAAACCCGCACAGGCTTCCAGTCAGAATCCTCCTTGGTTTGTCTCAATGCCATGAAGTGGAGAGCGTCACTTTTGATTTGATAAATGTGACATGCCCACGGATATGACTCTGGCTCAGTCCATATCTTTTGCTCTTCGAATTCCGTCTGCTCAGCAAGCGATTCTGCCACACAATAGACTAAGTCTGGTTGCGGTTCTGTGAAATTGGGTATGGCAACACATCCAAGAGAAACAAATCCCTCTGGTGCTCGAGGATGCCAAATTGAGATGGGGGTCGTGTAGTCATCTAAGCAGTTTCTCCACACCTGGACAGTCGATCACAGTGGTATCATAATATTTTGTCAGACCCAAGAATTGAAGCAATATAAAGAATAAGGCACCCACAAACATGAGCAACGCATTGAACTGCATCGGATTAAGTGGGCATGTGGTTTCCACTTTCATCAACCCAAACGCATGGAAGTCCAGGAGCGGAGCACATTGTTCCAGATGTTTTCAGGAATACGTAAATTTTAACATACTTTTGCCCATGTGCGTCTCTCTCCACATGGATGTACAATATTTTTCATTAACCAACACCCTTTCCTTGTTAACACTTGACTCGTAAGGATTTAGATGACCCAACTTGCAAGAGTCTGAGACAGCTGTGACTCAACCAGAAAGGCAGGATACTCCATAAGGTACAGAAATTAGCCTGTTAGATCTTTTTTTAAGGTCATGTAGCCTCTTTAGATTTGAAAACACCCTAATTTTCCTCTCAAATTCATGTTGTGATTGGTTCCTGGGTGCCAAGAAAAAGTTCCATTTCATGTATGCTCAAAAGAGTGCCAGTTTTTAGGTCTCCTTACCAGGTCATAACCTATTGGAAGGGCAAAAAGTCTGTCGCTGTTACGATAAACAGCAGCACAATTTGGTGGATGTTCACCAACTCGAGCTATATCTCCAACAGAAACATACCTACAAGAGAAAAGCGACAGGTCCAAAATCTATTAAGATATCAGAAGCCAACAATCATCACCTGAAACGGACACATGTTAATAACTGCAGCTACAATATTGTACATCATCTGGCCAAAAGAAAAGGAGAAAGCTATATATCATAAGGCCTAGAATGACCTCACTCACTCCCCCTCTCCCCCGCTCCCCATATGGACTGGAAAGCAAGAATTCTCTTACTAAGTACTCTCTGAACTGCTAGCAATCTCTATCCATTCCTGAACTAAACCACTCTGTCTCTGTCTCTGTCCCTCCCTGTCCCTTCCCCCCATCCCACTTGGGGGAAAGAAAAGGACAGCGTGATCTGCCTAATGGCTTCCAGGACCTCCTTAGCAGCAACTAACTACAGTTTATGCACTCTAAACCAATATGAAGATCCCAATAGTACATAAACAGAAAAATTCAACTCTATTGAAATAAAATTCATCAAGAGCATCAACTAATTTATAGATCCACAGTGAAAAACCATAACAACATGAGCTGCATGAAACCTGTGTGACCTCTCTAGTCCATAAACCTCTCTCCCAATGACTATCACAATCTCAAATCGCTGTACCATCTTTTTATCCAACAAACCATCAATAGGTACCCAACTCGCCTATCAGAAGTCCCCATTTGGATGTGAAGAGAGATACAAATAACATAGTCAACTTTCATTCCCAACAGGGATTGGATTTCTCTTTTTTTTCTTTTTGCTTTTTTTCATTTCGCATTTCTCGTCAAAGAAATAGAAGAATTTCCATTCCATCAATCAGTATTGATTAACAGGAGAGATGATCAGCCATTCAGTCACTTATCATGGTCACCACCCAGCAATGTTTTCTAATTCATGAGTCATCTCTAGTGAATCTAACACATCATTATTACAGCTGTCTAGTTCTAGATGCTAAGGGTTGGTTTGATAGAATGGGAAACTAAATGCTGAGAATTTTAGTACCGAATTTTAATTGCTGGAAATCTTAAGTACTGTAAATAAAAGTAAAAATTGCTCAATGATAACTGAAAATTGATTACCAAATGCTATGAGTTTCTCACCAAAAAACGAATGATAATCATCATTGGTAAAATTGGTAAGATCCTAATTCACTGTCATCGCCTTTTCAATTGAATGAACTGATTAACCACTTAATTAACATATTAAGCAGACCTTTTACAAAACTGAACCTGTCAAATCAGTGATAATTAGGATTATCAACGTGCTTTGCTAAATTGCCGAGTTTTCAATTTTCATCACTTAATTGGGCTATCAAACTGGCCCCAAGTGAACAATGGTTCCCCTTCTAAACCCCAAACTTGTTGTTAGAGCACAAGCACAAGGAACTCTGCACCCACCAAAATATTTCTTAAATCACCATAAATGCAACATACCACAAGGACCGTGTATGCTGGCTATGTGATAAAAAGACTAGGTGAAAGGAATTTCCTTCATGACTGCCAAAAAAATCAAGCAGCATATCTGATATCGCGTCAAACTTGAAACTTACCCATTTGGACAAATGGGTCTCCAAATGCTACAGATTCCAGAATGGTCTGAACTCTGATAAAAGAAAAAATTGAAATTTCAGTGACGATCAAACTCAACACATTCTCAAGAGATACCCCAGTAAAAGAGAATCCAGTAGATAGAACACTGCAGACTGAGATAATTGAAGAAGCACCTGCTTTCTGCACAGATTGCAACGACCCTTTGTTTCTCGTTCGCTGCTCCAAATCTTTTTGAAGTTGATGCTATGTTTAACAAATTTCCTATCATCTGGCACAGAGTTGGAAGAGGAGAACTCTCTCGATCTTACAATGGCCTTGTTCAGGTTAAGTGTCTCCCTCCCATCAGCCTCACTCCAAGCAAAATATACATGTCTCTGGCTTGAAGGAACCTATAAGCAGAAAACTCACTCAGAATCACAAGAATAAGCAGTCATTAAAACAATCTTATCCCACAAACAAACCTTCAGAACAAGGCATTTCATGTCAGACTGATATGCTTTCCACATTTTCCGCACAACTGAACAGACTGTGACTGCTTGAGGTACTGTTCCCTCAGTTTCCACCTCAGTAATGCATTTAATAACTCTCACAAAATTTTCAGATCTTCTAAAACTTTTAAGATGAAGGATTAAGTGGGAGGGCTGGTTACATCCTGCTTTTGCCAACTCCAGCGCCATCAACTCTTGCCAAGACACATCCCACATGATCTTGCAAGGTCTCTTATCCATGTTATTGAGATCCAGGCACTACATATGCACGCACAATTAATAGTATCACAATTTTTGCATTTTTATATTTAATTGGTGAAGGTATACATATTCTAAGATTCCTTTATTAACCTGAAGCAGCATGACCCTCTTGCTGGTCACCAAAACAATCCTTTGGTAGGGCACAACAAAATGTTCTTCATAATAATCTGACCAGGCAAATTTAGACGGTTCCTTAAAAATTTCAGTGCATCCAAATCGCCTGCTAGCTTCTGCAAGGTAGAGTATCATCTGGAAACATAATGTGAACAAATAGGTTAATCATTTTTCATCACTCCATAAAGAAGATAATCATCATGCTTTCTTCTTAGACAGTAACACATACTTAATTGTGTTAAAAAAGATAAAAGGAGAATGTATGCAGAGATAACTACTAAATTTTAAAAAGGCACTGAAGTTTTAGACAGGTGGAATGTCTACATAGCAAAGCCCCAGACAATGGGGAGAACACTTTCTGGCCTATTGATGCATGTACACCATCGACATTTCACAACTAGCACACAATATGCAATATTCAATCTAATGAGATCTTTGAGACTATTCATTAGAAAATGCCTCCCAATAATTTTTACTCATCGCAAGAATGGGAAAAGTGTTTCATTTCATTTCAACTAGATCATAACTTGTTTGAGAAGTCTGTTTTTCAGGACTACACTTGTCAAAAACTACTTTTGTGTATGTATATTATTATGAAGGGATGTATAAAATAGTAGGATCTAAAACCACTTACTAAACCAAAAAAAGTGCTTTGAAAAAGGATAGCAACTAGAGTGTGTGCAACTTCATTCACTGGTGTTAATATACTGCGACCAAAGCTGGCTTTAATAGTGACAGAGTTACACATGAGATGTGACATAAGCAATATGTCTACGCTGAAATATTAAAAATTATCCTCAGCTCATAATTGTTTCAATCCATTTTGACAAAAAAACTGATGAAAATCTTATATTCTGGGGATGTTCTTGCCAAAAAGATCAATTGTATTCTTCTATGAGAAACAAAGATAAATGAAGAACTAGAATTACGAATGAACTTATTGACTTTATTGTTCCGGTTCTGGCATATTTGATCAGGGTCACAAAGCTAAAACCTCTCGTTGATGTTGAAAAGTTTTCTGACAAACTGTCTACATACACTAAACAATATCACAGAAATATTCTAGCATCTTTCTCAACACTTCACCAATAGTATAAGCAAGACCTTAATATGTAAAGGATGACATGTGGACAGAAGTGCATCACACAAACAAAAGCAGATTTGACCACAAGAACAGTAAAAGAGAGAAAATGACAATATGGAGAAACATTGGAATTTGAACCTTTGACCATGCTTTGATATTAGACAGCCATTTGCCTAAAAAGGTTATAAGTGTAGGTATAGCCTATTCTTCGCCATTTCCAATCAAGACAGATGACATGGATAAAAGAAGGCATTAATTTTTTACCTGACCAAGTGCCTCTCTCTCACAATAATCTCTCAGAATGCCATCGGTGCGGATAGCTCGAGGATTTCGGATTCTGTGGAAGCTAGTCTTGCTATTTAAAACTTCCAAGCATTTGGCACAGCTCGCCCCTATTCCATCAACAGTCATTGAGAAAAAGTCCAATGCTCCACTGAGTGGTTGAACAACAATCCCAAGGAAAGCACGTCCGACCCCATGAGCAAGTCCTAGAGGACCACTCTGCTTCGCACTCTCCACAGGCTTTGTCACCACACCAGACACCCCAAAAGCAAAACCTTGTGCTAGGGCTTCTGTCCCCTGAAGAATTCCATCACCCACCCCAGTGATTCTCCTTGATCGTACCTAATCCAACATACAGTGATGAGCTCAGTTTAGGAAAGTAACTGATATAAATCATCAGTGAGAAGTAATTACCTGCTTTGAACGTAATTGCAGAAACTGACCATCACTTGAAAGCTCAGCAAACCCTCTACTAAGAGAGGCCAATGTTGAACTCGCCATCCCAAGTACATCTACTGAAAACAACAGATGTAAAGGATTATGTATCAAGTCCCTCATAATACGATTTCCAATAGCAGGAAGGATAGAGCTTTTGCGCATGAATCTGTCTTTGCGCATAACTCTCCTCAGATGCAGCTGGAAAAAAAAAAAAGAACATGATTAGGATTGGTTCAGTGTCAGGACAAGAATGGAGCTTTAAAACTGATCAATCTCATAATCTTAGTCCCATGGACACTCCACCATGACCAACAATCGTTGGTACTTCATTGACATTTAACTGTCTAAGAACCGACATGTGGAAGTATTAACATGACATGCAAAAAGCTGGATATTCCATAGGCCAAAGTGCTACTAAAAAGACCAACGATCTAGCATCACCTCATGAGAAAGCACAGGAAATACCATAATAAGGATCAATTATTATTGGGAATCAAGCTCACCTGTATTTTAAATGCGTTTCCAATAGCAGACAGGACGGGGCTCCAGACCCCCAGAACACCATGAGGTCTCTGAGCAGGTGCTGTCTCTAGCGATAACTTCAGTCTGACCTCCGAAATATCTATTGAACTGGTAGAAGAGACAGACTACGATTACGTATCTCTTCTGAATAGTCTTCATTATAAGTAAAAGTAATATTTGAATAATCGGATCCTCTTTCTCAAGGGAAAATTATGCATCTCACTTAGTTGAATGTTAGTAAAAGAAAATGGCTATCATGTAGAGAAGGGAGGTCTACTGGAATAGTAAGCAAATTGGAGAAGTTCTGAGCTTCATTATGAGGTTGCGACAGGCCCAATAGTTGGGTATTATGCTAGAAATCTTCAGATCAACCAATAAAGGATTTGTCATGGGGTAGGGGATATGCAACTCTGCATGAGAAAATGAAGATGCCACCATAAAAGATACTATTCTTCATGACTAATGCTACTGTAGCTAAAATAATGGAATCAGTTTTTAAAATATACTATAACATTGACCAATTGGTATTCAGCAGAAAGGTTTGGATCTACCAATAAGAATTTTCACGGGACAGGAAATCAGACTCTGCCTGAAATTACATAGATGTACAGTGAAAAGTCCTTGCATCTCAATGATACAGGGATGGACCATATTGATAACAACAGGAAGTCAGTGATCTGTCCACATCCCAATTCGTATGATGCATGGACTGATTGTGGCCTTTAACTGATGATGAGATTTTTACTATGAAAATGTCATACTATGATCCATGGTCATAGTATGATCCATGGGGATGGAAAGAAGCAAGCAGAAATTTAAGGGCTGCCATTTTGAAGGAAACTCAATGACTCGTGTCTCCAGAGGGCTTTCTTGGCTAATACCATTGGTGATTTGACAACCTGAGTGATGATATTTGATTCCTGAAGATATTCTTTTTGCATACTACAAAGGACAGAGAAACCAGTATACACTTGGAGTCCTTATTATCATAGTTTCAGATCACTAAAATCTGCCTTCATGTCTCAAATGAGACAACCAGGAGGCTTTGCTAATTCCTTTTAATAATGATTGCCAATGGGTAAGTCAGCACAGTAGTAGTTGTAAATCCCCTGACAGATAGATTCATATGACACTTCAGGTGCATAGCTATAAGTATTCTCTACCAAAGACAAAATTAGATTCTTGCGTGCCCTTCTATTTCCAATATTGCATTCATCACAGTCATCCTTCCAAGTTTGATATGGAACTGAAGAATCCATATCAACATAGCAACCTAGTTCGATCAAGGCAGTGTCCTAACCAGGATGTCAACGTTAACAAAATTCGGTATGCTATTCCCACAAAAGGACCCAGCAAGTATCACCTCTTCATCAATGAGAAACACAAGCAAAAATGGAGAACATGCATTTTGATGTCATGTATGATTATGCAATGTTGTAGGAGACGATTCCAAATCAGATTTAGAAAATTAGGTGGCATTCAACTGTGCATCTAGAATTATCCTTTTCCTAACTGTATGAGACATCCATATTACTAGCTACACAAGAGAATCATACTTGACTTGTATCTCTGGATCAACTTGTGTGACACTAGAAGTTTGGGGCAAACGGTCCATCTGGATGTTACTGTACAGATCCACCAAAGCCCAAATAATAGGTTCATGGATATCGAGCCTCCACCACTTATCCGTCACCTGTCATGTCAATTTAGACTGGCATCAGATTGACAATATCTGCTTCAATGTTGTCTTACCACATAGGCATTCAACATTACCCGTATGTGTACACGTGGATAGACCACAATGCCATCAGGGTTCTCATTGCAAACTGTAACAGTCATTTTGAATACTGGATGATGCAAGTCAGTGGCCTGCTCCGGAGCTAACAACACAGGCATAAGAGTTAGAGGGAGCTGGTTGTCAATCTGCAAGTACCCCAGAATGAGCTTGAATCTGGAAAACAAACCCCAAATAAGGACCTTCTTCGCCCAAAGCTAAGATTTTGGCAATTGTTCAAAGCAAATAATAAATAACAATTAAGATTCACTCATATTATCCTCCTCATGAACAAAATATGCTAATTAAGTTTTCCGAAGTTGAAGGTATACTTAAATATTCAGAAAGGCTGTTGGAAGCAAGCATCAGATGAATATGTCCTTTAACTCTTTCTTTTCTTCTGCTAAAAGAAAAATCAGCATCATCCATCTTCAATAGATTGCATTTACAATACCATACTAAAAAATGTTTCTTCCTTGAAATTCACTACTTCCAGACAGTGGTTGCAACATGCATTATGGTCATCCACAAATTCATATTCACTTGCATGTATCAACGTGCTTAACTTCACCACCGCCGCCCCCCCGCCCCCCAAAAAAAAAAGAAGAAAAGAAAAAAGAAAAAAGAATAAATAACAGTTTGAAATATGCCATTAGGCATTGCTCTTTAAATTTGCGACTATATAACAGACAAGACCTTGCCAAAAAGCTGCTGACCATGAGTTACACTTTTATCTTGGAAGTTTGATAAGACGTTTTCTGCAATTAGTAACAAAAGAAATGGCATATCACTGCACAAAGAATTAAAGATTTCTCATTTACTTATCATTAGGTAGTGTAATCTTTAGGCTGAAGCACCGGTTTCGAAATGGGGCATGACATGCCTAAATCCTACAACTATGAAACAACCAATATACGGCTTATTTAGATACAAATATTCTCTAACCTGGTTGCTGTCCCCCCATCATAGCTGGTTGAATAAGATATGAAGACCCTCTCCAAGTACATGTATGACAACTCTTTTGGCCTATGGTCTATAAGAGAAACTCCTAGAGCTCCCAATTCCACTATAAGCTCCAGAGGAGTCACTTCATTCTGCTTTTTTGCTGGCAATTGAGTACTTCCTTGATTTCTTGTAGATGTGACAAGCATATTTTCATCTAGATTTGATGTTTTGTCATCTATAAACCTCCCAACCTTGACATCAACCATCTCAAAAACATGAAATTTCATCTTCAGCTCCCTCGGTTCTACCCAGTGAAGTCCAGACTCCTCCAAATCAAATTTCCAAATTCCACTGCTACCTTCATCCACTTTAGCTTCAATAAATTTCTGGCCATACGGATCTTCCCAAGAGAAATTTGTTGTGGAGAAAGGTTCCATCTGAATCCAATAATTCTCATCAAATCCAGCTTGGCGGATGCTGATTTTTTTATCTCCTGTCCTGTTCTCCATCCTATTCAAGCCAAGAATAGCTTTCATAGGTCAACTACAACACAGTGCAACCAAAAGAGACTGACAGCATTTCCCAAAAGCTACATGGTTAGAAAGCCAAAACATATAGAATGTCTTCATATATAAGTTAGTTCACTAAATTAGTTCAATAGTGAAAAGCTACCTGATTGGACCGAATGCTGACCCAAGACGGAACACAACAATAAACCGCGATCCCTCCTCATAGCCGCGTATCTCTGTTTTCACAAACTTCCGAATGCCAGCTTGTGTCCTCAGAACCAATGAAATGGTATCTTCTTTTGTGATTTGAATTGGATATGACCACTCAGTATCTCCTAATCGAACCTAGAAATATAGTAATACTAAATTGATCAATTTCTCAAGGAATTATATGTTTCACGCACAAAGGGAGACTATAGCAAAAAAATTTCATACATGGGCACATAAACTCTTCTTAAAAGATTGAACTCTAGGCCCTTTCATCATCACTATATCTAAAATACCATCATTTTTTCCATTTTATTTCACCAAGTTACCAAAAAAAAAAAAAAAAAGCTTCATTTATCATGACATGTTGATGGTTTTCAATGCTCTCCATCTGCAGCAAATTCCTCCTTCTAGACTGCAATAAGTAGACTATGCATGCAGGCAGGTAGAGCTGAACATGCATCAAAATGCTTTCATCAGGCACAAACTGATAAGCGGTACTATTGCTCACTCTTTTGAATTCACTTTACTAGCAACTCCAGAAGTAAGACAAGCCACATCATAATATGAAGCTAAATCAAAGGTGAGGGGGAAATGCAATATGTACTTTGTGTCACTGTGGCGAGAAAGCTGCACCGTAAGGGAATGGCAAAGGTCAGCACCCTCTTCAGGACAAAATTTACCAGAACTACACAGTAATAAGGGGCTGGAATTGGATACTAACCTGGAGTTTATTAGGTCCATTGTCATCGTGATAAGGGAAGGAGACTCGAAAATCACATGCATGAAGAACCTTTGCGTCATCTCTGCAGCTTAACTTAAGCAGGATATCCTGACCCAGTCTGTTTGTGAAAGTAATAAATGGTCGGATGCAGATGACCTGCAAAAAAAATAACAAAGAAAGAATGCAGATATAGTAAAAGATCTCATTCAACATTATGTTTCTCACTCCTTTCACTTGCAAAATGGGTAAAAAAGGAAAACAACATATGAAATACACCGAAGAACTAAGGAAAAGATGCCTGCCTTTGTTGGAATGGACTGGTAGGGGCATGGTTTTGTAGATACAAAAAGCTTCACACACTTCCCATCAGCATCATAGGCGTCAATATCCAGTGATCCATCCTGAGGACCAAGAGAAAAGTAAGTGAGAAGACGATCTTCAAAAAGCACAAAAAGGGTTTCTATGCACGTCAGATATACCATGTCCCCGAGCAAAGAAAGATCTTTCACAGGTCCAAAGTGCCCTTCACCAGAAGAAGACACTGATAGGCCCAACATGTTGAAATTCAAAGCAGAGGCAATAGTGTGACCATCATATATTTCGCCTTCTGCTATTTCCTCGAAAACTTTTCCATTGCTCTTTTTAGAATGAAAAGGAAGAGCAAATTTCCTGGTAGATTTCTTCGCTCCCATATCTATAAATTGCAATGTCAAAGGCGGACATCTGGCGATTTCAAACCAGTAAGGAGCATACACTCTAATCACTTTTGACAGCATGGGTTGTTCTCTTTCATAATTTTGCTCAAGAATAATTTGCACTATCCTGCAGAAAACAGTATCATAATGCATGAGGCTACCTAGAAAAAGGTGATTCCATCAAAAAAGCATTACATAACAAAAAGGTTGAAATTTGCTGTCTCTGACCTGCCACTAGTAGCACTTTTTAAGCTCATTGTTTTTGCTGGCACTCCACGTGGATGAGAAAGAAGAATAGCTTCCTGTAAAGGCAGTGTCAGAAGTGGATAAAGTAAGAGGTCATCATATCCTAAGAAAATCATGCATACATATTCTCAGAGAAATAGAGAATAAAGATATTACATATATGTGTAGAGGCTAAGGTGATGTCTTACATGCACTGGTAACCATCCTCTTTGCGGCAGCAATGAAAGGAACAATTGGTTTCTTATGTCTGCATTGTACACATTTACAGGTGCAGCAGGACAAAGCATCCCTCTTGCACAGGCAGCTAACTGATCACCTGCTTGCATTTCACGAACAGTGAACTCCACAGCAAGAGGAAGAAAATTAGTTAGAGACAATGGAGCTTTGATCACAATGTTCCAATCCTGAATTGGATCCAAATGAATGTCTTTGGCAAGCTCTGTTGCTTGTATGCTTACACAGAACCATAGTTTTTGGGATCCACTTGAAGAAGTTCCGTTTAGTGGGGTGCAGTACAACAGTTCATCAGATTCAGCCAGTGCTGAAACACGTATTTCGGAAATTCCTTTTGGTTCACCAGAATCCTCTATTTTATTCACCACAGAACTCCAGGAATATTCATTGGAATCATGTATTCTGGAAGGCCTTAATTGCAGCACATAGCATTCTGACTGAATTAATCCTGAGAGAGGGAGAGGGACAGCGTCTCCAGGACTCAATTGTCCAAGAGAGATCTCCAGTTTCTGATGACCTGATACTTTCTTTCTGTTTCTGACCCATTTTCTTTGCCTAGCATAATTGACAGATTTAAGAGAATCACATGACTCTGGCCACTTCAGACTTTCAACATCAGGGGCATAAACCCAACCATCAGCAGTAGTTACTGACGTCTTACCCAAATGCCAGTCGTCAATCCAATTCCAACCCGGTGGTGACTCGGACATTAAATGCTCCTGCATTAATTTGTAGACGATCATCAATTGGGACAAGATGACAAAAAGACCAAGGATGAAATTGTAAAACCATAATCAGAAGCAGAAGTAAATTGTGTGAACAGCTGGAACATGCAAAAAGTGATCGTTGGAATGTACCTTGATTTTATGGCCAAAAAGATATACCGAGGTTTTGCGTTCAACAATAGAATTATTATTATTATTATTATTTTTTGGCATAATCTATGCCCATAAAGTTTATGCTACAGAATTTAACATGAACATTATCAGATTATCAGATACTAGCAGAATTATGGAGAAATACACTGTTGATAATACTTCTGTTTAAAATTGTGATTTGGAATACACACAAAACTATCAAAAATAAATAAATATTGTATTTTTATGATTTTTATTAAAATGAAGAAATATTTTTCAATTAGATAATGGGATTAAGAATAAAGTAAAAGTAAAACTTTTCAATGGGCCAATTTACTTTTATTAATAATTTATATCAAAGTACACCCAAATTAATAATCTATATAAATTAATGCAGAGGTACATACTACGTAATTAAGCCCTTTCTTTGTTTTTTTTGGTCTAGTTAATTTAAAAATTTAGTGAGAATGGAGCACTGTGGTGATGTGGCTCCCTTCTGAGATTTTTTTTAAACTGCCACAATAACAATTTGACTGGTTCAACCCACATTACGGTCGGCTATAAAAAAAATGACAGAGTGCTGTCATTACATTCTCCTGCCTATTTCAGTGACTCACTATTGAAGTTCCCATTGTAGAATACAGAAGATCAAATTAAGCCAAAATTTTTAAGAGACTGGATTTATTAGAGACAGATGTTACTTGACATTGAATTGGATGGACGTGTAATAATGAATGACTATACCTGTGGAAATGAGGAGCTAACCCAGCCAGAGCTTGGTTTGTACTCCTCTGTTTCAAAGAACTCATGCTTTTCAGTTTTATCGTCCTCAAATTGCTGCACTTCAATCCTACTGGCATCATCAAGTGTTCTATCATCTAAAGCTTTGGACGTAAGGCATAAATCAAGTGTGATATCTGTATTGTTCCGCACAGTGACAAGTGACCTTATATCTACATATCTGTCACCATCCTTAACAGTCACTTCACTTGCAATTACATCATTGCCTAATCGCCAACAAGCAGCAGGCGCTGCATAATTTAGCCTGACGGTAGTCCATGGACCTTCCCTTGAAGGACTGATTTGGATATATCCAGATTTTTTGCCAGACATACAGGAATTCTCCCGAGTCTCCACCTCATATCCTGGAGACAATAGTATGCCACACCTTATTCTCCCACACAATTTCTGACCTTTTGTTTCTTCAACTGAGTTCTGCATTAAGAATTGAGAATAACGAAATTTAGAAGCTCCTTCCCAACACTACCCGTGTCACTGTCCACTTACATACACGTAAAAACCTTACTAGGTAGAGACCTGGAACAAATCCTATCAAAGCATGTGAGTAGAAAATTACCACTGATTGTGCAGAGAACAAATCCATCCAGGATAATTTATTCAAATAAGCTGATGGGCTTAAGCTGTCGGGGATATTTTTTGCCACCTGCTTTAAAGGAGATGAAGAGAACCCAACAGGATTACCTGTGACATGAAGAAACAAGTTACAAGCGACTCTCTCACACATGCTAAACCTTCAAGGGCCCACAAGGTTACAATAATTAGTCCAGACTACAATACAAACTTACTGAAATTCAGTAATCTTTTTTATCAGCTACTAAAAACCATGCTAGTTTAAATTGTTATATATGTAAGTACTTTCTATTTGATAGAATGTTTTGTACAGCTAAAATTTTGATGTTACAAGGTCGGTAGAAACACAATAAGCTGTTACACGGAGACAGTACATATGATTTGACAAACACAACAAGCAACTTACAAATACTACAGTTCTATCTCACTTCTCTATCATTTGAAAGTTTATATAAATCATAGTACCGTTTCCGGTGTCAATGACAGTTAGTTCCACCTTGTAGATGTCCTGCACCAAAGTGAAAGTATGAGTTGCCATCAAAAGAACCATGTAGTCTTGAAGCAAACATATCAAGAAAAGGACTGACATCCCTCAAGTCTATAGTAGAATTTAGCAAGCCATTCTAATGGTCTGATGATGTCAAAAAGTCAGGAAAGGTGGAGATATAGGTTCAATCCTAACACTCCCATTTGACAAATAATAATAAACATATGTTTTGATGGCAAAAGCACTTGGCGGTAAAGGCAAGCCATGGAGAGGGAGTATTATCTATGTCTGCTTCACTTCTCCAGTTCTGTTTAACACTTCTTACTAGACCATCTACAGGTCAATATTAACAAACCTGAACACCTGTACTAATATTCCCTAGGTCTTATCCTCCACCAGGTTTCCTTATACTCAAACCTCCACTTTAGTCATCCAAAACCAAAAATGTGCCTCCTTTTGGAGCCAAGCCATCTGCTTCATCTATCCAAGTAGGCTACACTTTATTTGCCCACATCCTGTTATCAGGCTACCCAGCATTCAATTTCAATAAGAATAACCCGACTCAGCTTTAGTGTCATTCTCCAATGACACAATTCCAATGCGTCTCACATTCTGGAAGATATTGACACAAATCTGAAATCCTTCGTGCCAAATGCACTCACATTACCAAAGTCGTCCTTTTATGTTTCGTCTTAATCTCAAACAGATTCTTCATTTGCAGACCTCAGCATAAATAACAATAAATTCTCCCTAAACCTAATCAAAATGACAATTCAAGATCCTACAACTTTGCGTTCACATTTGGAATTCACATCTACTTCTACCTATTCTGTTCAAAACAATGACGTCATCTGCAATGCAGAAGTCATATATCAGCTTTTCTACTACTAGTGCAGATGGAGAGGTCTCAAAGCTACAATCAGGCAGACTATTGCTAAGAAGTTCTCAATCTTTGCAGAGAAGGAGAATTTGCCCAGAGTAGCTAGAGATATAAGATCAAGCCTCTGTCCAAGAAAACCTCGGCCTCAATCCACACACTAGTTCCAAGAATCTCTTCAGAGAAGGTAATCATCTTTACTGTTGCCTACTCCAGTTCCCATGTGAAATTCCCACAACCAGCTTGGCCAATCACAGCTGAAATTTATAGTGCCATATCTCTAGATGAGGAGTCAACATTTCACAAAGTCTCCATAATCTCTGCATCAAATCCTCAAATAACTGGTAGCATCAGTTGATCTACATGCACAACATCAAACTCCTAAAAATTGATCTTTTAAAGCTCAACTTATAGTAATTATACAAGGGACCCTTTCGAGTCCTTCACATCAGATCCCTTAAACAGGACTGCACTAAGTGCACCATAATATGAATCTTTTAAGGGGAGATACAGATTTCTAAAGTAGTATCACAGTAATACATATCCTCTAGATAAGACACTGCTCATAACTATAGTAAAGTACTAGATTCTAAATCTAGATGCTGATTCACTAAGCCACGGTGGAAGCAGACTAATAAAGTTAACTCAAGAAGGGAACTAAGATAAACCGCACAAGTGATCAGTGTGATGCAACTGACAACTTTATAGAGAAGATCAGGCCAGTATCCAGTGTTCAGGCAAATAAGAGAGACGCTTCCAAGTTTTCTACTGATTTAACCATATATGTCCACTGCTTTAGAAAACACATGTATAATGTGAGAAATTCCTAGCCATGCAACTATGAGATTGACTTTCTTGAGAAGCTCATTCTACTATAAGCTTTTTTTTTTTTTTAAAAGAAGAAAAAAGAAGAGGAATTATGGACATCAACCTAGCTAAAGCTTTACAAAAAGGGATGTTATACATACAGGGGAATCAACTTTGAAAAAGAACATTTCACCCCAATTGACCAGCTCCTGATCAGAAGATGAGGAGTGTTCTGAGCCAATTCCGCGTGTGCGCGCACTTTGCTGCTTGAGCAACGATTCACTAGAGATGCTTTGGTCTTGTATAAGGCGAATTGTCACTGCATACTGTTTGGAAGTTGATCCTTCTACTCTTAAGATCTGCAGAATAGCAACAGAATCAGCATACACATATGGAATAACCGTCAAAACCTTGAAACAAAAGAAATAAATGAGAAGGTATAAACACTCCTCGTGTTAAAGCCATGGAGAATGGACAACATGTTTCTAGACAGATAAATTCAATGAAGGTAAACCGAGGATTACACTCATGGACTAGCTAAAAAGCCCATGCATTCACAGGAATCTGCACATCAGACAAACCCTCTTTTCCAAAACTACAAAACAAGTTTTATTAAAAAACAGAGCCTTTGTAAATAGAATAAATCTAGAATACAATTAGTAAACATCAGCTACACACCACAAGATTGCACAACAAAAGCAGCCAATTTGGCTTCTCTGAATTAATTACAGAATGTAGAAACTTAGTCCCCAATAATTGCAAGTTAGGTTCAATTATGGAAATTGTTAGAGATTATTTAAGCATTCCAAGTACATCTAGTCGTTAAAAGAAGTCTTTAATTGAATCCCTCCCCCCCGCGCGAAAAAAAAAAAAAAGTCTTCTCAGATGTGAGATTGGACTTTTTTTTGACATAACACCTTTATCTTATTTGCAGATCATATTTTGTAAAGATCAAGATTTAACAACAGATTTTACATAACTTTCTTGTACATGCAAGGATAAAACAAGAACTGTTGGTCCATAAACGAAAACCCATCTGATCAGCAACCTTAGTAAATATGTGCACGGAAATATTCGTTTTAGTTAGGTATCCTGGTTCTTCTTATATCAGAATACCACATGGTAAAACATATATCTCTTAAGTACAGAGAATTTCTCAAAGAATTTCAGTCATTTTGAGAAGATTCATTAAGAATCTAATATCTACTCACGGTGCACCTCAATATTGTGCTTTATAGATACTGTAGGCACTGCTCATGTTTTCTAGACATCCAGACTCAACTTTAATCAGATAGAATTATCAGGTAGGTCATTTCACAAACATGGGTGTCTCAACAAGGAGCAAGCACCCAGGACTTATGTTACGAATAAATGCTGCTGACAATTACAACACAGAATGAAAGAGCGCATCTAGAGTAAATACATGTTACAAGCAATGAAAATGAAGAATATTCGAAAAATTAAGCTTGTCTCCAGAAGCAAAAAGGCAATACAGAAAAGCATCAGCGGTACGATTGAGGCACTCTATTCATGTTTTCCATGTCTCAAGGCAATCACCGCGCTAGTACCAAGGTTTCACAGATCACACAAGTGAACATCTGCTCATATGGAAGGAATACTTTTCCTTGACCACTGTGTGATCAGTAACAACTATATATTCAATGTCATAAATTCCTAATGGTGCAAGTTCCCCCCGTAGATCGATAGACATCATATCTGGTCCAGCAGCCAACTCTTTTTTCTCATTGATGGGAAATACTTATTTTAAACTTGAGGTTAAATCAACCCATGCCATATAGATGGTAGAAGACATTAACCTGCGCATCTGCTATAAGTACAGTCACCATGGCTCTGACATTCCCTCCAAGTTTTCCCTTCATATGAGAATCTAACATATTCTTCAACACAGGAACTTTTAGTGGCTTCATATCCCCAGATGGCATCCTAATAATATTTGGAAGTCCCCTGATTTCCGTAGCGCGGATAAAAATATCTTGGCCAAGTTTATTCCGCGGGATGATGAAGTAATCTCTCCTGTGATGAACACCTATAATAGATCCTCCCCCATAAGTTGAAGAACCTGCTTCTTCTTTCTGCTGCTTCTTTTACGAAAAAGAAAACAGAGAATCTGGTCAGGAGGTTCATCAGTGAAGCAAACATTAACTATGTAAAAAAGAATAAAAAAGATAAGTTAATGACGAGGAATACTATTTCTTTATCGGATTTATGAGCATGGCTTAGATTGCTCCAGCTTGCATAGGCTTGAATGATCATATTGGCATTGGATACAGAGACATTTAGATTTAAATCTCTTCTAGAAGCAATACGCAATTGAGAAGCTGCACCAGGGGCATTCAGGTCGTATTGGTATCTACAGCAGACCATAAAGCAGCATTAGTTTGAAGGAAAATACTGAAGATTATATTGATAATGAGTGTGACAGCATTCCAATAACAACACTGTGGCAAAGAGGACCGAGAACTGTCAAACCAAAACTGAACCAGTTTCCCCCCCAAAAGGGGAAAAAACCAATATAGATTAAGATGTTCTTCGGAGGCCAGGACACAAATGAAGAATTAAGTCCTATAAGATGTTCAATGATTCAGAAGAGGACCAACTTAGATTAAGTCCTCATCCCTTTCCTCTGGTTATGAATGGTTCTGATCTCAAAAGGAATAAGGTCATGAACCTAACCGAAGGCCAGGCCAGTCTTGGTCGAACGGGTTGAACCGGCTGGTCCCAACTGGCATTTAAAACAGTGACTGACATGTGATCACATGCAGTACAAGATGGCTAACCTTAGCAACCCGTCAACAGGCTCAACCAGTGGCTCCCATGCTTCATATTTATCATTATATGATCTAACATTCAAGGAGAAGCTGGCAGTGGAATTTATACACTCTCCTCTTCCATGTAAAGTGAATCCTAATCCACTTAGAGATACGTTAAACAGGGGAACCATCTGCAAAAGTTCAGCAATACATAAATTAGTAAACTAGGACTAGACGAAAAAGATAGTTTAATCCGTACAAGAGAAACAAATTCACATTTTTAATTGATGAGAAAGGGCAGCCAAACTGAAACCAAATACAAATAGCAGCAACAATATTTCATGCAGCAATGCCATTGTGGAGGCACACACCGACACAGCAGGAGGGCTTTTCAGACGGGGAGAGAGGGGGGGGATGGGGAAGGAGGAAGGGAGAGGGAGAGGCCAGGGGGAAAGAAGGCCTTTAATTGTGTGCAAGAATTGATGTCAGTTTCTCTTCCCTCCCATCTTTAGAAGCTTTAATGGGCTGTCAAAATCACCTAAAGAACAAGTCTCGAAATAAGACTAGTGGGCTTCCCTTCAAACTTTTTGAAATCATTGGTATGCATGTCTTTCAAATTTTCATTAGGTGTATTGAACAATCTAACTAATTTAGAAATTGAGGCTCATTGAACTTCAAGCCAAGGAGCTCCTGGTGATTGACGCTTTGCAAGAGCCCCAACTCTGTAAATATCGACCCTTGGTATATAAAAAATCCCCTATCAGGACTCACATGCCAGTGCTTCCATTGCAATTAGGTTAAGTAAGCAGTCTTAAAAGATAGTTGGGATAAGAAATCTGACCAGACCACCATAATCATCAAAAATTGCTGCAGAAAAAGTACTGATTTCCGCATCAATGACAGTATCATCTAAACCATTTGTCGAATCTGCCAGCTTTAGGGCAAATCTTCGTGGAGGCTTCTTGAAGCCACTACGTACGATAAAGGTTCCCGAGTCATTTCCAACTGCCCAAATGCTGAATGGTTCTGTATTAGTTTTGGTACCGGAAGTATCCCACAAACTTTCTTCTGAAAATTGATCTCCACTGACCATATCACTGCGAATGCATCTCAGAGCACTGAAATCATATTGTTTCGGCATGCTCTTGCAGGCGACACAACCTAAGGAAACATACCCTGGAGGAGCTTGAGGCATCCAGAAGGAGATATTCTCCACACCTCTTTGTTTCTTAATCTGACCAACCACTAGAAAATCTAAAGGGGTTCTGAAAAGCTCTTCACCTCCAGTATCATAGAGAACAGTGCAGGTGCTTGGAGGCTCATATCTGTTGCAAATTATGAATAGCACTATAATCATTGAAAGAACGTTGATATCTTAAAAATTCAGGATGAGGTATGTCGTACCCTTGCACAGCAATGTCTCCAAAGTAGACCATTCCCTGTGGAACAACGGGACGCCATATTGATAGTCTCCTTCCTGAATTTGAGCCCCGATTCAACCATACCAACTCAAAAGCAGTAATTACCTCAAATCGGCGGCAAGAGCCTGCACCTATTGATCTTTGTGGTTGTGGGGTGTCAATATGGCCAGAAGAAGCTTGGGTATTAGGGCTTTTATAGGCCATGGGCGAATCAATAATGGGAAACATTAAATGACGCAATTCATACGCTACATTCAAGAGGCCAGTAGTAGGATCCGCCGGCAAGAAGGTACCAGCCGAGTTGCAAACACGCCAGAATGCTAAAGTAGATGAGCATCTGCAATCAATATATGAAGCAGACTTCAAATCAAGGTCAACGATTGATTCTCCAGTCAGATCAAATCATATATTGTTAGAAATTCCAACCCAAAAGCTTAAGCTAATAGATGGAGAGAGATCACATGAATATAGAGAGCATTTAAGACTCGTTGTCAAGCAATCTAGGACAATACTTCCAACACACCCTCTCACATGCAAGCCAGGTAACGAGCGGCACGTGGAATTTTGACTACATGCGGGAATTTTTGACCATGCACATTCACAAAAGGGATAGCGAAGGCTCTAATACCATGTTAGAAATTCCAACCCAAAAGCTTAAGCTAATAGTGGAGGGAGACCACATGGATATAAAGAGCATTTAGGACCCGTTGTCAAGCGATGTGGGACAACACTTCCATAAATATGACTTGTAAACATTCTAGGATCTTAAGAGAGAGGGACAGACAAAATACCCAAAGGCTATATCTATTACTTAATTGAAAGAGTACATGCAAGAAACTATTTGTAGAGCGAGAGACACCCAAAACTTACTTAAGACTCACTTACTTATTAATTCCTAACAACACTAAATATATTTCAACATGATTAAACAGTGAATCCTTAAAACAGGACAGTGCCCAATCAAATAAGCAAACTGACTTCTAATTCTTAGCAGCAGGAATTGACTTTAGCAAAAAGAGTAATAGTAAATCTATATGCTTGTGGTGACGAGCTGAATGAATATATCCACTTACAGATTGTCAGATCTTATAGTAATGCAATCCCTCAATGGACAAGGAGTGACTAAAGAAGTCAGGATGCAAGAGACAGAAGATAGTGGAGGCTCTTCCCTTCCTTGTGAAACCACACAGCCAAGGGCAACATAACCTTTAGGGGCTTCAGGAAACCAGACACAACAGCTTGTGTCTCTCTCATTAACAATACTCCTCAGTGATCCCTCATTACCGTTTGACCATTGTTCAGAACTGATTCCAGCACTCAAAGTTGGCCAAACAAGTCTGAAAGAAAGAGGATTTTTTACTCGTGCAAAGTTGGTATTGACAGCTATAACTCCTTTGGTAGGTGGCTTTTCCCTGTCAAGTGAGGTGTAATAAGCCCCATATTCGAGAAAGAGGAAATGCTTCTCAGAAGACAGAGAAGTATTCTCACTTACGTTGGCGTCAGATAGTCCCCAAGAACAGCAAAACCGGGTGGTGCACGTGGCCTCCAGAACACGTACACTTGGCCATTCTGAGGATCTGCAAGGCAAAGCAAATTAGACTAGAATTACTGGCTGTAAGCCAAAAATTGCTTGGAAGCACATATTGAGATGCAAGAATAACGTTTATTTCCCTATCAACCAAAGAACAGAGACTAGAAGATAGGGGTTGAGATTCGTTCTATCTCCTTTACTATCTTTTAGTGCCAATATAAGAAGTCATCCACAATACACCAAGGGAGCCAATTGCTCAATTAACTGCATCTTCAGGACAAATTACATTAAGTCCCTTTACTCAAAGCTGCCTTCCAATATAGTGACTGTACTTTTAATGGTGACAAAATAAGGCCTCGGAATTATCTTGGAGATGTAATGACATCTCGCAAATTTCCATGGAAATTACACATTTTACATTGACTTTCCGGCTTTAGGTGAGAAGCCAGAATTCAGCTATCTATTCTAGCCACCTGCTTATACTACAAGCACAGTGGACTATGTTGTCATCACATCAAGCTGGCAGAAACTTAACATGATGTAGTTGAAGGAAGAACAAAATTGAAAAACCAAGAGAAGAGTTTGTCACCAAGGTTCCATGGCTTCCATTGAGCTGTTTTCTCTGAGAACCAGTAAAAACTCTTAACTTGATGGCCGGTATATGTTGAAGTTAATCTAGCCATTACCTAAAGCCTGTCAAACCAGCTATTGCTAGATTGATAGGAAGGCGGAGATATTTGGTTGGAGCTATGCAATAGAGTTTCAGGATAAAGAGAAAGATCGACCAAACTGTTAATGTGCAAGAAGCTAAGTATAGGCATCTGAAGATACTTTAAACGTCCTTCCATCAAAATTATTAGGGGAAATTACACAGAACTCTCCTGAACATCAGAGGCAGTACACATTTTCCCCTGAACTTTCAACAGTTACACATTTTTCCCCCGAACTTTCACTTTTCATCTCGTTTTTTAATAAGAATCTGTCTTTTACCCTCAATTTCTGTTAAAAAAACGAAAAAATAAAAAAAATAGAGAAAAATAAAGTAACTAGAATATTATATCACAAAAATAAACATCACTAACCATATCAAACAATAAGAAATTTTACAAAATTATGAAATGTTAATGGAACTAATAAAATATTTTGAAAAAAGAAAAAACTAAAGGAAAATTGCCTCAATAATAAAATAGTCAAATAACATAATTTTGATACTCATCATGTAACTTTAACAATTTATACTTTTTAATGCTATCACTGATATTACTTTTTCTGATATTAAAATTTTTATTAATATGTTTATCTCCATATCCTTTATTTCTTTTATTTGTTACAGAATTAAAGGGTTCATAAAAAAAGATGAGATGAAAGTACACACTTCTTAAAAGTGCATTACCCATGCCAATGGATAATATAACAGAGGGTTAACAGCTGTCGCAAATTGAAAGTTTAGGAAGGTAATGTGTAGTGGTTGAAAGTTTAGGGGCACACGTATACTATCCACAAAGTTCTGGGGGTTTTTAAATAATTTCCCCAAAATTTTGTGCAGAAATTTTGCAAAGCAGCATTTAGTATTAAGATATAAAAGAATGACAGTTTCAAATATAAATGACATACTTCTTATAGTTCCGACTTTGTCAAACTGAGAGCAGACAACAGTTATTTTCCTCGACGTCATTCTTAGAAAGGCCAATATGTCCTCTTCAACAGCTAAGAAGAGCTTCAAGATACTGAAGGAAAAATTCATAAATATATCGGAAACAGATAACTGAATGTTAGTCTTCCCAGAAGCATTTGAATAATTTAAAGTGGTATCGAATGGCTCCAATATTCTGATCCCATTGCTCTCCATAGTTAAACCTAGTGCATTTGCACTCATTTCAATGGTCTCATTCTTCATAACAAGCCTGCATCATATATCACATTAATTGCACGTGAAATTAGTGCAATCAGCACAATCAAGAACCGTGAAGAAAGTGCACATGATGAATTCACCAATAGTAAGAACAATCTGAAACAATGCAAAATGATGAAAAGTCTGCACAAGAGAACAAACCTGCAAAGTACATCCAATTGGGCATGCAGAAGCTTAGACAATATCAGTGATCGTGACTCGGCCACTTCCTTTGAAGCACTGTAGAAGGTAAGCTCTGGACCAATAGCCTGCAACAAGTACAACTGTCAATCTAACAGAGTTTGTGGAAAAAGGTAGACAGAGATGACCAAGGAACTGGATCATCTTACACATCAGAATACAGGTGAGCTAGAATTGCGGTGAATGAATGAGTTTACTGTACTTTGTGAGCCCGTTGTTTGAATTGGCTAGCATATCGCTACTTGTCTTTCAGACATTATCAATGCACAGTTGGTTCTCTCCTAAGTAAACTGCAGACCAGTTTAATCTTTCAGACCTAAAAATACTTCTGCCCATTTCTAGAGGCAAAATCTGACGTGCCATTCTGGCCTCCTTGTCAATTTACAGATGGCCTTCTATTGAGCCACAAGCTTCAATCAATTCATCCAAAATGAATCAGCATAAATGGAATGGGTAACAGGATAAAAAACCCACCAACAAAATGCCCAGCTAGAATAACTTGTATCGCTCGAGATGCCACTGATGTAGGACGATGAATCCCACAATAAAGAACAAATCTATAGACTTCATACCCATTTTATTAAATATAATGATTTTTAATAAAAATCCTTCTTATTCTTCATCACGCTTCATTTTATTAAACATAATGTTTTAACAATAAGTAACCATTTATGAGCTCTTTACATGTCACATTGGTGTGAACTGATCAAGGCCATTTGTACAAAAGACTAGAACAAATGGAATTTGGACACGTGGCACAACCATTGATACTATTTTATTCAGCTCTCTAACAATATATGGATAAGCCTGTCTAGTTAAGCATCTCCCTTCTCTTAGGAAAACACTTGATGTGGCCCACAAGATTGATACCTGTTCAAATATTGCCGTTGGTATGAAACCTTAGTGAAAATGGACCTATGCATCAATTCACAACCCAACGAAGAGTCCCGAAAGGATTCTTATCCTACTTGAAATAGTAGCCATATCAATTAGGATATGAATCCTAATAGCATTTCTTAACCTGCTTTTCCTTATTCTAAAAAGGATATCATATTTCCTTTCTTACAGATTAGAATTTTGATTATTTCTTTTGTTTTGAGACATTACAACATTAAATATCAAAATAAACCACTTTACCAAATATATATATATATAATAAACCATCACCTAACCGCCTAAGTTTTTAAAACAATTGCAGTGGTCTCGCAAAAGCTCTCATGTATTAGAGCAAAGGGTCCTGTATTCAATCTTTCTAGGCCCCTTATTTGCCTACGCAATTATATATTTTCAGGCTTCAGTCTTAGACAGAAGCTAGTGTCACGGTCCGTGAATCCTCCCGTACTCGTGACCTTGTGAGTAGAGCTCGGGGTTATCGAGTGAAGAGTGTGAGGCAGAAGTGTAGAACACAACTGATCCGTGGGAGTGGCGTCAGGACGGTTGGTGCTACGAGTTCTAGGATAGAAGGATTACATTATTTAGGAGCTTTAAAGACGGGGTAGGCCTCCCGTGCACAAACTGGTCGGGAGCTGATGCCGCTCTCCTGACAAGGCTAAGGCAAGCCGAAACCAGTTGTTGAACCGAAATGGATATGCTGTCTCACTCGATGGACTAGACGCCCGAGTGAAGCTGGGCGTGGCTAGATCTCGTACGAAAGGAGTATTCACCGTATTGATCGTTGGAATAATTATAGAAGGAAGGCTGGCCTGATGAATTCCGCTCATCAGGTGCCTCACGGGTCGTTCCAAGGCCAAGGAAACTCTCGGCCCGTGACAAGTGGTATCGGAGCAGAGATCCCTTCAGTAGGTGGGTGATTCGGGGAAAAGCTTGTGGTCTTCCCGGTCCTATGAGGGTGGAGACAACGTGTGGCTCTCGTCTAGCTTTTGGGATGGCAATGGGGGCATAGGACAGAACCGAATTGCTCACTGAATGGGGATACGTTCCTGGATCAGTGGGTGAATCTTAAGAAGAGGTCTGCGATCACGTTTCCACCAAGGAGACCCTCTGTTGGCTTGCTGAGATTAGGATGAGCTTAGTAAGCGGAAGAAGGTGCTGCCATAAGAGTGCAGTTGGCCAGAGGGCCACACTTGTCGGGAAACACAAGTGACTGGAGTTTCGTGAACAGCTTTGATCG
Organism: Eucalyptus cloeziana; assembly: GCA_014182715.1. NCBI lineage: Eukaryota > Viridiplantae > Streptophyta > Magnoliopsida > Myrtales > Myrtaceae > Eucalyptus > Eucalyptus cloeziana. The sequence continues at coordinate 27,328,498 of CM024637.1, forward strand.
GGGAAAGCAAGCAACGGAGGGGTGAGTTTGTTCTGTTGAGCAAAGCGATAGAACAGCCCGTAACGAGGGCGTTGCGGAATTGAGTGGGGGAGAATGTCACGATCCGTGAATCCTCCCGTACTCGTGACCTTGTGAGTGGAGCTCGGGGTTATCGAGTGAAGAGTGTGAGGCAGAATGGTAGAACACAACTGGTCCGTGAGAGTGGCGTCAGGACGGTTGGTGCTAGGAGTTCTAGGATAGAAGGATTACATTACTTAGGAGTTCGAAGACGGGGCCTCCCGTGCACAAACTGGCCGGGAGCCGATGCCGCTCTCCTGACGAGGCCAAGGCAGGCCGAAACCAGTTGTTGAACCTAAATGGATCTGCTGAGTGAAGCTGGGCGTGGCTAAATCTCGTACGAAGGAGTATTCACCGTATTGATCGTTGGGATATTTATAGAAGGAAGGCTGGCCTGGTGAATTCCGCTCACCAAGCGCCTCACGGGTCGTTCCAAGGCCAAGGAAACTCTCGGCCCGTGACACTAGCCTATTAAAACATTTAAATATGAGACTGCACCATTGTCTAACAACTTAAGCTTTTAGAACAATTGGTAATGGTCGTACAAAATTTTACAAAAGATTTTTTATTTATACTAGGAGTAGGAATATTTTGAAGAGTACATATATATGATAAAAAAAATTATTTTTAATGCGTCAACTTGTGAGATGCAATTCTTTTGTTAAGTACAGTCATCGAGAAAACCCAAGTGTAATGCTTAGGAAGCTTCACATATGATGCCATTTGAGCTATTTTTTTTTTTTTTTTAAATTCTATTCATGCTCTCTACTAAGTTGAGGTCACTGCTTTGGGACATATTCTCCTACATCAATCCTTCTAGACAACTGCCCCTGGTATATTTAACAAACATTTTCACGGTTCTCTAGAACTCCACATGTCTCTTCACTAGGATTGTTAGTCAAATAACAAGGACAAAATCTTAAAATAAAATAAAAGATAAAGGTCAGTAAAGCTTAAACTGAATAAATACTTAACCTGCAACTCAATGGTGAACTCCGTGGATCTTACAACAGCATTATTTGGAGGGAGTTCTTGATTAAGATCGCCCTTTAAATATGGTCCCCAAGAAGCCTCATTAATTTCTTCTAAGCAAACGTGATCATCCTTTAAAGCTGTGTAACTACTGTTGGTACCTAGCAAAACGCAAGAATCCAAGTACCTTCCGTCCTGTGGAAACATATGATACTTATTATTCTTGATAGACAGTTAAAAATTGCGAAGACCGAGATTAATTAAGAAAGATGGCGAAAATTACCTTGATAATGACATTTTTGAATTGAAGTTTTTTCCCATTTGCCACATATATCATTGTCTCCTTGCTAGGAGCAGAGAGATTTTTACCCCATCTATCTTTGAGATATAACGTTCCACCTTGACCATCATAAATGAAATGATTGTATCTCTCATCATCAACAATTAAAGGCCTTTGAGGAGAGAGTGCCATTTCAGCAGAGGGTTGCCTGTACACCGACTGATCCAGAGTAACTGCATCCACTATATTTAAAGCTAGTGATTTTTCACCGTCTTCATGAGACAAAACATCGCCAATGGATGGAATGAAGAACTCAACCACAGCAAGCAAAAAATCAAGGGCAACAAGCAGTTGTGGTCTCTGAACACAAAGGGACATAAATGATGATGACTGACTAAACTTTGCATCAAGAATGAGCATTGTAGGAACTATTTTGACATCATCGTCATTCGTGGCATCAACATAATCTCTGCTCCAGTTCCTGTAATCGATTGCTGCATTTATTGGACTATTTCTAATGTCCTCTGGCTTTCCAATCGCCAATCTTAACCCCTCCTCAGTACCAACACGATCATCCATCACAGTGAAACCATCAAGCGATGCTGACAGGAAGCCATCTCCTGCTTTGTTAGATTTGTATAAAAGCCACATACCATTGACCTGAAAAACATGATGTAAATGTATGAAGTTTCAGCTGGAAATATTCAAGAATAGATATCCAACAACAATGACATGGTTCAGTAGCATCTAACAACAGAGAGTAGTAGCCCGTGCATATTGAAGAGGTTCATGTCGCATGCCAAATAGAAAGCTCTCATTCTGAGCAAGCCGGATGGAATGACATTCTTCATATGATGAGCAATTTCAAGGAACTTATAGTTAAGGAACATTATCAGGATAAAAACTTACTCCGACAGTAGCCAGGGATGTATCTCCCCCAATCCCAGTTCGTAGGCACAATACGACCAAATCAATAGCCACAGAAACTTTAGTCATTATCCAGGATTCACCATCCTGGGTGACATATTCAACATCAGAAACTTGAGGTACAAGAGCATCTGCCTCAGTTGAAGATATCCTAGAATCAATCAAAGAAGGCGCAAGATTAGGTGTTTCAGAAAAATTAGCCTGTGCACATTCAGTGATTATCTGGTACTCCCTATTTGATAAAGCAGCTTTGATTTCCTCAATCTGCAGAGAATTAAGACAAGAAACAATTAGTGAATGAGGAACAAACGATATGTTCTCTTTGATTGAGAACCCAGCCCCAACATGAATATGCATTACCTTGATGGCCACTTCAGAACCAGGAACTTGATGCTTTAGGTCTCGCAGTGACCTCCTGATGACAACAGAAACACCCTTAACATCTTGAATTATGGATTCCCCCAACTCAGTACCAACGCCAACATTCAAGTTGATGTCCTCAATCTACATTACGTGAAAAAAAACACAAAAAGTTACAAAAAGAAAAAGAAACGATGCAAAAGCATAACAGCAACCAGAGAAAATAAATGCTCTTGAAAGACAAAAGAAAGCGGCCCTTGATTTAGAAGCGTATAATTTTGTTATGCATCTCGGATGCAACCATCCAATAACCTACAGAGTCGTGATTTTTATTTTTGGAAAACAACTTGCTCGATGATCAGAAGAACATAGATCTATTACCAAAATTGTCAATATGTCCAGATGGACAGCACTTATCTCCCTTTCACTGCCAAAAAGCCACTGAAAACTGTTCTGGACAGTAATATGGACGATGTCCAGCTTCAAATAACTGTAAAAAATATTTGAAATCATCAACTCTCACTCAGCTATAGAGTAAAAGGCCATGAGAAACATAACAACTGACAAAAAGAATGCAAACAAATGTATCAAGTTTGAAAAAAGAAACAACTCACTCAATGCTATCTGTTCGCCGAGGCATCCATATTATAGGTTTTCTAAGTGAAAGATCCAACTTCACAGCAGGTGACCCCTCCAACTTCACAGCAGGTGACCCCTCAATTTCACTTGTTGTAAACCACTTCTCAGAGTCTGTTACCTGATCCTTTACCTTAACATTCTTTGAATTGCCCGGAGCAAGACCCGTAAAATAACTGACAACCTGCATAATAACTCTAATGGCTTATAAAAGAACTTAATTTGTGGACATATATTCGAGTATTTTTTAACACAAGTTACCTCTTGGATGAAGCGATTAAGATACACTACACGAACTTCTGAGAGCTCACCCTCAAGGGAAAAATCATAACCTTCATAGTCATCATCATTGGCACTGAACGAACTAAAAAGCAACTGCCAAATCACAGAATATGAAGATTTCCAGTTAGCATTAAGGGAAGAAATCATAATAAAAAATAAAACAAAGGATATGAAGGAAAATACATACATCCACAAGGGAGTATATGAATGAAGAGAACTTTCTCCTACTCTAAGGAAATGAAGAAAACTACATACATCGACAAATGAACTGCCTCCAGGATTTCTCATATCACAAATCCAGAAATACAAATGGTTGCTGGGGAGGCTGTCGTCACTGATCCGTAAGTTCCCCAGAGCTGCCTTTATGCGGAACGAGGAAGGGAACACCTTTAACATAAAATAAGAATTTGATCAGCCAAGAAAGTAAGACTAAACCCTGAGGCCAAACAGAATTAGAAGTAACAAAGGACGCATAGCTGTCCTGACAAGATAAAAGAACCGACCTACCTTAATGTCCGCAAGTAAATTATCTTGCAATAAAGTAGCAAACTTAGCTTCATTTTCATTCATCAAAAAAATCTGAGCACGAGACATCTTCAATGTCAAACTAAAAATGATCCTTGACTTCCCCTTTCCTAATAGGCCTCTGACAACAGACCCCTCAACTGCCTCTGAGTGCTGATCATTTCCCACATCCTCTCCATGGGTATCATTCTTGATTATAGCTACCGAAGAACTCTCGCTTAAAGATTCACATTTCTCATCCTCAGTGTTAATTGCATCAACAAATTCCATGATAGCAAGAATGGTTGGCCTCCGGCAGAAAAAAGACAGGGTCGCAAGAGTCACTATGACCTGAAATAAAAGATCAGGAGAAGATTTAATATGTTAAATAGAGAAAGTGAATGTACTTTTGGACCCAAGAAATTTCTCACCTGCTTATCAATGTTATGATACAAAGCAGAGTTGTGATCAAGGAATATGATTTGGGCTTTGACAAAACTATTAAGTGTATCCTTTAATTCAGAATCTACCCCCTTAGTCTGATGGGTGTCAAAAGGGAGGAGACCAGGAGTGCGAATGAAACTCGGGGGTTTCAAGGACGAAGTTTGAGAAATCGATGCACGATCTGCTCTCTGGTTATCAGATACATTCGTAGATGACTGCATAGGCAACTCAACAGAATCAGCCAAACTCTCAGGTGCCTCATAAAACTTATCGTCTCCTTCACTTGCTAATCCGTCATCACCATTAAAGCTCTGACTTTTAACACCCTCAAAGGGACAAAATACATCAGCACTTCCAATGAAAGACCTTGCTAGATAACGATGCTTGGAGATGCCGTTACTAGAGACTAAGTCCTCAATTTCCAATGATCTCAAGACAGTACCAATTAGCATTTCACTCGCTCTAACTGACAGTTCGACCTGTTCAGAAAATTCACATCCCTTCAGAGGAGAAGTCAATTGAACAGTAATCAGGCAAATCGTGCATAACATAAGCTTACCTGCCCACCAATAGCTCGAACTTCAAATGAACGATTTTCCTCCGCAATCAGCACTCTCATAAAGCCCTGTGCACGCTACAGAGAACAGAAAGTCTGCCTGATATCCAAGTGTTCGCTAACAGTTTGCCTCGATGAAAAATGGAAGTGTAGGCTTACCTGGTTATTATAATAGAAGCAGATTTTTAGTTCATCTAGAATACCAGTAATGAACACTTTCTCCACAACCGTATCTTGGCTGGTGTAATCTTCCTTCTCAGAGTCCTCAAGCTCTGACGAACTTTCAGATAGACCTACAATTGGTGCAGACCCCTGCAAGGTTTGTGTGAGAAAGCTGTAATGCTAAGGCCCAAAAGGCAAGTTAATTTTGATGATGCATTGCAAAGACCTAGAATAATATCTATTTCAACTCAAACTGTCGCCACCCCCGAAGACTGGGTTATAATTGGGGTCTATGCTTTCATGATGCAGGTACCTATAAAGGCAAGAAACAGAGATTTAAGAACTTTCAAAAAGATTGGTCTGAAGAGTTATCACTATCTGCCAGTAGTCCAATTCTTTGGTAATCATCTCCCATTTCCCTTCTCTTTACTTCAGCTGTTGCGCAAGTTCTTTAATATAACAACATTAAATCTCTTCGTGGCAAGCATGATTCAATATATTTACCAGGAAAGGAAATAGCATCACATAAAAATGCCTAGGTCCGGGTATCTACGTTAAAGGATGAGAAAGAAATCACTCTAAACTCAATAATAAGTTCAATAACATCAAATGCGGCCCAAATTACCGAAGCACGATAAATAGCTCCTTGCAATCTTCTTTGCCAGACTTTCGTCAACTCATCAGTATCGCATCTCATGATTAAGGCATTTGCATCTTCCACGACCTATACAATGAGATAAAACATATTAGACATCCCAGACCTAAATCATGCTAAGATCCAGAAATTAGTCTTGTTCTCTAGTACGATTTTTCTTGGTTATCCAGCAAAACCTTGCTACTAGATCGTGCAGCTTCAGAAACAGCCAGCACATTGTCCACATCACCAATAATTTCTGAAGGAACTTGGAATACTTGTTTTCCTCGCAAGCTGCCACATATGATAAAAGAGTGACTCAAAATTCACAAAACCACATGCAGAAATTAGCATGAGTCAACATGTCTCTTTGAGACATCTGAAATTGGCAATATATTTTCCATACTATCTGGAGAACGGTGACCAGTCAATGACAAATGAAAAACTCCTGAAATGCAAGATACTTGAGATAATTCACACGATTACTCGGGATCTGACTAGCTGCCTAAGAAAATTTTTCAGATTTATACGATCAATAAGCAGCCCCACTAGCTTTACAATGGATCACCCCATACATAAACAAAAATGGACACACAGTGGATATTTAGCCCGTGCACTCATCACGTTGAATGAGTATGCTGCACTTCGGGAGCCAAAGAAAGTTATTGGACATGGTATGAAGAATAGTCTGGTGGGAAGGCAACAACTGATGAACAAGCAGCAAGCTCTTCAAATGAAGTTATTGGCCAAGGTATTTTAGTCTGGTGAGAAGGCAACAACTAATAAACAAGCAGCAAGCTCTTCAAATGAAGTCAGTTTCACCAATCCAGAGCTATGATGAACTTTTTTGGTTAGAGGAAAAATAATCACATTCCTCTCACTTTCATCTGCTTAGCTTTGTTTTCCTTGATAGTTTATCACGTCAAAAAAATGACACGGATGTCATATTTCAAGTGTCAACGTTATTTAAATATGGAGCCACACCTTCATCAAGCAGCAAGCTTATCCATTAGATAAGTTAGCCGTGTTCCAAACATTTCTACATTATGTCAAAGCAGGTCCTGTACATGAATCTCCCCAAACCAAGCATTTATGAATCAACTTTCAAGCTTGAGCCTTAGGCCAAATCCCAACGTGGAGAGTGTCAGACTACTTAGCATTTAAACGCACATTTGTTAATTAGATAAGCATTAACTTAGTCCATTATAAAGTATAAATACTAACAAACACATACTATACAGAGCAGAAGGACAACTAAGCTAATGAAACACTGATCCCCGACAGTGGAAAACCCAAATAGCACCCCATGTTTTATACAACAAGGAATTGGCATCAGACCTGATGTATTGCTTGTAAGATCTAGACGCAGGCCTGTCAAGGACATAAAGAAAAGGCCCGACCAAGCAAAGGAATCTTCTTTGCCAAACAGCTTCTCTATTTCCCATACCCTGAAGAAGAAGTTATCAAATCCAAGGGTAGTAAAGTGTCAAAGACATGTAAGTTCCTTAAAGTGAGATTCTTGACAAACCTTCCGCACAAGGAGAGATAACCATCCTTCCAAATCAGCTTGGCTCCAGGGGCGTATGGAATCTGAACTATCACTATCTTCACCCTGAAAGATCTTTAAAACCTGCATCAATCGATGATATCGAGCTGGAGAAAAATGGAACCCCAATGATGGCAACTGCACAGCAATTCTTGTTGAAGGGTAGGATGGATCCTCTAAACGATTCTGACATGTCAGGAAAAATTGCCTTCATCAGTAAATTCGCAATAATAACTGGACAGAAAGATGTAGTTAACTCATGACTGCCGCACAAGGAAGAAACTTTCTCTAGAGAAATAACAATTGCTACCTGTTCCAGCACCAACATTACACCACATCTATCGATGATTGGCAAGAAAGTGTTACCACCTAAGTAAGAAGGTCCTGCCGATCTACATGTGGTTTGGCTCCAAAAGTAGTCGCCATCAACAAGAAAAGCTGATACATCACTTAGTACCACTTTAAACTGCAAATACATAAGTGTCTCTTTGGTTGACTCCTGGGCATTATCATCCTGCATTTGTATGAATCCCCAAGTAAGATTTGGCTCTGTAGCGTGCATCTTCAAAGTAAATGATCACTTTTCTTAGACCAACCCCTGTATGTATAATTAAGTTCCCCAGATCAAGAAGAAGCTTTGTTGGATGAATGTCATCTGGCCTAAATTCGGTAGGGATTGTGATCTTAGGAGCAGCAATATCCAAGTCCAGCAAGAACCTGCCATGATATTAAGATGTCAGTCCCACAACATATCTACAATCACAATGATTGTCACCTGAGACCTTTAATCTCATGAACCCAAATTTAGCTTAAGCCTTATTTTTTAGCAACAATTTTTTTCCAAAAGTTTGAACTGCCAGAAAACATGCCTGCAATGAACATCAAGTATATGCCTTAACATTTTTCCTTATATTCCAACAGAATTGCCAATTGGAATAACGGAAAGCAGCTCATAAATTCCATCAGAAGGCATAAATAATATGTTTTTACAAGAAGTATGCCTTTAAACTGTCCCGGCATTTTTAATAATTCATTAAAATTTACAAACCTTGAATGATCCTTGAGTGCTCTGTTCATTTGCTGCTGGGCAGTTCGCTTCACTTCATCAATTGTCATCTGAGAATATAGAGAAACAATATAAAACCGATATTTGAAAGCAAAATCCTGGTCAGACCACATATATAGAATATGATATCGAGTTCATAACAAGGAGTCAACACTTTCTTAGAGGATGCAAAATTCATATGTTAATTTGCAATCTCTATCAACTAAGCAAATATGCAAATAAAGCTGCTTGGGCAAACCAAAGAACACTCAAGGCAGGCAACTGAACAAATGAGATTACTCAATGAAATGACACCTATAAAAAACTTCAATTATATACGCTAGAGGTATGAAAGGGTAAAGTGGTCTTTAGGGCTTTAGGCCGTATTTTATCAATGATTATATATAGACTCTTATCGAATAATACAATACAATTTTCCCTTTATATAGTATCAAAGCCAATAGAAAAAATCTAGTTGACAAAGCAGCTGCTCGCCTCCGTCGACTAGTTGCCTAACAGTCACCAGCCACCACCAAAGTAGACAGATTTCATCGGAATCCCCTTGTCACACTTTATCTTTGCGAATCTAGATCCGACACTGGCGAGTGTTGTCCGACCGAGATCTGGTGTCGGTCCAGCGTTGGCCATGCAAGATCTGTCATCGATTGAGCTCCTCGGTCCTCTAGGAAAACTTTGGGACAGCAAAGGATGTTGTCCAACCAAGATCCAGCGTCAGTCCAGTGTTGACTAGGTAGGATCTGTCATCAATCGAGCTCCTCGGCCCTCTTAGAAAACTTTGGGACAGCAAAGGATGTTGTCCCGTACTCTTTTCCTATGTCTGGACTATCAGTTCAATTGGTTGCTAGTACTATGACAAGCTTGTTAGGCTATTAGTATGAAGGTTTAATTCATGTAATATTTTTCAATTTGTGTTTGATTATTAAATTGTTGAGGTTGAGTTGCTTGAAGGAAAATATTGTGGTAGTTTTCTTATTATTATTGGAGAACGCATGATCATGAGCAAAGTAATACTTGATAACTGAAGTGATTTCCTCTTCTTCTAATCGCATTAAAGATAAGAAGCTTGAGGGTAGTGCTTTTCAACAATGGAAGAAAATTGTGAAGCTAACTTTGACAAGCAAAAATCAGCGCACACTTAACAAGCCTAAACCCAAGGATGATGCGACTTGGGATGTTGTTGATGCATGTATTCTTGGTCAGATGCTGAACTCCATGGAGAGTAATATAAGTGATCTAGTAACTCACATTGACATAGTCAAAGAACTATTGAGAGTATCTAGTTGTATTGTATTCGAGCCAAAATAACCTTTCAAGGATTTATGAGCTATCGCAAGAGTTTTACCAATCAGAGGGGAAAAATACTTTGCAGATTTGAAGATGTATGAGAAGTTGAATGCTCTTCTTCCTATTTTAGACAATGTCTAGAAAATGCAACTGCAGAGAGAACTGACTGTAATGGGATTCCTAGAGGGTCTTGGTCCAAACTATGAAACTAGAGGAGAGACTATTGCATGACTCACAGATATATTTGCTTGAGTTCTTCAGGTGTCTCATAAATCTTCTCAAGACACCACATCCATGGTAGATGAGCTCTAGTGTACCAGTCTCAAAGTGGTGGTGGTGGTAGGAGTGATGGAGAAAACTGTGGAGGAAATAATGGCCATGGTGGCCGTGGTGGTAATCGAGGCACAAGAACAGGGAGAGGCCAAGGACATCACCAGCTTTATGGAGTCCCACAATTTTACTGATAGCTCGGGGGCTGTTTATACTGGTCAATACTGCTGCAAACCTAGCTCATATTGAAAAATTTTGCTACAAGTTACATAGGAGATCATAGCAGCAGCAACAGTTTGCAAATGCTGCATCTGGTATTGACTGTTCTTCTCTGCCACGGTCTTTTAAAGGCAAGTTAGTGATTATGTCCGATGAGGAATTTGCCTGGTACAACTAGTTTCAAATTTCATGGCCTACTTCTTCCAATGCAACCCTGATACAAATAGCTAATGCTACTACATGCCTTTCAATTCTTTTTTGCTCTTGGATCATTGATTTAGGGGCCTCCAATCATATGCCAGGTCTTTCGGGTATATTTTCCTCTCTTACTCTATCATCATCCATTGTTACCCAAGCCAATGGTTCATCTACACAAGTTAAAGAAGTTGGTACAGTTCATCCAACTCCTCCATTGCCACAATCCTTGATGCTTTATCTCCTATAATTTTTACTTAACCTCGTATCTATTAGTAAATTAATAAAAAAATTCCAATATTGAGGGACATTCTACCCTGATTCTTGTATTTTCCAATATTCGGCTATGAAGAGAACATTGGTAGAGGACATGGGGCAGGAAGCTGTATGTGCCTGAAGATGTTCCATTGCATGCTTTGGTGTTGCTTCCCTACATCATATCCATTGTTGTCTTGGTCATCCTTCGCTCAACAGTCTTTAGAATTTGATTCTAGTTTTTAGTCTCTTTCTAGTTCAAAGTGAATCATGTCAACTTGGCAAATTGCATCATGTCAATTACCCGCCTTGAGTCATTAAACAAGCAATGTATCCTTCTTCGTTAGTTCATCCAAATATTTGGGGTCCTTGTCATGTGGTCTCCAATTTGGGTTTTAGATACTTTGTTACTCTTGTCGATTACTATTCCAAAGTCACTAGGCTTTATCTAATGAAAAGTCATTCAAAATTGTTTCCTATATTTTGTGCTTCTATTTCTAAAATTCATACTCAGTTTGGTGCACATCTTAAAGTTTTGCAATCTGATAACGCTATGATCCATGAATCTTTCTAATACACCCCACAACAAAATGGTATAGCTGAAAGGAAGAAGAGGCATTTATTGGAATTCACGAAGTCCATGTTTGGGATGAAGGTCCCCAAAACATTTTGCCTAATGCTGTCCTGAATGCATGTCATCTCATTAACTGTATGCTTCTTCCATTTTGCAAGGTGATATTCCATTTTTTACTTTATTTCCCAATCAATCATAGTTTGTCTTATCACCCCATAATTTAGTTGCTTGTTTTGTTCAAGCTCATCGACCTAGAGTATCAAAACTTGATCCCAAGGCCATCAAGTTATTCTCATACTCAAAAGGGATACCGCTATTATTCAGCATCATTGATGAAGTATTTTTTTAACTACTAATGTTTCATTCTTTGCATCTACTCCTTATCATGATGTTCCAATCACTGTTTCTAAGATTGATGACTTACATGTAATCACTATTTGGTCAACTACTCCAGCTGTTTCACCGGTACTTACGTAGGAACCACTTCCTCTCTCAAGGTCTACACTCGACATGCTCGAGTAGCTACTAGCCCCCCTCCGGGTGCCACACCCCCCCCGGGGGGGTCCTACCACTTCTAACTTGATTTTGATCAAATTGCTCATTGCAAAAGTAGACATGCTCGCACTCAACATTTCCATTGCAAACTTTATTTTATACTCTTTCGTGTCTCCTTCCTTTTGGTCCTTTTTGTCCACTATTAACCAATATCCTCCCCCAAGTCTATAGCCAAGGCATTACAAAGCCCTAGCTTGAGGACGGCTATGGAAGAAGAATTGAAGGCCTTATAGGTTAATCAAACTTGGGACTTGATACCTCTTCCTCCGGGCAAAATTACTATTGGTTGTCACTAGGTATACAATGTAAAAGTCAATCTCGATGGTTCTCTTGCTCACTTAAAAGCAAGACTTGTTGTAAAAAGGGTATGCTCAAGTGTATGGGATTGGGTATTTGGACACTTTTTCTCCTGTTGCCAAGCTTACTTCTGTTCGTATTTTGATCTTTCTTACTGCCACATATAACTAGCCCTTGCTTCAACTTAATGTCAAGAATACTTTATTGCATAGTACTCTTCACGAGGATGTGTTTATGGAGTAACCTTTGGGATTTGTTGCTCAAGGGGAGTCTAGGAGACTGGTTTGCAAGTTAAAAGGGTCTTTTTATGGTCTGAAGTAGTCCCCATGGACATGGTTTGGAAAAACTTTCTGAGGTTGTGCCCTCTTTTGGACTGTTTAGATGTGGAAATGATCACTAGTCAGGGGGAGGCAAGCTGTTCTTGATTGTGTACGTTGATGATATTATCGTCACAAGAGATGACTTGATTGGTATAACTAAACTAAGGCTCTATCTTTGGCAATAGTTTCAGACTAAAGACTTAGGGAAATTTAAGTATTTCCTATGAATTGGGTGGCACATTCACAAAAAGGTACTGTTGTGTCAAAGCGAAAGTATGTCCTGGACTTGCACATTGAGACAAGCATGTTGGGATCAGAGCCTCTTGATTCACCTATAGAATAATGAGTTAAAATGGTTGCTAAGGGAGAAAAGATTCTTGATAATCTCGAGAGATATACAAGACCGGTGAGTAAACCGAATTATCTCACAATTACTCGACTAGACAATGCCATACCAGAAAGCGTGGTAAGCTAGTTACTCATTGGGACGCAGTTATTTGGATTTTGATGTACTAGAAGAAGGTTCCAGAGAAAGGAATTGTTTACCAAAACCATGGTCATAGTAGAGTTGGAGGATTCTCTAATGCTGATTGGGCAAGGTCTCCAGATAGGTAATCAACCACGGGCTACTGTACCTTGGTTGGAGGAAATCTAGTGTCATGGAAGAGTAAGAAACAAAGCATTGTTGCCCACTCTAGTGCTGAGTCAGAATATAGAGCCATGGCACATGTGACGTGAATTCAACGGCTATTTGACTTACACTTAAAGCATCAGTTCTTATGTCTTTATGCTGTGATAATAAGGCAGCGGTACATATAGCTTCCAACCTGTGCTTTCATGAGAGGACAAAACACGAAGTTGACTGTCATTTTATTTGAGAGAAGCTGCTTAGTGAAGTGATCCTCCCAGTCATATTAGGTCCGATGAACAATTTACAGACATCTTTACTCAACCTTTGGGTAATGGGAGGAAAGAATATTGTTAACTTACTTTAATTAAGTTTCCTTTATTATCAGAGTTTTATTTCCTTTTTTACTTACATAAGGGTATTATTGTCATATACAATTTATATTCAATATAAATACAATGGGTGTAGGGTTTTACGTAAAAAACAGAAAACTACAGCCCTCTCTTTCTTTCTTTTACGTTCTCCTTCTCCTCCTCCTCTCTATTCCTTCTCTCTTCCTTCTTTCTCTCTTTCTACTTGCAGCGGGTTCTCTGATCAACTTTGTGACATGGTATCAGAGCAGGTCTAACTACCTGATTACTTGATCCTATTGCTGGTTTGAGAGTCCCCTAGGGTTGGTGCATAGCCATCTAAAACTGTAATTTTTATCTGTTTTCTCTTCAAGTCTTGATACATATGAGATCGGAAGATATCAAATTCATCAGGTTCGGTTTGTGAACATGAATTACAACACTTACTAATCAGCAGACTCAAGAATCGGAATACTTTATTGATTATGTTTGATTGGTCTTGCTGGGTATCCGTCAAGCATATAATTATTTGAATTGAGATTTCTAGTCAGATATCTTATTCTATACAGCATGGTAGATATATTTATATTAAGATTATCGTCATGAGTGATACTGCTACGACTCCTACTACTGCTCCTACTACTACTGCTACTGCTTCTACTATTACTACTACCGTTGCTCCTACTATTATTGCTCCTGCTATTGCGGCTACTGCGACTACTTCTGCTGCTACTACTGCTGCTACTACTGCCGTTACTACTGCCGTTGCTACTGCCACTACTACTACTACTACCTTGCTGCTGCTGCTACTGTTGCTACTGCTACTGCTACTATTACTACCGTTGCTGCTATTGCTGCTACTACTTCTGCTACTACTACTATTACCGTTGCTCCTACTACTGCTATTGCTATTGCGGCTACTATTGCTGCTACTATTGCTGTTGCTACTACTTCTACGACACACTAAGAGGTTGAATATCGTGCTATGGCACATACTGTGGCCGAATTGTTGTGGTTGAAATCTCTTCTTCAGGAGCTTGGATTTTCAATTAATCAACCTATTGATATGATGTGTGATAATCAAGCAGCTATTTATATTGCTGGGAATCCTGCTTTTCAAGAGCAAACTAAGCATATAGAGGTTGACTGTCACTTTGTTCGAGATGCTGTGAAGCAGAAGCTGGTTGCTACTCCTTACGTTTCCTCTAGAGATCAGTTTGCTGATATGTTACCAAAGCATTATTTCGTCCTGCTTTTGTTGCTGGTTGTTCCAAGCTGGGCATGGGTGACCTATATGCTCCAACTTGAGGGGGAGTGTTAAGTTACTTTAATTAAGTTTTCTTTATTATCAGAGTTTTATTTCCTTCTTTTATTATCAGTTTTATTTCCTTTTTTACTTACATAAGGGTATTATTGTCATATACAATTTATATTCAATATAAATACATTGGGTGTAGGGTTTCTGTAATAACAGAAAACTACAGCCCTCTCTTTCTTTCTTTTATGTTCTCCTTCTCCTCCTCTCTATTCCTTCTCTCTTCCTTCTTTCTCTCTTTCTACTTGCAGCGGGTTCTCTGATCAACTTTGTGACAAATATATTTGAAACAAGCTGGGAATGATTAATATACTTCAGCTTGAGGGGGAGTGTTAAAGGTATCAAAGGGTAAAGTGGTCTGTCACAAGTATAAAAGGGGAAAGTGATATTTAAGGCCTTAGGGCTTATTTTATTGGTGATTACTTAATGTATATTTAGACTTTTATTGCATAACACAATACAGTTTCCCTTTTATAGTATATAAGCAATCATGCCATCATTTTCTCAATCTATCAATGCCAACGCATAGGGTGCAATTTCACAGAGAAGCATCTTTAGAAAGTTATTCCATTAATCTCAAAGCTTCCTAGGAGATCCAATAGTCCCGGTATCAACTTTGGTATTGTTTACGAAGGCTTCTTAAAAAGGGACTACAGCCATCTATCAAAAACAGATGATCGCCCCCTCAGGAATGCATACTTGACTACTACTAAGGAGCACACAACCATATTCCAAGACTAACAAACCTGCACAGCAGCTGCAGTTTCCAGAGCTATCTTCTGACTGACGCCAGAATTGCTTTCAAAAAATTTGATGACTTGGTCGATAGAATCCTTCAGGTACTGGCGAAAAACACTGGATGATCAGAAAAGAGTATATAGAGAAGATTTAACAAAACTTGATGTCCATAACTAAACGTACAGTTACATAACATGGAGAAGCTTTGGCAACCATGCTCCAGTCCACTTTAGCATCAAAGGGCTTATAACAGAAGTTACCAACTAAAGAGTTGCTAGAAGTTGCACTCTGCATGAAAGAAGAGAGGATGAAGAATGCTTATATTTGAAGAACTAATTAAAGGGTTCTCAAATTTATCTTGAGATTGATTCATCATAAAGCAAAAGAATCTTACTTCAGCCAATAGACCTTTTGGTGATGATAATTGGTATGAACCCAGTTTAATATCAAATATTTTAGTCTCTGGATAAAGTTTGATTGAGCAATTAAGGTTTTCACAAGACAATGCAGCAAACTCCAAATGTTCATCAATAAGCTTCGATGCATTATGCTTCATATGAATTTCCACAAGAGTGTGAAGGGAATCTTTCTTTTCATCAACGATCACAGACTGGCCAGCATCTTCTTCCTTATACCCTATGATCCTATTCAATTGATCCCAGTCTTCCTCACTCAAATGAACGGATTCACTTTCATCCTTGAGAGATGACCTGTTCCTACATAAGCAAATATTAAACTAAATGAATCATTATCATCATCTATGCAAATTTTCAAATAAGAAAAAGACATCATTATTCTAGTAACAGATATTTACCTTCCAAATGACCACCATGACTTCTTTTCCTTCTGCTTCCTCGAGTAAAGATCCGTTTCAGCCGACTGCTCTACAAATTTATGAGCTAACATCCTACAGAAGTAGCCAGAATCGTTTAGAAAGTTTCGAAACATCAGACACCACAAGGTATATGATTCTGGGGATACTCAGAAGGTCCATTAGTCATATTAACTAAACATAAGTGGGTTATGCATTAGCTAGCAATACCACTATATTTACTACTATCATCATCGCAGTTGTCTTTCATCATTCACATCCAAACGTGGGTCATTCGTGCACATTACTGTGCCACGTGGCATGACCGTATGAGACCATTACTCCTCAGGTTCTTTTTCATTAGTCACCCTTCCACTAAACCATTTAGTTCTCTATCCAGTTAGCGTAATGATTATAATATTCTCTACCAACACAAATTAGGTTTCTGTGTACAAAAAATACATGCATTAATCGATTATTACACAGATATTAAGAAAAGGGTAAGGTTATTTTTTTCTGAATTTATGCTCTAGTAAATGTGATTAGAAAAGCAAGGATGCCTGCAACTTTTGATATGTGGTGACAAGAACAAACAATAACCATGGTCCTTAACTACCGCAATTAGACTTTACCCTCCATTTCTTCAACAAAATTAGAATCTCATGCCCAACCTCAGATAAAAAATAAGATCAATTGTGCATAATAATGATGAAAACATCTTTCTAGGCCCGTTTCATGCAGAGGTCAGATAGCATTGCCTACCCCTCAGAAAGCTAAGCTTCATTTTAGAGATAAAGGAAAAAGATTTTAAGGGTGGTAATTTTAATGGTGATAAGCAATGGAGTCAAGAAAGCCAAAGTAATTCCTTCCATAATGCTTCACTTGAATGAGAGGCAAATGTTGCTTACACAATAAATGTACATGAAAACTCTCTTTTTCTTTCTCTTTCTTTATTAGACAAATGGACCGAATGATACTAGTCATACAATTAAATTGCAGTACACTACAGTAATGGTTAATGTATGTTAATTTCGGCAAACACATAGCAATGCATGTCATGAAAGTAAAATCAGACAAACTGCACAACTACAGAAACCAAACGGTAAATAAATTAGAAGATGCAACATTAAAGGGAGAATTCCAGACACTAGTACTCCGGTAGGAGAAGAATCAAACCAGATCTCAACCTGTTAGGGAACAGCTGCTTCTAATTAATGCATTTCATATATGATAAGAGGATGAGAAGAAAGTTGAGGAGAGCCCTTGTACCTCCATTGAAGAATCACTTCGAGGTCAAGTTCACGATCTAACTCTTCAATTTCCTTATTGTCATCAGCTATTGCTCGACTTGGATCAGATTTTAGTAATTGCGCATAAAGAGAGATATACTTTTTTCTTAATTTTGCATACTTCAGAACCTGCTCCCATGACATTCTGCCACTGCAACAAAGATCAATGCTTTCTCAGTATTTACAATATGAATTTAATTGACAAAGCTTACGAAATTTCCAAATAAACAGACTACACTAAGCTCCATTAACATTTGAGAAAAGGAATACCCAAACACAAAAAAAGAAACCAGAAGGTCCAGAACATCAAGAGCATCTTTAGAAGGTATTTAACAGCACTGATAGATACCATGTAAGCTGAACCAAACTGCCCAAGAATATCCCCCGGGGGCTCTCCAAACAACACACGAGAAGGATGGCCAACTTTTGGAAAACAAATCTCACGGGGTCAGAATGCTTCCCCTCCATTTCAGAAAATTCCAGTAGTTTATTTTCCACCTCAATGGAAGCTAAGCTTCTGTTCTCGAGGATTGACACTATTAAGCTGAACCAAAATCCCCAAGAATATCCACAAGGATCCAGACATGCTCCATAATACAAAAAAGAGAAGGAATTCCAACTTTTGGAAGACAAATCTTAGGGAGCCGAAACGCTTCCGGTCCATCTCAGTAAAATCCAATATATCATTGCCATACCCAATGGCAGCTACAATCTTGTCTTTGAAGATTAAACACTGTTGGCAGGCTACATAAAGACAACTAACCTGTCTAGCATACAGCCTAGGCATCACATTCCTAACTACCATCCACGTGTTGTGCCCTCAGGCATGACTTCCCTAAGAGTTACGCAGCTTAATAATTTATTTCGAAGCAATTCATGGAATCCGGCACTTGGAGGACTCTTCTCACCAATAAAAAATACCAAATTGTCATCATCTTCACATTATTCCAGGTAAGAAAATGCATAAAAGAAACAAGGAAATTTATTGGTTGCACAGGTCATGACAATGCTGAAAACATTATAAATGGTCCACAACAGTTATACTATCAAAAGACAAATTTACAAAGAGGATAAAATAAAACCGCGAAGGTTAGTTAAAGGCTTCCAGATCTCAAGAAAATTCTGTGCCCCCAAATGAACACAATAAAAAAATTGACAGCACAGATTTTTATATAAGAGGTATTTATAGGCCAGTGGTTGGTATCTGCAAAAACTCAAATCAATTTTCTGGACATTTGAGAATGCAAATACAATAGTCCAAATTCAGAGTTGAACTAGATTTACATGGTTATACAAAGAGCCCCTACAGTTAAAAGTCTGCAATAGAAGACTCTTTAAATTGACCCTTTAGGGTTAACGTGATACTTGAATCATGAGTTGAACCACAGCAATCATGGCCGAACGTTTACCAGAGAGAATCGGATCACAATTCCCATCATTCTCTCATGTCCTCTCAATGTTGTTACACCTTGAGTACGGAAGCTGCTATAACCGCCACATGCCATTACCCTATTATTTTCCCAGCACTATGATATTATATGTAAAAATATCAATCTTGAGTCTCCAAGCGACGTTCCAAAGTAGGACTGATACGTGTGCACTTCTCAGTCCGATAGACTGTAAACCCAACAAAAATGAAACTTTGCAGACAGCCAAATTCAGTCATGCACAAGAATTTAAAGAGGAAATTGCAGATGATTTAAAGAAACTGTAGATGTGAAGAGGCTTGACAGGAAAGGCTATTGTTAAAGCAATCTAGCCTTCTGAGGAAGCTCAATCAAAACATATTTGATCAATGTGACTCCTGTTATATTTTTGATAGAATGGTCATCCTCGACGTTATTTTTAGTCTCAGTGAATGGAATTGAAGATGGGATGTAGCAATGAAAAAAGATTCTGTGTTGGGATTCAAATGACAAGACATTCCTCCAATGAATTGCAACATTCAACTAAGTGAACCATAATATTTTGCTATTCTTGGTGGTCTCTAGTTTCTACCCTACAAGCCACGGTCTCCATTCTTCCAGCATGTATTTATAGGTGCTTATAAACAATCTCTGAAAGCATTACATAAACAGACATTTCAGAATTTTGGATACCTGGCCTTTTTCAACTGATCAGAAACTGCTCTGTAAGCATACTTCCACCAAGAACTTGGACTAGACATTACAGAAGCAAGTGGACGAAAATGTGCATATTTCAGCCGTTGGTTGAAGAAAGCAAAATTGTCAGCTAATTTTAGCATATCCCTGTATCCATCCTGCAAAAGTGATAATGAGTAAAACAGATAGTCTTACCAATTTATAAAGTCATTAGTAAGAACAAAACATGATCAAGAAGAACCTTTGAAAGACACAAAGTAACATCGTCCAAGTTCACTGCTGCTTTCTGCAAAGGTTGCTGGCTATTGTGTTCATTTGGCCGCGATTTTACATATTTTGCATTTCCAGTAACAGGTTGTAGGATATACGTGTGCTTCTTTGTGAGCCTGTTGGCTGGCTTCCCCTTGTCAGTGCCAAATCTGAAAACCTACACCTCACAGAGAACCATAAAAAAATCAGTTGTCCCATTAGTTTTGATGAGCATTCAGACGATAAGCTGAAGTAACTGTCTACCTGGACCCACTCTGCAGGAAGCAAATTCTCCCATGGCTTGTCCAACTGCCAGGGAGAAATACCAGAATCCAGATAAAGCGCTATTTGCTCAAGCTCAACGGACTGAAATGTATACAAGGAGGAAATCAGAAACACCAACAAATTTTAGTCAAAGAACCAAGAAAATGCATTATGGCTCTGCCCCCTCAACAGATAAAACGAGCCACTCCCCATTTGCATTTTCTACAAAAATTCTAGGACTTGAAAATCTCTGAGTCATTCAGCAACAGATTAGCTCTGTAGGCAATCGACATCTAGCAATTCAAATTATCCACAACAAAAGCTTATAGTATTCTGAGTCCATCGAAACGGAATTATTTCAACAATAGAACATTACAAGTGCAGCGACAAAAGAAGATGGTGACCTTTTGAATGCAATCCAGTGAACCCCCAGTAATAAATGTCTCCTTTCCATTGTCATCAATAGTCACAGCTACCAATTTCTCCAAGGTTAAGCCCATTGCAAATGGGTGGCCAGGATTGCTGGAAACAGAAGAGTTGGACACCAGTTCTAACCAATGACTGACAATTATCAAATGAAGAAAAAAGTTCTTACCTTTCCAGATCTTCATATCTGATGTGTATATTAGATATAGAAAGCTTCAAGTTCCCAATTATCGTGCTTATCAACGAGCCCAGCCAGGATGTGTTCTTGAAAAGAAAAAAAAGAGCTCAACAACATTGAATGTAAACAATAAAGACACATCATGACTTTGCCAAAATAAAGATACATATAGCACTGTCATTATATTACTGGAGTCATGTCCCAGGAGAGATCATTAAAAAAAAAAAAATTACTTGGCAATGGACGCCTAGCAATGGCTAAAACTACAAAGGCTGACATAATGTAGCTAAGACAGCTAGAGACTAAAGCCACAGAACTTAAGGCTCTGAGCTTTATACCATGACCAATCTCTGTCAGATCATATTTATATCAGCTGTGAGGGAACTCATTGCATGAGAAAGGATGGTTCTCTTAGTTACCATCTCATAGAGGATGAGGATTGACAGCAGAGGGCAATCATTTCAAATCAGAGAACATCTGATTCGGGAGAACCACTCCTACAATTCCTTCCACCTCATCATGCTGAAACTAAACATTGAAGTTCCAGTCTAGGCTCAGGAGAATGCTAGACCTCTCTCTAGAAGGTTTTTACAAGATTTGACTGAGTGCATTACTCATCCAAGAGATTCTCTTGATAGAAAGAAGGATAAACAAAAGTTTTTGCTGGGACTTATGGCCACTATCCACTGCCCACTGAGGAAGTCCTCTAGGTACGTAGAAAACTCAATTGTCTTGTGCACAATCATCAACAACAGTCTTGATTAGTTGCACTGTAGTTTATCAACCATCAATCAGACATGCTTTTGCACAATTTAAGTGCCCAACTCTTGTCACAGTATCTCTTCCTAATTAACTTTAAATCCAAGAAAAATAAATCCAATACATGGGGCCTCCTGTAATCCATTAAACAACGTGATTCATATGTCTACAAATAACAGCTTTAAGGTGCCAACTTTGCCAATTGAGTATGTACTGAAGTTCAATCGAATATGAACAATGAGAATTTTCCATTACTGTTGATTACTATAATATGAGCTGGGCTGCCTTCCTTTTATCTACTCTTTCTGCTTCCTTTCTTCAGGAGTGTAGTAATAAAGAACTTTACAGACACAGTTTTTACTGTCAATTACTTCATGAAATGGTTTGCACATGTCTTACCACTTCTGATTTCAGTTGTTGAGCCCTTTCCAACAGCTTCATCTCCATTTCCTGGAACAGTGAGAAAAGGAGTTAACTTGTCTTTACTTCCAACAAGTAACTTATCTTCATTGTGCATAAAAACCAAAGAGATGGGAGGATTAATTCCATTACAAGCCTACATACATCTTAAGAACAGCAAGAGCACTCAAGCACTCAGTTTGGCACCAAAAAGTCCTCCATTTTTCACACAAACTCCTATCAGCAGCAGACAAACTAGTTCATCTTAGTTCTAATCCAAAAGAGAACATTTCTAGTGAACCTTTCCTCCTGAGGTGTCTCCTGAGGAGTAATGACATTATGAAAAGCTTCATTTCTTTCCACATGAGGAGTTAACTTATCAACTATAACAATTTCACTTAACAGAGACATCTAATAAATTACAGCTCACTGTGTCTTACCCGCACTATGCTTTTCTTAGCTTCTTGTACCGAATCCTCACTAGAACCTTCAACTCGTGTTGAAGGTTCAGCTAATAAAAAAATGCGATCCAGGGAAACCAATACTGGCTCTTGGCCAAGCCTGCTCCAAGGAACCTATAATGTGGAATACATCAACCAGGTCTTGCATAGATATTTAGCTCCAGAAATTAGCAAGAGTAAAGCACAAATAACACCTGAAGAAAAAAAGGAAGCAATGCACAAAACACCAAAAACATAAGTTTGAGGCATATATACAAGTTGAAATCAGCCTAGGAGAACGTGCTAAAAGAGAATCACTGCAAAATCCATGTTCATTACATACTACTCCAGCCTGGATGACAATGTTGAAGAAATGGGCAATAATAAAGGCCAACACTGTCAAAGGCATCCAAAATCATGGTCTACAGAGCATAAACAGAGCCATCTAACCTAAGCAAGAAGTTAGGTAGCATTATCCTAAAGAGAGATTCACCTACCTTCTTCTTTCACTGGGGTTGCATGCTGGTCATCATTTATGCTTTTGTTTTACATTTTATTAATTTTCTACACATCATTACAAGACATCCTAAACCAGTTAAAGTAGAAGCAGATAGTCGAAACAGATTCTGCTGCTTGTTTATACCAAAAGACACTACTTTCAAGGCACTTTGCCTCTGCAAGTCATTAGTTGTTATCATAACCCCAAGCAGTTTCTTCGTGAGAAAAAATGGCACCTTTTCTCGGTGCCCCTCTACCTCTGCGCTGATATAGAAGAAAAATCATGTAGTACTGCTTTGACACAATGTAGACAATCCAAGGATTTTACTGTGAACTAGCCACAAAACCCTGTGCCATGATGCACAGGAAATATTTTCTACTATAATGTTGCAAAACTTCTTATGCAATGCAATAGATGAGGATAAAGATAATATTATTGAAAGAAAATTAGAAGCAACAGTTGACCAACTATAAATCAAAAAAATTAGGATAATATTGATCTGCTGACTTTTCTTATATAATTTCATTCAAAGAAATTGTTCGAGTACATCAGGAAAGTACAAAGAAAGAACAAAAAGATAATATTGATTTACTGTTACGATTTTGTCTGCCCAATAACCAACTTGATCCCCAAGGTAAGAATAAGATGAAATTATTGACTTTACCCAGATCAGCTATCATTTGGCTCATAGATTTTGAACGTGCTGGACTCTGTATAGACTACAAGCTCAATCACATGAGCAATTAAAGTTTAAATCTTTCTTTTGTTGAAGTGAAGTTGATGGCTCCTATGAGCTACTACATTATTTCTAACCTTTTCTTCTTCAGTAGAATTTCTCCAAGATGCAAGATGCAGAAAGATTGAGGATGCATTTGTAATAATACCAAAGTTTACATACAAAAGAATGAGGTACAAAGTGTGTCTCCATATCAGAGATGATACATCAGATACTGTATCATTATCTGTTGACTATGATTCTACAGCCAAAATTAGCCACAAACCTTAAGTTTTACTGAACCAAGAAATCCTGCCTTCACCTTTACAGGCAACTTTAATGCATTGAGTGCCTCTGGCTTCAGCTGCATGTTTGTTAGCTCCACATTACCTATTCAGTCACAAGTTTGTCAGTTAAATGTCCAAACTTGTAAAGAAATTATTTACAACTGAATATAATAAAATTATCTCAACACTATGCATACCATCACCACCTCAAACAAATTTTAAGTTCACAAGTTCTACCCCAAACATGTACCTCGCCGAAAAGCTTTAAGAGGAAGTGTGTAATACCCTTGGACAGTCAAAATGCCAAGAACTGGCTCACTTGCAAAGTATATTCTGCGGGACGATATGCTACTAGAAAAAAGAGAATGAGGTAATAGCTTCGCTGGCCAAAGCATTCATCAGTAAATGCTTAACTGTTTTTTCTGTTTTTGGAATAATCACCCACTAAGCAGCCAAGAATAAGATGGATTTGTCATCAAGGATCTGTGGAATTACCAAGCATTTCAAACTTGTTCTCTCTTTTCGAGAGATGTGAAGTCTCTAAATGCTCTCTAACAACCTAAGGGATAAGTTTTGTCGAAAGAAGCCATCCATAGACATATATATTTGCGATCTAGCTTATCTATTAATTTGAAAGCTGCAACCATTTTTTCTCTCACTATAGAAGTAAGTAACGTTCATGCAACACGTCTCAAAAAGCACTTCCAAACAACAGCCTGCATAAGCCATGAATAAATGAAGAAGCATGCATCAGCAACGCATCATTAAGCTCAAAAGTTCACACCCATAGAAGAACAGACAGTAATTCCATCCTGGAGACCAGAAAAGACCGGACTAAACCAGGCCAACCAGGCTTGTCATTGAGCCGGTCCAATTGTTTGGGCCTGAGATGCTCAGGCTTGAATTCAACCAGACCAGCCTAAAATATTTAATGTATCTTTATAACTAGAAGAATTAAAATTGAAAATTTAAAGTTGAATCATTTCTTATTAATAAAACTTAATAAAGCCATAAAAAATTATAGAATTAGTCATCAAACATCAAATGGGCCACAGACAGTTATTACCCGGTATAGCTGAGATACATAGATCGTTTAATTTAACAAATTTTATGAATTTTAAGTAAATTGACGTCATTTACTAGATAATTGTATGTTAGAGTTTTGAAATTTGATAATGCATGATATTCTTCAAATGAATTAGAAAAGGGAGAGAAAAATTTGTGCTAAAGCCCAAAACAACCCGGCTTATCTGACTAATCTCTGACCGGGCCTTTATTATTCCTTCTTAGGGCCAGCCCCATAGACTGAGCCCAGAAAACTTGGGGCCAATCAGTTCAGGCCAGGCCATTTATCCGTTTAGACCCAGCACATTGGCACCCCTTCTAAGAAAAATCCTATAAAGCAATTCATGAGTGTTCGAAAGTCTACTTTACAAGCTTAAACCATTATGTGGAAGCGAACCAGATGTAGACAAGGCCCATGTAAACCATCAACAAATGAGAGGATATCTCAACACCCCCTTTCAGATGCAATGCAGACTAAAACAGCAGCGGAATCGATGAGCAGGGACCCAAACACACGAAACAATAA
This sequence comes from Eucalyptus cloeziana, assembly GCA_014182715.1. NCBI lineage: Eukaryota > Viridiplantae > Streptophyta > Magnoliopsida > Myrtales > Myrtaceae > Eucalyptus > Eucalyptus cloeziana. The sequence continues at coordinate 27,353,933 of CM024637.1, forward strand.
TTGGGACAAAACCTGACCCGGTACCAAGCTAGAAAGTCCAACCTAAAAAGGTTAAGGACCTACCTGAATTGACTTGTACTTTTTATTCTTTGATTGATCTGATTATCGTATCTCATGCACTTGGACCTTTGTTAAATCCAAAATTCTTGAAACTTTCACAACACTCAATGTTGATATGTACATCCACATATAACCTTCCCATAATTTTCTGAAAACAAAAAACCATCTAAAATTCGGAAAAGTGAAAAGGTACTTTCTGCTTATTGAGAAATATACTAGACCCTAAGCCATCAGGCAGAAGTAGAGCTACAAAAGGTCCATACAAATCTCGTAGACAAAATTGTGGGATACTTTAACAATAGGTAAGATCCACACCCAAAAGCTCACCGCCTTGTGCGGAAACGTGGAGTAATTGTAGGCCAAGAGAGCTCAAAGTGCCGCTCCCGGAAGGCTTTCAGGAGATGCCAAAGGCAGAAATGGATTGGATCACACATCGAATAGGGAGAGTATCGTTATGCAATATGAGCCAACACTAAAGAGGACACAATTTCTTAAGTGGGAGAGTCTGAAGAATCACAAGATTCTTACATCTGAAAGAGAGGCTATGTTAGGTGATTCATAAGATCCCCCTTGAATGGTCACCACCTTTTGTGGTTTTTGCTCCTTTGGACTTGGCCCACATGGATGAAGTTGAATCGTTACACAAGTACAACACAAAGTACTAAAAAAAAAGTCAAGAAAATGCTAAATATATATTGAGCACCCATTTTCAAGTAATAAATGGTTACATGCTATTGAAACCAAAAGGTCCAAAGTTCGACTCTCTATACTCTCCTTAAACCAATTACTTAGGTCATACAATAAAGCCCAAGAATTCTTTCATCCACATATATCAAGTTCACACATTTAAGGCCTTCATCATTCCACTGGCCTTTGTGGAAGGGTAGTGTTAAATTACAAAATATAAGCCATGTTTTTCTCTAACAGCTTAATCTATCGGCAAAAAGTTCCAAATGTATATCCACATTTCTTTTGGCTTTAGGGGGAAATGCTAATTCATATGGAATCAGAGTAATACCTTGACACTCCCTCTTACTAGAATTTTGTTAGTTTCATGCTATTGTGTTCTATCTCTGGTCATCCAACCAATGTGTGGTGCTTATGTAGAGTTGGACTCACACACCACGGGAGAGTATAAAAATAATATGCCACATACATCACAGGGTTGTTTCATGACATTTTAAACCTTTAGGGATGACACATATGCTTTACGAACCTCAAAATACGTCAGGCGAAAGTGAAGCTGAGTGAGCAAAATAAATTGAATATGTCCTAATGCAGCTGCAAAGTTCCCCCACTTTAAAAATGTGCTAAGCCAGCACTACTCTAGCCAAAGGCAACCTTACAAGGGTCACAGCAAGCGGTGGACTCAATGCTATCATTCTAAACCACATCAAAGAATCAACTCCAGAAGCCATCTCCAGAAATCAAACGTCTATCAAATCCAATAATTGGATAAGCCACAATACAGCAACTCGAGACACAAACTGACAGGACATGAGCAAAACCATCACGACTCAAAACCTGGACGGATAAGCGCCACCCGTTTCGACTTCGATACTGGAAAATACGTCCGACGTGCACAGCACCCGCCACTCCCAATCTCACGCCCCGAACACACTTCGCAAATCAGACGATCGAGAATCGACGATTCCAGGGCATCGATACTGGAAAGCTCGTCCAACAAGCACAGCACCCGCCATTCCCAACCTCACGCCCCAAACACACTTCGCAAAGTCAGACGATCGCAGAATCGACGATCCCAGCGCATCGAAGAATTCGCTGTCTCCCCCGCGCGCGCGCACCCGCAGCCGAAACCGATCACTACCGCACTCGAAATACAGAAACGGCAAGCGGAGAGAGAGGATCGTCACCTTTCCAGACGCTGATCTTGAGAGCCTCCTTGTTGAGCCCTCTCACGTAGTTCCCCAGGTACCTCTGCAGGAGGTTCGCCACCTGATCCTCCAACATCTTTCCGTCCTACTCCTACCTCCCCTCTCCTGCTCTCAAGCTCAATCCAGCCCGCGTCTCGCCGGGCCGCGACGGTCGCCGATCGAATCGATAACTAAATCGCGAGGAACGCGGGGAGCAGACATAGATGAGAGGCGCGCCGATTCGCCGGCGGCAGCGGAGGTCTCGAAGGCGGTGGAGCTTCTGGAGAAACGGAGAGAAGTTGAGAGAGCGCGAGAGCGAGAGCGAGAGATTCGTGTCTTGATGGCCACGTCTGCACTGGGCCTCGCTAGGTGGACTGGAAGGTGAGAGCCGTGGAGCGATCGGCTGCGACGCGCCCCTCGGGAGCTCGCCACGTGGGCGTCAGGCGAGGAGCCGCGTGGAGCGGGAGGGATAGCATTGGGCGGCGGACGTCGGTCGTTGATGCGATCGGCTCACCGTGTCTGCCGACGTGGAATGGCGCCGACGTCATCTTATCCCTCTTCGAAAAATGAACGCGATCGGAAGGCGGTGGGCGGGGTGTGATTCGTGGCGCCAACTTAGGAAAGAAGGAAAATATTCTCGATATCTTATTTATTCTTTTTGGGAAAGAAATATTCTCAGTATAAAGGCTTCTTCTCCTGTTGAGATTTAGTAAACGGCTTTCCATATGCATCTTCGCACGCCCCGAATATTAAGTTTTGTTCATTTCGTGAAAAATATCATATTTCTAAAAAAAAAAATTATATTTTTAAAAATTATTTTTCAAGGCAATGGTTATATTTTTCAGTATTCAAAAATATTTCTTACTAATCAATATCTGATTTGATTTTTAAAAAAATTTCAAAAAAATCGAATTTTATGATTGTAATCAAACAAAAATTTTGTAACTTTAACTTTTATATACTTTTAAAAATTTGAATTTTTAATTTTTTTACTTTTAAAAATCAAACTTTTATTATATTAAATTTCCCTTTTTCTTTCATTTTCTTTTTGCTTTTTTCTTTCTTTTTTTTTCTTTTTTCCCATTTTCTTTTCCTTCCTCCTTCCTCCTCTTTCTTCACTTCTTCCTCCACCACCGCATGCCTCAATAATGGCCGACTACTCGATGATCGTCTAAGACGTGAATCGATGAGCTCAAGATTACACCGATCCAAGCAAGCCCAAGCTTCATTGAACGAGGCGAGCTCGAGCTTCACCGAGGCCGGCGAGTTCAAGGCCTACGATCTCTTTGTCAACCTATGGCAAGGCTCAAGTTGGCCTATGGCTGGTCGCTAGCTATTGCTGTGGCTAGCGATGACCAAAAAATAAATGGAAAGGGAAGAAAAAGAAAAAGAAAATAAAAAATTCAATTTAAAAAAGAAAAAGAAAACATAAAAATAAGGCTTCATTTTTTTCATGAAAAGTAATTTCCGAAAAAACATTTTCCAAATTTCCCGGTGTTCATTTCATAGAAAATGAACTATTTTACGCCATTAGCAAAACATCTTCGAAAATCTTCGAAAATGAGAAAAATGTTATCCATGTTTTAGAAATATAAAACAATTTTCATAATTTCTTCCACTTCACCTTCTTTCACCAAACATATTTTCCATTTATATTCACATCCACCCAAAATCAAATTACATCTTTTATCTCATTTTTTTCCAAAATTTTCCAAATTACCCTTCGTTTCTTTCCTCCTCCCTTTCTTTATTTCTTCCTATCATTAGATTTTCCTGAATCATCCATGCTTTTTGCTATCTTTGACTGACTATTATACGTTAGTGCTTCATTTTTTGTTCCATGCATTAGTTACCTTATCGTGCGCATGAGAGCGTGCTGCGTGCCTTGAACCTAAATTATATATTTCAAGCCAAAAGAGACATTTGTTTGAATTTTATTTTCCAAAGCTACCCTCCAATAATAAATGACGCTCACTTATCAAGTCTTTTTATCGTAATTCATTTTTATGTTGAACAGAAAATGAGAAAAAAAAATTACTCTGGCGCACGGAACTAAAGATAAGCAAAAGGATCTGGCTAGTTTTGGGCGATTCTTTAAGACACCGATCTGATTTCTGATTCCAAAAAACGTAAGAATTGATGATTTTCGGTTCCGCATGAAACTACCCGTCCGGATCGGATGATAATCTTTATTTTCGGGACCTGAGTATCTTCTCTCGGACGAGCTGGAGGCAAATCCAAAAGCATCGTATTCTCTCTCTCTCTCTCTCTCTCTCTCTGCGCGAGGCCTCACGCATTTTGTCATTTGACATGCGAGTCGCAACTGTTCTCCCACCGTTCACGTTCGGTCACCGTTCTGTCTCTCTCTCTCTGTCTCTCTCTCTCTCTCTCTCTCATGGACTCCGAATCCGTCGCCACGTCCCTCTCTCATTTAAAAACCGGACCTATCGTTTAACCAAGTGGCGTGCAGCAGGAACTCTCTCTCTCTCTGTCGGCGGAGTGGAGCCATCTTTTGCAAGGATCAAAGCTGAAGACTTGTGGCTGGAAGTTGAGCTTAAAATGTAAGCGGACGTGGCTGTCGTTGGCTAAAAGTCAAAGGGGCTGCCCTAGCAAGTTTTGGTAAAGGGGAAAAGACTAGAGTCTTTGCTGAAAAAATTGCAGGGAGCAGAGGGTAAAAAGTGAAAGGGGGAATGGAGAGAGATGTCAGGCAAAAGGGAGAGACCTTGAAGGGTCTTCCTGAGGTGGGGCGGGGGAGGACCCAAAAGGATCGGGAGCTCGACTGTGGACACGAAGTGAGGTGAGGTCATTTCGTGTGAAGTTTCTCGAGCTCTTCTGGCCGTTTCTACGGCAGTTCTCTTCTCTCGGCCGAGAGATCTTGGACCGGACTGGACTGAACTCAGCTTGCTAAGAGTGTCAACGATTTGAGGTCAAGAAAGAATCGGGAGTGTCTTTTCTGATTATAGGCCGAGAATCAAACCACCTGAAAACCCGAATGCGAACTTGTATGGGAATTAATTTCTGTTGGAAATTTTCTATAATATGGATTTACATTAATTAATTAATTTTTTAATTTAAATGATCGGGTTAATTGATATTTCAATATTTGTTAAACCCTAGACTAATCTTATTAAATCGGATATTGGCATTTATTAATAACGGGCCTAGTTAAGCAGCAAAGTGTAGGCAATTGTGTTTAATTGAAGCCCGTAATATGAATGGCCCAGTTGACATGCTATTGATTAGGATTTGTTAGGTCTCATCTCTAGTCTATAAAATGGTAAGCTATACATATTAGTAGCTGCTATAATGAAATGGGTCATAAAGAGGAAGATCTCGCATTCCAATAGATATCTAATTATCAAAGTAATTGAAGTAATGGCTCAAACAAATGCGCTTTAATTCCGATATGTTCATTGATTTTGGTGTTTTATAGTCATATATGGATCCGATTTTTCTTAATTGATTAGTTGCTTATGTGAATAATTTTCTTTATGTGGTATCATAGCATATCATATATGATTGTAGAATCCAAATTTTTTTTATGACAAATTTGAATTTTTTTTCTCTTTTTGAGCTGAATATAGACGTTATTTTTTGGTGTGGATGTTTTGCTCAGTTGATCCTGAAACTAAAGGGCTTTTGTTTTACATGTCGAGATCTTTCCAACTATATATAATTTGTATAATTTTGTTGAGAATTGAGTGAGAATTTTAAATTTGAAATTCTAGGGTTTATACATGAAAAAGTTCTAGAATTTTCAAATTACTCGCAATTGATTGATGTTCGTTGTAAATCATCGCATGGGTATTGTTATATATATATATATATATATATATATATATATATATATGTTTTAACATCATTTTGTTGCATTAAGGTAAGTTTTTAGTGCTTAAATTTAAGAAAACAGAATTTTGATGTTATATGTAGAGATTTACTGGTTTTTTCTTCGTTTAATTCATTCTAGTAAATTATATTGATGTTATATGAAAGACCCATGGAGAAATTTCATCAAAAATCAATTATTCTATGTGTTTTTGGAGCTTCGGGTTGAAACCGGGTCACAAGACCCGATTTGCAGGTAATTCGGGACTCGGCTGGATGTTGAGAAGACCTCCAGCCGAGCCTAGGCCTAAATATGGGCTTTCGCCCATATTTTCTTTAAATTTCGTGGGCCATTTAAAACAGCCCATTTCGTGAGCTATTCTTAATTAAAAGGAAGATGGGCTCATGCACACATGGGCCATTTTTTTCAGCAATTTTTTGGCCCACAATTTCCAAGACCAATATTATTTGGTGTGGGCTGTGTGAGGGTTTGGGCCTTACGGGTTTGGCCTGCGGTCCGATTTGGGCTGCTCGTGGGTCCTGGGCCCACGGGAGTCCGAAATATTAAAATAATATTAAAAAAATAAAAAATATTTTTAAAAAATTTGTGACAAAAATTGTTGTTTGATAAATGCAATATGCTATTGGGAAGCACATGTTGTAAAGTGTTTCATATTTTTTGATGAATTTTAAACATAAATTTTTGGAGTTCCCTATTGATAAAAATTAATATATACAATTACTCGCCCAAATGGAGTTATTGTGTATATTAATTTGGAAAATAGCATGAAGATGGGGATGTATAATTGAAAAGTATTTATCTGTCCAAAGGGGATAAATGTTTTGAAAATTATATGTAATTCCCCTCTATATTGATATTATGGAGATGTATTATTTAAAGGATTTACCTGCCCAAAGGGAATGGATCATTGATAATTATATGTAATTCTCCTTGTTGTTACTTTATAAACTTCATGATGTGGAAAATAATTGTACATTATACACTCTGCCCAAATGGGAGTTTATAATGTACTAATTATTTTTGTTGAATTGCTTCTTGCCCATAATTGATTTTATTGTATTATGTGTGACAAACAGTTACCTTTGTTGTAAATAACAACAATGCCACAATTGAAATATTAACTGGATCAAATTTCAAGGGATGAAAGCAAGATATAGAGTTTGCTCTAGGCATTGTAGACATGGACTTGGCTCTACGTGAGGATAAACCTTCCAAGCCCAATGATCAAAGTACTGCAGATCAAAAGGCTCATTATGCTAGATGGGAAAATCTAACCGACTAAGACTCATTGTTATGAAGAGGTCCATTGTTGAGTATCTCATTAGTGGTTTGCCGGAAGATACGAATGACGGACGGTTCCTTAAAGCAGTGGGAGAAAGATATAGAGTCTCAAATAAAACCAAAGTTGGAAACTTGCTGAGTGAGTTAACGAACATGAGGTATGATGCTGCTATGGGTGTTAGAGAATTTATACTTAAGATAGTCCACATTCGGTCCAAACTTAAGGTCCATAAAATTTTCCTTTCTGAAAATTATATTGTGCATCATGCCTTAAATGTTCCGCCAGCTGAATTTAACCAAATTAAGATTGTTTATAGTGCTCGGAATGAGACATGGAGCGTTAATACCTTGATTACCAAGTGTGTCACTAAGGAAGACAAGTTAAAGAAGGAAAAGTATGAGTCCACCCACTTAACTGCCAATGCCAAGTTGAGTTCATCTAGAGGTAAATGGAAGCCTAAAGGGTCAAATGCTCATGGTCCAAAGAAAGGGCAAGACTTAAAAAAAAAATGGGAACTATGGGAGAAATGGAGATAAGGATTTCAAGTGTTTTCACTGCAAGAAGCAGAGTCACAAGAGAACCAATTGCTACAAGTTTCAATCTTGGCTAAAAGCAAGAAAAGAAAGTCACCAAGGTAAGTTGTTGGTTTGTCTTGAATCAAATCTGGTTGATGTTCCTTTGGATTCTTGATAGCTTGATTCTGGTGTTATTATTCATGTGACTACTACCTTACAAGGTCTCACAAGTCTAAGGAATCCAAGTCTGAGGGAGTCAAAGCTTAAAGTTGGAAATGATACTGGAGTTGATGTGAAGCGCACATGGACAATTGTTTTGAATTTAGATTCTGGTTTTCAGCTTATCTTGAACAATGACTTTTATGTTCCCCGTTTTAGGAGAAACTTTGTATCTCTTTCTTCACTTGACAAGGCTGGATCTTTATTTTGTGAATAAAAGAGTGGAGTTATGATTCTAGAATTATTGGGAATTGTGTTTTGTCTAATGGATTATATCGATTATCCTTTTCTCTCGATAGACCATATTGCTCTTTTAATGTCGAGAATAATGTTGCTAAGAGATCTTTAATCAAAGAAAAATCTTCATTACTATGGCATAAGCGATTAGGGCATATCTCCAAAGAAATGGTAAAGCGACTCATTAAGACTGATATTCTCCCTCCTCTTGACTCAGATGATACCGATACTTGTATTGATTATGTAAGGGGAAAATTTACTAAAATTAAGAAGAAAGGCACTACTTGCAATCAAAATCTATTGGAGATAATTCATATGGATATTAGTGGCCATACTCAACTACCTTGTGAGGAAATAAATACTTCATCATATTCATTGATGATTTCTCCCGTTATTGTTATGTTTATCTAATTAAGGAGAAGACTTATGCTCTTGAAATATTCAAAGTGTTTTGTACTGAAGTTGAGAAAAAATTGGGAAAAATTATCAAAGTTGTCAAATCTGATCGAGGTGGTGAGTATTATAGGTGATATACTGAGACTAGACAACAAATGAGACCGTTTGCAAAATATTTGCAGGATTGTGGCATTATCGCTCAATATACAATGCCTAGTAGTCTTGAACAAAATGATGTAGCTGAACAGCGCAATCGCACACTCATGGAGACGAAACAAAGTATGATGGGTAGTTTTAATTTGCCTAAATACTTATGGGGTGATGCAATTAAAAATGCAACTTATATATTGAATCGTGTACCTAGTAAATCGGTGTCGAAAACACCTTTTGAATTGTGGATGGGGAGAAAACCAAGCTTGAATCACTTTTGAGTTTGGGGTTATCCTATAGAGGTGAAAATTTATGATCCTTTTCAGAAGAAGACCGAACCCGAGACTACTAGATGTTATTTTATTGGATACCATGATTATTCCAAAGGGTAATTATCCTACTCGTGGTACTGGAATCGTTAAAATCTCAAACTATCAAATTCGTGGAATTAGATGTTGCTGAAAAGAGTTCTTCTCAATCTTTCGAAAGGGAAGAACCAAACAAAATTGTCTCTATTCCATTGCCTATCTTGCATGATGATTCTATGCGAGAGCCTTGTAGAGTAGAAATTTAGCAAGAAGTAGATACCGGAGATATGACGGTAGATCCTCCTACCACAAATGAAATTCCCCAAACAAATGATGCAGCTCCAGAAATGCTTGCGCGAAGATCACAACGACAAAGAAGACCAACGCCTCTAAATGATTATCATGTCTATCTTGGAGAAGCTTATTTGACATTGGAAATATAGTTGATCCGACGACCTTCAAAGAAGCTCTTAATAGTGATCGGGCAAATGAATGGTTAGGATTGACGAATGACTAGATGATTTCCATGTCAACTAATCAAGTATGAAAACTTGTTGATTTACCTGAAGGGTTTAAAGAAGCCGAAAATGAGCATATGGTGTGCAAACTTCAAAGGTTCATCTATGGTCTCAAACAAGCATCACGTCAGTAGTACTTGAAATTTCACAAGGTTGTGAGATCATTTGGCTTTGAAGAAAACAAGTTTGATCAATGCATCTACATGAAAGTAAGTGCGAGTAAATATATTTTCTTAGTACTTTATGTAGATGACATTTTACTTGCTAGTAGTGATGTTGATCTATTAAATGACACAAAAAGTTTTCTATCTACAAAGTTTGATATGAAAGATCTTGGGGAAGCCTCTTTTGTTCTAGGCATTGAGATTCATCGTGACAAATCTAATAAGGTTCTAGGGTTATCTCAAAAAAATTATATAGATCATGTTTTGAAAAGATACAAAATGCAAACCTGCAAGTCAGGTAAAGCTCCTGTTGTGAAAGGAGATAAATTGAGCATAGAACAATGCCCCAAGAATGATATTGAAAAAGAAATCATGAAGAATGTTCCATATGCTAGTGCAGTTGACAGTCTTATGTATGCATAAGTATGTATTAGACCTGAGATTGCTTTTGCTGTGAACACTCTTGGAAGATATCTGTCAAATCCAAGTCATGAACATTGGGTTGCAGCAACAAATGTGATGATATATCTACAATGAACAAAAGACTTCATGCTCGTGTATAGCAGAGTTGAGGAGCTAAAGGTGATAGCATATGTATTTTGCTAGTCGTTCGGATAATAGAAAATCAACTTATGGATATATTTTTATGGTGGCTGGAAGTGCTATTTCTTGGAAGAGTACAAAGCAAACCTTGATTATGAACTTTACAATGTATGATGAGTTTGTAGCATGCTACGGTGCATCGATTCAAGCAATTTGGCTCAGAAATTTGATCTTGGAATTGCGAGTTGTGGACTCTATTGCTAAACCTATGGTGATCTATTATGACAACACTACAGCTGTGTTTTATTTCAAGCATGACAAGATCAACAATGCGTCCATACACATGGAGATAAAATATTATACTGTTAAGGACTTAGTCAAAAAGGGAGACATTGTAATTGAAAATATCAGTACTGAGTTCATGTTGGCTGATCCTCTAACAAAAGGCTTATGACCCATTTTGTTTAAATAACATGTAAAGAATACAAGTGTTTTAGATTCTTTTGATTTCTTTTGTTAGTGGGAGCTATATAATTTGTATTTCTGGATATTATAGTTATATATAGATTGATAATGTTTTTATGATGTCTATTAAAGCATTTATTTTTAATGATTGTTATTATTGATTCTATTGTTATCATTTCTCCCGTTGACTAAGAAATGGAAGTATAAAATATTATCTTTAACCAAATTTTAGTTTAAAGATGACTGGATGTCATTGATTATGAGATCTCATGTTGGCTTGTGACATAGTTATGCAATTTCATGTTGTTTAGAAATTGCGCTAATGCAGTTTCATGTCGTTGAGAAATTGCATTGAGGACCGATAATAAATAATGTATATTTTGATCACATGTTGGCACTATTTCTTACTACACTACTAGGCCCATGATCCATGAAAACATAATGCTTATTATATGTGATTATAGAATGTCATGTGTAGTGGTATTTTCTTAACACATTGATTCCCATAGTCCTATATTGAGGTTATATAGGATTGGATTGGTTTTGAGATGCCATTATTGAAATATTTATTATTATTTTTTTAAATTGTGGCCACATAAAACAAAATTTTTAATTATTAACCCGATAGTGTCATTTTCAATATAAAATATTTTTTTAAAATAAAAATAAGTTAATTAATGTAGCTCAAGTGGGAGAATGTTGAAAATTTTCTATAATATGGGCTTATATTAATTAATTAATTTTCTATTTTAAATAATCGGGTTAATGGATATTCCCATATTTGTTAAACCCTAGAGTGATCTTATTGAATTGGGTATTGGCATATGTTAATAATGGGCATAATTAAGCAGCAAAGTGTAGGCAATTATGTTTAACTGAAGTCCATAATGAAAATGATCTAGTTGACACTCTATTGATTACGGTTTGCTAGGTCCTCTCTCTAGCCTATAAAAATGTAAGTTATACCTATCAGTTGTTTTAATCCCATTGAAAGCTGTTATACTGAAATAGGTCATAGAAATGAAGATCTGGCATTCCAAGAGATCTCTGATTATCAGAGTGGTATATTTTTCTTCAAGTGAAGCAATGGCTCAAACAAGTACGCTTTAATTCCACCGTGTTAATTGATCTTGGTGTTTTACAATCATATATGGATCCGATTCTTCTTGATTGATTAGTTGCTTATGTGAATAATTTTCTACAATTACCACATATCTTAAGTCAAAAGACTCGATTAATTCACTTTTTATTTCTCCCAAAATCACCTTTTGTAAAAGAATAAAGAAATATTGGCAAATGAATTTTATCCACAACTCAAGTATACTTAAGACGGGTTTGACAACTTGCTAAATAGTAATTGTTTTTATTTTTCTATTCTCAGGAATAGATTTGGAACGGAAATCCATTTGGTAAATTTTTTTGTTTCGGAAATAGATTTGGAATAGAATCAATGAGTTAAAAAAGTTGTTTCTTTCTCTTTGGAATAATTTTAGAATCAAGCCAATGCAAACTTCTTTTTTTCCTCTTTCCTCTTCTTCTTCTCTTCTTGTTTTTCTTCCTTCTCTTTTCTTCTTCCACTGCTGCAACCGTCGGCAACCGCCGCCGACCATTTGCAATTGGTTGGGCGAGGTCCGGCAAAACTCGCGTGCTTGGGGGAGCTTGACCTTGCCAAATCTAATGCTTCTTGCCCAACCAAGGCTCAGCCAAGCCTCGCCTAGCTGCTCGCAACGCTTTGATGAGGTCACTGGCCCTCATCTGGCCAATCATTGATCATCCCGAGGCCAACGAGCAGCCAAAGCTTGAAAAAGAAGAAAAAGAAAAGAAATAAAGAAAAGATGAAAAAAGTTATCAAATTATGATAATATCAAAAGAAAATGACTTGAATTAAAAATTTTGAAGATGATGCCAAACACAATTCCATTCGCTCCAACCTTTAAAATGGTTTCATCTTTTGCCATTATTTTTGTAGTTTTCCCTAACTAACCTCTTTACATATTACTGTTGATCATAAGCATTCATTCCAACTGTTGCCTATATTCTACTGTATCATAAAACTGAGGCATCTCAAAATATTTTGCTCATTTTACTAATGTCTTCCTGTGTTTTCCATTGCCATTGCTTTAAGATGCTTGCATATATTCTTACTCGTTGTGCTAGCATGTTATCGAGGTCCTTACTTATACATCCATTCTGATATTGTTATTGCAGGTGACAGAAATACATAATTTTATGCCAAACACAATTCTACACCCCTGGTTGTAGCTTTTGGCCAACATTCCATGTCCAATTTTACCGATGAAGCTGCACTACAAATTTGAGAATTTGGACAAGCAAAACAACGACCATAATGGCCAACCAGATAAAAGCCACGACAGTAGCTTTTACGTGGTAAAAGTCAATCTTTCCATCTAGTTTCTCTCCTCTCTTATTCATCAATATCATTGATAGTAAGAAAGTAACAACTGAGAGTGTTAATGCAATCCACATCAAGATCATCACCAAGTTGGTCCATGCGCGACTCTTTGACGCCATACCAGTTATTAAAAGTACAATTATGGAAAAAGACAAAACATAACACCCTATGTTACAACCATTAAAAAAGTCAAATACTGATTCGTGCCTATTAGGCTGCGCATGGTAAAATTTCTGTTTCTCAATTTCTCTATTTCTCTGTTTCCCGGAACAGGTTTGGAACAGAAACCCGTTTGGTAACACAAAATGATTTCTTTATTTCTGAAACAGATTTCTGTTTCAAAAATTATTTTGGGGGAGAAATCAGAAGCTAAAAATTTTAGCTTCTCTATTTCTGAAATAGAAATAGAAATCGTTTCTTCCAACCTTCTTCCTTCAAGATGTCGACTCTTTTTTCTCTCCTCACTGCCCTTTGCTTTCCCATTCCTTATCTTCACCTCAACCAAAAACCCTAGTTGAACTGTTCATCCTCCTCGTCGACTCCGACACCGTCACCGCTCATCTCGCCGTCGCCATCCTCAGACCAGTGAATTTGCTTCGGTCGTCCCGTCGGACCCACCTCCTCCGTCCACGTCCCCAGTCGCTGTCGCCCATCTCCAGTCGCCGTCGCCCATCTCCAGTCGCCGTCGCCCAACTCTAGTTGTCGCGCCCATCTCCAGTCGCCCATCTCCATCGCCCATCTTCGTCCGCGTCCCCTTCCGCTCTCGATTCCGTGGATCCAGTCGCCGTCGCCCCTTTCTGCTCTCGATTCCTCACGAGGTTCGATCGATCCTTCCCTTTTGCCTCTTTCTTCATTGTTCTGTGCTTGTGCTCTGCAAACGAATGGTTGATGTTTGTGCTGCATTCATGTAAGAGAAACTTTTTAGTCTGACCAGCACTTACTTGATTTTGCAAATTAGGGGATTTTTCAGTTGCTGGAAGATCGTAATGAAAAATGAAGTTTATTTACAAATTACAAAAAAAAAAATGGTTGTGCTTTAATTACTCTGAGAATGCTGGTGTATAATGGAATTTTATAATTTCTAAATTCACAATAATTAGTGTTTGGGAAGCATTCTAAATCTTTGATCCTTGTATCGTTAGTTAGTTTTTTCTTGTCAACTCTGGTAGCTGGCCTTTCCTCATCTGTCTGATAATTGTTCACCATGAAATGGAAGCCTCAGATTGATCATTTCAATGGGACTAAAGGAGGTCGCTTTGGTGGTCTCTACACCTTTTTTTTTTCAATAGAAATGGAGGTAGCTGAGTCCAACAAGGGTATTCATGATATATTTCATTGCACTTGACGTTATAATTAACATTATTATCAAGTGAAATTGCAAATTTATGGCTATTACTCAATCTTGGCTTGTTATTGTGAATGTTATTGACTGCCCTTCTTACCATTTAACCTTCTATCTCTGTTATCCGGCTGATCCAATCTATTGGTCCGGTTGCTGCTTCCAGTCTTGAGAACCTCGTTTACTGCATTATCTTGTCCTACGTGGAAACATGAGATATAACTTTGTCGAATTTGGCTTATGAGTACCTAACAATTGGCGTTCTACCTTTTAAGTTCAGTAATAACTAGTGAGGTTGTTTCGCAGCGAACTAGCTCCTCAAAACTGATAAAAATCCTATCTGTTAAACTTTCCTTGGCATAGTTGAATCAACCACTTATTAGGTATGTCTTATGAAAAGACACTAATGACCGACACTAATATGATACTACCTAAATCTCTGCTCTGCACTCCTTGAATCTCATCCAGGTGATACATACACAATGACATGTTGACTATTGAAAAGGAACTTGACAATTTCAATGTCCTCTCTTTTCAAAGAAATTCGAACTCCATATAATACTAAATTTGGTCTATGTGTCACAAGTACATTTGCATGTGAAGCATGACGATCTCTGTGTGTGTCACAATGGTGCCATGAGTTTTCTACTTATAATAAACTTCCTGGAAGTTAAGCTGCAATTTGCTTTTTGCTCAAATATTCACACACCTGTTGGGAAAATACTGGTTGTTAGTGTTTGTGCTATCCTCTACAGTTTGGCATATTAATCTTTACTTGTTCTATCTTGTGAATTTTCATAATGTGGCCAAATTGACTATCAAGTCTATTAAAACTCTAAGTGATATCAAAGCTCAGTGACAACATACTGGAATATTTAATTAATGAGCATAGGTACTAGGAAATGAACTATTCTTAGCAACATAGTTTTGTATCTTTGACATTGACTTGACAACTTGAGGAATTTATCCCATATGTAGGAAACAGCTGAAATCCCTCCATCTGGGAAATGATTTTTGGATTGTGAATAGAAAGTTGAATAACATTTAAGATACCAAATTGTCTTGCAGCTGTGATATTTGCAACACATTGATTTTGTTTAGTATCAATTTTTTCATGTGAAAAGTTGGTAGTGGACTGTCCTGTTTATGTTGACCAGTGCTTGGATGAATTAAGAAAATAATGTTATGTTGTGTTTTGGTTATCAGGAAAGAAAGGTATCTTAACTTGATTTTTTTTTCCCCTTTAATGATGGAGAAGATAATTAGCTTGCATCAGTCTAGACTCGACTAACTGCCGTGGTGAAGGATTATAGGTTGAGTGGTGGAAGGTTTCTTCTCCTATCACCATATAGTTTCAAATATCACAAGTTATATGATCTTTGTTATGTTTATTTCGTTGTATATGCTTGTGTTATTTTGTGCAATAAAGCATTCATGATTGTATCATAAATTTCACCATTTAGCTTATAATAATCTTATGTAACTGTTTTTCTTGTTATTTGTTATTCTTTAACTTCTAATTTCAACTTATCATTCATGATGTGCTTGTTAATCACAAGCTTTTGTTCTTGAATTGGTGCATCATCTGATATATTTCATTGAATACTAATTCAGTTAAAGTTAAATGGCACCCCACAAAGAAGCATTTATAGTAAAATAGACTGAGCCTTTGACCAATGTGCTTATAAGTTTGTTGGTGGAAGAGGTGAAAAAGGGAAATCGCCCCACCTGTACCTACAACAAAGTAGGGTGGAATAACATACATGTCGAGTTCAATAAACAAATAGAACTCCACTATAATATAATTCAATTGAAAAATAGGGTAAACAAACTAAAGAAGCAATATAGTAGTTTTAAGAAGCTTCTTTCACAATCTGGATTTGGATGGGATAATGTCAACAAACAGTTACTGTGGAGGATTCAAGTGTATGGGATTCTCACATCAAGGTATCACTTTACTTGGGTCCATTTTTTCTTATTGTGGGTGTAAGCTTCAATTATATTGTTCATGTATGTCATTTCTATGAAATTTGCAGGATAATATTGAATGGGCTAAATTCAAGAATGATGGGTTTCCTCAGTATCCAGACCTCTGTATTGTGTTTGGTGATACATATGCTACTGGGGAGTATGTTGTAGGAAATGCAGAAGAAAATGTAGTAGAGTATGTGGTGTCGGATGGAGAAGACAATGTTGTTAGTGGCAACAATGGTGGTGGTGCTACAATAGGTGATGCAGAGGAATCTAATGAAAACTATGTTGATACGGGAGTCCTTGCATCTGACGCGACTCCCACCCTAATTCGTGAGAAACACAAGTTGAATAGGGCTCCAAATTCCAAGAGGAGAAGAAAGAGTAACAGCCATGATCTCGGTGTCACCATGAAAGCCATCAAGAAATGATCAAATCAAGGATCACCCAATCAACAAGTGGCTCCATAACCTCAAAGGCCCCATCTTCTGTAGCCCCACCTCCTGTAGACCCCTACTCCATAACAGTTGTGGTCGCCGTTCTAAATGACATGCCTGAGTTGAAGCAGGATCTTTATAATAAGGCTGTGAACCAGGCAATGCCTTAATGCCACTTGGAGAGAGGCTTTCATGATTGCTCTACTTGAAAGGAGATGTGGACTTATTGAGTCTCTTTGAGTAGTTATTAAGAAACATGCTATAGATTTCTATTTGGCTTAATTTCATTTCATGACTTATGTATTTGAGACTTTGTTTGTTTATGTTTTTACGTTACAATTATGATGACATTATTGCTATTGTTGATTACTATTGGAGTCCTTATCTAATGGGTTTATATTCATATTTTGTATGATGATATAGGTAATATGGATGAGGGTGAAAGTAGCATGTCTAATGGTCAAGTAGCATCAGTTGAATCAATTGGACAGGATTGTGATGATTTTGATATTGATATACTAATAGCATGGTTAGCCACTGTTGCAGTGGATATGTCCATGCACACGAGAGAACCTATTAGGGACAGCTTATTATCAGGACCGCAATGGATAAGGGAGGTTCTTCATGGGCATTCCGATAGAATATATGAAGCTTTTAGAATGGAAAGACATGTCTTTCTCAATCTTTGTGATCTAATGAAGGAAAAAGGTTAGTTGGAAGATAGCTGATATATTGGGATAGATGAACAAATCGGGATTTTCTTATCTATAATTTGTCACAAGAACTCAAATAGAGATCTATGTGAGAGATTCCAACGTTCGGGACAAACTATAAGCAAATACTTCACTAAAGTATTGCAAGCAGTTCTCAAATTGGCAAAAGAGATTATCATACCACCATTCTTTGATATTGTACCACAAGAGATTTTTATGAATCCTAACCATAAACGTTACTTCAAGGTAATTCTCAAATATTCCTTTACACCATCAATTTTATTTTGTTGATAATCTTGTATAATATTAGTTTTTGATAAAATGACAAGATTGTATAGGCGCCATTGATGGCACCCATATTCATGCTTCTGTACCTGTGGCGAAGCAAATCCCATTTAGAGGTAGGAAAGGCATCACCACTCAGAATGTGTTGTGCGTTTGTTCATTTGATATGAAATTTACTTTTGTATATGCTGGTTGGGAAGACTCTACCAACGATTGTCGAGTGCTTGCAGCAGCACTCGAGACTCCTCGCTTGGAATTTCCTCTACCGCCACCAGGTATTTGCTTGTCCTTTAAGGAGTATTTTTCTTTATGATCATATTTATAATTACAAATTATGACCAATGTATAAATACATTATTGTAGGCAAATACTATGTCGTGGATTCTGGTTATGCAGCAACTACGGGATTTTTAACTCATTTTAAAGGTGAACGGTATCATTTAAATGATTATAGGGGTACAACGAGACGGCCAACAACTGCAAGAGAATTGTTCAACTATAGGCATTCTTCTCTAAGGAATGTCATCGAAAGATCATTTGGGGCATTGAAGAATCGCTTTTGCATTTTGAGGCACATGCCCCCATTTGCAATTCAAAAGCAAGCACATATTGTAATTGCATGTTGTGCCATCCATAATTACATCCGTGATCAGGACAAGATGAATAGGAACTTTTCCCTATATGGAGATCCGCAGTACTTGTTTGAACCTACGCAAGATGAGCTTGCAAACGATACATTGACCGAGGAGGGAAACCAAATGAACACGCTTAAGAAATCCATTGCCAACAAAATGGCAAGGGATAATAATATGCCGGAAATTCCATGAAATTGTATCTTCAGCTTTTGTAATGTATTAGTATTATTTCGACTATTATTTTGTATTTGAGGATTTTCTATGTTGTTGTCTAATCAATTTCTATTTCTAGCACAACTTCCATTTTATTAATTTCGAATCTCTTGCAAATTGCGCCTCCCTCCATATCAACTAGTACCTACCATAAAATCACTCCGTTCGGCAATTGGCCTGATGTTCTGGTTGAAGATTTCCTTCTATGGTTTTGTGTATATTAATGGGTCGTTCGTGACCTTTTGAACACCCAATCCTCCTATAACTCACACACAGGAAAGTAACCGAAGATCACACATGTCTGTCCTCCTGAAGTGGTCTCAAAAGAATGCAAAAATGTAGTGACTTGAACCCGAATCTTGAATGAGGAGAATAAATACATTCACTATTTGCATATTAGCATTTGAAAATACCAAATCTTTTATAGTTTGCATATTAGCATTTTTTTATACTAATTACTAGCTTTTATTTACATAAATTGCTAATGTTTTGAAGTTCCTAACTACTCTATCGAATTACCAATATAAATTAAAGTGATTTACCAACTTTTATCAAATTAAATTACCATCACAACCACCAAGAAGAGTGAGGTAAAAGGATGGGGACAGCATGATTCATAGAAATAAAAAAAAAAAATTCCGTTATCAAACGGATTTATGTTTTAGAAATATAAATTTTTTTCTATTATCAAACGGATTTCTGTTTCAGAAATATAAATTTTGAGTCGTTATCAAACAAGTTTCTTTACTCAAAAACTTGGCTGGGAAATAGAAATTGAGAAATTGATTTCTAGCCGTAAATCAATTTCTGTTTCAAAATTTTGTCATGCGCAACTTTAGAAAGTGTAGATTTTCCCGCCATCTTAGATGCCTCTGAAAAAGTACCTCCTGGTGGGTTTACTGAGATCTGAGAGGCCGTTGTCATGAGTAATATCGCGACGACTATAATGACCTATCGCATCTTGTCATCCCAAAGTCTTTTCTCCTCTTCCTCGTTGACTAGCTGAAAAGCGCAAGGTGGACGCTCCCTATCAACACCTATCTTGGCCATGATGATGAGTAATGAAATAGAGCCTGTATGTGGCAGAATGTTTTTGCATAAACATAATGAAATTATACATGGCCCGAGACTTGTAAATGCTAATGATAGCCAAATGTTGGGAAATCCAAATCATAAAGTAAACAATATGCACTTGCCTTGACTGATTATGATACTCATCTTAGCACCGTTAAAGGGAAAGAAACAGAATGTCAAGATCAAATTTGATGTAACAGGTGCTATTCTGGAAACAGAAGCCTTATATGGTTAGAGCCCTATGATTCTTACTCAGCCTCGAGTGGTGTCGTTGACCTACAAGTTTTTGCACTCATATGATATCACTTGTGGATATACTCAGTATTTTTCAGTTTTTGATCTTCCGTTTTCACGAGCATTCAACTTTTCCTTAACACGGCATACGAGGAAAATCACAGTCAGAGATTGTCACAAGATGATAGACGTTTCAACTTTTCAAACTTTGAGATAAAGCGGGTAGATAGATTCTGCATCACTCACTCTGAACTCTGGAGCAAGCCCTCCTGTTCAGAGAAAGGACTGCATAAAGGCAAAGCCTTTCAAGAAATGGAGAGAAGATATTTAGTTCCCATCTTTTGCTTCTCTTATCCAGTTGAGGATATGAATGAAGGAGCCACAATATGGGCATACACTTAGCTTGACCTAACTCCTAAGATAAGGACGCTTTACTTATTCGTAAATCATAAGCTGTCAATATGAGTACTCATTGAATCTTTAAGCTCATGCATCTGCAGAATCTAGTACTGCCTCATTCTAGTGCACGAGAGCGTGACCACACCGATCGAACCACGTTCATCAAGCAAGTGCCACACGACAAGATTCCACATTGCCTCGCTCTGTTGAGAACCAAGAACAGAACCACAAGGGAAGAAAGAGCTACACCCAAGTACCCCACGTGGGGATAAACAAAAGAAAGAGAAGACCGTGCAATGCTGGTCGCATCATTTTATCACTTCCAATACTCGAAGAAGCATATGTTTCATTCTCGACTACCTCCAGCAAGTAATATGTGTTACTGCAGAAGGGTCCTATCCGGAAACCGCAATGGCACCCGCGAAGAAGCACGCTCATTCAGACATATCGACATACACTAGAAGCACATTCAACATGCACAGGGACCAAATTCACGGACGCGCTCGACATGCCAAAAAAATAAAAATAAAAATAAAAATCCGAACTTTCTCCGTCGAAGAGGAGAAGAGAGAGTTTACGAGAGAAGAGGAAGAGCGAGAGAGAGAGAAGGACGACCTTCTTGGCAACCGGGAGTGCACTCGCAGGCGATTTCGAGATCACCGTTGAGGAAAACCCTAAGCCTACCCATGGCGTCGCCGTACCGGTGGCTGGTACACCCGCACGTCACCTCCACGAACTCCTCGCCGCTCCACTCCGCTCATCTCCCGCAGCTCCTCCTCGCTGAACAGCACCGCCGACCCACCCCCGCTTTCTCTCTCCACCGCACCATTCGCCATCCCTCCCTCCCTCCCTCTCCCCAAAGAAATAGAATCGACCCAATAGCAGACACCCTCTGCCGCGCGGGAAGAAGCAATCGGAGGAGGAGGGTCAAGCGGGACGCGACGGACGTGGGCAACGTCGCGGCCGAAAAACCGGCGAATACTGAGAACCCCTAGAAAGCGACGAGGCGTCTGTTGCGGGAAAACGCTGGTGGGTTTGTTGTTAGATTCGTCGAAGTCCCTTGGTTGCAGTAGATTCTGGTGCAGAGCGACGCGATGATCCCGATCACGACGAAGATCAGCGTCGTCACCAAGAACCCCATCGATATCCGTAGGTATCGTATTCTCTCTCTCTCTCTCTGCGCGAAGCCTCTCGCGTTTTGTCACTTGACATGCAAATCACAACTGTTCGCTCACCGTTCTGTCTCTCTCTCTCTCTCACGAACTCCTAATCCGTCGCCACGTCCCTCTCGCTCTCTCTCTCTCTCTATCTCTCATTTAAAAACCGGACCTATCTCTTTCTCGATCAAGCAAACCCGAAAGCAAAAGGGACGGAACAAAAGAGAGACCAAATCAAGTGTCGTGCAGCAGCGATTCTCTCTCTTTCTCTCGGTGGAGTGCAGCCATCTTTTGTAAGGGTCAAAGCTGGGGAGTTGTGGCTGGAAGTTGAGCTTAAAATGTAAGCGGACGTGGCCGTCGTTGGCTAAAAGTAAAGGGATGCCGTAGCAAGTTTTAGCAAAGAGGAAAAGACTAAAGTCTTTGCTGAAAAAATGGCAGGGAGCAGAGGGTAAAAAGTGAAAGGGGGAATGGAGTGAGATATCAGGCAAAAGGGAGAGACCTTGAAGGGTCTTCTTGAGGTGGGGTGGGGGAGGGAGGACCCAAGAAAATCGTGAGTTTGTCGAGGGAGAGGGAGCTCGACTGTGAACGCGAAGTTTTGTGTGAAGTTTTTGGAGCTCTTCTACCCGTTTCCTTCGGCAGTTCTCTTCTCTTGGATGAGAAAGCACAGAAAGTAAACGTGAGAGCGAGAGCTGGGCCGATTATGTCGGGGTGCGAGGTCCAGTCCGGTTCCTAGTTCCATGGAACGAGTCATTTGTCGGTTCTCGGTTCTAGTCACTTTTATGTACAACTTGCATGGGAATTGCCATATATATTAAGTCAAAACACTCGACTAATTCACTTTTTATTCCTTTCAAAATCAGATTTTCTAAAAATAATAATAATATTGATAAGTGAATTCTATCAACAATCTAAGCACTAATTTGTCACTTAATGAATGGTTACCCTCGCTCATTTCATCTCCTCATAAAGTAACCACTACTTTCATTTCGGACCACTTTTAATCTATTATTTTCTCGTTTTACATGTTAATTCAACTATACACATCACGTGCGGCATGCTCAATCCTAGTTTTCTATGACCATGACATAGAATGCGTGTGTTTTTCGCCTGAAAACATACTGTATCTTATCAAGCCGTGCACGCGTCTTTAAAATTCATCTACCTCACCAGTTATATTATAATCATGAATACTTACATGAATTAGGAACTTTTACGGTACCTCAAGGGAACAATTCGCTCTCCTAAAAAGCCGCGCCCCATTAGTATTCTCCTACACAAAATGTCATACCTCACAAGGAATTGTGAACAACCGAGCTTCGATTCTCTTTCAAATCCTATGATCATTAATCACCAAGGATCAGATCTTCCGTATTTGTAGAAGTTAGGCATTTGCTTATCATAATCTTTTTTTACTAACACGACGTCGAGAAGATACTAATCATTAATAGGTCAAAACTCACCTCTCTTTAAAAAAAAAAAAAAATCACCAATTAAATGACAAGATTACTAGCAAAGTTAGTAGAAAGTTCATTAATAATCGTGATAGGCTTTGAGGACGTGTTTATTTCGTAAAAAATTAATTTTGAAAATATTTCCTTGAAAGAAATAGCTAGCGCTCTTTTGAAAAATTAGTTGACGAAAATATTTTCGTCATCAACACCAATCGAGTCCAAACATTTCCACCGATAAGGAAAATACCTTTTCGTTTGGGAGAATTCATACATACTTTCAGCCTTCAGGTGAACTCCAAGAAAATCACAACACAATTCAAAAAAGTCAAAAAGAGTTGGCCCACTTTGAGTGATTTACTCTATTTTGCTTACGTGGTTTCGTGATGAAACAAAAGGCCAAGCTGAACATGGGCCTCGTGCGGCATCGGCCTGCTATGTCCCCACTCAATCTGTGCTCATTAGCTGTTCGGGAGCCCAAACACGAAACAACCAAATTAAAAGAAAAATTGAAAATTACAGAAAAATGTACCTATAATTTTCTAAACATTTATTTGCTTTCACACGTATTTATTATAAAAAAAATATCTAACATTTAGCACTTAAATAAAATCAAAATATTAAAAATTGCAACATATTAAACCAGCTCCCACAGAGGAGCGACCGCCAGCCAAAAGGCTGAGATCATCCCTTCTACGAGACGTCATTCTATAGCCGAGGTCCACCTAATGAGGTGATCATGACCGGTTTCCATTAACGCTGTTCATACACCATAATGTCTTTTCTACTTCCTCTCTCTTCCCCTCGCTCCCTCCGCCATGGAAGTCGAGAAACAGAAGCTTCGATAGCCAAAACAGGGGACCAAAAACGATGAAACGCCATTTCGATCGACAGAGCAGGGACCCGCTGTTCGCAGGCAGTCAAGAACTCCCCACCACCTGTGTTTGATTCAATAATTCAAATCTTTGACTCCCAGTGAAATGAACTGAAAGCTAAAAGCTGGAGCCTCTTCATTTCTCTTGTAAAGTAGGGCCAAAATTACACAAGAACCGGAAAAGAAAAAAAAAAAGAAATCGAAAAAAGCCAAAACCAGAGCCATCTCATTGAGCAACTTCCCAGAACACAACCACAACCTCAACCTCAAACTCTCTGTATATCTGATATCACATCCATCCCATTAGAATTATACACCCGCAATCGAGAAAACAAAAACATCAAAATGGGTCCTTTTTCTCTCTTCTCGTCTCTCTCCGATTTCCTTCTTTGTGCTGCTTTGTCGGGTCGTCTTCGTCGTCCATCTCATCCGCCTGCTAATACTCTCCTTGGCCCTTCTGCTCCGTCAGCCACGTGTCCCAGAACCAAAGATCTTCGTCTTTGTTCCGCATGGGTTGGTTTATGTGAAATAGTTGTGTGTTCATATATATATAATTATGTCATAATTAAGCGAGCCAAAAAAGTGGCGCCTCGATTTCTAGGCGGCTGCGACGGTGCCCGCATGGAAAGAGTAGTCCTGAGCTTTGGTGGGAGAGGTCGATTTCCTCTGCTCCTTCTTCTTCCTCAGAGCTTTCATGGAGGAAGAGAGGTTCCAGTTCTTCTCCTTGGCCTCGTCCATCTCTATTTGCTCTTGCCTGCAGTCTACACTGCAAAATGGTGTGTCCCCTCTGCAAGAAACACCACGTGACAAACTCATATCAGACAAACATCAAATATGACTTTCAACGTGAAGAATCTGGGACGCGTAGCAAATTTTGGTGTTTCTTTTTTTTTCCGGGAATAAATCTCTGCTCTTACACAGGAACAAATTCTTTGTTTTTCCGGTCTGGTTAAGAAAATTTAAGAAATAAATCAGCCCGGAACAAGACGACGGAAGCCGTGGAAATAGATCCAGTCTTTGCCAGTGAAGTCGACAATCAAGTGACGCAAAAAAAAAAAGAAAAAAAATACAATCGCCAGATTTCTCTGGGACTTTCTCCTCCGGCACTTACAGTACTGGCAGGAAACTTTTCACGGTCAAATCACCAATCACTTCACCTCCACAAACCGGGAGACATAGAAAGGACCCACAAGAAAAAAGCGCGAATAAAAAGGTGGCCAGAAAAATCCAACGGACCTGTACATGAAGATGTCCCTGTTGCTCCCGAGCGGTTTCTTGCAGAAAAAACAGGAATCCAAGAAATGGGGCTGGTGATCCTCGGATCTGGCGTCGTAAAACCTCGAGGAGGACCTGGGCGACGACACGTTCCGGAGCCCGCCCCAGGCGGAGAAGCGGGGCCGCCGAGACACGAACGCGTGGCACTGCTTCCCGGACACCCCGGCCTCCATGTCGGCCAGGGAGGCCAGCCCGTCGTCCTCCTCGATGAAACAGGGTCGCCTGGCGGCCGCGGCGTCCATGGGTGGTCGTCTTAGAGCCAGTTCGTTCGACCCAAAGTGCAGTTGCAGTAGCAGCAGCAGCCTAGAGAGAGATGGAGGCAGAGGTTCAGAGAGAGAGAGAGAGTTGGAGGGAGAGCTGGGGAAGGAGGAGATGGTTATAAAGAGCAGGTGCGGAAGGGGTTTGGAAAAGGGTGGAAAACAACGGCAGGCTTCGAGAGACGGGAGCAGAGCAAATCAATTGGCTGAAGTGTACCTACATCTCCACGTCGGCTGCAAAATAATTCAGCCCTCGCCTGCAATGACGGAGACCGCCTCTCGACTTGGCCCGAATTGCGAGAATGCCACTTGAGAGGGACGGCCCGAACGTCGACCGAGAATTTTCGTGCAAGCAAAAAAAAGCGTATTTAATGAAAGATTGTCCCGGTGGTTGAGCGTTTGACTTGAATGCGACAGAAATTTGATGAAAGTAATTTTAAGAATCTAAGCCTATCAGTTTTCGAACGGAGTCCCATGCGATGCTTTTAGACGGGATGACATTTATAGACGGGTGAGGCGAAAAGGGTTTAAAATACATGTCGTGAAAATATGAACAAAATCGAGAGTTACTTACACTTTGAAATGAGGATCTTTCCAGATTTTATATTTCTGAATGAATTGAGATGTTTGACAAGACTTATATAGCTACTTAAGAATTGAGAAGGAAAAGGATTGTATTGCATTACATGCATTGCAATTCATAATGTCGAAAGGGAAAGAATTGTTATTATAACATCAACCGTCCGTCTATTAAGTTTTCAATATAGATGAAGATATTATAATAATTTACGTGACACGTTCAAGAACTAGAATAGAGACTATAGAAATAAGGAGACCATATACATCGTTTTTTGATAATGGAATTATGACTATATATTATAGTATGTATTGTTAGCATTCTCACCACTACAACAGTGGTAATCGCCATTTTCACCATCCATACCATCTCCCTTTTAGAAGTGCGCAGGCAAAATTTTCAGCTTTTTCCTAGTTAGAACAAGGAAAAACCAAAAGTGTATGAAAGATGATTTGTTTCATACCATCATTAATTCACAAGCTTAAAAGTAATGTACTAGGTATATATAAATAAAAGCAATACACAAATCATGTAAAATAACACATTCCTTTCACAATGAATCAATCAAAGCACCGACATCCAACAAATAGATTCTTACAGAAATACCATACGAATGATCTCACTACATCTTCAATTTGAGAATTATAAATACACCTCTTTCAAATCAAACAGGTACAAGACTGTTTATGAACGGCGATCGAAGATTGCAACATTAATGTTTTGCATAAATACAACAACATATCAAGACATTTTTTTTCTTAACATGACGTGATCAGGATATTATCTCAGTACAAAAATGACCATCTTATCATAAAATTTTCTCAGTGCATGCGGTAATTACTCATTGATTAGTGAACCCTTATTGATTTTCCTCGATTCGTAGAGTGTGAATAGTCACGGTCCATCGGTAGCTCTCTCTCCTTTCCCTTTCCCCGTCGACATTTTCTCGTCTAAACCCCAAAAACGGTTCGTCCACGACACTCCGCTGCGGGAGAAATATCGGGAGTGGCAGGCAATTCCGAAGTTTGACGATCGAGCCGGGGGGCAAAACGGAGAAGAATCGGATGCTCTCTCGCTTCGCCCTCGCAAACGGACGTCCCAGATCTGTCCATCAGCGAGGAAGGTCCCCCACCCCCCCCACACCCTCGCCCTCGAAACCTACCCCACCACCCCTCGCGGGTCCCACCACTCCGAGTCTCCGCTGCTACTCCGGTCCAACTCGAATGACTCGAGCTGGTCCCACGCTCGTACAATGCGCGTCGCCGTCACGATCGCACACCTCACCCTTCCCCTTCTCTCTCGGACTGTGCTATTTTTGCTCTGGCATCCAAAAATGGCGGTATCGTCACCGGGGTCCCGGCCGACGCTTATTAATTATGTTTTTTTTTATATGAAATTTCTATATTGAATGAAAAATAATTTTAAGAACGTCGATAGCATGTAATATGACGAAATTACGAGTGAAAAATTATAAATGAATTTTAAATAAAGCGTTAACACATGTTCAGAGAACCTTTTTAGCAAGGTCCATACACATGTGAAAAGAAAACTCATAAAGTGCCGAGTCAACTGGTCCCAAAGCTGGTCCTAAAGTCACTAGATTTAATTACCCCTTTTTCTTCTCTCTCTCTCTTTTTTTTTCTTAATTTGGACGTCTTCATGTTATTATTGCTCGAGGCTTTCGCCCCTATTTCTCCGTGATTTTCATTAACGTGTGATCTCGAACATTCATTTATCAAACTTAATATATTTTCATTTTCGATAGATTATTTATGCACGACATGTGAGAGACGATACATCAAGAATCACGAACTTCCTTGTTTAGTCGTTTAATAAATGCCTACAGCGTAATCGACAATAAAAAGGGGGGCCCGTTTAATTTTTTGGGTGGGTTCAGATGACCTTATTAAAATTTAATAAGCTTTAAAGTCAAAGAACCCATTCCACGTGAAGAAAGGATGGGACGCCGAGTGTTTCTTTTGGTCATCGAGCGTTTTCACCAGCTGTGCTTTTGCCTGTTTGGCTTTGGAACTCTCTAGCAGCTCCACCTCTTTTCCCACGATAAATTCTCATTTAAACAGCCCAAAAAGAAAAGGAAAAAAAAAAGAAATTACTAACTCGTACTAAATATTCAAATTTAAGCTAGATTCGACTTGATTGAAAATTAAATTACATCTCTAGTTTTACATAGCATAATAGTTACTGACTTATTATTAAAATAATAGCATGTTATCGGTCTTGAAGAAATGGACCCTATAATAATTTTTAATTTTATATATATATATATATTGACTCAAAATAGGTTATTAGTCTTACACAAACAATTTCATAAAAATTTCTATTGAAAATCGTAAAGGGGGGGTCACTATTTAAATATCATAAATCAGAGGCGATATTTCCAGGGAGGTGAGGCGCACGCGCGCTCCGCCTCGCTCACGACGCCAACGCCCGGCTTTCGCACGTCGACCAACGATGATGTCCACAATTTCCCAAAACCCACGGTTTTGGCAATCTCACTCTCGCTCCAAGACAAAATAGAAAAAGGGAAATAAAAAAAAAAAGAATAATTAAAAAAATTATGAAAACAAGAAAACAAACTCCCCTTCACGTCACTCCCCCACCCCCTTCACTTTTACTCCCGGATTCCTTTGTCGTTTTCCTCCCCCTTTTCTCTCTCCTCAACTTGTCGCCGGGCCCACCGGCAATCAAACCCATCGACGTACCGGGCCCCACCGGGCCCCACCGGGAGGGCCCCCCCACCCGGTTGATGATGGTCGCGTGGGCTGCCATCATTGGCCTTTCCCTTTCTAGGGTCCTCTTGGCGGAGAGCGCTCTCTCTCTCTTCTTTTCACGCTCTCTTTGCCAAAAATCGTTTTAATTATTTCTGAAGAAAATTCCAAGTTTTCTTCTGAGCGATCGACCGGCCACGGTCCGCGACGGGCTCCGCACGAGATCACGAAAACGGTCGACCAGTCCTCAAGGGCGTGAATTCTTCGTCATATAGCCTGGCCATTGGGAATCTTTTCGCGTCGTGACGGTAGATGTTCAAAATAGAAATCGGCTATAAATAAAATAATTAATATCGCGAAAAATTTTAAATTAATATACATATATATATATATAACAAATTTATCTTAAATTAATTCTTATTAAATTTTGTTGTCAAATTATTAAATTTATGTGACATGTAACATTGTTTGAAGTTTTACTTTTCTTTTGTCGCAATTATACCGATTTGTGATTTTTATGATGTTTATCTAATTTAATGGAAAATAAATAAAATGTAACAATTTGAGATTTTTTATTGTCAAAATATTATAAACTTATTATAGGTGTATGGATTTGGAATTTTTTGTTATCAAAAATGAATTTATGACAAATTTGTCATATACGTCTTAGTTTGAGAATTTTTTTGATTAAAAATTAATTTAAAATAAACTTTTTTGTGATTTATGATTTTTCGTCGCAGTAACAGTAAATACGTACGGATTCTTCTCCCCGTTTACATTGATAGCGCAATTTTATAATTCGGGGGGAACCGGACAAAAAGCCGAGTGCACGAGACGCAAGGGGAGCCTCACAAACCGTACTGTGTTCCTCCCCCCCTGCAGCGCTCTAGCTCTGCGCGCAGGAGACGACCTCGAAGTGCGGGCAGCGTGGCAGCAGGCGGGGCAGGGAGTGGCAGAGCAGGAGCTGCTGACCCCCGCTGCCCGTACACGCGCTGGCGGGATGGCGTCCACGTGTGGCCTGGGAACTCGCGCCTCCCTCCGTAGTCCGTCCCACCCTCGGGCTCGTCGTTTCGCGCCACGTCTCCTGTAATCGGGACAGGCGTCGCTGCCTCCTTCCCTGAGCTGGAAGGCGAAATCTTGCGACGACGCGACGCTCGATGACGCCTGTTCCCCTGCTTCGCGGTCACGGTGGGATCGCTTTCCTTCCCCCACGGATCGACCCTCGTTTTCGGACCTCGCAAAATTACCGTTGTTTGAAGGAATAATGGATAATACCTGAAAACCTCAAATCGGCACATCTATAATAAATTTATCTTAAATTATTTTTTTGATCACAAAAAATCCCAAACTAGTATACTTTTGACAAATTTACCATAAATTAGTACACTTATGATAAATTTGTCTTATGTTAATTTTTGTTAAATTTTATAGTCAAATTATTAAGTTAAATGACACGTGACAGTTGATTGGTATATCAATTTAAGATTTTACATTCCGTTTGTCACAGTTTACAATTTTTGTGATTTTTTTGTGATATTAATTCAATTTAGCGTAGTGTATATTTGTCACAATTTATCAATTTTGGTAAATTTGTCATAAATGTACAAGTTTATGGTTTTTTATGGTCAATCAGGATAAATTTTTCACAGGTATACTAGTTTGAGATTTTTCATGATCAAAAAAATAGTTTTGGATAAATTTGTCACAGCTGGTATAAGAATTTTTCAGGGCATTAACCTAAGAATTAAGACACGAGTGAGCTGCGCATGAACTTTCAATTTGTTTAATCTATTCATTTAGCTTTAGCTCAATATTTAATATAATTCATTAACTTATAATTTATTTGATCTAGTTTCTAAATTAAATGAAGACATTCAAAGTAAATTTCCAATAATCTTCATAAATAATATTAAATATTTTCATATAATTTATGGATTATATTAAATATATACTAAAAATTTATGGACTATGTTATAAATTGAGCTAAAGTTTAAGTATTACATTGAACAAATAAAAAGTATAGACATTATATTGCACATAAAGTGAAAATTATGAGATCATTTGTATCGTTTTCTCTTTATCTGAATAACGTCAGAAAATAAAAACAACATTTGCAATTTTTTTTAGAAACTCAAAAAATTAATAAATAACCCCACGTGTCGATATATGTGTATTTTCCATAAAGGCTTTATCGGACGTTTTATAATGGAACGCGAGGCAGTTGTTCGATAGGAATGCGCCCGGCAACCCGTTCGGTCTTCCCCTAGTTTAGTGACGAAACCACGGCTTAACCGGGGTTAACGTCAAAGGCTGTTGGTCCTTTCAATACACGAGGTTAAATGGTGACAACGAGAGAAATAAAAAGAACAACAACGTCACGAGACTCGCGACGATTGCGACACCAAAGGCCCTAATTAGGTCTTCTATTATATTATATATTATTCGAAACAATGTTGAGGCCTCAGTTGTCACCACGGAACGCGAATCATTTGTAAAATATATTCTTAAAAAATAATTATTTATATCGCTTAAAATAATTAATTGATAAAAATTATTTTAATTATTGATGATAATTTATGTATTAATATTTTTGTAGACAATGAAAAAAGATCCTTTATTTATTTTTACAAACGATATAAGTGTCGCGAAACAAACAAAATCTTAGTGTGATTTAATATTAAGAAATATTCCTATTACTCAATTGACATGACAATCCGCTTATTTAGCTTGAGCTTAATCTTTTTGAAAGTAGCGTGAGTGAAGTATTCTTGTGTCATCTTGAATGAATATCTATATAGATCGTAAGAACGTTTAGCAATTTAGAACACGTTTGTTTTGCGAAAAGTTGATGATTCGGAAAATATTTTATTAAAAATGACAGTTTAGATCGCCTCGTGTATTTAGTTAATGAAAATATTTTTGTTCTCGATAATAATATACATTTAAATATTTTTGCAGATTATGGATTTATTCATTTATTTTTTGTCAAATGCATGTACCGTAAATTTCTTTATGAATCTATTTATGCGAATTCATTTGGTGAGTGCATAGGCCATGCACAAAAATCAACTCGGGACATCACCCGCTACCACAACAATGTCGTACAACCGAGAATTGGTACAATTCGTTTACTTGACCCCCATCTTATGTACGAATCCAACGATAATTGTTTGTACTGATCACGCATGTTTACAAAAATGGTAAGCAATCAGCATATACCAACTTTGGCTTTTCCATCTAAACATGGACGATCCAATGTACCGATGCACGTGGTTTTGGAAGGAAAACTAGGGTTTCAGCCATGATTGATTCCTCCACGGCATCTTCCATTTCTTTTCATCATATGGGGTGGTTAGGTGGAATTTTAGAGCAAATTAAGCTGACTTTCTTGCTAATTCGAAGGGACCCAAAATTAAAATATACACAACATATGTTTTTAAATATATCTTAAACTCGGTCTAGACATCCCTTTCTGCTATTTAGGTGGAGTCAGAACAACCACAGGTTTTAGTTTCAATTTATTGTTTTTTTTTTTTTTTTTAATATCCAGGGTCCGGCCTGGTACACATTACGGGTACTCACGACCACCGACGGCCCAACCGGCCTAATAGAGACCACCAACTATATTTGGAGGGAGGTTAGCACAGGATCTCACCACCATGGCCTCACACTTAAAACGTGTATGGCAACGTGGAGATTCGACCTTTCGACCTCTGTGTAAAGTCTATTCAGCCTCCTCTGCCAACTGGTGGGTTAGTTTCAATTTATTGTTGATGCGTGCAATTTCCAATAATTTAAGTGAAACTTGTATTATTCTTTTGTCTCGGTACATTGTGAGTGTCGCTCACTAATTAATGATTTTCCAAAGAACCACTATCGATTATGTCACGAGTTTGAGTTGGTGACCTTTGCGCCGAGGTTTACTAATTAGAATAGGTCGAGTGACCGGAAGACAAGCGAAGCTTCGTGATTAATGTTGTATTTCTTGACTTAAAGATGCTGATTTCCCGCTAATGACACCGTGCAAATCTCGGGATTGGTAATTTTCTGTCTTTCTGGCCTTTAAAAAAAGGGAGCGAGTCAGTCCAAACCGCTCGATTATCTAAAGGGAAATTGCGGGGTCAAACATGGGAAGTAATAATATCAAAGAATGAGGAAAAAAGTAAGAAGAAAAAGGAAAAGAACTAGCTAGCTAGAGCCTCCTTTTTGGGGGAATTGGGTACATACTTGAAGTATAGGGTTTGGAATTGAAAGTCTTCAAAATGGAAAACGCTAGAAATGTTTCAAAAGAGATGCGAAAGATCTTGTAAATATTTTCCAGAAATTTTTTAAGATTGAAATATCATTGTTCTCGTTTTAAAAGTCTTGGAGATAAAAGCGATAAAATACGTTCTTAATTATACCCAACTATACAACATACTTAGATTTTATCCCTCATTGTAGGGTTTTTCCAATCTTAGAAGGGTATTTGAGTTTATTATCAAAAGGCAGTGTTTATATCAAAATAGTGTTTTAATAGCTTCACCTTTTGAGTTCTCCTCCCATTTGCATAACTTATTTTCTCCCTTGAGATTTTTATTTTCGAAAAAAAGAGAGAGACTAATATATCACCTCAATACCTTTTGTTTACTAGTCCTGAGCTATAGAAACAAACATGCCCCGGCTTTGGAAACCCCTTTCAAAGCAAATGACAATATCGGAAGTGAAAATGCCGAAAATAACAACTTAAAATCTCTTACAAACTATGAAACGATAGAGAAATATTATATGCTTGCACGTGTCTAATTTTTCGTATCGTAACGTAAGCAATGAACTCATTAATCACTAGAATTAAGTTGTCCAATTGAGATTTCGAACGATGAATCACGAGTAAATACATAGAACATTCCATAGTGGGAATCAATTATCAAAAGCACAAGCTATATAAACTCAATGGTCTGTCCATAAACTAATCTCCACTTTGAAAAAAAAAAGGTTGATACCCATTAGAATGTATGACCTCATGTTAAAGTTACATTGTTTGAACTTTGAATAAATCGCATGGACTGAGATTGAAATGATGGATCGCAAGATACTTGCGAATGTGAATCAATTAAATATTTAAGACCACACAAAGGCAATGGGGCATCATAGCAACGTGTACAAACCATAATGGTTTAGAACCAAGCCACGGACCACATTATTATGCGAAAGTACAATAATATCATTCGATACCTACGCTAATCCTACCGGCGCACATGCTGATGTTTAATTATCACTGTCTTCATATTATTATTAATTTAATTTTTCTTTCGAGGGTATTTTAATATTATTTTTATAAAAAATAATTATTTATTGCCATCGAGAGGGAAGCACCCGAAGTGGCTCCACATGTATGTCTCTCGCCGCCCGGCATGCCCTTGATTTCCGAAACCCTTTTTTCGGGGGTCGTCGTGTTTGATTCTCCTTCTTTTCCTTTTCTTCCCTTTAAATTTGTTCCTTTTTTTACTTTAATTCGGTTACCCTTTTTTTTTCCCCTCCACTTTTTAGTATTTTACTCAAATTCCTTTCTTCACTTTGCAGGCTTGTAGCTGGTCGAGGTGGCACCTTCTCAGGCGCCTCGCTTTTGTCTCCTTCCTATTTCGATGGTTCAATAATTTAAGTAGGAAGTGAATCTTTTCTTTTTTTGCCCTTTTGACAAACAAGGCTCCGCAGAAAATTAATAATTTAAGGGATATTTTATTTTGAAAATTAGTGGTTCATATGACTTGAAAATAAATTAAAATTTATTTTATTATCAATAATAATATATATTTAAATATTTTTATGGATGATAAAAGTGATTTTCATTTGTTTATTATATAAGCGATACAAGCGATAATTTTTAGTAAAATATTTTTAAAATTATGCATCTCTTGCGAAGTAAATGGCTCCAAAATATGGGAAAGGAAATTGATTTTGTATTTTGCGCCTCTCATTTGTTTAACAAAGCAAAGAATTAACTATTAGATTTGGCAGCCGGGGTTCAGAAGATCCGCACCGCCGGCATCAGATTCCGCGGGAGGACCACGTGTGGAGCGGAGGCCGTACACGTGTGCGGAGATGGCCGGGGGTGACGTCGTGGAGGAACCTAATGAGTCATAATACTGAACAAAATCTTTTAGGTAAATATTCTTTTCACATATTTTTTCCCCCGAAATATTCTCCCCTTCTCTCTCTCTCTCTCTTTAATTTGATTAGAATACGAATATAAAGTACGAAAAAGAAGACAAGGTCATGCGCGGGCTCCATTCCTTCGAGAAGCAGCAAAAATGTAGTTCTTTTTCAAAAGTTCAGAGCATGATCGAGAAGAGCATATGGGGCGATGCCATGAAGACCAAATCTCGTGGTAAATATGCACCCTCTTGAGCTTATTTAATTAACTTGATTTTTCGTGGCTTGCTTTACTAGCGATTTCTTGATGTGCCCACCAGGGCCACCACCACAAGAATTTGATAGGCATTTCCTATGGAAAAATTCACATAGGTTGTGCCATGCTGCCATAGGGCTTGATGGAGGCATGCTCACTTGATCGCCTAACGTGACCATCTCTCATTTGTTTTATTGATCTAGATCATAATGCTTTGAATTTGACTTCATATCGCATGAAGGGTGAATTAGACTTTGTATTGCGTCTAGGACACCATTTAACAAAAAAATAAAACTTTTCGGGCATATATGATTGAAA
Organism: Eucalyptus cloeziana; assembly: GCA_014182715.1. Classification (NCBI taxonomy): domain Eukaryota; kingdom Viridiplantae; phylum Streptophyta; class Magnoliopsida; order Myrtales; family Myrtaceae; genus Eucalyptus; species Eucalyptus cloeziana. Next base: position 27,389,247 of record CM024637.1, read on the forward strand.
GTGTGCACTGGATCTGGTTCAAGGCCAGTTGTTGATAGAATCGGTTTAGTTTCAGTTTTCACTATTATAGAATCGGCTTAAGATAGATTTGGTTCCTAATTTCTAGGTTGGATACTGTCGGTTTCCAAGTTGAATCGGTTCTGAATTGATTTTGAAACCTTTTTTAGAACTAAAAAATAATTTTGCACCCTTTGAGAATCAAAATTTGGTCTTCATGGTGAAGAAATGATTAAAATATGTTTTAGTCGGGGAGAAGTGCCAAAAAAGTCCTAAACCTTTTGCCTTTGTGCCGATTTAGTCTTAAACCTTTTTATTGGTGTCGATTGATCCTACACCTTTTACGTTGTCTTAATTTAGTCATTTCCGGCCAATTTTAGCCGGATTTTTGGTTGACCGAACGCCCTCTGGCGATGTGGGCATAATCGGCGACGTGGATAATTTTTAATAATATTTTAATATTTTTGAATTTTTGAATTTTTGAATTTTTGAATTTTTGAATTTTTGAATTTTTGAATTTTTGAATTTTTGAATTTTTGAATTTTTGAATTTTTGAATTTTTTTGTCTTCTTCCCCGGCCGATCCACCGAGGTCCGGCAACCGGCCAAAGCCGGAGGTCGGCAAGGGCGAGGCCGACCTCGCCGGCCACCTCACGGGGGAGGGTCGAGCCTTGCCGGCCATGGGCGAGGCTCGCCTCGTTAGATCCGACGAGGGGGAGCCTCACCCATGGTCGGCGAGGCTCGACCTCGCCGGATCCGGCCATGGGCGAGGCTCCCCCTCGCCGGATTTGGCGAGGTTGAGCCTCGCCGACCATGGGCGAGGCTCGCCTTGTCGATCCGGCGAGGGGAGCCTCGCCCATGGCCGGCGAGGCTCGACCTCGCCGGATCCGGGCCATGGGCGAGGCTCGCCCTCGCCGCGAGGTGGCCGGCAAGGTCGGCCTCGCCCTCGCTGGCCTCCGACTCGGCCGATCGCGGGACCTCGGTGACCGGCCGGAAGAAGAAGACAAAAAAAAATAAAAAAAAAAAAAAAAAAAAAAAAATAATAAAATTCAAAAATATTAAAATATTATTAAAAGTTGTCAACGTCGCTTGCGATCATGCCACGTCAGCCGGCCGGCGTCTAGTCAGCAAAATCTGCTAAAATTGATTGGAAATGACTAAATCGGCACAACGTAAAAAAATGTTTAGGTATGAATCGGCACAAAAAAAAAAGGGTTTAGAACTAAATCGGCACAAAGGAAAAAGGTTTAGGACTTTTTTGGCACTTCTCCCGTTTTTGTCGTGAAATGGTGCGTTTTTATATTTCATTATAAGAATCGTTTTTTTTTATACAAAACAAAATGTGGATTGTTTCTCAAGTACGATCGAGAACTAGATCAAAACTACCAGTTCAATTCTTGGTTAAAAAAATTTGAAACCGGAAAGTCGTGGAATCAATTCACGGCTGTGGGGTTTAGATTGAAACCTAAAACCGACCAACCTAAATATCCACCAACCTATGTATGATTGATTTTCCCCACCGCAACAGGAGAGGAAAAATATGTTATTTCATGAGACTTCATCAAAGTCAATGACTTAGGCTGAATATTGAGAAATTTTGAGAGGTAGTTTTGAATTTCTAGGTCAACTGGCTGAAAGTTTTAATGTTGGGCAAAAATTGTCCCAAAACTCTTGAGGGTGTCTTTTTCATAATCCAAATTTCAAAGCAACCATCTGTTTGCTTTATCTCAAAGAATATGGAGAATCCAAAATTTATTTTTCAAAGCTTTTATTGTGTTTCACTGGAATTAAATCAACGACGAAATACCTTCCATCAAAATTGGTTATTCAGTTTTTATTAAGAGGAGAGGATTTTGTAGCAATTTTGAACACAAGTTGTATTAATGTAGCATGAGGAACAAGGATACTTTAACAGAATTTAATCGTCGATGAAATCTAATGATATAAAAAGTTTTGTTAAAATTTAATTGATGACAGAGTGAGATGAGAAAGATACAATGCCGAAATTTAATCGACAAAGAAGATCTAAAAAGTGCAACTAGAAACACATGTTGAAATTTAATCGACGATGAGATATTTGAAATCAAGACCAAAGTACGGGAATTGGAAGATTATTGAAAGGTCCATGAATTGAAAGATAGCAGATTTGTTGTCAATTGATGAGGGGCTTATAAAGAGTACGACATGATCATGGGCCAGTTATGGATTGCTCGTGGATCGACTCAGTGACATTGTTGCTCAGCCATGCGTCGGTTAGCCCTCGTCATGCGTTAGGCCATGAGCTTGGCCCTGTGCTAGCCATGAGCCGACCTTATGCCCGATTAGCTCGGCCTTGCGCCTGGCCAGTCCTGGCCATGCGCTAGCTAATATAGGTCATCAACCTAGCCACATTGGTCAGGCTTGGTTATGTTTAGCCTCGTCCAATCGTGAATTGGTCACAAATCTTAGCCCAAATGGTGTAGTCAATTGTGGATGAACATCAAAAACTCTCACCCAATAATGTTGGCACTTCCATCGGTTTTCTTCTCATGTTTGGAAGATGTCCTTTGGAATTGGTCAATAAATAAAGAGAATGACTCATAAACTTAGGTAGTAAGGAACTTAAGTGGCAAGGAGGAGGATTTGGTCACGATTACATCTGACAACTTAAGTAGCAAGCTATTTGAGTAACAAGAAACATGTGACCAAATCTAACAACCACGATGACCAAATCTTAGGCATTTAATGAGGGCATGATTCAACAACTTAGGTGGCAAAGAACTTAGGCGAAAAGGAACTTAGGTGGCAAGGAGGTGAATAGTAATGATTGCTAGAAGATTTGGCTTGGAGAACAAGATAGGCCAAGTCATGATTAAGGGGTGACTCATGAGCTTAAGTGGACCAATAAAAGGGCGCAAAGGTCATAATTCCTCTTGGGATTTAGGGTGCCACTTCATCAAGCTAGTTGTGCCACTAAAAGATAATTTATTGGGTCACTTGTTAAGGCCATTAAATGAAGAAGAGCCTACAAATAGAGTACCACCCTTGGCTCATCTCTTCCCTTCCTTTCCTCTTGTGTTCCCTCTTTTCTCTCGACCTTAGTTGTCGCTCACCCTCACCACTTCTCCACTCTTGGCTAACTGCCATTACTTCACAGATTGTAAGTAGAATCCTTAACTCTTAGCTAGGACCTTGGGTGTGTGCTCACTTGTGCTTAGTTATGTACATGATGACAAGTTTTTTGTATGGTTTGCTTATATTTTTGCATGCATGAGTTACAATCACACTCTGGGTCATAAATGGGTCTTGCGCGGCATCGGCATTGAAGCGTGTCGGTTTAAGCCGTGAGTGGCTTGTTCGTGTTCTCATTTGGGCATAGTTGTGTAAATATTGATGATTGCTTGTCTGATTTGTTCATGTATTTGCATGTGTAAGTATGATCATGCCCCAAGTCATGGACGAATCTTGCTCAGTTTTATATCGGCATTAAGGGGTGATGGTCCGAGCCTCGTTTGGTCTTGAATCGGCATTAAAGCGTGTCGATTTGAGTCTCACTTGATTTTGGGTTAGTGTCTAGGCGTGTCGATTCAAGCCATGAGTTTCGTGTTGTGCTCGGCATATTAATATAGTTATGATGTTATGAGTCATTACATACACAAACTTGCATGAGCATGCCCTTACGCCTTGTTTGCATTGGCTAAGATAAAAGATAATGAACTGGCTTATGTGATGCATGACATGTGGTCACATAAATGAAAGAAAAAAGTAGTTGATGCGTCCTAGTAGTAGTTTCCAACATGCTAAGGACAAATCATTGAGGGGGATGGTCCAGGAGCACATATCGAAGAGGACAATATCGGTGTGGGACGAGGGATGGTCCAAGAGCCCGTGTCTACCCCAAATGACGCATGATGTTGCCTAATTCATGAGAACGGAATACTTTGGTTGAGTAAGGAAGCCCTGAAAGTATAGGATACCTAACTTGATAGCCGAATGCCTTAGTTGATGCCAGGAAACCCTAGAAGTATGGGATGTTTGGCTTCATGGCTAGATGCCTAACTTGAGGCTGGAAGCCCCTAAAAGTACAGGAAAGACCATTTGATAACGGTTAATGAACTTTTTATGCATGTTGATATGTGTTGTTTGATAAGCTTGTTGGTAAGTTAAGGTAGATTGTGTTTTGACAGATGTATGTTGTTTGGTCTGCTTATTGATAAGTAGAAAAAAGATCATGCATTGATGGTAAGTAGAAATGATTTGCATGCATTTAGTTGAGTCATTGCAATAGTATTGCTATTTATCTGCCATCGATGAGTGATGTTTGCATGCTAGGTTTGATGACAAGACGTCCTCCTATTTGAAAATTACTGATTTTACTAATTGAATCTTTGATTTACCCCATTATTTTTCTTTAGATTTGTAGTTATGGAAGTATCAATCCGTTGAAGCCGAGGCCATACTAGAGGTGATAGGAATCCATTGGCTTATAGCTAATAGAAGATTAATGTAAATAAGAAAGTACCAATAGAAAAAGGTTTGTAAATATATTGATGTTGAATAGAAGTAATATGTTTCGTGCTGTGTTTTCCTGGCTGCTTGATTGTTGTGTTGTTTGGGAGATAGCTTTGGTACATGCTTCCGCATTCTCATAAGAACCAAGATAAAATCGAAAAAACATGGGTCGGCAACGTGCTTGGGACGTCACAACAATAACCCTTATAAGGTCATTATAGAAATTAAGCACAAGTGTCATACAAACCTCAGTCGATTTGCGCAAGCCTTGATGACCCTTGATTCTCTAGATCCCTCTAGATCTGGCTTCATTGAGCTGCGACTATTGACCCTTAGCGACCTTGTTAAGTGGCAGGCGATGAGCAAAGGAGAGAGATGAGCAATGCCAGTTTCAGGGATAAAAGAGAAATACAACATTTTTATTTTGCGTCGCTAGGGATACAACAAATTGATAAGAACAAAATTGGAATAAAAATATTATTAATCATGAGTTGCGACATTCCAAAAAATCCCTAATACCCAATGCTGGTGAGTACTGAGTAGTGGACTTAAGTCAAAGGCCTTCGGAGGACTTTAAAATTGCGATTACTCCAATGGCCTCTCAAAATTATTTACCGAACAGCTTGGCATTAACCAAAATCACTTTAGAGGATCAAAGGATTTCGGGAATGCGTCCCATCAGTTTCAGTGCGGGCCGTAGGGCCCTACCCCACCAGCCCATCTTCAATAAAGGTAATCGAAAATCATGCAAAAAGTTCACATCAAGCGTAAAAAGTAAATAAAATATCAATATCCATCTATATCACCTGGTGTAAGTGGCGAAATAATTGAATTAAAGTCACACCCGTATAAAGAAAGCTACGAGCGCATGCAAAGTGTCCTACCACGACACGATCGTGCATCATCGAAACAGACCCCCCACCCCCGAAATGGCTGACAGTTCATTAGATAGCGACGGTCTGGGATCGCCATTACGATGTGTCCCGATAACATTTTCTTAATCGAAGCAGAAAAGAAAAAGATCCACATCCTCCTGTCGATCGACCGTGGATGTCGTCATCGGCGCGAGACCGGGGACAACACGCCTGAGTTGATGGGGAAGCGTTCGATGCGATCTGGCCCGAGAGACACGTCGCGTTGTTGGGGGAGGAAAACAATCATCCGCCATTTTTACTTTCGCTGAGGAGCCTCCCTGACGGGGGCGTCAAGATGGCCATGATGGGGTCTCAGGCCTCGCCTGTGCCAGATGGATTTCGCTCTTGACTTCCTACTTTTCTTTTCAAGGGGGCTCTTATTTGGCGAAGTGGGAATTGCAATGATTCGCGATCGCTTCTGTCTAGTTCAAGACGTCCGTCCCGTGATGAGAGGAGTGGGGAATTTTGGAGTGAGGTAGGTGTTTTGAGGGATGGAACGAGGTATGGAGAGAGATGAGCGTCGTAAAGTCCACGACGGGTCGTCGTCCCCGGGGAGTGGAGAAGAACGTGATATTTCCTTGGCATATTTGAAGGAAAAAAACGATAGTTACGAACAACGTTCTTCTTGCACCCAATATCAAATGCCGTCTCCACTCTTACGATTTAGATTGTGAGTTTTACGTTTTTAATACTGATTTTGCATTATCACGACTCTACTTATTTATAGAATTTAGATTTGGGGGGCCTCGGAGGAGACGTCGGGCAACAGCGGTGGCATCGACAGGTATTGACGTAGCTCGTTTTAATATTTTTTTCTCTCCTACATAATAATGGTGTGACTAAAACATGGAACGCTAGACTAAAACGACATCGTTTTGGATTTAATTCTTATTTTTTAACCATAAGCTTAATTAAATAAAATTTAAAAAGTATTTTTTTAAAAACAAAAAAGTAGCCACCGGAAAGGGTCGCGCGGGAGTCACTGGAGCCTTGGCTAGGTCAGCGCCCCTCACCAACTGTAGGTGAGGGCCCAACAGGCCTCCATCCACATCTGGGCAAGGGTCGCCACAACTCGGCACTATGGCGATCCTCGCCAACGGTTGTCAACTCTTTTAACCCAAAAGCAAGTCCAACCTTGAATAATTGCCAGGTTACATATTCATTTTTTAGTATTCATATAGGGAATGCGTTGTTGAAAATTGAATTACAACTACATTCTTTACGTTGTTTAGTATTGAAGAAAGCATATGATGTAATGGATATATCATATGACAATGATGAAGCAACATAGCCGATCAAACGCCATTGCTCATATGGTATGGATCTTGTATTGCTTGGCACCCTGTACGTCGTGCTGTTGCTTCCGATCAGCTTATCACATCACGTGTCACTGTCTTGGTAACTTTGTTTTAGTGTTGGGTGTGCACTTCTAACGTTTTCCGTTTAACGCATTTTTCCGGTTGGGGAAAGGATAGGAAGAGAAGGAATGCGATGACCAGCCCATGGCTCGATCCATTCCCCCTATGCAATGGAACAAAATGTGCGACGGCCCAAAACTTATGTACCACGATGGGCCATTACTAGGTTTCCTAATTATTAAATATGATGGGCTTTATATTAGCATTGGGCTTCGGCCCGTATCTCTTGCCGCTGAGCACAGAGCGGTCACTTTAAAGCCCTGAGTCTAGCTAGACGCTCCATAAAATCCTTTCCCCCCCCACTTTTTTTATGCTGAAAAGGAAGTGCATTGCTATTGAAAATACTTCAAATTAGACCCGTCAAAATGGTCATTAACCCATTCTTTTAACCCATATAGATGTTAAATGAGTTATGATAAGTTAGATATATTGAGTAAATAGGTCATAAATGAGTTCAACCACAACATGATTGTTTTTTTTTTAAATAGCACAATATGATTGTTAAATGAGTCATAAATGGATTTATAACTTAATTGGATCCAATTCATTTCTATGACTTTTTCTTTAGTTTCTTTCGCCTTCATTCGATATTGGACTCATTCACTCCACAGTCTCATTTTAGTTTGACTATAAGTTTTTGTAGATTGAGTTAAATATGAAAGTGCTTTAGTAATATGGATCAAGTTGTGAATGTATTGGATGCGAGTTGAGTTAGATATGAGTTAATACATTTATATTGCATGGAAATGAGTTAAAAATTGGTTAAATGGGCTTATTTGGATCAAATCATTTATGACTTCACCTGACCCACTAGTGCGACGGATCTACTTTTTTTTTTTTCAAAACAAGAGATAAAATCCGATCAACACAAGATTTGAAGGAATTGGTGATTCTTGCATTCTCATTCTTCATTTTGGCATTTATGGCGGCCGCGCATGTTTTATTAGTTTTAAGTCAACATCACCTAACAATTGATGGCCTACAGCAAAAATCCACTAATTAGGTGATGATTAACAACGCATAGTGGGGTAAAAATGGATTGATTCACCAGAAGTACTCAATGATTTTTGGAAGCAAGTGAATAAGACTGAGTCGATGGTTGGTCATAGTCCCATGCTCGGAGATCATTCATTTGAAAACCCACATACCTTCCCACAATCTCATCAGTCGCAAGTCCAACAACCCCAACCAAGAGGAAAAAACTGAAAAATTATAAGAGGGGGAAAAAATCGGTCCCTTCTTTTAAAAAAAAATATATATTTGGGTGAAAGAAGACTTCGAAATTCAAGATAGGATCTTTTTCTTCTTCGTTTTCGCATACATTCTTCTGGAAAATGATAAAATTCAAGCTTTCCGTGTTACAGCTGAATACGTATTGTCAATGGAAGGGCCCGTTTGGTGCTGCTACAGGATTTCTAGCAGGAGAAAATTGCAAATCACTGGCATAAATCAAGTTAGCATCTCGCTTATTTTGGGCAATCTTGTTAGTGTTAGCCTTTTTCCAAGATGGTTTATTTGGGTCGTCAGCTCGCTATTTTAGCACATGCACTGGTGAAAGGTCTCCATCCAGCGGAAGAGCCAGAAAGCAGCCAGTCGGGGAAGGACGTCTTTCTCTCAGCTTCATTATTTTGTTGCATTGTCGATGATAAAAACAAAATCTCATTCAATCTAGTACTGCTAGAAAAGAAAGAAAGAGAGAAAAAAATGAATAAGAAAAAATGGGGACTGCCCGAGGCAAATCAAACAAACCATGTCGAATCGAGAGTTATTATATCGTCCGACTGTCGGTGGAGTCAAAATTCCACCGCCAATGAAATAAGTTAGGCAGCTCAAGTTAATTGATTAAGTTGCCATCTAGACATGTTTTATTGTGATCAATGTTCATCAACGTGCACAGTATTTTCCTTCTGCACAACCACTTTGATAAGACATTTTTTTTTTCATTTCTTTTTGTAGGACTAGCGATTTTCTAATGCATTTTTCTGTACTGACCATTTTTTGGAGAAAAATCTCTCTTAATATTGTAGCAAAAATATCCCATTTGCCATTTGCTCTGGAAAAAAAAGTTTAGTATTTTTTCCGAATCGTATTTATACATATGCTTTTTACAGAGACCATGCATGTATAATATATTTTTAGTCCACCATCTTACTTACACGAATAATTAATAAAGATCCACATACATCCTTTAGAGAAGAATTGCTCTTTCATATAAACCGGTTTGTGTCAAACATTCCAAGATTTACGGATGCTTTTAGAGAACACCCCCCCTTCTCTCTGTGATAACAAATTAGAAGCTTTTTAATCTCAAAGACACTCGATCAAACAATTACAGTCGAATTCTTAAATTTTAGTGCTTTTGTATTCGTTTTTTCCTACAGATTTTTATTATTTATTCTTAATGTAAGTTGTAATAATATAAATTGTAAATTTGCATGCACATTGATACCCCAACTCTCTGAAATTATGGGGAGAAAAAAAACCTTTGGCAATTCGAGGGTTTTCTTATAAGGTGTTAAAGATTATTGTTACATTGGGAAAAAGAGGAAATAACGTCTAGATATTTAAATAGGAGTCTCATTACTGTTGTTATATGTAGCATTTTAAGCAACACTGATGTGGCGAACCAATCACTCAATTTTGTTTTAGCCAAAAAGACTAAAACTAAAAGCATTCGAATTCATTTAGAGAAATAGAAAAATGGGTATTGCACAAGTGAAGATAAAGATGAAAAAAAGATAGTCCTTTTAAAAGGAAACGAAATACTCAAATTTATTCTATCGATGGTGGAATCTGGACTGCATCTTTAGCACGCGATATTACAACTCTTTCTAATTTCCCAGAATCGAAACTCTACGCCCCAATTTCTTCCTTTGCCACCATCATATTTTCCAAAACATCGCAAGAGATCGATCTTCAGATGTCCCTCAGGCTCAGCTTTCTAGTCTTGCCTCTTCGTGCCAAGACTCGGGACCTGGCGGGGACATTGCTTGGCTAGAAAGAAAGCTGAGAGAACCCGAAGAAGAGCCCCTTGCAACATTGCAAAATTCATCACTGTTGACGACAGAATCCGACTTTGCTAGGCAGAGAGGGTCCTTTTATCTGCAAAATGCCAGACTATTTCCAAATGCGTGTATAAAAAATTAAATAATCTCTTCTTTAGAAGAAGGAAAAAATTTGCTCACTTGGGAAATCTGACCACAAAAATATATTTCACCACCGCGCCTAATTTGAGGTGGGGGAAAAAAAAATCTTTGGCAGGCCCGAACCCAATGCTTGAATTCATCATGGTGTCAGTCCAGGGTGGTGGCCAGCCTCTCTCTGACTCAAGCCTCTCTCTGTTCATGAATCTGCTGCACATTGTACCCCAGTTGGAGGAGGTGGAACCCATGATTTTCTTCTTATTCATCAAGATATTATACATATATGTTAATGTACATATATTTTTTTATAATTTGAAATCGAATTGAAATGACTCGACTTGGGTTTTTCCTTGATGGTGTTCCAACTTTTTGGATGATCACCCTCCTTCTAATTCGTTAAGAAGCACATGAAAAAGAAAAAGAAAAAGTGAACTCTCTCTCTTTATCTCTATTGTCCTTTTGGGGATGTATTCTGGATCCCCAAGGCAAGAAATTCCTCTGATTGCGAAATGCCATATGCCCAAAAAGATGATGGCGTCTCAAGATCAAATGACATGTCCATGGCTCTGCGTGGTTGTCACAGTACTTTGTCAGCTAATAAAGTCAAAAAACATAAAAGAAAATATAGGGAAATAAAAAAAAAAAAAAATCGCAAAAGAGAAGAAAACGAGAGAGAGAGCCAAAGCATTGCGCTAAAGATCTTGCCTTTATCGCGCGTCAGATTTGACCCCTCATTTCTCCATTGTACCATCAGGACCAGCTCCCTCCAGTGCACTGTCAAAAGAATCCTTCATTTTCCCATAGATGCTGCTGTCAATGGCAATCTTCAGGACGCTCGGGCTGGAGTCCATGTTTGGATTCTAATGAGATCTTCCTCATGTATGCCATACAACACACTGCGTTTTCATGCAACTGAATGCGAAACAAACCAAAACGCGAAGTGATGTAAAATCAGAAAAGTTACGCGATATGAGCACAAACCATACCAAACACTTTCGATATGTTGGGATCGAATCCTAGCAAGTGAGCGAAAGTATTTCGCCGGGCGGCCCCAGGCTAGCGAGTGGAAAGATTGTCATTCGAGATGCAGATAAGAACGCAATGGGTAGATAATGCTGTTGCCCTCCACCCAAACCCTAACCTCATTTCAGCTCACTCAGCCTAACCCATCACTCCAACCAACTTTTATCACCCATATTTTTGTCATCTTCACTCCAATAACATACCAAAACCGACACCGACCCATTAAGCCAAATCATTGTCATAAACAGTATAGAAGAAACAAAAAAAATTAAAATTCCCCTACTACTTGCTTTTGCACACATTAACTTTTCAGTCGAGTGGTTTCATGTACTTCTCACGAAAGGCAGGTGGACCGAGGTGACACTGTTTTGTGCAATTATAAGAAGCGGACACGGCAACATGTGTCCATCGACATGTGCCCATGATATCCATTCACCAGTGTCTGCTCCACCGATGATTCGTCTGAGAAGAAAGGTACCCCATAAAAACACCGCAAGAAAAGGATAGGGAGAGAGAGAGAGCAGCAAAATTTTACGAGTGCTCTTCTTGCCTTTTCGACAGGTGAAATGGTGATCGTCGGTGAGGCGATCACTGTGGGGCTTGTAAGTCCTTGTCCTTTTGCCAGAACTTCCCAAAGTTAGATGGCGATTCTGTTCGATCGAGTCTTTTAGTCATCGATCACTACTGACGCTTTAGCTTTCGGTCCCATGATCAAGAATCTTGTGACATATTCTATATAGGGCTATTTACATGCCACCTTAGTCTACAGATATCTAGAGCATTATAAATGTCATTCGGTGGTTCACTATGCCAAAGTCCAACCGAACCTATTCCCCCCACCTGCCTTTTTTCTTCGTTGAGAATTGAGCATTATTGTTGATTATAGGACTACTTTTTTAGTAAGGTAAATGCCATCACTACCATCTTTGAAATAATTCAAGAAGGTCGTATTATTTTTAAATATATAGATAAAAGTGCCCCTAGCTTTATGACGGCCCCAGAAATTTGACTTTGGAGCAAAAGACCTTTCAGCCGATCTTCCAGTCTATTTACCCAGTCTAATCTCACCCCTTTTCAACACACGATCAAAGGGGGCAGGCATTTGATCCTAGCATGTTCATATATGAAATTGTCATATGTGGTGCGTGGTAGGGTTTCGTGATAGTTATAGGCAAGTAATTCAATTATCACACTTAATTAGTTGAGCAAAAGAAAAAGTAAGAACCGTGGATACTTGTTACATCATCCGTGATGATAGGGATTATTCACTTATAGTAGTATCGGTCGGCGGTTGCTTTATTTGTTGTCTCGTTTAAGCTTAGTCTTATCAACTTGAAATTCTCATCCTATGCAAATGAAGTTACTTATCACTTGGTGCTCTTTATATTTTCTGAAAATGGCACAGCGAGGGCTACCTCTGATAAAAGCTAATTTGCAACATCAAATGGAGTTGACATAGAAATCGAGCCACGATTAAAGATCACCAACCAATAGCAAAGAGAGAACCCATGATGATGAAGATGGTGTACCTTTTCACATAATAATCTTTATTTTAGTCTTCCGTATCAAAGTGTTCTCGTGGGCATGTCTGAGTATATATTTATTTTTATCTTTTACTTACTCCAAAAGTTTACCGCGAATAATTTGTTAACTTTGGGTCCTTGTTGTTTTGTGAAAAATAAACGATTTGAAAAATTTTGCAAATAATCACTTATATTTTTGAAATAATTAGTTAATAAAAATATTATTATTATTATTAACGATAATTTAAGTCTAAACATTTTGTAGATGATGGAAATGCTTTTTGTCCATTTGTGTTTGTAAACGATATAAAGGATTATTCTTAAGAAAATATTTTCTAAATTATTCATTTTTTACAAAGCAATATGCTTTTATAAACGTTGACATGTAAATTCATATTAACATATTTCATAATTTCTTGATACTTGAATTTTTTTTTTAAATGTTTGGCGGAAAAGTAAAAAAAAAATTGCATTTTCACTTCTTAAGAAACGCAAACAAACGGTACCAATATTTTAGACTAACTTGTTTTGAATATTTGGGACATACACAATATTTTTCTCTTTCTTTTCAATAGAGTTTTGAGATGAGATGTGGTGGTTGATGGGGAGGTTCACCGGCGGTTGCCGCGCTAGTGTTAGATGGAGAAACTAACTAATTCAGCAAGGCGATGTTGAGAGTCGGGGGCTGGTGAGGGCTAATGCTATCGATAAGCGGCGGTGATGGTTGGTTTGATTGGTTTGGTTGTAGGAAAATGTTTCCTTTTCCTTTTCTTTTTCCTGGTCGCGTTTGCTAAGTTGGAATTGGTAAGCTATGCAAACACACTTCCGAAAAGAAAAGGAAAAACAGACCCTTTGTTTTCAAAAGGGGTGGTGGCAGCAGTCCATGATCGTTGCTTCCTTCTAATTCCAATAAACGCCAGAAAAATGCGGGAAATTTGACTTTGGAAAGCCATTTTGCCATAGGAATAAGACCAGTAAGAACTGAAATTATTGGGATAATGTAATTTTTTGTGGGAGGACAAAGCATGGTCTAAGTAATCATAAATTTCGTGGCACGATATCGAAATACCTGGCATGATATAAATAACATTTTTGAGTGTCATAAGTCACCACTAGTTCCACTCATCAAGACCATCCCCTTGAATCGTACGATTCCTAATTTTTTATAATAAAAAAATCCCTTAAATTTCCACAAACTTTGAGAACTTCTAGGAGCAACAACTAAAAAAAAGATTTTAAAAAAAAATACCCTCTCCTAAAGACTTTCTTGAAAGGGAAAATAATATAAATGGAATTTGAATTTTAACCAAATATCCAATTTAATCCCTAAACCTTTAATTTACTCAATGTGGTTTTTGAATTTTAATCCAAGGCGTAATATCTTCCCTAAGCTTTCAATTTGTTCAATGTGGCATTTGGATTTTTGGTACATATTCAATAGAATCCTTGCATTATATGAAATTATTAAATGTTGTCATTGAACTTGAATTAAAGAAAATATAATATTGAATATCTTCATATAATTCAATGACTCTATCGAATATGTACTAAAATTCCACGGGCTATATTGAACAAAAATTCATAGACCACATTGTAGATTGAATTAAAATTTGAATATCACATTGTACATTTGGTTATTGAGTATTTATGTCATTATCCCTAAAAACATATTAATTGTCCCTAAGTAGATTCAATAGAAAAAAAGGAAACGCACTCAATCCTGTGTACAACTAAGAAGACATGATATGACCACGCATTGGAACTGCACGAACGAGCATAGAGAGATCAATACAAGGATGCAACATGCAATGTGACCATCAACATCGACCATCATGTCCATGTCCATGTCCCCACGCACGACACGTTGCCATTGCAAATCGCACTCAAGCTATGATGACAAAAGTAGCTGTTCATAGAATAAAAGAATTTATGTAATTTCAATTTTTTTCCCAAAAAAGGAAGAGGGGGGCAAAAGAAGAAGAAAAATAAGAAAATGCCACGCAACTCCGTGGCCCCCATGTACAGAAAAAAGACTCGGGAACACATATTTCGCTCCAAATGGGAGTCCCCTCCAAATTAAAAATAAAAAAAAATAAAAAAATAAAAAAGGAGGGAGAATTTATATTTTCGAACGGGAGGCCGAGGTTGATAGTCTGGAATTTTTATTATTTGCCATAATAATATTTCTCTTTCTTTCATTTTCTTTTTCCGCTCTATTTTGGGGGCGCTCTGACCTTGTCTCGATGGGCCTGGGCCTCCCGCATTGGGCTCGGGTCTCGGGTTCGGGCCTCAGGAAAGGTAAACCTCCACGCTCGAATTCCTCGCCGCGAAGCAGACTGGGCAAGCCTGGACCACCGTGTCGCACGCCGTGCACACGCACAAGTGCCGGCACGGCAGCAGCACCACCGACGCCGCCCGGCTCCCGCACGCCTTGCAGCTCGGCCCCGACGCCACCACCCGGTCGGGGTCGACGTAAGCCGACTCCGCGTCCTCCGCCACCTGGCCCTCCGCGGCGGACCCCAGCCCGCCCCCGTCGTCGGCCGCCACCGCCGCCGCCCCGGCCCTCCGGTCCTGCCCGCTCATTACGAGCTGCTGCAGCTGGGCCTGCATCGATGCCGCGGCGGACTCCTGGGCCCGGGCCTTGGCCTGCCAGACCTGGGCCTCCACGCTGAGCTGGGCCGCGCGTGCCTCGAGCTCGGCGTACCGGCGCGTGGCCTTCTCCATCTCGGCGTCCTTCTCGCGCAGCTTCCGCGCCACCGACTCCTCCGCAATGCCCAGCAGCGCAAGGTAGTGCCTCTGCCTCTTCTCCGCTAATGTGCGCCGCAACTGCTCTCCCTGCCAAAACGACGAATATGGCACCCTAAGAAAAGAGCTCGCTTTGAAAAGTCGATGGAGGAGGAAAAAAGGAAAACCGAAACGCTAATTTCCTATTCCTCACATTCGGAAAAAAAAAAATGGTGGGCAAAAAAGGAAGGAAAAAAAGAGAAAAATAAAATGGTTACCTGGACATGGAGGAATTGGTCTATTTCATCCCTCTGTTGTTTGAATTGAGCGGCAAAATCTTCAGACAACAGGGACAAGCTCGCGGATGAATTCGAAACGAGATGATTTTGGTGTTGTTGCTGCTGCTGCTGCTGCTGCTGCTGCTGTTGATGATGATGATGATTATGATGATGGTGTTCGCCGAACGATAAATGGAGACCAGTGGAGACGAGGTTGGATTGGTTGTGGTGGTGGTGGTGGTTATTGTTGTTGCCATGGTTGTGGAGCTGAGTGAGTTCGATGAGCTGCGGAGGCTGAGGCTGCAACGAATACAGATGGCTGTTGGCGTTCATGGGCGCGAAATTACTGGACGCCACTTCCGATCTTCCCCTCTTCCTCTGGTTAGCGCTCGTCGCTGCAACAACGTTTCGCCCACAAAAATTACGATGAGAATCTCCGTAAAGCAAGAACCGATATTTGTTCAGGACGACCCGGAAAGTCACCTCCTTTCTGGGATGAGCTTTGCGGGGAACTCACCTCCGGCGGCGAATAACATGTGGGATTGGTCTAGGAATCCTCCGCCTGGCTGAGGCTGCAAGGAGCAATCGTTCACCTCCGGCGCGTTCCTGTTCATCGTCACAAAAAAAACAGAGGAGAGGAACTGTGGATGGTCAGAACAATAGATGAAGAAGATGAGACGAGATTCCAGAGAGAGAGAGAGAGAGAAACAGAGAGAGAGAGAGAGAGAGGGGAGGGATTGGTGAGGAAGAAGTAATAGGGAGATGGGGTGGATGACGAACCTGTTGAGGAGGAGGATATTAGAAGGGTATTGAGCTTGAACGGCCATGGTAGAGTCTCTCAGAGGGGAAATAGATGGGTCTTTTTGGGGAGGGGGGGCAGCGAGATTGAGGAGTGGGCTTGATTTGATTTGGTGGGTGGCGTTTGTAATTTGTATGAGAGGCAGAGAGAGAGAGAGAGAGAGAGAGAGGGCCAATAAGGAGAGGCAAAAGATGAGGGGGGTGCGGCAAACAATGTGAAGCAATAAAGGCTAAGGCATAAGAAGCATGAATAGGAGGAGGAGGAGGAGGAGGAAGAGGAGGAAGGATGCAGATGGGAGGAGAAAGAAAAGATGCCCCCCCTAATCCTATGCGTGCCGGGAGGCGGACTCTTCAATGAAATATTTTTTTAGCTCCGAGGGAGACGAAAAGATGAACATAAATCACCACCCAATTCACGCTCTCACGTATGCCCGTACAGAAAGCTCGAGAGAGAGAGAGAGAGAGAGAGAGAGATTGTTCTCTCTTCCGGTTTTATGCTTCGATGTCAAAAGGAAAACACCCCCTCCTCAATAACTTTGATTTCACCTACTTTCATTTCTTTTCCCTTTCTTTTTTCCACCACCCCCTTGCCTTGTTTGCTATGACTTGCTGTCTCTCGCCACAAGAGAGAGAGAGAGAGAGAGAGGCAGGCGCGCTACATGTGTTCTGACGTCTCGATGTACATCTATCTGTTCTTGGGCTGCTGACCTGTGCCCGAGCCTCTTCTTGAGGAGGGGAGTCTCGCCAATTTACAGCAACCGAATCTTTTGTGCTGATTCGCCAAATTCTCGGGTTTCACTTTCACCCTCTCCCCTGCATCGTTTCCCTCCTCTGTCTCTCTCTCTCCCTTCCTTCTTTCTCTCTCTCTTGGAATGGAGGAAGGAAGGGGCAGGTAAAGAAGTCTGAACAGTTTAAAAAAAACAAGAAAATGACAATGTGGAATGGGAAAATATCGAGTTTTTAATGAGAACGAATGGGGGTATAATGAGATAGTAGAAAAAAGGTGGGGAGGTGCTGTTGAGGTTTGCACAGTGAGGGGGGCGGGGGGGTGGTGGGGTTTTTGCTTTTGCCGCTCCCGCTGCCGCTGTTTTTTTTTTTCCTTGTTTTGGAACATTTGACATTCTTGCTCCCCACTTGTCTTTTTTATTTTCTCCTCCCTAATCCCGCGTCATCCTAAAACCCTTTTTTTTTTAATTTTCTCTTCACGACTACGTAAATTCATAATTCTCGACTTGTAGATTACTCCCGCATGGGTCGATAAATTGGAGCCGTGATTTGGGGGCGGGTACCCAATATTGTGTTCGAGTTGAATGTCCCGTGTCGAATGATTGTAGATTGAAGGGAGTTAACATGGGAAGTTTCGAAAAATTTTAGGCTTAAAGTACTGCGATTTTGTGGTTTTTGAAACTATACTAGAGTTATAGAAGATTGTAGGGGTTCTGGAACTCTTTTTAAATAGGAGCATGGAAGCAAAATGCTTGTTTGAAATCGAGAGGGATAGAAAAATAACTATCGAGAGGGAAAATGTGATGAATAATGATACTCGTTAGGTCATTATATATGCACACTACCATTCCTACACATATGTTCTTATAAATAATACATACATGGAAGAATCTCACATTTTTTCTATATGATTTTATGTTGGTATGACTTTTCGCTTAATTTGTGAAAGATGGAAAAGAAAGGACGTTTTTTTTCTCTTTTTTACGAATTTGGCTAATTAGGGTTAATGTGAACCATTGGCACATTGCTAAAAAGATATGGGAAATGAGTTGGAGCCCTATTAGGTTTCGGCTCTCAGGACTATATGCCCTACCTTATAAGGTTATGCCACGAAAAAGAATTCAAGCTAATATTGTAGCTTTGTCTTGGAGCTTTTAGACAAATGAAATTCCTCAGAGATGTAGTCATGAATAATGGAAACTTGTGGTAATTTCGGAAATTTTCCGAGATTTTTACAATTATTTAAGGAAAAAAAGAATCCATGTTAGCTGGCTGGTTTCTGCTTTTCCTTTTTCTATCCTCCCTATATTTGATAATGCTTTGGTGTGTTTGAATTTTACTTGGTTTTGAAGATTCGAACTTCTCTCCCCCAACAGCTATGCTTCCTCTCAATTCCTTCCTTATCTTAGAAAATGGAGAAGGTGTGTGCCTGCGTGTCTGTGTTGTATCAATCCTTCTGACCTAATTTCATGGGTTGTTAGTTGAGTCCTCTCTTTTCCATCTTCCCAAAGTTAAATGTCTGATCAAGATTTCTCCTATGACCTTGTCAGATGACTGAAACCTAACAATAACCTTAGCCTCCTTTCAAAAGCCCCTAATTTAGGGTTTCAGACTTTTGAACAAAGCAAAGCACGAGAAAAAGCAAACGGTGCATTCCCTAATTTCTCATTTATTATCCGCAAACCAAACCGATCTTGACTAGGTGGGATTGGGAGTTCTTTAATCCCCAGCCATTGGTAATATAAGTGGGTGGCAATCAAGGTTTTTGCCAGGTAATAACTGATGAGAGAAGTTGTGGGGGGCTCCTCCTTTTTGTTGCTTTTATTGAGGTGGACCTCCATTGAAGCAAAATACAGGGAGGGGGGATTGACATTATCAATAAGGTTATCCACCCTAGAAAATTGCAGAACAATATTTGGTCTAGCGTTCTGTATTTTGCATTGGTGCACATCGAGAAGGCACCTGTCTCTACCCCCAAGTTGCGTACATTGACATTTTCTGGAAAAAGGCTGTGAATAGCATCAGGGAATATTATTTTGTTTTTTTGTCACTTGATTCCATTAGAAGGAAATATATTCTCAACAATGGAAATGCTTGCTGGAGCCCCTTGATTTAGGGTAACGTGAAAAATAGTAATATAAAAAATATCGGTGAACATCTACATTCGAGAAATATTAGTTGTCTACTTAGACCTAGGTATCATTATTTGAAAAGTCAAATTGACCGTCAATGATAGAATGAAGAAAACTTTGAGAGGTGAAAATATGTATGAACTATCAAGAATTTGAGAAAGGTGGCTGCTGAGTTCGTCGAGATGTTGCCCATTTTAGGATGAGCATTCCATCACAAGATACATATTGTTTTTTTTCCTTTTCTTATCTTCCCATTAACTGGAAAGTAAATCATTCGATAGAAGTTATAAATCATAACACAACATATGCTAACTAGAGAGTAGCGCTTATTTTTCTGTGAAGGACGATTTCTAAGTATATTAGAAGGGTTTCCTTGATTAGAATTTGACAATACTTGTTAAGCATTGGAAATTGTAATAGTTTATGCTTTCTATAGACTCAAGAATAAGTTATGTATATCAATTTCACATATCAAAAGATATTGAAATATGGAAAGGTTTCTTTTATGCAATATACTTCAAAGGACCTTAACTAATAAGGAAATGCACGAGATGCTCGTCCATCAATATGTAAACTTTATCTATCTTTCCCCTCCTCTAATTTTACAAAAAGAAGAAGAATGACCAGTGATTTTAAACGATAAATCAGTCGAAAAGAAGAAAGAAGATAATCTAGAGACATATTGCGTCAATGGGTGCATTTTGGTCACCAAAAGAATCACCATGAAGTTGCCTAGAAAGCTCTGAAAAGGAGCGTAGCCCGAACCCGAAGGGTGTTGCAAACAAAATTTAAAGGAAAGAGAGTGAGTCTCACAAGAAAAGTTAAGTTGGTATTGGTGATTGATTTCCCCGAAACCAAGAAGCGACTTTTCTTTTGTTTTCTTTTAATTTCCCTTTTAAACTTTGGAATAAGTGAATGTGACAGAGAAAGGAGAAGCACCCAAAATAGGGGAAGAAAAGAAGAAAATGTGAAAGAGAGTGCTTGGAATGGCATCATGCAATTTGTCTTTTTTTAAGGACCCACCAATACAAAAAAAAAAAAAAAAAAAGAAGAAGAAAGAAAGAGGGGGTCGGCTTGCTCTTCTCCCCAAAAAAATCAAACCATCTCTTAACCTGTATCCTTCAACAATATTCTTTAGTATAAGAGATAAATAAAAGTCCTGCACGGCTTTTCGTTTCTCCAACTCACAAGCCCTTGTTTTCTTCTCCAAGTCATGACACATGCTTTCCTTTTCCCTTTCCCTCTTTCTTCCTAATTTCGTCTCATCAATAATTTTCTCCAGTTCTAGGCAATTGCTTTCACACCATGCCCGTGCCCATATGATGCTTTTCAAGCGGCAATCACCTCGTTTTGCTTTGTTCGTACTTGGTTTGGCTAATTGCATGCGCGAGATAGATGCCTAGAACGCCCACATAATTGAAAACTTCATTTTCACATATCTCATTCATTCAATGAGCATTCAAGAGAAAGAGAGAGAGAGAGAGAGAGAGAGAGAGAGAGAGAGAGAGAGAGAGAGAGAGAGAGAGAGAGGGAGGGAAGGAGGGAGAAGCATTCAAGATGAGGGTTTTCGAGGTCCAAAGGCCGACCTATAAAGGAGTTGAACGTTGATTAATGCGATGGAGCTTTGCCAATGGATCTCTCTCTTAAGATCTGTATTATCTCCTTTAATTTTTTTTTATTAAAGTGATAAAGTAGAACACGTTGGTTGACCTTGCACTATTGCGTCTTTGGCTAATATCATGAGAATAAATCACTAACGGGATTTCGAGGGCGCAATTATTGTTGAGAGTGCAAAAAGGGTTTTGATTAAACAAAGCAAGGCACATATAAACTTAACCTCAAAGGCATTGGCCGAATCAGTAAAACTGCTAAAAGCGTGTGTTCCATCAAGAAGCGTGAAGTCTTAGGTTTAACTAATGCAACCTCCCAATATAAAAGTGTCTACAATCCAGCAATTTTCAGTGAATCCTTCAATCTCGGTGGGTGTAGCACGTTCTTGATTACATAAAGGGTCGAGATAGGACGACTTCATTGGTGGTGTTACTTGAGCTAACACGCAAAGAAAGACATAAAATGAATTCCACGTGCTTATGTATGTGCATAGGGTGAGTTTGAAACAAGATTGACTCTCTATCTTCTAATCACTTATTTACGCGATGATTTTCTACATACCATTTGACTGGAATTTTTTTTTCTCTTTTTGTGACTTTAAACACTTTAATTACGGCACGATATAGAAATCCTTCCCCAGAATTAATTTTTGACCTAGCAGAACATTATTTCCCGTTCATGATTTTCTCGTTGTGCCACAAAAGTCTTCTAAATTTCCATTTCCCCGTAGAAAAAGAACATGGATTTTCACATCCTGATGAAGCGGACACGAAGAAATATCACATCTTAAAACGACAATGAAATTGTCTGTAATTGCATGTGTATGGATTCAACGGGTTCAAGCAACGTCTTCTGGAATTCATGCATAATAGTCAAGTCAAAACCAGCGTTACAGACGCGTTTGAAATTAATCTTCAGTTAACAAAAAAAATCATAATGTAATAATTTGCAATATGATTCTTTTAACCCCTATACAAGTTCCTCTGAATAATCTAGCTGTCCCCTCGGGGGGCTTAGGGCACAAAACATAATCACGAATTTTCTGAATGATTTAGAACATTTATATATGTGTTTGGAGATCGTAAATTTCAGAAATTATTTGTCGGCCCACATGGTATGTTCTCTTCGATAAAGATGCCTTTTGCAAATTTAATTAACGAATTTCTCGGTGTAATTAATCTTTTTTTTTTAATACTATGGATTGGGTCAAAGCATCATTGGAGTGGCAGCAATTCTGAGCTTTCTCGATTATAATAACCCCATTTCGATTTTGGGAAATGTTGACCGGAGTGTTTCCCTTGATGACCTCGTTGTAGTAATTTGCACGAGTTGAGAAAAATCGCTTTGCTCTTATCAAGGGCCTTTTTTTTTTCTAAATCATACTTATCACGGCATTCTTTGAATCATCATCAAGGCAGTTAACTACCACCACCTTATTTCCAATCTTTGTCCATTAAGAATATCTCGATTTGCTTAATTCCGGGCGGACTTATAAATGCGACTATGTGCATGTATGAAATTGACATTTAAAGTAACAAGAAAAAAGTGCCTTAGTAGAAATATTTAGTGGGAAAAATAGTGTTGATACAAATGTACGATACAGAGGAATCATGTAAATATATGTGAAAAGAGAAAGATATCCTAGGGATTTAATTATTTTTTAAAAGATTGTTGAAGGACAAAAAAGATTTAAATTTGTTAATTAATATCGAAATGGGTAAGAGATATTAAAAGGAGTTATTAGCATTTTCCATGGATAAACCATATGTCTAATAAATAATCCGGAAAAACGAAAAAATAAAAAGAAAAAAAAGAGAGAAGATCCCTTAGAAGTAGGAGATCCTCTCTATTTTGTGTAACAATATATTCACACCATTCTCAACTTCTCATGACATAGATATTTTTGTGTGGCATAATTAACCTTATTCTGAGACTCTGATTACAAAATCGATGCACTAAAGACAATGCACTAAAGAATATCACTAAATATAGGTTTTTGATAGACTTTATACGCATATCTCTCGACAGAGATGGTAAGTTCAGACAACTGGTTTGACCGCTCCCGATAACTCATGGGTATCAATCATGCCATCTTTTACTATGATTAGATTGCCATATTTATGCTGGCTTAGTATTCTAATCGAATATGCAGTTCGGATTCCATTCCCACGACGCCATCTGAGCACACAACTAAACATAAATTACTAAGGCCAGCCAGCATAGTCAACTACAAGCAACGGCGTCGGATGTCATCCCTCCCCAAGTCACTTTCGAAGATCGATTTGTTTGATGGAAAGCCTCTTGATTTTAAAAAGAAATAAGAAAAAGGTTAATTAAACAACCCAAGTTATGTCATTGCAAACGAGGACATCATCCAAAGTACTGTCTCAAACCCTTTGGACACCGGATGAATCTGGAGACCAAGGAAGATGCCATGACATGAGATGTAGCCTGAGATTTCTGCACGCCACTCCAAAAAAAAGAAAAATGCTAATTTCCCCCTTAATCTGTGCTTAAGCCCTTGCTTAATTACTAATTAAGGGCACCTGTCACCTTTAGGTGATCTAAGATTTGATGTGTTCAGTCATCATGGAGTGCAATTGCATTATGAGCTGTGTGAAACTTGGGGCCAAAAAAGGGAAAAGATAATCTCATGAGTCCCAAGTCGAGGAATTCAACATACGAATCATGTTGAGAACCCTCTTTTTTTCCTCCGAGAAAGTTTTCGAATATAGCACAATTCGGAGGGATATGAAATGGATGTAACTTGTGCGGTTCCAATTTACTCACGCAAGCATCCTATGTAGGTACAAACGAGCAATCTCGATTTATTTGCTACATAGGATATAATTTGTTTGGACCATTGAGGGAACGGATAACGATTAGCGTGAAGTGGTACAATTCTGATAATGAAATTCGTAAGTTTCGGGGGATTAATACTCAATGTATATTGTGAGTTCATGATTTTGATATGCAAGGACCTATTAGAAACATATGGATTTCGGATCCGCATATTCCATGTTGCATCATTTGGTCTGAAGATTAATGAATTTTATGCCTACGGAGTTAGCCGAGTGGATACAACAACCGGGAATTTCTATATATTAAGAAACGTGAGATTTTAAATGAAATTCATAATAGGTGCAGGCTTCTTGAAATTAAAACGCAAAGAAGCGATTTTGTGGAAATCCTGGGCTATGGCATTGATTGCTCACTTACATTAGAGTAGACTACACAAGTAAATCTTATATGGTGACTGTTCTTTATATTGTAACGCAATAACACATAAAGATGCCTCGTGGGAATATTGCCATTTTTAAAAGCAATAGATCTAATTCAAGAGATGTATTAGATAATTAGCCGAAGTGTCATTTCTGAACATTAGAATTTTTTTTGGCACAGTTGGAGACTGCAATATTCCTTTTCTTTTTTGATAGTCTAATCTGAACATTAGAAGCACACCCTTTGCGAATAAGACTTGTAATTAAAGGTGGGCCGTCTGAACATCCGATTCAAATTGAAGAATATATAATGTGAGCTGCCAACTACTTAGATGCAATGTTCATACATCAAGTCACTCAAGCATTTGCTTTTAATGAGATTAACCTTTGACTTGTAGATGGGAGTCATCATTTTCAAGAACCATCATGAAATCAGGCGCATTTCCTAGGGTTGAAGGCACGAATTAGCTTCTCTCTCTCTCTCTCTCTTATATATATATTGATAAGGAATTGATATTCCTTTAGTCCTAATCAAACCATTTCCCACAACCACTTCACATTTTCCTACATATGATTTCTCTCTTTATTAATTGATGTTTCCCTTTTCTCATCCCACAAACTCTTTCCAACACCTTTTGATTTTTTTCCTTTTTTGGACTTCGTTTCTATTTACGATGCCACCACCCTCAATTCCACAGCTTCCCCACCTCTCCAACAGTCTCTCCACTATCTATGCCTTTTGTTCCACACACATTAAGCAATTGTAACCAAATCCCAATACCTCATACCCCAAAAAAAACTATATATATAAATAAATAATTAAATAGTTCAGTGCATATAGGTGATGTTTAGGCGCCCCAAAAATATTTAGGAGAGATTCCCTGTGTTAGATTCTTTAATAAGACAGCTTAGGAGACAAGATCCTTTATTGGCTAGCACCAAAAGATGATGGGAGTTGAGGGATCTGCAAGACAGTGTTTGAATAATTGTGCAAGATGGACAGCATTAGGCACAGGCTTTTGTTTAAATGTCTCGCATACCTTTTGGTAGAGAGAATGGGTGAGATGATCAATGTTATGTCCTTTGGAAAAGGGCAAATACGAAAAAAGAAAAAAAAAGAAAAAGAACAAAGTCTTAAGTATTGACCGAAAGTAAATGAAGAAACTAGAAGGACTATAATATATTCAAATATCTTCCATTCTTAATCTTTCTTGTGCAAAAGAGCCTTCTTATAACTTTTGTGCTTTCGAGGATATAAAGAGTATGACACACGAATTTGATTAATAGCTCATATGGTGCACAAGTTATTCTATTTAAGTAAAGGCGCAGCCATAATTGGCTGGTGGGGGTAGATATATCTAATGGATACAATTAATGGTGGAGGTTTCTTTTATTTTCCCAAACAGATCCTATACATATTGGGGAATTGTTGAAATAGCAATATGCGTCTTAAATAACTTTTTTTTCGATATAGCAATCTCTAATCCTAGATACATTGATGAATAATAGAAATATATTATTCATGCTCTTAAGGTTAATTTTGATGGAATATGTAAATGTGGCGATTCAAATTAAAATTTAAGCGAGAGAGGTTAATAATTTGATCAAGGTACGGTGGATTCTAGCTATGGAAAACCAATTTTGGTGTTGGTTCCAATGCTTGTAGAGTGTGCCGGGATTATGATTGGTTTCTTTTAGGCTAAAGAGTACATTTCCATGGATGGATCTTGACCAAATATAGTGGTTGAGTTGATGGGAACGAAACCTAGAAAAACTAAGCTAAGACATAGGGCAACGAGCTCCAGTGCTGTCCTAAATCTGATTACTAAATTTCACTTTTAAAGTATACATATTAGTTCTCCAACCGGAAAAAAAAGGGTAATTGCGTGGACGTTAATTTCATCCTTTTGCTGTCTAAATAAGTCAAATGCCACAATAGGAATAAAAAGGTTACAAATAGTTTCTCTTTCCATTTGATAACCAAATCGCTATTCTCAGAATTCAGCTTTTGTTAGCAAACTCATGCGAATACACATTGCAAAAAATAAAAATCAACAATTTGGATTTCAAAAGGAAGAAAGAAAGAGAAGTAAAAAATCAAGAAGCTATCACGAGAGAGAGAGAGGACATGCATGTAGAGATTGCTTGAATACTTATTGAGATGTCAGAAGAAGATGGGTTTGTGGTGGTGTTGATAATTTATGAGAGCATTGTGACTTGTGAGTGAGTTGAGAGAGGAGTACTTTGGCATCTGTGTAGTATGTGCCTGTCTCCGTGTCTGTGTCTGTGTCTGTGTGTGGGTCACAATAATGCCAGTCACAAGAAGCAGCAGAAAGGGGAAGAAACTTAATTTAATACAAAGAAAGAGAAGAAGGTACAGTTCATAAGGTGCTAAGGAAGCAACATCAGAGTGTGTGTATCGTCTGTGGGTCTCCAATGTATAATTTCTGCTGCCAAAAGATCAAAGCTACCACTGCAGGAACTCACCTCCTCATTCATTGTGGGCACGCCTTTGGAGCCTTTCTTGGGTCCATTCCAAGTCCTCGCTCCACTCTTCGGGTTGATTCTTCTTGTTCTTTTCTCTCTCTCTATTTACTTTTTTTTTTCTTGTTGAAATCTTTTGAAAGTTTAATGCCAATGACAAGAAATCATTTAGTTTATTCTGTTACAGTGTTAATAGGGCATAAATACAAGAGATTAGTTGAGTCACTAAAGTAATTGGAGTTGTCTGCTTTTTAGAAACATGGGATCAGAAGCACCAGGGCAGAGACCAAGAGTAATTAAGGGAGTATTGGATTTGGATGGTCTCTGTCTTTCATTTGGTTTAACTTTAGGTAGTAATCGAAATTGGACATACCTCCGGACCTTGATACATGAAAAGGGTGTTAATCAAGCATCATTAATTAGATTGGCATCTATCTCTAGATAGTTTCTTTTTCAACAAGGTCTATATCTTTATCCATGTGTTGATATAGTTGCTAAAATTGAGCTCATCATGGACCTTTGCCATTTGAACTTATAGCATCTAGTTTGATGTCTTTCAACAAGTGAAGCTATTTTCTCGATTGCCAGATGAAATTATCTGTACGGGGTGTAACTATCCACCTAACTTTGCTGGAGGCATGTTCCGAAACTCCAATCATGATCTTGTAACTCAAAAATAGGATACTTAAACCTAAAGAGACTAGCCACATCTTAATTTTGTGCTTGAAAAGATTTTATCATTTTACTGTGATTTGCATAGCATATAATAAGCCTAACATGAACATAAGTTACTTGTGATGTGAAATCAATTTTTGCAAGCTCCATCTATCTTACGCATATATTTAGGGGGAAGTTACATAAGACTCTCATGAATGGGGTTAGTATACATTTGCCCACAAGCTTTCAACTGATACACATTACCTTCCATGAACATTCATTATGCTATAATCGTTAATCTCCCGTTGTATTTTTCATTATTATGTGCAATACACATGACTTGTATGGGGTGAATGTGTATTTCATCTTGTTCTTTTATAGAAATGAAAAAAAATTGAGAAAAATAAATTCACTTAAATATTCATAACAAATAAATGTCAATAATTACATTAAAAAATTGCTTAAAAATTGACGCAAATAGTAATAGAACTAAAACGGTATATTAAGAAAAAGAAACACAATTAAGTAAAAAGAACAAATGCCTTAATAGCAAAATGGTCAAATGACAAATTTTTATTGATATTTATTTTTTTAGTTAATTTATTTTTCTCTATTTTCTCTATGATTTCATTTTAAACAGAAATCATAAGTAAAAGATAGATTTCCATAAAAAAAATGAGGTGAAAAATGTACATTTACCCATTGAAGTCAATTACATTGCACATGTTAATAGAAAATATAATGGAGGCTTAACTGCTCTCATTGGGCAGTGTGTATCAGTTGAAAGTTGGAAATTTGTGCTGCCTCCATAGTCCGGGAGGATTTTGTGTAAATTTCCCCATGTTTAGTTAATCTAGAGAGTGCTACACAGGGCTTCAACCAATCAATTATTTTTGTTTAATTTGAAGCAACCGCCCTATTATTCATCATATATCTACTTGTAGTTACGACTGAAATCAGATTTGCAAAGTAGGACTCATTAGAGAACACCTAGGGGAAGTTAGATACATTCTTTCCTCCTCCCAATAAAAAAGAATCCAATTCAACATGTTATGGTGCACATCATCGGGCATAACCCTAGCCAGCGATCTCCCAAAACCCATCACCTCTCTCCTTTTTGCTAACTCAGAGAGAGAAAAGAAAAGGACAAGAAACTATTCCTCTGCAGAATATGGGTTAGCATAGCATCTGAGCTTAAGAACAAAACGCAATAAATACACCCATAAGTGGTCCCCTAATCACAGGTGATTTACAACGCAAAGCGATCCGAATAATGACTGTTGGGTGCTGTGTGCACCTCTCGACATCAGCATAACTGTATTATCAAACTGTACACGCCATAAATTTCCACATGCACAAAAAGCTAACAAAATACTAGCATTTTCTTCCTTTTTTTTTTTTTCCCCTTTTTCATCTGTTTTTTTTTTTTGGGGTGGGGGGGGGAGGAGAATCTGACAAAGAACCCTAATCAAGGGGTTCGATTTGGGGCCATCCATGAGGAATAATGACTCCTCCTGTCACGCAAAATGATTTTCATTTGGCCCATTCGAGCCACGATTCGAGGGATCTTTTGTCTGCTTATGGAAAAATATATATAGTACAAGGGCACGGCAGACCACATTTTATTGCCCGATTAGGTCTACGGTCTTATCTTTTGTTTTCCATTTTGTTTGGCTGAGATTAAGGGTTAAAGGTTGGCTCTTGAGTCTTGAGTATCTGTTCTGATGCAAAGTAATGGAAATCAGTATCAACCCAGGACATGTAGAGGATAGACGTTTGGTTCGTCTTAACTTTAAGGCGAAACAGAAAGTCATTTTGACTTTGCTAATAAATACCACGGAAAAAGATAAAAAAATGAGTAGTTAAACACGAATTTTTGTATATGATTACAAGAACTTGATACGTTTCTGGATATTTAAGGTGTTGAATATTAAATGAAAGTCTTTTTTCAATCCTTAAAATTCGAAAGCAAAACAACACCACACAACAACGACCATAATCAACCACCCCCTTTCTTTTTCCAAAAGAGTATCTAAAAACAAGGAGCCCTCTTGCTGGACCTAATGAGATTTCCTTCCCATAGGACTAACGCTCAAACCCTAATATTTGGTATAAGGTAGGTGCGCAAAGTAGATAATTCAAGCATAAATTTGGAAACAAAGATATAATATAGTTTACAAAACATAACGCGGTTCATTTTCCATCTTACTTTTTTAAGGTGCCAGTAATTACGCCCATGAAATACTTCACGTTATCCTATTAATGCAGTTCCTATGGTTTAAGTTAAAGCACGTAAACACTAGAAATTGCATGAATAGAAATGATGTGAATTGAAATGATGGCGTGGAATTGACCACAAAATTGCATTTTTGCTTTGCAATCATTCACACAAATTCTATTGGAGATGTGTAAGCTACTAATCAATCGATATTATTAATTCTTATTTTCAAATTGTGGTCTTAAGTATATATTCTTTTCCGATGCCTAAGCACCCCTATTTGGGTCATGTACAGATATACATAAGCATCTTGTACACCTAGAGAGAAAGCGATCTCTCGGAATATAATCCCTGAAAGATAATGAGAGCTAGCGATTTGCGATGGCGATGCAAAGCCAACCATCTGAGCTCACGATGGTTGAAACCATCTTCTGAATTTCTGACCACTATCCATTCCACGAGGCACGACCAATTCAATAATCCCTTTCGACACGTAAAAAGGAACCGATATTCCATTAATACAGGACTCTCTCTCTCTCTCTCTCTCTCTCTCTCTCTCTCTCTCTCTCTCTCTCTCTCTAATTTGTCAAGACATAGGGGGACCGACAGTAGCAGGAGGGGCGAACATTTTGTCTACTCGGATGGTGGAAATGATGAATGGGAATATTAGTTTTGTGAATAGACATTAACTATCTTTTGTCTTATTCACATTTGAAAAGAAAGTAAGAGTAATTCTGCCAAAAAAACAAAAAAAAAAACAGAGAGAGATCGCCACGTTTCCTCCTATTTTTCTCTCAACTTTTGAAAGGAAATTATAAGCGAGCCTAACTCTGCTTATTTCGTAAAAAATAAATAATTTATAAAATATTTTTTAAAAATGATCGTTTATGTTGTTTAAAATGATTATTTAATAGAAAATATTTTTATTATCGATAATAATTTATATCTAGATATTAAAATTATTCATTCATCTAGTTTTATAGGTGATATAAGAAATCGTTTTTAGGAAAATATTTTTCAAATTATTCATTTTATGCAAAATAAATGCACCACAAGTTCCTTTCCTTGTATTTAAGATCATTCCCATTATCTAATCCATATATGCCTATATATATGTGAGACTCCCCTTTACACTTCAAGAAATATTACTTCTCTCAGTGAGAGAGAAATGCCCAACTTTGTTTAGTCGAATAAAGTCGAATAGTCTTCTTTTTCATACTTGAGACGGCAAAATAGATTATTGCCATAACTTAAAAGTAGTGTTTAAACACTAACATGTGTATATTTTTCATTTTTAGTAAACCTAAGTCATTTCATGTGAAAGGATATTTAAATATTATATCACATATCCATCTAACAGCTTTAACTTTTCGAATAGTTCAAAGATATTCTATAGAAATCTCACACGGTATTAGAGCAAGAGGTATTGAGTTTATATCTTTTCAGGTTCATATATGTCTTCTCAACACATTCATCTAATAGTTTAAAATTTTAAAATAATTGACAATGGTCTCATAAAAATTTCAAACCATCAATAAGTGAATATATTCTTTACAAGACTACATGTGACCCAAAAATATTTTTACCATAAGTATTTTGATCAATTATTATTGATTAATGTTTGCTATCAAGTTTAAAATGCTTCCATTTCCAATACTATCAAACTATAAGAACATATGTACATATATGCATGTATGTACGGATATATGAATGTATTTTTTTTTTTTTGGTCGATCCTACTCATTCCTACTTTCTACACTCACTCTCGACTTTGCGCCCGCTTGCGGGCGTGGGAGTGAGCCGAAACCCACTCTTGAGTGCACCCCATCCCCCCTTGCAATTTGTTGGTGTGTGGATCCTAGTTTCTTTATTTATTTAGTTTTCGGGCTAAAGCATCCTAATGCACTTACTAATGATTTGGATCGACAAAGAGCATGAAACTTCCAAGTTTTCAGTTTCCCTCTATGCACTCCTTCAAGGCAAACTACCTTTTTCATATTGTTTATTTATCTATTTAATTATTTATATATTCATGCACGATTTGAAGGAAGTGTATGCACCGGTTTGAGAGAAAGGCTGTCATGTGAAAAGCGGAACAAGGAGAAAGGGTCAATGGAAAGGCATCTGAACATTGAATAATTAATAATTATTCTTCAATAATTCAGATTTCCTAAAAAAATTTCTGCATCCACCTGTTTCTTGAAAATGGAAAACTGGCGGAAAAGAATTATTAAGAAGGTACGTTCATCCCCTAATTCAAATGTTCTTGACACCCTCATATTGTAGAATATATATTGAGATGGACGGTCCTAATTCATTTGGAGGTTTGGTCTGATAGTGATTTATATGAGGTAGGCATTGACTTTGTGACTCGTGAGTTCTAGATTCTACTAAATATTTCCTCCGGGTATTTTCGCTTATTTTCCTAAAAATTAAATTGTTAAACAAAAAGCTAACTTTATACATACATTTATACATCCCCAATAAATCTAATATGTGTTTAAATTTAATATATGGTGTTGAAAAGTTACAAGTCAATGCCAAATGAACTAGAAGTCAAATATAAAATGGTATCGCTAATTGTATAAAAAAGAACAGAAGTATGTCAAGCACTCCCTAATATGCGGTCACCACTCACTAGCGAATTAAGGCGCAACGTGGTATCGTAAAAATGAGAGCTCTTGGTCCCACAGCATGAAGGTTAATTCAAAATATTCCTCAAAATTAAAATTTTATAGGTGATTAGGCTAGTGCAATTATCTCAATTTTTTTTTTTTTTTAAATATGTAGTCAAGTAAGAAGAGAGAGATATCACCTCCTATGGTCATGATGCTTGAACATAAAGATGACAATTTAATTAATATGAAACCGGAATACAAACAAATTGAAGAAAATATCTTTGAATGATCGGCTCATGGATATTCCATCTAATATGTTATCTCTATGCTAATTTATAGAAGATCATGTATTGTAACCATGCTGAATTTTTGCTAATTAATTTCTTAGTTTAATAGGAAGATCTCCACAACTCGTTTATGTGCTATTTGATGGAGCAAATGGAATGCAAATTCCAATCATAAACTCATTTAGCTCTAGATTTGAAAATCAACGGGTTTAAAAGAACCAATTTATCCAAAATTTGATTTTTCCATGAGTTTTTGAGTAGCCGACCCTTTCCACTCGTGCTACTGAATCGGCTAAGTAATTTGATTAATTTACAATCAAGTTTGTCCGGATAACTCTCTCTCTTTCTACTTTGGACGTTCCCGTATAGTCCCATTGAATTGTGTAGTCTCGTCATTCCATCGCATTGCAACCGAGTAATATGCCAACAGGAGACCCCTGAAAGAGTAAAAGAAAGTTCACCTTCCCTAGGAGTTGGGTCCACGACCATACTTCCATAGGCGCATCGTCCTGTTGATACTTAACCAACTTGACACGACGTCCTCTCTCTCTCCGATCGCCAAGACGGGCAGTTTCTATCCTATGGTCTAGGGCAGGAAAAAAGAAGAAGTCGTGTACATCGGCCCTAGGAAATCGAGAGGCATTCATAGGTGAAAGTTCACGCGTCGGACAAGAACACATGCAAGAAAACAAAAAGAACACAAATTAAAAAGCAGGCTACACTCAGTCTCTCTCACGAGTCGTTCTTTTCCTGCGTAAGAATCCACAAACCTCGCACAACATATCAACCGAAACGATTCAATGTCTTTTCCCATAGCTACATCAAAATCTCTGCATCTCCTTTTTCATTTTTCTTCATATTTCCCCACTTTTTCACCCTATCAGTTGTCCATTTTTGGGAACTTTGCATTTGAAAATGTGAAAAACGAAAAACGAAAAACGAAAAGCGAAAAACGAAAAACGAAAAACGAAAAACGAAATAAAATATCTCTACTTTCGCATATCTTGAGGCATCTCTCTCCATTCATGTCATGTGGGGCTCTCCCATCATGTCCGAAAACCTGACCATAGTTTCTTGTCAACATTGTCGTGTGAAAAACGAAAAAAATTGTTAGACCCAACTTCCATGTCTTTGGAGAAGAAAGTCTGCAAAGCTTTACAATTCGCATCTCTCTTTCATCTCTCGCTCTGTTGGCATGAGTTGACGATGACGGTTGAAGCCCCCTCAAGTGGGCATCGTTCAGTTAAACTTGGGCTATAACTATTTCTTTGTTTTATACATTAGAGAATAAAAAGAGCCTAGAAGGCTATGCTTGCAATGCATGTAAAGT
Source organism: Eucalyptus cloeziana (assembly GCA_014182715.1). Lineage (NCBI taxonomy): Eukaryota > Viridiplantae > Streptophyta > Magnoliopsida > Myrtales > Myrtaceae > Eucalyptus > Eucalyptus cloeziana. Next base: position 27,422,839 of record CM024637.1, read on the forward strand.
TACCATCTCGTTCTTGGCAAACCATCTCGTTTTGAAAATGCTTTATTTCTGTTTAACTAATATTGTTTGCTCTTTGCTCTTTTCTTTTTTCTTTTATTTTTATTTCATAATCGAGGGGTACCGGAGCAAAGATTCGGCTGCCTGAAAATACATGAATTATAGTGCGAGCCACATAAACCGCTATAGAAGAAGTCCAGACTTTTGGACTGCAAGAGTTGCTGATGGCCTTGTTACAGAAAAGTTTGCACATGACTGGTTAAATTTAAACATGTATGTTTTGGTTGCTAAGCTGAAAACCATTGACGCCTCTACCAACTACATTAATGTGTATAACACGACCAATGCTTTGTTTGTTTCGCTTTAAAAATATTTTTCGTAAAAATTATTGCTTCTATCATTAGAAATAATTAATCAATGAAAAATATTTTTATTATGAATAGTAATTTATGTCTAAACATTTTGATGAATGATGAAAATATTTTTCTATTCATTTTGTAAGTGATACAAGTGATCTTTCTTAGAAAAATATTTTCCAAATCACTCACTTTTTGCGAAACAAACACACCTTAAGTGAAAAAAGAATTTTATTAATACAAAATGATGTTAGTCCCTTTTTTTTTTATCATCCTTTTAATTACTTTCTATATTTTCTCTAAAATTTGAAAATGAAAGTTAGAAAATATAAATTTTGGAAAATAAAACCCCAAACAACTCTAATGATCAATAGTCGAATCTTTTGACAAATTTTAAATATTATAAATTATACAAAAGATCACACTTCAGTCGTTATAACTTATAAGGGCGAAAATAAACAATTAAAAAAACCTAATTTGTTGACTTATGCGTAGAATTTTTTTTTTTTTCATATGATCATAAACGATCTTTAAATGTCTTATATATTGATTTTTAAATATGCACAGTGTTCACTATTTTATCGAGTAAAAACCAAATCTTGAATACTTGAAAAAAAGAGAGGAAAATGTCAATTCAAACACGTCATGTTAACTTGTTACCTCTGTTATTTCCCTAGTCAAAGCCTGTGGAAAATAGTACAACAAGAAGAAGAAGGTGAGAGTAGTCATGGTGAGGATTTGGTCAATCAAAAATCACCCTCTTCTTCCACACGTATCCAAATTCAACCCCACCTCAATCCCATTATGAATTGTGCCATCAAAGTCATCTCTTATTTATTTATTTTTCTTAGCTTTTGTGGGCTTGGAGTACAATTATATATATCAAAATCACTCTCTGTGCAACTTCCTACCCCACGCAACACTACCATCTTCAGATTCAAACCAAAATGGTGTCAGAATCTTCCTTTGCTTTGCCTCCACGTTGTGTCATACATACAATGCCTATGCCTTGCCCTCTTTCTTGGTGTTGACATTTATCTTCTCTCCTTCCTCATCTCCCTCTCTCCTTAATTAATTTAGCACATATCCCTATCTCCTTCTTCCTACCCACCTAACTTAATAAAATAATTGATGTATGTGGGTGAAAAACAAGGAAGATGGGGGAAATTGCCCTATCTTATCCCACCTAGCCCTTTTTATGTCCTTAGATTCGACCCCAAAAAAAAAAAATGTCCTTAGCAATCTTCTTCTTTTCATGAGAATTTATTAATTGGGTTCTTTTTGCTTTTTTGGGTTTCCAATCACATGCATCCCCTTTAATCAAACATACATTTTTTTTTTGACCAATAATCAAACATACATGATTAGCGCTAAAAGAGTGATACTACATATGGGCAAAAGGTTCCCCTCAAGCGATGAAGGGACTAGAGCCTCTAAATAGCTTTGAAGGATAGTTAAATGAATCGAATCGCACATCGAATAAAAGGAGTATGATCAAGCAATTGATGGGAATTGATGCTCACAAGGGACCTTAGTCTCTATCGATAACTCATGTTTTCTTAGAACAAAATATCTGCTAAAATTAAATTGTAGAACAACAACGAGGAATTGATAGGACTTCTAAGTTGTTACTTTGTACTTAGGATTCAACCCATGATATACACTTAAAAGGGAGAGGAAGTTTAGTAAAGAGCATCAAATAATTCAGTAATGAAGTTTTAGTATTAAAGTTGCTTCATGTGTGTTCCATAGCTCATGTGCGGGAAAAAAAGGTAGTACATATGTGTTTTCAATTAATACATATCATAAGTCGATCGATTGATACTATTTTACTGATTAGTATAATTTCGCGTATGCTCTAATGCTCATGTCTACTATACCGCAGAAAAAAAATTAGGGTACGGCATGAATATATAATGGAGTACATCTCATGCAGCTTGCTTAGCTCCTACCAATTTGCTATTCTCTCAATCATGCTCTCGTTGAAAATGAAAACGTTGCTTTGGGCTCTTCACTTATCGTCTCGCGTGCATCTTGATCTCTTCAAAATGTTCATGTCGTTGTCCAGCAAATAAAAACCCTTTTCCCCTACAGTTGTTGTTTTGAAGTGGAAATTGCCCCTTCATAATAAATTTTTATCGTAACAGTGCATGTCATTATATATAGCAAATCTAATAAGATCCTGTCCAAGGCTGGTCTCCTCATTAATCGTGGACCCCAAGCTAAAAAAAAAGGGTCCATATGATACTATTATTACCACAACAAAGGACTAAAATCGAAATGTCCTGTTCCTGTCCTTACCAACCATCCCTTGTGCCCTTTGATATTGATACATGCTTTGTGAGCTAGATGCCCACTACCAGGCCTACAATCTAAAATTCAAAGGTTATGTGATGTTATGTGATCTTATTTCTATATATAATAATGTCAATTTTTCGAAACTTTTCAAAGTAATTTCCGAAGGCCCACATTCAGAAAAAAAATCCTGATAAAATTCCCACGTTCAGGTAATCCTATATCTCTATCTCTTTTTTCCCCTTTTATTTATAGAATTAATGAAGATGTTATTATCCCATGCAGAGAGAAATCGGATTGACTTTGCATTTAGCTTCTTCAATTCGGAATTATGATAAAAGTCTGACAATCAAAGGATACAAGAAGAAGAAGAAGATGGGATTCAGATGAGATTACCTTGCATGTAGGTAACCCTTTCTTAGAGTCATGATTCTTCATGGAGAGCTTATGTGAAAGTAGCTAAAAGAAGACTGGAAAGACAAAATGGACCTTTCACAAAAATTGAAAAAAGAAAAGAAAAAAGAAGTAAGGCGTGGTTGGGCCCACCCCAATTGCATCTGGGCTGAAGCTTATATATTGTACCATGGCAGGTACATCAGTACCCGACCCAATTTGACACGCCAAAATTAATAAATTGGCCATCTAATTTGTCTCCATTGCATTTGAGAAGAGGGGCCCTATTTCCTCATCTAGCTTCTATCTCTATTATGAATTGAGAGATTTTTCATTTTTTATTTTTCCTCACACAAACTTTGATTTGGTACCCTCTTCATCACCACTTAATTTGTTTTTGTTGCAACATATATTGCCGATTTTATTTTATTCTTTTTTACTATGGGGAAATATGGAAAAGATTGAAACCTAAGCACACAATTAGACAAGAGGTGATATGCAAGATGAGGCCTTCCAGGTTTTATTTTTACCCATGTGATTATTTCGAGGTGAAAGCATGCCATGCTTTTGTGCACGTGAGACATGAAGTATCTAATGGCGGCATGTCTTGCACCGCATCTTGTTCTCTTCCTCTGAATTTTCTTACTTTAATTTCTCTGTCCATTAATGTAAGATTCAAGATATGAGGATTTTTCATTATCCTTTTGGCATCTCTTTTGCAGCTTCTGACTCAAGGCATTGAAAAGAACAAGAGAATAATAGGATTAGCACAAAATGGAGATGATACGAGACAATGATGATTATGATTAATGTTGTGGCGTGCTACATGTGATCAATCTTGTCGATAAGGTTGGGTGTCTTCTTTTCTTATTTTAATTTGGTCTTAAACCAGAAGAGCAGCTTCTGTGAAATCAGTGGGGGTAGATGGCCAGATAGGCTCTGCCGAACGCCAAGTGCTTGTAACATTGGTCGTGTAATAAAAAATTTGTATTGCCTCGACCTAATTAGGAAGAAGCCAAGGAGATTAAGGGGTGGCTTATCTCATGGCTAAACAACAAATGATGCGTCTTCAAAAGCGTGGCTGACATTGCCGCGCCTGTGCTAGCAATGTTTACCTGCATGAACTTTGGTCGGTTGATCATGCTTTCTTTTTTCTAATCTTGTTGCTTCTTTTTTCTGTCCTTAATGGTGTCTCGTCATGAATGTGATTGAATGGCCAAGAGAAAAGAAGAAGAGAAAAGCACAGGTCACTCCAACAGCTCAATCTTTTGAATTTTAGGCTTGTAGGGGCGTTTTTCTTTTCTTTATACAATTTATACTTTTGGCGAGAGTTTATAGGTGCCTTGTTTGAATCATAGCATTATTGTGTTGGCCAGATTAGAAAAAAAAAAACAAAAAAACAGAATCATGGCATCATTGCATATTTAGATAGATATGTTAATGACATCTGCTATTGACTTCATCCGTTGTTTTTTTCTATGTTATTTCTTTCTTTGTGTGCATATTATAAATTTTTCTTGTCTATACCCTCTTCTCAATTCTTTTCAGACGTGTTCGGACTAACTTGCCACCTATTAATGCCAAATTTATTAAATTTGGACTTAAATGTTTGTCAAGTGTAATTCACATGGATAATTTTTCTTCATAATCTAGGAGCATAGATGTGGAGATCTGACTATCTGAAACCCATGAAACACATTGCAAACCCCATGAATTGATTAAGCCCCAACTTTAGATGGCTCTAGCTTAGAGTAATTTGCATACGGTTAGTAGGATTCAAATCAACAAATTCCAATTCTTGAGCTGGAAATACACCAATTCAACTGCACTAAACTGGAGTTTGCATATGCAATAGGGATTTTCCTTCGGACGAACAATCTCTTCGAGGTGTGTCTTCTTTTTGCCTTCCGTGTTGCTTCCCTCCTTTCCTCTTATCATCCACAGTTGTGATCAGATTTTGATGACCACCCACTTCCTGTTGTTGGGTCAAAATGATCATCCTTTGCATCACCAACTTCAGGTAAAATAAATAGGGTTGTTTGTTTTTCTCACTTGGTCATGAGCTCTTCAAGCGATTCATGGAATATAACGTTTCTCAGATGCTGTCCAATATAATAAAGAACCCTTTTGGACAATTGCTTAGCCACAGAAGCAAAGATTGGACAATTTTCTCTTTACATATTTCTTGTGTTTGGCCAAAGTTTGTAATCTAAGGAAAAGCCCTCTATTGCCATCTTTATCTGATGCCCTCTATACATAAACCGATTTTACAATCCAGAACCCAATAGCTCTATACTAATTAAAAGTTAAAAACTATACATGAATTGACAAAAAAGAAAAGGAATCGGTGAACAAGTCTGAAGAGTACCTCCATGACATGAGCTTGAAGTGACCGATAAGATTATTGTCATACTAGTCTCCGCTATTTTCGTTTTGGTCCCATTTATCTTATCGTTATTTGGAAGGTTATCTTATGTCGATCTAATATATATATTTAACCACGAATTAGATTAGTGCTTTTAACATTACTATATGCTGATCTAATGTGTGAATCGAATGACTAGTCACATGAATTTGGATGTAACCTCTGAGAGAAAACCTAAGGGATGTTTGGAATTTCTTGTTTGGGTGTCTTCTCAGAACCATCAAAGGAACAAATCACTAGCGTCCCGCCTGCTTATATTGACCCCATCTCGGAAAATTCAATTATCAATGAAGCACTCAAACTTAAGTAACCCTTCTTGATTCAACCGCTATCATCATCACAAACGTTATTTTATTTATTTATTTATTTATTGTATCGGTGAGATGGAAGGACAAATTGCAGCTGTTGAAGGCCTTAAGCCTCAAGTATGGGACCATGTGAGGCAATATTTAATAACAAAAATAAATTATCTGCTTACATATGGAATAGCATCCAAAGTTGCCCAACTAATCCGAAAGAGTCATGTTTTTCCTGTCGCTATCCTCCATGACAGTAGACCATTATATGCCGGTGCTTGTGACTTGACATCCTTAGAAAAGTTTCGGGCTGAAATGGTTTAACTTCATTAACTACTAAGCTGGAAAAAGATCTATCTGAATGGCCATGTCGATGATGATCAAATGGCAGATGGTAGACATTGAAACACCCTTCATTTGTTTTTTCCTCAGAAGTGAATTGAACATATTCAAACATTTTTTTTCAATGAAAACAAGGAGATGATTCAGCTCATCCATCTTGAAGTGCCTTAAAACTCGGGGAGATTGATTTGGTCAACTTATGGAAAAAAGAAGATTGCTTTGGCTTTCGTTTTCATTGATTGATCAGCATTTGTGCAAGGAAGGCAGGCTAAACTTTTTGTCTAATTCCCACTGATCTTATTGACATTTGACAATAAGGATGGATGGGAGGTCACGAGATGCACCTAAACTTGTCCCACCAAAATGAGGAAAGCTCTTGGAAACTTACACGACTTCACTAAAAAGAGCAACAGAGTTAAATACATAAATTGATTAAAAAAATAATACTCATAACTGGTGCAGTGAACATGAATCTTTTTGGGGTTAAACGATAAAGATGTCAAATAACTCGATCTGATCTCTTTAGGGTTGGTGACAAATCATAAAGGAAAAAAGGGGGAGGTGGGATGCAACTTTGAGAAGCAAATCTCTATCCACAATTCAAAGGTCTTTGAATTTTTTATGTGATGATATGCGACATGATTCTAGAGAGGTGAACATAGAGAGAGACAGAATAGAGTTGCTAATCTTGCCAAGGTGAATATGTACAATGAAGTTAATTCTTAATCAGACGATCAAGATGATAAAATATGACTCTTATCATTTAAATATTTCAAAAAGAAAGGAAGCCAAATATTATGGTTGGTCTCATCTCATCTTGTACCAAATTGGATGATAGATATAAAAGATATTTATATTGGAGTTGACAGACCATGATAGATATCTTGCAAATAACTTCAATGACATATGAATACAATCTATCCAATAGTCACTAACGAAGAAGACATTGGAATCACGGAAGGATGATACATCCTTTGCCCAATTTCAGCTCTCTTGATAGCTATCAGCTTTTATTATTTTCATTTTTAATTTTTTTAAAAAAAAAACTTATTTTTTTTATATATATCCAAGCACATTATTAGAGGAGCCCGGAAATCACCAAGGGCCATGTGATGTTCTCTTTGGCGTTGCTTTTTACCCATAGTTATTGCCATCACCTGCAACGCTTTTGGTCAGACTTCAACTTTGTGTAACATCTGATGGACTCATTGAATAGGGGGTGTGATGAGGACCGAGGACCAAGGAGGGTGTACATCATTATTCATCTAATAATAATAATGGTACGATCTCACATGGTTGAATTGCTACGTTGGAATAGTCTCCTGCGCTATTTTGGGGGGGCAATACCTGCATTGTGACCCATCTATTCTTTTCCTGGGTGTCTCCAAACAAAGTTCCATCATGCGTTTGAGAGGGTCTCTCTCTCCTTCTCTCTTTGTTACGCTTGTTAAGCAAAATAAAGTGGTAGCAAAAGCAAAATATGTATCTACATCTCGAGGTCTAAAGTGGGGGGCTTGAGTGTTGCTTTAGACATCGACTTGGAATTGCCACCAAGATAGATGTGGAATCTTTTCCTATGATCTCATCCAGATCTTGCGTAACTTTAGTGGATTCAAGTCTCTGTGGCTAACAGTGCAGAGCATGAGGAACCAAAATTCCCTTCATAACTAGTCTGAAATGTGAGGTTGAAATGAGCGGCTGAGATAATGGGGTTTGATGTAAAGGTTTAGAAAAAAGCTGTTTGAGGGAGAAAGAAAAGGTCAAGTGGAGAACTTGAGATGGGCAGGGCCATTGAAACTGAAAGCATTTGACAGCCTCGTTTTGAGGGGTTTGGGTGATAGAAACAGAGAAAAGAGAAATCCACCAAGAAAGGTGGTGTTGGGTTGAGAAGCATATATAAGAGAATAAAGCAAAGAAGAGCTCCATCCCCATTAAAAACCTCCAATGCTAAAATGGTTGAAAGTAGCTTTGAGAGAGCAAGAGAGAGAATTCCCAACAATGGAATTTTTCTTCGTCATTATGTTATTTTGCCTTTAGAGCCCATTTTGGAATCTTTCCAACAAAGCACGAGGAATTCAAGCTTGAGTTGATTTCACTTTGAACTGAAGACGTGTGTTACAAAGGACTGGGCTCGGCCATCTCATGATTAGGCTTTCCATCTTTTTTTTTTCTTCTTATTCTATCTTCATTTTTTTTCTCCCTTCCTCTGGTGGCGGTTGAAATGCCTATTGTGGTGCGTCTACCTGATCTCCAGATTTCAATAAAAGGCTATTGAAAATTGAGCAGGCATACAATGATCACACTACCAATTTTCTTCCTCCAATTTCATTTTTCGTTTGGTAGGACATAGTGCTCCCTAGGAAATGTACGTGATAGGCATTAGGCAACCACGTGTTCATATAATTGAGGAAAACTTTTCATTTTCGGACTTTGGAAGAGAATTAAAAAAAAAAAAAAAACTATTTGGTACTAATTCAACCCACTTACACCAAGTTCGGCAACCCAACCCACATAAGATTCTATGTTACCTGCACATCACCCATTGAGAAGGCTAATTGAAGTTTCTTGAGCCCATCAGACAAGCCCGGACCAGCTCATTCGTATCAATTTTTCACTTCATGGACAGTCCACCATAGATTCAAAGCACACAGCACAAAGTATAGGAATGGCAAGTTTGGTGTAGAATGAACAATCTGTGGCCTGCCGCAAAGTGTGAGCAATTCCCCACATATGCATCCAAACCTATCATATGCAAGCTAAATAGACCTAATGTATGCAGAAAGAGTTTACGAGACTAAATTACATTGGCGCCAATAACCCTCAAAACATAGTTATCTGCAGCATAAAGAACAGGGAGGAGAATCTAAAAGGGCGCTTGGACATGAAACTACCTAACAGAACCGATTCCAGTACAACAAATAACAATGCCATGTTACTCCATCCTCAAATTCAGCCTTTGGCCAGTGTCCTAACTCTGAATCATGTTACAGTTTTTCTATCTGCTCAAGAGAAGAAAAGTGAGCACCGATGATGTGGAGAGTTTGTTGATCAATCTCAGCAGTACTTACAGACTTTGGTAAAGAAAAAGCAGATCCAGACCCCGTTTTCTTATCATCTCCAGCAGAATGCGCAGGCAGGGATGGCTTGGTGTTTTCTGCTACTGTTTCCCCCAACCCCACGTGCTGACTAATTAACTGGGCTTGCATATCCAAGCAAGATTTTAAATCCTCCTCATTCCGTGCTTTGTTCAGCTTCTCGTTTAGATCACGGATAATCAAAGCTCTTTCAACCTGGAAACCTTTTATTTTGGGTCTATTATTCAGTTCGCCTTGGGCAACTGAGTCATTTGCCCGACTATTCAACTCGAGTTTCTGAAGTTTCCTCAACCCTTGATCAATGACACCGTGAATCCTCTTTCTCAAATTTTCCTTCCTAACTGGGTTCGCTTTTAGCTTCAGTTTCATCTCTGAGAACACAATGCTCTTCTCCTCCCCACAAGTGGGGCTAGATATTGATGTGGAGGACTCATCTTGCCCAAAACCTTTGGCCAATGAGTCCAAAGCAAATACCTCTTCTAGTAGGCCAACATTCTGCATATATCGGTCAAAAGATTCATTCTCTACCTCGATATGCCGATCCTTGAACTCCTTTAACTTGGCAAATCTCCATTCATTTATAGCCGCAGCATCCTGAAAAAGCTCTCGCAATGAAGAACATGCATTGCGGAACCATTGAAACACATCTAACAAAGATTCAACACTTAGAGAGCTTCAATCATGCAAACCTTTCTGGTTAATGGCTTCTTAGAACGCAATGGCATTTGCACATTATTGAATTGGGCAAAATTGTTGGATAGTTGCCGAAGAGATGCAACTCTCAGTGAACTCCTGAAAGAAAGTCACAAAGAAGTAATTCTAATCACATTTCATTTATCCTCAGACGACATACTTATGCTATAAGCAAGTCAATGAATTGAAAAGTTATGCAAAATAGGTTAATCAAGCAGCTATAAAAGGTATAAAACATTTCAAGTTTTTACAAATATAGTGACAATGGAAAAACTTTGGACAAGCAAAGAAAATGAAGCAAAGAAAGAATTCGTGAGAACTAAGTGAATACTCCCAACGTTTTAGTCCACATAAGAAGTTACATTTCAGTTTTAACTTCTTAAATATAGTCAAATAACACAGCCAAGATCCTCTGATTCTAACAACCATGTCATATGGTGAAAAAGCGCGACAACTTACTACTTAAAACTTTGCTGCTTTCATTTAAAGCAGTGAATAGATTGCTTTAGGATGTCGACAAATAACAAACTTGAAAGATCGCATGCCCAGTAAGCTGATGGACTCTATCCTTGTCCATGCCTGTTTATTTGAGCTACAGTAAAAGCAAATTGTACTACTTTGTTTTCCCGCCAAAATTGAAAATATTGCACAAATTTCAAAGAATTATGGAAATATTATAAGCCATCTACATGTCTACATTTGCATTTTGTGAATTTTCGAATGTTTTGAGTTTTAAAAAAATCATATTGTGTGTGCCAGGAAATTTTGATTAAGCAAAAAATTGAAAATAAAAGTGAATCCAAGAAGGCACGTCTAAACCTTGACCAAGAATACCTAAGTCATCATACATAATCTACTATTTCTTTATCTGCAGTAAACATGCCCTGACAGACTAAAGTCTGACATGGAGATTGAAAATTCCAGTTTTTTACTACGAAAGTGACAAGCTTACATGCCTTGTTTGATGGATCATTTTCAAGACCACGATTTTTCCTCAGACATTAACTGTGTATAACTGCCAATCCTACAAAATTATATTACGTCATAACCAACCCCGTCCAATATAAATTTCACGTTTCAATAATAAAAAAAAAGTCATCTCTAAGAACATGATTTAAACGATATCACAATGAGTAAAGCCACATTGTGATGAAAATGTCAAACCACTGAGTGAAGCAGCATCTCCTTTAAATCTGAATATAACTTCGCACTTAGATGTTCATCTATAGTGCATCCACCAAGAAATTTACTTTATGATCAACTAAACATGGGAAAATGGGCAGATTTTTTAATCACATTGACCTAAAAAGGGCCAAACTAAATATCTAACCAATGTAAGTATCTCTATTGGATGAATATGAAAAATAAGAACTACAGCAAACAAATCACTTACACTATGAGCAATTAGAGCTGAAACTTCAACAAAGCAGGTGATGTGCATCCATTGGTGATAAACACTGACAACTTACCCTGAAGAAGATGGTTCAGTTGCCTGCTGACTAAATATAGGAGAGCTTGAAGGTGGGGTCTTCTCTGGAAAAGTTGCATTGGCTTTCAAAACTGCATGAGTGGCAAGTAAGTACTAAAGACAATGCAATAGATCATGAGAAACAGAGAATCTCTAATGTCTAATTAGGGAGAATGGCAACATCAGGAATAAATGGCCATGACAAAAGAAAATACCATCATAAGCTTTTGCAAACAAATTCACAAATCTCAAATTTCACTTCTGCATAGCAAGTTCACACAGCTTTGGCATTTACTCGGCCAAAGTGTCATACATGATGAAGCATATGTCTACTGACATGCGAACCATTTCTTCTGCCTACTTCTCCTTTCCCATAAACAAATATCATCAAATAAGATCACAGCTGAATTGACAATTTTGATAATGCCAAATCCCTGCTCATGATAAACGTCAGAGGATATACAGATTTATGAACTGCATCTTTCACAAGTAAAAGTTTTCTTCAGTCCACTTTCGACATTTGCTTCTGATAGATTGATGCAGAATGCACCACATCAATTACTGTGACAATGACTAATCACTTATGGCAGTTATAATACCAGCAGTCTAAACAACATAAAGTGGAATATGAAGTACGAACTTCTCAGTTTTCATCATGTCAAACTCAGTGGGCTCTGTCATATCTATTTAAAATCTCAAATAGAAGATTGTCATTGCTACATAGAAACATGTATTTAATTCCCAATATTAGAGACATAGAGTAGCGTGACCATGGAAAGAGAAAAAAAAAAAAAAACTCCGTAGGACATGCTAGATTTATTTTTGTTATGATTTATAGACAGTCCAATAAATTCTCTACTTTACAAATTACACCATAAAGGGCATCTCCATATTTTAAATATTCTGACATGAAAATACATAGAAAAAGCATTATCTTTGCATCGTAGAGTCAAATACCAATGTACACCTTCCTAATCATAAATGTTATCTTCTGTCCCATCGAAAAATGTTGCGATATCCAGCATACCATTTTAATATTTAGAACCCAACTGCCCATGCAAACATTGTTACATTTAAAACTCAGAAGCGCAGAGAAGGATGTATTGTTTCAGGATACTATCAAGCAACATCATCCAAGCAGCATTAGCATCCTAAATCCTTAAAAACATCACTACACTTGAATGGCAACAATACCTTAAATAGAATCTAAATATTTGAGAAGTAGCATACCATGAATATGACAGGGATTTTGAGCTTTGGAGCAGCAACTTTTGCATGATTGGTAAGGACACCTACACAATAACCTCAACAGGTCAAAATGGAGATTAAGGGGAGATAGATGTTGTCTCAAAATCTCGAAAGAATCGCCACATTCTCAAAATCAAAGCACAATAATTCCCTTTGTGTCACTGTTGACAGAATGGTGCGCAGATTTCCTTGCCAACACTACCCGCTAGCTATATCAAGGCATGATCAGACAATTCATTGGTGTGATATACGTTTAAACTACATCGGTTACGGTTCGGTCGGTCAACATGATAGCACTTCCAGACATTTAATACACTCTCAAAATAGGCAAACATCACAACCTTAGATATTACAATGAATACCCACTCCCCTTTTCCAAAATATATTAAATGCGGTATCAAGTGCGTTTGTGATCTCTCTCGATGAGGACTCCAGCCACTCATACATATTTTCGCTATAATTATCTCAACATAGAAAGTGGAACAATGTCAATATAAAGCAATTTGCAAATGTTCAAGCTCAAGTTTGAGAAATAAGATTTAGGCTTGGCATAATTTAATGTCCCCAAAACTTCACAATCCATGCTGTGGCGTATGGCAATGAGATTTGCCATATTTAATTTAACGGCATAAGGAGACACAATTATTTCACTTTAAATGATTGTATTGCCCATATTGAGGGTAAATTATGCAAATTACATATTGTATAATCTTGACATGAAACACACATGATTGGTAATAATTAAATGATTTTGCTTTGGATATCATCAGTCCTCCCAACAAGGATAACTTTAAGGATCTATGTAGAACTTGTTTATACTTGAGTCTTGAAAGCAAAAGGAAAGTACAATATGAGAAAGTTACAAATAGCTAGAACCTACAATGTCTAAAAACTATACAACTCTCGAGAGCAATGTACACCTTATCGTATAGAAATTGAATCATTAAAGGCATGATCATATCAATCCTATAACTCAATCAATTAGAATTACATCACATAAAGGTTAAAAAACCTAGATCAAATGCATATAATTCCTTGGGTATCAGATTGATGAATTGTTATCACATAAGATTTTGAGCAAGACTTAAACAGTAAATCTACACTTTGGTCCTCAACATAAAATCATTTGTGTGATTCGATTTAATTTCTTTTTGCTTTTCGATTGAATCTTTTAACTTCCTCAATACGGAATTAAGTCCTCCCTTTGTTTACCATTACCAAAACCATCAAATTGCAGCGTCTTACATAACCCATCTTGCTAGCGATATGTCCATGCTCACAAATGATCAATTAATATCGGGCAAATGATCAATTAATATTGGGCAAGTGTACGAGATTATACGCATCAATAAATAAAAGCTCATGAAAGAGCTCTCTGCTTAATACACCTGCTCCTACATTGCCCTTGACGCAGAATCGTGATAATTGCCAACTGGAAGAGCCCTAACTTCTTACCAAGCGAAAATAAGTAAGCCGGATAGGATATCTACAAACTACGTAAATCAAAATTTGAATTTTAGTCAATTCTGCTCTCCACTTCCAGACGTGAACGTGGTCCTTCTGACCAAATTACAAGCAAGAACCTCGGTCGGAGGGAATCCTAAGGTAAGTTTATCAAATCACGATCCATTTCGCGAGCTCGATACCTCCTATTTCTCTACCCTAATTACTACCATGAGCAAGCATCTAACAGCCATGTACGCAAAAGAGCTGCCTGCAGATTCAGCTCAATCCCAAGGGACCCGCCAATTTCGGCCGACTTTGGGCATCATCAGCAACTAATCTGTCCACCAAATCGAACTCGTATCCTCCTATGCACATGGTCTGGAACGATACATCCGCTCACGAGAGCGGGCGGTCACCCCTGGCCATCAGAATCCGGAGCCTCCTTCAACCTAAAGCACTCGCGGGCCAAGCCGTCGCCGCGTCTCCAAACAAACTCACTCAAGACAAAAGAAGAACAAAAACGAAACCGCAGCAACACGAGCACTGGAGCAACACAGAAAAACGGCACGACGAGAGGAAAAAGGCGACGCCTTTCGAGACTAGCGACCGGGGGAATCGAGGAAAGTGGGGGAGGGGAGGGATCGAATTGGTTACCGGGAGCGGGCGACGTTGCCGCACTGAATGCACTTGGGCTTGTTGAGGCCGCGGAGGGTCTTCGGCGCCGGCGTCTCCGTGCGGTGCCCCCCCGCGGCGCCGGCGGCCGGCGGGGCCGGCGGCGCGGCGGCGCTCTGGGCCGCCGAGAAGGCCGCCATGTTGGGGAGGAGGATGGCTTCGTCACGTCGCAATGTTCGGTTGGCGCGATACCTGATCGACGGGAGTCCTTTTAATTTCGGGGGCGATCGGCGGAGGACGAGGCGGAGGAGGAGCAGGAGGCCGTTTTAAACGAACCGGCGGGTCAAGAAGCGGCCGAGTCGGGTCGGGTAGGATGGAATCGGGTCAATGGGTTCACGGGCCTGGCCCAGTACTTTTTAGGTACAAGATATGATAATCCTTTGTTTAATTGTCGTAACGAGATTAACTAATCAATTCATCACATCACTCGGCACGTCGACCGTTGTCGACCGTTATAAGCCATTCTTATAATTCCAGACACTATGCCCACATAATATTTTCCCTTTATTACACATCAATTAAATACCAATATACTTGGCGAAAATTTCAAACCTTCCGATTTTAATTAGATTGATCTTCGTCTTGTCAAGTAATTCAATTGCCTAATGTTACATCTAAGAAGATAAGCAAATCGCCGTGAGGGAGAGGGGTGGGATAGCGATGCAGTTCCATCGTCGCATCGGTCGCCAGTCATTTTTGTGGCTCGCTTTTTTTAATTAAATTAAAGAATTATGCCCTCGAAAAAGAAGGAGAAAAGGGGCTGCTGCGAAGAAAATGCAAGGAAACCGAGATTGGGAGAGAGGAAACGACAGAGAGATTTGTTAGAACTCTAGGGTTCAAATAAATATGACAAATCAAAAATTAAAAAAGCATCTGGCAAAAAATAAAGAAAAATGAGAGGAAAAGAAGGAAAAAAAATTGATTGGAGGAATGGACAGGACGAGGATTATCAACAAATATGATTAGCAATTTTTAACGGGTTTCTTTGATTTTAAATTGTTCTAGTGATTTTTTTTTTTTAAACTGAGACTTTTGGGGAGTTGTGATAATTTAAAAAAAAAAAAAAAAAACTTCGCTACCCATGTCATTGAGATATTATTATATGTATTTTAAATTGGATTTGGACTTTTGAAGATAAAGAGTTCATATAAGTCGTATCGGTTTTGACGATTTGGATTAAATTTAAGGTGTCTTTGTCTCTTTCATTTTATTTTTTTGGGCCAAACTGTCACTGTTTCAATCAAAGAGGATTCTTCGACCAAAAAAAAAAAAAAATTAAAGAGTATTCGGCGAATTAATTCTCTAATTTTTCCTATGGTTCGGTCAAAATGACAGTTAATGAAAAATCATTTACAGTAAGAAAATATCTATGCTTAAAATAAAGAAAATGAATTTTCTCCAGAACAGCTTAAAATCTCAAAATATATCTACCTCATAAAACGAAGCATGGGAAAAAACTGCTGGGGAAGGGAGATTACAAACAAGATACACTTGGGGTTGGTTTTTGATAAATTATCGAGACTAGGCCTACATAGATAAAGCTGACCAAGCCTCGTCATGTGATCACACGTTAATTTTTTTCCTTTGCAATTCTGTTTTAGTTTGTTTAAGGCCTTTTCCTTCGGTGGGAGATGGGGACAAAGATGTGAAAACCGATTCTAACTTAGAATTTAATAGAATATATGCTATGTTTCATGAAATTCCTTGTACAAAGAGTCCGGTGTATATACATTTTCCATTTCTGTACACCATATGAATGATCAAGATTTCTTAATACTAATATGTTGATGGAGAAAAATATAAACAAATTATGTTGCATTTGTTAGGGCACTGTTGGAGAAGTGAGCAAGTGAGGCTAACATTTACAACATTTAATGAGAAGTATGCTTAACCTTTGTTGATACTTAAATTTTGCCAAACCTTCTAGAGATAAGTGCACAGAAAATCAGAGATTGAGGAATAGTTTTTCTTTTTTTCTTTTTAATTGCATATAGTCATTGGAAGTATATTTCATTTAAATGCATATTTATCGGACTATTAGAGGATGGACTTAGGTAGAAGGTTCCGAACTTAATTAATAAATTGGACTGAGCCCATTAGAGAATGTAATTTTGGTGAAGTCCATAGAGTATTTGTGCAGCGGAAATTTGCATTGAATTATTAATTTATTAGATAAGATACTTTGAAGATAATTCATATTATTCTATGAATATTCAACTAGAGGAAACAATCAGAAAATTGCCTAAGTTGAATATCATAATTTGGAAGTAGAACATTTTGCTCTTGAAAGAAAAGCCCTAGAGCGGAGCCTATAAAAAGCAAGCCTTGCGTTCACGTCGCTGCGCCCCGGAGTCCAGCCGATTTTTCTGCCTTTTGCAGATTCCACCGTGCCCATGTCGTTGCAGGCCAATCCTCATCGCGTAAGGGGACGCCGCAGCAATACGATCGTGTCCGAACCATCCACGGCGTCCCCGAATCCCTCGCCTGCAGATCGTTGCTGCTGTTTGTTTGCGTCCAGGTCATTCCTCGCCCGCTCCGCAGCTTTCCGGTGTCTCATCCAGCGCCTGAGCCGTGGAGCCCCGACCACGACCTGCTGACCCATGGCCGAGAGGTCCCTGCACCACGAGTCCCTGCATCAACGACGAAGTAAGTCGCCCCGCCTTGCACGAAGCCGCTGCGCTACTGCAATAACCCTCGTAGCGATAACTCCAGCAACAGCAAGTCTTTCGTTAGACGTTCATTGAATTTCGTTGCAGGTTATTCGAGAAGAGACGGGTGGAATATTTTAGTGCGCGGTTTAGAAGTTCGAAAATTAGAGGGATTGTCACAATACCAGTGGATTTGTCTTGAAGACGCTGCAGCCCCCGTGTCACCGATTCCCACTAGTCCAGCAGCTCAACCTCGATGTCCCATCTTTTGACCAACAAGTTCCACAACAACGATTATTGTTGCCGCTGTTTTTGACTCGGCTCGTCGCCCACCAAGCGACACCCCTTGGCCGAGCATCACCTTGATTTGACCGAGAGCCAAGCTCCACGAGCCACCATCCCTGCACCATGAGTTGGCGCCGGTCGCTGCTGCTGCCCCCGCCTGCCGTGCTGAGCTGCTGCACCGAGGCATCCCATTCCAGCCCGGCGAGCCTGCTGTCCCTGAGACACGTTCTGCTGTCTTAGCCCGTGAGCCGCCCACCGCTGTCGAGCCATGTCCGTTGGGACCCGTGATCCCACGCCCTAGCCCATAAGTTTCTTCGAATTAGGTAACTTTCTTATCTTTAATTGATTTGAATATTTACCTAGCTATTTTGATTGATTATTATTTTTGTTAAATATTCAAGCAAATATGCGTATCCACAAGATCCAAAATATTACCCAAGTTTCCTAACTTGGGCAATCCGATCACTAATTATGAGATACGATAGCTAGTGGCATTGAAAATCTTTCATTTTACCTATAACTATTTGAATACGATTGTTGATTTACCATTTTTTAAAATTTAAACGGAAAATTAATATCCTTAATTACTTGGATATGATTGCTGGTTTATTCTCTTTCCAATTTTTTTTTTTTGTCAGTCCTACTCTATTCCTATTCTACACTGACTCTCAGACTTTTGCCCTGCCTCTTGCAGGGCGTGGGAGTCGAAACCCACCCTTGAAACTTACGCGTCCCCACCCCATCCTTCCCTGAGAAGGTGGATTGCATTAACTTGTTGCATAGTTATCATGTTGTTTGATTATTTCCATAAAAATTTCAAGAAAAGATTAGATATAATTTAATTTTATCTTTGTTAATAACATTACCTGTTTTAGATTATATTGCATGTTTAAATTAGGTAATTTATTGATTCCTAATTATTGAAATAAAAAATACAATAGAGTTTCTTTTTCTTAATTTAAATGGCATGTTTAAATATTGGGTATTTTAATTACTAATTTTAATTAAAAAATACAAAAAAATCGTGCACATGTCACGTAAAATTGGTTCATCTATTGCACGGCATTAGTAATTCCATCTATAACAGTTGCATTGTATTGCACATTGTTTAGATTTCATATAAATAAGTGAAAATCCAAAAAAATATCAAGTGAATTTCATGTTAATTAAAAATCATATTTAGGGCGCTAATGTAATTTGTAACCTGACATCACCGTGGATGCTTTCATTATTTTGAGTTAAGTTCCACAATTTATTTATTGCTATATTGGGTGTTACGATGGCCGGTGGCGTCTTCTTGTGGTAGGGTTAGGATCTAACTATCAACGTTTCTAAATTAGGACACATCCACCTCAAGTTTTTTGTCGGTTGAGAACTAGTATCAACATCTGTTGCACAGGATATGAAGTCTTGGATACTTGACATTCAGCATTGGAGGAAGCATTTTGCTTCCGATTTCTTCAAGAAGAACCAATGCCTATGTATATAAAAAGAATAAAGTAGGATTTCAATGCTTAGTTCACATTAGCATACAAATACTCGATACAAGATAGTCCCTCTAACATTGATATATTCGGCAAACATAGTCCCCTCTCACTTCAATCCCTCTCTCGTTCACTTCAACTCCTTTATTTACTCCATTAGCTTCAACTTCCTCTCTCCCTTAATTCACTCCAGCTCCCTCTTTCTCACTCTTGCACCCTCACCGAATGGACGGAATGGTGAGTTTTTCTAATCACAAGATAAATTGCTTTACTGGTTTCTCCTTACTTAGTTGTGCATTGCCTGTCATATGTAAACAAAAAGAAAGGGAAGCTTAACTTTAAAAAAAAAAAGAAGGAAAATAATGAAAAAGTCGGTAGTGATTTTACAAAATCTTACAAGATGATCCAGTAGATGAAGTTAGACAAGATTTCTTCATCTAGAATGCATCTCTTGTAGTAGCAGCTGCCACCGCCATTTTTGAGCCCACCTTTCTCGTAGTCGCTCATGAGTACTTTTCTCGTGGGGTTCATAATCGATGGTCGGTGGCGTCTTCTTGTGGTAGGGTTAGGATCTAACGATCAGAGTCTCTAAATTAGGACACATCCATCTCAAGTTTTCTATCAGTTGAGAACTGGTATCAACATCTCCCAGAGTGTTGTACAAGATCTAAAGGCTCAGATGCTTGACATTTCGCATTAGATGAAGCATTTCACTTTTGATTTTTTCTAGAAGAACCAATGCCTATATATATATCAAAAGAAGAATAGGAAGATTCCAATGCTCAGTTCACATTAGCATACAAATACTCGATACAAGATAGTCCCCCTAGCATTGATATATCTAGCAAACATAGCCCCCCTCTTGCTTCATCCCTCTCTCGTTCACTCCAACTCCTTTATTTACTCCTTTCGCTTCAGCTCCCTCTCTCTCTAAATTCACTCCAGCTCCCCCTCTCTCACTCTTGCACCCTCATCAAATGGACGAAACGGTGACTTTTTCTTTTCTTTTTTTTTTTGGTCAGTAAACGGTGAGTTTTTCTAATCACAAGATAAATTGCTTTACCGGTTTCTCCTTGCTTAGTCATGCATTGCCTGCCATATGCAAACAAAAAGAAAGGGAAGCTTAACATTAAAAAAATAGTAAAATAATGAAAAAGTCAGTAGTGATCCTACAAAATCTTACAAGATGATCCTGTAGATGAAGCTATTCTTCATCGAGAACGCATCTCTCGTAGCATTAGCGACCGCCGTCATTTCTGAGCCCACCTTTTTCCTAGTTGCTTGTGAGTACTTGTCTTTGTGGGGTTCAGAATAAATGGCTAGCGACGTCTTCTTATGGTAGGATTAGGATCAAATGACCAGCATCTCTAAATTAGGACACATCCACCTAAAGCGTTCTGTCAGTTGAGAATTTGTATCAACATCTTCTAGAATGTTGCACAGGATCTAAAATGTCAAATGCTTGACATTCCGCATTGGAGGAAGCATTTCACTTCTGATTTTTTCAAGAAGAACCAATGCCTATGTATATAAAAAAAGAATAGCAAAATTTCAATGCTCAGTTCACATTAGCATACAAATACTCGATACAAGATAGTCCTCATAGCATTGATATATTCAACAAACATAGCCCCCCTCTCGCTTCAATCCCTCTCTCATTACTCCAACTCCTCCTTTATTTACTCTCTTCGCTTCAGCTCACTCTCTCCATCAATTCACTCCAGCTCCCTCTCTCTCACTTTTGCACCCACACTGAACGGACGAACCGGTGAGTTTTTCTAATCACAAGATAATTACTTTATCGATTTCTCCTTACTTAGTCATGCATTGCTTGCCATATGCAAACAAAAAGAAAGGGGAAGCTTAACATTAAAAAAATAGGAAAATAATGAAAAAGTTGGTAGTGATCCTATAAAATCTTACAAAATGATCCTGTAGACAAAGCTAGACGAAGCTATTCTTTGTTGAGAACACATCTCTCGTAGCAATAGCGGCCGCCACCGTTTCTGAGTCCACATTTTTCCTAGTCGCTTGTGAGTACTTGTCTTTGTGGGATACGTAATTAATGGCTGGTGATGTCTTCTTGTGGTAGGGTTAGGATCAAACGACCAATATCTCTAAATTAGGACACATCATCTTCTGGAGTGTTGCACAGGATTTGAAGTCTCAAATACTTGACATTCCGCCTTAGATGAAGCATTTCACTTCCAATTTTTAAAAAAACCAATGCCTATGTATATAAAAAGAAGAATAGTAAGATTTCAATACTCAGTTCACATTAGCATATAAATACTCGATACAAGATAGTCCCCCTAGCATTGATATATTCAGCAAACTTAGCCCCCCTGCTTTAATCCCTCTCTCATTCACTCAAACTTCTTCTTTATTTACTCCTTTCGCTTCAGCTCTCTCTTTCCTTCAATTCACTCCAACTCCCTCTCCCTCACTCTTGCACCCTCATTGAATGGACGGAATGGTGAGTTTTTTCTCATCACAAGATAAATTACTTTACCAGTTTCTCCTTGCTTAGTCATGCATTGCCTGCCATATGCAAACAAACAGAAAGGGAAGCTTAACATTAAAAAAAAGAAAATAATGAAAAAGTCGGTAGTGATTCTACAAAATCTTGCAAGATGATCCTGTAGACGAAGCTAGACGAGCTTTCTTCGTCGAGAATGCATCTCTAGTAGCAGTAGCCGATGCTGTCGTTTTTGAGCTTACATTTTTCATAGTCGCTCGTGAGTACTTGTCTCTGTGGGGTTCGGAATCGATGGCCAGGGAGGTCTTCTTGTAGTAGGGTTAGGATCTAACGACCAGCGTCTCTAAATTAGGAAACATCTACCTCAAGCTTTCTATCAGTTCAGAACTAGTATCAACATCTTCCGAAGTGTTGCACAGGATCTGAAATCTTAGATGCTTGATATTCTGTATTGGAGGAAGCATTTCACTTCGGATTTCTTCAAGAAGAACCAATGCCTATGTATATAAAAAGAAGAATAGCAATATTTCAATGCTAAGTTCACATTAGCATAGAAATACTCGATACAAGATAGTCCCCATAGCATTGATATATTCAGCAAACATAGTCCCCCTCTCACTTCAATCCCTCTCTCGTTCACTTCAACTCCTTTTTTTATTTACTCCCTTCACTTCAGCTCCCTCTCATCCTCAATTCACTCTAGCTCCCTCTTTCTCAATCTTGCACCCTCACTAAATGGACGGAACAATGAGTTTTTCTAATCAAAAGATAAATTGCTTTACCGGTTTCTCCATACTTAGTCATGCATTGCTTGCCATATGCAAACAAAAAAGAAAGAGAAGCTTAGCATTAAAAAAAAAGGAAAATATGAAAAAGTCGGTAGTGATCTACAAAATCTTACAAGATAATCTTGTAGACGAAGTTAGACGAGCTTTTTTCGTCAAGAACACATCTCTCATAGCGGCAGCTCCCGCCACCATTTCTAAGCCAACTCTTTTCTTTGTCGCTCGTGGGTACTTGTCTCTGTGGGGTTCGAAATTGATTGCCCACGGCGTCTTCTTGTGGTAGGGTTAGGATCTAACGTCCAGTGTCTTTAAATTGGGACATATCCACCTCAAGCTTTTTGTCAGTTAAGAACTGGTATCATCATCTCTTGGAGTGTTGCACATGATCTGAAGTCTTAGATGCTTGACATTCTGCATTGGAAAAAGCATTTCACTTTCGATTTCTTCTAGAAGAACCAATGCCTGTGTATATCAAAAGAAGAATAACAAGATTTTAATGCTCAATTTACATTAGCATACAAATACTCGATACAAATACTGATTTAGAAAAAAAATTGCTTACCTTGACTTCGCTACAAACTAGTGTCAATGAGTCGCAACGGCTGAAATACCTCAGGAATTTGAATGCCTTGAGATAGCTTCACTACTTGTTGCGGACTCCAAAATCCACCTCCAGTCTCGCATTGGTCGATCTTGTCGAATCTCATGGATCGATGACTAGGTTGTTGGGGTCGTCGTATTGGAACGGCACCCTATTAGGAGTTTGGGTCTTTACTATTATTAGGGACTTGAATCCACTCAAGGCGAGGTGCTTGAGATTCCTGTGAGTTATCTTGATGTGCTTGGTGGACTGGCTCCTCTTGAGCCTTAAGGTATCTAGGAGAAGAAGCTGAGAGAAGGTTTCTCTGATTGTCCTGATTTTGACCACACACAGATTTAGGGCAAGCTCCCTCAGGTTTCAAGTGCCATGTACTTGGAGAGTTGACAACTGCTTATCAGGGGAGGCCATGGTAAACATCGATGTGTAGCTAAGGATACAAGGTTCGGGGATAAAATTGAAATCGAAAAGCTTTCGTTGTGAAGCATGGCCAAAGCCTCAAAAGTCTCGAGCTTCGATCCGCAGATGAGGAGGTCCCTGGAGTAGAAGCATTCAATTAGCCCCACGCGTCAAAGTACAGGGCAACTCCACATCGGCTCATTCAAGACGTCGTCGCTCTTTTTGACACTATGTAGGACTAGTTCTTCCAAACGAGGCAGTCTCCTCTTGATGCCCTGCATTGAGAGATGGGTCACGTGGAGGACAGAGATGGCGTCGAAGATCAAGTCGGGGCATTTTTGCTTGTATGATTCCCCCCACCCCCCCTCGGTTCAGCCATTTCTGAGCCCATCTTTTTCCTTGTCGCTCGTGAGTACTTGTCTCTGTGGGGTTCGAAATTGATGGCCGGTGGCGTCTTCTTGTAGTAGGGTTAGGATCTAACGTCTAGCGTCTCTAAATTAGGACACATCCACCTCAAGCTTCTTGTCAGTTAAGAACTAGGTTTCATCATCGCTTGGAGTGTTGCACAGGGTCTGAAGTCTTAGATGCTTGACATTCTGTACTTGAAAAAGCATTTCACTTTTGATTTCTTCTAGAAGAACCAATGCTTGTGTATATAAAAAGAAGAATAACAAGATTTCAATGCTTAGTTTACATTAGCATACATATACTCGATACAAAATACTGATTTAGAAAAAAAATTGCTTACCTTGACTTCATTATAGACTAGTGTCAATGAATCGCAACGGCTGAAATACCTCAAGAACTTGATTGCCTTGAGATAGCTTCTCTTCTTGTGGGAACTCCAAAATCCACCTCCAGTCTCGTATTGGTCGATCTTGTCGAATCTCATGGACCGATGACCAGGTTGTTGGGGTCGTCGTATTAGAACGACACCCTATTAGTAGTTTCGGTCTTTACTCTTATTAAGGACTTGAATCCACTCAAGGCGAGGTGCTTGAGATTCCTGTGAGTTATTTTGAGGTGCTTGGTGGACTGGCTCCCTTTGAGCCTCAAGGTTTGTAGGAGAAGAAGCCGAGAGACGACTTCTCTAATTGTCCTGATTTCGATCACACACAAATCCATGACAAGCTCCCTCAAGTTTCAAGCGCCATGTACTTGGAGAGCTGACAACTGCTTATCCGGGGAGGCCATGGTGAACATCGATGTGTAGCTGAAGGATACAAGGTTCAAGGATAAAATTGAAATCAAAAAGCTTTCGTTGTGAAGCACGGCCAAAGCCTCAAAAGTCTCGAGCTTCGATCCGTAGATGATGAGGTCCCTAGAGTAGAAGCATTCAAAGTACGGGGCAACTCAACATCGGCTCATTCAAGACGTCGTTGCTCTTTTTGACATTATGTAGGACCAGTTTTTCCAAACGAGGCAACGTCCTCTTAATGCCCTGCATTGAGAGATGGCTCACGTGGATAACAGAGATAGTGTTGAAGACCAAGTCGGGGCATTTTTGCTTGTACGATTCCCCCTCCCCCTCCCCACGTTCAGCCATTTCGAGCCCACATTTTCCTTGTCGCTTATGAGTACTTGTCTCTGTGGGGTTTGAAATTGATGGCCGACGGCATCTTCTTGAGGTTGGGTTAGGATCTAACGTCCAACGTCTCTAAATTATGACACATCCACCTCAAGCTTTTTGTCAGTTAATAACTGGTATCATCTCTTGGAGTGTTGCCCAGGATTTGAAGTTTTAGATAATTGACATTCTGCATTGGAAAAAGCATTTCACTTTCGATTTCTTCTAAAAGAACCAATGCCTGTGTATATAAAAAGAAGAATAGCAAGATTTCAATGCTCAATTTAGATTAGCATACAAATACTCGATACAAAATACTAATTTAGAAAAAAATTGCTTACCTTGACTTTATTACAGACTAGTGTCAATGAGTCGCAACGGTTGAAATACCTCAGGAACTTAATTGCCTTGAGATAGCTTCTCTTCTTGTTGGAACTCCAAAATCCATCTCCAGTCTCGCATTGGTCGATCTTGTCGAATCTCATGGACCGATGACTAGGATGTTGGGGTCATTGTATTGGAACGACACCCTATTAGGAGTTTGGGTCTTTACTCTTATTAGGGACTTGACTCCACTCAAGAGGAGGTTCTTGGGATTCCTGTGAGTTATCTTGATGTGCTTGGTGGACTGGCTCCCCTTGAGGCTCAAGGACTCTAGGAGACGAAGCTGAGAGACGGCTTCTCTAATTGTCCAGATTTCGACCACACATAGATCCAATGTAAGCTCCCTCAGGTTTCAAGCGCCATGTACTTGGAGAGCTGACAACTGCTTATTCGAGGAGGCCATGGTGAACATCAATGTGTAGCTTAAGGATATAAGGTTCGGGGATAAAATTGAAATCGAAAAGCTTTCGTTGTGAAGCATGGCCAAAGCCTCAAAAGTCTCGAGCTTCAATTCGCAGATGAGGAGGTCCCTAGAGTAGAAGCATTCAATTAGCTTAACACATTAAAGTATGGGGCAACTCAACATCGGCTCATTCAAGATGTCGTCGCTCTTTTTGACACTATGTAGGACTAGTTCTTTCAAACGAGGCAGCCTCCTCTTAATGCCCTACATTAAGAGATGGCTCACGTGGAGGACAGAGATAGCGTCGAAGACCAAGTCGGGACATTTTTGCTTGTACGATTCTCTCCCCCACCCCCCCCCCCGGTCCCCCCACATTCAGCCATTTTTTAGCCCCCTTTTTCCTTGTCACTCGTGAGTACTTGTCTCTGTGGGGTTCGAAATTGATGGCCGACGGTGTCTTCTTGTGGTAGGGTTAGGATCTAACGTCCAATGTCTCTAAATTAGGACACATCCACCTCAAGCTTTTTGTCAGTTAAGAACTGGTATCATCATCTCTTGAAGTGTTGCATAGGATCTGAAGTCTTAGATGCTTGACATTCTGCATTAGAAAAAGCATTTCACTTTCGATTTCTTTTAGAAGAACTAATGCCTGTGTATATAAAACAAAGAAGAATAGCAAGATTTCAATGCTCAGTTTACATTAGCATACAAATACTTGGTACAAAATACTGATTTAGAAAAAAAATTGTTTACCTTGACTTCGTTACAAACTAGTGTCAATGAGTCGCAATGGCTGAAATACCTCAGGAACTTGAATGCCTTGAGATAGCTTCTCTTCTTGTTGTAGACTCCAAAATCCACCTCCAGTCTCGCATTGGTCAATCTTATCGAATCTCATGGACTGATGACCAGGATGTTGGGGTCGTCATATTGGAACGACATCCTATTAGGAGTTTGGGTCTTTACTCTTATTAGTGACTTGAATCCACTCAAGGCGAGGTGCTTAAGATTCCTGTGAGTTATCTTGATGTGCTTAGTGGATTGGCTTCCTTTGAGCCTCAAGGTCTATAGGAGAAGAAGTTGAGAGACGGCTTCTCTGATTGTCTTGATTTTGACCACACACAGATCTAGGGCAAGCTCCCTTAAGTTTCAAGCGTCGTGTACTTGGAGAGCTAACAACTGCTTATTCGGGGAGGCCATGGTGAACATCAATGTGTAGCTGAAGGATACAAGATTCGGAGATAAAATTGAAATCGCAAAGCTTTCGTTGTAAAGCATGGCTAAATCATCAAAAGTGTGGAGCTTCGATCCGCAGATGAGGAGTGTAACGACCCGGGTTCCATTGTATAATATTGTCCACTTTGGACACTAAGTCCTCACGGCTTTAAAACGCTTCACATAGATTAAAGGGACCCAAGCCTTTATACACAAGCCCAAAACTCCCTCCCTGGGCGATGTGGGACAAGAGAGGGACCCATTCCTTGCGCACGTCTAGGGACCGACGCGCGGATGGACCGCCATCCCTCCTCCCCGCATACCGTCGCTCAGGCTATCACATTCTCCCCCCTTTAGGAGCACAGCGTCCTCACTATGGCCCCACATGCGGTCGGGAGTCAACTTTAATACCATTTGTAACGACCTAGG
This sequence comes from Eucalyptus cloeziana, assembly GCA_014182715.1. Taxonomy (NCBI): domain Eukaryota; kingdom Viridiplantae; phylum Streptophyta; class Magnoliopsida; order Myrtales; family Myrtaceae; genus Eucalyptus; species Eucalyptus cloeziana. The sequence continues at coordinate 27,450,241 of CM024637.1, forward strand.
CCCCACTGTGTAATATTGTCCGCTTTAGACACTGAATCCTTACGGCTTTAAAACGTGTCACACGGATTAAAGGGGCCAAAGCCTTTATAAACACGCCCAAAACTCCCTCCCTAGGTGATGTGAGACAAAGAGGGACCCTTTCCTTGCGCACTTCCGAGGACCGAGGTGCGGACACTCTGCCATCTCTCCTCCTCGCGCACTGCCGCTCGGGCTACCACAAGGAGGTCCGTGAAGTAGAAGCATTCAATTAGCCCCACGAGTCAAAGTATGGGGCAACTCAATATCGGCTCATTCAAGACGTCGTCGCTCTTTTTGACACTATGTAGGACTAGTTCTCCCAAACAAGGCAGCCTCCTCTTGATGCCCTGTATTGAGAGATGGCTCACGTGGAAGACAGAGATGGCGTCGAAGACCAAGTTGGGGCATTTTTGCTTGTATGATTCCCCCCCCCTCATTCAGCCATTTCTATGCCCACCTTTTTCCTTGTCGCTCGTGAGTACTTGTCTCTGTGGGGTTCGAAATTGATGGCCAGCGGCGTCTTCTTGTGGTAGAGTTAGGATCTAACGTCTAGCATTTCTAAATTAGGACACATCCACCTCAAGCTTTTTGTCAGTTAAGAACTCGTTTCATCATCTCTTGGAGTGTTGCACATGATCTGAAGTCTTAGATGCTTGACATTCTGCATTGGAAAAAGCATTTCACTTTCGATTTCTTCTAGAAGAACCAATGCCTGTGTATATAAAAAGAAGAATATCAAGATTTCAATGCACAATTTTCATTAGCATACAAATACTCGATACAAAATACTGATTTAGAAAAAAATTGCTTACCTTGACTTCATTACAGACTAGTGTCAATGAGTCGCAACGGCTGAAATACCTCAAGAACTTGATTGCTTGAGATAACTTCTCTTTTTATTGGAACTCCAAAATCCACCTCCAGTCTTGCATTGGTCGATTTTGTCTAATCTCATGGACCGATGACCAAGATGTTGGGGTCGTTGTATTGGAATGACACCCTATTAGGAGTTTGGGTCTTTACACTTATTAGGGACTTGAATCCACTCAAGGCGAGGTACTTGAGATTTCTATGAGTTATCTTGATGTGCTTGGTGGACTGGCTCCCTTTGAGCTTCAAGGTCTCTAGGAGAAGAAGCTGAGAGACGGCTTCTCTGATTGTCCTGATTTTGACCACACACAGATCCAGGGTAAGCTCCCTTAGGTTTCAAGCACCATGTACTTGGAGAGCTGACAATTGCTTATCCAGGGAGGCCATGGTGAACATCGATGTGTAGCTGAAGGATACAAGGTTCAGGGATAAAATTGAAATCGAAAAGCTTTCGTTGTGAAGCATGGCCAAAGCCTCAAAAGTCTCGAGCTTCGATCCGCAAATGAGGAGGTCCCTGGAGTAGAAGCATTCAATTAGCTCAACACGTCAAAGTATGGGGCAACCCAACATATGCTCATTCAAGATGTCGTCGCTCTTTTTGACACTATGTAGGACTAGTTCTTTCAAATGAGGCAGCCTCCTCTTGATGCCCTGCATTGAGAGATGACTCACGTGGAGAACAGAGATGGCATCGAAGACCAAGTTGGGCACTTTTGCTTGTACGATTCTCCCCCCTAGTCATTTCTAAGCCCACCTTTTTCCTTGTCGCTTACTTGTCTTTGTGGGGTTCGAAATTGATGAACAGCGACGTCTTCTTGTGGTAGGGTTAGGATCTAACGTCCAGCGTCTCTAAATTAAGACACATCCACCTCAAGCTTTTTGTCAGTTAAGAACTGGTATCATCATCTCTTGGAGTGTTGCACAGGATCTGAAGTCTTAGATGCTTAACATTCTACATTGGAATACGCTTTTCACTTTCGATTTCTTCTAGAAGAACCAATGCGTGTGTATATAAAAAGAATAATAGCAATATTGCAATGCTTAGTTTACATTAGCATTCAAATACTCAATACAAAATACTGATTTACAAAAAAATTGCTTAACTTGACTTCGTTACAAACTAGTGTCAATGAGTTGCAGCGGCTAAAATACCTCAAGAACTTGATTGCCTTGAGATAACTTCTCTTCTTGTTGTGGACTCCAAAATCCACCTCTAGTCTCGCATTGGTCGATCTTGTCGAATCTCATGGACCGATGACCAGGATGTTGGGGTCGACATATTGGAACGACACCCTATTAGGAGTTTGGGTCTTTACTTTTATTAGGGACTTGAATCCACTTAAGAGGAGGTGCTTGAGATTCCTGTGAGTTATCTTGATGTGCTTTGTGGACTGGCTCCCCTTGAGTCTCAATGTCTCTAGGAGACGAAGCTGAGAGACGACTTCTCTAATTGTTCTAATTTCGACCACACATAAATCCAAAGCAAGCTCTCTCAGGTTTCAAGCGCCATGTACTTGGAGAATTGACAACTGCTTATCCGGGGAGGCCATGATGAACATCAATGTGTAGCTGAAAGATACAAGGCTCGGGGATAAAATTGAAATCGAAAAGCTTTTGTTGTGAAGCATGGCCAAAGCATCAAAAGTCTCAAGCTTCGATCCGCAGATGAGGAGGTCCCTGGAGTAGAAGCATTCAATTAGCTCAACACGTCAAAGTACGGGGCAGTTCAACATCGGCTCATTCAAGACGTCGTCGCTCTTTTTGACACTATGTAGGACCAGTTCTTCCAAACGAGGCAGCCTCCTCTTAATGCCCTGAATTGAGAGATGGCTCACATGAAGGATAGAGATGGCGTCGAAGACCAAGTCGGGGTATTTTTGCTTGTACGATGCCCCCCCCACGTTCAGCCATTTCGAGCCCCCATTTTTCCTTGTCGCTCGTGAGTACTTGTCTCGTGGGGTTCGAAATTGATGGCCGGCGACGTCTTTTTGTGGTAGGGTTAGGATCTAACATCCAGCATCTCTAAATAAGGATACATCCACCTCAAGCTTTTTGTTAGTTAAGAGCTGGTATCATTATCTCTTGGAGTGTTGCACAAGATCTGAAGTCTTTGATGCTTGACATTCTGCATTAGAAAAAGCATTTCACTTTCGATTTCTTCTAGAAGAACCATTTCCTATGTATATCAAAAGAAGAATAGCAAGATTTCAATGCTCAGTTTTCATTAGCTTACAAATACTCGGTACAAAATATTGATTTAGAAAAAAAATTGCTTACCTTGACTTCGTTACAGACTAGTGTCAATGAGTCGCAACGGCTAAAATATCTCAGGAACTTGAATGCCTTGAGATAGCTTCTCTTCTTGTTGCGGACTCCAAAATCCATCTCCAGTCTCGCATTGGTCGATCTTGTCGAATCTCATGGACCGATGACTAGGATGTTGGGGTCATCGTATTGGAACGACACCCTATTAGGAGTTTGGGTCTTTACTCTTATTAGGGACTTGACTCCACTCAAGAGGAGGTTCTTGAGATTCATGTGAGTTATCTTGATATGCTTGGTGGACTGGCTCCCCTTGAGCCTCAAGGTCTCTAAGAGACGAAGCTGAGAGATGGCTTCTCTAATTGTTCTGATTTCGACCACACACAGATGCAAGGCAAGCTCCCTCATGTTTCAAGTGCCATGTACTTGGAGAGCTGACAACTGCTTATCCGGGGAGGCTATGGTGAACATCGATGTGTAGTTAAAGGATACAAGGTTCGATAATAAAATTGAAATTGAAAAGCTTTCGTTGTGAAGCATGACCAAAGCATCAAAAGTCTCGAGCTTCAATCTGCAGATGAAGACATCCCTGGAGTAGAAGCATTCAATTAGCTCATCGCGTCAAAGTATGGGGCAACTCAACATCGACTCATTGAAGACGTCGTCGCTCTTTTTGACACTATGTAGGACCAGTTCTTCCAAATGAGGCAACCTCGTCTTGATGCCCTGCATTGAGAGATGGCTCATGTGGAGGACAGAGATGGTATCAAAGACCAAGTCGGGGCATTTTTGCTTGTACAATTGCCCCCCCCCCCAATGTTCAGCCATTTCTAAGCCCACCTTTTTCCTTGTTGCTTGTGAGTACTTGTCTCTGTGGGGTTAGAAATTGATGGCCAGCGACGTTTTCTTGTGGTAGGGTTAGGATCTGACGTCCAGTGTCTCTAAATTATGACACATCCACCTCAAGATTTTTGTCAGTTAAGAACTGGTATCTTCATCTCTTGGAGTGTTGCACAGGATCTAAAGTCTTAGATGCTTGGTATTCTTCCTTGGAAAATGCTTTTCACTTTCGATTTTTTCTAGAAGAACCAATGTCTGTGTATATAAAAAGAAGAATAGCAAGATTTCAATGCTCAGTTTTCATTAGCATACAAATACTCGATACAAAATACTGATTTAGAAAAAAAATTGCTTACCTTGACTTCATTATAGACTAGTGTCAATAAGTCGCAATGGCTAAAATACCTCAAGAAGTTGATTGCCTTGAGATAACTTCTCTTCTTGTTGTGGACTCCAAAATCCACCTCCAGTCTCACATTGGTCGATCTTGTCGAATCTCATGGACTGATGACCAGGATGTTGGGGTTATCGTATTGGAAAGACACCCTATTAGAAGTTTGGGTCTTTACTCTTATTAAGGACTTGAATCCACTCAAGAGGAGGTGCTTGAGATTCCTGTGAGTTATCTTGATGTGCTTGGTAGACTGGCTCCCCTTGAGCCTCAAGGTCTCTAGGAGATGAAGCTGAGAGACGGCTTCTCTGATTGTCCTGATTTTGACCACACATAGATCCAAGGCAAGCTCCCTCAGGTTTCAAGCGCCATGTACTTGGAGAGCTGACAACTGCTTATCTAGGGAGGCCATGGTGAACATCGATGTGTAGCTAAAGGATATAAGGTTCGGGTATAAAATTGAAATTGAAAAGCTTTTGTTGTGAAGCATGGCCAAAGCCTTAGAATTCTCGAGCTTCGATCCGTAGATGAGGAGGTCCCTGGAGCAGAAGCATTCAATTAGCTCCACTCGTTAAAGTACGGGGCAACTTAACATCAGCTCATTCAAGACATCGTCGCTCTTTTTGACACTATGTAGGACCAATTCTTCCAAACGAGGCAGCCTTGTCTGGATGCCCTGCATTGAGAAATGGCTCACATGGAGGACAGAGATGGCGTCGAAGACCAAGTCGGGGCATTTTTGCTTGTATGATTCTCCCCCCATGTTCAGCCCTTCTGCCCATTCTCTTCTTCCTTCCTCTTCCCCACGATTCTTGCCCCCCTCCCCACGTCTTCTTCTTTTCCCTCAAGCTGATGCCATTCCCTCCAGCTCTCCTTGCTGCACTTTCCATCCGCCCACATCACAACTACACCATCACCACACAGCCACCACTTGATCACTTTCATAGCACCATCACCATCATCCCCCCTTGCACCACCATCGCTCCACCACATCTTCACCACTTAACCACCCTCACGCTAGCCCCTCCGCGTCCACAACACCATCCACTAATTCCACCACAGCACCACCCTGATACCAGCCTCATCATCTCCACCAAACAGCCACTCGCCATCCTCAACTCCAACGTCGAACTGCCGTCCACGCGTCTAACTAAGTCTCCTTCGACCAGTAGCCACCAAAGCCTCCAAACCGAGCTGAACCGAGTCCCTCTTGGTTGTGAGCCCACCTTGCAGCCACGGCTGTCGTTTGAGCTCCATGGGAGACGCGGTAGTCTCAGCTTTTCACCGCCTTCGCGTTGTTGTCGCCGTGAGGCCACCGCAGTTGAATTCCGATGAGTTAACTCCATAACTATTGATTAGGTTGTTAATTGCACTTAGGGGGGTTATATTAGTGTTAATTAGCTTAGTTAGATTAGTTTTAATTAGCCTGGTTTGATTAGTGTTAAGTGGATATGCTTAATTTCAGATTCGGTTTGTTGGACGCTTGCCGCTTGCCGTTTTTGTGGGGAAAAATGTGCTACGATTTTGAGGTCGCTTCATTTTTAAAAAATGTTCTAAACATCTTCAACTATGACATATATTTTACTCAAGATTTTAGGGATTTAAAAGAACAATATTTCAGCTTCGTTATGTGCAAAACAGAATCTCAATGGGTGTTGGAACCAGTGACCTTTTAGTGTTCAAAAGATTTTTATCAACTCTTAGGGTTCAATTTTTGAAAGAATTCATTCACAAAATTTTTTCATCACTCTTTTAGTTTAACATAGTCAAATTTTAGATCAACGGGACAAGTTTTGGATCTCGAACCAAATTGATTTTGGAAAACATAATTTCTGGACACGGTCACAATTTTTGTAACGGTTTGGGCGATTTATTGCTCTTAATCTAGAAAGATCTGGGTCATAGTGTCTTATAAAAAGTGCTTTTTTAAGTTTCTTTTATAACATATTCAAATTTGAGAATTTTCCGAACTCGTTTGTTTATGTTTCTGGATTTAAACTTGGAAACGCATGAGTGGCCTGGTTTCTGCCGGTTGGGGCCTGTAGTGGTTTTTGTGGTTGTTTTTGGTGTAATGCTTGCTGGATAGTGTATATTTGGTGATGTGGTTGACTTGTGGCATGCTTAGAACTTATGTGTGATGATATGTGAATAGTTGTGCTATGGTGAGTGTTTATTGGTGATGCAAAAGATGGCCTTATGGGCTGTTAATTAGAAAAACAATTAGGTGTCAGGTTTGGACACCGGAATTTATTTGCTCGATAAAATAATGAGGTTTTAAAGTAGGTGCGTGCAAAGTTTGGCGGATTAATTTTGAGTACGTGAGCACCTACAAATTTCTTTCCAAAGGTTTTGAATAAAAGAAAAGGGGATTACCTAAATTTAGTTCCAAAAAGGGGTGGTTGGGAAAGAAAATAGAAAATAAATAAGGTATCGGGTTTGGACACCGATTTTTATGTGCTCAATAAAATAATTAGGTTTTATAGTAGAAGTGTGCAAAGTTTGACGGATTGATTTTGAGTACGTGACCCGTACAAAATTATTTTGGAAAGCTTTGAACAAAAAAAAAAAAAAAAAAAAAAAAGAGTTGCAAGGTTTATTGTTTTAAAAAGAAATTTGGTATTTTGAGCTAATTGACAGAAGACAAGAATTGGGTTGATTGATGGTGTGCTCGTGTGATCACCTAATACCCTGATGCGTATGAATATGGGGGTAATGAACCCGTCCTGATGCGTATGAATATGCAAGACGATGCCTGATTAAGTTCAAATGCCCCATGTCAACGGATGCCGGTCGCAGTGGAGGCCAAGCCAATGCTCCTATGTGGAATGCCGTCCTAATGCGAATGAATATGTGGGATGATGTCGTGCTCGACGGAGCGGGATGACGCCCGATTATGCCGGATGACTGCCGACTGATGAGTTGGCCGTGGCCGATGGGTCGTAGTAATTGGAACACGCCTGAATGGTTGTGATAGTTGCGCCTGATTATAGGACAAAATTGTGTGGCACGGTATGTGACGTGTCATAACGGTTTGGTCTTTTAATCGGGACCTATGTGATTGAAATGATGTGTTATGGTTATTAAACCGCATTTGCTGCACTGATGATGGTATATATGTTGAGCTAATGTGTAGGTATGCGCCGAGGCGAGGTAAGTTCTGTATGGTGTGTGCTTAGGATTGCCTTCGAGGTGAATTTGCATCCTAATCGGGGTTTAGGTTGTTGACTCGCTGGGATTTTATCTCATCCTGTTGTGGGCTAATCTTTTTCAGGGCCGTAGCATGGAGATCTGCTGAGTGCAGATGTGGTGGGCGCGAGATGCAATACCTTTTGGCTGGCCCTACCGTTAGTGAAGTTTAGGGTGACCTTGATCCTTGAAGGTTTTGAGAGGGTCGGTTGGAAGTTGCTAGTGTAAGGACTTGTAAATCATTAAACTTCCTAGGGGTAACAATGGATAAATAAGTCATGGTTTTTATGGGAAAATCGCGATTGTGTTTTACTATCCCTATGTTTGTTTATTAGCCGGGGATTTATTTAATTCGCTTCCACATGTGTTTAATTGATAAGATAAAAAGAATGGGTCGCCGACATATCTTGGGATGTTGTAAATTTTAATCAACCGTCGAGGGATGTGCGCGCACTTGGTGGTCAAGGCGTGACAAACTATCGGTGGGCTAAGTTTATAATCTAAATAGATTCATAATTACTTTATGAAAAAACTATCATATTATATTCCTTTTGTTAATCCACGTGGGTAAATTAAGAAAAATAGTATAATATTTCATACTAATTAATCACATCAATATAATAAAAATGATATGATTAATAAAATTAATGTCATTTCCTATTTGTGATCCAAAAGCTCTTAATATATATAATTTAAGATCGTTAAAGATGTTGTGGCTAATCTCTAATTTAAATAAAAAAAATCGTATATAGATCACTAGACATTTGATTGGATGGATAAAATATACATAAAATGCATGAAAGGGCAAAACAATAAATTAATGTCACCAAGAGCAAAACGGTAAATGAATTCGACCAAAGGCGCAATAGTAAATCCAATGGCCAAGGGGTAAAATCGTAAATATATCAAAAGAGTCCCCACAATCGTGTGCCTTTGAGGACTTGTGCAGGCGCGTGTCTTGCATGGGTGTGTGCAGTGCACCCTCCTAAGGATCCTACACGAGCGTGTGTGCTTCACATTCCCGAGTTTCTTCATCGAGCGAACAACGTTCCTTATCGCTCCGCCGTGCCTTCTATTGCCCAATTCTCCTATGGCTGCCCACTTTAAATCAAAATAAGTGATGGGTTTTGAAGACCATCCCGGCACAACCACATAAGTCCAAAAATCAGTGGAAAAAGGCCAAGAAAACCCTAACATGCAACTTTTGCCACGCAATTAGCCTCCAATAATTACCTAAATGCCAAATTAACTTATGGCTTTCATTGCCCATGGCGGTGAGACCGTACTGGTCTGAAGTCGGGTGGTGAGACCGTACTAGTCTGAAGTTGGGTCGTAGGTCATTGAAATCAGCAATTTCTCTCTTGGCCCCAAATTGCCTAATTTTCAAATCAATCAACCCCCCAAACACAAGGCAAGAGATACTAATCTCTCTTTGGTACCGAATGTTAAACATATTGAGTGATTTTAATCATGCATTGATGAACAAGACGTAAAATAAATATGACTTCAGGCCATTGCTTGAGTTTACGTGCAATGGAAATCCACGGAGTTTCGATAGTAATTGTGGGTGCACTCTACTAACCCAATCTCCTCGCTTACTTGTGGTGTATTTTCTAAAGGGAGGGTTTAGTTTAGACCTTATCACGCCATTTCGAAAAATGATTGATCGTCTTCCATTAAGGCACTAACTAGTGGGCGGTTGTCATTGAAAATGTATGATGATGGAATAACTGCTTAGGAGAAAAAATGTGGATCAAAGTCAAAATGTGGGTTTTTATTTTAAAAAATCACATCCCTAAACATGTGGATCACATTATAGATAATCGTTTATGATCTGTCTGACAGCAACTCTACCAATAGGCACCTAGAGGCAAAATCTAACCCACTCCAAAAAAACGTGTATTGGAGGCTGATGATTATATAATTGGGAGGGAAAAAAAGCAAATATATTCACTCAAACAGCCACACAGCATCATCGTCCTAGGTCAATTCTTTTCAAAGAAGTATTAAAATCTATATATATATATATAGACAATACATGAAAAATAAAATGTCCAACTTAAAAGCAAAATAAGTAGATAAATAAACAAAGGCAAATTGATAAGAATTACATGGGAACAAAGAGCTTCTCATTTAAATTAGTGAACATTTGAGAAAGCACCAACTTCTTATAAAAATCATTCGAAATTTTTAAAAAATAAATAAAAAGAAATAGTGTCTTCCAGCCTCAAGTCAACCAAGACGGAATGCCGGGGAATGCCGTTCTTACAGTATATCATAATTGCAGTGCTTTGACATCACCACTTACCCCATTTTCTCCTCTCTCCTTTTGGTTCTTCAACGTAGGTGGAGCCGCAGGCAGTCGCTGCTTCCTAGGTGCCTGTTTTCAAGATAGCCCAGATGACTCTTTTTTGCTAGAACCAGCAGTAAATTCTAGGTTCATCATGAGTCTGTCTTTTTTTTTTTGTTTTTTTCTTTTTTTAAAGAAGAAACTATTAAAAAAAGAAAAGAAAATACTACCGCCTATTCCTGGGACAATTCATAAAATTCTAAGTCACTTAAAAATTAAGGCTTATAAGAGAATCTCGTTCACCGACTTATTTTCGGGAGCAAAAGGAACAGGATAATAGATTTTTCGCAATACCTGACGTGTATAAATTCTTTGCTATAAGTCGTACATCATACGATATTATCATCGACGTATCATGCATTCCTTATCATAAGAGACCACTAGAAGTAGAAAGAAAGGGGAGAACAATGAAACCCGACTTTCTGCGAGACTGTGATAATGTGAGGGACAAATCATATTACAGGAAATTTTTATTAATACACGAGTGGAAGAACCGGTCGAATTTGTGAATATAGCATCATTCTGATTCCACCTAACTTTCAATACTAATCTGTGAGCAGAATAATACGACACATCACTCAGAATCAGAACGGATTCTGGCGACAATATGCGATCCCGAAGTCAAGTCATCACCAACTTGCAATTTCACACCAGCGAGTCTGAACGGCTAATGGCAGTTGATGGGCAGGTCCTCCTACCTTCCTAGTCATCAAAGCATTTTTCAATCATCCTTCTTCTCGAGCGCCTCTAAAGCGGCCCACAGCTTTGGATCGTCATAACTCTTGATGAGGAATGTTGGCTTTGCTTCCATCAGTTGATGTTCCCGGTTCCTCGTTGTTATGCCGATAGTGGCCACTCCAGCTGCCACCCCTGCTTTTATGCCCGAAACTGAGTCCTGGAAACCCAAAAAAAAACAAGCTGCAATTCAGGACAGCGAACTCTCCCATTGGATTTCACGAAAAATAAAGGTCAGATGCGGACCTCAAAAATTATAGTATGCTCCTTCGACACCTTCAGCAGATCAAGGGCCTTCAGGTAAGGTTCTGGGTGTGGTTTGGCATGCTCACACTCATCTCCTATAACAACCGCTTGAAAGAAATCTGAGAGTCCGAGACTTGAGATCATGAGTTCAGCATTTGGCCTAGGAGCATTTGTAACTGCAGCACGTTTTAGACCGCGATCTTCGATCCATTTCTTCAATTTGTAGAGGCCGCTCACTGCCGTTAGTTGTTCTGAGGCCAATCTGTGTCATCCATGGAGCTTGATGTCAAAACTTTGGAAGGTTAAAGAGTTCATAAGGGAACAAGTATGATATGATGGAAGACTTACTTGCGGAACATGGCTTCCTTGTCCTCCGTGAATTTTCGGCCTCGAGGAATATCATCTGGGAAGAGGAGCTCAGCTATGTCTTCATTGTGCTTTCCAGCAATATTCTCAACAAAGAAATCCTCTGTAATTGGAACTCCACCATTGAAACCTATCTGTTTTGGGAAGAGCGGATTAAACAATCAAATAACAAATACCAAAAGCATGTAGTAATGCATCTGCAATCAAGAGATACTCATGATTCATGGTCACTAGACTCGATGAAAAGAAAAATGAACTCCAGCGTAAAGGATGAAATAATTCCTTGAGCAAGGCACAACAAAATGTTTGTAAACAAAGACGAAACCTCCACCTCTTGAAGCATCTCTCTGAAGGCTTGGTAGTGGAGAGGATCCGAGTCACACAGAGTTCCATCGACATCGAATAGAATGGTCTCAAGTGGTGCAAGCGCAACAAGAGAAGCAGTGCTGTCAAAATAAAACCAACTTACAAAGACATAGTGGGAATTTGAAGATCTAATATTTTGTATGAAGACACAACATCTAGTAACTCTGTAGCATCAATCTCTCTCTAACTCTGCCATCAACTCTGTCGATTGTAGCTAAATAACCAAGTTTCAGTTAGCATTAACTATCCACACTACCCCCATGGCTCCTTCGATTCGTCATAGAAAGGAATGCAAGAAGATCGCCAACCAGAAAATTTACATGACTAATTCAGGAAGATTTATCGAAGATGTGCTGAGCGACACAACAAAAAATCACGAATTGCTTCTGTAATCACAAATTGAACGCATCCCCAGATTATCCTTCAAATCTGGACTGCAACTATCAACTAATTTCGCATTCCATCCGATGACAAGGCTACTTTCTACTATCTATTGAAGACTTTGATATGCGAATGACCAAAGGCAGATCAATGAGTAGGCAAAAAGCCAAAAAAAGGGGGAAAAAAGGAAACGGAATAGTAGTCCTCCAACTACATGCCAGAGAATACACGCAATGTCATCAGAAGAGACTGCGAATCACGCGTCCAAGTGGAGAGACTCGAACCGCGAACGCTATCGATTCCACAAGCAAGCGACACAAGCGATCCGTCGATTTCATCACGTCCAAGATTAAAACCACACGAAACACTGCGACGACGTCAAATCAACGACGCGGCGGAACCTCCAGGAAAACAGGCGGACCGAGTTCGAAACATTTCAAATCCAACACACGATTCCAGAACGCCCCAGCCTGGACTCCCACATTCGGGAAGGAGCGACACGAACTCGCGCGATCGGCACGCAACGAGCTGGGATCACAACGGAAACGCGCTCGACTTTTTCACCGCACACGATCCGAACTGGCCCCCGGACGAGCCGAACGAACCGTCCGCCGACGACATCCGTTTCCGCCTCCAACGGCGGCGGCGGCGGCGGCGGCACGAGGAGAGAATGGAAGAGCGAGAATCGGCGAGCGAGCTTACCTCTCCGACGGAACCGTCATCCCGGTGCTTCCGCGCGGCCGCCGAGGGTGGATCGAGGAAGCGCTACCGCGACGACAGAGCTTGGAGCGATGGAGAGGGAGGGCGATGGTGGTGGTCGTATATAAACGTGCGCGAGAGAGAGGGAGGAAGACGAGCACGGAATCTACCATGGAATCGAATAAAAGCGAACGCGAGAGGCGCCATTATATAATAAAAATAATGAGAATTGCTTGCGTCATTATTCTCTCTCTCTCTCTCTCTCTACAGACGTGTGCATGCTGCCAACTGTCGAGAGAGTCCCTGGACTCGTCGTATTTTCACTGTTCTCCCGCGGGCTTTCCCGAATTTGCGAATTTGGCCATGGAAGATTAAGTGCTGTTCAATTGAAGGACGAGATTGCACAACCTCTTGAAATTTGGAGTTGAACAAGTTATCCGACCGACGGCAGTCGTGACCGATTTCTCGTCCGATTGAAAGCTAAGTCGTTGATGTAACTAGAGGTTTTAGTAGGAGAATTGGGATTACTGGCAGGTTTGTTTTCTATTTGGTAACCTAGATAAAGGTCAAGTACAATCATATATAATCCTAACTGGTGTTTGATGACGTATGTTGACCGGAATGAACCCAGACACATCAAAACAAGAAGGGCGGATGACTTGTCCTAACCCCAATGGTTGTATATAAACGTGCGTTAGTCTTCCCCGGACCGTACGTTTTTTTTTTTTTAATCATTTATAGGCAAGAAATCCATGAAGCACCTATTTAAGAAATCCATGAAGCACCTATTATTTTATCTCCCTTGGATTTCAATTTAGGTAAAATTGATTATGGGGGAGACAAATAATAGGTTCTTTTTTTTTTTTTTAGTCAGTGACTATTCTAATTCTTACTTTCAGACTTTTGCCCTGCCTCCTTACAAGGCGTGGGAGTTGAAATCTACTCTTGAAACTAATTCGTCCCCACCCCAACCCTCCCTGAGAATGTGGGGATTCGAACCCCCCACCTCCTCCTTCCATGTTGGAAGGGTGGCCACTGGGTAAACCCAGTGGTTAAGAATAGGTTCTTTGCTTTCCTTTTCCTTATATGCTTACCATAACTAGCCAAGCCAAAGCTACTTTCTCTCTTTTAGCGCGACATGCCAACTTGACTTGGCTCCTACTTCCATGGAGCCTTGTATTTGATTGGAACATAATAGTTTTTAGAGTACTGTGAAAATAAGAGTTTATTGAGAGCCACAAATTGTTGAAGAAGTAGACCCCACAATAATTTTATAATTACTTATCACTTAATTTTTTTTTTTTGTGGTTCAAAATAAACTATTGTTCTCACAATAGATTAAAAACCCCAGTACAATTATTTCTTTATTTGGTTTTTGATACAATCACTTTGAAATTTTGGGTATTATGATGCGAAATTACACGTGGTCGGAAATGCATAAATCTGTTATGTGGGCTCATCTTTTATTCACCTACGTCGATGGTTGATGCAAGTCCGGCCCTACGCAAACGGCCTGCCGTCAACGTTGTTGTTACCCCTCGTTGCCATGGCGGATAAGGGAAACCGACAAGGTCGAAAAAACTATACCAAAATTGTTATATGCTATTCTCAATCGAGATTTTGTTGTATCGTGGAGGATTTTAGTCAGTAACCATCAGTAATGTTATGAGGCAAATAATTCGTGTTATCGTACCTCAAAATTTAACTCGATTATTCATTCCAATCATTTGTCATATTTTCAGTAATACAATCTGTGAGCAGAATAATATGAAACATCTCTCAAAAATCAGAACAGATTCCGGCAACGATATGCGACCCCGAAGTTGAATCATCGTCGACTCGCAGTTTCACAGCGTCCGATTCGAATGCCTAATGGCGGTCGTGACGGGGCCGGTCCCCTGCCAAGAATTTCTCAAGCATCCGTCTTCTCGAGCGCTTCCAAGGCGGCCCACAGCTTCGGATCGTCGTAACTCTTGATGAGGAATGTCGGCTTTTCTTCCACCAGTTGACGCTCCGGGTTCCTGGTCGTTATGCCGACGGTGGCCACTCCGGCCGCCACCCCTGCTTTTATGCCCGAAACCGAGTCCTGGAGATCCAAAAACAACAATCCGCAACTCAGGACGGCGAACCATCCCGCCGGATGATTTCGCGAAAAGGTAAAGGACAGATGCGGACCTCGAAAATTAGAGTGTGCTCCTTCGACGTCTTCAGCAGATCAAGGGCCTTCAGGTAGGGTTCCGGGTGCGGTTTGGCATGCTCGCACTCGTCTCCTATGACGACCTCTTGAAAGAAATCCGAGAGCCCGAGGCTCGAGATCATGAGTTCGGCATTCGGCCTAGGAGAGTTCGTGACGGCGGCACGTTTTAGGCCGCGATCTTCGATCCACTTCTTCATTTTGTACAGGCCGCTCACGGCCGTCAGTTGTTCCGAGGCCAACCTGCGTCGTCCATGGAGCTCGATGTCGAAAACTGCCAGAAGAGTAAAGAGCTCGTGACGTGATGGAAGACTTACTTGCGGAAGATGGCTTCCTTGTCCTCCATGAATTGTCGGCCTCGAGGAACATCATCTGGGAAGAGGAACACGGCTATGTCTTCATTGTGCTTTCCAGATATATTCTCGGCAAAGAATTCCTCCGTGATCGGAATTCCGCCATTGAAACCTATCTGTTTTGGAAAAGAACGCAGGAAACAATGTCGTCACGCATCTGGAATCGAGAGATGCCCGCAATTCGCGGTCGCCGGATTCGACGGAAAGAAAAAAGAATGAAAACTCCGATTCGAAGGATGAAACGATTCCCTGAATAAGGCGCAACGAAAGGACTGTAAATGAGGATGGAAAACCACCACCTCTTGGAGGTTCTCTCTGAAGGCATGGTAGTGGAGAGGATCCGAGTCGCATAGGGTTCCGTCGATATCGAACAGGACGGCCTCGAGCGGCGCGAGCTCGGCGAGAGAAGCGATGCTGTCAAAACAGAACCAACACTTAACAGAGATACTGGGAAATGTACAAGATCCATCGCATTGTATGAAGACAAAACATCTAGTAACGCCGCAGCATCAATGTCTCTCCAACCCTGCCATCAACTCCCGTCAATTTTAGCAAGATAACCGAGTTTCAGCTAGCGTTAGTTCTCAACACTACCCGCGTAGCTCCTTCAATTCGACGCGGAAAGGAACGCGAAAAGATCGCCGACCAGATAATTTACATGACTAATTCAGGAAGATTATCGAAGATGTCCCGATCGACGCAATGAAAAACAATGAGTTGCTTCTGTAATCATAAATCGGATGCTTCCCGGAATTATCCTTCAAATCCTGGCCTGCGACTATCGACTAATTTCTCAGTCCATCATATTACAAAGCTACGTTGTAACTGAACAGTGGAGAGTTTCATCTGTGAATGATGAAAGTGTGAATGATGAAAGTAAAATTGATGAGTAGTCTGTCAATTACATGCCAAAGAATATGTGCGATTATTCAGAAGAGACTGCGAATCACGCATCTAGGTGGAGACTCGAAACATGAACATCATCGCTTCCAGGAGCAAGCGACGTGAGCGATCTGCCGGTTTCATTACGTTCGAGATGAATACGCGAAACATCCTAGCTCCGACTTTGAGAGAAAATCGAACGATGGATGACAGTGCGACTGCGTCGAATCGACATACGATAATGGAAAGACTAATGGAAAGACTAATGGAATCTCCACGAAAATAGGCGAACGAGCTCGATCATTTCGAGCTAATGACGAGGAAGAACCGCGTTTCAACCTGAATCCAACCGCATGACTGGACTCCGGCGTTCGGGGAGAATCACGAACTTGCGTGAACAGGCAGGATTACCACAGAACAAGGACGTACGCTCGACTCTTCGCCGAAACACGATCCGGACTTGCCCGAACGAATCGAAACGAGACATCCGCCGAGACATTCATCATCGTGGCAACGACGACGACAACAACGAGCGATTCGAGGAAATGAAAGAGCGAGTGAGGTGGTGGCTCAGCTTACCTCTCCAACGAATCTCCTCCGGCGGATGAAACCGTCATCCTGGTGTTCCGCGCGGAAAGATATCGTGGTCGATAGCTCTCTCGCTCTCGCGATCGCAGCGGCCGAATCTGTCTCGGTTGCAGAGATGGTGAGGGAGAGAAGAATGGTGGTGATGTTGATATATATGGGCGCGAAGAGAAGAAAACAAGCACGGAATCTCTGCCGTCGTAATCGAACAAGACCTTGTCGTTCGAACAACTTATTATGAGCCACAAATTCTTAAAATGGTTGACCGTACAATAATTAATAATAATTTATTATTTAATTTTTTTGTGATTCAAAACAACTATTACTCTCATAGGTTCAAAAGTGTCGCTCATTCACTCAAATAAAATAGGGGAGGTGCATTTAGAAATTCTCATTTTTATAAAAAAAAAAAATAATATTTTTTTCTCTCTCCTTCGTCTGTTTCCCTTTTTAGCTGTGCATGTTGCCAGCTGTCGAGAGTTCCCCTGAGCTTTGTCGTATTTTCACAGTCCTCCCATAGGATTTTGGAAATTTGTGAAATTGGCCATGGAAACCAAATGTTATTCAATTGAAGGACGTCAGATTTGCGAGAAACTTAGGCTGCGTTTGTTTTTACTTCTTTTTTTTTTTGTTTTTAAACACTTTTTCTGTTTTTTTTTTGTTCGGGAACAAAAAAAACGAACAAAAACGCGTTTGGGTGCGTTTTTGTTCCTTTTTTTTTTTTTTTTTTTGTGAAATGTAAATAAGAAACAAAAAATTTTGTTTCTTATTTCAAAACACATTTGAAGAACAAAAAAGGAACAAAATTTTGTTTCTTTTCCCGCGATCGTGTTTCTTTTCTTGCTCGGCCCTTCTTCGAATACCGCCTCTCCTCCTGCATCTTCTCTACCGTCGTCTTCTCCGGCGCCTCCCACTCTCCGGCGCCAACAACGGCCTCTGTCTCGAGACCATCCGGCTTCTCCAGCGTCGTCCTCTCCGGCGCCGACAGCCACTGCTCCTTCACTAGGTGAACTTGCTCACTACTCCTCCTTCACTCCTTCACCAACCGATTGATGAGGCCCTTGCGGATCCGGGCGATGGCTGCTCGGAGCTCGAGCGTGAGGGCTCGCTCGAGCCAGCGCTTGCCCAGATCTGCGAGACGCTTTGCTCGAGCGAGTCTCGCAGATCTGGGCGAGCTCGCCCAGATCTGGGGCACCGTTGCTCGCCATCTGCAGCAACGGCTCGCTCGAGCGAGCAACGGTGCCCTAGATCGGATTTTTTTTGGAAGTGAGCCCTACTCTGCAATTTTGCTGCAGAGCAGCGAGCATGCGCCAATTCTCTGCTCAAGCGAGCAGACGGTCGCTGCTTTGCTCGCTCGCAACTCGCTCGAGCGTGAGCAGCAGCGAGCGTCTGCTCGCTTGCTTCTCCGCTCAAGTGAGTAGAGCAGCAGGCCCTACTCGAGCTGTGAGCAAGCAGAGCAGCGAGCGTCTGCTCACTTGCTTCTCTGCTCGAGCGAGCAGAGTAGCGAGCCCTGCTCTGCTCGCTGCTCACGCTCGAGCGAGCTGCGAGCGTCTGCTCGCTCGCTGCTGCTCACGCTTGAGCAAGCAGAGCGCTGCTCTGCTCACTCGAGCGTGAGCAGTAGCGAGCTGCTCGAGCGTTCATTAATATTTCTAGTCTATCCTCATCTTGTGGAAAGCAACCATGCTCTCCTTCAATGTCAAACGCCGACGGGAATACTTACGACTTGTCTTCGCCAGACGAGTTTGGCGCTTTGCACATCATTCCCATTATGTTCTCACTGGATTGATAATGATGTAGTACTTTCAGCGAGCGATCCAGGGTCAACAGGTGCTGTTCTCCTGCACGCCTATCTTAGAAAAATCATCCTCTACACTACATCTCATTCAAATTCAAGTATAGCTCCCACTTTCCCCGCTCACCTAGCGAACGCAACTCATTGAAAATGGGTTTCTTTGCAGATCTTTGCGAAAATACTCTCTTTTCGCTCTGGGACCCTAATTTCCAAACTTGTGAGAGATTCAAGTGTATAGGCAAAGACAACCCCATGGCTTAAGAAAACTTAAGTCTCAATAGTTTTCAATTCTGTCCATAACTCATATGGAGTGGAAGCAACTGATTTGGAAGGCACACTTGCTATATATAGGCAGCGTATAACAACGCATCACTCCAAAAGTGATAGGTGTTAAGCATGTGCCATCAGCTGACCTAACCATTTCTAGTAGGGTTCTCGTTTCTTCTCTCCGCAACACCATTCTCATTGCTGCCTTTCTATTCTCATCACACACCTCTCGAACTCATCGATAAATATTCTCGACCTCGATCGAATCTCAACGCTATTTTCGTCTAATCCATTCTCTACTGTGTTCATAAACCTTTTGAAACAACTTATTGCTTCGGATTTGTGAGAAATTAAATAGACATATCCGAATCGAGTATAATCATCTATAAAAGTGATGAAATAAACAGCCCATGCCTTCCTCTCACATTCATTGGACCACAGATATCGGATTAAATACGCAGAGGAAATTCAGCTGAAATGGTTTTGTCGTTTTCCCTTCTAATAATGCTTACAGATAGGCAAATCGACTTTTTCAATTTTGCCCAACAAGCCCTCTTTTGGCGAGCATGGCTCGCTCTACTCACGCTCAAGTGAGCTGCGAGCGTCCGCTCGCTCGTTGCTTGCTCACGCTTGAGCAAGCGGAGCGGCGAGCCCCGTGCTCGGCTCCGCTCACGCTCGAGCGAGCCGTGAGCGTCGCTCACGCTTGAGTGAGCGAGTGTGTGAGCAAGCGCGAGCCGCTCACGCTCGAGTGAGTTACGAGCGTCGCTCGCTCGCTCCGCTTCTGCTCGCTCGCTCGGCGTGAGCGCGGCGAGCTGCGAGCGAGCGAAGCGGGGCTCGCCGCGCTCTACTCGCTCAAGCGTGAGCAAGCGGCGAGTTGCTCGAGCGAGCATAGCGGGGCTCGCCGCTCGCGCTCGCTTGCTTCTTTGCTCGAGCGAGCGGAGCGGCGAGCCCCGCTCCGCTCGCCATCGTGTCTCGCTCGCTCGAGCATGAGTAGATGCTCGTGCTGATAAAGCTTAAGAGTAAACTGCTATCGAAGCACTTAATTTTAAGTTTTGAACGATTTAATTGTTGAAAATGAAAATGGAAGTTTGTTTATAATCGTTGAAAATTGAATGTGGAATGTCATTGGTTTCCTACCAATTATGGACTTGTGACTATAATTGGTAAGTTTTAGCAAAGAAATTGGTAACATTGTAATTTCCATCGATTTTTTTATTGAACAAATTAAGTTAACCACTTTCTCACTCGACACATAATCAGTGAACAATGCCCAATTGTGAGTAAAATTACTCCATAAAAATCAAGAATGACTAGATTACTCAATAAAAAATTGCTTAACTTGAGTATCCACCCAAAAAAAAAAAAAAAACAGCGAGCAGAGTAGAGCAGGGCTCGCTTGCTGCTGCTCACGCTCGTGGAATTAAAACTTATCCTGTATTGTGGAAGCCTCTTCCATATTTGCACTCATTTCGGTGATGGTTTGCTTCTCTTTTCCTTGTTTCTCACTCTATCTCAATTAGTTGTCTCCTTCCCAGGTGAACAATGCTGGTGTTGGTGGATCCATTATCGACGTTGATGCTTTGAGAACTCCGGTGGATCCACCCAAAGTTCCGCCTTGCCGGTGCCAATCCATGAAGACATATTTTTTTTCCCTTGCTCTGTTCGGAATTTGCCAGTCCCTGCCACATAAATCACAATTTGCTGACTTTGGAAATAGTTATCCGCACGCTAAGGCTGGCCTTTCGGCTTCTTTTTTCATTGTCTTAATCTTAGAGATCTTATAATTTAGTTGGACCGTGCACAAAATAAGATAGGGTATACGGATCCATATAGGTTACCATGCTGATTCTGTGTATGGTGTGTAGTTCTTATGGTATTATGTTATTGATTTAATTCATAACTCATATGATGCTCAACCGGTTGAAGTTTCAATGGCATCTGAGAGACACTCATTCAATGCAAAGTGGACGGAGCCTGTAACCAATATACTTATCAGTTTATTGGTGGATGAGGTAAAAAAGGGAAACCGCACCTCTTCCACTTTCAACAAAACAGGGTGGAGGAATGTACTGTCTGAACTCAGTAGACAGACAGGATTCCAATTTACCATGGTACAGGTGAGGAACAAGGTTAACAAACTGAAAAAACAGTATGGCGGTTTTCACAAGCTCATTTCTCAGTCCGGATTTGGTTGGGATAATGTGAACAAAAGAGTTGTTGTCGACGATCCAAGTATATGGGAATCTCATATCAAGGTATTTCTTATGTGGTCATTTTGATATCATTACAGATGTCGATTTTAAAATGTATGATTATATTGCTGAAATGTCATTATTGTGAAAGTTGTAGGATAATGTCGAGTGGGCAAGATTCAGAAAGAATGGATTTCCTCAGTATCCTGAACTCTGTATTGTTTTTGGTGGTACATATGCTACTGGGGATCACGCCATAGGAAGTGCTCAAGATGTGGATGTGTCGGCTGATGATGACAATGGTGATGACAATGTTGGTGGTGACAACAAAGGGTGGCGATACGAGATGGTGTTAATGTAGGTGGTGACTATGATGGTAGCAATGCAAATGATTTCATTGGATACCACAGTGATGACAGACTCTTTACAACATACGATGCTGGAACTTCAGTTCGTGGAAAGCACAAATTGGATAGAACTCCAAATAGTAAGCGGAGGAGAAGAAAGAGTAACCAATCCGGTATTGCTGAAACTTGCCAAGCCATACAAGATTTTCTGAAAGTTAGGTCATCAAGTCAATCTGATGGTGGCTCTGCGAGCTCAGGGACTACACAACCACTTGTACACCCTTTCTCCGTATCTGCTGTGGTCCAGATTCTACTGAGTATGCCTGAGATAGAGCAAGATGTTTACAATAAAGCTGTGGAACGAGCATGCGTCAATTCTCAATGGGGGGAGGCTTTCATTATATCCACACCCGAAAGGAGGATTGGACTTCTTCAATTCCTTTAGTAGATGTTTGGAAATATATTATGAATTGCATGGAGTTGCCCTAGACTGTATAACTTATATTATCTATTAATCTTTAGTTTATTCAAATATGATTAGTGTTGAGACTCTTGTACTTATATGTAATGGCATATCTTATTGAGATTTTATGACTTATGTTATTGAATGTTATTGGGATGTGTTTTCAAATCTATATTGATGTTTTGGTCATTTTTGTGATTGTATAGGTACTATGGAAGGGGGATCAAATAGTATGTCTAATGAGCAGGTACAACCAGTTGAACAACTCTTGGACGATGAGCTGCGATGGACACGTCCCTGCATACGAGAGAACCTATTAGAGACAGTCAATTATCAGGAGCAGAATGGATAAGGGAGATTGTTTATGGACATGCAGATAGGATATATGAAGCATTTATGATGGAGAGACATGTTTTTTTGAATTTATGTGACTTAATCAGGGTAAGGGGTTGGTTGAAAGATAGTCGATATGTTCAAATAGATGAACAGGTTGGGATATTCTTAAGTGTGGTTACTCACAATAACTCAAATAGAGATTTATGTGAGAGATTCCAACATTCAGGAGAAACAATCAGCAAGTATTTCAACAAAGTGTTGAAAGCAATGATCAAACTTTCAAATGAGATAATCAAACCACCGTCCTTTGACGTCATTCCACAAGAAATTCTTATTGATCCTAGTCATAAACGCTACTTCAAGGTATGATTTTTATATTGATTTTATACCGTCAAATACATGTAGTTGATAATCTTATATGATATTAGATTGTTAATATATTGACAGGGCTGCGTAGGTGCTATGGATGGCACCCATATAGATGCTACCGTCCCTATGTCTCAACAGATTCCATTTAGAGGTAGGAGTGGGAGAACAACCCAGAATGTGCTGTGTATTTGCTCTTTTGATATGAAATTTACTTTCGTGTATGCTGGATGGGAAGGATCTGCCAACGATTGTCGAGTACTTTCAGCAGCACTCGAAAATCCTCAACTGCAATTTCCCCGACCACCACCTGGTATTTACTTCGTTTATGAAGACAATTTTATGATTATATATTATGGTTGAATATCACAACAAATTTATATATATCATGTTATAGGGAAATATTACGTGGTAGATTCGGGTTATGCAGCACTTCCAGGATTTTTAACTCCATTTAGAGGCGATCGGTATCATCTAAGCGAGTATAGAGGGAATGGGGGACGACCAAGGACAGCAAGAGAATTGTTCAACAAGAAACACTCTTCACTAAGAAATGTAATTGAGAGGTCATTTGGGGCATTAAAGAATCGCTTCACCATTTTGAGACAGATGCCTGCATTTACAATTCGGAAGCAAGTACCTATTTTAATTGCTTGTTGTGCTCTCCATAATTACATTCGTGATCAAGATGCGATGGATAGAAACTTTTCCCTATATGGAGATCCGGAGTATCCATGTGGACCTACAGAAGTGGAGGTTGCAGATGATACATTGCATGATGCACCTGGAATAAACATGCTTAGGACAAGGATTGCAAATAAAATGGCGAGGATCATAATATGCCTGAGATTTCATGACTTAGTGTTTCCGACTTTTGTAATTTTGTTTTTAAGTACTCACCTATCAAATTCAATGTGATGAAGTTGAACAATGAA
The DNA here is from genome assembly GCA_014182715.1 of Eucalyptus cloeziana. NCBI lineage: Eukaryota > Viridiplantae > Streptophyta > Magnoliopsida > Myrtales > Myrtaceae > Eucalyptus > Eucalyptus cloeziana. The sequence continues at coordinate 27,473,663 of CM024637.1, forward strand.
CTATATTACTTCATTATTGTGATGTTATGTATGAAAGGGTCTATGTAGAGATCTATAAGATATTCTTCTTTTAGCTAGCTCTTATTGTACAAATTTTACTTACGAAATTTTGTTCCAAGTATGCACATGACTATGTTCAGAATGTTTGTCTTCACCCACCATGAACAAAATTAAATTGATGAGCATTTCATTAAAGTGATAATGTAATACCAAGTTTACACTTTATTTTAAAAAAAAAGCACGTGACAAAAATTTGGTATAAAGTTTATTTATAAAATTTTCTTCAAAGTATGCACTTATAACCATGTTCAGAATGTTTGACTTTACTCACCATGAACAAAATTAAATTGATGAGCATTTTATGATAATGAGAATTCAAAACCAAGTTTACACTTTATTAAAAAAAAAAAAAAAAACAATTGGGAAAATTTTGGTACAAACTTAAAAAATTTCTTCCAAGTAAGCAAATATGATCATGTTTAGAATGTTTGTTTTCACTTACTATGAACATAATTAAATTGATGAGCATTTCATGAGAATGATAATTCAATACCAAGTTTACATTTTATTTAAAAAAAAAAAAAAACATGTTTTTGTTCTTTTTCTATTCCAGAAACAAAAATTTTGTGCGATTACCAAACATGTTTCTGTTCTTTTTCTATTCCAGAAACAAAAATTTTGTACAGTTACCAAACGTGTTTCTGTTCTTTTTCTATTTCAGAAACAAAAATTTTATATAGTTACCAAACGCGTTTTTTTGTTCAAAAATTGTTCCCCGGAACAGAAACATTTTTTTCTATTTCTGTTTCCTGGAACAATTTTTAAACAGAAATGTTACCAAACGCGCCCTTAGTGAAAATTGGAGTTGAACGGTTTATATGGTGATAGTCATTATCCAATCTGATATTTGGCGGCATGCCTCGATCGGAATAAACCTGGACGCATCAACATGAAATGGATAAGTTATCCTAACCCTAAGAGTGGATAAAGTTTATCTTACCCAAATTGAACACAATAAGAGAAAAGCAAAACGGGAAGGATTGGCTAATTTGAATCGGTTTGCTCACTCAGCTAGCGCCGCTTTTGACCGCCATGTGACGCCCAAATTTGAAGTGATCTAACCACTGTCGACGACCATCATGCGGTGGTTGCCTTGCTTCGGTAACCACCCAATGATGGTCGTGCCCCGAGGCAATAGCGATCGCCAGTATTGATTGTGTTCCCTTGACTCACTTGCGTGTTATCTCTTTTCACGTCTCTTTTTATTCTATCGTGTCTCGATTCTTCTCTTGCCAATTAAATGCGACCTCAGATGATCTGTCAATCTCCCCAAACTATGGGCATGTTTGTGTGTTGTTCTAAGTAATCTAACCATCTTTGACTTTCTTCTTTTCTAATTCGAAATTTTTACAAAATACAAATGTTGACAAACAGACATTTTATCTTTTTTCTTATAATTCAGGGGCACAAGTATAGAGATCCGACTACGTAAAAATTCACGAAATACCCACAATTTAGTCTTCCTTACCTCACATCCGTTAGTGGCCATGTTTTTTTTCCCAATTGACATGAAATTGAATGAGGGGAGGGGGGAGGTTCAAATTTGGAGGGGCTTCAAAATAAATAAAGAAATTTGTGGGTGCAAATGGATGTGAGAAAGAATAGGTTCTTTGCTTTGTTTTCTTCTTTCTTCATATGCTTATCATGACTTGCCAAAGCTACTTTCTCTCTTTTCCGCGAAAAGCCAATTTGACTTGGCTTCCTTCCCCTAGTTCTTGGTCTTCCTGGACTTTCGGGGCAGACCGGCCGCCACAATTTTGTCCTCTCTCCACTAAGAACATGTGAATCTTATGTCCATCTCTCACTTTCATTTCCGGTTTATGATTCATTTATCATAGTCACGTTTGTTGCATTTCTATCTAAATTTATCTAGTATCAAAGCATCATAGACTTTACTAAATAGACCAACCGATTGATTTAAGATTACAAAAGGGTGGTCGTGCGTTTGGATATTCGGGCTCGGCGTGTCGTGTAGTCTTGTATTCAAGTTCCTCTTTCGTGTTTTACCTCCTATCGTGTAAAATGGTCGGGTCTAACCTGCCGGACCTATTTACATTTTCGAGGACGATATAATTCTCAATACACGAAACGTGCCTTTTTACCTACCGACATGCTCCATCATCGTAGAAAAAGAAAGTATGCGAAGCACGCCTCCGCGATCCTGAAACGACAAGCAGCCTTGGGCGGTTGTATTTCTTTTGGTTTTCTTTCTTCCCAGTGAAGTCGGCTCGCATGATTATATTCTATAGAGGGTTGTTAGAAATGCCGAGGATATTCTCTTTGCTTTTGGGGCAAAAAATGTCGATGATTTATCAAAGTTGACTAGAGATTTGAGGTCGACAATTTGGCAGACATATTTTGTTGTGGTTATGATTGAGAACATACTCAGAAGTATCATTATTGAGCAATGTATTAGTCTGTTTCATCGGAATTCGCTCCACAATGAAATACGTTTTACCAAAAGTATTTCATTGATTTTATTAAAGGAGACGGGTTTGGGACGATTTCGGATGGAAAATATTACAAGTCCAAAAGGATATCAATAATTTCACTTCGAAATGGAACTAAAAGTATATAAAGTTCACCGGAATTTAATCGAAATAATAGTCTAAGAACATAAAGATGCAATGCTGGAAATGAATCGATGACGCAATATTCAGAAACCATAGCAAAGATACAGCTAGAATTTAAAGAAAATGTCTAGGAATTGTAGTCATAACTATAGTAGAGAAATTGAAAGATAATTGAAAGATAACAAGTTTTGTGTGTTGTGTGCAAGGCTCTTCAACAAGCGAACATTAGTATTTATAACGTTCATGACATAACTGCCTATGAGTAGTTCTTCTGTAGTTTAACCATGCTTCCACATCTCCGAGAATCTTCGTTTCATATTCTCACATTGTCATGATCTAGTTTGCCAACTCTGTCATGGTAATCAACAACTCACGCCTAAAACCTGAATAATTTTTGGTGCAAACATAGCCTAATCGGATTGCTCTCTAAACATGAAATTGCAGAACGTGCTATACCAAAACACGTTTAAACTCCAAGCCATTCCACGTAAAGCTTAGTTAAACATGGTTTGATCATCCGACAACCCGACTTAAAACACTTTTCTCTCACGGATATCTGCACATAGAGAATTGCTTCTATAAAAAAAAAAAAAAAAATCCCCTCTTGTTATAAAGAAAAGCGAAAGCGTTCATCGAATCCAAGCGGGGGATGCCATCAACTAGTGACTCAATTTTCGAATCCAAGCAGAGGGTGCCATGAATAAATGACTCAACTTTCGGTCGGACGCAATGAACCAACTGTTCTAATCACAGAAAGAGACTAAGTCATTTCTCTCGAGGGGTGGAAAATTTGTTACAAAGACGCTACCCGAGGAACTGCTCCACAGGCTTTGCTACAGACTGAGCTAAACTATCTTCTCCTTCCTGAGTTGAGGCCTCCGCATAAACTCGGATGACATCCTCGGTCCCTGACGGGCGTATGAAAGATCGGCCAGGAGGGTATTTAGCTGCATCAAAGCACAAGGGAAAAAGAGACTCGTCATTAGCCCAATAGAACAGTGATCGAAGAATCCCAGAGAAGGAGAAAGGGCAAGCAAAAGAGTCGGTTCCAGAATTCAAGGTTCAGATGCAGAATTCAGATAGCGTATTTCTTAAAATATCAAACAAGCACAACAAGTGCAGATGCAAAAATATTTGTAATGGGCGCATTCCCCAGGTCAGACAGATAATAAGCAAACACTTTCTCCCTTCCTTGTCCATCTTTTTGGCACTCGTAACATGGGTGCATTCGCAAGTGCGAGTGTTGATTCATTCTTTTTAAAAACCATACCTGTCAAATGTAAAGCCCAAAACACATGTGAAAACCATTCACCGGAACCAATACCACTAGCATGCCAAGCAAAAAGAAAAACCACTTTACTGTACCAGTTTCAGCATTGATGGCTTCTTGAATGCCAGGGGGCCTTCGCAGCAACTGTTTCTGCGTTTGCTGTGACAACCGCAGTTCTATCCATAATTTTGACCTGATCACACACATAGGAGAGGATCAGTAACCGCATACAAGGTTTACATGAGATGAATATCTAATTATGTTTTGGTATCAAGATGAGGATAGAGTTTTAAAAAAAAATATACAATCAATTCTTCCAACTGATAAGTACAATCAATAAAAGTATAGACTTCAAACTGAGATTTGTATATCATTTTTACCTCCAAAGGAAAAAGGAGAAGCAAACATTTGTACAAGTGTCTCTCTCTTCCCATAAGACAAATGGAAAAGCACTTCTTAAGTTACCACAAAGGCACGAACTGCAACAAAATAGTACAATCCCTCTAACAAGAATACGGTGCTAAAAAAAGGAAATAAGGAAAGATTATTCACCCATTCGAGTTTATCTCAAGAGCAAGAGTGCCATGACATCGATTATCTGATGAGTTGTGAAACGAAGCAAGAGAGGAAAACAAAAAGGTGCCAACTGCCAAACATTAAACAAAATTTGATCGGAGAAACCAACCTTGAGCTGTCTGCTAGGTAGATCCTGATAGAGTTCGCTTCATTGGTTGATTGACAAGCTGAGATTCTGCAAGATGGCTTCGGCTAGCGGCAACCCAATGAAAGCACCTCCTACTGCTTGATTGACAAGCTTACTGACAGCAAGAAGCCTCACATCAGCTTTTTGCTGCTCTGAACCTGAAAAATACAGCTTCAAATGAGTTTCAACGACAATTCGGTATTATTGCTGCCAAAAAATGGATGCCACATAATAAATACCTTCAGACAGCTCATTGTGTCTCTTCTCCAGCCAACACAGAAAGCTATCCGAGAACAAAATGGTTCCATGTCCATTTGCTTCAAAATAGATACCAATATCATATTCCACAGATTTCTCATGCAAAAACTTAACGCCTATTAGGGTTAACACAACCTCTATGTTGGAGAAAACTTCCTTATTTGTTTTGAAGTTGACAAAATGTTTCCATCAATCTAGTCTAAAGACTCATAGACTCTATCGTCAAAGTCTGAAGACCTCTAGACTCAAGATTCAAAGTCTACCCTCATTGATAGTTTCCAGAACGATGAAGAGAAGACTTATCTAGATGCAAGTATATTCTTAAGGATTTGATTCGTGCGGTTGAAGAAGATCTCACAGCTGGAGATAGCACCTCGTGATCTATTATTCTCAATTGAAATCAATTTGGATAATTAGATCCAGTGATTGACGAAGTATACTTGGAAGGTTTTACTTATGGAAACCTAAATCCTGATTGTATGAGCGAGCAGAATTGGTGGGCTATCATCACATTCCTTAATTAAACTCAAGATTTCCCTAATTGATTCTGTCCAACGGTATGATTGGAAGAACTCCTTTGGAATGTGCCAATGGATATGAAGGCATGGAGGAGTATACAAGGAAGATGCTCAAGTTGTTCGAGTGTGTGTGTGATAGAAGAATTCTAAAGTGTGAAGCTCCTAAGTTCTTTGTTATTTCATTCATTGAGCTATTACTGTATTCGAAAGAGAGATAAATACTTGTGAGACTTTGAGGAAGTGTAGTAGAGTCTCTACACTATGGAATCAAGGACGTAAGACTGTAATATCTCTTTTGATTCTTAGTGAAATCCAGCCGGTGGGCTATCAGTGCGGGAGAGTGGACGTAGGCTTGGTCTAAGCCAAACCACCATAAACTCTGTATTTCAATTCTCTTTCCCTAAACTCTTTGCTTTAACTTATAGTCTTATATATCTGTTCTCTATCCTCTATATCTTCAGTCTATTATTATTGAAAGAGAAATTGAGTTGCTAAGTTTTTATAAAAACCTCTTTAACACCTATTCACCCCCTCTAGGTGTTGTTACTAGCCCTATCACTCTAGACCCAACCCCTTCAGATAGTCCGTCAATGCGCCATTGGCATAAGTTGTCTGTACAACTCCAAGACAAGCTTGATAAGCATTGTGTTCATCCACCCCCTTGTAGAGTATACCTAGTTGCTCTTTGATAAATAATGCAAACAAGGATAATATTTTATCCCCATCCATGAGCACAATGTTGTCGCTGCTCATAGACGGCATTACAAAATATACGAGCCAATGAGCATCCCCATCCAAACTAGCACACCTAAAAGACTAGATACATTTATGTTGAGAATGCAGCTGCAAATGCTTAGAAGGAAGCAGCAGGAAGAAACTCAGCAACAAAAGTCAACTGGAACAGAGGAAATAGAGGATTGGAGTGAAGAAGGAGTAGTCAGTCGAATTAGAAGGGTGTAAAACTACGTTGTTTGCTTCAACAAAGTTATTTCTTGTACACATATGCATGAGCTCTATTTTTCTGTTATGTGTGTGTGCCGAGCTGTCATTCAAGGAGTGGTTGGTTTAGATCTAGAGTTATTCCTCTATTGTTATATAAAAGCATGTAAAAACAAACGGATCGGTATCGAGCTCTTAGATGAAAAGACCATGAAAGAAAGAAGAAGATGAGCTCGACAACAAGCTCTCTTCTCATTCAGCTTTGACTACTTCCTTCTGTATTCATTTTTCTTCATGGTATTAGAGTCATTCTCTGAGTGCTCGAGATATGCACTACAAGAGCTCCCAAATTTCCTTTTCCTATTCATGTAAACTTGAGCAATTTTGTCACGATTAAGCTCACTGAAGATAATTTTCTTCTTTGGCAAGCTCAGTTTCATAGATTTCTCTGGAGTCAGGAGTCGCTTGGGTTTGTCAATGGTGAGGTTTCTCCACCATCACAGAAGATACGAGTATATGTCAATGGTAAGGCAGTTGAAGAACCAAACCCTAATTATGCAGATTGGATCAAAACCGATCAGCTAATTTCCTCGTGGATTAGTGGAAGCAGTTTCTGAGAATATCCTGGGGCTAATTATTGGATTGAAACATCTTATGAGGTATGGCAAACTCCGTTAAACCAATTTACACAGAAGTCTGTAGCTAGAGAATTTGAGCTAAGAGGGAAACTCCAAGCATGTCAAAAATGAAGTAGGCCATTATCTGAATACTTGAGAGAGTATAAATTGATTTGCGACTAGTTGAACGCAATCGGTAAGCCTTTGGATGAGATAACAAAGGTGTTCGGAGTCTTGGAAGAGTTAGGATCGGAGTATGAGAATTTTCGAACAACAATGTATTATTTGAAACCTCAACCGAATTATGATGAAGTTATTTTGCAACTGGAGAGATTTGAAACAAGGTTGCAAAATTATTCCTCAAACCAATATAATCCAAACTTCTCCTATTATGGGCAGAGGAATGTTGAAGGGAATCAGAATGTGGATAATGAGAGAGTTCAATCAAGTCTTGCCTTCATAGGACAAAGAGGAAACAATAGGTTTTATGGAAATAGAGGTGGATTTAGTTATGGCAGGGGTGGTCGAAGTTATAATATTCGAGGTCGTGGTTATGGAAGAAATCAAAGTTATAGGGCTTGTGACTCGAACCAAGAACAAGAGGTTCATGCTTATAAACCACAGTTGAGTAATTCTAGCCAAGGATTTCGGCCTTATGCAGGTGCTCCACAAAGATATCAGGAAGTTAAGTCATATCCTCCCCTAAACTCCTCACTTAAAAATAGTCAAGAGGAGAAAGCAATAGGAGGTGCGAGAGTGATATGTCAAATCTACAAACGACCAAGACATGATGCACTTTGGTGTTGGTATTGCTTTGATAATTCCTTCCAAGACCAAGGCATTCCAACAGCACTTGCAGTAGTACATCTCGAGGATCTGAAAGGGAGTGCATGGTATCTAGATACGGGTGCTTCAGCTCATATAATAGCTAATCTGGGTATTGTTCACAACTCATCAAAGTATATTGGCTCGGATACAGTAATGATAGGAAATGGGTCTTGTCTTCCTATTACCTTCACTAGAAATGCATTTTTACACACTGAATGTGATGTGTTACCCCTTAATGATGTGTTAATGGTTCCATAAATAAAGAAAAATCTGCTTTCGGTTTCTAAGCTAACTGATGACTATCCTTGCTCCTTTGTTTTTGACAAATATGGTGTTTATGTTAAAGACCATCAAACCAACACAATGATGCTGCTTGGAAGGAAAGTTGGGGGTCTCTATAAAGTGGACCAGAAAATCACCAAGGTCCTTTTCACTCAAAGACATAAGGCAATTGCAGAAGAAGTGTGGCACCGACGGCTAGCTCAAACTAATTTTCAGACCTAAAAGTTTCTTCAAAATCAGAAGCTGATCCACTGCAATAAGATGACTCAAGCTGTGTGTAGGAGTTGTCACATAGTAAAAAGTACTAAACTAGCTTTTCCATTATCTAAATCTAAAACAAACTTTCTTTTGGAAAGGATACATTGTGATGTTTGAGGACTATCTCCAGTGAGTTCAGTTCAAGGGTTCGAATACTATGTTATCTTTATAGATAACTTTTCTCGTTATAGTTGGGTTTATCCAATGAGGTTGAAGTCAGATTTCTATGATATCTTCATCTTGTTTCAGAAGTATGTGGAAAATCAGTTTGATCGAAAAATTAAAGTGTTTCAATGTGATGGTGGGAGCGAATTTTCAAGCAATAAGTTTCAGAATCACTTAAAAGCCTGTGGAATCAAAAACTACATGTTATGTCCATATACTCTAGAACAAAATGGGATTTCAGAACGGAAGCATAGGCATGTGGTGGAACTTGGATTATCAATGCCGTTTCATGCAAGAGTCCCATTGATTTACTGGGTGGATGCCTTCTTGACTGCAACTTATATTATAAATATGCTTCCTGCTCAAAATTTACAGATGGAGTCCCCATATAGTAAGCTCTTCGAGCATAAACCAAGTTATGAACATTTACGTGCCCTCGGAAGTGCTTGCTATCCTTGTCTTAGATCATATACACAACACAAGTTTGATCCTCGCTCACTCACTTGTGTGTTTCTCGACTATAGTGTTAAACATAAAGGGTATAGGTGTCTTGTGCCTTCGGATGGCAGAGTTTATATTAGTCGAAATGTCACATTCGATGAGAGTTTCTTCCCTTTTTCTTAGAAGCTAAATGAGGTGTTTCCACATTATACTGCTTTGTACAAGAAATGGGTTGAAGAGGTTGAATTTCTGGATTCAACCAAAGCAGAACAAGTGAGGAAGATTCCACAGAATAATGCAAGATTTTTACAAGAACATGAGTTGCTTGAAAACAAACAGATGCGTGCCCCAAACACCACCACTGAGAAGTCACAAACACCATCAAATCCACATTCACCAACTATAACGGCTTCATCATCTGTCTTAGAGATAAGTGGAGATGGTGCACCTAGTCAACCAACTGCAATTCCGATTAACAGCTACTAGAATCAAGAGAGACAAGCTTTATAGCCCACGCTATCAATTGGAACATCAAAACACTCCATGCAAACCGGGTCCAAGTTAGGTATTGTGAAACCGAATCCTAAGTATGCTTGTCTGGCCGAATATCATGTACCTGCAGAACCCAAGACAATCAAATCTGCATTAGCTCATGAAGGGTGGCATAGAGCAATGATCGAAGAGATGAATGCACTTCATGAAAACCAAACCTGGACATTGGTTCTAAGAACTGATCACATGCATGTGATAAGGTGCAAGTGGGTTTTTAAAACTAAACTGGCACCAGATGGAAGTCTTGACAAGTTGAAAGCAAGATTGGTAGCAAAGGGATTCCACCAGGAGGAAGGAATTGATTTCCTCGAGACGTTTAGTCCAGTCATCAAACAAGCAACAATTTAGATCGTTCTCTCGGTTGCAATGGTAAAGAGGTGGTTGATACATCAACTCAACGTCAAAAATGCCTTCTTGCACGGCACATTGAAAGAGACTGTCTATATGGAGCAACCCCCTGGGTTTGCCCATCCTACACTTGCTGATCATGTCTACCTACTCCAAAAGTCTCTTTATGGTCTACAACAAGCACTATGCGCATGGTTTGAGAAGTTTAGTAATTTCCTACTTGAATCAGGTTTCTTTTGTAGCACTACAGATCCATCACTCTTTGTGTTTCATAAAGGGCAAGACACAATTTTACTCCTACTCTACGTAAATGATATCATGTTGACAGGTAATTCTAATCTTTTACTTACACAACTGATTACATCTCTAAGTTCAACATTTCACATGAAGAACTTAGGATGTATTCATTACTTCTTGGGTATTGAGGCAAAACACACACCTGAAGAACTCTTTCTTTGTCAAACGAAGTATGCTATTGATCTTCTTAAGAGAGCAAACATGAAGGAATGTAAACCAATATTAACACCACTGCCTCTGAAACAATCATATTCTTCTGATGATGAAGTCTATCTCGATCGACCACTTGAGTACCACAGCTTAGTTGGCGGTCTCCAGTATTTGACAATAACAAGACCAAATATTACCTATGCTACCAATATGCTTTGTCAGAAAATGCAGAACCCTACAGTTGGTGACTTTAACAGATTAAAACGAGTTCTTCGCTATGGTAAAGGAACTGTAAACCTTGGACTTTTCCTTCACTCCAACATTTCCTTGAAGCTTTATGGGCTTTTGGATGCTGATTGGGCTGGTTGTGTTGAAACAAGACATTCTACAACTGGATTCTGTACTTATCTTGGGTCCAACATACTCTCCTAGTTAACAAAGAAACAAACTATAGTATCTTGATCATCCACAGAAGTAGAGTCAGCAAGGAAACAAACTACAGTATATCGATCATCCACAGAAGCGGAGTATAGAGCGCTGGCTTCTACTACTGCTGAGCTCACATGGATAATGTTCTTCGAGACATTGACATCTCGTTAGCTTCACCAACAATAATCTTTTGTGATAACCAATCGGCAATCTCTCTTTTGACTAATCATGTACTACATGCCAGGACAAAACATATCGAAATTGATTTCCATTTTGTTTGCGAGAAAGTATCTCTTGGTTCTTTGAGTGTACAATATGTTCCGAACAACTACCAAATTGTTTGTACTAAAGCACTATCCAAACGAGAACATTGCATCATATGCACCAAACTGGGTCTAGGATTAAAACCCACACCCAGTTTGCAAGGGGATGTTGAGAATGTAGTGCTGCAAATGCTTAGAAGGAAGCAGCAAGAAGAAACTCAACAACGAAAGTCAACTGGAACAGAGGAAACAGAGGATTGGAGTGAAGAATGAGTAGTCAGTCGAATTAGAAGGGTGTAAAACTACGTCATTCGCTTTAGCAAAGTTATTTCTTGTACACATATGCATGAGCTCTATTTTTCTATTATGTGTGTGTGTTGAGCTGTCATTCAAGGAGTGGTTGGTTTAGATCTAGAAGTTATTCCTCTGTTATTATATAAAAGCATGTAAAAACAGAACGGATCGGTATCGAGCTCTCAGATGAAAAGACCATGAAAAAAAGAAGAAGATGAGCTCGACATCAAGCTCTCTTCTCATTCAGCTTCGACTACTTCCTTCTATATTCATTTTTCTTCAATTTAAGCAGTTAGTGCCAATTCAATCAATAGGTCAAGCTACTCATCTAAATATTTAAAAAAAAGTCAAACTAAACCATCAGAATGGATGTTCAACATATTCATGATTTTCACGCAGCATTGAGCTTACTTCGTGAGGGGAAAAGAGTAACACTGTTAGGATAGCAGCAATCTGGCATTATAAAGAGAGAGCACGAATTCGTGATTACTGAAAAGAGCATCGACTTATTTTTAGGAGCAGAACGACACCTTATGTGTGTTAGTTCTTTTGCAATGTGTCATACATCATATTGTTACCATCGAGGTTGCAGGCATTCCTCATCGTGAGAGACCGTTTGTTTGTTTGTAAAAACAAATAAAATAGTTATTTTCCTAATCCCACCTAGGATAGTTGGAAGGAAATGAGCAACCGTGGGTGTCTTCTAGGTTGTTTAAACAAAGATAATGAGTTGTGGGCCAGACCCAACAATTCTCGCATGCGAATGCATGGCTATTAGGCACTCGTGGATAATAATTAGCACTAATCTTTGTTTTTTATTTTTTTATTTTGCACGGTTATCTTGCTAGCCTTTATTAGTCAAAAGGTTGCACTTGTCCAATCGGTATTTCAGAAGTTATAAAATCCGGAATTTAAAAATATAAGTTTTGATTATTATTATTATTATTTTATTATTATTATTATTATTATTATTATTATTATTATTATTATTATTATTATTATTATTATTATTATTTTATTCATAATTTAATGTGTCTTTGACAATGAGTTGTGGGCTAGACTCAACAATACTCGCATGCGGATGCACGACTATTAGGCCCTCGTGGGTAATAATTAGCACTAATCCTTGTTTATTATTTTTTTATTTCACACGGTTATCTTGCTAGTCTTTATTAGTCAAAAGGTTGCATTTGTCCAATTGGTATTTCAGAGGTTATAAAATGTGTTTTTTTTAAGGTAACCTTTGAAAACATACTTGCTCATTTTATAACCATTTCCGAAGAGTTGCCTTTTTTCAAAAAGTATTGAAATAAGCACGTCGGTTTTTCATCAATCGTTATCAAGTCTTTTTAAGTTTTCTTTCCAAAAATACAACCATCACTTCAATTGTTTTCATTGAGAGACTCAAGAAAAATACAGAATTGTTATATGGTCTTCTCAATCGAGTTTTTTTTTTTTGCATCCAAAAGGATTTTTGCCGATATCAATTTAGTAATATTGTGGGGCAAATAATTCTTTAAAGAGAGTATTATCACGTCTCAATGTATGACTTGATTGTTCTTCCTAATCATTCGTCATTTTTTTCCCAACAGAGACTATCGGAATTAGAAAAAAAGGAGAGATCAATGTAAACCAACTTTCTGGATGACACTGACCATGTGAAAGGAACAAACTCATATTATTGGGTATTCTTACTAATACATGAGTGGAGGAACCAATAGAAGTTGTGAAAATGGCATCGTTTCCGTTTGCACTTTAACTTTCAGTAATATAATCGGTAAGTAGAATGACATAAAACATCATGCAATCCTGAAGTCGAATCATCGTCAACTTTCAGTTTTGCACCAATCTGAATGGCTAATGGCGGTTGGTGCTCCGCCAAGAATTTTTCAAGCATCCATCTTCTCGAGCGCCTCTAAAGCGGCCCACAGCTTCGGATCGTCGTAACTCTTGATGAGGAATATCGGCTTTTCTTCCATCAGTTGATGTTCCGGGTTCCTAGTCATTACGCCGATGGTGGCCACTCCAGCTGCCACCCCTGCTTTTATCCCTGAAACAGAATCCTGGAGATCCAAAGACAACAAGCCACAATTCAGGACGGCGAACTATCCCATTAGAAGATATCGTGAAAAATGAAAGTCAGATGCGGACCTCGAAAATTATAGTATGCTCCTTTGACGCCTTCAGCAGATCAAGGCCCTTCAGGTAAGGTGCTGGGTGTGGTTTGGCATGCTCACACTCACTCCCTACAACAAGTGCTTGAAAGAAATCCGAGAGTCCGAGAATTGAGATAATGAGTTCAGCATTTGCCCTAGGAGCATTTGTAACTGCAGCACGTTTTAGACCGCGATCTTCGACCCACTTCTTCAATTTGTACAGGCCGCTCACTGGCTTTAGTTGTTCTGAGGCCAATCTGTGTCATCCATGGAGCTCGATGTCAAAACTTTGGAAGAGTAAAGAGTTCATAAGGAAACAAGTATGATATGAGTGGAAGACTTACTTGCGGAACACGGCTTCCTTCTCCTCGGCAACCTGTTGGCCTCGAGGAAGATCATCTGGGAAGAGAAACGCAGCTACGTCATCATTGTGCAATCCAGATATATTCTCAGCAAAGAATTCCTCCGTGATCGGAACTCCGCCATTGAAACCTATCTGTTTTGGAAAGAACGCAGGAAACAATGTCGTCACACATCTGGAATCGAGAGATGCCCATGATTCGTGGTCGCTGGGTTTGACGAAAAGAAAAAAATGAAAACTACGGCTCGAAGAATTAAACAATTCCTTGAATAAGGCACAACAAAAGGATTGTAAATAAGGATGGAAACCACCACCTCTTGGAGCATGTCTCTGTAGGCATGGAAGTGGAGAATATCCGAGTCGCATAGAGTTCCGTCGATATCGAACAGGATGGTCTCAAGCGGTGCGAGCGCAGCGAGAGAAGCGATGCTGTCAAAACGGAACCAACACTTACAAAGACATATTGGGAAATGTAGAAGATCCATCATAGAGTGTGAAGACACGACCTCTAGTGACTGTAGCATCAATGTCTTAGTAATTCTGCAATCAACTCAGTCAAATCGAACGAAGAATGACAGTGCGACAACGTTAAATCAACACACGATAATAAAAGACTAACGGAATCTCCATGAAAATAGGCGAACGAGGTCGATTGTTTCGAGCTAATGACGAGGAAGAATCGCGTTTCAACCTGAGTCCAACCTTATGACTGGACTGCGGCGTTCGGCGAGAATCGCGAACGTGCATGAACCAGCAGGATTACTACAGAACGCGGACGTACGCTCGACTCTTCACCGAAACACGATCCGAACTTCCCGGAACAAAGCGAAACGAGACATCCGCCGAGACATTCATCATCGTGGCAACAATGACAACTATGACAAGCGATTCGAGGAAATGAAAGAGCGAGTGAGGTGGCAGCTCAGCTTACCTGTCCGACGAATCTCTGGCAGATGAAACCGTCATCGTGGTGTTCCGCACGGACCGAGATAGGGGTCGAGATAGCTCTCTCGCTCTCCGCGATAGCAGTGGGCGAATCTGTCTCGGTTGCAGAGATGGTGAGGGAGGGAGGAAGGGTGGTGATGTTGATATATATGGGCGTGAAGAGAAGAAAACGAGCACGGAGTCTCGGCCGGTATAATTAAATATGGTTTTACCCTTCAAACAACTTATTGAATCACAAAATTCTTAAAGAAGTGAATTGCGTAATAATTAATAATTATTTATTATTTAATTTTTATAATTCAAAATAATTATTATTCTCATGGTAGATTCGAAACACGGCTCATTCAATTGGATGAAGTAAGGAGACGTGCATTTATAAATTTTTACTTTAATAAAAAATAATATTTTTTTTCTCTCTGGTCTGTTTCCCTTTTTAGTTGTGCATGTTGCCAGCAGTCGAGAGTTCCCCTGGGCTTTGTTGTATTTTCACAGTCCTCCCATGGGATTTTGGAAATTTGTGAAATTGGCCATGGAAACAAAATGTTATTCAATTGAAGGACGATAGATTGCAAGAAACTTAGTGAAAATTGGAGTTGAACGGGTTATATGGTGATAGTCGTTGTCCATTTGGTGGCACGCCTCGATTGGAATAAACCCAGACACATCAAGATGAAATGGATAAGTTATCCTAACCCTAAGAGTGGATAAAGTTTATCTTACCCAAATTGAACACAATTAGAGAAAAGCAAAACGGGAAAAATTGGCTCATCTGAATCAATTCACTCACTCAGCCTAGCGCCGCTTCTGGCTGCCATGTGATGCCTAAATTTGAAGTGATCTAACCACTGTCAAGGACCATCATGCAGTGGTTGCCTTGCTTCGGTAACCACCAAGCAATGGTCGCGCCCCAAGGCAACAGCGATCACCAATGTTGGTTGTGTTCCTTTGACTCACTTCTGTATTATCTCTTTCCACATCTCTTCTCACTCTATCGTGTCTCGATTCTTCTCTTGCCAACTAAATGCGATCTTGGGTGATCCGTCAATTTTCCTAGACTATATTCTTTTTTATAATTTAGAGGCACGCGTATAGAGATCCGACTACCTAAAAACCCACGAAATACCCATAATTTAGTCTTCGTTGCCTCATATCAATTAGTGGCCATCTATTAGTGGCCACGTCTTTTTGCCCTAGTTCATGTGAAATTGAATGAGGGGGACAGGGGAGGTTGAAAATTGTAGGGGCTTCAAAATAAATAAATGGTTAATACCTTGAAAAATCCTAAATTGGTACATTTATGATAAATTTACCCAAAACTTTTTTTTTTTACCATGAAAAATCCCAAACTGATATACTTGCGACAAATTTACCCCGACTGATCATAAAAAACTCTAAACTTATATATTTATGACAAATTTACCAAAAACTAATTTATTTGACCGCAAAAAATTGGTAAATTTGTGACAAATATCACATTCACTAAATTGAATTAATACCACAAAAAAAATCACAAAAATTGTAAACTAAACGGAGCGTAAAATCCCAAATTGGTATACTAGTCAACTATCACGTGTCATTTAATTTAATAATTTGACTGTAAAATTTAATAAAAACTAACATATGGTAAATTTGTCACAAGTATATCGATTTGGAGTAAATTTGTCAAATATATATATCAGTTTGGGGTTTTTGGTGGTCAAAAAAATAGTTTGAGGTAAATTTATCACAAGTATACCAGTTTGAGGTTTTTCAGGATATTAACCCATAAATAAATAAATAAATTTGTGGGTGCAAATGGTTGCGGCGAGGAATAGGTTCTTTGCTTTCTTTTCTTCTTTCTTTATATGCATGATGTTTGGACCTAAGTATGTCCTAAAACTTTTTCGTCTGAATTCTAGAACGTAAAATTCAAGGATATTCTCAGAAGTGACAAAAAAAAACTCTCTCCATTGGAGAGGGACAAGCATGCGGATACTAGCACGTCAAAATAAAAAACACATCGAGACTAGGTGCTGGCATGTTAAAATAAAGAACGCTAGCATGTTAAAATAAGGAACGCCGGCATGTTAAAACAAGGAACGCATCACCGGCATGAAGAATAGGTTTTTTGCTTTCTTTTTTTCTTTTTTTATTTGAGAAAATATTGATTTTTTGCTTTCTTTTCTTCTTTCTTTATTTGAGAAAATATTGAGTATTTCTCATGTGCAAGCGTAGCAAGGTGACACATGTCGCATGCCAAGCCTAGACCATTCGAAGCTCCTCTCCTCTTTCTCCCTCTCTTCTCTCTGCATGTTTTTCTCTCTCTTTTGCCTCCCCTTCACACTCTCTCTCCTCTCTCTTCTCTCTCCTCTCACGCTTTGTCTCACCCGACTCTCTCTCTTTGCCACCTCCTCTCAATCCTACCGAGCCCTCATCCGACCGAGGAACCACCTTGTCCGACCAATGAACTTCGCGACGGAAGAAGTGGAGGCCGTGTTGTGGTTCATCGAGCGAGGGCTTGATCATGACTTAGGTCCGTTTGTTTTACGGAAAATATCACATTTCTAGAAAATATTTTCTAGGAAGTCATTTTTCAAGAAAATAACTATATTTTTCTAGTGTTCAGCTGAAATATTAAATTTGAGTGGAAAATGATTTCAATTGTTCATTATCTAATTTGATTTTTCAGAAAAAAAAAATTACCAAAAAAATTAATTTTAATTTATATATTTAAAAAAATTGATTTTTTTAAATTGAATTTTTATTTTTAAAATTTCTTTCTTTCTTTTTCTTTTTTCCTTTTTCTTTTCCTCCCTCCTTCTTCCTCTTCCTCCTCCCTCCTCCTTCCTCGGCTCCGCATGCCTCGACGTGGTCGGCTGCCCGGCGACCGACCAAGACATAATCTCCTGATTTTGCAAGCTCGAGGCTTGGCTAATCTAGGTAAGCCGCGAGCTCGCCAACTTAAGGACACGGCTCACCTAGATCGACCGAGCCTCCATCTCATCGGCCTTGATCCGGCTCATCGGCCTCGATGGAGCTCGAGCTTCGCCAAGGCCGGCGAGCTTACGGCTTGCCAAATTCGGTGAGCTCGAGCCTCGTCCTCACCGGATCTAGCCTTGGGCGAGGCTAGAGTTGGCCTACCGACAACTGGCCAAGGAAGAAGAAAAAGAAAAGGGAAGAAAAAAAAAGAATTAAAAAATCAATTTAAAAAAGAAAACATAAAAATAAAGAAGAAGAGGGAAAACAAAGAAAATAAAAAATAATTCAAATTTAAAATTTAAAAAAAAAAATGAGGAGGAAATGAGAGTTTACAGGGGTGTGAGATAAAAGGAAATAAAATGTTTTCCACTTTTCAAAAAGAGAAAAGACTACAAAAAACCACAAACTTTTGCCCAAAGTGACAAATTTACCTCAAACTTTTTTTTTTGTGACATGAAACACCCCAAACTTTAACAACCATGACACATTTACCCTAAATTTTTTTTCGTGACACCAAAAACCTTGAACTTATATCTGTGTGACATATTTACTCTCAATTATAGGACATTTTCATCTTTTACTTTTTAAATTTTTTTCTTTTTCTTTTTTTCTTCTTCTTCTTTCTAAAGTTACTTTCCTTCTTTTCCTCGTAAGGCCAACTTGACTTGGCTTTCTCTCCCTTAGTTCTTATTCTTCCTGGACTATCGGGGCAAACCGGCGGCCACAATTTTGTCCTCTCTCCACCAAAACAAGCTAATCTTATGTTGATCTCTCATTTTCATATCCGGCTTATGATTCATGTATCATAGTCATGTCTTTGCATTTCTATCTAAATTTGTCTAGTATCAAAACATCATGGACTTTATTAAACAGACCAAATGATTGATTTAAGATTACAAAAGGTTGCTTGTTCATTTGGATATTTGGGCTTGGCATGTTGTGTAGTCTTGTATTCGAGTTCTTCGTGTTTTACCTCCTGTGGTGTAAAAAGATCGGGTCTCATTGGCCGGACCAACTTACATTTTCAAGGCCATTATACTTCTCAATACACGAAAGGCACCTTTTTATCTACGGACATGCTCCGTCATCGTAATAAAAGAAAGTATGTGAAGCATGCCTTATCGATTCTAAAACGACAAGCAGTTTTAGGTGGTTGTCTTTTTTTTGTTCTTCTTCCTTCCCAGTAAGATCCGCTCACCGACCTAAAAAAAATAAAAGTCCGCTCGCATGCTTATATTGTTTTTTTTTTTTTGGTAAAAGCATGCTTATATTGTTAGAAATGCCGAGGATATTCTCTTTGCTTTTGGGGCTAAAAATGTCCATAATTTATACAAGTTGACTAGAAATGTGAGGTCGACAATTTGATAGCCATATTTTGTTGTGGGTTTGACTGAGAAGATACTCGAGGTATCATTACTGAGCAACGTAAAGGCCTGTTTTGTCGGGATCTGCTCCACAACGAAATAAGTTTCGCCAAAAGTTATTTATCGATTTTATTAAGGGAGATGAGGTCAGTGACGATTTCGAACGGGATATATTATAAGTACACAAAAATATCAATAATTTCACTTCAAACAAAACTAAAAGTATATAAAGTTTGTTGGAATTAAATGAACGACAAAGCCTAAAAATATAAAGATGCAAGGCTGGAAATTAATCAACGGCGCAACATTCAGAATCTACAATAAAGATACACGTTAAAATTTAATGGATAATGAAATATCTAGGAATTGCCGTAATAACTATAGTAGAGAAATTGAAAGATAATAAGTTTTATGTGTTGCTGTGAACATCAATATTTATAGCATTCATCACACAACTACCTATGAGTAGTTCTTCTATAATTTAAACATGCTTCCACATCTCCGAGAATCTTCATTTCATATTCTCACATTGTCATGATCTAGTGACCAACTCCATCATGGGAATCGGCAACCAACCACTATTCTTGTCGATTGACTTTGCCATGGTAATTGGCAACTAGACACAATCGTGCATCGAAGCTAGTCCATGGTCAACGATATATATTTATACGCTCTTACAGTCATCACGTGAGCATTGGTAGCCATTCATCTTAGAGAAAAGTACCAAAAAAGTCATAAACCTATTGCATTGGTACCAATTTAGTCCTAAACTTTTCAATTGAACCAATTCGATCATAAACATTTTAATAGTGGTACCAATTTAGTCCATCCGACTAATTTTGGCTGGCCGGCAACGCCGGTCGGTAACCATACGCCGACGTGGCAATTATTATTATTTTTTTATTTTTTATTTTTTCGAATTTTTTATTAATTTTTTTCTTTTTTCTTTTTGTCTTCTTCCTGGCGGTGGTTGGCGAGCCTCCGGTGAGGCTTGCCGGCCACTGGGCGAGGGCCGCAAAGCCCTTGCTTGCCACCAACGAGGGTCGCGGCCCTCACCCGGCCTCTCTTAGGGCCATCGACAAGGCGGCTTCGCCCGGATTTGGGCGAGGCTGGCGAGGCCATGGCGGCCATCACCAGGGCGGAGGCAAGGGCCGTGAAGCCCTCGCCAGCCGCCAGCGAGGGTCGCGGCCCTCGCTCGCCCGCCACCTCGCTCGCAACTTAGCCTAGATCTAGGCGAGGCCAGCCTTCGCCATCGAAGCAGCTGGTGGGATTGCTCGCGGCTTTCTACTCATGGAAGGAGAAGAAGAGCAAAAGCTGACGGGGATGAAGCAGAGGAAATCGAGGTCGGGAGCTAGGCTAAGCTGAGGGCGAGGCGGCCCTGGGCAAGGCCGAGCGAGGGCCGCAACCCTCGCTAGCGGCTGGTGAGGGCTTTGCGGCTCTCACCTCTGCCCTAGTGATGGCCACTATGGCCTCGCCGACGGCCTTGGGAGAGGCCGATCGAGGGCCGCAACCCTCGCCGGTGGCAGGCGAGGGCTTCACGGCCCTCGCCCAGTGGCCGACGAGCCTCTAGTGAGGCTCGCCGACCACCGCCACGAAGAAGACAAAAAGAAAAAAAAATTAAAAATTAAAAATTAATAAAATTTTTGAAAAAATAATAAAATTACCACGTCAGCGTCCGGTCAACGGTCGACGTCCACGTCAGTACCAGGCCGGTCAAAATTGCCGGATGGACTGAATTAATACCAATATTAAAAGCTTTAGGATTGAATTAGTCCAATTGAAAATTTTAGGACCAAATTGGTACCGATACAATAGGTTTATGAATTTTTTGATACTTTTCCCTTCATCTTAAATAACATGTCTACTCCTGACCAAAAGAAAAAAAAACGTGTCTACTCACGCCTAAAACCTGATTAATTTTTGGTGCAAATTGCTCTCTAAACATAGAATTGCAGAACCTGCTATACCAAAACACGTTAAGACTCTATGCCACACCTCCTAAAGCTTAGTTAATCATTGTTTGATCGACGGACAACCCAACTCAAAACACGTTCTTGTCGCACATATCTGCACATAGAAAAATACTTCTAAAAAAAAAATCCCCTTTTGTTATAAAGAAAGGCAAAAGCGTTCGTTAAATCAAAGCGTGGGGTGCAAGAAAGCTTCGCAATGACAAAGTCCCCCATGAATAGTCGTACAGCCATAAACTAGCGACTCAATTCTCGGTCAATACAATGAACCAATCATTCTAATGTCAGAAAGAGACTCGTCATTGAGGGGTGGAAAATTTGTTACGAATATGCTATCCAAGGAACTGCTCCACAAGCTTTGCTACAGACTGAGCTAAACCATCTGCTCCTTCCTGAGTAGAGGCCTCCGCATAAACTCGGATGACATCCTCAGTCCCTGATGGGCGTATGAAAGATCGGCCACGAGGGTATTTAACTGCATCAAAGCACAAGGGAAAAAGAGACTCGTCATTAGCCCAATAAAAAGTGATCGAAGAATCCCAGAGAAGGGAAAAGGGCAAGCAAAAGAGTCAGTTCCAGAATTCAAGGTTCAAAATGCCGAATTCAGATAGCATATTTCTTGAATATATCAAACAAACACAAGTGCAGATGCACAACTATTTGTAACGGTCGCATTCCCCAGGTCAGACAGATAAGCAACACTTTTTGCCTTCTTTGTCTATCTTTTTGGCATACGTAGCATGGGTGCATTTGCAAGTGTGAGTGTGTGTTTCATTTTTTCTTAAAACCATACCTGTCAAATATAAAGCACAAAATACACATGAAAATCATTCACTGGAACCGATACAGCTAGCATGCCAAGCAAACACAAAAACCGCTTTACTGTACCAGTTTCAGCATTGATGGCTTCTTGAATGCCAGGGGGCTTCACGGCTACTGTTTCTGCATTTGCTGTGACAACCGCAGTTCTATCCATAACTTTGACCTGATGGACACACATATGGGGGGAGAGAGTTTACATGAGATGAACATCAAATTATGTTCTATGAAATGAGGATAGATTTCAAACAAAATATACATTCAATTCTTCTAACATGTAAGTACATTTGATAAAAGAATAGACTTCAAACTGAGATTTGTATACCATTTTTACCTCCAAAGGAAAAAGGAGAAGCGAACATTTGCACAAGAGTTTCTCTCAACTCCCATGAGACAAAAGGAAAAGCATTTCTTAAGTTACTACGAAGGCATGAACTGCAATGAAATAGTATGATCCCTGTCACAGGAATAAGGTGCTAAAAAAAGGAAATAAGCAAAGAACATTCACCCATCAACAGCGAGAGTGCCATGACATTGATTATCTGATGAGTTGTGAAAAGAAGCAAGAGAGGTAAACAAAAAGGTGCCAACTGCCAAACATTACACAAAATTTGATCGGAGAAACCAACCTTGAGCTGTCTGCTAGGTAGATCCCGATAGAGTTCACTCCAGTGGTTGATTGACCAGTTGAGATTTTGTAAGATGGCTTCAACTAGCAGCAACCCACTGAAGGCATCTCCTACTGCTTGATTGATGAGCTTACTGACAGCAAGCAGCCTAACAGCAGCTTTTTGCTGCTCTGAACCTGAAAACACAAATTCAAATGAGCTTGAATGTCAATTCAGCACCATTACTGCCAAAAAATGGATGCTTTGAATACCTTCAGACAGCTCATTGTGTCTCTTCTCCAACCAACAGAGAAAGCTATCTGAGAACAAAATGGTGCCATGTCCATTTGCTTCAAAATAGATGCCAATATCATATTCTGCAGCTTTCTCATGCAAAAACTTAACGCCTGTCGGGGTTAATACAACCTCTAGACCCAACCCCTTCAGATAGTCCGTTGATGCGCCATTGGCATAAGCTGTCTGTACAACTCCAAGACGAGCTTGATAAGCATTGTTTTCATGCACCCCTTTGTAAAGTATACCTAGCTGCTCTTTGATAAATAATGCAAACAAGGATAATATTTTGTCCCCATCTACAAGCACGATGTTGTTGCTGCTCGCAGATGGCACTATGAAATACACGAGCCGATCAGCATCTCCATCCAAACTAGCACACCTGAAAGACTAGACATATTTAAGCAGTCAGTGCCAATTCAATCAATAAGCCAAGCTACTCATCAAAATATATTTAAAAAGTCAAACTAAACCATCAGAATGGATGTTCAATATATTCATAATTTTCACGCAGGATTGAGCTTACTTCACGAGGGGGGAAAAAGTAACACTGTTAGGATAGCAGTGATCTGGCATTATATGCACATGCCGCCGTCAATTATATACTATCCACCAGTAAAATAGACAGACAGTTTCACTATGTAAAAGATTCTCTCCAGCTCAGAAAATCCAGCTTCAACATTAACCAACCCATAAAGCTATTGCCATGGCTAAAACAAAGAAAGATAAAACTGTTGCCAAAGGTCTGTTGAATTAGAGAAAGAAGACATCCAAAAAATTAAACTTCTACTAGCAATTTTGCCAATGTGAAGATTATGCAAAGATCTTCTCAATAGGGCTTTCTTCAAAATGCTCCAAGCAAAACCAAATAAAAGCTGCTTCTGAAATAAAGTTCCATCTTCAGCAAGTCAACGAGTGAATTGTTAAATACTCATGTCTGGCCTGCTGAAACAGAGTTGCACTATCCAACCAAAATTACCAATCCTAAATAATATGATAAAGCACTCATATTCCCCTATAGGACCAGGGCCTTGTAGTCTCTAAGTTTTCCTACACCATCCCACCGGGACAAATTGAATTTAAATTCTTAAATGACTTTGGACTGAATATGACAGAACTTCCAAGCAATTTTCATTCCCTAAAACAATACCCCCCAATTTTTCATTCATCGAGACAAAAGTTAATTTTAGTGATTATGACAAACGATTCACAGTTCAAAATGACTGAGTAGAGACCAATTAGTCATACAGATCTTGAGTGTTATTGTCACCACATGATGCAGTCTAACTGCATCGCCTTTTATCCTGTGAGCTGTAGAAAAGTTACTGTATTTGCAATCTTTTAAAAGGATATCAATCATTGGCGTGTAATTATGAAGGACAGAGCCTTTTGGTAAAGTCATAGACAATTACAAGGCAGCAAGCATCGATGGCTTACCTCATTCCAACATCATTTGATCCAAATTCTTGGGGTACAACCTTCTCTTTCTGCACATAATCCGCACCAACTCCTTCATTTAAAATACCTCCCCCTTTTCCATCGTTACGAACTTCGATAACCAAGCCATCCAACATATTCATTAAACATTCAAGTTTTTCTCCGCCCACCCCATTTGCACAGTCCACAACCAGTTTATCATCTGTCCCTTTAACCTTGCATTCACCAGGGACCAAAGTCATCAAGCACCTGTGCCACCGCAATAATCATGAGAAAGGCCAACTAGTGCTGCATTACTGCAATTTCACAGTATAGGAAGCTCATATACAAACATACCTGAAAGAACTCGAGAGCTGCTCAAAATAATCACGTTCAGATGCTTTCGTGCCCTTATTCCTAGCACGAACCATCCAATGCAATTGTGGTGTTGTCAGGATACCCATGTCAATGGCAGCTGATCCGACAATGGAATTAATTCCCTGGAAGTGATTGAAAAATAAACATAAAGTCGAGTCTACAATTCCAGGCCAAGAAAAGAAAGAGTATTTGGGGATCCGCATAACATTTATGCAGAGTTAATGAATAAAATATGATCTTTGATAGCAATGCTTCACCTGTTTAGCAGCTTCAAGGAGAGATTCTCCACTCGGCCTCGTATCTCTCCCCAACAAAACCTCAGCTCGGCAATTTCCATCAATCACGATGCTCTCCTTCTTTGCAAATTCGATTATCAGCTGTTTTACAAACAGAAAACGCGGCGGCGAATAGTCAAGAACTTCTCTCGATGCAAAACGACCTAAAGAGCTATCTCTTCAATCAATCACTCAATCTACTCTTCTCGATCGCAACAAATGAAGCCAAAGATTTTCCTCTCTCTTCATTCACTCAAATTCGCAGGGATCACGAAACATACACACATTACAAGACGCGTGGCCGCGCGAGAGAGAGGGAGAGGGCGGGAGACCTGGAGGAGACAATCGGAGTCGGCGGCGTTGGCGAGGGCGTCGGCGAACGGCTCCCACGCCTGGGTGAGCATGCCGCCGCTGGGATCGGCGATCTTGACGCCGTTGTCGGAGATCTTGTTGTGGGAGGCGGTGATCATGAGGCCGGTGACGGACCGGGTCTTGAGGGACCGCAGGGCGGCCAGGATGCCGGCCCGGTAGACCGTCGACTCGAGGACCAGCGCGTCGCCCCTGAACCCGGCCGTGCCGTACGAGAACTTCGCTCCTGCGAAGAAGGCGAAGTTAGAAAGAGAGAGAGGGAGAGAATCAGAGTCCGTCCGGAACGAAGGAGCGGGGGAGAGAGATGACCGACCTGGAGGGATCGGGAAGCGAGAGGAGGTCCTGAGGAGGATGGATTTCTGGTCTTCGTCCATGGCGTCGGAAGCTGCACCAGAGAGCGAGAGAGGGGCTGCGTTGTGTCTCCTTCTTCTTCAACTGCCTTTGAGGTGACGGTCAATATTGTGAAGTATATGCTCGTTGTTGTAGCCTTGGATATGCATAATGCTAAGCGTAGGCTTGAAAGTGAGGACAGAAAAATTCGAATGTTGATAGTTGGAAAATAATTGACGGCAATTCAATTACTCTCACCACGAGTTAACACTTCATTTCCCCATAAATGCGACATTTCTATAATATATATATTTATATTTATATATTTATATTTATATTTGGTTATAAAGTTGCACATAAATAGGTAAGAATTGGGTACGGTCACTAGAGCCCCAAGTTTGGCCGCGATAAGCCCTGTTCTGGGCGTGGCTGCGAAGCACTAGGGTCTCGAGGCCAACCTCGATGGACCCAAGCACGGCCTCTATGAATCTAGGCCGGAGTATTAAGGATCCTAAGTTGGGTACTAAGATCCTGCGCTTGGCCTTTGTGAACTCGAGCTCGAGTGCTAAGGCATCAAGTATGGTCTCTGGGGCTTTGGGTTCGACCTCGATGGACCCATGCATAGGTGTCAAGATTCGAGCATGGGCACCGGGGCCTTGGCGCACATCGATGTACTCGGGTTCAAGTGTTAGAGACCTGGTTTAAGGCCAAGGACCAAAAAACCAACTTCTAGAGTTTTTGCGTCAAAACATAGAGTTTTCCTAATCATATATTTGAAAAGTGATTTCCAATTTAGTATAGGTTTTTCAATGACTCAATTTTTATAAGTGAAGAAAATATTGAAAAATAAGTAAAATATTTTTTCTGAAAAATACTTGTTGCGAACTAGACAAAGCCTGAGAGATGGAAAATTCATATACTTCGAATTTTTTACTTGAGTGTACATACATAGTAACATCATATGCACCTATTAAATTGAGAAAATTATATTTTTTGTACATCCATTTTGTACAATTTCTTTAATCAAGTCTAACAAATTTTTTATATATTCACGAGTTTTTCGATATAATCTCTCTAACACCAAATCAAACCAAATTCGATCGACATAGTTGTTCTTGTTGGCTGATGCCGATGGATATGTCCATGTGGATGTAAGGAATAATTCAGCCAATAAAGATCAAAGTAGTAGAACTCATCGTACAACATCGAATCCATAAATACGAAGGTTGCGTCTCTCCAAGTTCTTTTGAATGGAAGAGATTAATGAAATCGAAAACGAAATTTGTCATTATCACATTGCAATCAGCGGCTCATCCTCTTGGATAATCCCCGGAGCGTACATCGTCACTCGACTTGGGGATTTCAAACGGGTCGGGCCGCCTTGGCCTATATCTTAGTGAGCCGTGACAGGCCGGATCAGCCCATTTTCTTAATGGGCCCCTGGTCCATTTTGTACCGGCCCCACTTTACAAAAGTTTCTTGGGCACAATCTGGACTCATGAATGGTAGCCCAACGGCGATTGGATTAGTAGTCATTGGACTACTTATAAGTGTATCGGGCCAACTGAAAAAAAAGTTGGGAGGACCCGGCCCGCGTGACACATGGGTCGGGTTACAGCAATAAGGCAAAGATTCGGTCCCTTTCATCTATGGACG
Source organism: Eucalyptus cloeziana (assembly GCA_014182715.1). Taxonomy (NCBI): domain Eukaryota; kingdom Viridiplantae; phylum Streptophyta; class Magnoliopsida; order Myrtales; family Myrtaceae; genus Eucalyptus; species Eucalyptus cloeziana. The sequence continues at coordinate 27,500,807 of CM024637.1, forward strand.
AATAAAGGAACTATTGCAAATAAAAGTCATATATCTAATATACTTATACCAATTCAATCCTAAGCTTTTTTTATTTAAATAATTAGCCATAAAACTTTTGACTTTTTATTAATTATAATTAAAATTAAAATTAACTGAAGTACACTATTTTTTTTTGAATAATTTTTTTTTCCTTTTCTTCTTTCCTTTCTTTTCTTTTTTTCACTATGAGCAACGAGCCTTGACAATCACTGGGCAAGGCCATTGTGGCTGCATGCGAAAGGAAAAGAAAAGAAAAAAATAAAAGGAAAAAAAAATTGATAAAATTGTTTATATCATTATCAACAGTATCGTGTAAAACGTTTAATGTCATGTTAGTAATTTCTAGTAAAAAATTAATCAAATGAATTACAATGACAAATTATATAATATTTAAAATTAAATTGATCAAATTCAAAAAATTAGGTTTGAATGGACATAAATATAATATGTTTAGTAATGTTTTTATTTTTTTAATGATTATGCCGAGGAAAAAGGTCATAGAGCTGCACATGGAAATGGGGCCCCATTCTACACTACACCACGCTACCCCGCCGTCACGCGCACCTCCATGGACGGTGGAAGCGTGCTCTTCACATCTCAAATCCCTCTTTCCTTCTCAAACGCGGTGACTCACGTAACAGAGCAACCGTCCATCCCAAGCGAAAAATATCAAGAAATTCACCGTGCGCTCCGAGACCACCGTCCGAACCATCAAACTCGCGCATTCTCTAGCGATTACTCTCGAGAAAGAAACGCGCACCCGTATACTCCAGCGCTCTCTCGATGCGAGCGCGAGATCCACGGACCATCGCGCTCGACGGACACGAACCCGTTTGGCATTTTGATGCTGGATCTCCTGATCACGGGATGAAAAACGCCCAGTGTCGGCAAGTGAAGAATGAGGCTGGGAATTGTCGTTGGGAAAAACATGGCACGGGGCTGACGGAGGGAGGAGCACACGAGAGTGTCGGCAAGTGATGCGACGGCGATTGCCCCCCAATTTCGCTATCGCCAGCATCATCATCGTGGAGAGCGACCGGAGTGGGAAGAGGAACTTAAATGAATCTAGATGGAGGCGTAAATGGCGGGGTCCCTTCGCTCTTTCCCATTGCGCCTTGCCTTGCTATAGAAAGGCTCTAGGGATGGGCGCAAATGCCGATTGCCGATCTTAGTTTGTTTGGCACATTTAAGTTGTCGCGAACTGTGAAAATCGAGGCTAGTTTTCATGAATTCGAAGCCCCGCCATCATAATTTTACCCATCGACTCGAGGTCTTTGCTTACTAATCCTAGTGTGTAAAGATTAGGTTGATTCAAAATTTAAAATAATTAACTTTTAAATATGTTCATTGTCTTGTGTGAAAATTTTATATTCGGTCATAAAACTCATAATCTTTAGTTTAGAAAAGAAAGAGATAAGTGCATTAACAGTCCTAACTTATCATGAGAGTGCAATTGAGTCATATGATTTTTTTTTTAAAAAGGGTAATCGAATACTAAAATTTATTACAAAAATGTAATTGAATTCTAAAATTTTCAAAAAGTATAATCGAATTCTAAAACTTATTAAATTGATGAAATCAAAATTCTAAAAATTGTCAAGTTGGTACAATCACATCCTAAAATTTCTTAGCATTTTTCATTTATCAAGTTGGATGGAGTTAATGGAAATATTTTATTACATTTTTTGAAAATTTTAGAAAGCAATCATGTTTTCATGATAAATTTGGAGATTTCCTATACACTCATTCAAAAAAAAGGAAAAAGAAAGTAAATTGACTAGACTATCCCCAAGTGCCTAGCGTAAGATCTCACGTTACCTTCCAATGCGCTGGATTTTGTCCCCCCCTCCCCACTCTCTTTCTCTTGTTTATCATTTTCAAGAGCGGATGGCTCGGAAAAGGAGCCTTTGGTTCGCGTCTCAAATCTCGTCATCCGCCTTCGTATAAATCCCAGGTCGCTAAAAACTAGTTTTCAAATCTACCCACCAAATCCACTTTCACCTCCATTCGTAAAAACTCCACCTTTTCCTATATAAAAAAGAAGAAGCAAGTGCTACAGAGCTAGCTCGCCACCGTCGTTCGTGGCCCTTAATGATTCTTCCACCTTTTCGCACTGTCCCTGTCGCTCTCCAGCTCACTCCCCCCTCGCTAGTCGCTCACCACTCTCGAGTTCTCGTGGAGATCTAGAGCTCCCCAGCAAGGAACGCTTGCTTTGCTTGCTGATGCCTGAACCGGGTGATCTCAAGGTGCGCACTTCCTGCTTCTTTTTTTCTTCGCAGAAACGTCTTGTGTTGTCGGGTGTGGAGATTGGCTGGCTGATCCCTGTTTTCTTCGTGGTGGGTAATCTTTCCCCGCATTTTTTGTGGGTTTTGCCTTCTCTTCCAGTCGGGTGGAGTGATGGGTTTTTCTTGTCCCCTCAATATGACCCGCGTATGTTCTTGAAAGTTGGCTCCTTTTCGATGGTTTCTGTTCTTGCTTATATGTTACGATCCTCTTCTGGGTTGCGTGTTCTGTGTGGGGTTGCATAAAGAAGTGGTCGTTTTTATGCTTTCGATTCCGGTAGAGCGAAGTTCTGGGTGCTGGAGTAAAGGATTTCCATGCTTCTTCCAAGAGAATGCTTGTTGCAATTCAATCATTTCGTACCCGCTATTGATTTGGCGGTTGTGGCGTACTTGGTTTATATATACATATGTTTCCGACGGGCAGATCTTGAAAGTATCTCCATTTATGTGAAATTCATGAATTGGACGGTCCGACCATAGATCATGTACGTATATTTGTGAAGCAAAGCGACTCCGTGTATGTTTTTGAGGTGTTGGTTCAGTCAATGCCAGTGCTTGGATTTACAAATTGCCAAGAGTCATGCATCAGTATCTAATCGAAATCTACGAGGAATCATTGGTTCTTCTCAAGACTTGGGATCTAAGATTTAAATAAACTTGTTTCAGAACGATAGGTGCTCAGGAAATTTCCACCAGTTGGTACAGTTTATAAGCATAGTGCTTGTTGAATGGTATATCCTGTTTTACCGGCTTGGGTATTTGGACAATTTGTCTAATGCACTGAATATGTTGATAGAGGTGATTGGCCGCGGTCCCGCTAGTTTAAAGGTTAGGCATGGCAACATACAGTAAGCAAAAAAGATCTGTTTTTGATGACTCCAATTCTCTTGCAAGTTTTGTAATTAGTACCCATAGGTTTAATCCTTATTCACCTGCCCCCGGCTACCAATTTCCCAGAGCTTCATTTCAGTGCTACAACCATGACTATTTAATCATCTCCAGTAGATCTTTTCTTCTTTAATAGAAATGACTAAAAATACGAGGGGTATTGGTTGTTTGTGGTATTCATGCCAGCCCCCATAATGCTTGGCATCTGTATCTTTTTGGCAATACTTGTCATATTATGTCTCGAGCATCAGAAGCATGGCTAATTTTCTGCTTTGCATGCAAGCTCAAGCAAGTTGAATTATTTTGATTGTGCCTATACTGCGGATGCAGGTTTAATTATGCATGCCTTTGATCTTATTTCCTTTTTGTTATGTGCTTAGTAATAACTTCTTTAACCCTGCTTTTACTGTACAGTGAACTTGGGACTACTGCTTGAACAGAATGGCGATCAAGAATAATAATCTCTCAGGCAACAGAACACGAAAACCAGTGTCTGTCTTTGTTGCCATCGGTTTGTGTTGTTTCTTCTACTTGTTTGGAACATGGAAAAAGAGCGGCTTTGGTAAAGGAGATAGCATAGCTCTTGAAATAACTAAGCATACTGATTGCAATGTCTTCACAAACCTGGACTTTGAGTCGCATCACAATTATGTTGAGATCACTCAACCTCCCAAGCAAAAGATCGAAGCATTTAAGCCTTGTGATGTTAAATATACTGATTATACTCCTTGTCAAGAACAGGACAGGGCGATGACGTTCCCTAGAGAGAATATGATATACAGGGAAAGACATTGTCCTCCAGATGATGAAAAATTGCGATGTCTTGTCCCCGCTCCTAAAGGTTATAAGACTCCCTTTCCCTGGCCAAAAAGCCGTGACTATGCCCACTATGCTAATGTGCCTTACAAACACTTGACGGTTGAAAAGGCTGTCCAGCACTGGGTGGAGTTCAAGGGTGATGTGTTCAAGTTTCCGGGTGGTGGTACCATGTTTCCTCAGGGAGCAGATGCTTATATTGATGAACTTGCTTCAGTGATACCAATAGCTGACGGTTCTGTGAGGACAGCTCTTGACACTGGTTGTGGAGTAAGTTTCTTGACTTTGGTCGTTTAGCTTTGGTTGTGAGGGCTCGTCTGGGGTGTCTCACGCAAGCTTAATTTGTTGAAGACAACTTAATGCATCTCTTTTTTCCTCTGCACTGTCTTTGTTCTATCTGCCTTCATCTGTGTGAGTTCTGCTACCCTAGCTTCATTGCTATATCATTGGGAGGGAATTTAATGCAGGTAGCTAGCTGGGGTGCATACCTGCTGAAAAGAAATGTATTGGCCATGTCTTTTGCACCGAGAGACAATCACGAGGCGCAGGTGCAGTTTGCATTGGAGAGAGGAGTGCCTGCTGTTATTGGTGTCCTTGGAACTATACATCTTCCATACCCATCACGAGCCTTCGACATGGCTCAGTGCTCTCGTTGCTTAATTCCATGGACTGCTAATGGTAAGTGTGAATATCTCTCTATGGCAAAGCATAGTCATATTGGGTCCTCTGATCTGCTGAACAGTAGAAGCACTATAGCTTGTCACTGTCCACTTATGTTTTGCTCACATGTTTTTCCAAATGATTGGCGTGTTAAGAACATGATATACGTTCTGTTTGTGTTGCAATAGTACCAGGCTGCATTGCTCGAGTTTTATTGTTTCTTTGTACATAACAATCAACTGCCAGTCAAATTTTGCCTCAAAGAAGTTTGAGTCAGACATGGGCTTTTCTCACAATTCTTTTTGATGAGTTACCAATTTTATGACATTTTCTACATGATAGAGGGTGCATATCTGAAGGAAGTCGATAGAGTCCTCAGGCCTGGAGGATACTGGATCTTGTCTGGCCCTCCTATCAATTGGAAGACGTATTACCAGACATGGAAGCGCTCCAAGAAGGAGGTTCAGGCAGAGCAAAGAAAAATAGAAGAGCTGGCCGAACAACTGTGCTGGGAGAAGAAGTACGAGAAAGGAGACCTTGCCATCTGGAGGAAAAAAGTAAATGACCGATCTTGCCAAAGAAACTCTGCCGCCACATGCCAATCTAAAGATGCCGATGATGTCTGGTTAGTCTTCAATATACATCCTGTAAAATCTTATAGTCAGTCCACCTTTAGGGTGCGCAAGCACACATGGATTTTGATTTCAGTATGTCCGAACTTCTAGCCATTCTGTATAATCTTATCGCATTATTTTGGTGCACGTCAGGTATGAGAAAATGGAGCCATGCATCACTCCTTTCCCTAAGGTAGCAAGTTCTAAAGAAGTGGCAGGAGGGGAGTTGAAGAAGTTCCCAGCCAGGCTAAATGCTGTCCCGCCTCGAATAGCTAAAGGGTCTGTTCCAGGAGTCACGGCTGACCTATACGATGAGGACAATAAGATCTGGAGAAAGCATGTTAGCAGATATAAGCAGCTCAATACACTGATTGGCTCCACAAGATATCGCAATGTGATGGACATGAATGCAGGCCTCGGTGGATTCGCGGCAGCACTTGAATCGCGAAAATTATGGGTTATGAATGTCGTGCCAAACATTGCTAAAAACACGCTAGGTGTCATCTACGAGAGGGGTTTGATAGGCATTTACCATGATTGGTGAGTATATGATTAGTGCAAGGACCTGTCAGATCTTACTCTGATCAAATCCCATGGACAAACTTGTTTGGTTTCTTTATGCAAAAGTTCTTTCATTTCTTATTAAGATAAATTGAAACATAAACCTTGTAAGTAAAACTGCTATGCCCTCAAGTACCTTTTCGTCGGATTCAGATGAACTTTCATGTGGTTTCAGGTGTGAAGGATTCTCTACTTACCCGAGGACCTATGATCTAATTCATGCCAGCGGACTCTTTAGCTTGTACAAGGGCAAGTAAGTCATCTGCTTCTGCTTCCCATTATTTATCCTTTGGTCAGTGTTTAGGAACTTCCGTAGGTAGAAAAGGATTCTGGTTGGTTTATGTTATTTGTAGCTATGGACACTGACTTGCATGGCGTAAAAAGTTTTTACCTGCTAGCGTTGGACTAGGACAGGGACCTTGTTCTTCAAGCTTAGCATCGAAACTTTTACAGTGCAATAAAACCATAAATAACAGAACACAGAACCTTGTGGGCCTTTTTTGAGATTCAGTTTGCGTACTGGCAGTCACATAGTTGACATATTCCAGATAGCATATGACTAAATGTGCCATCAAATTCGAGTCATTTCTCTCTTTCTTTCTTCTGTGGACGTGGCATCTGCACCATTTAACCTCAAGTCAATTAGTTTATCCGCTGCAAATGTTTTTATACCACCGTCCCCTGATATCAAACTCAAATGTCGCCAGGTGCAAGTTTGAGGACATTCTTCTGGAGATGGACCGCATATTGCGGCCTGAAGGCGCAATCATCCTGCGGGACGAAGTTGATACAATGAACGAGGTCAGGAAGATCACCGGAAGAATGAGGTGGGATGTCAAATTGGTGGATCATGAGGACGGTCCCCTCGTGCCTGAGAAGATATTGGTTGGGGTCAAACAGTACTGGGTCGGCAGCAGCGGCAACAGCACGTCCGGCGACATGTAAAGATCTCACATTCTTTTCCCGGGTTTCGGTGCAAGTCAAAGCACCCCCTTTGGATTTAAAGCAGGGCCAATTAGCAGAAATGCAAGTTTCAATCATACCGTGATGCAGGAAGGGTTCTGTCATAGTTCATTCTCTGTTTAGCACTGTTTGTTTGGGTTTCTTAGCAGGATTTGCAAGGGGAGAAAACAAAAATAGCTTTCGCACTGCCAAAATAATCAGGGTATCTGTCAGCCTGGATTACGGGGAGCCCGTGTATTAATCGACCATAAGGAAAATTCCTTGATCAATCGTCGTGCTACTGCTCGTATCGAACTCGCTACTCGTCTTGCTCTAAGGTTTCGAGCTTCACTCGAGGCCTTCCCCGACTCATTAGAAGCCGACGATTCGCGTCGTTCTCTCCCACAAGTCATAAAATTTCAAACCGAACTTCGATCCGGGCTTCGTTCTAGCATCACCCTCTTGAAAATCTCCAATGTCGAATGTGGTCGGTCGAGGTGCAATACAGGTAGACTGGCCAGACATGATTTTTTTTTTTTTTTTTTCCGTTGTCACTTTACAGTTGGAGCGCTTTTGATTATGCAAATTCGCTTGACCTCTAGTTGGTGTCTTGTCCTGGGCTCTACTGGGGTCACATTCCCCGCTGTGGCCTTCCCAACTTCAATATTCTCCATTTTTTTCTCTTACCTTTTTGGGCCATACAAAAAAGAAGAAGTAAAATTAGGATAAATACCACCAAAAAAACAAACTACGACCAACCCCAATTTCTTTTATTTTATATATCAACAAAAATCCTAAATTTGCTCATTGTGAACAAATATCCGAAGTTTTTTTAGGTTACGAAATAACTTAAACTGGTAATAAATAAATAAATATAATTTCATTTTCATTTAGAGTATATTTGTCAAATTGATATAAATTTGAGTTTTTCTATGACTTAATTTTTTTTTTTTTGGGTGTTTGTATAACAAATGACATGTTTAGGATTTTTAGCAATAAAAAAAGTTTGAAATATTTTTATCACGATGGACATGACATGGAATTTTTAATTGTGTTAACCTTTAAAATTAAAATATCGTGTCGAATTTTAATTGTGTTAACCCTTAAGATTAAAACATCGTATCGTTATCCAACGTTGATGTAATTGCCCGATCGCGCTTGGAGCATTTTAATAATCAGTATGAAAGCACTAATCTGGATTAGGCCCTCAAATAAAAAGTCGCATGTTTGACTCTTTTTTTTTTTTTTAAATTATCGAAGATGGGGATTAGATAGAGATATATTTTGTTATTATCTGGGGACCGACCAATCGTATTTTTAAATAATTTATTTGGTATCGGACATCAATCTATGCCCTCACCAAACCTTTAAAAAAAAAAGGAAAAAAATAATAAAATAGAAAATGATCTCGCGAACGTTCGTGCACCACCACGTGGCGTGTTACACGCGTTGGAGCCCGTTGCAAAACAGAGTGAAGAAGAAGAACTTGCAAAATGGCAAATTAAATTTTCCATTTTTTATTTTATTTATTTTCCTTTTTCCTTTTCTGCTCGCCTTGTGAAATTATCGACTTTTCATCACTTCTCGTTCTCTCTCTCTCTCTCTCTCTCTCTCTCTCTCTTTGAGATTGCAGAAGAATCCGAGGGGAACCCGGAAGCGGCTCGCGATCAGGTAACGCTGCAGTCATTTTCTGGCCGTGAAATTGTTTGATTTTCATGCCTGGTGTGTTCTGTGCGGTGGGTGTTGCGCCTTTTGTCCCAGTTAGTTCTGTTGTTCCATATCGACGATTCGGTGGTTGAAATTCGCATGCACGGCGTGTTCGGGTTGAGCCCGGGAAAGGGAAAAAGGTGTGATTTTGCGTTGTTGGGTTCATTCGGGATGAGAAAGTGCGTAGGAAAGGAGAAGGTGGTTTATGAGTCTTGAGCTTTTCGGCGACATGCATGCTGGGTGCTAGCTTAGGGGAGTTGATTTCTTGTTTTTTTCGTTCTTTGGGTGAGTATTGATTCGTTTTCTGCAGGAGGTAGCTGGGTTGGTTGATGAAATAGTGTTCGGTGGTGGCGTTTAAGTGATAGGAGGGGCGTTGTTTGGAAATGGCGTGCCGAGGGTGCTTGGAATGCGTGCTGAAGCTCTTGAACTTTTTGTTGACGCTTGTTGGTCTGGCGATGGTGGGCTATGGGATCTACTTGTTTGTTGAGTACAAAAGATCGTCCAGCAGCACTGTCGGTTACTCACCTGCCGATGTTGACGAGGGGTTGGTACAGCTTGGCCGTCCCTTGCTTGTGACGGTCTCTCTCTCGGCCAGTATTCTCGATAATCTGCCCAAGGCTTGGTAAGCATGTTGATTTCTGCACAAATTAGATGCTGTTCAGTTTTGGCGTCGACAGATTAGATATCTTTTAATTCACATTGAAGTCATATACTGCTTGGCCTGTGAGGATGCAGAGGAATGAAAACTTGAGTTCCACATTTTTTATGTCGGTTTGGTTGGCATTGGATATTTTATTCCTGCCCTGCAGTAGTTAGATTCTTAGCCTTTGCTATTTATTATCTTTTGGTGTGAGTTTCTATTTTTCGCCCATTTATAAGGGTGAAGAACTGCTAGTAAATTTGTTTTTCTTTTGATCAGTAGAAAAACTGGTTATCACTCGTGATCAAATAGGATGACCAGTCATCAATGCTACATTTAGCAACCTTTTTGCAGTTTCAGGCCTTAAAGTTCCTGACACGGCATGTTTTGGCATTTCTTTTCCTACCAATTTTCCTTCTGTTGCAGTTACTGAGAAAGGAGATTACTGTAAAAAAATTGGAGAACTCTCAATTCCAAACTCTACCGATGTAAAAATATTGCTCTTTATCAATTAGATAATGATTGCTGCAGTGGTCCATTGAGATATAAAAAAAGAATAAGAATGATGGTCTTATAAGTGAAAGACTCCAAGTGGAACTGTTGTAGTGCTGCATCATGGGTGGAGAAAATATTATACGAGATTTGGCCAAAGAAAGTTGGGATGACTGTTTCGGTTTTAAGTCATCTCATATGCAGCAAAACAACATCCTGCCAATGAACATAACCAGATCTGCATCAAAATGCAGCAATTTATACTTTTTCCTTTAGGAGGTTGGGGACCTCATATGCATAGCCCAACTAGTCAATGTGAAATTTTGTCTAAGGGGACTTTGGAGGCAATCTTCATTTGCTGCATGGAAGATTTGTTTGCACAGGCAACTGCTAAGCCTTATAATAATATGTTTTGGTGCGAATCTTAACATCCAGGTTCATAGGAGATGTAGACACTTATGAGAGAACTAGTGAGGTAAATTGATTGTAAGAGTGATAATACAAATGGCTGGCCATTTAAAACCTAAACTGGCATCTGCAATCTGCCTTTCATAGCTCTTTTCTCATTGCCTTAATACTGTTATGGGTAGCTAAGATTGGGGTAGTTGGTAGTTTATTTTGACAGAACATGAAACACGGTGAGTTGAATTTGGTAGTTGAAATGGACATTGCAATCAACTCTCTTTGGCTATATCTGTGACAGATAGGATGTGAGGTTATTATTTATACCTAATGTAGAACTAGTTCATTGTCTAATGTAACTTCTGAGCCTTCGCCTTTTAGAACTTCTAGTGGAATAGAATGATGCGGACTGCAACTCTGATTCTTAATGATGTTTCTGCAAATGGGTGTAAGCATTCATTGGTTGGAAACTCAAGTCCACCGGGAATAGTACCTGGCTAATGCCATGTTATGCCTATCTTGTACTTGTTGCGGTACCTAAGTTAGCTAAACTGATAAGTTGAGCCTAACTGAGGTTCTTTTCTATTTCTTTTTCCTTTCGGAGACCATAACTTGCAAAATTTATCATGCTTAAGCCTAGCTCAAATTTATGCTGAGTTGGCAGCTTCTAGTTTTTTTTTTTTTTTGCTATTGTGCATATCTGCATGGAACCTTTATTTACTCTTCAGGCAAGTCCACTTGAGCCTGCTCAGAAGACTCAACTGGTGGATATTTTGGTTGGTTTCTGCAACTTGTTTCTCCGCCTATGATGCAGTCTATCTTTGTGTAGTTAAAGTAAATATTGATGGTGGGGGTTGTTCCTGTTCATTGTTCATATGCTACTCTTTACTGAGTTCTCTTGTTTAAGATGAGCTGGATTTTGCAAATATCACCTTGTGGAACACCTTAATGATTCCATCCTCTCATCATTTTCTTTTTCTTTTTTTAACCCGTTGATGCAGGTTCATATTCTTGTTTATCGGTGTTGGAGTGGTCCTCTTCATCATATCTTGCTTTGGATGTATCGGAAGTGTAACTAGGAATGGTTGCTGTTTGACTTGTGTATCCTCATTCTCATTGAGTCTTCTTGTTTCGAAATGTCTCTTAGCATAGGTGATGAGTTTATGAATTCTTGGCAGGGGGAAATCTACAGTTCTATAGTAGGTGATGATGGTAGTTCCACAGCATAATTTACAATTTCATTATGCCCCTATTGTTAGGACTAGGCATTTGCCATGTTTTTCCTAGTTGGCTTTTATTTTTGACCAGTCAGTTGCTTCCTTAAGTGATGCAGTACTCAGTCTTGGTAATTTTGTTGATCTTAGTGGAGCTGGGGTGTGCTGCATTTATATACTTCGACAAAAGCTGGGAAGATGTAGGGTTTATATCGTTTGTGATTTCTTTAGTTCATTGATGGATAATGTTAGCTTCCTCTTTTAATCATTGGATTACATATTTATAGGATTTACCTACTGATGCTACTGGAGACTTTGACATGATATATGATTTTCTGAAAGAGCACTGGACTATAGTCAGGTGGGTCGCTCTTGGAGTGGTGGCATTGGAGGTATGTGTAGGGAACACACTGCATAGAAAACTTTTCGAGAACACTTTTCAGCGTAATGCACATTCTGCTCTTAAGATAATGACTTTATGCAACTACAGGCGTTTGTCTTCTTGTTGGCTTTGCTGGTTAGGGCAGCAAACCGACCTGCTGAGTATGACAGTGATGATGAGTTGATTGGCCCACAACAACAGATCCGGCGGCCATTGCTGAGTCGGCCACCACCACCACCACAGCCAGCTGCTGGCGTTCCAGCTGCCGGTGCCCTGGATCAGCGGCCAAGCAGAAATGATGCTTGGAGTACTCGAATGAGGGAAAAGGTGGGTTCTCTTATATTGTATGAGGTTACAAATACTATTGGCCCAAATTTCTTTCAAAATAGTGCAGAAATGATGCTTGGAGTACTTGAATGACAGAAATGGTGGGTTCTCTTATACTGTATGAGATTACACATACTATTGGCCCAAATTTGTTTCGTATAGTACACGAAAGAAGGAAGACCATATGCATGAATGAATCATTGACCTATAGAAGATCGGGAATGTGATAGCATACTATCCTGAGTACCAGTGTCCAGCGATGTGCATCTACTGGACTTTAAATACTATTTCGGTGGCCCTTCTCTCTTTGTATTTATGTCGGTATTTTCGCCAATTCTGATGTATGTTTCTTTTCTTAAAAATCTGACCAGTATGGGCTGGATACTGCTGAGTTCTCATACAATCCAAACGAGTCGAACAGATTCCAGCAAGGGCCAACGCAGCCAACAGAAGAAAGGAGCCGCTGCTCTATTATGTGACCGGTACATTGATTTGGGTTTCTCTTGGGAGGTGAACCCTAGACAACCCCACGTCAAGTTCATAACTCAGAGGAGCAGTTTTCTCTTTTGTTGAGGATGTGTAGCAGCCTTTTCTCTTTGTTCTGTTTATCCCCCCTCTTCCCATTTGGTCATGCATAACCATGTGTTGCTTGCAGGGTATGTACTCCAATAACAGTTTCCTTCGGTGAACTTGGCTACTTTCATGAGCTCAATCAAATTTTTATACTTGATCTCATTTTTGCAATCTCGACTCTGGTTTAATTTTTTTTTTTTAAATTGAAGACTACCGTGCAAGACGATATGGTTATAAATTTAAACGCCCCAGTGAAGCGGAAAATAGAAATGTCATGTGGAAGATAGCAGCAGTTTGTCATATTATTACACCTTTGGTCATTGGAGCATGTCTTTTACGGTACCCTTATTTGGGATATCTGAAATCTCAACCGACCTCAAGGACCAAACTGCATTGGCGAAACTACAAATGGAACAAGTGTATATCACGTCACAAAAGTGAGATTTTTTTATCCACCTCGATGTGGTGAAGTTAGCTACAGGAGTCGGATATTAAATGGGAGTTTGCAATTGCAGGCCAGCAACCTTACAGGCTAATGGCCCATTACTTTATTAGCATTTATGGAATAATCTTTAACTTTTAGGTGTGACCTGATGATGGAAAACCTGTTTTTGGGCGAAGATACAATGGATCAATGCGTAATCTTATACCTCAGCGAGCACTCTTTCTAGTTTAGACCAGCGTCTCAGGGAGTAAAATTAGTTAAAAAGGAAGGAAGACTAATTTGGTTGATTCCATGACCCCAAAAAGACAAATTTAGGTGGATTCAGTTGCATCAAACTTTGATTGGGGCCTCCAAGGGAACTGCTTTAAGATGCGTTGGTTTGAACCCGCATGAAAATATCATTGTCAGTGTTGTGAGAGCTCTGTCCTGCCCATAGCTATCGGATACCTCTGTCGCATTCCCTTGCTATAGGATACCTCTGTTACAATCCCTTTCTGTCACAAAATCTCTCTGGTGTGAAATAAGTTTGACTTAGACCTTGAGAGGTCGTGCTCGTTCGTTTTTCATCCGCCGATATCAGTTGTCATGGGGGTATTATTGAGTGCGTTGCTACTTTTGAGTTTGTATGGAGTGGGCACTTCAGGTGGTGAAGGGGCTCTCGTTCTTGGGTACTACCAAGAGAAGTGCCCTCTGTTGGAAGAAATCGTGCGGCATAGTGTCGAGCGTGCAGTGTATAGAGATCCTCGGATGGCAGCCTCTCTGCTACGTGTCCATTTTCACGACTGTTTCGTCATGGTTAGAGGAACATCTCTCTCTCAATCTCTCTTGCGCGCCCTCTCTTGGGTGACAGCGTAAATGATTTACAATATCCTATTGATTTGTGAAGTTGCAGTACTTGAATGTACACAGCAACTAGAAAATGTCTCATAAATTGACATTAGAGATTTCCATCAGTTTATCTGCCTAAATAAACTAGAACATGAGACGGTCCTTTTTAACTTTTCGTGGGGAAAGTAATTAGTATTTTCATTTTCCATCTGCATCTTCTCTATGGGCTAACATCTTGTGTCATTCTTTTGAGGATTAGGGTTGCGATGCATCAGTTCTTCTAGACAGCTTTGATGGCATGGTGAGCGAGAAGCAGGCATTGCCTAACCTTAACTCCTTGCGCGGGTTCGAGGTGATTGACGAGATAAAGTATAATCTGGAAGAGGCGTGTCCATACACGGTCTCCTGTGCTGATATTTTGGCCATCGTTGCTCGAGATGCAGTCGAGCTGGTAAGTAACCCAGGAAGCCATTTCTGATTAGAAAAATTTAAGTAGCCAGATACATTGTATGTTCACATCATGTGTCGGTCAATCAAGATTTCCATTTCTGATGGACTCATTCTTACTCTAAACCTTTCTCTAGTATCTCCACACTCAGCATCATATACACTGAAAAATTTCTTGCCTCTGTGAAAAAGAGAGGAGGGCCCAGGTGGGAAGTGTGGCTAGGCAGGCTAGACTCACTCAAGGCAAGCTTTGATGGAGCCAACAAATTCATACCTGCTCCAAATTCCTCCCTTGAAGCCCTAATTGCTAATTTCGGGCAACAGGGCCTGGACGTTAGAGACTTGGTTGCCTTATCAGGTGAAGTGTTTAGACTTCATTGAGTTCAAAAGTGAAATTTCTCGCGTTACAGAAAAATGGGTAATCCTTTGTTTGTAACTATTCTTGCCAAATCAACAGATTCATATCAGTTACTCATATAAAGAAGTTGGCTATGTCATCGCATAAAGTGTCTCAAAAGTTAAAAACATCTCGAAACGAATCGCTAATGGTTTCAAGAGCTCGAAATAGTTCTCCTAATGTGCTCCAGTACGATGACGTTCACATAAGCATACCATCAGTTTCTTCTTCCTCCTTTTCTCAGTTAACACCGTTTTGTACGTCGAAAACTACGGAAGCAGGTAGTCACACGATGGGAAAAGCACGATGCCTGAGCTTCAGGCAAGGGATTTACCAGGAAAGCACTGAACGACAGTACGATCCCTTCCAGAGATACACCACCTTCTACGATATCCTACAGTCCATATGCCCCGAGACCGGAAGTGATAATAGATTAGCATCGCTCGATCACGTGACGCCTTTCGAGTTCGACAACCACTACTTCCTCAACCTCCTCCAAGGCACGGGTCTCCTACCATCTGATAACGCCCTCATCAATGAAGACCATGGAGGTGTTATTTCGAGGCTTGTCTGGACTTATGCCTCGGATACAGAGGCTTTCTTCCGCGACTTTGCGAACTCGGTTGTGAAGATGGGGAACATCAACGTGCTCACCGAAAGTGGAGGAGAGATCAGGAGAACATGCCGATTCATCAACACTTAATTTCTTAGAAATATGCAGGTCAATCATATGTCCAAGCGAAAATTAGATTTAGCCAATGATTGGCTATCGTATGCATCAGGGGCTTTTACAAAGTTTTGTCCTAGAAGACTACGAGCGAATCAAATGCAATCAGTCAAGATTTTTGGGGCTTATCATAGTTGTTTCATATCTTTCGTTTCGCTCAGTGTAATCATGAACCTCAAGTGCCTAGTAGCCATTGCCGGGCCACCGAACTTATCACTAGGTCACGTAATTCGCGCCACCGCCACCGTGTCTTGCCTCCATGTCGCCCTGCCTTACCGCACCACTACAAAGACTTACCATTTCCGCTCATCTCCATCACCACCTTGACACCTGACGGCCACCGCCTTACGCTGCCGTGTCCCTCACCGTTCCCTCCATCTGGCGTCCTTCATGGACTGCCGAGACTTGGCAAGTGTGGCACAAATTCGTGCCTCAACTCATGCAAACCGAGGGGTGAAGCCAGCCACACCCACGTATTCTCTTCCCCTAGCTGGCGCCTCCTTAAACTGCCAACTTGTGACTAATTGTGTCACTTATTGAGCTAATCAAGCTCATGCAAAAGGTGGAAAATGGGAGTATAAGAAGGGCAGCCGCTCACTCCTTCCTCTTCATTTTTCACGGCCTCACCTTCTTCTTTAAACCTCCTCTCCCTTTTTCCGCAAGAACCTCACCTCATCGTTTAGTCCCTTGACCGCAACACCAAAACTCACCACCACCTTCGCCGGTGACGCGCCCTCCTCCCACCAGCCGCTCATGCCACTCCGCTGTCCTCAAGTCGCCCCATCAACTCGTTGCGGATTGACGAACAACTAGCTGCAACATGGCTTCCGAGACCTCGCTAGAACTGCGTCGACACTTGCTTTGGACTAGAGGCAAGTAAATTGCCTTCCCTTTTATGCTACATAGGTTGATGTCTGTACATCAAGATCGATTTTCTCAAGTTTTAATCCTCTTGGTTGATTTCGTACCGATATGTGTTAGTCGATGGTTTCGAAGAAGGCGCATTGTAAGTATTGTCAAAATTGTAGCTCACTGAGTCTAATGGATGTGTTGCTGGAAACCTGCATGTTGAGATTTGTGTTGGTTTGAGCTTAAATGGCACAAGTCGTGGACAAATTTGAGGTTACGGCTATTTTTGGTTTGGTTTTTTGTAGATAGTGATTTTGTCAATTTTATGTTGGTTCTTCCAGTACGAATTTGGTGAGACTTTCTTTATTAAAGTTGCTCATTATGTCTTATTTTACAGTATAATTTAATTTCAGATTTTTCGGACTTCATACGTTCAAAATATATTTGAAAAACCATACAGGTTCAAATCTGTTTTCAAAGACAATTTTTGGACCTTTACACAGTTTCCATTTTCTACAGAATTTTCAGCAAAAAATTTGGACTAGTGTCCTCCATGAAAGTTTTAGATCACATTCTAAGTTATAACGTGATATTTTTCCATGATTTTTGGAACTCAATTAGGTGTCCCAAATGCTCATTTTTGGATCTGTTTTATTATGGAAATCTACCTTGTTTTGACCTGATTTATATAAAATTATTGGGACCCACACAAGCTGACTGGGTCTTGAGTTCTCTATGATAAACATTTCCTGGAGTCTCGTCCACATCGTATTAAATTTTCGTAATTTTTGAAAGTGATTTACTTGGTGACTTCTATGATTTCTACAGACGAGCGAACTGCCCTTTTTCTGTCGCTTTTGGATTTGAGTAAATTCTATTTTTTGTAACCAATCTTTTGAACTGGTACTGCCGGCTACCTGTCTTTTATCACTTCTTTGGCTTACAAAGGATAGTTGAGGTGGACACTTAACCATTCCTATACATCAACTCAACGGATGATATTTTGAATTGAATTATTGAATTGCTGTACCATGATATGAGTGTGTGACCTAAAATGCCATTAGTCCTTGAGACGACGATGCCTATTGTAGTAGGGATGCCTAAAGGGGTAATTGGGTTCTTTCGGATGCCCGATGGGTGTAACACAGTTCCCTTAGATGTTCTTGCGATACCGGATGGGTACGAGATGCCCGAGGGGTAATAAAATTTCTTGGAAGATGGTGGCATCTAATTCACAACAAAAAAATAACCATTGGCATTTTCAAATTTCATTTGAACTTTACTAGTTTATTGGTTTTAGAGGAAATGTTTTTCATATGCTATTTTGATTTTGAAAAAGGTGCCCAGACAAGTTGATTTTAAAGCGACCTTCTATATTTTATACTAAACTTCCTCGTATATGCCCTTATTGACATATGTGGTGTAGATTGGTTGTTAGTTACTTATTGAGATTTATACTTGCTTGTGGTCGATTGTCATTTTTCAAATCAGTAGTTATGTCGCTACTACTTGTGTCCTATGACACTCTATGGTGCCCTAATAGACTTCACATGGCACCGGACTAAGCTGAACGACCTTGACTTCCCTAATGTCACCTTTGCTCAAGTCATTACAATATTGATAATCGATGTTGGCTTACCATTGGGCTCGGTACTGATCGGTTTGTTGCCATTTATGATAAGGTCGACGGGCGTTTGGTGGGACCACTCCCACTCCTGGACAGTGATGATGATGGGAGTAATGGGTTTGAGTAGGACGAGGGTAGGAGAGCGAGGATAGCATTTTTGGAAGACCAAGCAGTGGGATTTGGACATATTAGGCGACTTTGTAGATGGACGCTATCATGGTCAGAGTGGCACAGCTAATGGAATTTTGAGTATAGTTCGGAGTAGTAGCATTTTAGGTTGATCTCCAGTGTACCCAACCTAGGTCGCCAAAAGTATATAAATAAGAAAGAAATGAAAGTGTTTGGTTTCGTATTTCCACATGTGTTTCTTAAGTTTCATTGTCTTGGGTGGTTTTCTATCCATATATGCTCTCGGGAGCTTAAAAAGTGAAAAGATTTTAGGAATCCCATTAGTTGTGACGTGCTGGGACTATCACCACTCTATAGCATATCTTTTTACTTTTTAAGCACGCGAAAGCGTATATGGATAGAATACAGCCCAAGACAAATACACGCATGGAAATACGAAACCAAACAATTTCATTTCTTTCTTATTTATATACTTTTGGCGACCTAGGTTGGGTACATTGGGGATCAAACAAGAATGCGACTACTTCGAACTGTACTCAAAATTCCATTAACTATACCACTCCGACTATGATACTGTCTATCCACAAGGTTGCCTAATATGTCCAAATCCCACAACCTGGTCTTCCAAAAATGCTATCCTTGCCCTCTTGCCCTCATCCTACTTGACCCGGTTGCTCCCATTATAATCACTATCTGGGAGTGCGAGTGGTCCCACCAAATGCTTGCCAACCTGGGCGTAGACGGTGATGAACTCGATCAGTATCAGGTCAATGGTAAGCTAGCGTCGACTTTCAATATCACAATGACCCGAACAAAGGTGATATCGGGGAAGTCGAGGTCGTTCAATTCAGTTTGGTGCCACGTGAAGTTTATCGGGGCACCATAGAGCGTCATGGGGATGAAGGTAGTAGCGGCATAACTACTATCTAAAAAATGACAGTCGACCATGGGTTAGTATAAAACTCATTAACTATCAACCAATCTACACTACATATATCAATAATGGCACATGTGAGGAAGTTTAGTTATAAAATATGGAATATCGCTTTAAAATCAACTTGCCCGAGACCCTTTTCCAAAATCAGTATAGCTGGTGAAATACATTTCCTCTTAAACCAGTAAATCAATAAAGTTCAAATGAAATTTGAAAATGCCAATGGTCATATTTGTTGTGAATTAGTTACCACCCTCTTTTGGGGAACCCCATTATCCCCCGGGTATCTCACACCCATTTGATATTGCGAGAATATTTGGAAGAACCATGTTAAACCCACTAAGCATCGGAGGAATTCAGTTACCCCACTAGGCATCCCTATTACAACCCAGGGTATCATCATCCTAAGGATTGACAGCATTCCCAAGTCATACACTCATGTCAAGGTGTAACAATTCAATAATTCAATTTAAAATGTCATACTTTGAGTTAATGTACAAGAATGTTTTGGTGTCCACCCTCAACTATCCTTTGTAAGCCAAGAGAAGTGATACTTGTTCAAAAGACCGGTTAAAAAAAAAAAGTTTACGCAAACCAGAAAGTGACAGAAAAAGGGTAGTTCACTCATCGGTAGAAATTACCAGAAATCACCAAGTAAATTAATTTCAAAAATTTCGAAACTTTAACACAATGTGGACAAGACTCTGGGAAATGTTTTTGATTGGAACTCAAGACCTAGTTCAGCTTGTACGGGTCCCGATAATTTTATATAGATCGGGTCAAAACAAGGTAGATTTCCATAATAAAATAGATCCGAAAATGAGCATTTCAGACGCATAATTGAGTTCCAAAAATCATGGAAAAATTTCACGTTATAGTTTGAGATGTGTTCTAAAACTTTCATGGAGGACACAGTCCAAATATTTTATAAAAAATTCTATAGAAAATGGAAACCGAGTAAAGGTTCGAAAATTGTCTATGAAAACATATTTGAATCCGTATGGTTTTTCAAATATATTTTGAATGTACGAAGTTCAAAAAATCCGAAATTAAAGTATGTCGTAAAACGAGGTATAATGAACAACTTTCGTATAGAAAGTCTAATCAAATTCATACCACAAGAACCAGCATAAAATTGGCAAAATCACTGTCTACAGTAAACCGAACCAAAAATAGTCATAACCTCGCATTCGTCCACGACTTGTGCCATTTAAGCTCAAACTAGCACAGATCTCAACATGCAACGTTCCAACAGCGCATCCATAGGTCAATGAACTACAATTTTGACAATAGTCGCAATGCGCCTTCTTCGAAACCGTTGACTAACACATCTAGGTACGAAATCAACTAACACAATTAAAACTCGAGGAAATCGACCTCGATGTACAGACATCAATCTATGTGGCATAAAAGGGAAGGCAATTTATTTTCCTCTGGTCCAAAACAAGTGTTGATGTGGTTCCCAGTTGCGGCTGGTCGTTCATTGATCTGTGATGAGTCGATGGGGCGGCTTGAGGATGGCGGGGTGGCGCGAGTGGCTGGCGGGAGGAGGAGAGCACGTCGCTGGCAAAGGTTGCGGCGAGTATTGGTGTTGCAGCCAAGGGAGTGAATGATGAGGTGAGGTTGTTGCGGAAAAAAGGAAGAGGAGGTTTAATGAAGAAGGTGAGGCCGTGAAAAATGAAGAGGAAGGAGTTAGCGGCTGCCCTTCTTATACTCCCATTTTCCACCGTTTGCATGACCTTGATTAGCTTATTAAATGACACAATTAGTCACAAGTTGGCAGCTTAAGGAGGGTGTGGCTGGCTTCACACCACCGTTTGCATGAGTTGAGGCACAAATTTGTGCCCCACTTGCCTAGCCTTGGCAGTCCATGAAGGACACCAGATGGAGGAACGGTGAGGGACACGGCAGTGTAAGGCGGTGGCCGGGAGGCGTCACGGTGGTGATGAAGATGAGCTGAGATGGCAAGTCTTTGCGGTGGTGCGGTGAGGCACGGTGACATGGAGGCAAGACACGGCGGCAGTGGCACGAATGGCGTGACTTGATGATGAGCTTGGTGGCCCAGTGATGACTACTAGGCACTTGAGGTTCACAATTCCATTAAGTAAAAACCCAGATGTCACAAATCTCCCCCTCTTAAGAAATTTCATCCTCAAAATTGTTCCATATATTCCATTGAAAAGATGAGGGTATCGTTGCATCATTTGCTCCTCGCTTTCCCATGTGGCTTCTTTGATATTATGGTGTCGCCGTAGGACCTTGATGAGGGGTATCATTTTTATCTAAAAGCTTGTTCTCTTCGATCCAATATCTGCACGTGTTCTTCCACGTACATTAACTTATTGGATGGCATTGGAAATTAAATTATTGAATTGTTGTACTATGGTACGAGTGTGTGACTTGGGAATGCCGTCGGTCCTTGAGACGACAATGTCCCTAGTTGTAGTAGGGATGCCTAGAGGAATTATTGGGTTCCTTTGGATGCCTGAGCGGTGTATCACAGTTTTCCCAAATATTCTTGCATTGCCAGATGAATGCGAGATGCTCGGAGGGCAATGGTGTTTCCTGGAAGATGGTGGCAACTAATTCACAACAAATATGACCACTGGCATTTTTAGATCTCATTTGAACTTCATTGGTTTACTGGTTTTAGAGGAAATGTTTTTCACTTGCTATTGTGATTTTGAAAAAGGTTCTCAAGTAAATTAATTTTAAAATGATCTTTTATATTTTATATCTAAACTTCCTCGCATGTGCCATTATTGACATATGTGGTGTAGATTGGTTGGTAGTTACTTGCTGATTCATACTCACTTGTGATTGATTGTCATTTTTTCATATCAATAGTTATGCCTTTACTATCTGCGTCCCTCATGACCCTCTATGGTGCCTTGATAGACTTCACATGGCACTAGACTGAGTTAAATGAACTCGACTTCCCTGATGTCACCTTCGTTCGGGTCATCACGATGTTGACAGTCGACATTCGCTTACCATCTAGCTTGGTCCTAATCGTGTTTGTCGCCGTCTACGCCCAGGTCATTGAGCGTTTGGTGGGACCACTCCCACTCTCGAACGGTGATGATGATGGGATCAGCGGGGTTGAATAGAACAAGGCCAGGAGGGCGAGGATAGCATTTTTGGAAGACTAGGCAGTGGGATTTGGACGTATTATGAGACCTTGTAAATAGACGGTATCACGGTCGGAATGGTGCATCTAATAGAATTTTGAGTAGTTGAAGTGGCACAACTAATGGAATTTTGAGTACAGTTCAAAGTAATAGCATTTTTGGCTGATCCCCATTATACCCAATCCAGGTTGCCAAAGGTACATAAATAAGAAACAAATGAAATTGCCTGGTTTGGTATTCGCGTGTGTTCCTTGGATTTTATTTGTCTTGGGTCTTTTTAAATCCATATATGCTTTCATGTACTTAAAAAGTAAAAAGATTTTAATAATTGCATTAATTGTGACCTGGTGGGTGCGTCACAGCTCTATAGTCTGTACTAACAGCCGGCTGGTTGAAGTTGTGCTCGGCGTGAAAATCAATGGAGATTGCATGCCGCGTGAATGCAAATAAGGGTTGACTCTCTTTGGACATTCGTTCTCTAGTTTCTCGTAAAGCTCGCACCTTTTTGCTTTTGTCCCTTTTTGCCTTTTGACCTTTCCGATAACGGGCGCAATCCCATGTAGGGAATCGAAATCAACGGCCTTGCACGCCTACTCCTTGTAACGAGCCGAAAGGAACGTGGATAGGGAGACTGGGGGGGTTTATTTTATGGGAAATAAATGGAGGAGCCGAATATACTAAGAAACGAAGAGAACGGGGGGGAAAAGGGAATGCGGATGCTATGGTCAATTTCGCAGGACTGCATCAGAAAGCACGATATATTTGTTTATCTGCACAAACATCACGCGAGCTCATCTCATCTTATATTATCATCAAGAATAATAATAATAATAATAATAATAATAAACCTTCAAAGCTTCAGTAATTGCATTAGCCGTGACGTGCTGGGGCATCACAGCTTTGTTGGCTGAACCGCTCTTCACTGATCCTGATAAGACAAACTTCACCTAACCGATAGTAAAAAAGTTACCCAACATGGATGACTTAGAAATGAGTACAAGCTGTTAATTGTACACCTGATTTCAGGGTAATTTTTGACAAAGTACTGAACAAGAGGTCGAGGTCGTGCCAACAGATTAAACAAGTGACTGATCTCGCAAATTCTCCATAGATGGTGGCATTTCATCGCCAAACCACGGTGATTGTCCGAGGTAAACCGACTTCAGCTTCATTGTTCACCAACCACCCGTTTTTCTTGTCAAGCTCTTGGTCTTAAATGGTTGGAATCTTGCCAGGTGCTTGATTCCAATCATCCCCTATTGAACAGGTCTCATGGGTATTAGTCCTGCTAAATACTGTGAAATCCAACAGGACTGCGGTGAACACCGATAGCAAACTATATATAAATGAAAAAGACTGCCGTCCTAAAGAAGCAGACGCTTTACCAAAAGCATTCCTCCTCTAGCATCCGCTGGCAAACAGACTATTCCCTATGATGTAACAGGCATCCCTATGTATATCTAAGCATATAAGATAAGGAGATATGACAAAAAGATGGGACTAAAGAAAGAATGTTGAAGAATTCTATTCTAGAGGAGGAGATATCTAGGATAAGCAATGAATGGGTCCTCTTGAAAGTAAGAGGAGGCTTTGGTCTCAGAGACCCTTTGTGGATAACCTGGAGTAATGGAGACCGAGGTGCTTCACAGGAGTGACCTCGGTGGTTCCCTCCCTGTTGAAAATGTCCAAGCTCTCACGTCCAAGGGCCTGAAGGAGGTTCCACGTCGCTATCTCAGGGCCACGTTGGAACTCGGTGAAGTCTGGGAGACCGAGTCACTTGAGATTCCCATCATAGACATGAACAAGCTTGCTGAGGATCAACCCGACCACAGTGACGAAATTGAGAAGTTCCATTTGACTTGCAAGGAATGGGGCTTCTTCCAGGTGCACCATCTTGAATGAATTTATTCAAACCTTATTCATCTCATATCATGTCCTTGACATCCTCACACGAAGTTTCAACTTCCCCGTACTGACATGAAAATGATTTTTATGATGACGCAGTTGATAAACCACGGCATACCAGAAGAGTTCATTCATCAACTGAAGACAGAAACAGAGGAGTTCTTTAAGCTGCCATTAGAAGAGAAGAAGAATTACGATCAGCTACCTAACTCCATCGAAGGCTATGGCCAAGCTTTTGTTGTGTCGGAAGACCAGAAACTTGACTGGGGTGACATGCTCTTCCTTTCAGCACAACCTGCTTCCCAGAGAAACCTCAGGTTTTGGCCAAAGAAACCTGCCTCTTTCAGGTAAGTTAAAACAGATGAATCACACAGTAAACATTCCTACAATAGATGTGCACGCACAAAGAAACAACAGATGTGCTAGTACCCAGAACAAACTAATGTACGTCCACTGTCCAAGAGTCAGAAATACACATACAAATTCACCAGATGAGTCTTCCCAGTTTATTTTTCTTCTCTCTCTTTTTCTGGGGATGAACAAAGAGAGAACTTTAATTTTGGTTCAACATCTCAGAGCAACCCTGGACAATTACTCTTCAAAGTTAGTGCGGACTTTGCCTTTCCTCCTGAGAGCTATGGCCAAGAACTTAGGACTTTCTCTGGATGTGCTTGCAAGCATGTTTGAAGAGGGAACACAAGGGATAAGACTAAACTACTATCCACCATGCAAGCACGCAAATGAGGTCATGGGTCTGACGCCACACTCTGATGTTGCCGGACTAACCCTGCTAACTCAATTGAACGATGTAGACGGATTGCAAATTAAGAAAAGTGGTAAATGGCTACCTATTAAACCTCTTCCCGGGGCATTCATCGTCAACGTAGGCGATGTCATTGAGGTAGTACAAGAATTTCACCAACACTTCCCATGTGTTTCCAGTGATCCCATGATGGTCTTCATGTTTGATGCAGATAATGAGCAATGGACAGTACAAGAGCATAGAGCATAGAGCAGTGGTGAATCCAGAAAAGGAACGCATCTCAATAGCTGCATTTCACAGTCCAAACATGCAAGCCAAGATCGGCCCATTGCCAGATCTTGCTGGAAAGAGCGGTGCACAGTACAAAACATCAACTCATGAAGATTATGTCAGGACAGTTGTTGCAAGCAAACTTGATGGTAAAAGCTTGTTGGACCAATTCAGACTTAGTGATGCATGAATCGATGTTTTATTGAAAGTCATTAAAAACTTGTTTTTGTGTGTACCGAGTAATAAAGAAAGGGGACTGCAGGTCTCAAAGATGAGGAAAGAAACTACAGGTTCTGCAATGACCACCTTTTGCTTACAAGTAGTGTAAAGATTTCATCAAGCGTTCAATAGAAACACAAGGTCCTTCATGCAGAGGACCAGAACATCAATAGAGATAATTTCATATCCTATCAAAACATGTCTATGGTTAGATCCTCTTAAAGCATATGATATTCCATTGAAATTGAAGAATCAAAGAATGTGCCCCCTTCATCAGGCGGTGCTTGTGTGAGCGATGCGCCTTTCGCCTTCTTAGCCTTATGGACAATAAAGTGAACTGGTAAAATACTGCTTCCTAATTCCAACAAACAGTAATGTTAGGCCATCCTTTAGAAGCAAATTCCCAAGACCAAAAGCATGTACATCCGAAGATGCATGTTCGACTACCATTTTAGCATACTAGATGATTGAGCATTTGCTGAACCAAACCTAGATCCCACATCGCTCCTTTAGATGCCTTTACCACCATGCTACAATGATTAGGAAGGTATGGTAATAGTTTTGCCTAAAACATTATCAGCATGTGATAAAAGCATCCAAAGAGGTGCATGACATCTAGGCTTGACCATGGTAATGAAGAAGAAACGTAGTAAAGCCAAAATATTGAATGCCCACACTAAATGAATTCTAACCGTTATAGTAAATGATGCAAGGAACAGTTAAGATTGCTTGCTATACCGGAAGAATGATCAGTAAGCATCCTACTCATTGATAACTTGACAAGAGAAACAACTCACTTTGCTTTTACACTGATTGGCTACATGTGCAACCCAAAGATCGGATTTTCTCTTATCCTGACCTCATTACAGTAGGGAGACAATGAAAATTCGAGCTTCAGACTGTTGATATAGCCAAAAGTTTGTAAGCTTAAGTGAGCGTTGGCAGCCAAGTTGTCGACAGACACATACCAATCTGGACATGACAATCAAATATAGAACGTCCGACCAAGCAAACACTGCATGACACATGGCTAATTTTTTGACATTGAATTATTGGGTTCTTCAGGCCAAGACTCACTTCGCAGAAGAACACAACAATAACAGCAGGTAGACCGGCCCCATCAAGGGTGCAATAAAGACGCAAATTGCGCATTACAGAACTAAAAATTATCACCTGTCTAGCAGAAGAAAGCTAAGAATGCAATAAAATCAGGAGTCACATTCAATGTCGGCACACATATCAATCAGTGTAGCGACGCCTCAATGCTACACTAGTGGATTGACAGAACGGTGAATTCCTGTCAAGACCTCCCCCAAAAACTTACTTTGAGTCCCGGTCCGAAAAACCCAATTCGAGATTCTCCCTTAGAGAGAGACATAACACCAATCTTGTTCCTCAGCATGATCTACTCGACATCAGTCAAAAGCAACGACGAAGAAGACAGCAGTAAAGAGAGCACAATAACGGATAAATGGGAACATCAGCTGTGCACAATTGTAGGAAATTTCCACTTTCTTTTTCTCTCTCACGTATCCAAGAGTGATGAATTTGAGCTTGTCCTCCATGGAGAGAACCCAAAAAAGAAGAAGAGAAAAGCGACTGACATCAGTACCCTCTAAAGACACTGAAGCAAAAAGCGTAAGCAAAGAATATCTGTGCTTTGGGAGAAAGCTTTGGCGGTCACGCCCGAGTCCCCAAAAGAAAAAATTCAACTCCGCCATACCAAGCACGATCCTCAGCGCCAAGAAACGGTTCACGAAGCTCCCGACTTGAGAGAACCCAAGAATGGATGATCATGAAGCCGACCCTCGTGCAGATTCAAACACCCAGAAGAATGAAAGGCTCGATCCGGCGCTTCTCTCTTTGGCTCAGTTTGGCTGGACCTACTGCAAGCGTAAATCTTTCTACTGACTCTCATCAAGAATGACAAGATCCATCAGCAAGTTACCGTCATCTCTCCAAAGATCACCGACCACCTACGAAATTGGAAAAGACCACACCAATAATTCTTGAGCTTTGATATGACGTGAAATCTTTAAATTCTTAATTTATTTAATACGATTTTTCGACTCTGATATAATATTTAATGTGGCTCTGAATTTTTAAATATTTTCATATAATTTAACAGACCTATCCAACATACGAATTTCTGACCAAAAAAAAAAACATATGGATTGAGTCGAAAATGATTTGACCTAAATAAATTAATTTAACCCATTTTGGACCATTTCTATTTAAAATAAATATATTGATTCATACTTTACTCGATTCATACCTAATCCATATTCAACACAATCCATAAAAGAGACGTCCTATTCATTATTATTGATCTTGATTGTCAGTATTTCCTTTCTACAATTCTTCCGGATGGAGAAGACGACGGTAGGCCATCTAGAAAAAAGAAGCGGTCAAAAGATAAGCTATACTAAAGGCATCTTGATGGATGGACCTTTTGAATATCAATTCATGATCTCATATAGACCACCTTGATCACACCCTTCCCTAAAAATCCTTGAATCATGTGAACCTCCTCAGTCACCATCCAGAAAGAAACCTTCACCCCTGAAGCTAGTTATCTCACATTTTTATAAACCCATCCACAAATGGATTAAGAAGAACATTTTTCTTCTAGAAATACCCAAAGCACCTCAGCCCTCATATTCCCCAAAAGCAGAACTACCACCTATCCTTCCATCTATCTGTATGTTCCAATTGCGACCTTCTCGAACTAGAGTTTGGCTAATGCATTATTAAGTCTAGACTGAGCTTAGCTTTTTGCTCAATACCAATTCACGACTTAGGTTCAAATTTTTAGCATGCAAATGAATTTCTTCTAAGAGTCATCGTTAATCGATTTATAGTAGATTAATTAGATACTTAAGCAAAATAACGAGAGAATTATTTTACTTCTATAAACTAGAGAATTTGGGTACGGAGGCTTAGTTACATTAGATTCTCTTTCGGTACCATTCTTTTAGTAAAAAAGTATTTATTAGACAACTTGAATTCATTTTATTACTCTTTAACATATGAAGTGACCATACGAGGGCGTAATTCACCAATTTAACATCTAATAAAATAATAAATAAATTGCATGACTTATCTCATAATAATGAAATCATCTGCAATGTTGGTTCAACAATTACATTATATATATATATATGATTTATATGATTTCTAATTAATACATAGTCACCTTTTTTTTTTTTTTTTTTTTTTTTTTTTGGGTTTTCACTCATTTAAATGAAACGTAAAAAAGGTATGACATAACAAAATGTTTAACTAAAATGATGTGCAACATGGCTATATGTCATGCAACATTTATTAAATGACTTTATCTAATGACAGGAAAAGATTAATGCAACTATTTTAACATGTCATGCATTACCCTAAACATGTAATCTACTAAATGACATGTAATGAATGAACAGTGTTACATGACAACGACATCCACCGTCTTCTACCCCGCTCTGCAAGGTCACGTGTGTTGCGCCCACTACTCTTTTCACTCGCAATCTGGTATCTTTATGTTTGACCGAGTCTCAAGCTCCACTCAATCTCTTGAAGACCTCATCATATCCTCCCTTAGGCGTCCAAGACGTGCGTTGCCGGCGATATCTTAATTGCAGGCTTGTGGATAGCCGGGGAGGCGTGGACTGCGATTGTGAGAGTTACCCAACCTGCAAAGAAAACAAAGAAACAAAATTTGCCAAAGCTAAATTGTGAGTTGACTGGCGGAACATGTTGAGGTGCAGCAAGCTGCCATTGTTGATCGTTGGGCGAGGACTGGACACAACGAAGTTGATGGATTTCTACGTCAATCTCTCTGTACAGTGAAGACTCCTTTTGGCATCTTAAGCAGAGTGGTGAACCTCCAAGGGGGCGTGAAGCTCTCTCTTCAATGCTCTCAATTGTGGCTGCCGTATATTCTATGAAGCTCTCTCTCCTTCCACCTCAAAAAGTGTTGGGAAAATACTGCTTCGAATAGGATAGAACAATGAAAATAGATCTTTAGAGTACTTGAGTCAGACTTTGAGGCGTGATTTCATTTTCTTTAAAGATTAATTTGCCCCACAAAGTTGCTAATGGTTACCGACAAATATCCTCAAGGATAAAACAAAGTCTCAAAATGAGAATACTTGATAAAGAATTCTAAAAGTTTCTCCGGGATCTCTCTAGGAAACAATCAAAAGATGGTATCGTTTTCAAAAAGAAGACTCGAAAAGATGAAAAATGATCACTCTCATTATTCTTCAATCTGACAAGTATATATAAAATAATTTTAAAAAACGTAGACAACTCTTCGTGAAAAGTTACAAAAATGAACAAATACATTCTTTCGAAAATTGCTCAAATGAACAAAAGGCTTCCATTCATAAGAAGTTAAAAAATCGAACAAATGCAACCCTTCGGGAAATGTTGCAAACTGAACGGGTATCTTATTCAAAAGTTGTCTTGAAAAGACAAACAAAAAATTCGGAATAACAATAATAATAATTATTTAATAAATAAAATTTCGAAATTATTATTTATTAATTAATTAATTTTCGAACATTCTCAATAAGATAAGTGTTCCAGAAGTCCTAAAACTTGTCACGAAAATGCATTTCAGTCCTAAAACTTACAAAAAGTGCATTTAAGTCCTAAAACTTGTCAAATTGTTTCAAACGAGTCCTAAAATCGACGCCATTAGGCTTTTCCGTTAAAAATGCTGACGTGGCATTTTAAATAATTTTTTATTTTCCACTTGGATTTTTTAAAATTATTTTTATAAAAATTAGATTTAAAAACTAAAAAAATTATATTTATTCATTTTATCTTATTTTCACCAAAAACTAAAAAAAAAAATGTTAAAATATTTATTTTTAAAAAGAAAAAATAGCGGCTCCTCTCCCCCATTGCCGCCGCCGCCCATTGTTGGAGGGGCAAGGTGATGGTCACCGGCCTTGGGCGGGGGTGGCCGGGCCTTGCTGGCCCCAGGCAAGGGCCGGCGACCGTCGCTCGCCCTGGGCGAGGCCACGTCGGCCCTCGCTCGGCGCCAGCGAGGCTCGCCAGATCTGGGTGAGCCTTGCCGGCCCCGAGCGAGGGCCGATGAGGCCTCGCCCGGGCGACGACGATCGTCGGCCCCTCATGAGGGCCGACGATGACTCGCCCAAGGGGGCGACGACGGGCCCTCATGAGGGCCGGCGGGCCCAGATCTAGGTACCCGCACCCGAGTTGAGCAAGGGTGCCTCGATCCGGGCTCGCCGGCCTCACGGGGGCGGACGGCCGTCGCCCCCGGGAGAGTCGTCGCCGGCCCTCATGGGGGCCGGCGACCGTCGCCCGCCCCGGGCGAGGCCTCGCCCTGGCCGGGTGAGGGCCACCACCCCCCTCGCCTAGGGCTGGCGACCGTCACCCGGCCCCTCTAATGATGGGTGGCAGCAGCAGCGGGGGAGAGGAGCCCTTCTGATTTTTTTTTTAATAATTTTTAAAAATATATATTTTTTTAACTTTTCTTTTTAGTTTTTGGTGAAAATATGATAAGAATAAATTTAATTTTTAAGTTTTTAAATCTAATTTTTTTTTAAAAAATGAATAAAAAATCATTTAAAAATATACGTGGGAAATAAAAAATAATTAAAAATGCCACATCAGCATTTTTAACGGAAAAGCCTAACGGTGTCAATTTTAGGACTCGTTTGAAACAATTTAACAAGTTTTAGGACTCAAATGCACTTTTTGCAAGTTTTAGGACCGAAATGCATTTTCATGACAAGTTTTAGGATTTCTGGAACACTTATCCCCTTCCAACATGGAAGGGAGGTGAGGGGTTCAAATCCCCACCTTCTGTGACGGGATGGGGTGGGGACGCGTAAGTTTGAGAGTGGGTTTCGGCCACGCCCGCAAGAGGCGGGCGAAAGTCCGAGAGTGAGTGTAGATTATGATTAGAGTAGGACTAACCAAAAAAAAAAAAAGAATTGATAAAAGTTAATAAGATAATCGTAAAAAATAAAAATAAAAATAAAATAACAAAGGGATTAGTGCCAAAATTGCGCAATTATTCGCGCACCCGCACGCGGGTACGGTGAGGTCTAGCTCACACCCAACCATTCCTTTTGATATACAAATGAAACCTCACACTTATAAATTGACCAATTTCCTCCCATTTTTCCTATGTGGGACAAAGAGAAATGCACTTAGTTTGTTTTACAAACAAACTTCCAACAAAAAGTGCTGTGTATTTTCAATACGTGTGGCCTCCTCCTCATTTGCAATAGGTCCTTTTATAGGTGAGGACGGCTAGGGCTTTTAAGGAAAGAAACAAAATCCTCTTTGCTCCTTTGTCAATATTCAAATATCACAATGAAGTCTTTAGAATATTACAATTATCCGCCAAGATATCAATTCTTTGAACTTTCTTGCCCATATCATTTGGCTTGATTCCATCCATGTCTAAGCCAGGATTATTTCCAATGAGATAAAAAAAAAAATACTCTTGCAAGTATTGCCCACATAAATGACTGGTCTTTCCCATCTTTGAGAGAAGGTCCTTGCCTATTATAAAGATCATGACATTGATCCTCCACATAATTGAGACTTTCAAGAATAATATGAAGAATAAAGAGCTTGGGCCAAATTTCCATTCCCTTATGGGCTTGGTCCAATTAAACTCAAAATCATTCACTCGAATCTGTTCGCTGCTGGTCCAATGCAAGTGTAACTATTAATACAAATGCTTTTAATATCTATATGCAAGTTAATTAATATTTTTGATAGGGACCGAAATGGACCCTGATTTTTAATCTAATAAATGAATGATCAGATCAGCAAAATTTAGGTGCCAATAACTCAAACCCTTAGACTTTCCACCTTGGGAAAGATCTAATTCTAGTGCCCCATTTTCGGCATTAAAAGAATTTATAGATGCTCACAATTAGTTTCGTCATATTTATAAGTTCTCGAATCCTACAAATATTGATAACCATGGAAGAAAAAAAAAAGTCATGGCTACTAAAGCTGTCCGAAATAGGTAGTCAGAAAATGTTTTGACCCAGAATAATGTTCTCAACACAATCAACACCAAGCTTTCAACTGTCCAAGCTCCTCTTGATTACGTTGACCAAAAAATTGATCAAACAGCTGTAGTCATAAATAGATTGCTTGAGACGTTCTAGAAAAAACTCTAGTAGATGGAATTTGGAAGATATGTTTCTCATCATTATTTGGAAGACAAAACGGCTAAAATGGAAAAATTGAGGAGACAAACCAAGCTCATGCATGATGGAAAATTTGTTCCTCCCCCATATCCATTTTCCCAGCCTTGGCAAACGATTCGAATGGAAGTGGGCCCCTCTAGGGCTACATCAATATCCACAATCATTGACGAAGCTCCAAAGCAGGATCAAATGGATATTGTTATTCTTCAAAACCCAAAAAGCAAAGGAAATTAGTGAAGAAAGGAAGCCAGCTCCTAAACCTTTTCTGGAACCTCCCTCTTCTCATACGGCCTCAAATTCACTTGAGACTTTCTTGTGAGATCAAAGCAGACAAAGGATACCAACTATTGCTGCATTTGACTCCGCCAAGCAAAATACCTTTGAATCAGACTCAGAATCGGATTCCCTTTTCTCCAAAAATATTTCAACCTCTAAATCACAAACACTAGTATCCCATGTGCTTGCAATCTTTACAGCCGATTCCCCTAAAGCAAAAATGGAATCAAATCCATCTAAGCCAGAAATAGTACACCTTCATGACTCAAACCCTGAACAAAAGTTTTCGACCTCAAAATACTACTTCACACTTGATGATATCCCATATTCCTGATGTCTAGATAGATTACAAGAGTTTCATGCTTGGCTTAACACCAAAGCACTTTTGTTGAAATTCGGTATGAAATACTAATTGAGTTCGTGAGCAGATTTACTAGAAGCC
This sequence comes from Eucalyptus cloeziana, assembly GCA_014182715.1. Lineage (NCBI taxonomy): Eukaryota > Viridiplantae > Streptophyta > Magnoliopsida > Myrtales > Myrtaceae > Eucalyptus > Eucalyptus cloeziana. The sequence continues at coordinate 27,533,913 of CM024637.1, forward strand.
TAAATGACTGGTGGAGAAATGTTTCTCACTAGGATCAAATGATATTTTTATTCTAAATAGATTTATATCAAACGATCTAGGTGATCCACCATTTATTTATTGGTAAACCAAAAGATCTTCTTGAGCTTAGAAGAAGATAATTTTTTGAAAGAAAGTGCTGCTCTTTATGAAGAAAGCATCTCAATAGGCATTTCCGAGAAATGTTTAAACTATTCTATGCTCTTGGAGTTGATCCCAACCTAAAGCAGGTATTTTTTACCTCCATTCCAAAAGAAATTGGACAAACTATGGAGAGATCCATACAGGATAAGCTAAAGATGGTTGCTAATGTTCGTCTTGGAGAACTCCAACAAAATACATTTTGCTTTTAATGATCTTTGTATCCGCTTTCAGAAGTTATCTTAAGAGCAACAAAGAACTTGATCGAACTTGTTAAAAGCCTGAGTTAAGAATCAAGTTTTTAAAGAAAGACTCTTGTGATGATCCTTCTTACGGGGATAGATGCAAAAAGAGAAGACACTTCAAAAGATTCTCCTTAGGACATACAAAGAAAAGGCACAAATGGCGATTTTTGTGAAAAAGACGCTCTAAATGGAGCTTTTCTGGAAGGCATAGAAAATCTAATAGGTGTTACATTATTTTGCCAAGAATTGTCCAAAGGCCAAATGAAGAAATTCCCATTTATTTAGAAGATAGAGAAGCAAACTGGAGTATCACTCCAAGATGATGATGTCGAATCAGTCTTCTCCCGAGAAGATGAATCAACCAAACACACTGTGTGTGCCATTCAGACGTCGTCATAGACTAGTGACACTAAAAGTTTGTTTAAAGAACCTAAAGAAGAAGTTTTATTTTTCTCCAAACCTCCCACAATCCACGATCTTTGTGCATATAATCCTTCCATCCTCCCATATTTCCCTGTAAAAATATATCTATCCAAATATGATAAGCTTATTTCTCTTATTGCCCTCATTGACACTGAATTTTTTTTTTTTTTATTATTCTTGATACAAAGATACTTCCAGAAAAATATTGGACATCATACACTCGGTATTTTAACTCTACTTCTAGAGATACCTTTTCTACAAAAGTTCAAAGTTAACCCATCACCATATCTTTCCCCAACGTTCAGTCACTACCAAAATCCTTAGCTCTAGCTTACTAAATAAAGATATCATTCTTGGTTGGGATATCCTTGCACAAATTCCTAAACTTGAAATTGTGCCTAATAGACTACAGTTCAAAGGGTAGTCTCAGAAATTTATAGATATCCAAATGCTTTTCACTATTCAGATGAGCATTTTGAATCCAATTATGCAAGCCCTTCTTGGGGCATGTGCAGACTAGAACTCGGACTTTGTTAAAAAATGCTCCAATCCTTTGTAGAAAATCCAAATTTCTTCGTTAATCTTTTCAAGAAAAACGAGGATGTCAATCCCACTAAGGCCAGTCACTCTGAAGTGAATCCAAGACATTTGTTTTTAGCACAAAAGGAATGTTCGGATTTGCTTCATCAAAGATTAATTGAGCCCTCAAATACTTAATGGGATTATGAAGCATTTCATGTCAACAAGCAAGCAAACTAGAATAAAGGAAAAATAAGACTAGTTATCAATTTTCAGTCCCTTAATTAATTTTTACAAAATGATAAGTTTCCTTTGCCACATTAGAATTCTTTATTCTCCAACTTCACCCAAGCCAAAGTGTATTCCAAGTTTGACCTTAGAGCTGGATTTTAGCAGTTGAGAATTCACCCTAAAGATAGGTACGAAACTAGGTTTTGTATCTCAAATCAACATTTATAGTGGACGGTGCTCCCTTTTGGCCTCAAAACAGCTCCTTCACTGTTTTAGAAGGCTATGTGCAGAATTGTCAATGCTCAAATTTATTGACGATATCCTCATTTATAGTCTAGATGATGATTCTCATTATAAATTATTAGACTAATTTGCAGACCTTGTGCGAAAGCATGCATCATGCTATCCCAAAAGAAGATTATCATTACCCAAAAAGAAATTGAATTTCTTGAAATGCATCTCAAAGATGGAATTTATTATCTTGGTTCTCATATTGCTAATGAATTGCAAAAGTTTCTTGATGAAAATCTAACCCTCAAGCAGGTCTAACAATTCCTTGGGATTGTAACTTATCTCCAAGATTTTATCCCAAAAAATCATAGAGTTTGTAAGTTCACTTTAACAAATGCTCAAGAAAGATGCTTCTCCGTGGGGACCATAGCAAACTAAGTCTGTACGCAGAGCTAAAGAAATTTTGTAGCATCTCCCTCCTTTGGAAATCCCTTTCATGGGAAAAAAAGTATTGTAAATAGATGCTAGTGATGAATGTTGGGCTGATGTTCTTTATGAAGAAATTAATAGAAAGCAACAAGTTTGTGGACACAAAAGTGAGAGATTCACACAAGCAAAAATGCAATACCTGTGACGTCCAAAAATTTCGTTAGTTAGATTGAACATATTTGAGAATATTTAAAAAAAAAAAAAAAGAAAAAAAGAATTGTTAAATTAAATTAAATTCCATTGATGATTCACTTCGTACGTGGGGGAAAGAGAATTATAGAGAGAGAAATTTTTTTTCTTTCTCCCCAACGTAGCATCCAGGTGTAGTTGAGAAAGGCTTTTTGTTTTTTTTTTCTTTTTCACTTTCTCTCTTTCCTTTTGGGGGTGTTCGGTCGAAGGAACCCATTTTTCCTTTTCCCTCACCTGCGTTTTCTCTCTCTACCGAAACACTCACTCCTTTTCTCCCCTGTCCTCGTTTCGTTCCACCAAAACCGACCCAATCCCCGCCCCTCGTAGCCCAGCGCCTCCGTTCAGCAGCAGAGTCGCCACTGCCCCGTCCCATTCGGAGCTCCCGCCACCGGTCGCAAAGACCCGACTTGCTCAATGCTTCCTCTCTCTTCCACCGGTGAAAAATCCAGGCAAGTGGGGCAGTGATTAAGGTTCTGGGTTTGTGTAATGGTCGTGCCTAGCTGTGCATGTGAAAATCAGGGTAGAGTTTGGGGGTTGAATGCGAAAATTTGGGAACTAAAGCTCTGTTCGGAGCTGGAATGTGGTTGCTTTGGTTGATGAAGCCACGGTGGCGAGAGGCCGTGGGTTTGCTGTGTGGGCCATCCAGTTGATTGAGGGGGGAGTCGCAACCTATTTTGGGTCGTTTCGCTGTGCGGGTCAGCGAGAACGTGACATTGAAGGGGGCCGCGAGCTCGGCTCGCCCCTCTATCTTCTTTATTTCCCATATGCATGATGAAGTGCGGTTTTTATCACGCTGTAGTTACCTTGGATGCCGTAGAAGAGTGCCGAGATACTACAAAAATGTTTGGTGGAGAAACTCACGGTTTAGTTGAGCTAAGATGAAGAAAAACGGTGCAATACTCTCTGTTTTAGAGAATTAGAGATGGAAAACCCTTTGTTTTGGTGTCGCCTTAAATTCTGAGGATGTAGATGAGGAAAAGAACAAGTCTACTTGAGAGAACATCCATTGGATTAGGTTCGACATCTAGTTGTAGTAAGGTTGATGAGAAAATGTGTTGGTAAGAGCATTTACCTTGAACTAGTAAGCTGTACTTTAGGAAACAGCAATACCTTACGTGATTCCACGAATTTTCTGTAATTTTCTAGAAAGAATTGGACCTTAAACTTTTAATGAAAGTTGTAGGACACATCCTTAGAAATGACATATCAAAATTTGAGAGAAAATGGTCAAGTTTAAGGTGGTGAAACGATGTTTCTTCTGTAGGTACTAAATCTGAGAGTTGCTGCAGAATTTTGAGGAGAAGACAGCAAATTACTGCTCTTAATGCACTGATATTTAGGCTTAGGTTTCTTCACGGAAAATGTTAATCTATGTATCTTCTATAACATACTGAAATTTCATAACATTCCGATAAGGGTAGATATACTTTCTGTGTCTGTGATTGAAACTGCTCATTTCAGTCTATAGACTGCTTTGATCCGAGAATGTGCAGTAGTTGTTGTGTCGCCTTTAATGAGAGTTCATATATACCTTGAAGTATTTAATGATGTGTGTTTAGACCTATTTGTGGTTGTTCACATGCTGAAGTTGTTGATGCTGCAACAAGGGGAATTGTGAATGTGTGAAGTTGGCTAAGAGCCAATGTGAGACCCCGGGTGTCGGGATGCCTGGAGAGGGGTGATGAAGAGTAGCGGTATTCTCTCCAGAGGTCTGAGAAAGGCTGAATAGCTTCTCAGGGGACCTCGTGATGCCAGGTTGGGTGCGAGGGGGACATGGTGGAGTGTCATCTCCTCCTGGGTGATCGTGGAGCTCGTGATGCCAGGTTGGGTGCGAGGGGTTTAAGGTGGAGTGTCGTCTCCCCCTGGGTGATTGTTGCAGCTAGATTTCTGTGAATTCAGCAAATTGATGATTTTGTTTACCTATTTGTTTGATTATTGGCTAAATCCAAGTTAGGACTAACCGCCCACTTGCTGAGTTTTTATCTTAAAAACTCACACTTGTTTATTGTGTCTTTTCTTCAGATTAGAAGGTGACCGAGGAGCGCTCGACGTGAGGGAGAGTTTTGTTTCTTTGTTGTTTTGACAGATTGCACATATTCGACAGGAGGCGGGATATTTAGTGTTTGTAGAAATCCCCCTCCTTAGCCTCATCTCCCAATGTGTATGGAAACAAAGTTTTTTTTTTTGGTAAATATAGTCGAGTGCAGTTCAGTTCAGTTTCTTATGACTCAGCTTAGAATGAAATTTACTTTTATGATATGAAATTAATATCTCCCCTAAATTGTAAAGCAAGTCATGTAATTAGATATGAGATTCAAGGTGTCACAATACCACTCTACCTTCAAAGAAATCCTGGCCATAAAATATGGCATCAAGAAGTTTGAATTCTATCTTATAGGACATCATTTCCTTGTGGAAATAAACATGTTCTCATTCTCTCAAATGTTGAAGTTCAAACAGAAGCAAATTCTCCATCCACAGCTTCTTAGATGGGCAAAAGGGTTTTCAAAGCATTCCTTTGAAACCAAACATATTGCTAGAAAAAAGAATATACTTGCTTGTTTTTTGTCCAGACCAAAAGAATTTGCAACTAACACATCCATAAATATGTATGTGGTAAGAAATCCAAGAGGCAATTTCAAAACCTAAGAAATATAGCCTAAGTGGCCTTCGTATTTATACCCATCAGAAATCACTAAGCTAATCCAAGACAATGTTCTTGTTGAAAAACTTGAAAAACTTATATGACAATCTCATTTCTATATTTTTAGTGAATACGGTGGTCTTCTCCTTTGGCCAAACAGATTGCATACAAGATATCCATTTATTCATTCTCTTACTTTCTTCCCAAAGAGGAATTTCCAAAAAACTCAAATGGTTTTATTGGTATTTGTTTAATCTTTATACCAGTGCCATTGAGTTTTGGACAACCAAGATGCCTCTTATCATTAGCAGAATTATTTAAGGAGAAGCCAAGTATAAATATTTTTGAGGAATGCTTAGTTGTGCAAACCACTGGATGCATAGAAAAATATTTTCCAAGCCCAACTCAAAGCATGTAAGCCTGACCCAAAACTTTGTATAATCGTTTTATTTTTCATGCCATGGATATTTGTTTGACCCAGTGGAGATATGTGTAAAACTTCGATAGATGCTGGAGTATCCACATATAAACCCTAACTTGTTCCTAATTAAATTTTTACAGCGCTTCTTTGTAGAATCTCAGCTTATCCTCGACGGTATTAGGAATTATAGAGGATATTGTGCCAACGCAATTAAGTTATTCCACTAGAAGCATGGCCAACAAAAGATGATCCCGTTTCTTGGGTTCAATATGATGACTAATGTGCAATTTGTCCAACGATCGATGCTTGCCTAAGAAAATATTACGGAATGGATGCACCGGACATTTTTTAGTCACCAACAAATTCACAAGATCTAGCTGCATCATTATAATATCCATAGGGAGGACCACTATCACAGGATCCTTTTGACCATAGTACATTCGTAGTTTGCACTCAATCTAGGTGTCAATAGAGAAAGTCCATCACTCCGACTTGGGTATCTACCCAACTTAGCTTTCCAGCAAGTTCCACTAATGTTCCGTCAAGCTATCATCAACGCCATCTGAATTAAATATAGAAGTTGCTCTAGCAATTGAAGAAATAGAGAAGCTCCTCGAAGCACTCAGGCAATAGTATCTAGGGAAAAGCACCCTCAATCCTCTTGACACTTCATCCAGTTCATACCAGCCTCGAGACGATACAGGAACTGGACATCTCGAAACTCTAGAGATCAAAAAAATCATCTAGGAATACTGGAGGCAGAAAGATGGAGAAGACTCGAATGATTCATATAATAGTTGTGAGGAGCCTATTCATAGCCATAATAAGTGAAAGAGCTGAAGGTTCTTCCAAGAACTTGTTCAAGACAAACCAAAAGAGTCAAAAGATCCATGTGAAGAAGCTAAAACGTTTAGCTCAAAGTATTGTTTATAGTACTATAGCGTATTGTTCATGTCCTATTTAGTACTATAGCGTATTGTCCATGTACTATTTGGTACTATTGCAGAAGTGGAAAAAGCGGAATAACGAATAGAAAAGTCACTCTGTCAGTAGGAAACTAAATACAAATAATCGGCCTTTTTCAGCTAAACGAGTATGTAAAATTCTAGTGCGTTGTTTTATATCTATATAAGGTGGGGTATGTAAACGTTAGGGGGCAGAGCTCACTCTCCCTAGAAATAATATTGTGTAGTTTGCTATGACTCACTAACAACTCTCCCCTCTACCTTTCTACTTTGTATGATTCTTTAAAACTAGAAATGTTTTGGTCAATCTTGGTAGTATGCTCTGCACTTGCTACAAATGTGGAACCTGTGCATCAGCATTCTACTACTCTAAAATTTTCTATAATATAAGTCAAAGAATAAAAACGAATTTGGTGACTAATAGGCAGTCCCTATTTTAAGACTGAGGAAGGGCCATATGTGTGGGATAGCATACGTGCCGTAAATTCTGTTTTTGTTTTCTCTAGCTCGTATCATGGACAAATTTTTTGGTTCTTTAACTTCTCTAGGAGTATGCTTAATAAGCTACTTAATAGAACGGATAGGGGAAAAAAGAGGATGTTTTAGCAAAAGCAGAATATGGTTTTATAAGTGGAAGATGAGTTTTAGAAATTTTGCTAAGTAGGAGACCTCATATAGTCAATTTTAGAGACATTAAAAGTATGAAGTTCTAATAGAAGGCTAAGGGAAATGGGAGCATTTACAGTGGTTGGTGTGGAAAGTTTGGAGGATTCTATCATGGTATGAAAAGTCTCCCTTATTGCACTAGAGATTCAACTTCAAACTAAAAATGTGTTGAAGAATGCCGTTTGAATTAAATATAGAAGTTTCTCCAACAATTGAAGAAGTAGAGAAGCTCCTCCACTCAGATGACAGTATCTAGAAAAAAGCATCCTCAATCCTCCTGACATTCCATCTAGTTTATATCAGCTTGTAGATGATACAGAAAACATCTCGAAACTCTAGAGATCGAAAGAATCATCTAGGAATAACAGAGGCAGAAAGATGGAGAAGACTTGGATGATTTAGACAATAATTGTGAGGAGCCTATTCATAGGCATAATAAGTGAAAGAGCTAAGAGTTTTGCCAAGAACTTGTTTAAGACAAACCAAAAAAGTCAAAAGATTCACGTGAAGAAGCTGAAAACTTTAGTTCAAAGTACTATTCATAGTACTGTAGCATACTGTTCATGTACCATTTGATATTGTAGCATACTGTTCATATGTTGTTTGGTACTGTAGCAAAAGCGAAAATGCAGGTAACAAGTGGAAAAGTCAATATGTCGGTCAGAAACTCAACAGATGCAAATAATTAGCCTTTGTTGGCCAAACGGGGTTCGTAAAATTCTAGTGTATTGTTTTATGTCTATATAAGATAGGGTATGTAAACATTATAGGGCGAACTCACCCTACCTAGAAATAATATTATGTGGTTTGCTATGACTCCCTAAACAGCTCTCCTCTCTTCCTTTCTACCTAGTATAATTTTTTAAAACTAGAAATGTTCTGATAAATCCTACTAGTATGCTCTGCACTTGCCACAAATGTGGAACCTATGCATCAAAATTTTGCTACTTTAAAATTTTCTATGATATGAGTCAAAGAATGAAAAGGAATTTGGTGGCTAACAGACAGCTCCTATTCTAAGGCTGAGGAAGGGCTGTGCGAGTGGGATAGCATACTGGCCACAAATTTTGTTTTCATTTTCCCTGGCTCGTATCATGGACAAATTTTATGGTATCATTTTAAATCCAATCTAGGCAAAATCAAACCTAAATTGAAATGAGAGTGTGGGGTGAACAAGCGCGAAATCGAGTGAATGTGATAAAGAATGAATAGATGGTTATAGAGATGGGTTGGGTTTAAATAAATTGTAAACTCGTTTATGACTCAGTTAACACTTATATTATGTTTAAGTCATTTTATGACCCATTTAATTAATATAATCAACCCATTTATATTATATTTAACACTCACATGGATTAAATAACATTCTATTTGACGGGTCTATAATTTAGGGATTGCATTGAATATTTACTAATAGTTTAGGGGATTACATTGAAAAAATTAAAATTCTAAAGACAATGCATGTTGGATCAAAGTTCAGAGATCATTGTATTATTAAAGCACGCGAAATTGTCCTTAGTGTCGCGCAATTGGATCAAATAGCAGGTTCCAATCCGAACGATAGAGTTCAATCCATTCATGTACTCTTTTGATCTCGACGCTCGCTTGTAACTTGTGAAGGGTCAAGGTCACCCAAACCTCCTCCGATTGGAAATGCCCCGAGGCATTCATCTCCAAGTCATTCACGAATTGGAGTACTTTTCACGGCAAGCAGGCTCTATCTTCTAATGGTTAATAATGCACATGAACCATTCGAAATCACCAAGCAAGAAAAGCAAGCATATTCTCTCCAAGTTGTTGCGAAGAAAGCCCAACGTACGTAAGAACTCAAAATAAACATGTCTGCCAAGCAATAAACACATTAAATACGATAGGGAAGGCATATATGCGGTGTGATGGGAAAGGAAACTGGTTTTCCTTCCGCTACAAAAGGCCTGATCTCCAGACTTTGGCTGCATCTTTTGCCTGCCCCACTTTATTTCGACCGACAAGGACCGAGAGAGAAGAATGGAGATTTCGCATTTCAGCCACGAGCATCCTTTGACCCTCTGCACGGCAGAGGACGCTGGCGAGCCATGCAACGGATGCTCGAGACCCATCTTCGATCTTGGTTACGTTTGCTACGACTGTGGCTTCCTCCTCCACAAGAAGTGCGCCAAGTTGCCTCGTAAATCCCACCACCGCCTTCATCCCAAACACCCTCTCACCCTCCTCTTCAATTCATCGGAAACCTTCCAGTGCAACGTCTGCAAGAAAACTGGCTCCGGGTTTGCCTTCCGATGCTGCGAGTGCCAGTACGTCATGGACGTGACCTGTTTCTTAAGGCATCAGCCTTATCTTGATCCCCCTCCTCTAGAAGGGAAAACAAGGAAGCTACAGCATTTCAGCCACAATCACACCCTGAAGCTTTGCTACCTCACACAGCAGAGTAAAATGAACTGTAAAGGATGTGGACAGCAAATTTCGGGTCCAGCTTATTGCTGCAAGGAATGCGATCAGCTCACACTCCACAAATCCTGCGCTCAATGGCCAAAGCAGAAGGAACATCTTTTCCACCCGTCGCACTCCCTCACACTCTTGACAGAATCGCCTTATCCTGCTGGGCGAGTATTGTGTAATGCCTGTGGGAAGGTCGTCAGTGGTTTTGTGTACCACTGCAACAAATGTTCATTCGACCTCGACTTGGTATGCGCTTCTCTTACACCTTCGCTGAAACATGAGAAGCATAATCACCTCCTTACTTTCTTTGAAGAATTGCACATTCAAGTTCCGTGTAATTCCTGCTGCAAACCGTGCAGCAACAATCTTTACCGATGCGTTACCTGCAACTTTAATGTGCACGCCACTTGTCTTCCTTTTCCAAGCACCGTTAAGCACAGACACCATTGCCATTCTCTTATACTCAAAGACTCCACTCTCGAGGAGGATCCGAGTGGGATTCTCTGCGCAGAATGCAAGAAGAAGATAAGCCCAAAGGCCCGGGCTTATTACTGTGCAGAATGCAGCTATGGAGTTCATCTTGAATGTGTGGTCTCCGAGGTAAATTGAGCTCCCCCTACTTCTCAGATTTATATATAACAGACGTAAGGCGCCGAGCCATACAACCTAACTAGCGTGCAATCTTTCAAAATACATCCGTTAGTCTCCATGCTACCAAAAAATGATTTAACTTATTTTTGCACATGTATACTAATAAAAATCTCAATATGAGGACGTAACTATAAATCATATCAAACTAAATAAAGTAATTTGATTAGTACAACTTGGCAATTGATTCGTTTTTTGATATATTAATCTTATAGTTGGCTGAAAATAGTTGGTTGTTTCGCAAAATTAATGTAAAAGGTAGTGGAAGGTGGTGGGAGCATGCGTCCTTCCACAAAGGTTCATTCTCCTCTCGTTACCTGCAATGCTGCTCCTCTCTAGATATTGCTTCCATCCACACGTTATTCTTGATTTCCATAATTTCTTCCCTTCCCAATACGGCATCTTCCATCCTAGGCAAAGGCAACTAATCAGATGAAGCGACTTAATATAGCTAACTCGACCTTTTTTCCGTGGACAGGAGCAGTCGGATCAAGGGAAACTCCTACAAGACATTGCAAGGGTTCGAGAAGAGCTAGACGCAATTGCCGCTCAGCTGAAACGGGGCAAAAAATCAGGATCAACGAAGATACAGGCATGAGCAGGAAAACAGTCCGACATAACACAACAGCAACCTGAGCTAAGAAAAAATTGAAATGCCCACCAATAAGGGAAAGTGAGATCCTATTAATCTTCGCTCTGTCGAAACCATCATGCCTGAAGCCTAGTGCCACTTGCTGGAGTCAGGTTAGATATTTAGGACTCAGTACTTGTGTCATGCATCTAGATGTATTACTATAATGTAAAAAGCCTATCCACATGTGCAAAGGAAAGATTGTCATGCTCCTAAATTATCAATAAATGATGCTACTCACAGATAGAATGCTCCCGTTACTTTGCTTCATACGGTGGTGGACTGTGACCATAAAAAAAAAAAAAATACAAAAAGTGCGAATTTACAAAAGGATCAGTGAAATACCCATACTATCGTAAAATTAATTATCACTGGGAGATTCTCCAAGAAATCAGCAGCCGGAGGAAAAAGCATAACAGCTTGAATGCAAAAAGGGACCGACAAGCATTGTAAACAATTTCAAAGAGTTTGCTTCGAGGAAATTTTCTGCGTACCCAGAATCGATAGGCGATCTGTGATTTGTGTAGGTTGCAAGAACTAAGATTTGTCACCTGTCCAGCAAGAGAATGCTGCGAAGACCGCAATAAAAATCACAAATCATATTCAACGTCGGCATACATATCCATCGGTGTAGTAACGCCACAATGCTACACTAGTTGACCGACAGTCGAATAAATTCCTATCTAGACCTCCCCAAAAAAATTTACTTTGACTCCCAATCTAAAACACCCTATTCGAGACTCTCCATTAGAAAGAGTCATAACACCGGTTTTGTTCCTCAGCAACGACAAAGAAGACAGCAGTAAAGAGGGCACAATAACAGATAAAAAGGAACGTGGCGATGCCATAAGCAAAAAGGAAGAGACTCATAGAAAATGTGCACTGCAGGAAATTTTCAATTTTTCTTTTTCACATATCCAAGAGTGAAGAATTTGAGCTTTTCCTACATGAAGAGAACCCGAAAAAGAAGAGAAAAGCGACTCCATCGATACCATCCGAAGACACTGAAGCAAAGAGCGTAAGCTACGAACATCTGTTCTTTGGCAATCATGCCCAAGCCCCCAAAAGAGAATTCATCTTCGCTATACCAAATGCGATCTTCGGCGTGAAGAATCGGTTCACGAAGCTCCCAACTTGAGAGATCCCAAGAATGGTTAATCAGGAAGCCAACCATTGTCCAGAACCCGAACCCCCAAGAAGAACGGAGGCTCGTTTTGATGCTTCTCTTTGGTTGGACTTGTTTCAAGCGGAAATCTATGTATTGACTCTCATAAGATGATGGCATTTCATGTCATACCCTAAATCCTATGGGGATGAGAGAGTGACACAGCCATCCTTTCCCCAAAGGACGTAGCTTTAACTATACCCAAAATATCCAGTTTCCATAAGTTTCCACAATAATGATCTCTCTCTTACGACCACTAACTAAAGGACTTGAAAAACATGGTAAGAAAAAGGAATGAGGTATTATGGCCTAGTGAATAATACATTTCTTCTAAATGGATTGAACAAGTATTATGCATATTTAAAATACAAACATAACTTATTTTCGCCAAATCCAAAATTTAACAAACCTTCAAGGCCAAAAATGGAATATTTCTTTCTTTAGCATAATATGTCCATAGCCAAATACTTAAGATAATAACAAACACGCACCAATGGCTCAGTCCATTGGCAATACACGTCAATGGTTCATTTCATTGACTAATCTCATGCCATACATCAATGATCTATCTCATTAATATATCTCATACGAAACCACATGTCGATGGTCTATCCATCAACCAATCTTTTGCTCAATATCAAACTATGGTCACAACACAATGCCTAGTGATAAGACGACCAAGATTTCTCCATCCACAAGGTCTCCACCTATTATTAGTCGATGGCTCGGCCCACAAGAATATCCTAGACTAATATGTGCATACCCACAAGCTTCTTATTGGGCTCAAAGTGATATTAGGCATAAATCGTTAACTCAATCTCCAGTAATCCACAACCAAATCCAAAATCATTTCATATATCACAATGAGTTTCCCAAACCAATTTAGAATCCATTTCATAAATTAGTTCATAACGTAGGCATTTGATGTATGGATATCAAAGCACCTTTCAAAACAACATTAATAAATCATAAACTTTTCAAGATTCTTTCATAAAAGGCTTTACAAACCATTTATAAGTAATTGTTCAAGTTGAAAACAAAAGATGACTTCTCCTTTCAAACAACAAAACAACAAGCTCAATCATGTTTTATACAACAAAAGATGCTATTTATTAACTCATAACATACTTAATCCATGATTTTTTTCAATACATGAGTTTAAAACACAAAAAAGAAATAGTCTCACTCACTTGGGAAAAACCGAAAAGCAACCTATGATTGTTACTTAAGCCCCTGTACTTGAATTCCTAACAAATAACCCAAAAATGACATTAAAAGACCAAATAAAACGATATTTAAATGAATGACTTGGCCACGCTATGCCTAATCGTCAATAAAATGACGTCTATGTGCCAACGAAAAGCTCGACCATAGCAGAAATCTAATGTTGTCCACTATGGGCAACTTGCATGGTAACCTTCTTCGCATCATAACTTCCTCCACATAAGTCCGTTTCAAATAAGTGTACAATCCATAAAATGCCCTTTTGATATAATACAAAAAAAATTAACTTGGCCGTGCCAAAACATTGTCGAAAACGGCTGAAATTCAGCTCAAATGTTACTGTTTGGAACCTGACCAGCATGTGTGAGGAACTTCAAAAATTCATTTTGGGCAAATCGTATGCTCAAATTCAGATTCGTAAAATGTTATAGCTTCACAACATTCTCATCTAACATTTCTATATAAACTTACCACCCAAAAACTCCCCTATCAAAAACAAGTCAGAATTTACCTACATTCGAATTTCAAGCCCTAATTGCAACAATTCTTTCAAATAGATAATTAGAGGCTTCAATTACTTATCGGCGTTGCAAAATAGAGTTGGGTCAGCTTGGCTAGTCGTACGGATCGAGAGCACGGCAAAATTTTCCCGTTTCTCCCTTTTTTCCTTTCTCCTCGGTCGCTGGTCTTCTTCTTCTTCTCGTTCGCTCCGCTGGCTTGAGCGAACAAATAAAATTTTCCCGTTTCTCCCTTTTTTTCCTTTCTCCTCGGTCGCTGGTCTTCTTCTTCTTCTCGTTCGCTCCGCTGGCTTGAGCGAACAAATATGTAGGGGAAGATTGAGGATGGGCCGGGCTTGGCTTGTTAGGCCATATTATTACATCCCAGGTGTCCATTATCGAAAAATCAGCAAGAACTTGGTGATTAAGTGCCCATCGAAAAATGTCGCATGACGACTTGGAACTCAGCGGGAAACAAACGTTGTTCGACCTTGTTCTGGGTTTGGTAATCTAATGTAATTTGAGGAACGACATATTACACAATGCCCACCACATGAAAGTTCATCATTGGCTCTAGGCTTTGCGATCCTCAGAACGTTCATTCCACAGTACCGTCTCGTGGATTTTGAAGGCAAAGTGAGATCACCAAGAAAGCGAGGTACTAAACAGGCACATGTCAGGGCGATTTTCGAACTGTCCTCCAGAACCCCACTAAGCTTTCTAATAGCATGCACCATCGCTCGATTATATGATGCCTTTCGAGCTCGACAACCAGTATTTCCACAACATCCTCCAAGGCAGGAGTCTCCAACCATCTGATAAATGCCTTCGTCAATGACGATCATGAAGGTGCAATTTCAAGGTGTCTTGGAGAAGCTTTCTTCCACGCTTTTTATTACTCCATTGTGCAAGATGGGGAATATCAATGTGCTCACCGTGAAATGGAGATGTTGAGATAGATGTGTTAGTGTTATGTTGAGAAACATGTATGAATTGAGAAACATATATGAATCGTGTTAAATAAATTCTCACATTGAATAATTAGTGTGGTGTAGTACAGTTAGTATATCACAGTTAGCTCATAACTCATTGATTTAAATTTTTGAATGAAAGTGGATCTGATTGAATACGTTGATTGGTGAATATTTTAAGGAAGAAATCTAGTGATGAATGATTGCACATGGGGCTTAATAATATTTTTGTGAAAAAAAAATAGATTTTGCTACCATATATACATCAAGGGGCTTTAACAAAGTTTGCTTCTCTATGAAATCCAGTGACAAATGATTGCACATGGGTCTTAATAATATTTGTTTGAAAAAAATTTGACTTTGCTACCATAGATGCATTAGGGGCTTTAACAGAGTTTGCTTCTCCATGATACATTGACGAAACCTTAACGTATGGTAAATATATCATACAAGTTTGATTTTATTTTTTTATTTTTTTTATGAAAAAGGGATAAAGTCTAATACAAAAATTTCACGTCGTAAATCTACTATCATCATTTAATCACCTAATAAAATATGAAGTAACTCTATAGGAGGTAATTGAGAGAAACTAGTATCCAAGCACTTGTCAATTCCAATATTAGCAAGTTAGTCAGCAAAGCGATTTTCTTCCAGAAAGTTATATTGCACTTTTAAACTCAAAGTAAGAGTACAACAATCTTCTAATATCTTTAATCAAAGCAGGGCCAGGATAATCAATCCTAAGCTCCGAACTAAGAAAAAGTGATGGCTTTAGAGTCAATCTCAACAATAACCTTATGAGATCCAAGTTAAAAAATTTTGGCATCACATAAAAAAGTTTAGGGTATATGTGTCACAATTAGCATAATTGAGGATTTTTTTTTATGGTTTTTTCATTTTTTTTCTCTTCACTGCCAAACCAGTCTTTGTTGATCCTGATAAAAGACAAACTTAACGAAACTGATAATATAAAACTCACCCAACGTAAATTAATAAAAAAGCTGTAGAGTGTTATTCATTACTGCATTACATTGTGTCAAAAGCTCTGGAGAGGGCCATGAATCGCCTAATTTCAAAGTAATTCTCCACGAAGTACTTAACAAGAGGTCGAGATCGTGCCACCAGACTAAACAAGTGACCGATGTTGCAAATTCTCCACAGTTGGTGGCAATTCATCCCTAGACCATGGTGATCATTCGACGTCGCTCATCCGAGGTTAACTGACTTCCACTTCATCTTTCACCAACCGCCCCTTTTTTTCTGGTCATACTCTTAAATGTTTGGAATCTTGCTAGGCTTCATGGCCGGTTAATCTTGTTAAATATTGTGAAATCCAGTGAGAGTATAGTAAACGGTGATACCAACTATCTAAGAATACAAAAAATTGCCGTCCAGAAGAAGCAGAAACTTTACCAAAAGGATTCCTACTCTAGCATCCTCAAGCAAACAGACGATCCCCTGTTAACGTAACATGCACGGGATTAAAGATAAGAGTGAAGAGATGTGACAAAAAATGGGGACTAAACAAAGACTGTTAAAGAATATAATTCTTGTCAAAGCTCACAAGTTTCTTACAAGCACCAAAACCTGGCAAGGCCACGGAACTGCTAGCGGTGCACGTGACAAACGTGGGTGACATTTTCAAGAGACTTCCACATGCACGCACCTCTATTACTTCTCAATTTTTAACTTGAAAATTAGAACAAGGCAAAATAATAGTGGTTTAGAGTATAATTATAGATTGTGATGACAATACTTATTGTTGAATGAGCAGTGAATGGCTCGTCTTGCTGGTATGTACATAAATAAAGGAGACTTTGGACTTAGCACGATGACTTGGAATTTTATCACCCTAACCATGGCACATCCAGATGGATCGTAAAGATTTAGCATGATGACTTGGAATTCAAAGGGAGACAGACGTTATCCAACCTCGGTCTACGTTCTAATAATCCAACGTTGTTTATGGAACGATGTGTCACGTAATGACCACTACACGAAAAAAATCGGCATTGCCTTCTGGCAAATGTTGATGGTAATCACCGACTGAGTATGAAATTTTGTGGCGGAAGACATGTAATCCTTAGTTTTGGGCAATCTGATCAGTCATTCAGTAACGGCAACGATATTTTCATTTTGCTCTTGGAGCATCAAATGGCAGTGTTTCAATCCGCACGAGAGAGTTCAACCCATCTGCGTACTCTTTCGATCTGGACACTCCGCGTGTAATTTGTGAAGGATCAAGGTCACCCAAACCTCCTCGGATTGGAGATGCCCGAGGCTTTCATCTCCAAGTCATTCGCGAATTGAGTTTACTACACAGGAAGCAGGTTCTATCTTCTAGTGGTTAATAAAGCACATAAAACCATTCGAATTCTCCATGACAAGGCAAGAATATTCTCGCCAGGGTTTGCGGAGAAAGCCAACGTCGGATAAGAACTCGAAATAAACAAATCGAAAAGATAGGCAAGGTATATATGCTGTGTGATGGGCAAGGAAACTGGATTTCCTGCCGCCATAAGAGGCCTGACCTCCAGGCTTAGGCAGCTAATCGCACCCCCTTCCCCCATTCTGATTGAAAAGGGGAGAGAGGGGGAGAGAGAGAGAGAGAGAGAGAAGGATGCAGATTTGCCATTTCAGCCACGAGCATCCCCTGACCCTCTGTATGATAGAGGAAACCGGTGAGCATTGCAACGGATGCTCGAAACCCGTCATCGATGTTGGCTACGTTTGCCACGACTGCGGCTTCCTCCTCCACAAGAAGTGCGCCAAGTTGCCCCGGAAAGTCCTCCATCGTAATCATCAGAAACACCCTCTCACCCTCAACTTCATTTTAAAGGAAACCTTCAAGTGCGCCGTGTGCAAGAAAACTAGCTCAGGGCTCGCCTTCCAATGCGGCGAGTGCAAATACAACATGGACGTGACCTGTTTCTTAACGAGTCAGACATATCCTGATGCCCCTCCTCAAGATGGTAAAACAAGGAAGCCATCGCATTCTACCGCGACAGTTTGTCTCCTCGCACAGCAGAGTAAAAGGAACTGTGCAGGATATGAACAGAAAATTCCAGGTCCAGCTTGTTGCTGCAAGGAATGCGATCTGCTCACACTCCGCAAATCCTGTGCTCAGTTGCCACGGCAGAGAGAACATCCTTGCCACCCTTCGCACTCCTTCACACCCCTTAAAGAAGCACGTGCAATCTGTGATGCCGGTCGGAAGAGCACTGGTGGTTTTGTCAACCACTGCAACAGATGTTCATTTGACCTCGACTCGGTATGCACTTGTCTCACACCTTCACTGAAACAGAAGAAGCACAATGATCTCCCTACTTGCTTCCAAGAATCGCATGGTCAAGTTTCATGTAATTCCTGCAGCACACCGTGCAGCAACAATCTTTACAGATGCGTTAGCTGCAACTTTAATGTGCATTGCACTTGTCTTCCTCTTCCAAGCACCGTTAAACACAAACACCATCCTCATTCTCTTACACTCAAAGACCCCTCTCCCGAGGATGATTCAAGTTGGATTTGCTGCGCAACATGCGAGAAGAAGATATGCCCAAAGTCCCGGGCTTATTACTGTGCAGAATGCTGCTATGAAGTTCATCTTGAATGTGTGGTCCCCGAGGTAAACTCAGCCTTCCCTATCCCCCAAATTTATATAAAACAGAGATCGAAGGTGCCTAACCATACAACCTAACTAAGACGCAGTCTTTTCAATATACATCCGTTAGTCTCTATGCTACCATAAAATGATTTTAACAGCTTCTTTTTGCTCATGTATACAAAATAAAAATTTCAATAAGAGGACTTAACTTCACTATAAATCATAACAAATTAAAATAAAGTAATTTGATTCATCCTTATTAGCAATCGACTTGTTTTTTGATAAACTAATCTAATAGTTGGCGAAAAAATAGTTGGTTTGTTTCGTGAAATTAATGTAAAAGGTAATGGAAGGTGGTGGGGGGCATGTGGCTTACCGCGAAGGTTCATTCTATTCACTTTGCTAATTCCATGATATATTGTCTCATCACCAGCATTGCTGCTACTCTCCAGATATTGTTTCCATCTACACGTTATTCTTGATTTCCTCAATTTCATCCCTTCCTAATACAACATCTTCCATCCTAGGCAAAGGCAACTAACCAAATGAAGTGACTTAATATGGCTAACTTGACCTTTTTCCATGAACAGGACCAGCCGGACCAAGGGAAACTCATACAAGACATTGCAAGGGTCAGAGAAGAGCTAGAAGCAATTACCGCTCAGCTGAAACAGGACAAATAGGATTGACGAAGTTCCAACATAACACGACAGGAACCCGAGCTAAGAAAAAAAAGTGAAATGCCCACCAATAGGTGAAAGTGAGACCCTATAGTCTTCGTTCTAGTGAAACCATCGTGCCTGAAACTCAGTAACGCTTACTGAAGTCAGGTCAGATATTTAGGACTTAGTACTTGTGTCATGCATCTAAATGTATTACTGGAATGCACAAGCCAATCCACATGTGCAAAGGAAAGATCATCATGCTCCTAAATTATCAATAAATGATGCCACTCATAGATGGAATGCTCGCGTCACTTTGTTTCAAATGACGGTGGACTGTGACTATAGAGAAAAAAAAAACCGCAAAAAGTACGAATTTACTGATAAGCATTGTAAACAATCCGAAAAAGTTTGCTTAGGGGGAATTTTCTGCGTACTCTGAATCAACAGGCGATCTGGATTTGTGCAGATTACAAGAACTAAGATTTATCACTTGTCCAACAGACCACCAAGAAGACTGCAATAAAAATCAGAAATCACATTCAATGTCGGCACACACATACGTTGGTGTAGTAACACCACGATGCTACACTAGTGGACTGACAGACGGATGAATCCGTATCTGGACCTCCTCAAGAAATTTACTTGACTCCCAGTTTGAAAAACCCAATGGGAGACTCTCCTTTGGAGAGAGTCATAACACCGGTTTAGTTCCTCAGCATGATCAACTCGACATCAGTCAAAAGCAACGAAGCAGAATTCAACAGTAAAGAGAGTACAACAACGGATAAATAGGAATATCATCTGTGCACAATTGCAGGATATTTTCATTTATTTTTCTCACATGCCCAAGAGTGAAGAATTTAAGCTTTTCCTACATAAAGAGAACCCAAAAAAGAAGAGAAAACCATCCGAATACACTGAAGCAAAGAGCGTAAGCTAAGGATGTCTGTGCTTTGGCGTTCATGCCCGAGCCCCCGAAAGAGAATTCATCTTCACTATACCAAATACGATCTTCAGCACAGAGAATCGGTTCACGAAGCTCCCCACTTGAGAGAACCCGAGGATGGTTAATCAAGAAGCCGACCCTTGTGCAGATCAAAACCCGAGAAGAACAGAGGTCCGATTTGATGCTTCTCTTTGGTTGGACTTCTTTCAAACGGAAATCTATGTATTTGACTCTCCATCAAATGACGGGATTTCAGGTGTCCATTATCGAAAAATCGGTTTGAACTTGGTGATTCAGTGCCCATTGGAAAATGTTGCATGACGACTTGGAATTCGGCGGGAAACAAACACTGTTTGAGCTCCTTGTGATTTTGGTAATCTAATGTCATTTGAGGAACGATGTGTTACACAAGGCCCACCACATGAAAGTTCAGCATTGGCTCTAGGCTTTGCGATCCTTGGGAACATTGATTCCACTGTACGGTCTCGTGGATTTTGAAGGCAAAGTGAGAGAGAATAAAAATCGAACTTAGGTATATTGAAAAGACTACGTTTTAATTAGATATGCATTCGTGTACTCTTTCAATCTCTACACTCCGCATGTAATTTGTGAAGGATCAAGGTCACCCAAACCTCCTCAGATTGGAGATGCCCAAGGCTTTCATCTCCAAGTCATTCACGAATCGAGTTTACTTCACAAGAAGCAGATTCTATCTTCTAGTGGTTAATAAAGCACATAAAACCATTTGAATTCTTCATGCAAGACAAGGCAAGCATATTCCCATCAAGGTTTGGGAGAAGGCCAACGTCGGATAAGAACTCGAAAAAGACAGCGAAGGTATAAATGCTGTGTGATGGGAAAGGAAACTGGATTTTTTTTCCCGCCATAAAAGGCCTGACCTCCAGGCCCATCATTGACGTTTGGCTACTGTTTCACCAGTTTTGGATCCCTAATAAAATATTTTTCACCAAGTGTTATATTTTGATTTTATTATAAGAGACTTAGATTCTGTGCTAGTATTGGATAGAGAGAGTCAAATACTAACGAAGATATATATCATATAGTTCCGAATCTTATAAAGTCACTTAACGCTCAAAGACCCTCTCTGTCCAATACTAACATAGAACCTAAGTCAATAGTAACCAATGACGAAATCCAATCAACAGTTTGATGCAGACTCACTTTAACATAGTAATGAAAGCCCATTAAAATCAAAGTGATTTGTACAATGTCGAAGCTAATTCGACAACAGTGGATATTAGCAAAAGCACCTAGAAAGCACTACTTTCAATTGAGTTTGAGAACACAACGTCGAAACCTAATTGACCATGCTAGATAATGGAAATAACGCCCGGTAGACACTATTACTCTTTGGCACCCTTTTAAGCATCGATCGTTCCTGCCCAAATCTCGTTGTCAATTCCATCTAAACGTTTTGTCTTCAACAACATCTCTTGACTTGGACACGTGGCGATCAACTACTTTATTATCAAATTATGTATCTCTACTTGTAGATCCACCGGAATCTAGCCCAAGGGCTCTCGAAATCCTTGGCCATCCTTCATTTCTATGATTACCATGGGTTGGGTTGATATAAATCACAGCCCACACATGACGGTGAGAATGATTTCAAAGGCTTTTATCCCTTGTGATTAGCACATGATAGCAAAGGTATGTTTGGGTATCAACAGCTATGTTTGCCACAATGCAACTTCCTCCTCCATAAGAAGTGTGCCAAGTTGCCTCGGAAAGGAAACTACAAAAAGTATGAATTTACGAAAGGATTAGTGAAATACCAATACTGTTGCAAAAAGCAAGCGATTGAACAATAAAATAGATAAAACAAGAAAATAAATTGGACACTAAGTGGTTCAATTGTAGCTACTTACATCCATGGGATACTGACGAGCGACAACGAATTTCACTGTAGATCAAACAATATATGGAAATTACAATCACACTTGAGTCATCTAAATACTTTCAGTATTTCTCAAGTCTCAATAACACTCAATAACTAACGCAATGTTCTACTTTACAAATACTTATGAGATAATATTTCAATCTCATGAAAGAATTATACACAAATTTTTACCACAATAATTTAATCAACATTAACACATAAAAGCTTTTGATGTAATTACATGAACGAAACCAATGAGATAATCCACTGCCAAGCACTCTCGGTAAAAGGCGCTTTAATATCTCTCTCCTTGATCAACTTGCAGTGAACATATATATTTGAAACTCAGCTGGCCGAACATTGGTTTTGTAAAGTTCATGTTTTGGACTTTCCAAATTTTTCCCTTTCTTTAATGCCGACTTCAACGAGGAAACGATATTCCGTGTGGTTCGGTCAACAAATCCAAGTTTGGACTTTTCCTCTTTCTTTCCTCCTTGACCGACTTGAATATCGCTGGGCATAATTTCCGTAGATTTCAAAACAAGATTATATCCAATACAAAAGTTCAAGCTCATATTACTTTCCATTCTTGATTGCATCTTCAACACGGAAATAATATCCATAATCTTTAAGATGCCACTGAACTTTCATGTGTCAAGCACATGATTCAACTTGAATAAAATCGTTTAATAAGTTCAAACTCGAGACATATTTTACTAGATATTGTCGTAAAATTAACCATCATCGAGAGGTCCTTGAAGAGAACAATCAATGGATGGAGGAAAAAGCAGAACAACTTGAATGTGAAAGCAGAACAACTTGAATGTGAAAAGAGACTGATAACCATTGTAAGCAATTTCAAAAAGTTTGCTTCGAGGAAATTTTCTAAGTACTTTGCATCAATAGGCGGTCTAGTACTAATATTTATCACCTGTTCAGCGGAGAACGGTAAGAAGACTGCAATAAAAATCAGAAATCACACTCAATGTCGGCACACATATCCATCGGCGTAGTATCACCACAATGCTACACTAGTGGACTGACAGACGGATGAATTCCTAGCAAGGCCTCCCTAAGAAAATTACTTCAGACTCCCAGTCTGAAACACCCAATTTGAGAATCTCCTTTAGAGGGAGTCATAACACCAATCTCGTTCCGCAGTATGATCTACTCGACATCACCAACAAGCGATGACACAAAAGACAACAGTAAAGAGTGCACAATAACGGATAATCGGAACATCAGTTAGGCACAGCTGTAGGAAATTTTCCTCTTTTTTTTTTCCCCCACATATCCAAGAGTGAAGAATCTGATCTTGTCCTCCATGAAGAGAACCCAAAAAAGAAGAGAAAAGCGACGGCATCAATACCTTCCGACGACACTGAAGCTAAGAGCGTAAGCTAAGAACGTCTGTTCTTCCCCGAGCCCTAAAAAGAAAATTCATCTTCGCTATACCAAATACAATCTTCAGTGCGGAGAATCAGTTCACGAAGCTCACGACTTGAAGAACCCAAGAATGGTCCAAACCCTGAGAAGAACAGTGGCTCGATTTGATGCTTCTCTTTGGCTGGACTCGTTTTAGGTGGAAATCTATGCATTGACTCTCCATCAAATGACGGAATTTCAGGTCTCCATAATCGAAGAATCAGCTCGAACTTGGTGATTCAGTGCCTATCGGGAAATGTTGCATGATGACTTGGAATTCAGCGGGAAACAAACGTTGTTCGAGCTCGTTCTGATCTTGGTAATCTAATGTCATTTGAGGAGCGACATATTACACGAAAGTTCAGCGTTGGCTCTAGGCTTTGCGATCCTCGGGAACATTCATTCCACAGTACGGTCTCGTCGATTTTGAACATTCAAGCAGGCACGTGTTGGGGCGATTTTTGAGCTGTAGATGAGTCACGACTGTCCCTCAGAATCCCACTAAGCTTTCTAAATTGGGTGCGCCATCGCTAGATTACCTGACACCTTTCGGGTTCCGACAACCACTTCCTCAACATTCTCCAAGGCAGAGGTCTCCAACCATTTGATGAATGCCCTTGTCGATGACAATCTTGAGGGCTTAACGCCTCGAATGGAGAAACTTTCTTCTGCGCTTTTTGAAACTCAGTTGTGCAAGATAGAGAACATCAATGTGCTCATTGAAAGTGAATTTTAATAGGAAAATTCCACGTCAAACAATTAGTGTGACATGGAGCAGTCACTATATCATAATTAGTTCATAATTATTGATTTAAATTTTTAAATAAATGTAAATCCAACTAGATATGTGTCTTCCAACACCCATGTAGTTAAATTATCAACCGCATTCATTGACAAAAGATGAAGTAACCCTATAGGAATCTGTTATTATCTTTACACAAAACAGGATGAGCATTATCAATCATAAGCTCTGAGCTAAGAAGATTAATGATGAATTTAGAGGCAATCTCAATGATGATCTTATGAAATTCAAATTTGAGATTTATTATGTTACAGAGAAAAGGACCTATATTTATCCCTGATTGGCCATTTAAGATAAATGTACCACTGTCGGCAGAACTTGGGATTTTTTGGAGATTTTTTCGCTTCTTTTATTACTCTTCGCTGCCGAACCAGTCTTTGTTGATTTCGATAAAGACAAACTTAACCTAATTGATAATAAAAAAACTGACAAACTTAACCTAACTGATAATAAAAAAAGTGTACACTGCAGTTCATTCCTGCACTACAATGTATCGAACCTACAAAGCTCTAGACAGGGCCATGAATCACCAAATTTCAAAGTAATTCTCCACAAAGTACTCAACAGGAGGTCGAGATCATGCCACCAGAATAAACAAGTGACCAATCTTGCATATTCTCCATAGATGGTGGCACTTCATCCCTGGACTGTGGTGATCATTCGATGTCGCTCATCCGAGGTTAACTGACTTCCACTTCATCTTTCACCAACCTCCCTTTTTTTTCTGATCGTACTCTTAAATGTTTGGAATCTTGCTAGGTGTCATGGCGTGTTAATCTTGTTAAATATCGTGAAATCCAATGAGAGTACAGTAAACAGCGATAGCAACCATCTAAGAATACAAAAGACTGCCGTCCAGAAGAAGCAAAAACTTTACCAACAGGATTCCTACTCTTAGCATCCTCAAGCAAACAAACGATCCCCTATAACGTAACAAGCACGGGATTAAAGATAAGAGCGAAGAGATGTGACAAAAAATGGGGACTAAACAAAGACTTGAAGAATATATAATTCCTGTCAAAGTCTTCTGATGGCACCCACAAGTTTCTTACAAGAACCAAAGCCTAGCGAGCCTGTGGAATTGCTAGCAGTTAACGTCACAAACGTGGTTGACAATTTCAAGAGACTGCCACATTCACGCACCTCTAGTATTTCTCAAATTTTAACTCGAAAATATCTAGCAGAAAGGGAACAAGAGCTAAATTGGCTAAAGGGATGGGTAACAATTATTACGGAGAACCCGCATGGCCCAACGATCTTTTATATATTTTTCCAGTAGTAATCTGCTATCCCACTTCCTTCTATTCAAAAAGGCGAGCAGCAAATACATATGTAATGGCCAACCAATAAAAGGGGGAATTGGGACAAAATAAGAGTGGTTTGTAGTTATATATTGTGATGAGAATACTTATTGTTGAATGAGCAGCGAACAGGTCGTCTTGCTAGTATGTACATACATAAGAGGAGACTTTGGGCTTGGAGAGCCACTGTGGTTAACCTGGACTCATGGAGACTGAGGTGCTTTACAGGAGTGACCTCGGTGGTTCCCTCCCAGTCAAAAACGTCCAAGCTCTCGCATCTGAGGGCCTGAAGGAGGTTCCACCTCGCTATCTACGGCCTGCATCTGAACTTGGAGAAGTGTGTGAGACCGAGTCTCTTGAGATTCCTGTCATAGACATGATCAAGCTTGGTGAAGATCACCCTGATCACAGAGACGAAATCAAGAAGTTCCATTTGGCTTGCAAGGAATGGGGCTTCCTCCAGGTGCACCATCTTGAATCTTTCAAATCAAACCAAATTGATTTCATATCATGTTAAAGGCATACTTTCAAAAAGTTTCAACTTCCCAGTACTGATATGAAATTGATTCTCATAATGACAGTTGAAAAACCACGGCATATCAGAAGAGTTCATTCATCAAGTGAAGACAAATACAGAGGATTTCTTTAAGCTGCCATTTGAAGAGAAGAAGAATTACAAGCAGTTACCCAACTCCATCGAAGGCTACGGCCAAGCTTTTGTTATGTCGGAAGACCAGAAGCTTGACTGGAATGACATGCTCCTCCTTTTTGTACAACCTGCTTCCCAGAGAAACCTCAGGTTTTGGCCAAAGAACCCTGCCTCTTTCAGGTGAGTTGAAACAGATCAATCACATAGTAAAAGTTCCTAGGACAGCTATGCACATACAAAGAAATGAAGTAGCAAGAACATAATAATATATCTCCATCATCCAAGAGTCAGAGAAGTACATACACAGTCGCCAAATGAGTCTAGCCAGTTCTTTTTCTTCTTCCTCTCTTTCTTGGGGATGAACAAAAGATAACATCAATTTCGGTTCCACATCTCAGAGCAACCCTGGACAGTTACTCTTCAGAATTGGTACGGATTTCGCTTTTCCTCCTGAGGGCTATGGCCAAGAACTTAGGAATTTCTCCGGATGTGCTTGCAAGCATGTTTGAAGAGGGGATACAAGGGATAAGACTAAACTACTATCCACCGTGCAAGCAAGCAAATGAGGTCCTGGGTCACACCTCACACTCTGATGCCACCGGAATAACCCTGCTAACACAAGTGAATGATGTAGACGGATTGCAAATCAAGAAAAATGGTAAATGGCTACCTATTAAGCCTGTTCCCGGGGCATTCATCGTCAATGTAGGCGACATCATTGAGGTAGTATATAATTTGACTACCCCTTCCCCCATGCATAAAAGTGATCCCATGATTGATCGTCACGTCTGATGCAGATAATGAGCAATGGACAGTACAAGAGCATAGAGCATAGAGTAGTGATGAATCCAGAAAAGGAATGCCTCTCAATTGCTGCATTTCACAGTCCAAATATAGAAGCTTCGATCGGTCCATTTCCAGATCTTGCTAGAAAGATTGGCGCACTGTACAAAACAACGAATCACGAGGATTACATGAGGCTGGTTGTCGCGAGCAGAGTCAACGGTAAAAGCCTGTTGGACCAATTCCGACTTAGTGATGTATGAGTTACTTGTATGATGAAGATCATTTAAAACTTGTTGGTGCGTGTACCAAGTTAATCAAGAAAATGGACTGCAGGTCTCATAGATGTGGAAAGAAACTAAAGGTTCTGCAATGACCACCTTTTGCTTAAAAATGATGTAAAGATTTCCTCAAGCATTCAGATAGAATACAAGGTATTTTATGCAGGGCACCATAATATCAATATAAATTATTCTGTCTCCAACCAAAGCATGCCAATGGTTAGATTCTCCAAAAGCATGTGAACGGACTGGTAAGATACTGCTTCTTAGTTTCCATGAACGGTAATGTTAGACCATCCTTTAGAAGCAAATCACCAGGACCAAAAAACATATACTTCTGAAGAAGCTTGCTTGATGACCATTTTAGCATTCTAGACAATTAGGTGGTTACTGAAGCAAACCTAGATCATATGTCGCCCCTTTGGATGTCTTTACCACCATGCTACAATGATCCAAGAACATCATGAGCATATGATAGAAACATCCAAAGAAGCGTGACATCCAGGCTTGATCATGGTAAGAACTGAGGACATATTGTGCGGCCAAACTATTTGAACGCTTACACAACAAATTCTCACAGTATCGCATAGGATGCAAAGAACAGTCAAATTGTTAGCTATACTGGCAGAGCGACCGGCAAGCATTCTCCTTGGGACAACTCAACAAGAGAAACAAATCGCTTTGCTTTTACACTGATTGGCTACATGCACAACCCAAAGATCGAATTTTCATTTATCCCGACCTCATGGGAGTAGAGAGAGAATGAAAATCAAACTTCGGACTGCGCAAATAACCAAAAGTTCGTACACCTAAGCAAGCACTTGTAGCCAAATTACCAATGTACAGATACCAACATAGAAATTTCTGTGAAACATGGAATGCCTAACTAAGCAAAAACTGCATGATCCACCATCAGATTGACATCAAATTTATTGATTTCTTCAGGCCAAGGCTCTTGTCATAGAAGAGCACAATATCAATAATAACTACACTGGCCTCATTAATGGAGGAGTTCAGACACCCATTGTGCATTGCAGGATTAAGGTTTATTACCTGTCCAGCAGAAAAAAGCCAAGCAGACTGCAATAAAAATCAGAAGTCACATTTGATGTCGGCACTCATATCAATCAGTTTAGTAACACCACAGTGCTACAACACGGATGAAATCCTCACAAGACCTCCCCAAAAAATTTCACTTTTGACTCCCATTCTGAAACACCCAATTCCGGACTCTCTTCGAGAAAGTCATCACACCAATTCCGTTCCTCAGCATGATCTAATAACACCAGTCAAAAGCAATGGCAAAGAAAACAGAAGTCAACAGTATACGGAGAACAAAAGCAAAGAACGCACAATAACGGATAAATAGGAAGATCAGCTGCGCATAATTACGGAAAATTCTCAATGTTTTTTTCCTCACATATGCAAAAGCGAAGAATGTTAGCCTGTCCAGCATGAAGAGAACCCAGAAAAGAAGAGAGGAGAAAAGCGACGACACCAGCGCATGTAAGTTAAGATATCTGTGCCATGGCAATCATGCCCGATCGCCCGAAGGAGAAATCATCTTTGCCATACCAAGTTTCGTCATCAGAATCAAGAACCGATTCAAGAAGCTCCGGACTTGAGAGAGACCAAGAATGGATAATCAAGAAGCCAGCCGACCCTTGTGCACATCCATCCGACACTCAGAAGAAGAACCAAGGCTCGATCCGATTCTTCTCTTATGCTTACCCATTTTTGGGTTTTGCGCTGTCTGTTAATTTAATCTGGAAAAATCAATAAAAATGGTCATCGACAATTTGATATCCGATATTTCACTTTTTCTCCCTTTCTTCTCGTAATTATATGTCAGTAATCATTAAAGATTTTGCATGATGACTCGGAATTCGACAGGAAACAAACGTCGTTCGACCTCGGTCTAATGTTTCGATAATCCAACGTTGTTTAAGGAAGGATATGTTACGCAATGCCCACCACACGAAATATTGGCATTGCCTTCCAACAAACGTTAAATAGGGGTGTGCATGATCCAGGTGAGTGAACCGGAAACCACTCGCTAAGGACTGGTTCCAAAAAATTGAAACCGGGAATTATCCATTAGTTGTATAGATCCACCCGATAATCGAACCGTCGGTCCAGTCTGGTTTTCCAAATTGAACCGGTCTCACCAATAATAATATTATTTTCCAAATCCCGCCGTGAGTATTCTTTATATCGAGTAATATTTTTCTTTAAATTGAACCGGCTTAATTAAGGATATCATTTTTCTTTATTTTATTGAAAAACACTACAAAAGAAGAGAAGTAGGTTTTTTTCCAATTTTTGAATCATTTCAATTAAAATCTAAAATATTCTTTAAGTTCAAGGTTCTGGTATGTAGATCGCCTTTTCATTTATCCCCAATAGTGCTCAATCTCTTACAACCTTTGTTTTACTAAATTCTTTCTCTAGAAACAATTCCATTGGTACTCTACATATTCTTGAACACAATGTCCTATATGAGTCTCGGAAGTATACTTTGAATGAGCCATTTGTTGAGTTACTGAAAGGCAACTTACACATTTTGCTAAATTCTTATAAAAACACGGAAACCGTGAAAGGAAATGAAGCCCTAAAAATTTAAGTTTGCTAATTAGTAATTTCGAAATTTATTATTATTATAATATAATCGGTCCGGTCCGGGTGGGCGGATCCGCCCATGGAACCGGGAACCGGATCGATACCCACCGGTTCCCATAAATTGGAACCGATAATCGGTTCAGTTCCCTCAAGAACCACCGGTTTCGGGCGATTCCGGTCCGGTTCCAGGCGGTCTGGGTAAATTCCGGTTTTTTTGCACACCCCTAATGTTGATGATAATCACCGATCAAGTATGAAATTTTGTGGCGGAAGACATGTAATCCTTAGTTTCGGCAATCTGATCGGTCATTCAATCATTGTAACAATATCTTCAGTTTGCTCTTAGAGCGTCAAATGGTAGTGTTTTAATCCTCACGAGAGAGTTCAACCCATTCACATACTCTTTCAATCTCAACACTCCGCATGTAATTTGCGAATGGTCAAGGTCACCCAAACCTCCTTAGATTGGAGATGCTTAAGGTATTCATCTCCAAGTCATTCGCGGATCGAATCTATTTTTACAACAAGCAGGTTATATCTTCTAGTGGTTAGTAAAGCACATGAAACCATTCGAATTCACCAAGCAAGGCAAGGCAAGCATATTCCCACCAAGTTTTGCCAAGAAAGATAAGAATTCAAAATGAAGGGAAATGACGTGAATAGTTTATTAACTTTAATCTAATGTACAATGTAATATGAATTTTTAATTTGTTCATTGTGATCCTTGAACTTTAACTTAATGTGTAATGTAGTCCCTGAACTTTCAATTTATTTAATAATGTCCTTGGACTTTTGGTACTTTGAAGGCCTTACTCTCATTTCGGTTCTTGCTCAACTTAGTCCCCGAACCATATAAAATTATTTAACGTGATCCATGAACTTTGATTCAATATGCAATGTAGTCCCTAAATTTTAGCTTAATATGCAATATGATCCATGAACTTTCAATTTGTTTGATGATGTCCTTGGACTTTTGGTACATGGAATGTCCTACTCTCAATCCAGCTGTTGTTCAATTTAGTCCTTGAACTATATAAAAATATCCAATATAATCCTTTCAATTCAAGTTTAGAAAAAATCTTGAATATTTTTATATAGTTCAGGGACTAAGTTGAATATATATCAAAAGTCCAAGGATCATATCAAATAAATTAAAAATTCAATGAGCATATTACATATTGAGCTAAAATTCAAAAATCATATTAAAAAAATTAAAAGTTCAAGATTCATATTACATATTAGACTAAGGTTCAAAGATCATTTATGTCATTATCCTAAATGAGCATCTTTCGCAAGTAATAAACAAATTGAAAAGATAGGGAAGGTATAAATGCTGTGTGATGGGAAAGGAAATTGGATTTCCTTCCCACCATAAAAAGCCTGACCTCCGGGCTCCAATTCGCCCCCTCCATTCTGATTGAAAAGGAGAGAGAGAGAGAAGGATGCAGATTTGCCATTTCAGCCACGAGCATCCCCTGGCCCTCTGTGTGATGGAGGACACCGGCGAGCCTTGCAACGGATGCTCGAGACCCATCATGGATCTCGGCTACGTTTGCCACGGCTGCGGCTTCCTCCTCCCAAGAAGTGCGCCAAGTTGCCTCGGAAAGTCCTCCTCCGTGTTCATCCCAAACACCCTCTCACCCTCCAATTTTCATCGGAAACCTTCAAGTGCGGCGTCTGCAAGAAAACTGGTTCGGGGCTCACCTTCCAATGCGGCGAGTGCAAATACAACGTGGACGTGACCTGTTTCTCAACAAATTTGGCATGTACTGATGTCCCTCCTCGAGAATGTAAAACAAGGAAGCCACCGCGTTCCACCGTGAGAATTTGTCTCCTCGCACAGCAGAGTAAAAGGAAATGTACAGGATGTGAACAGCAAAT
Organism: Eucalyptus cloeziana; assembly: GCA_014182715.1. Lineage (NCBI taxonomy): Eukaryota > Viridiplantae > Streptophyta > Magnoliopsida > Myrtales > Myrtaceae > Eucalyptus > Eucalyptus cloeziana. The sequence goes on from CM024637.1 coordinate 27,565,526, forward strand.
TTCGGGTCCAGCTTGTTGCTGCAAGGAATGCGATCTGCTCACACTCCACAAATACTGTGCTCCATTGCCACGGCAGAGAGAAAATCCTTGCCGCCCTTGGCACTCCCGTGCACTTCTTAAAGAAACATGTGCAATCTGTGATGCCTGTCGGAAGATCAACGGTGGCTTTGTGTACCATCGTGACAAATGTTCGTTCGACCTCGACTTGGTTTGCACTTGTCTCGCACCCTCACTAAAACAGGAGAAGTATTATGACTTCCCTACTTGCTTCGAAGAATCGCATGGTCAAGTTTCATGTGATTCCTGCAGCAACAATCTTTACCGATGCGTTAGCTGCAACTTTAATGTGCACTGCACTTGTCTTCCTCTTCCAAGCACCGTTAAGCACAAACACCATGCCCATTCTCTTACGCTCAAAGAACCGTCTCCCAAGGATGATCCGAGTAGGATTTGCTGCGCGGCATGCGAGAAGAAGATATGCCCAAAGGACCGGGCTTATTACTGTGCAGAATGCTGCTACAAAGTTCATCTTGAATGTGTGGTCCCCGAGGTAAACTCAGCCTTCCCTATCCCTCAGATTTATATAAAACAGAGATGGAAAGTGCCTAACCAAACAACCTAACTAACACGCAGACTTTTCAATATACATCCCTTAGTCTTTATGCTACCAGAAAATGATTTAGGCCATGTTTGGTAATCAGTCAAATAGTAAAAATTTCTATTCTTTTGTTTCCGAAAATAGATTTGAAACAGAATCAAGAATAAATAAATAAAAAAGTTGATTTTTGTTCCCAGAAACAATTCTAGAATCAAGCCCATATTTTCTTTTTTTATTTTCTTTTTTCTTGTTCTTCTTCCCTTTTTCTTCTTCATCCACCGCCACGATTGCCGTCCGCCACGGTTCGTTGCCCACCACCGTCGGTCGCTGACAACCGGTCTGGCGAGCTCGCTAGGCTAGGGCGAGGTCCGGCAAGCTCGCTGGTGGCTAGGCGGGGCTCACCCAGCCCCGGCGAGGCCGAGCTTTGGCGAGGCTAGGTGAGCCTCACTAGGGCTGGGCGAGGCTCACTTAGCCTCAACGGGCTGGGTGAGCCTCGCTAGGGTTGGGCGAGCCTCGACCGAGCCATGGCTAGGCGAGCGGCCTCGCCCAGTTGCCCGCGAGGATCAGTCGACGACACTCCGGTAAGGTTGCCGGTCCTCGTCTGACTAGTCATCGATCATCCCAAGGCCAGCAACCAGTGACTTGAAGAAGAAGAAGAAGAAGAAGGGAAAGAAAGGAAAAAAGTAATAAAACTATTTAAAAATTAAAATAAAATAATTTGGAGTAGAAATTTTGAGCACGGTACCAAATGCAATTCTATTCAAAATTAAAAATTTTGTCTAGTTACCAAATGCGTTCTTTTGCTTAGAAATTGTTCCCGGGAACAAAAGCCTCGTTACCAAATGCGCTCTTAGCAACTTCTTTTTGCTCATGTATGCTAATAAAAATTTAAATACAAGGACTTTACTATAAATCATATCAAACTAAATAAAGTAATTTGATTCGTACCCATCAGCAATCGACTCGTTTTTTTTATATACTAATCTTATGATTGGCAGAAAATAGTTGGTCTGTTTCGCAAAATTAATGTAGAAGGTAGTGGAAGGTGGTTACTTTGCTAATTCAATTATATATCCTCTCATCACCTGCCTTGCTGCTACTCTCCAGATATTGTTTCTACAGGTTATACTTGATTTCCTCAATTTCTTCCCATCCTAATACGACATCTTCCATCTTTGGCAAAGGCAACTAATCAGATGAAGTGACTTAATTTGACCTTTTTCCATGAATAGGAGCAGCCGGACCGAGAAAAACTCCTGGAAGACATTGCAAGGGTCCGAGAAGAGCTAAATGAAATTGCCGCTCAACTGTAACGGAATAAAGAATCGGGATTGACAGAGATACAAGCGTGAGTAGGAAAATATTCCAACATAACACAACAGCAACCTGAGCTAAGAAAAAAGGAAAAATGCCCACCAATAAGTGAAAGTGAGATCCTATGATCTTCGCTTTGTCGATTCCATTGTGCCTGAAACTTAGTGATACTTACTGGAGTCAAGTCAGATATTTAGGACTTAGTACTTGTGTCATGCATCTAAATGTATTACTATAATGTAAAAGCCTCTCCACATGTACAAAGGAAAGATCATCATGCCCCTAAATTATCAGTAAATGATGCTACTCATAGATAGAATGCTCACGTTACTTTGTTTCATATGGTGGTGGACTATGACCATAAAAAAGAAACTGCAAAAAGTACCAATTTACAAAAGGATCAGTGAAATACCCATACTGCGGTAAAATTAACCACCATCTGGAGATCCTCAAAGAGAACAATCGGTAGATGGACGAAAAAGCAAAACAACTCAAATGCGAAAAGCGACTAATAAGCGTTGTAAAAATTTCAAAAAGTTTGCTTCAAGGAAATTTTCTATGTACTTTCAATTGATAAGCGATCCACGATCTGTGCATATCACAAAAACTAATAATTATCACATATAGAGGTGGCAAAATGGGTCTTAAACCTATATATGACTCATTTATGAATCACTTATTTTTTGACAAAAAGTAATTAAATGGGTTTAATAATTAAAGACTTTGATAGTTAGGTCTTAAATGGGTTGGATTTAGAATCCATTTCACCCAAAACCTCACAATCTCTCTCTTCTCTCTTTAACTTTACAAAAATATTTTTTTATAAAAACCGAAATTATAATTATTTTTTTAATATAATTTTCTTTATATTTTATTTTTCTTTCCTTTTTTTCTTTTTCTTTCTTTTTTTTTTCTTTCTTCTTCCTCCAGGTTGCTAGCACAAAGAATGGTTGGCGACTAGCCGGCGAGCCTCGAGCTCGCCAAATCCGGCGAGGCGGAGGCCTCGCCGACACCCGGCGAGGGGCAAGCTTGAGCTCGCCCAATGTTGGCAAGCCTCAAGCTCACCAAATCCGGCGAGGCGGAGGCCTCACCGACATCCGGCAAGGCTCAAGCCTCACCGGATCCGGCGAGGGGCGAGCTTGAGGCTTGCCTGTGGCCAACTACTGGCCAGCCAAAGAAGAAGAAGAACAAAAAAAAAAAAATTAAAAATAGAATTAAAAATTATATTTAAAAATAAAATTAAAAATTATATTTAAAAATAAAATTAATTTAAAATTAATTTAAAAATAAAAAATAATTAAAATTGATTTTTAAAAATAATTATTTTAAAAATTATAAAAATTGTTCATTAAATTTGTATTGTATAAAATTATTTTAGCAATACCATTTTTTTAAAATATATATATAAGAAATAAGCTTTCTTAAGTTTAGTTAAATGAGTCGATTATAATCGGATATGAGTTGGGTCGGGTATAAGTCAAAAATTTTGCATTGCAATAAATTGATCATAAACGGGTTAAATGGGTCGATTTGAGTCGGACCATTTATGACCCGACCCAAACCCATATTAATAAAAAAATTCATATTTAACCAAGTCATTCATGAAGGTTTTTTTTTTTTTTTTTTTTGGGGAGGGGGTAGGGTGGACGCGTGCAGCTTACTATTCCATCCACTTCGCTAATTCAATCATAAATAATCTTGTTACCCGCATTTAGAGCCGTTAAACGGGTGGGTTGGGTCGAGTTTAAGTCGGGTCATTAATGGTCCAACCCAAATTGACCCATTAACCCATTTATGACCCATTTATGCATAATGTTTTTCTGACCCATACCCGACCCAACCCATATTAATAAAATATTTTCATATTTATTAAAAAAACTTATTCCTATGTTTTTCTTTTAAGATTATATTACTAAAATACTTCCAAGCTTATTTCTTAATGGACAATTTTTAAAATTATATTACTACAATAGTTTTATACAACAAAAATTTAATGGACAATTTTTAGAATTTTAATTATATTTTTTATTTTTTAAAATTAATTTTTATTTTATTTTATTTTTAAATATAATTTTCTTTTCTTTTTCTCTTTTCTCTTTTTTCTTTTTCTTTCTCCTTCTTCTTCTTCTTTGGCGGGCCGCCCCGATGACGGCGGCGACCGGCCACAGGCAAGCCTCGAGCTCGTCGATGTCGGCCAAAGAACCTAAGGAGGAAGGAGAAAGAAAAAAAGAAAAAAAAAGGAAAAAAAAAAAAGAGAAAATTAAAATAAAAAAAATTATAATTTCGATTTTTACAAAAAAATATTTTTTTAAAGTTAAAGAGGGAAGATAGAGATTATAAGGTTTTTGTTGAAAATGGGTTCTATTTTTACAAAAAAAAAATATATTTTTTTAAAGTTAAAGAGGGAAGATAGAGATTATAAGGTTTTTGTTGAAAATGGGTTCTCCACCCAACCCATTTAAAACCCATCTATCTTGAATCTTTAATTGTGAAACCCATTTAACTACTTTTTGTCAAAAACAAGTGACCCATTTATGATCAATTTATGATTTAAATGGGTTATATATGGGTTTATGACCCATTTTAACACCTCTACCCGCATTGATGTTACTCTCCATATGCTTCTTCCATCTGCACGTTATTCTTCCCGTCATTATACTCACAACGTCTTCCATCCTAGGCAAAGGCAACTGATCGAATAGAGGGACTTAACATAGTCAAATTGACTTTTTACCGTGACCATGACCAGCCTGACCTAGGGAAACTTCTCGAAGACATAGCAAGGGTCCAAGACGAGATAGATGCAGTCATAACTCAGTTGAAACAGAGCCCAAGGCGAGCTAGATGCACTTGCCACTCAGTTGAAACGGGATAGAGAATCAGTGTTGACGAAGATACGGGCATGAGTAGGAACGCATCCCAACATTGCAACTAAAACTGAGCTTCGAGATGGGATGAAGAAATAAAGTTGATTAGATTAATTTGATCCCAATATTGCAACTGCAACTGAGCTCCGAGATGGGATGAAGAAATCAAGTTGATTAGATTAATTTGAAAACGTCATAGCCCAAAACTAAGAAAAACAAGTCAGATTTCTACCAACATGTGAAAGTATGTTCTTCACTCCCTTGGAACCATCATGCGCGGAACTTAGTGAAACTTATTGGAGTAAGGTCAGATATTTCGGACTGAGAACTTGTGTCATGTGTCACGGGCCGAAAGAAAACCGATCCAAGAGGTTCCCAAGGGATAGCTGTGACTCATCCATGGAGGACCTCCTGTGCTCGCTCGGATTTCCAACAATTCTTCTTTCGGAGATTTCACGAAGCGTGCCCTCAACTTCCATGATGTGGTCTCTCACGTCGTCCAAGCCTTCCATGAATTCGACCATGGCACTTTGGACCTTTGCGAGCTTCTCATCAATCGCACCCACGGCATCCATCGAGGCTTCTCTTTTCTTCATTCGGCCGCGAGTCTCCTTGACTTGCACAGCCTCTCCATCCATCACGGCTTCTTAGCCTGACATTCTCTCAAACAGTTGGCGCTCCTCAATCTTTGGAAACGGATCTCTCCTTTACTCTGATACCACTTGTCACAGGCTGATCGATTAGAATCAGGACTGCGCAGCGACTCAGGCTCTTTTGGATCACCTAAGCCAAGCCTAGCTCAATCAATCGCACACTCGCTCGCACACCTGAATTGTAGAGAGAGAAAGCTTCTAGAGAGAGGAGCTTTGGAAAGAAATGAGTTTTGTATTACTGAAAGGATTGGATGGATACAAATGAGGGGGAGGGCACACCTTCTTATACTTGAGGCCCTCTGATTACATCAATTAATCTAAAATTCATCCGGTGGACGAGATTGCACCGCCTCAACTATCGACACTAATGACACCAATCGATCAGCCCGTGACACATGCATGTAGATATAAGCTTGTAATGTAAAAACTTATCCTCATGTGCAAAGTAAAGATCATCATGCTCCTAAATTATTAGTAAATAATTCTACTAGTGGATACGATGCTCACGTTATTCCGTTTCATATGGCGGTGGATTGTGGCCATAAAAAACTGCAAATAATACTACTTTACAAACGGATCATTGAAATACCATAATGATATCATCGGGAGATTCTTGAAGAAAATGATTAGGGCGCGTTTAATAACGATTCTATTCCTAGGAACAGCTTCTGATCAGAAATAATTCTTTTTTATTATGTTCTCGGGAACAGTTTCTAAGCATTTTAAGTCGTTTGATAACTGTCCAAAATTTATGATTCTAGAATAGAATTGCGTTTAGTACCGCGCCCATTGATTCTGTTCCAAATCAATTTCTTTTAATTTTTAAATAATTTTTTTACTTTTTTACTTTCTTTTCTTTTCTTTTTTTCCTTTCTCTCCTATTCTTCTTCTTCTTCAAGTGGCCGGTCGCTGGCCAAACGAGGGCTGGCAACCTCACCAGAGCATCGCCGGCCCTCGGCGAGGCTGGCCCTCATCGGCCGAGCCTTGCCCAGCCTCACCGGTGGCCAGGCGAGCCTCGGCGGGGCGGGCGAGGCCCGCCCGGCCACCGGTGAGGCTTGCCCAACCCCACCGAGGCTCGGCCTCGCCGGATCTAGCGAGGCCGAGCCTCGCCGACGGCTGGGCTTGCCTCCGGCGAGCTCATCGAATCGGTTGTCGACGACCGGCGGCAGACAACAACCGCGGGATGACGGTCAATGAAGAAGAAGAAGAAGAAGAGAAAATGGAAGAAGAAGAGTTGGTTTTGATTCTTAGATTTGTTCCCGGAATAAGAATCAACTTTTTTTTTAATTTTTGATTATGTTCCAAATCTACTTCTGGAAACAAAAAAATAGAAATTTGTTCCCGGGAACAAAAATTTTACCAAACACGATTCTGTTACAAAACTACTCCCAGGAGCAAAAAATCATAATTGAGTACTGTTTGGATGGTTACCAAACAACCCCTTAGTAGTCAGAGGAAAAAGCAGAACAACTAGAATCCAAAAAGAGATTGATAAGCATTGTAAATAATTTCGAAAAGTTAGCTTCAAGGAAATTTTCTGCATACTCTGAATCAACAGGCACTCTGGATCTATGGATCATGGAACTAAGATTTATCACCTGTCCAGCGGAAGAAAGCTAAGAAGACTACAGCAAAAATCATGATTCACATACAATGTCAGCACACATATCAATCGGTGTGATAACACCACAGTGCTACACTAGCGACAGGCAGGCCGATGAATTCCTATCTAGACCTCCCCAAAAAATTGATTTTGGCTCCCAATCCGAAACACCCAATTCAACACTTTCCATGAGAGATAGCCATAATACCAATTTTGTTCCTCAACATGATCTACTCGACATTAGTCAAATGCAGCGAAAAGGGGAGCCAAACACCTAGAGTGTCAGGGGGATATTAAAGTGCTAAAAGTTATGAAAATGACACTTAAGTGTCATTTTTTTAAAAAAAATGAGACACTCGAATACCAAGTCCGGCGAAGATTGCCGGAAATCCTACAAGGTAATTTTTTAATAATATAACTTGCCGACGTAGCACGCCGGAGAGCTAAGTCAGCGATGATGAACCAAAACAACATCATTTTATCCTTTTTTTTAATTTTAATATAAATATTAATTAAATAAAAATAATTATTTGTATTTAAATTAAAAAAGAAAAAATAATAAGAAGAAGAAGAAGCAAAAGGAGGAGAAGGTAGAAGGCGAGGGCTTTGCTGTCACCGGCCCTTCTAGCAACGATGGGGGAGGGTCGTGTTTGTCTTGGCCGGGGTCCGGCGACCTCTCGTCGACTAATGGCGAGGGCCTGTGAGTCTTCGCCAAGATCTAAGGCAAGGGTCGCAACCCTCCCCCAAATCTGGCATAGGTTGTTAGCCCTCGTCCGGTCAAGCCAAAGGTTGCCACTAGCTAGGGCTAGATCCTAGTCAAGGCCCAACAACGCCAATCGACACTCCCCCCACCATCGTCGGCCCTTCCGACGAGGGCGGGGAGACAGCAATGAGGGCTCAGACCTCAGCCACCTGCAATCTTCGTCCCCTTCCTTTTTTAAAAATATGTAATTGATATATAAATAAATTTAGTTTTAAATTTAATTTGATTGATATTTATATTAATTATCTAGCCATGTCAACAAAATGACGTAGTTTTTGCACTTATCTAGCCATGTCAGCATACAAAACACACTTATCTCGCTAGAAAATTGTTACGTTAGTATTTTGGCTAGATTTTCTCACTATTGGTACCTAACTGATCCATTTTACTCCAATTTTGATACTTAAGTGTCATTTTCATAACTTTTGACACTTAAGTATCCACTTATGTAGGGGTGAGCGCGGTTCCCGGGTAGAACCGGGAACCGGAGAACCGAACCGGAGGTTCCGGTTTCGGTTTCGGTTTCGGTTCCTGGTTCCCTTTTCTGGGAACTGGCGGTTCCCGATTCCAGTTCCAGCTCCCATAAGAATCGGAACCGAAACCGAAACCGGCACTGGGAACCGAAACCGGAACCGGTCCGGTTAGGGTAAAAAAGCCCCAAATTACTCACTCTCACGACACTTTGCCCTCTATTCTCACCGTCTCACAACACTCTGCCATATGTTCTCTCTTCACCCTCTGCTCGACGCCACCAAGTAGCATCCTCGCCACGCCTCGCCTGCTACCCACACCGACGTCGCTCCTGCTCCACCCACTACTGCCTTCGCCACGCCTCGCCTGTAGCCCGCGACGCCGCTGCTCTACCGTGCCTTCGCCGTGCCCCGACGTCGCTCCTGCTCAGCCCGCTGCTACCTTCGCCGCGCCTCGCCTGCAGCCCACAACACCGCTGCTCTACCTTTGCCGTGCCTCAAAGTCGCGCCCGAAGCCATGCCCCGAAGCCCGCGACACCGCAGCTCTGCCTTGTCTTTTCTTTTAATCTTCGAAATAGAAACATTGCTTAGAGTCTTATGTTTTTCGTGGTGCTTGTCTAACACCCGTTGTTGTTTTGTAGTTATTTGGGCTTGATGTTTTGGAAATGTGAGTAGAACATGTGAAAACAAAATGTCTTTCAGTGACGTGCTTACTTGGTTGCACTTTACTGGATAAGTGCAGAGAAGAAGCCCCCATTTCGCTGTCTCTTTTGTTTCTTTAACCTGATGGCCAATATATATGATGTTTTCTTATAATTCTGAAAAGTCTTCAGTCCTTATGCCGTTGAGGTGTGCTCTTTTAGTAAGCTCAATACAGGAGTAATTCCATCGGGGTTTATGGAACCTGGTTTGGGAGTCATGATTACTTATTTGCTGTAATGAAATGTGCTTTAAATGTTTGATTTTGGTTGATATAGTCCCCTTTATGCAATGTTCTATCCCTAATAGGTTCATTTCTCATAAGCTGTTTAAAGGAGAGCAAAACATTCTTGAATATTTCTTCCCTCGTGAATGCAGCTTTAACCTTAATTACCTACCAACATTGGTGGAAAGAGATGTTCACTGGAAGATATGGAATATGTGGCATGCCTGCTACAAGAGTAGTTTGCATTCTCTTGTTCATGCTCAGGAGGAGAGGAGGAGACAACCTAGACAAGGCATATATGTTTGAAACGGGAAGCCTTCAGATGCTCCAATGAGTAGATGTGGGTATGAGATGAAGACTCCAGTTAAATGGGAAGAGGGAAGACGTAGGAAGGAGATTATAAGAAAAGATGTGGACCACTTAGATCTTATGGAAGTCTTGACACAAAGTGCAATGGCATTGGAAGAATTCATATGGCTAACCCTACTTAATAGGATAACATTTAATTTGTTTGTGATAAATATTGTGTGGTGAAATTGTATCTGGTACGTGACATAGCTTGATGTACTTTATATTAGATGTAAACTCATGGCCTCTTTTATTACAGGAAGCTTTACATGAAAAAGGACTTCGAGATGATACAACATGCATTGTTATCGATATATTACTGCAAGATAAACTAATGGCTCCTCTGCCACCACCGAAGAAGCCAGGAAAAGGAGTATTCAAGTCAATGTTTCGTAAAAAGTCATCCGAATCATCTTCTCAGATTGATCGAGAATATATTGAGCCAGATGTAGTGGAGGAGTTATATGAGGACGGATCCGCAATGCTCTCAAAAAGGTCTACATCTTAACCTCCACTTTCAGTCACAACAATGGATCTTTTATGACAGTAATTTGGTGGACCACTCTTGTATGCCTAACTGTGATTGCATGACGTATCAATGTTTCTTTGACTGAGAAATGCTTGTAAAATGCAGGCTAGATACAAAATACCCCCTATGCAACATGTTTAGGCTGTTCATGTGTGCTGTATGTCAAGTAGAGCTAAAGCCGGAAGAGGGCATATCCATACATGTCGGTTCATCAAATCCAGGAAAAGAGCGTTGATAGTTTCTTGAATATCCAGTTTCTGACTTCAAAGCTGAGAGACGAATGATACCAGCTCTTTGCAGGGTATGTGGATGGATGTCATAAGTTTGGCCGTCCTAATGATATGCCAGAGGTAATTAACTTTTTTATTTTGAATTCATTCCGATATACACTGTTTCTTCCAATTGTAGAGCTAACATTCAAGTTTACCCAATCTCCACTGTAATATCAACGTAAAGGGTGCTTGATGAGGGTTCATACGCCCTATCGGCTTCCTGAATGATTGTTGCTTTGTTCTTCCTTTTTGAAAAGTAAGTCAGTTTGTGGAATAGATATGGGGAACTGATGATTCTCAGCAAGAGGCACATCTGTATGTACTTTGTTGGGTAGTGACATTTTTTCATTGAATAGAAATCAGGCTGTTGAAGCTCTCTCGTCCATTCTACTAATACTGCTTCCATTGCTTGGTCAGTTAGTCTATAGCTTTGAGGTTATGGGCATCTAAATTCATGAAATTTGTTTATGCGTTGTTCAATCAAATCTGATGAACTTGATTCCATCAAAGCACTTTCATCATATGTTATTTTCCTCCTTTTACTGTCCTATCTTTGATGAATGACAAGTTTGTTTATTATTGCTGCATTCATTTCCAGTTAAAATGGAAAAAAAAAAAAAAAAAGAACCCGGAACTTGGAACTAACCCCTAACCCGTGACGGTAGGTTCCAAGTTCTTGGCCGACGGGTGCCCAGGATTCCAAAAATGAGGAACCCGTACTCGAGGATAGGTTCCAAGTGCCCCAGCGTTGTAACTCCGTAGCGAACCGGAACCGCTCACCCCTACCCTTATGTCATGTTTTGACACTCCAGATGTTCTTTTGCCAACAAAAAAAAAAAAAATGAAGAGAGCCCAATAATGGATAAATAAGAACATTGGATATGCATAATTACAAGAATTTTTTTTTATTAATATCATGAATAACCCAAAATTGATACATCTATAACAAATTTATCCAAACTAATTTTTTAGCCATGAAAAACTCCAAACTAGTACATTTGTGACAAATTTATCTCAAATGACTACAAATAATCATAAACTGATACGCTGTGTGATAAATTTATTCCAAACTAATTTTTTTACTTCAAAAACCTTAAATTAGTATATTTAAGATAAATATTCCCTCCATTAAATTAGATTCATACAACGAAAAATCACAAAATCGGTACAACTGTGATAAATGGAGAGTAAAATTTTAAATTAGTACATTAGCCAACCATCATGTGTTATCCAATTTAGTAATTTGATAGTAAAATTTAACGAAAACTAATGGAGGGAAAATTTATCACAAGTGTACTAGTTTTTGTTAAATAAATTTGTCAAAAGTGTATTAATTTTGAATATGATGATCAGAAATTAGTTTTCGATAAATTGATCACAAGTATATCAATTTGGAATTTTTATGGTATTAACCCTCGTTTTTCCTCACATTTCCAAGAGTGAAGAATTTGAGCTTGTCCAACATGAAGAGAACGCAATTAAAAAAAAAAAAAAAGATAAAAGCCACGGTATCAATACCATCTAAACACATTGAAGCAAAGAGCATAAGCTAAGAAAACTTGTGCTTTGGCACTCATTCCCTTGCCCCAAAAGAAATTTATCTTCAGATTAACACAATGAAAAATCTCAAATCGGTACACAATAAATTTATCCTAAACTAATTTTTTGACCACAAGAAGCCCCAAACTATTACATTTGTGAAAATTTATTTGTATTAGTTTCCATAAAATTTTACCTAAGTTTGGATTATACATGACAGTTGATAAATATAACGATTTAAGGTTTCACCCTCCATTCATCGTAGATATACCAATTTGTTATTTTTGGTGATATTAAAATCTAATTTAACATAAACTAACGAATAGTAAATTTATTGCAAATATACTAATTTAGAATTTTTAATTGTCAATAAATTAATTTGAGGTAAATTTATTATAGACATCCAAATTTGAGATTTTTCATGAAATTAACCATTTATCCTCATTATACCAAACACGATCATCATCACTGAGAATCGGTTCACGAAGCTCCCCACTTAAGAGAGCCCAAGAATGGATAATCAAGAAGCTGACCCATGTCCAGGTCCAAACACCAAGAAGAAGAACAGAGCGCTTGCTTTCACCTTTTCTCCCTTTTATTCTCGTAATTATACTTCAACGATATCCCAATCTACGGGAAACAAAGGTTGTTCGACCTGGGTCTGCGTTTTCATAATCTAACGTCGTTTAAGGAACAACATGTTACGCAATGCTCGCTACACGAAAAAATCAGCATTGTCTCCAGGCAAATGTTAATGTGATATTTGAAAACATTAGGTTTGCAGGACATCTTCTTGCTCGTCCTATTTTTTTCAGCGTGACTGTAATTTTTATATACACAAATTTACAGACGAATCGTTTTTATCCTTCAGAATTCCATTAACTTTACAGGCCGATGAGAATATAAGTTACGTGTACTGCACAAAATGAATTTTTCGACAAATCCATAATTTACTAACACGTTTACCGAGTTACTAGCGAAATAAAAAAATCTGCGTGAAATTATTGGACACAGCTAGAAGTTATCCTTATCTCTCGAAAATCACCAACCACATATGAAATTGGAAAAATCACATAAATGATTTCCAAATTTTGATCAAATGTACAATATCGTCCCTGAACTTTTTATTTATTTAATGTGGTTTATGAACTTTTAAACATTTTCTTATAATCTATGAACTAACTTAAAACATTATCGATAGTTCTAAGACCATATTAAATGAATTAAAAGTCTAAATACAATAAGGCACACTTGGCTAAAGTAAAAACCACATTGCATAAATTAAAAGTTTCGAGACTATTGGACTAGAGTTTATAGATCAATTGTGTAATTATCCCTATTGGAAATTTTGTGGCAAAAGCTACGTTATCCTTAGTTTCACGCAGTATGATGAGGCATTCGATCATGGCAATAACATTCTCACTCTACTATTGGAGCGCCAAATGGCAATGTTCCAATCAGAACAAGAGAGTTCAACCTATTCACTTATTCTTCTCGACCCTCAGCATATAATTCGTGAAGGGTCGAGGTCACCCAAACCTCTACAAATTGGAAATGCCCGAGGCATTCGTCTCCAATTCATTCATGAATTGAGTCTATTTCACAGCAAACAGGTTCTATCTTCTAGTGGTTGGTAAAGCACATTAAACCATTCGAACTCACCAAACAAGACAAGCCAAGCATATTCCCACCAAGTTTTGCTGCCAAGAAAGCCCGATGTTGGATAAGAACTCAAAATGACTACACCTGCGAAGCAATAAAACAAATCGAAAGTATAGGGAAGGTATATATGCTGTGCAATGGGAAAGGAAACTGGATTACCTTACCGCCATAAAAGGCCTGACCTCCAGACTTAGGCAGCAATTGGCAATCCTCCATTTAGCTCCAATATTATTGAAGAGGACAGAGAGAGAAGAATGGAGATTTGCCATTTCAGCCACAAGCATTGGCTGACCCTCTCTGCGATGGACGACGCCGGCAAGCCTTGCAGGGCATGCTCGAGACCCATCTTTGATTTCGGCTACATTTGCCACGACTGCAACTTCCACCTCCACAAGAAGTGCGCCAAGTTGCCTCAGAGCATCCACCACTGTCTTCATCCCAAACACCCTCTCACCCTCCACTTCAATCAATCAGAGACCTTCGAGTGCAGCGTCTGCAAGGAAACTGACTCCGGGTTCACCTTCCGATGCTGCAGTGCGACTTCAACATGGACGTGACCTGTTTCTTAAGGAACCAGCCTTGTCTTAATCTCCCTCCTCGAGAAGAAAAAACAAGGAAGCTACAGCATTTCAGCCACAACCACCCCCTGACACTTTGTTTCCTCACAAAGGGGAATAATAGGAAATGTTCCGGATGTCAACAGCAAATTTGTGGTCCAGCTTATTGCTGCAAGGTATGCCAACCTCCGTTCACACTCGACAAATGCTGTGCTCAATTGCCATGCCGGATAGAACATCCTTTCCACCCTTTGCACTCCTTCATACTCTGTAAAAAATCGCCTTATCATGATCAACGAGCGATCTGTGATGCCTGTAAGAAGACCATCTGTGGTTTTGTGTACCACTGTGACAAATGTCAGTTTGACCTCGACATTGTATGCGCTTCTCTTACACCTTCACTGAAACATGAGAAGCATGACGGCTGCCTTACTTTCTTCGAAGACATAAATGGTCAAGTTCCGTGTAATATTTGTGGCAAATCCTGCAGCAACAATCTTTACCGATGCGTCAGCTGCAACTTTAACGTGCACTCCACTTGTCTTCAATTTGCAAGCACCGTTAAGCACCAACACCATCCCCATTCTCTTACACTCAGAGGCTCTACTCCTCCCAAGAATGATCCAAGTGGCATTCTCTGCGCAACATGCGAGAAGAAGATAAGCCCAAACGCCCGGGCTTATTACTGTGCAGAATGCAGCTATGGAGTTCATCTTCATTGTGTGGTCTCCGAGGTAAACTCAGCCTCCCCTATTCCTCAGATTTATATAAAACAGAGATGTAAAGTGCCTAACCATACAACCTAAATAACACGCAATCTTTTCAATATGCATCGATTAGTCTTCATAATACCTAAAAATGATTAACAGTTCTTTTTGTATATATATATAAATCATATCAAATTAAATAAAGTAACTAGGTTCATATACATTAGCAATCGATTAGATTTTTTGATATACTGATCTTATAGTTGGCAGAAATAGCTTGTTTGTTTTGCGAAATTAATGTAAAAGGTAGTGGAAGGTGGTGGGGGCATGCGGCTTACCACAAAGGTTCATTCTATCCACTTTGCTAATTCAATGATATATTGTCTCATTACCTGCATTGCTATTACTCTCTAGATGCTGCTTCCATCTACTCGTTATTCTTTCCTTCATTGTACTCACAACATCTTCCAGCCTAGGCAAAGGCAACTGATCGGATGGAGTGACTTAACATAATTAAATTGCCTTTTTTCCGTGACCAGGACCAGGCTCACCTAGGGAACCTTCTTGTAGACGTGACAAGGGTCCAAGACGACATAGATGCAATTGCCACTAGCTTGAAACCATGTTCGAGACGACCTAGATGCAATTGCCACTCAGTTGAAACGCGACTGAGATTTAGTATTGACGAAGATACGGGAATGAGTAGGAACGTATTCCAACATTGCCACAGCACCTGAGCTCCAGAATGGGATGAAGAAAGAAAGTTGATTAGATTAATTCGAAAACTTCATAGCCCAAAACTAAGAAAAACAAGTGAGATTTCCACCAATATGTGAAAATGAGATCCTATATATTTTACTCCATTGAAACTTAGCTAAACTTACTGGAATAAGGTCAGATATTAAGTCTGAGAATCTGTGCCATGCATCTAGATATATGCTTATAATGTAAAAGCCTATCCTTACTGAATATCATCATGCTCCTATATTTTCAGTAAATTATGCTACCAGTAGATACAATGCTCACGTTACTCTGTTTCATATGGCAGTGGACTGTGGCCATAAAAAACACTGCAAATAGTACTAATTTACAAAAGGATCATTGAAATACTGATATTGCCATTAAATTAACCATAATCCAGAGATTCTTGAAGAAAACAATCAGCAGCTGGAGGAAAAACCAGAACAACTTGAATGCAAAAGGAGACTGATAAGCATTGTAAACAATTTCTAAAATTTTGCATCGGGGAAATAATGTTGTTTTCTAAGTACTCCTCATCGATAGTCAATCTGGATCGGTGCACCTCTTTAACACACCTGGCCACCAATTCCAACAAAAATTTAACTGTACACTCAAAGGAAAGATGCTAAGAAGAACCATTGGAGGTGTATGATCCAAAACCTTCTTAAACCTTTTCTTCATTCAGACCCAGAAGCGAAATATCCTCACTAAACCATCCGCTCAATCACCTGTATGAGAAGATGGATCAACAGATCTTCTCACGTTCCTCGCAGCACAGAAAAGAACACACCTAAATGGTGTAATGTGCATTCGTTAATGGCTTCATTGACGAGAAATGGGCTAGTTCATATCTGTTTGAGTTCATTGCACAGCTAAGACAATAAATATTCCCATTGCTATATGCGAGGGATATCAGAAATCAACTCCTACCATATATACATACATGAAGCAAAAGGAAGTACAAGGTCCACAATTCTAAGTTGTCTAGACTCATGAGGATGCAGACTTGATAGCTCTTTGGAGTTCACTCTCCAAACTGCTCAACCGATTCGAAGACTGATTCGGTTCTTTGCCATTTTCTTCCCTCCCACTCTTCTTACTCTTCCACATTTCAAAACCACCCCTTCTCGCTCCCGAATCCATCGAATCTCTATTGCCAATTCCTATCTTTTTGCCAGGACCCTCCCTTGTCCCCATTCCTAATCTCATAGCCTCCAAAGATAGCTTCATCTCACTATTCTCCCTCTGCATCTCTTCCAAGTCCTTCCTCATCCATAAAAACATTCCCTTCAACAACTCGGGATCACCGAAATTACTCTCTCCCTTCCTCTCATTCGCTCCCTTCGCTTCCTCGATGGTCTCAAACCCAATTTTACTCACCATCAAGAACGGCATTCCAGTCCCAGAATCAGCCGCAGGCAGATTCACCCCCCAACGGATATTCACCCTCGCACGCTTCGTGATGGGCAACATCGTCCTCGCCCTCACTCCAGTTCCAGAGAACAATTTCAGATTGCCACTCTTCCCATCGCTTGTAGAACTCAGTGGCGTAACATTACCATACTCCGCAATATCATTGCTCCTAAACAGCTCTTTCCCACGACAAGGCTCCAACTTCACCTCCTCCCAAGTCGACGAACCCCCCATCGAAAACCCACCCCCAGTTCCCAACTCAGAACCTAAACCATCACTGACACCAGCAAGCGCGACCTCGTCTTTCCCCTGATGAGGCTCGATAAATCTCTCCAAGTCCAAATCCCGGCCCGAACTGGGGTTTGAAAAGGTGGACTTGCGGAGAGAGAAGTGGCCGAGCTGCGGCCGGAAGTGGAGAGAGAAGACGGGCGAATTAGCGACGGGGCTCGAGAGCGAGAGAGGGAAATGAGCCGAGAAGACGAGAGGCGAGTCGTTGGGCGAGCCGAAGAGGCCGATGCCGGATTTGAGAGTGAGAGCGAAGGGGGAGCCGGCGGACGACGCGGCGGCGGGAGAGTAGGAGAGCTTGAGGGAAGGGAAGGAAGGGAAGCTGGTGGAGAGGGAGAAGGCGAAGTACGTCGAAGGTGCGGAGGCGGCTGCGGCGGCGGCGGCGGCGTTGGTGGCGACGGCGGCGGCGGTGATGGTGGAGGTGAATGGGTGGTTCAGGATGGTGAGAGGCAGCTTGGCTTTAAGGATTGGGTGGTGGTGGTGTTGGTGGTGGTTGAAGGTTGGGTCGCCGCCTTGGTGGCGGCGGCGGCGGCGGTCGTCGTCGGGGAGTTTGAGGGAGAACTTCATGGTTTTGCCTCGACCTCCGACGGGTGGCTTGGAAGGGAAGACGACGCCGACGGTGCGTATGTGAGTGGCTGCTGTGGCTCTGTCGGACAACACGTTTTCATGGATATACAATAAACAACGTTTGAAATTTTCTAATATAAATGGAAAGAAAATTCCCATTCCTTCGTAAGTTTCTTTTCATCTTTATATTTTAATTAATTGTCGTTTTTTTTTTTTTTTTTGTCATTTTGTGTATGTTTTCACTGTTCTCTTTTACATTCCAGCGACCACCTTCCAACTTAGAAAGAGGAAGTGAGGAGTTCGAATCCCCACTTTGGAGACATATTTTTCAGGAGTGAGTTTCGATTTCCACACCCTGAGAAGATAAGGTTAAAATCTGAAAGTGAGCGTTAGAATAAGAGTAGAGTAGGACCGATAAAAAAAAAAAATTGAAATAAAAATTAATATAGAAAAAAAATTGAGAAAAACTTTGAAGCGAAAAGTTCAATACAACGAAGCCTTAAATGTCCCCTTCATTCCTTAGGTACATAATGGAGATTAGCGCCATTTTCTATTTAATTTTGTCTCTTACAACAAAATGTGTATGTGTAAATTTATGTATGTATATGATGAGATGATTTATTACTTGTTTTTCAAAAGATAGCATCCATTCAAGACCCCAATAAGGTAGAAAGAATTGTAATTAATCATTCGTGCGAAAAAGTCTAGAGCGATCGAGCCTTTCATAGCTATGTGCCACGAACAAGTTCCACAGCTCTCCTCCACGCCACTTGCCATCTCCCCCTGCAAGGTCGCGGGGTTCAGATTCCTCTTATAAGCCTTCTTGATCGGATCAAGAAACACAAGCTCTATGCACCCACCTTTTCCAAATCCTTGTCAACTCTTCAAAATTCACATTCCGATCTTTCTCTAATATTGCTGCGACTTAATTTGATTCATGCTATCTTTACTTGGCCATAGAACGATGTCTATGCATGAGGGCACACCATATGAGACTGATAACATCCACATCAATAATTTCATACTAAAATCGATCGACTAAATGAATCAGTCTTCATCCAACAAATTTAGAAACTTCAACTACTTTCAACGTATGCCCATTATTGCTCAAATGTGATATCACGAATCTCAATCACAGATTGAAGTTTCATCCACTCAAAACTCAGTTCATCATTTCTTTGCATGGACTCACTTCATCGGTGTTCACACACCGCCACCCAGACCTCCGACTTTGTGCGACAACCTCTGACAACCCCTCTGCCATGGTTGACAGTCATCAAAATCATGTCCGACGAGCTTGGTCGATACCCCTACTTTGGGTTTCAATTTTTTCAAGCTTCCAAGAAGCCATGTTCATCAGTCACCAACAGTGCTTACTGTTAACTATATGACCTAAAACAACCATATGATAGTTATATATTAGAAATTATTTAATGATAAATAAATTTTTTCATTCATCATCCAATTTATATAAATGAAGTTCATAAGATCAATTATAACTAAACATATTCTTAAGGTATTAAAGAATATGTGTGACAAGTTACAGTTGTGCTGAATTTTCAAACAGTTTTCAGTCAATGAATCATTGAAAGAATATTAATGATCTTGTTGAGACCGGTGTATTCTCATTATTGGATACTTAAGGGAATGATGAGTCACAAGTCGTTGGATATTATGATATCCGAGTTAGAACACAGGTGCTTGTCTTGGACAAGTTCACTGAACGTGATATACATAGAACGATTAGCAACATGGAAATATTTAGTGGGGTCAATGTCTGATCGTTCATGCTTTGGTCAAGTGTAAGATCCTTAGACCTAAGGCACAATGCTGACTCATATGTTGGATGGCCGTGATTCACAAGTGCGAATATCGACACTTCGTTGAATCGTCTATGTACTTGATAGTCATAGTTTGTTAATATATGAAGGCACATCTGTGCGCAATATGTAATCCATTTTCTTATTATATATGGGATAAACAAGATTGATATCCTATGCGATCTAATCGTGACATTGTATTGAAAGGCTAGGGTTGTAATCAAGAATGAATGGTCCATATCTCGAAGAAATACATATCAATTAGATTTGTGCAAATGATCAAATTGATGGCTTGACCAATAATTCCATGGCCTTTGTTCGATCAGGACATGGTGAAACAGAATGATCGAATTACATGATCGCCAAAGCTGATAGGTTCATTATGTTATGAAAACATTTCACATTGTTTGGGTAGTCATGATATATTGTTAAATGTCACACATGGTTTGCAGGAACAATAAATTGATCTGGACAATCCGCTCTCTTGGTTGTGCTAATGTGTTAGTACAAGTCCTATTACCAACTCAGTGATGAACCTAAAAATGTCACACACCATAACTAATTAGAATGACCTTTGAACGAGAGAGAGAGAATATTGCAAATGTGTTTGCAATTGAGCCAATCAGATCGAGTCGGGTTAGAAACTTCAGAGTTTACAAAGTCTTCGAGCTTCAGAATAGCCGAATTAAAGATCTAAAGCGTATTTAGATTTAGTGACCGAATTAATAATCTGAAGTGAGTTCAGAATTAATAACTACGTTAATAATTAATTGTATCATTAATGATCTGAAGTGAGTTCGGAATCAATAGCCAAATTAATGATCCGAAATAGTTTCGGACTTAATGGTTAAATTAAAGATCTAAAACGGTTTCAAATTTAACGGTCATATTAAGTTCTGAATCGGTTTCAGAACTTAATAGTCACATTAATGATCTGAAACAGAATAAATTGGCAATTTAATGATTTGAAACGGTTTCAGATTTAAATGACCAATTAATACTCTGAAATGGTTTCAAAAGTAACGGTCAAATTAAATATTTGTGATAGTTACAAAGTTAATATTCAGAATAAAGACTTGTAACAGTTACAAATAAATGTCTAAAATGATATTTTGTAACAGTTATAGAGTTAATGCCTGAATTAGTGTCTGAAACGATATCAGAACTTACGTCCGTAAGGAGTTATGGTGGAATTAATTCTAAAACGGTTTAGAGTTAATGCGCTAATTTAAATATGATATGCACTGGCTATAAAATATAATATAGAGAGCAGATCGCTGGATGATCGATGATCGACGATCGACAATCGATAATTGAGAGTACTAATACTCAATAAAATCACTCACACGAGAGCAATTGCTAGCATAATTGTAGTTGTGAGATTTCTCGATTTCTCGATTTCTATTCAACATGAGAATTGGTGGTGTATCTAAACTAGAGACCCGACACTTGTGGGGTTGGATCTGAAGAACGTCAGAGCCTGAGAAGAGATCAGACGTTCTGCATCTAAAGAACATCAGAACCAGTATTATTAGAAGGCATAAGATATTTGTGATCAAGAATCCAAGAATGTCAGAACTAGTGTTACCAAAAGGAGTTGGATGTTTGTGGTCAGAGTCTGAAGAACGTCAAAACTATTGCTATGAGAACATCAAACGTTCGTACTCAAAACACCCGAAGAAACTTTTGAACCAAATTTGGAGCACAGTACAAGGTTAATATGATTAGTCCCTTTAGCTCTTCTATGCGTATTTATTAAAATGCACGAAATAGCTTTGGAAACACGTGTATAAGCATATTTACTTATGCTGTGATTAGACTTTTGATCTTAATTTACTTATGCATGTATACTTGTTTATCGAAACAAACACCAACACTAACATCCCTAAAGCTTTGTATTTCATACCTGAGAGATGATGAAAAGTACATGAAACACCTAAGACAACCGTCATTGCCTCCTTGCCCTAATCTAGGCAAGGCTACCTCGCTCGCAATTGTGATGGCCTTGCCCACTAGGTGAGGTCGAGCAGGGGCCACAACCCTCACATGCGGTTGGCGACCGGTGAGGCCCAATGAAAGGATAAGAGAAAAAAGGAAAAAAAATATATTGTTAAAATCCATGTCAATGCAAGTTATGACATATAGGATCGCTGGCATCTACGTTATTTTTTGGTTAAAATTGACCAAATAGACTCAATTGCCAAAACGTAAAAAGATTTAAGACTCAGTTGGCACAATTAAATGATTTAAAACTGAATTAACAAAAATATAATGAGTTTAGGACTTTTTAAATAATTTTCCTTCCCTATGATACCACTTCTGCATGTGCATTCAATGAGGCTCATTGTATCTCCGCCCTATACTAGGTGTTTGGTGAAATTTAGCAATGCCTAATCCTCAGCTCCATGTTACTCTCACTCTTAAACTTTTGCCTTACCTCCTTGCAAGGCGTGGGAGTCGAAATCCACTCTTGAAATTAATTCGTCCCCACCCCAACCCCCTGAGAAGGTAGGGATTCAAACCCCCCACCTCCTCCTTCCAAGTTGGAAAGGTGGCCACTGGGGTAAATTCCAGTGGTTCTCAACTCCATGTTAGAATTAGTGATTTTTGACGGTTTCAAAGTTGCCTTTCACTAAACAAGAATGCTATATATATAAAATTAGCAATCTCATAGGAGAAAGCTTACTTTTTCAATGGAAAAAATTATGATTGATTTGAAAATTTCACTCCATTTTTCTCTCTTTATTATTATTATTTTTTGGTTGGAGGGGGTGGGGGTGGTCAAAGGTCACTCTATTTGATCTGTCACAAATTATTTGTTGTGCACGAAAAGTTACGAACCTTGTTCGAAAGCTATTCTATACTAGCGAAAAAATGAAGGAGAAACGAAAAGTGCAATTTCAATTATATTTTAGAAGGAAAAAAAAAAATGAATTGCAATTGCGGTAGGAGGAGAAAAGGTATCATTTGGATTTAGAATCTTTGAAATATTTAATCAAGTCAGAAAATTTATTTAAATGGCTATAGGATAAAAAGGAATTGAAAACAAAATCAATATGTGAAAAATATGAAATAATATTTCAAATTGAGGCAAAATTACACTGTTTACTAGAACCATATACAAATCTACCATGCAGGGGCTTTAATGTAATTTTACATTTATAAAAAGCCTGAGATTCAAATTTTACCTCCGAATCTTCTCAACTATAGAGAGGTTGAAAAAATTCATGAGGATGTCAGAATTTATTGACTTTTGAGTTACTAAGGGCGCTTTTGGTAACGATTCTGTTCCGATGAACAAATTCTGATCAGAAATGATTATTTTTTATTTTATTCCTAGGAACTGATTCTGAGTAAAAAAACGCGTTTGGTAACTATTCAAAATTTCTGATTCTCGAAATAGAATTGTGTTTGGTATCGTCTTAATTGATTTTATTCCAAATTAATTTCTTTTAATTTTTAAATAATTTTTGTACTTTTGTACTTTTTTTTCCTTTTTCCTTTTCTTTTTTTCCTTTTTCTCCTATTCTTCTTCTGGACCGGCGATCGATTAAACGAGGGTCGGCAACCTCACCGGAGCGTTGCCAACCCTCGACAAGGCCGGCCTTACCGAGGCTAGGCGAGCCTAGCTAGCCTAGCCCCGGCGAGGCTCAGCCTCGCCGGTGGCTGGGCTTGCCTCTGGGGAGCTCACTAGACCAGCGGCGGGCGGTGGTGGACAGTGGTCGCAGGATGACGGAAGGGAAGAAGAAGAATAGTTGGTTTTTTTATTCTCAAATTTGTTTCCGGAATAAAAATCAACTTTTTTTTTTTATTCTTGATTTCACTCCAAATCTGTTTTCGGGAACAAAAATTTTACCAAACACGATTTTGTTCCCAAAATACTCCTAGGAACAAAGAATCAGAATTTGGCAATGTTTGGATGGTTACTAAACATGGCCTAAAACGTGATAAAATCGTTGAGTAAGGATAGGAGAGAACTGGATTTCTTAACGAGAGAAATTTACCAAGCCCTGTAAAAATGTTTATAGAGGTTTCATCGTCTCCGGCCCGGAACTAGCACCCGCGGCCAAAATCGGACAATGACGATCTAGCGAGGAGATCTTATGTGCGCACGACCACCGCCGTGCGGTGTCGTGCGCCCCTCCGAGACAATAGGCTCGTGTGATCCCACTTTTTTGTGGGCTCGCCAAGTAGCAGCGGGCAGTGACTCAGGAGCACTGGTGGAGCTGTGGCCGAGCAATTGAAGAGCGTGACCGGAAAGCGCAAGGTGAAGAAGATGAACAGGCCAAAAAAAAGGGGATAGAAAAAGGAAAAATAAAGATAAGAAAATCAGAAAATGTGATACGGTAGTCTAATCAAACCCTCGTCGTTGCAAGTACTACAGCTTGCGATGATTGAGCTGTCGTATTGAAATTTTTAGATAGGAAAAAATTTGTACTCGAAAATTTAGGATTACATTAATTCAACCGAAATATTTGGAATTGAAAAATCTATACAATAAATTTATGACTGAATTTGTAATTCTCCCTTAATAGAAGTGAAGTGCATCGAGCCTACAGCAACAGAATGACTAAATACCAAAAAATGCTTGAACTTATTCCGACAAGACAAAATATCCCAAAATATCAAATAACTGGAAAAAAAAATACATGAATTTTCAACTCACGAGAAAAAATAATTACCCACTCTTAAGTTTTCCGTCCATCAAACACGGATGAAATCACTTGAAGTTGTCGATCTGGAAAAGAGATTTTCAATTTCGGCCAAATAGGATTTCGGTTAAAAAAAACTTTTATTTTGGGCTTGCCTGTTTGCCCATCCCTTTTCTTGCCAAAACCGATGGGTCCTTGACTCGAAAGACGAAAACATGATATCACTTCATTTGTAAGAATCGTTGTTTTAATTTTGCCTTTTGTGATAAGTCACAGCGAAAAAATAACGTTAAAAGTGTCAAAAATTGTGTACGATACTCATTTTAGTATTAAAAGTTCTTCACAAGCTCACTTAAGTGGCAAATCTAAGAGAAATAATCATTTAAGTACCTCCAGTAAGAAAGTCCAACAATAATAAGTATGCGACATTTATAAATTTAAATTTTAATATGAGTTGGCATTTAAAAGAAATCAGTCCATTTGACATTTCTATGTGTATATTTCTCCATTCTCTTCCTCCACATCATTTTTCCTCTCTTTTCTCCCTTATGCGCCCTCGCTAGTTTACATTGTTCATGAGCACGAACTACTTAGCCATAGCCTCACCAGTAGGGGTGTGCACCGGGAACCCCCCAAATCGGGAACCGCCAGGACCAAACTGGACCGGCTAGTTTTGGGCAATTCCTGGAGAGGGCAATCCAATTCCCGACTCTCACTTTTGGAGCTAGTGGCCGGTCGGTCTAGTTCCAAGTTCCAAGGTAAAAACAGGACTGATCGAATCGGATCAATTAATTTTACAATATTTTTAAATTTCTTAAGAAACAAATCCTAATTCATCTTAATTCCTCCCATTTTTCATTTTATTTTTGGCACAAAATAGAAATTTACCGATTCCACCAAACAAATCGGTTGGTTTGGTTCTCAATTCCAGGACCGGTCGGTCTAGTTTCCGATCCCAAAATTTGGGAACTAGTCCTTCCGGTTCAGTTCCCGGTTCCACCTCGGAACTGGAGCGGATTGGACCGGGAACCGATCAGTCATACTCACCAGCATTCACCCATCACCACCCAGACCTACCAGTTGTGCCACAACCTCAACAAAAAACGTGAGGTCCTCTCCTTGCATTCTTGCGTTTACGCTCACGTGCTCTCTCCATAAACATACACACAAGAAACACTCATTTCACAAGCTCTCTCTTCTCTAGGTACAAAACCTCTGTCTTGGGTCTTCCATGTTCACCGAACTTGATCCTAGCCCTTCTCGGACGCCATTTTCGTTGTGCGAATCACTAGGTGTCCTGCCTAAACGAAAGAGAGCAAAATAGAGTAGGATGAGGTTGAGGCTATTCAAGGCAGACTTGACCATTCTAAGAGGCTTTGCCTTACGCACGAGCGTCGTCAAAGATAAGGGTGCGAGGACAAAGCATTGCTATGAAGTAATTCATCAATGAAATACCCAAAATCAAAGAAAAATGCCAAAACAAGGATCTCTCGAGTCCTCAACAAGGGCGATTTTAGGGGAAACCAAGGTGGCAATGGGGTCATCGCCAGTGAAATCGAAGGTGGAAGAGGGTCGGGATATGAGGAGGAGAAGGAGGCGGCGGAGGACTTGGTGTAGTAGAAGCGGGTGCGTTGGGAGGCGGAGAAAGCGACAAGGGTATGAGCAGGCGGGAATAGGGGTGTGCAAAATACCCGAGAACCGCCCGGACCGCCCGGAACCGGACCGGGACCGCCCGGAACCGGCGGTTCTTGAGGGAAACGGTCCGGTTCCCGGTTCCAATTTATGGGAACCGGTGGGTACCGGTCCATTTCCCGGTTCCATGGGCGGATCCGCCCGCCCACCCACCCGGACCGGACCGGACCGGAACCTTTTTAATATTAAAAAAAAAAAAGATTACTAAAAGAAACCCTAAATCTCATCTCATTCCCTTCGTCTTCGGCTCCTAATCCTATCGCCATTTCGTTGCGTTTACTTCTCTCGCCATCCGCATCTCCACTTACTTAAATTTGGTTTTTCTTTCTTTGGCTTGCTTTGATGTCACGTAGTGTTCTATATGAAAACCAAAATTGTTTCGTGTCAAGATCGGTTCCATGGATCCACCTAGGAACCGGACCGGATCGACGGTCCGGTTCCCGAGTGGATCCATGCAACAAACGGTGGATCCCGGTTCCAATTTTTCGAACCGGTCCTTAGCGGGCGGTTCCTGGTTCTAGGTCGGGAACCGCCCGCCCGGACCATGCACACCCCTAGGCGGGAACTACCCGCAGGTCTAGAGGAGGATATTGGATAGGTTGGAAAGAGAGGACGAGGTATGACATGGTTCACATCCAGGAGAGGAGTGTTGTTCAATCGATGTCACTTGGTTTTATCTCATGTTGCAGGGCCTGATCGAAGAAATCGAAGAAATCAAAGGGAGGGGGAAGAGAGAGAGGAATGACGTCGTCTAATAAGAATTTTTTTTTTTTTCATGTCAATTTAAATATTTAACGAGTTATATCAATAAAAATATATTAGAATCTCACGTCAAATTTTCAGTGACTTATATCCAACCAAGACAAATCACATGAAAATGAAGCCAGAACACTCGATCTTGGTTTAAAGGAAATGCTCATAACTATTACAATAAGGCCTTATTAAAATCTCCAATTTTCAATGGACTTGTGAAACTTTCTATATCAATAAGCGTGCTGAGCAAAATAAATGAAATATGAGACTTTAAATAATTTTTTTTTTAAAAAAATAATATTTAAATGATCCAAAAAAAATTGCATTAAAATAAATATCGTACGTAACCTTTAATATTTTAGTGTCCTTCGCCAGTTATAACTTATAGCCGTTAGCCACGTAAAATACAACCGAAAAAACCTGACGGCGGGTCTTTTTATCACATGAAACTTTTTTGATATTTTCGTAATGCCAATTCTGCTTGGCCTTCTTTCCTTGTGGACCCCAGGCGACGGACCTCAGACACGTGTCTTCAATCGAGCGCGCACATGATCGCGACCGTCCGTCGCCGATCCCAACTCCTGATTTCCATCACGTGGCCTGCCGTACTTCGATGCGCGCGATGCACGCGTTCGGATGTGGGCCCCCCGGTCCCGTCGATACGCCCGATGCGCACGAGGCTGAGAGGGATATTCTTGCACGTCTCTTTCCCCCCCACGCAATGACCGTTTTGCCCCGCACGTGACTCTATGGAAAAGCCCTCGCTCGCCGACAAGCCGTACCAACGTCGTTGACCGACCGGAGGCTAACTCGGGAAATACGGGACCACAAGACGACGGCGTTTCGGCGTCAACAACATTACGGGGGCCAAAAAGATAAATAGAGCGAAATCGAAGGCCATACGTGCGAAGATACTCGGACCGATATTTTCTTATCACCCGAATCGATAGGCACGCTTTGATGGAAATGGAAAGGAGATGGACAGTTGGCGATGATTCTAATGACGGTGCCGTGATGTCCTAACAAGCGAAGATTGCCCCCCACTCGCCTCATCGGGCGTTTGCACAACACCTTCCCAGAAAAAGGAAAAAAAAAAAAGAAAAAAAAGACATTTCATCAATCGCGCCGCCATGAGTTTTATTGCGGTGAGGATCTCGTCTGTGGGCAGGCACCTGTTAAGCAGGTTGACAAAGAAAGCCGGTGGACGAGAAGTGAAAATAGTGAATATTACGGAAATCTCTATTTAATATATCTGTCATAAATTTACTTCAATTTAATGTTTATATTCTCTGAACTGAACGACACGTGATAATAGTTAATTTGACATGACAAATCCACAAGGTATATTGGTTTTGGATTTTTTATAATCCAAAAATTAATTATTTACAAATTTATTACGGAAATATCGATATGGGATTTGTGATAATCAAGAAATTAGGTTTTGGTAAATTTGTACTGGTTTGATATTTTTTTCCGATGTTAACCCTAATTTGGTCCATCTCCTCGATGCTTGGACTTGAGATGCATCACTACACCAACCCCTTTGCGTGAATGACTTTAGGCTTCTATGCAAAATGGTCCCGTACCCTATCAGCCGACATGCTAGTGCTATACACGACAAGGCCAGGGAGGGAACTCCTCGTACATCACAACTTGCGAAGTATCATATTCTTGGCCAAACTGCTCCTCGTGCGATCAGGTCTTTCCAACCCCCAACCCCCTCGTGTCGTGATCGAACGCTCGCCATCTTATAGAAAACTCAACACGGTCGCATCCGATGATCCACCCGATCGTTAGCATTTCTTAAGGCCATCAGCGGGTTTTCATGATTAGCGCGTCTCATGCCGTTCTCTCTCTCTCTCTCTCTCTTTTCTCTCTCTTTCCATGAGCGAATGAATTTTCTTACCCATTGCGCATCATAAGCTAAATCGTGGAGTAAATCATATGCCAATGATGGTTGTTTGCCATGATTCAATATAAAATATGGTTAATACTACGGAAAATCGTAAATTAATATGTTTGTTATAAATTTAACTCAATTTAATCTTTTTTATCATAAAAAATCAT
Organism: Eucalyptus cloeziana; assembly: GCA_014182715.1. NCBI lineage: Eukaryota > Viridiplantae > Streptophyta > Magnoliopsida > Myrtales > Myrtaceae > Eucalyptus > Eucalyptus cloeziana. The sequence continues at coordinate 27,594,323 of CM024637.1, forward strand.
AAATTAATATACACGTGACAAATTTATCATCGATTATAAATTGATTAATGATTTTTTGTGATATTAATTCAGTTTTACAAAAACTAACAAAAAATAGATTTATCACAAACGTACCCATTTAAGATTTTTGGTAATTCTGAATTTGGAAAATATGAGAATCGAGATTGTCATGGACAAATCAATTTAGGTTTTTTTTTTTTTTTTTTTTTGCAGTATTTTGAAATTTGGAAGGCTCGACAGCGTCGATGTATGATGAAATTTAAACGTCCAAGTCATATGTTTAATTCTGACCAAAAAAAAAAAGTCAAATGTTTAATTGTATTTTCCTTTGGTTGCCGAATGAGGTTAAAAAAAAGAAATTGTCGAAAGAGGGAACAGAAGAGGAGAAAAGAAGATACATAAAAAGAAAAAAAAAAAAGGAAATTTTGAATTTCGGAAGCTGATTGGCGAGAGAGGGACCGAGCGTAGCACTGTAGAAGAGCGGCGTTCGGTCCCGCGAGGTCCAGCCCTATCACCTCTCTCTCTCTCTCTCTCTCCTCGTAATATACCCCACGCGAACACGGCCTGACAGCCCCATTCTCTCTCTAGCTTCCCTCTGCTCTGTTCTGTTCTCCTCAGGAGCTCCGCCCGCCCCTCTCTCTCTCTCTCTCTGCGCGTGTCGCGAGGGGCAATGGCGACGATCAACCTCCCTTCCAGAATGTCCCTCCCGAGCCCCGAGGGCCGCCGCCGCCGCCGACCGCCTCTCCTCCGCCCGGAGCCCGTGCGAGCTCCTCCTCCTCCCGGAGCCGAGGTGCCGGGGCCGGAGGTGGAGCGCCGGAGCCGGCAGGAGGCCGCCGGGCCGCCGTCTCGCCGCCGTCGGATCGGTCAAGGTCGCTCCCGAGAGCCAGGGGCGCCCCCTCGCCGTGCAGAACGGGCCTCTCACCGTCGTGAGTCGTCTTGTCTCCCCTGTCCCGCGTGATTCGCGTGGCTAGGTTTCTCGGTTTCTGCTTGATTGGCTGGATATTGAGGTTGCTGCCGGGAGTGCTCTGGGAGGTGGAGATGGGGAGAGTGGTTCGGCGGGCGTTCTGACTTTTTTTTTTTTTTTTTTAATTTCTAAAAATTGTTTGTTCAGTGCGCGCGCGCGGGGTTTTCTTTCTCGTGCGATCGGTCGGTTGATTCGTTCTCTGCAAGAGTGCTCTGCTTGAATGAGAGGAAAAGGCGGTGATGGTAGTATACTGTTTGCTTTAAGGGCTGCAAAACTTATGGAGACATTAGAGAGCTTGAGCTTGAGCTTGGGCTTGGGCTGTCATTGAAAAAAATTTAAGTCCGTTGAATGGAGCATTCACAGATGATTCAATGTCTGCAATAATAAGGGACGGTAGGTGGGACAGGATACTCGAACTTAATGAACCTCTCCCGCACTTTTTTAGTCGACTTCGCTGTCGAAGAAAGAAATCGGTTGCGTGGATTTTGTTCCCCTTTTTTTTTCCCCAAAATAAGGTGGGGAAGAGACAAGACAATGAGAATCGGACTTTGTAGTGCATGTACAAGAGTGGGTTTTATCGACTGAGCCTGCCTCGATCCCAAGTGAAGGTTTTTAGTTATGAATAATTATTTGCAAACGAAAGCATTAATGGATCGGATTGTCATTGTCTATTTTTGTTGCTTGAATGATTTAAGCCTGCTTTTTATTAAATTCAGCGACAATACTTGGTTTCCATTTTTTTTTTTTTTGCTGTTTCTTATAAATAGATTTTTGGTTTGTTTCTCCGAAATAAGCGTATGACAAGCTTTCTTCAGGGAAAATTCCTATGCCTCAATCAACGTTAATGATTGTATTTCATTATTTGACGATGATAATTTCCATTTCAATGTGTCATTTTGTGGTCCTCTGTGTCATAGTCTCTCTTCCATAAAAATTTCCCTAATAGTATGTCGCAGGGTATGTTGTTGTTGGAGTCTGTAGATCTAAAGGTTTGTCGATCGATAAATTGCTTTTTCTTTATTCCTCTGGAGTTTTCTTCATTTGCTTGGATCCTTTGGAAAATGAAATCTTGGCTTCAAAAGCCAAAATGTAGCTGGTAACCTGGTAAAGTTCAAAATCATACTTTCTATTTCCTACAGGAGAGAGGCACGTGGAGAAGTAATTTAGGATCGACCATCTTGTGAATATTCGATTTCCTTTGATTACGAATAAAAGGATCAGTAATAAACATTCATTTCTCAAGAGATGACTGTGCAACAGACTGATGAACTGATTTACTAAAGTTAGATTTGCTTGTGCTCTTTTAGTGGTTCTTATTAGAACTTCTGAAGACACAAACTTTGTTGCAGGGTCAGAAGCTTTTTGCCTCATGAAACTTCCATACTGTCTAATTTGTAGGGCACTGTAGTTTTATAGTCTTAGAAGGAAGATGCTGGATGATTGACAATATATCTGTAACTTGTCGTACCTTCTCATCCCGCACTGTCCAAATTTTCATCTTCATTTATGGTAGGTAATCTGAGTATTTTTTGTCAGGATACGTCAAACTCTCCTTTTGAGGTTCAATCTGATGACTATGAAGTGAGCAAGGCTAGAGTAAGTATGAATGAATTGAGAAAGACGAAGATAGTCTGTACCATTGGTCCATCCACCAGCAGTCGTGAAATGATATGGAAACTTGCCGAAAGTGGAATGAATGTGGCCCGTCTTAATATGTCACATGGTGATCATGCCTCACATCAGAAAACTATAGATCTGGTCAAGGAATACAATGCTCAATTTCAAGACAAGGTGGTCGCCATTATGTTGGACACTAAGGTATGAACATTTTCTCAAAAGTAGTTTGTTTCTTCTCCAAGTAGAGACACCGTAGTAGTGTGAGTTAGTACTATTGTACTGCACTGAATTCATTGATACATAACTAGATTTTGATTCTCCAATTTATTGTTTTAAATTTCCCTTACGTTTACTTTGGGCTTATAATTGGCATTATATACCCATCATCTTAATGATTGCAGGGGCCTGAAGTGAGAAGTGGCGATGTACCTCAGCCAATAATGCTTAAAGAAGGACAAGAATTTAATTTTACCATCAAACGAGGAATGAGCACAGAGGATACTGTTAGTGTTAATTATGATGACTTCATTAATGACGTTGAAGTAGGCGACATATTGTTGGTAGACGGTATGTATGGGATCATCTCAATTCTCTCAAGAGTGCTTTCATTAAGTTCACTTACTTTCTGATTGTTAGTTTGGAATCATCTGCTATAATTGCGAAAAATTGTGATTGATGCTTCAAGAGTAGAGGATTTACTTATTTTTTTTTCATTCAGAATAGATTTTGGGTTCATGAATGGAATTTTAGTTCTGCGTATTTTACTTTTTTCGCCTTTCGGTGGAAGTTTTTGATCTTTTTCCGGATCCTTTTGCAAAGTGATTGGGTTTTTAGATTGACTGGGTGATCTTATTTATCCATATCTCAACCCTAATTCACAGATAAAATTGTTCTTCATTGTGAGAAAGAACTATAATGGTGTAAGGTTTCTTCCAGGGAGCTGATTTTTAATGTTAGAAGATGAGAATAGTTCTACTGGATTCCTTTCAGTTACTTTCAAAGTTGGCATCAAATTTCTCATGTAATTTGCACAGACAGCTGCTTCCGCAGAGGCTTTGATTTTGTTACTAGTGTATTCCTCCCTTCAGTATAACAATAAAAGGGGAGCCTAAGAAAATGCGTGTCTAGACATCAGGATTGCAGTTTTAGATATTTCTGCTTAGTTTTGGGTCTTGTGAATCAGAGACAGGCTTATTATAACAAGCTATATTCTGTATCATATGGACATAAGGTTAAAACAAATTCCAACCTTCGATCACGTTCGTATAAGGTACTTATGGTTTGTTTTTGTCTTGCTAGGTGGAATGATGTCATTGGCTGTGAAGTCAAAGACGACGGATTTAGTCAAATGTGTTGTAGTCGATGGTGGAGAATTAAAGTCAAGGCGTCATTTGAATGTGAGAGGCAAAAGTGCTACTCTTCCTTCAATAACAGGTCATATGTCGTAACCATTTTGCTTCCTTGTTCATATCAGAACAGAAGAAACTGATATTGGTTGCCAATTATATATTGTTAGTGAAATACTGAGAGTGGCATCTGCTTGATCTTGCAGATAAAGACTGGGAAGATATTAAGTTTGGGGTGGACAACCAAGTTGATTTTTATGCTGTCTCATTTGTTAAGGATGCTAAGGTGGTCCATGAGCTGAAAGAATATCTCAAAAGTAATTTTTGTCTTCCTTATCTTATCTGTTGATTTCTCTACAGCTCTATTGCTCTTTACATTACCCGTCTGTTTCCCTTACAAGGCTATTGGCCATCATCCTTCTGCAGGTTGCAATGCAGACATTCATGTGATTGTAAAAATCGAAAGTGCTGATTCTATCCCAAATCTCCCTTCGATTATTCCCGCTTCTGATGGGGTTAGTTCTTATCTGTTGGATCCTTCTTTATGTCTTTACCATCAACATTTATAAGACCTGAAGCCTTATATTGAAGTGTTTGGTAACATTATGCATTAGACTGCAATGCTTGACTTTAATCTTTTGAAGTTTCTCAATTCTTGTTGCTTTTCAGGCAATGGTTGCCCGTGGAGACCTTGGAGCTGAACTTCCAATCGAAGAAGTTCCTCTATTGCAGGTTAGTTGTTTAGAAGTGTCTCTGGTTGATTGTGTAAATTATTTGACAGTCTTCTGTCTTCCCATTGACAGTTTTCATAAACCTTGAAAAATCCTAGAAATCCTGATGTCAATCAAGGGATTTGGGAGAATCATAGCAATGGTCACTATCTCACTGTATTAACTCAAATTTTGCAATTAATAAAATGGGAAGGAAGTAGGTATATCTTTCACGCAATCGAGTTTACCTTGTCTATCTTTATTTTTGCGAAGTGCATTGATATATGTGTATTGTGTTACTGTTTAAGTAAATGCAGCAGGAAATCTATCTTGCTTATGAGAAGCAAATAAAAGAGACCACGCTGTGATTAGATTAACCACTGGATGTGGAACCTCATTTCCGTGAAATGTTTGAGAAGATTCATTTGCCAATTTGTTTTCTGGTGCTTTGAGAGAAATTTGTAGATGTGGCAATTCTGATGCAGTCTTAGGTAAAAATTTTATGAAGGGATAATCCTTTCAGATAGTGCAGCTGCATCTGTGATCTTTGTGGTTTATACACTATTGTGACATCTTTATTTCTTTCATATGATCCCATGAGTAGGTTCTGAAATGATACAACAATTATCTTTTGGACAGGAAGACATCATCAGAAGGTGTCACAGTATGCGGAAACCAGTGATTGTGGCTACAAACATGCTAGAAAGCATGATTGATCATCCCACACCGACAAGGGCAGAGGTTTCTGATATTGCAATTGCAGTACGTCAGGGTGCTGATTCAGTAATGCTTTCTGGAGAAACTGCTCATGGAAAGTAAGTTGAGCGACCCAGTTTTGGTTCACAGAAATTTATGTTGTCTTTTGCCTTTGCTTTTACTCATGCTCAAGCCTCTTGATCAGTCCTTTTTCTAATGGCAATGGATAGTTTTTCCATGATTTATCTATGGCATCTAGAATACTGAAGCTGTATGTGACGATGGATAGCATATCTTCAATTGTCAATTGAATTACGAGATTGATTTTGTACACGGAAGAATTTGCAAATTCCACCAGACAGATGTACAATGATCTCAATTGTCGACAGTTCCTCTTTGACTATCTTATTCTGAAATCAATCTGTCACTTTCTATGATATTAGCCCATTAGGTCTCTGCTAAGAGTGATGCTACAACTGGTTTAGTATCCTTTTGGCTTCTTGTAAGGCACTTGGGCATTTCCTAGCGTGTATGCAACGTTCTTTTTCCAAAGAATTTAATCCATGTACTATTTCTCAATTTCTTTATATTTGGTTTATTCTTCATTGCTGATTGTTTCGAAATGATTATGCATATGAAAAGGTACCCACTGAAGGCTGTTAAGGTGATGCACACTGTAGCTTTGAGAACTGAATCAAGTCTTAAGACATCCGCCACACCTCCAGTTCAGTTTGGCGCCTTTAAGGTATATCCTTAAAATCTTGATGTTGCGGTGCCACGCTGATGCACTCTTAGATGGCCTTGGCTTTGTTCACTATCCTTTTAGACTCATATCCAAGCATCATGATTAACAAATTTTTGCCTACATCAACATGCAAAATAATGTTTCTGGGCATTTGACAGAGTCACATGGGCGACATGTTTGCTTTCCATGCCACTACCATGGCCAATATCCTTAATATGCCAATCATTGTATTTACAAGAACTGGATCTATGGCTATTCTTCTTAGCCATTATCAGCCTTCATCAACTATCTTTGCCTTCACAAATGAGTAAGTCTTAGCGGCATACACTTTTATGGCATTTCGTTTTTCCATTTCTAGGTTGAGATCTTGTGCTGCCTCTGTGTTTAGATTTTCTTTTTTGTCTGGTTGGCCCATTTACATTGTCATGGGCAAACATTTATCTTAGAACTATCCTGCCAATGAAAAGTTATGAATGACTAAATTTACACGAAACTTAAGTACATCTATGGTTTCCCGTCGCTGTTCTTAATATTCACAAGCTTTTAAAATCCTTTTTAGTTATTAACTGAAGATGATTCGAGTTTGAAATATCTAATTCATGTCATATCTTGATGCTGGCAGAGAGAGGATCAAGCAGAGGTTAGCACTTTATCATGGTGTCAGGCCCATATATATGCAGTTCTCTGATGATGTAGAAGAGACCTTTTCTCGAGCACTCAAGTTATTAGTGGTCAGTAAACTTTCAGTGTCCTCTATTTTTTCCATTTTTTTCCTTTGCGTCATACTAGAGTTTAAGAGTTTGATGCCGAGAGCTTTCTTCATTGATTGCAAAATGGTATTGTTTTAGAGCAATGGCCTGCTGAAGGAAGGGGAGCACGTCACTCTAGTTCAAAGTGGTGCACAACCGATATGGCGCCGCGAATCTACTCACCACATCCAAGTTCGTAAAGTCCAAGGATGATTTTGCACTTTAAAGAAGCTCACATGTAGAATATTGTGATTGCTGGATTAGTTACGGGTATTTTTGTACCATCTTAAATTAATTACGGGCAACTTTCAATATGTTTGAGCAGGAATGAACTACCAATAATTTAATGAAATTTGAGAATCAGATCTTTCTCTCTGTTCCTCTTCACTGATTGAGTTTTGGAAATTTTTTAGCATCACGGGTGGTAAGAAACAGCTGTATACATTTCTACCTTTATGAACAGTGATAATATTCGATTGTTCATCCTGAATTTCCGAGCATTCTCTTAAAGATTGAGATGGTTGTATTGATTACGTAAGCTTAGCTTCCCCTAGTCAAGCCGATCTCCTTAGTTCATAATTGACTGCTCTCGGTGCTTCCGGTTGTTTTGCTCATTTTACCTAATTTGCCTTGGCCAATCAACTTTGAGGATTTTGCAGTTCACTTCCCAGGAGCACCAAGAGATTACAATATATCGACTGATGCAAAGATATATTTAACAATAAAACTTAGTTCAAAGGAAAATGAGATAGCAAAATGGTGTTTATTTTTTCTCCGGGAAATTGAGTATTAATGCCATCAACTATGGACATTGAAGGTGCTTATTGTTTTGGTTTTGGTTAATGTCTGAGGATAGGACTTGAAGGTTTGAGCGGATGGTTCGATTAGGGGATAAATAGTTTATTGATTGCCTGCTGGGACTTGATCATCCTTCATGGCAGAGGCGTCGAAACACTGTTTCTGAAAGTGATGAGCTTCTGTAGATTGCTTTGATGGGGCCAAATAATAAAAGGCAAGGTTACTTGGAAATGGTCATAAACAGTCAGAAACTCTCTCACTTCAGTGGGAGTTAAAAAGAAGTTGGTCAATTAGCTTTTCCTTTGCTTATTCTGCATCTGGTCCTGCGTAATCAGTTGGGCATGTCACGGCAGATGAGCTCCGAATCATTCCAAACCTTTTGAGGATTCTCTTCTTTTGGTTTTGTTTGTAGAGTGTCGCAACTCGCAATGTATTTTGGCCGTCATGAACATGAGCCCTCTTGAACATGGACTTGGTACTGAAATCGTACATGTAGAGAATGGGCAAGTTTATTATTTGGGAGAGACCAGATTTAATGCAATAATACATTCACAAACCAAGATACTATGGATCTCTCTTAGGACAAGTTAATATTTCGCTAGCAGTACAACCAACAAGCAGGGTAGAGGTCGGGGAAGATCTAAGTGACCTTAGATAAAAGCAAACCCGCCTCTCCCGGACACACTTACATTCTTAGTTAGGAACACAAATTGGTTCGGTTCTGCAATTATAAGTAATAGAAAGGGGTGTTAGTCGAGCTGTTCAAAAAAGGGCTTCTCTTTCTTTAGCACCCCCCTTTTAGGAAGCAATTCTGCCCAAATGTTTGCACCTTCACCATCTTCCCTCCTTATTTGTGCAAGTTGGGATAGTACCGGTTGCCCGGTGATGTAGTGTCGCCTGTATTAGACGTCAAAGTTATCTTTCTCGTCGTCTTCTCCGCATTTTCCTTCCAGTTTGATACTCCTGTACCACTTTGCACAAGCTATGTACAACATCAAATCGACAACTGTTAGGGCAGCTAGGAGGAAGTAAAATCTGTCCAGATGACCCTTGTTTAGATTCCCTGGGATCCATCCTGGCATGTGGTCCTCGGTCGAGATCTTCATGACCATACTCACAAGCAAGCTGCTAACGTAGTTTCCTAGTGAGATCGATGTCATGCAAAGGGCACTCCCGAAGCTCTTCAAGCCATCTGGGGCTTGTGCGTTGAAGAATTCCAGTTGACCCACGTACATGAAAACTTCGGAAGCTCCAATCAGTGCATACTGAGGGACCTGCCATAATATGCTCAAGGTGCTCGAGCCCTCGCAGTGCGTGCAGTCTTTGCGAGCATACTTCAGTCTGTAGCACTCCACGATTCCTGCGGAGAGCATAGCCAGAACCGCAATAACCAGTCCGATGCCCATTCGCTGCAACTCTGTGAGCCCTCGCGAATGTGTCTTCCTTATTCTCCCCACTACTGGGTCAATAACCCTTCGGTAGAGGAAAATGAAAACCGCGACACTTACTATGTCGAAGCTGGACATGCTAGCCGGAGGGATTCTGAAGTGCGAAACGGTTGTTTTCATGGCTGCTCCTTGCTCCACAAACAACGAGGCCATCTGCGTGAAGACCACGGAATAGATGATGGTGCAAAGCCAGATTGGTAGGAGTCTCAGTATGCACTTGACTTCTTCCACTTGAGTAATCGGGCAGAGGCGCCACCTGTTGTATCGACCCTGCTTCTGGTCGTCGAGATCTCTTGATGTGATATAAGCTGCTCTATCCAAAAACCTGTATCATTGGGGTCAGGATTGTTTTGCGATGCTCTTTTTCTTACGATAAATTTGAATGGTTCGCAGCTATGAGAAGGTGCAGGAGTGTTTTGACGTCTTTTGTGCAAATTATGTGAACTAGTAGTATCAGATATGCATGGACTTACTTGAATCCATGAGTGTGGAGGATGTTTCTTCTGCTACTGTCAGAGCAGTCCATGCCTTCCGCCTCATACAAGTCATCTCCGCCGGGCGCCATCGTGACCCTCCATTTCTTCGATGCAGCTACCATCACCTGGCAGAAGCGGGAAATTGGGTTTCCAGTTGGCTTGAAGTGCCTATACATCGGGGATCCACCCAGAAATAGGAGCAGTCCCGCTAAGGCAGAGGCTGCTGATAACCAAAATCCTAGAGCCCACATTCCTTCATCCTCGAAGTACCCCAAAATGGTATTGGAGAAGAGGGAGCCCAAGTTCAGTGCCAGGTAGAAGTAGCTGAAGAAGCCCACCTTGGAACGTCCTTCTCTAGGATCCTCTTCATCGAATTGGTCGGCACCGAATGTAGCTATGTTAGGTTGATACCCTCCATTCCCTAGGGCAACAAGGTAGATGGAGAGGTAGAACAGTGTGATCTCCATGCTCGAATGCGATCCACACGGAGTTTGCTGATCCCCACAACCTCTTGGTCGGATCAGAAACAGATAGGACGACAGCGATAGCGATGCCAAACCCTGCCAATGACATGCAAAACTAGCCGAAATTAGATTCACCGACCAAACTTTACTTTGCACTGGAATTCCTTTCCGACCCACTGACCAAGGGAAACCCAGCTGCAACATCGAGATACTTACGATGACGAAGATGACTTGAAAGACAGCACAGGTTTTGTATCTTCCCCAGTAGGAGTCACTCAAAAATGCTCCAACCAGCGAGAAGATGTAGACAGTGCCAGTCCATTTGCTCACACTGTTGGCAGCATCAGCATTGTTTTGTCCCAGCACCCTTGTCAGGAATAGCACCAGATTCACTCCCACTCCAAAGAAGGCTAAGGTTGCCAGTCCTTGGTTCACTGTTTGATTAAGACAACGCTGTCAGCAAGCAAAGAGGAATTCTATTTCCCCGAAACAAAATATTCACGTCTTAAAGTAATAAATTGGGTCGTCATCACCATCCAGGCGATCTCCCACAGATCTTCAGATCTTCAATGTTAACAGTCGCATAACATGGCAAGCAACCAACGTGCAAGAAGATGGGGGGTGAAAGAGGGTGCGATTTTTTCCAGTTCGGAACCAAATCGAATAGGTCGCTTCATCTTATCTCAGTAGTGCATTTTTTTCACGTGCAATGTCCTTTGATTGATCAAACATCAAAAGATAGGCTACGAAATGCATACGATATCGCCACCCTATCAGACATGCACATCACTTTCCAAAACATGTGCACTCACGTATTATTGGTAAATTATATGCATATTTAGCAAACTTGACAAGTAAATCCCAGAAATGGACAGTTCTTCCTCTCTCCACAAATGATTGTGAACCATGATCTAAGAAAAGGGTAAATTATAAAAATAATACCTCAGCGGTATTGTTGGTGGTTCGACATGGATCATATTATAAGACGAAAAAGATGTTTCCTCATAAAGGCTCTTTTTTCTATTATTTATAATTTAAAAAAAAAAAAACTACCATGATGATCATGACTAAAGTTAAAGCAAGTGCATAACTAGTGGCCAATTAGGGAAAAAGGACCTTATCAAAAACAATTTTTTCGAGTTTAATATTTCTCGAAGCTAATTTTGGTAGGTTGATGCAGACAGCCGTCGAGTGTGACCTTGGTTTATGTCCATTTTCTGTTCGATTTTCCTTGATTTCTATCTAGCCTTAATAAGCGAGGACAACTTGGGCACCCTGACTTTTTTATGCCCATTTCTTCTGATTTACAGCTAATTCCAAATAAATAAAGCAAATAAATAAATAAATAAAAATGAATGGGGACAAATAAAAGAGAAAAAAAAAAAGCAAAGAGAAGCCAGCCACATATTCGAACCAAAACATGTCCACACTTCCTTCTCTTGTAGTCCACACAAGCATGCGATAAGTCGTTTTTGTTCCATCTTAGAACCTAGGGGACAACAAGATACCCTATTTTTTTTTCAAGTTTGAATGGGACAATATTGATAATCAAACTTGACTCACTTTGCTAATTTAGTTTCTCAACCAAATAAGACCGGCGAAAATGTCACTATATGATACTTACCTTCCAAGAATTATTAAATGAATATTTGTTTATCAAAATTTCTCTAATATCACAAGCTAGGTTGCATGTCGCCCCTAGGGTTTACCTCCCGTTACCCCGGGCCTATCGGGCCGTCCGCGTTGGTACGGTGCGGAGGTTCCCTGGGTCACCAAAAAAAAAAAAAAAAAAACACTAGATGCTCTTGCTAAAAACAGCCACTTTCGCATCAACTTCTGATGTGAAGTCACAGGGAAAAGCTATGCTTTAAACCATGCATATGGCACGCTACCCCAAATGCAATTGTTATCTATTAGGTGGAGTCATTCTCCATCGAGCGGCTCGATACCATAACCACAGGTCCACAACTCATCACATCTTGCCGAGGTATCGATGCAAGAGCCACATTTCAACGAGCGGATCTTCTTTAACTGTGTCCATTATTCTTGTCAAATCAGCAAACTTTTTTTTTTTGACTAAGTTACGCGATCTTATTCTAGGGTGACGGTACTTTGGCATCAACATGAAATCCTACGAAGAAACGAGAGGATAGTTAGATCCTAATGGACATGCACCGCACCAGATTCGGCTTTTGGTTCGCGTAGCTAGTTTGGCATTTTACAGTTGTTTGAATTTTGGACGGTCCACACGTGGCAGGAACCTAGGTCACGCGACAGGGAGAGTGCACTTATTACGTGTCTTACTCTTCTTCCTCCCCAGCTGCATCGCTTGCCATTTCTCCTCTGCTGTCCTTCTCAACGGGACCTCTGAACACGCCAAGACAGTCTCTCTCTCTCTCTCTCTCTCCCTCCCTCCCTACTGTTTTTTAAGCAGGCTAAAGTCAACATCTATGCATGGGACGAGGGGTGATAAAACACTTGTGGGTCGTCTCTGTGAAAAGCCTACACGTTGGTGCAACAGCTAATGCATACGGTGAGAGCCCGGCTGCAACCTTGTCTAAAAGCGATAGCTTATCTCGGAAAAGACTAAAAGCATGACGCTAGCAATACGCACGACACAGCATTAACTACTTCAAGATAACATCGTCCTACCCGGTATCTGAAGCTTTTGACTCGATTAGTCTCGATGAATGCAACCGGGAATTCCGTCGAAATAGTTTTTGACTAAGGACAATCCTTATGAACACCGTTCTTGCGGTGAAAATCTAAGGTAAAAGAAAGAAATATAGAGAGAATGTTCGATATGTGGTGTGTTCTTTCTTCGACTTACACAAAATGATGGTTCCGGCGCACCACTGTCCGCTTTTAGCTTTGATTGCTGGACGGCCTTCCCAATCCACGGTCCCATCGAGCGTGTGTTCCTCTTTCTCCTCTCTGTAGTTGACCTGCAAATTTTTTCACAGATTTTTCCTCAGAACGAAGATAACTTTATCGGTTGAACTCTTGCATATACAATAAGAACATTCTCAGTAACCAGCAGAGCCAAAAAATGATGGTAAAAAACAAAGCTCTTTTGTGTTAAATGGAGTAAACTTGCACGCACGGCAAGAATGGCCGAAAAGATCAGCAAAATAATCAAAACTCGGATGGCCCGATAAGAAAAAAAAAAAGAATTTGGATTTAAGGTATTGTTCATTCCCCTTTTTCCTTCTGTAAGTGCTCTCTCTTGGCAACCATTGGGGAGAGAAGAAAACACATATGGTACAAGCGAATGACTAACCTCCTTACACACTTCTAAGCAGGCCATTGCAGATGAAGTGGGTCGCTTGGAGTATACCAAGGCGGCGACTTCGGTAGCAGCTGTTTCTGATTAAGTGCTCAGAAGTGGAAGGTGGCAACTCCTGCTCAGGGGGAGAGAGGATCGCGAAACTCAAGTTCGGAAGCTCTTGAGGAGGAAGAAAGAGGAGGGAACGAGGGATGGTATAAATAGAGGGCGGAGGCCGGGGTCGGACGGTGGAGATTTCATCAACCGAGGGTGGGGTTACTCCCACGTGGCGAGATCTTCCATGACAAGATTTCGACTTTTGTCTGGACAGAGAGAAGTGACGTCTCGATTACCTGGTGTCCATATTTCCCCCTCCCCCATTTCTTCATTCACCTTTGTTTCAAATAGTATCCAGCTATTTCTTAAAGGAGCGGCTGTCATTTCACCCTCTTATCTGTAGGATCTCCCAGCTGCCTCTTTCATTGGCTTTGGCCCTTGGATGGTGACATAGTCCTCCTTCAAATGATATCAAGAAATGCAAGGGTACTGGCGTTTCTTTATCTCGACAACGTCGTCTCCACAAGCTCTAGAAGGCAAAGCATTGCACGAAGAGCATATTATTCCCTGTTTATTCCCTTCCACGTTATCCATGGTTCCACAAATCATGTTCTAATTCACTCAAACATATGGTCATTATTCATCCATGGGTGTATGGTTCTCGCTGCACCGTTTTGCCAGGAATAGCACGAAGCATTTGTCATTTGTTTCTCATTCTAGAACAGTGTCTAAGAATCATCTAGCGATAGCAAACTTTGCGCGATCTAGGTACCTTAACATTGCGTAATTCGGATAGGAATATCACCGCATGTGCTATGCATCACACATATGGGATTTGATTAAATATATCTCACGTGTGATCTCGCCCTTTTCTTGTATTTAATTTGTCAAAAGCAAAGCGAAGATGTTTAAAAAGAAGCTTGTTGAAGAACAAATCTCGTATCGGAATAGCATACGGGGATGAGGATGATTCCAACGGGCGGTTGAATTATTAGGCAGAATAAATGAGATGGGGTTTATCTAAAATCTTACGTTTGATATGCATCTTTCGCTAGCTCAATTATTTCGAAGGATAGGATTCCATTAAAACATATGCTCATTTCATCTTGATGACACAAACGACATGTAGTTTAACAGTTTCCTCCCTTAGTGGAAACAAATGGCATATTACACCTTTAGACAAAAAAATTGAATTATTAGCAAATAATGCTCTTCTTTAAGGGTTTATACCTCAAGTTGTTGAGACATTCCCCCCGCCCAAATTCGATATGCCGATAAACTTTTTCTAATTTCCCCCCAAAAAGATGCTATCACAAGCATGCGAATTTCTCGCATTCTTTTTCTTTGGTGAAGGTATTGTGTGTTTTTTCCTCCTTACCTTAGTAGACCGCCTCTAAGTTAGAGAGTTTAAATGTGGAGTCATTTAAATATTTCAATTTTTCTATTCAATACTAAACACCCAGGCATGCCCGCGGGGGAGGGGGGTTCACGTGTGAGATCATATAACTTAAAATATACTTTCTTTTTTAAATAGAATATTTTCTTTTTTATTTTTCGCCCAAACTTTGAATAAATACCTCTCATGTTCCGAATAAGGCGAGACAAATTCACCTAAGGTTTATCTTCGATTTTCAAGTTCGAATCAGAAAAGGGAATGCTTTTGACTTTTTAACATGTAAAAAGAAAGTATTCCGACCTAAATTTGGCGGCTAAATGCATCATGGTGTTTAGTTTTACCTCATGTCCGCTGTGCATTATACTTGAGAACAAAAAAGAAAAGGGTTCTAGATTCCCCCCAAAAGGAAGAATTTATTATAGAGTACTCGATCGATAAGTTAAATTACATGCAGGTCGGATTTGTGACTAGATAGCGATATCTTCCAAGACAATTCGTTAATTTATGGACTTTTGCCTTGGATGATATTCCAGAGCAAACAGACAATGGACATGTTCCTTAATAAAGCTTTCAACCAGACACCCACTGGATTATTTCTGCTTCTATTTTTTGCACCTCATAAACTGCTCAACACGAGATGCACGCTCTCCTTCTTTTTCTCCTTTCATTTGGAATAAATTAAAAGAACGAGTAGAAAATAAAGGAATACAGACCTTTTAAAAGTAGAATATCTCTTTTTTCTGTTTTTTTTTCTCAAGGAATTTTAACTTCAATTAGATGTTGGCGAAATTAATTTGGAGCTGCACCACGTGGCATTCTGACGTGGTGTCGCCAATCCCATTTCATGTCCGATTCTTAATGGTGTGCTATTAGTTTGCTGACATTTGATATCAGAAAAATTAGAAGAAAAGCGAACGGTGAAGAGTTTAGTTGTCTATTATGTCAGCATGGTCTTTGTTTAGCAGAAATAGCATAAACTCTCACAAGATATTTGCTGTTAAATAATGTGGAAACCAAAAGATCTTTGTAATCCAAGTATTACATGAGAAGAAGAAATTACCATAGAAAACTCCAAAAATTACATGGTTCGGCTTGAGTATTGGAACCTATTCCATGGAGAGAGGCAGCTGCCAAGAAACCCACTACAAATCTGGTAAACATGGAATTTATAGCTTAATCACTTCCTTGTTTGTTAGTACTAGATTTCACCCAAAGCAAAAGTCACAAGTGTTGTCTTACAATCTCACTCTGAAAACTAAGAGAGAGAAAACTCTAACACTCTTTTTGTTTGTGCTAATGCGTAATATCTTAGTAGAATTCGGTTGTCATATATTCTTATGTGACTTGCGGACTCAAATTCGAAATCCAACTCTAACACAGAAAGTATTTGAATGACTAGCTGCTTGTTCATACATCAAACCACAGATTCTATTCAGATTTAGAAATTCTACTTGGGTCGGGGTTTTTTTCACAGCCCCAAATTTAATACCTAAATGATCGACTTTGACTCTTTAGTACGTATCTGTCAATTTTATCAAATTGATTTTGTCAGCTCACTCCATACAACAAATGACACAGACAGTGGAATTTTTGTTTTCTCATGCTATTTCCTAACCTTCTTCTGATTCCCAACCAAGTTTATATCATTCTCAATTGCGTCATAGCTGACCTTTTTCTGAGCAAGATCAAGAATGGAAGCATCTTTTCTCATTGGAAGGGCTACAACTGTTAAGCATCACCTAACATATCCTCCTATTGGGAGGAACAAAGTTAAAGATGTCAAAAGTCTTATTTCACAAAGGCAAAAAAACAAAGTTGACAAAGACCTTATGTGCGTTTCGTGGGCACTCTGCACATTTTTCATTAGGTGACAAGACAGAGTTCAAGATCATACTCCCAGTGCATCGATTTCGTCAGCTCTGACTAGTCTTTTGCTAGATTTTGTATTTATCATCAACCCTCAGATGGGTCACTGACGAATGCTATTAGTACTGGGTGTGTGAAAAGCTTTTGATTACTCCTTTTTCGAATCTTATTGTTCATTACTGTCGCACATCGTCTACATGACGCTCCACTCTAGCTAGAAATTATACTTGAGGTTGACATAATATCTGTCCGGATTGAGCTGGGGGGGGTGAGGTTTTCTTTCCGTCTGTACGTTACTCGTGTTGTAATCTCTTGTTGTGTATTGAAATTTCGTATGATCTTTAGCTCTAGGCAAGTCGAGTAGCATCGCATATTAGCTCCAGCCCACGATGCTGCGTATCATGTATGAAAGGGTATGGAGTTGGAGGGGATCTAACTCATCTGCTAACTAACTTTTATCACGCGTCTTGTTGAATCCTAATAACATATGACAGCCGTGAAAGTCTGAAAAGCACTCGCTCGTATCTCCAGCAACACCAAAGTGATATAATCAACTTGGTCTTTTCATTATTGCTCGTGCACACACTGCAAATGCATAATGTCCTCCATTAAGAAAAGAAGTACTGTTGATTATTGTATACAAAGGGTGACTTATCATGTGACTCAGGTTGGCCAAATACTCTTCAATTTTATATTAGTCAAATTGTCTGTGTCCGACTAGTCGGATCCCACTGATTCTTGCCATGAGCATCATTGTCATGACCGAATTTCAGGGAAGAGAATGTTTGACAGGACAATATTATTTTCCCTTCCTTTTCGCGGCTGAATGAAGACAAGACGAGCTTGATTTATGTTTCATTAATCAATACAATGAGGCAGACAATGACCCGTTTCAATTCATACTTTGAAGCACCTCTCTTCAATCTCATTGGCTGGATATAAATACGTGCACCTTATTTCCTTTGCATTGTGAAAATCGAGAGGTCCATTAATCTTCTTTCTTGACGCCCCGGCCGTCCAGGAAATTGCCATATGAGATTTTCAAACATAGTCAGAATGTACTGATGCAATGGATCTCGCAATTCAAATCACGTGAAAAGTTACAAAACAATGAACACGGAACCGATATGAACAAAAGAGACCGTGCATCCTCTTAGTGCTTCAACTGTAGCAAGAACATTCCTCTGTAGATGATCATTCGCTCACACTTTCAACAGATCCTCCCAACGTCAACTTTCAAGAAAATTCAACCCCTCTTTCACATATTCAACTTCACTTATCAATATGTACTCATTCATATATCAAATCTTGAATTAACCCCACAATCCACAGATTATGACCCCTTCCGATGCTACTGCTCTCATTACCTAAGCTAAGCTGGAAAACGTTTCACTTTCATTTCATCCACTTATCATCCATATACTAATGAACTATGTTTACTTCAAGCCAACTTGAATTTTTAATTACTAGCTAGGGTTGCTTTCATCTCTCTCGTGTGTGGTCGTTTATCTATCTAAGACGTAATACGGTGGTGGCAAATGATAGGACTAAAAAGGAGAATGATTCACTATGAAGGATTATGCGATCCCCTCTCACTAAGAAACGTCATCGACCACTACCAACAGAAGCCTGACCTACTTGTGTGTCTGTGTCTCCACTAATTCAGCACCACAAGTGTGTTCTTGATGAGCTTTTGCTTCTGATCTCTTGCAGATTTGAAGTAGGGTCTCTTGATGAAGCTGAGCTTTCCTCGACTCTCTCTGAACCTTCCATGTGTTTGCCTAAAGACAACGATCAGTGGTGCGTGCGTGCGTGTGTGGGTGAGGTAGTAAAGATATCGTGCAGCTAATGATACCGCCAATGCTTTTCTTTTGATATGATATCAGCGTATCTGATTATGGGAGCAAGCTGTGCCGTAAATGGAAACTTCATAAGTTTATCAGCAATTGATTTCTGAATAAGCATGGATGATTTAGTTCATAGTATCTGAAGAAGTGTGCATAGACGTTGATGGGTCCTCCCTCATCGTTTTAGTTAGGTCATCCCAGAGACTTCACTGCACTTGTTTGTCATTCATGTCGATTAAGTACAAGAATGTATGCACCAGAGAAAAAAGAGGAACAAGAACGTCCACAAGAACTGCCATGTTTTTTTCATTTTTTCTGGGCATGCCTAGTTACCAATATGTAGCAACAATTATGTTGCTTATGAACTCCTTCATCGAGATATTTCATTTTGATAATGAAATAGTATTGTTCACAGATCTGCAGGTACACCACACACGTTGCAATCCACATCAACCGTAACCCAGGCTACCAAACATACTCTGCCTAAAAATTGTTCAAGTCCAAGAAGGGATTGGTGAAAGATATGGATGTATAAATCAACGACATAGATAAGTAAAGCATTGAGACATCGATACATCGATGAAAAGTGTAGTGTGGATAGCAAATGTCAAATCAATCCTCAAGCAAATGCATTTTCAGCTCGATAATTGGAAGCATTGTAAAGCAAACAGCAACTTCAATGGGCAAAATAGGTTTCTGAGGTGCCAGAGCTACAAGCACAATTAGATGTCAGCTGCTTGTGAAATAGGGCGATGGCGGGGCAAGAAATTTAGGCATGGAATTTAGGTCAGAAATTGATCTTCTTTCAACATTTCAATTAACTATAATGTGTGCTAACTTTTGGTTGCATCATCAAATAAGTTGGAATGGAAGGCAAGCCAAGCCACCGGCAACCCCCTTTGTCTGCCATTGAGCTAGAAAGCACAACTACGAAATAAAACAAGGGTTACATGAAAGCAAGATTGAAGACACCGACCATCAGTCAGATTACTTTAAAAGGACATTCCATTATCCTTATATCAGTACAACGTCGAGCATATGGATGATGCATTTGCAATTGACGGGCTTTTGCCAATTGATCAATATGAAAGATTTGATGGGAAAGGCTGTACAGATTCATTGTTTTGTTCCCGAATCGAGAACAAACCAATTACGCACTGCAATGAAAAAAAAAGGTTTTTTTTTTTTTTTTAAATTGAATTCACAACCATTTATTCTAAAAGTACAATTGATTAGAAAATAAAGTGGACTATATGCCAAATTCTGGAACCAATCTCGGATTCACCTAAAGCTAGAAACTTGAACTGAGTTCGTGCACCATCGATCACACAAGACCGCTTAAAAAAAAAACTGTCATGAGTGACCATCGAAAGCATATCAAACCTCAATATGATCGCAACTACGAGCTTTAGCCAATATGGATACGTATGTTAATGTTTCTATTCTAGAAACAATTTCTGTTTAGAAACAATTTTTTTCTATTTCTCTCTAGACAAGTTTCCGAATAGAAGAGCACGTTTGGTAATTGTATAAAATTTCCATTTCGTTTAATACGGCCCCTAATTTTTTTTTATGACTTAAAATTTCTTTTAATTTTTTTAAAAAAATTATTACATTTTTCTCTTCTTCTTTTTTTTCTTCTTCCGCTAGCCAGACAAGAACTAGTGAGGTCGCCCCCATGCCTTGTGGTGGCTGGGCAAGTTACCATCAGGAAAACATTTTTACTCCGTGAATTACATCATTTCCTTGAGACGACAGAAATTTCAACCCAAGACAATTTTGTGAATTGGAATCTCGATACAGTACGGATACAGGTACCACGAGGAAAGCATTTTTCATTTGGTTGCAGAGGCTGCCAAGGCTCTATCTAGCAGAGATGACTGCCTTTTCATTCCCAGATTAAAGGATATTTTTGCTTTCCCGAAAGCACACCCTCGGAAAAAAATTGACGAGGTCGAAACACTATTGGTAAAAATAATTATCCGTCACCTAATTTTTTTCAGTAATTTATTAGTCACTTTTCTAACATTTTATGAGATCGCCGGCTCTTTTTGACAGTTTGCCAATCACCATCTTTTTCGCATAAGAATCGATAAAGATGAAAGAGCTGGTAATTAAAAGAAAAATAAACTTGACAAGTAACTTTGATAATCAAAATTCAAAAACTAATTGGCAACTTAATTGGAGAAAGTCATCAAATCATTTTAATTAAGGTTTGTAATTTCTAAGAAGAGTTGGTTAACTTAAAGGTTGCACGGAAATGAAAGTAATTTTTGCAAATGATTAGAAGTTGGCAAATTAAAAGAAAATAACAAGTAAATATCGGTAAATAACTCAAATGATAATTGTTAACCCCATATTAAGTGGTAATTTTAATGTTAAAAAAGCTGGTGAGTCAAGCTATTTCAGGTTGATAATCTCTAAAAGGAGTTTATAAATGGAAAGAGTTGCCAATCAAGACAGAATAAAATTGGTAAGTCCCAAAAAGTCGATTATTTTTAAAAAAAAACTTTGATGAGTAACCAAAGTAATAATTGACAAAAATCTTTTAATTTGACAAAAGTTGATAAGACTTTCTAATTTAGGTCAGTAATTTCATGTTAGAATGAGCCAACTCCAAGCGTCAGTGAGTTATAAAGTTCAAAAAATTGCTTAATTGAAATGTACAGATAAAAATTGTAATAATTTAATAGTGTTGGTAAGTTACCAACACCTTACTTGAAAAAAAGAAAGAGTCGCCGGCCATTTGCTACCAAAACTAATTAAAATTTATCATCATAGAAAAATTCCACAGTTTTTGACGCATGCCAATAGAATTCTCGCATATCTTTAAGTTCTCTTATATTATCTCATCATCTATCCATCCAAGCCAGAATTACAAGTCACTATGACTTAACTCATTGAAGGATAAAACGAAATTTGATATATTACATGATAATCCGTGATTAATTGGGTGAATAGACTACATTATGCTTCAAATGTTAGGATTCGATACACAAGCACAACGATAATAAAGGTGAGAAAGACAAATCGAAACACAAGGTTTATTCTAGTTCAC
Organism: Eucalyptus cloeziana; assembly: GCA_014182715.1. Lineage (NCBI taxonomy): Eukaryota > Viridiplantae > Streptophyta > Magnoliopsida > Myrtales > Myrtaceae > Eucalyptus > Eucalyptus cloeziana. The sequence goes on from CM024637.1 coordinate 27,615,825, forward strand.
CCTTAAACTGGAGCTACATTTAACGGACTCTCACATCTCTGTCACAATTCTTAATTACAAGATAGAAAGCGGGATCCCCATGCTTTCCTGTAAATAGGGAATATGAACCACACTCCAACATTAGGTATATCTAAAACTCTCTTTTAACCCCGACAAGAGCCCCAAAATACCAAAAAAGGTTTGGGCCAAAAGAGAGACCTAAAGTTATGTATAAAGAGACTAGGAAGGATCTGACCCAAAAAAAAAAAAAAATTCTAGGGAGGTTCCTAACTTGACATGCAACAACCGGTCTATAAGTTAGGAAAATCCGCTTTCCATATTTGAAAAACAAAAGCTTGTCGGGCGCTTCAAAATGGTCCAATTGTTCGACTGCCCACTTTGAAGGACGTCGCCATGACCGTGCAAATTGATTTCACCACCAAGACTTCATCGTACATACAATGGAAGGTCGAGAAACTTATGGCCGAGACATGGCAACATGCCGATGGATTTTGGTTAGCTGGTGTATCTATTTCCCATTTCATGTAATTGCTTGATGTGGAGAATTAGCTGTCAAATTGGATAGCACTAGCTTGTCCTCTTCATGGATTTATGTATGAACATGTCTATGAAAGGACGTCGCGCACGACTACCTTTTCTTTGTCAAGAAAGTGAAACTCTGAAGTAAGATTGATGTCCCAGAAGATTGAAATTCTCCACAGATAGACCACCAATGGTATTGCTCTGAAGTCGGCATGTGCTTGCTTTGGTTACTGTCCCCAAAAGGTAAAAGAGCCTGAAGTTCACGCAATGTCTCCTCACAATCTCTCTCTAGACTTTTCTATGCTAATAATGAGTGGTATTTGGAGAACTCGTCGTTCAACTCAGATGTGGAAGCAAAGACAGTACAAAGATGATGGGTAATGTTTCTGTTCCAGTGCTTCTCCAAGAAATCGTGTTTGCCTGTCTTTCTGCGGGCTCAGGAGTTAGGCGGCCGCTACTTGTCGACGACTCAAACATGAGGCGCAACCGATCGGAGCATAAGAAGGTTTCTAGCAAAACTATCTATGGAAGAATAAAGGAATTTCGCGTCTGCCATTTGAAGTTTTGTATCGGTGATCTAGTGTGCTTTCCAAGTGATGCTCGTACTACGTCAGCGCAGTATAGGCATACGTCTTAGCCTTTACTGGCCACATTGAGGAAATTAGTCGCGGTTCACAAAACATGTAATCTATTTTAATGCTAAACAATGCAAACGGCATAGATCCACACGAATTCTGTATTGGCTTTCCTTCCCACAATTCGCGATCCACCGAGTCTATCTATGTAGACAGAATCATCTAACAATACAGGCCAGCAAAATACACCTAAGTTCATGTGAATATAATAAGTTAAAAAGAGTCTTTTGGGGACGGCAAAGCAGAACAATCCTAAAAGCTTGGCAATTCATAGAAGTTGTAGCAGGGCATTCTCGAATGCAAAGGCGAAGATCTCTGCAATAATCTGCGACAACCACTCGTTGCATGGCACACGGCGATAATGTTTCCCGCAACTTTCTCCTTCCAATTTGGTGGCGCAATCGCCAGGTACTTCTCTTTTTGTTAGGTCGTTCGCTTTTTCCCGCTAAGCTTTGCGCCTACTGGCAGGCCAGTGAATATTCTAAAGGGAAGGATGAAGGGCATGGGTGATGAGGATGTCACCATGAAGCTTCTTCTGCTAGAAAAAGTACGTGTCTTTTTCTGGCAAATAGCAATGCCCCAGTGAAATGAACACAAGCCACGAGATGTGGACAACGCAGATGACAAAGTTGCCACTACAGAACCAGTTTCAGCACGCACATGATGCAACGAGAATTCCCCGAAATCATTAAAGGCGTGTTAAAAGGCCTGTCAGCGCGATGGAAAGTGTTCCCATGAGTTATAGTTCTTCGAACCCGATGGATTCTTCACCAAGTGAAAGTCGACAGTTAAAGATAAAAAAAGGAAGGGGTCATTTTCACCCGTGTCGTCCTTGTATATTTGGTTCTTGTCGCGAACGTGGACTTGGATAGTGCGATGACATGAATAGATGCAACTTCTCTGCTTTTTCTCAATTTGTGTGGCTCTCTCTGCACCCAAATAAACTTATCACCGTGAGGTTTAGTGGATACCCTGAAAGCTAATCATGATAAAAAGCCAAACTTATATAGCCGAACGTGCCGGAATTTAAGTTAATATACTCATCTCCTGCCTCCACGGAAAGCAGAGATTTCGCATTCGGTACAGGTTTTATCTGAGTATCGTCTGGTGCTGTCAACTCGTCTGCAACCTCCCCGAGAAGTAAAGATTTCGGATTCATTAGAGGTTTTATCTGAGAAGGTGTTATGTATGTCGTCCTAGTGGTGGAGTATGACCAGAGAATTGATGGGACAATTGCCAGACAGGTGCAAAGAGGGCCTTCAGGTGGCACCGCAGCCGCCACCACCACCGCAGCCGCCGCCACCACAAACATCCTTGATAAGTCCACAAGATATCATATAAAATGTCGCAACCCAATCATGGTTTGCAATTCTGCTTCCCCTGGACCCTCTTTCGCACGAGCTAACCTTTAAAACTCTGCAATTCTGCTTCCCCTGGACCCTCTTTTGCACGAGCTAACCTTAAAAATTCATGCAATTCCTCAATTATTGATCTATAATTTAATTGGTCAGAACTGTTTCTGATGGGCTTAGATCAAGAAAAAATTGGCAATTAATAAGGAGCAAATCGTCCTATCGAAGTGCAAACAAAAGCAAAGGTTTCAGCCATCAAAGTGCAGACACCGGGAAAGATTGCTGTAGTTAATTCTAATTTAGGGTGTGCAAGTTTATTTCCTGGAGAACAGAAGAAAGAGCAGTTCTTTTTCTGAACTTAAAGTTGGAGGCTGCAATGATGCTCTTGAACTCCTCATAGTTCAAAGCGAAGAATTTGCAGAACGAAAATAAATCATAGGGGATTAACGAACCATCCATTACCGATTATTATTCCTAATGCTTGCGGTAATGTGGATTTCGGGGACTCTTGACTCTCAGAGTACCCTATTAATCCCGGTGTATGGAGTCCGCCTGTTGGCCCCCATACATCGGCCCTAAGGGTTGTCAAACAAAAAACTGCAGTTCGCATTTCGAACCTTAGGCTTTCTGTCTTTCGAGGCTTTAAATCCAGGCGACATTACCATCGAAGCAAACCCCTCGGGTCAATTACAAAGTGTCTTTCGCAGATCGTTCTCCCGCTCTATGCGAGATTTGGATCTCCAGTACCCCTATGACACTGTACTCATCAGCATTAGCATACCAAAGCAATTCACTGCTCAGATGACATAGCCTACAGCGGCGGTGGCAAGGCTCTAAGATATGGTCTAGTCGATTTGGGTGTTTGTAGGATATTTAATCTCAGTTCGGTTCATAACATAAAAGTTCGCGGTTCAATTACCATTCTTGAATGTCGCGACCCGAAATGCAGAAACCATGCCAGCATTTGCATACCCTTGTAAGAGTTCATGCGATGGCAGAGTACATGGAAGATAAGCATACTCGCCAAAATCTCATAATTCAATCAGAAAAAAAACATAAAAGCAAGAAAATTCAAGGGCATTAGACACAATTCGATCCGTTATGCAAAGGGAAGATTCCTAACCAGAGGGTGTGACTAAACTATACTTCTTTCGCTCGTGCCAGGACAACAAGAAGCGCAGGTTAAGTCAAGACTAAAACCGAAAACAAACTTCGCCCCCATCAGAAAACAAAACATGTTAAGCAGGGAATTGATCAGATCCTCAATCCTCATTGTGTCTCACAGTTTGACGCAACCGGTTCAAAGCTATCAATAACTGGGGATTGTGTGTATATGTTATGAAATGCCGCTGGATTGTATGAAAACAAAATAGAAAAAATATATGGACTTTTTCCAAGTTCAGGTTCTCGGTTCAATCTAGAATTTGGAACTTACCCGTTAGAATAGATTCCCTAATTTTTGAAATTTGGAATCTACCCCACATATCTTGTAATCTAAATCCAAACCTATTTCAACAAGTCTGATTCTCAGATTTCCAGTTCTACCCAGGAATCATGCTCATATCCTAGATATGAGCTCATTGCCTCCACTTGTAGCCATTGTCATCATTTGGCGTTGCACTAGCATTTGCATTGTTTAAGCTTTCATGGGAAGCTATAGGATGAGGAAGCGCATCCGACTGGAAGCGCGAAATACCTATAAGTGACTCCCAAGCTGACTCCTCAAATGCATCCTGGCGCCTTGACCCCGACCTCCATTACAGTTGTACTATCACTACTTTTCCTGCCATATACAGATCAACACTCAGGTATTGCTCCTTCCATAGTCTTGATTGTGCATCTCTTGAATCATGCTAGAGGACAAAGTAGACAGCAAACCTAGCAAAGACACAATGTGCAATAAGATGAATCCAGAATGAGAGATCGAAATCGCGAGATGTATTCTTCAAGTATGGCTGATGAACATAATGTCACGTTAATTACAGCAAGTTAACAAATGGTTTATCAACAAATAGCTACTTTTAATGGAGATAATGCCTTTTTCTATAATTTTTTACTAGATAAATAATTTTCTCATAAGCTTCTTTTGATGTTGCATGTTCTAGTAAAATTGTTATTTCTCATTAGTTAACTTTTTTAGTTATTAGAATTTTTTTTTTTTCAATTACCGGGCATGTACATTCTCAAATTAAGAACCATTATTGTGGAAGCGCGGTCGTATGCACCGGGTGCGAATTTATGCCGCATTATAATTCGTGGACTTGTGGACGAACCGGTAGCCGGTCCAAGATTCCAGGCCGATGACAAGATTTTATTTGGGCCGGGCCTAGTTTTCTCTTTTCCCCTCTAATTCGTACAAGCTCCGATGAAATGTTACTGAATCAACCGGCCCAAAGCCCGAGCCCTTTTATCTTAAATAAATAGGTTAAGTCAAGAATAATATACTTGGGCTTTGTTTGTCGTGCAGAAAATATTTTCTAAGAAGTAGTTTTCTAGGGAAATGAAAATTCCGGCGTTTGGTTGAGTTTTGAAAATAAACAAGAAAATATTTTCTATCAGTTAATAAGGAAAACTTCATTTGATTTTCCTAAATAAACATACATTATCCAAGCACTACTGACATGCATATGGTTATCAAAGGAAACGGTTATGGGCACCAAGGTCTCAAGCCAGTATGCCCAACCCTCGAGCATGAGCATTGACGCTAGTCTTGGATCCACTAATATCAAGCTCGAAAACTTGGTGCCCATGCTCTAACCTGGGTTTATAGAGGTCAGGCCTTGGTCAACAACACCCGGGCATGGGTCAATCGAGGTTGGGCCTCAAACCCAAAACCCAGGACACAATCCCTTGTGCTCGAACCTAAGTCCATCAAGGTCTAGTCCCAGACCTTGGCACCCATGCTCGAGTCCATTGAGGCTAGGCCTTAATCCCAAGCCCGACATCAATAGACTAAGGCATGGGCGCAAGCAACCTAGGCATGGGCACAAGAGTTTTAGGCTTGGCCTTGATGGATTTGGACTTGAAAATCAAGGACCTATGCATGGTTTTCAAGGTCTGAGGCTCTACCTCGATGGACTTGGGCATGGATGCCGAGGATCAGGCCCAACATCCTAGCACAAGCACTGGTGTTCTTGGCCCAACCTTGATGGACTCAGGCGCAGCGACCGGTGTCTCAAGTGTCGTCTAGATGGACCCAAGTAGGGGCGTCAGGAACGAGCGCTAAGGTTCATGTGTTAAGCGTAGAGTTTCCGGTCTAAGTGTTGATACCTAGTCATATTTTAGTAAATGATTGTCGATTTTATAAAGAGGAATTCTTTTTCCTAAATTTAATTTATTGTATGAAAACATTTTCCATTAATTACAAAAAAATTTCCGTTGACTCATTTTTTTTAAAATCAAAATGCCAAAAAACAAACGAAGCCTTAAATGATTCGAATCTATGTGGTGCTTTGAATTTACATAGATATAATATGATATGCCAGGGGATATTATATGTAAAAATAATATCACCAAAAACTCTAAATTATACTTATGGTGACATCTAGACCTCTAAACTATTTTTTAAGGTCATAAAGAACTTAAGCTCTGCCCACCGTAACATTAATACCCTAATTTTTTTTGTCATAAAAGATCGTGAAATTTGTACCTATGTGATTCATATACCTTTCGTCACAATTCTATCCAAAATCATCGTTAAAAACCCCACGTGGCGACTTACATGGACAACAACATGCAATTGGAGCTGACGTGGATCCAACTTCGCCTTAGTGAAGCCAAAATGCCGTCAATTTCAAGAGGGAAATGATCCGACACGGCCATAGAATGACGTCATTTCCCTCTAGAAATGACTACAATTTGGCTTCAGTGAAACCGCGCCAGATTCACATATGCTCCATTTGCCTGGCTTTGCGTACGTAAGCCACCACGTAGTATTTTTGACGGCCCGTAATGAAGGATAAATTTGTATATGAATACAAGTGTGTGACTTTTTTCTGATATTAGAAAAAAGTCCGGAATATTAATCTCATTGTGAGCATAGTTCAGGATTTATAATTGCTTAAAAGAATTGAATTATTAATATTGAATTTTTTTCATAATATTACCCCGTCTATAGTCTTAGTGTCTCAACAGGTCAGCAATAGTGCACAATCTTATATTTGTACGTGAAAATAAATCAGCCAAGCATAATTTTAAACTTGAAAAATCTTTGCATTCGTACGTTTTTCGTGTGCACGATGTATACGTCTTCTGTCTACCGTGATCACGTCGAGCAAATTCAACCGGAGAAAAGAAGCAAGACTTAGGCATATTTCAATGGTGAAGACTTCAACGATTCGACAGATCTTGACAATTTTCGCCCTTCTCCTTTTTCTTTTCCAGTTCAGGCGGCTCTTCATTTTCCTTCCTCCATAATAACTTCGGTCAGATCTGGAGGCCCCATGAAGAAGCTGGTATCCATCGATGACCGTCGTGCGATTTGTAAAATGTTCTTAAATCTTTAGTCCGATCCATTTATTAATTATTTCTTTAGGCGTTGGTCAAAACCTGATGAAGTCTTCTCCGACAGAGACAGCTGTTTGATTAGTAGGAGGGATGCAGTCGATACAGATTATGCCAGAGAAGCAAGATCCTTTTTATGATATAGTATCGAAATGTCTCCAGATGATAGTCTAATGCTTACCGAACTACTGAAAACAAAAGTGATTTGCAATAATATAGGGCGGCGTACCCAGCATGCTTACAATAAAGTTCAATTTCCTTATGCGAAAATAGGGTATAAACTTTGAATCCATATGCAATGTAGTTTATGAACTTTTAATTTGTTCAGTGTAATCTCTAAATTGTAGCCCAATGCGCAATGTAGTCCTTGAACTTTCAATTTGTTCAATACAATTCTTGAACTTTTTATATATGTTCAACTTAGTTCCTAAACTATATGAAAATGTTCAATATTTTCCTTCTATTAATTCAAGTTTAGATACAATATTGAATATTTTTATATAGTTCGAGGACTAAATTCAATGTGTACCAAAGTCCAAAGGCCACATTAAACAAATTGAAAGTTCAAATAATATATTACACATTAAGCTAAAGTTCAATGCTTATCATAGTCCGCTTTCAATCACTGCCATATTGTCAAATCCTCGGACTGCATTCAATTTCGACTAAAGCCATTTATCACTTGGGATAATACCCTAAATAGGATTTTGATTTATTCAGAGTTTGTTCTATATGAATTTAATGGCGTGCAAGTCAAAGTTTCAATGCCTTCCTACCCCCATTTCATATTCCAATTATAACAAGATGGGTTCTCATTCATCATGGTTAAACCTTGTTCTTCAGTTTTACGGGGGTCAATAAGCTTTCATTTGATAAAAGTAAAACCATGTCCAAAATGAACAAGTGCATGAAAAAAGTCACGCGCGTGGATATTTCTAGAAATTCAGGCGGTCTTTTTTGGAAATGAAATAGTAAAGCGATTGATTATGGTGGTTGGTCGGTTTAGCTTATGAGGACCGCAGGATGTTCATGGTCTATTGTAGTAGTCACGTGCAATTTCTTCTAGATGCTTAGCGTGAGAGACGGGAATTGCCCATTCTTCGTCGCCGCTCCTCTTCACACACTCGACGCTGAATCTCTACATGTGTCGCGAGGTCAATGATACTTTTGTGAACAAAAGGATTTTCTACTGACGGGGCAATAATAGAAATTGTGGAAAAGGGATGACTCTTTAGTTAGTGAGAACCCTAATAAAATATCAATATATGTGTGGTTCGTATGTATTCATTTGGTCCCGTTCCTTCCGGTTCAAGAACGTAGTCAACACTAAAGTTGTGTTTGGTGGGCGGGATAAAATTCTGGATATGATAACTTTTATCCTATCCAATATTTAGAGCGACATGAAATCCGGATACGATTGGATATAGTTCGGATAAAAAATTCCCACTTAGGGAGTGTGATAGATTTGGATAGGATATATAAAATTTAGAAAAACAAATTAAAAAAAAATTAGAATATTGACAAAAGCTTTTGAGTTATCTTCCCCTCGTCTCTCTCCCTCTTCTTCTTCGACTTGTTTCTGTTATGCTCACCTTCACCACTCACCCACCACCACGCGAAGACAAGAAAGCTATGATAAATCCCCAAAATCCACTCTGCTTCACTCTAAATGGTGATCAAGGCTTTGATTTTGGTTTGGATTTCTGCCCCTATCATAAAGAAGTTGGGGAGAATCCACCATATATGGGAGACCCTTCTTGTTAGTGTCTTTAATTCCTCTTTTTTATTTTTCTCTCTTTCTTATTTTCACTGTTCTTATCACGCCCTTCAAAATGTTGGTTGAAATCCGGATACGACTGGATATAGTCTGGATACGACCGGATATAGTTTGAATAAAAAAATCCCACTAGGGGGTGGGATAGATCTAGATAGGATATATAAAATTTAGAAAAACAAATTAAAAAAAAAATAGAATATTGACAAAAGCTTTTGCCTTATCTTCCCCTCATCTCTCTCCCTCTTCTTCTTCGACTTGTTTCTGTTATGCTCACCTTCACCACTCACCCACCACCACGCGAAGACAAGAAAGCTATGATAAATCCCCAAAATCCACTCTGCTTCACTCTAAATGGTGATCAAGGCTTTGATTTTGGTTTGGATTTCTCGCCCCTATCATAAAGAAGTTGGGGAGAGTCCACCATATATGGGAGACCCTTCTTGTTAGTGTCTTTAATTCCTCTTTTTTATTTTTCTCTCTTTCTTATTTTCACTATTCTTATCACGCCCTTCAGAATGTTGATTGGAAATTGACATCTTGACTTGCTAAAGATGTGATTACCATCAATGAAGGTTGGTGTCGATGGATTTAGAGATGAAGAGACCTTCTCTCATGGTAGCCCGCACATGAGGCGGTTTTGCTCAGGCTATGGGAGAGAGGAGCTTCCTCTTGTCACTAGCGAAACAATGCAGGCCTCAAGAGTGGAGAAGGTACAAAGATGATCAGAGCGAGATATTTGAAAGATTTTTAAAGATATCATATCTAGTTACATCAAACACAAGATAGGATTTTTTACAATTTGAAAGATATTGAAAGGATTTCAAATCACACCTTATCATATCCTATCTTAATTCAAATCCGAACAATCAAACGCAATTTAAGTTTTCGTTGATGAAAAGGATAATAACAAAATCCTTCATTTTCAGATTGTTGCCACGTCTGGCTGCTAGGATTCTAGCAAACCTACAAGTGACAGCGATATTAGAGTGAACCCATGTTTAAGATATTGCACCAACCAAAGTGCACCGTCGAACACGTTTGAACATTCAAGTTTGACTTTTATTTCTTCTTTATTCTGATCTTCCATTCAGTTTACGCTGAAGAGCTCCCAAGTTATTGCTAATTAATCAAAAGTCATGGAGCTTATTTGTTCCTCTATAAGCTACCATGTGAGACGACGGACTAACCCTTTTCTTTTTCTTTTTCTTTTTTATTCCCAATAAAGTCATGTAGCCAATTTTTTTTTCTTTTAAAATTTAAAATTTAAAAAGTAAAAAGAAAAGAAAAATTGTCTACGTCAACGTCCGACAAACAACCTTTGTCCATGTCATTTGTGATTTATTTATTATTTTTCTTCGGAAAATTATCCAAAAAATCCTAAATTTATTCACTTTTGTCAATTCAGTCTTAAATATTTTAATTTTATCAATTGAGTCCATTTAGTCAATTTTGACCGGAATTCATTGACATGGATGTCGGCTATCCTACATGGCACGGTCGGTGCCCGGTTCCGACGTGAACAAAATTTATTATTTTTTAAATATTTTTTCAAAATGTTAAAACCTTTTTAATTTTTTTTCTTTTATTTTTTCTCTCTTCTTCCTCCTCCAATCACCTAACCTTTGACGACCGGCTAGAAGCTTTGACTAGTGAGGGTCGGCCTCACCGAGAGCTAGTGATGGGTGACCTCGCCGACCTCTTGCAAGGTTGCCCTCGTCGATATATGGCGAGAGACGACCTCACAAGCCTTGGGCGAGGCTCGCCCTCACCGGATTTGGCAAGGGTGAGCCTTGCTTGCAGCCGGCGAGCCTCGCCCTTGCATGCCTTGGACAAGGCTCACCCTTGTCAAGCAAGGGTCGGCCTCACCGGTCACGAATGAGGCTCACCCTTGCCAATTCTCAGCAGGTCAACTCTCACTGGTTATAGCCTCTAGCCAGTCACCCAGCGATCGATCAATAGAGGAAGAAGAGAGAAGGGGGAAAAAAAAAAAGAAAAGAATTTTTTTAAAATTTTTAAAATTTAAAAAAAAAGAAAAAAAAAGAACAATGTTTGTCCACCAACGTTGGTCATGCAACATAGGATGACTAACATCCACGTCAGTGAATTCCGGCCAAAATTGGCCGAATTGAGTCAATTGGCAAAAAGTAAAAAAAATTAGGACTCAATTGGTAAAATTGAAAGGTTTAGGACTTTTTAGACAATTTTCCCTATTTTTCTTCCTCCACAATCAGCCACCAGTGAAAGAAATAAAAGAAAAAATTTAAAAGGAAAAATATAAGAATAAAAAAAATAGGAAAAAATTATTTAAAAATTATCCACCAAAATGCCGAAGAAAACCAAGGCCCAAGTAACTATAAATATGGCTTGCCTATACAAGTATTGAGGCACAACTGTGAAAGAAAAAGCTATAGCCACACAAGAGAGAGAGAGAGAGAGAGAGAGATGGAGCTTGAAGTTGCTGCGAGTGTCGCTATGGCAGTATTGATAGTTGCATATGGGTTCATTTTTGGGGTTCTCAAGAAGGTGAATGAGTGGATATATGTGAGGAGGTTGGGAGAGAAGAGAGCCTCTCTTCCACCTGGTGACATGGGTTGGCCTTTGATGGGCAAGATGTGGTCCTTCCTGAGAGCCTTCAGATCTGATAACCCTGACTCTTTCCTCTCTACCTTCATCTCAAGGTCTCCTTCGTCACCTCTCTTCTTTTCTTTCTATCACTAGCTTCTATTTAGCAACAAAAGATAAAAAAAATTAGCATATCTTGTGTAAGTGATCAACGAGGTGTCATGGATATCCACTACCCTTTTCCTTTTAGAGTATCCTGGCTTATTTGAGTGACATGAACATCATAACAATGTTACTGGGTATTAGTTTTCAAATTTTTGCAAGCGGATAATGCACAGGTCCACGGTGTAATCCTAAATCATGACTGAAATAGATAGATATACTTGAGGACTGTACTTTTTCCAAGGGTTAAGGGGTGATATCTGCAGATTGCATTGATTGAAATTCCGAAACTAATTCTGCTTGATCCATGGCATAAACAATGAGAAAGAACAACAAGATATAATCTGTGTGCTTATTTTATAACTTTTAGATCAACTGAAAGTGATTCAATAAAGTTAAAAAAAATGTCATTACTTAGAGAGAAATGGAACATTACAATTTATCTATGCATGGAACGCATTGGTCTAGTTATGATGGCATGGCAGGCTTGATTGAAATTACTTCTATGTAAGCCCTAGTGAAAAGTACTTGGTTGCCATTCATTTGATTTTTGTATTTTATTTAGATTCTTTAAAATCATCTGACAGCAATTATCGCCTCATGTCATGCCGACTTTAAATTGAGGTGCTTGAACATATGTGTCCCACAAAAATAACTTGCTTCATACGTTGTTTTAGCCAAAGAAAAGTAAAAAAGTGAATTTTGACAGGGAACTTCCCTTTTGAAACGTAGGGAAAAATTTTCCACGGTGATTGTTTCCTTCTGACTGAACCTTTTCTTGGATCAAGCCCTTGAATTTTCTTGGTCCAGGGGCCCAAAAGGTGAAAAAACAAAGAACCGGTCTAAAGTGTGGAAAGACATGATTGTCCTAGTCAAAAGACTCAGCCAAATTTGACTGGAAAAAGAAGGATTTACCAAGAACAGAGGGTCCCATCAGTAGCTGTAGTGCTGCTGAACTCAAGTTGATGAACTTGGAGCTTTGATGCACAATTAGATTATTGTTAATCTTCTCTTGGGCAGATGAAAGATTTCTATACACCTCCTAAAGAACTGAGTTATATGTTATTGATTAGGTGTTAAGAGTAGGACTCACTAGGCAAAAATTTCTGTACAACTCCTTTAATTCTTGACAAAGATTACTTGTCACGTATGTTTTAATTTTCTGTGGACCTTAACACTAGGCAATTACATAACACATAACATTCAATCCTACTGGAAAAATCAGGTTTGGAGCCACAGGTATCTACAAAACCTACATGTTTGGCAGTCCAAGCATAATCGTGTGCAAACCCGAGACATGTAGGCGAGTATTGACAGATGACCAAAACTTCAAGCTCGGTTACCCAAAAGCGGTTAAAGTATTAACTGGCCGGAGATCATTCCACAGCATCTCCAACGCTGAGCACAAACGGCTCCGGCGGCTCACGGCTGCTCCCATCACCGGCAGTGAGGCCCTGTCGATGTACGTCCCAGGGATTGAGGAGAACATAGTGGCTTCCTTGGAAGAGTGGTCGAGTTCGGACCAGCCAGTTGAGTTCTTGACCGGGATGAAGAAGGTCACGTTCAAGATCATTACGAACATCTTCTTTGGCTTGGATCAGGTTGATTTCAACTTCAAGACCATGGAGATCTTGTACGGTGACTTGGCTCGTGGAATGAAGTCCGCACCTATCAACTTCCCCGGATTCACTTTCCACAGAGGCGTCAAGGTGAAAATTATTGCAGTTTTACCACAATTAATTACTGTCTCCACAAAAGTGGCAGTTATTTAAATTATAAAAACATCTCATCGGCAAAACTATTGCTTTTTTACCACTATTAGTTTTATTTCTCTACCAAATACTAGATCTCTTGGTAATTTTGCCAAAACACGGGAGATTCATCAGAGTGTTTCCTTGGCCTTGCAAACCGCAATGAAATCGAAAACGTTCTCATTAAGCGAACTTGTCATGTTAATCAATGTTAGGCGAGGAGAGAGCTGGTTAAGATCCTCCAAGCTATTGTGGATGAGAGGAAGGCTTTGAAGGGAAGGAATGGGTCGATCACGAGGAAGAACATGTTGGATATGCTAATGGAGGTTGAAGATGAGGATAAGAGGAAACTGGAGGAGGAGGACATAATTGACATATTGCTCATGTACTTGCTTGCTGGCCATGAAACCTCAGCTCACGGCACTATGTGGGCTGCTCTTTACCTCCATGAACATCCTGATATCCTCCAAAAAGCAAAGGTAAGGTCATGGTTCCATCGCAGAATTTGATTAGCTAACCAAAGGGTGCCAAAGTTTTAGTTGGTCTTCTTCTTTCTCCAGGAAGAGCAAGAGGAGATCATCAGCAGGAGACCAGCTACACAGAGTGGATTGACCCTCAAGGAAATTAGGCAATCACAGTATCTTACAAGGGTAAGTGTCGCGTATAATGGGAGCCCACGACCTTTGACATGCAAAGATATGTCCTACGAGCTTACGTAATAACAGTCCCAAAATTTCAAAAGTTGTAAGCGGAAAATGATCTGCAACAAGCAAGCCTGTTGACAATTCAAAAGCATTAACTTTTGTCAATTGGTACTTAATGTCATAACTCCGCAAATCCTCTCACCGTGGATGAGATACATGACATGGACATCCAAGACTAATGTGCTTTTATCTTATATACAGGTGGTTGATGAAACATTGCGTAGAATCAGTCTCTCATTTGCAGTTTTTCGAGAGGCAAAAGCTGATGTGAACGTCAATGGTTAGTATAAAGGAACTTCACTAAACATGAATTTTTTTTTGGCTAACCATTATTCACGGTCTTAATTCATATCGGTCATTGGTCAGTAAAAAGGAATTTCACTAAATTTGGCTTTCTTTTTTTGGCTAACCATTATTCACGGTCTTAATTCATATCAATTACGTATATGTGGCGAAAATGTATGTATACATAACTATCTACGTGAAATGTATGTAAATGTGGCGTCTGGGACTATTGGTCACAGGCTATCTCATCCCAAAAGGTTGGAAAGTCATGGTCAGTTCAAGGGCAGTACATATGGATCCAGAAAATTATTTGGACCCAAAGAAATTTGACCCATCTAGATGGGAAGTAAGTATTCCCCTCTCTCTCTCTCTCTCTCTCTCTCTCTCTCTCTCACCCAATTTTCTTAATGAGAATTCCGCTGGCAACAAAAATGAAAAAGCAATAAACTCTTTTTCAAATTACTTGAGCATAAAAAGATCTACTTCTTACTTCTAGTTTTGATTTTCTCTTAAAATTTTGAAATTGATGAAAATATTGTAAGTTTCAGAACATAATAAAATATCATATACCATTTTACATGAGGATATTTGTATATCTTAAGAGCTTTTGGTAATTAGAGAACAATCTAATTCGAAGTCTAACAGCATAGTCATAATCAAGGAAAAAGAGTTAAGAAGAGAAATCATGTCAAAGGGTAAAATTCAACTATGGATTCTCTCTTTCTTAGGATGAACTTCCTTAATAATTTGGTTCGTCTTTGGGATTCAGAACATTAAAGCAAAAGCGGGAGCTTTCCTACCATTTGGAGCTGGAAGCCGGTTCTGCCCAGGAAGTGATTTGGCCAAGCTCGAAATCTCCATCTTTCTCCACCAGTTCCTGCTTCACTACAAGTCAGTACTTACTTCTTACTCTCTTTTTTTTTTTTTCTTAATTTCCTTTTACTTTTCAATATTTGAAAAAAGAGAGAAATGTTTTTTTTTTTTTTTACGAGCAAAAGGAGAAATGTTAGAGAACATAATTACTCTGTGCAAACGGAAATGTAATAATCGGTTTGCACGGACTATACTTGTGAAAAGCAACCAAAACATTAGATTTATTTGAATTATATACAAATGTAGGCATGGCATTCTTTCAGAATAAGTAAACAACTTAAGCTTGGATAACGTTAAAATTCCAATAAAATTATAATATCGTACTAAACTCACTAAAGGAAGTTCAACTAGCTAGGGTGATTCTTTTCATATGTCAAGATGCTGCGAGACCTACAATAAATCGCAAGTATAAGAGCATTCATAATATTCTCACTATTAAATCATGCATGTGTGTATATGCAGGCTGGAGAGAGTAAATCCGAAGAGCCCAGTGTCACATCTACCACTGCCACATCCTTCGGACAAGTGCCTTGTCAGATTCGTAAAGCTCCATTAGATACCTGAACAAGTTCAAGGACATCTCAGCATTCAGCATCCTTCTGTTCCCCATATCTATCAGATCTTAAATAAACTGATGAATCGTTTCGTTGCCGTTTTCTAAGCGTCTGCTTGGAAATATTGCATATATGGTGTGTACTTTGTTTTTCTAAATGCTTTGTCCATGAATGTAAGCAACATATAATGTCATTTCCATTCCCAAACTTGGGTTATGTTATCTTACAAATTCACTAGACTTCGAAGCAAGTGGAAATACAATGATAATTTTCTCTAAAGATTAGGGGACAAAAAAATTGAGAACACTTACAAAGAAAAAATCGCTTTTTTCTCCTCCTCTTTATCGTGCACACTCACGTTTTTCTTCCTTTTGGCATTACAGCCTCTTTTCTTTTCTCTCTATTTTCTTCCCAGCCGTTGACATCCGTTGCCTCTCAATTGCTGATAAATGAAGTGTAGCTTCTAATTTAAACAAAATGAAGAGAAAAGGCAAAAAAGCGCTTAATAAAAAAAGATTGGCTTCACCCGCCAACATATACAATGTCAAGGTGACACTAAGTAGTATTGATCGAATTTGGCTTAAGATTGATTGAAGAATAGGGGCTCTCACTATCAACATTGCAGCATTGGACTAAAGATAATGGGGGTAGGCTTACTTTCGGTTAACCAATTCAAAGACCAATCTTCTTTTTCTTTTCTTTTTTTTCCGTCAATAAAGTGACAACATAAAAATTGCCCCCACTCTACACTAGATAAGCAAGCTGGTGAAAATTTGTCTGACCAATGAGCTCAGGCCTTTATTTAAAACTATGTAGGTTATTTCAAGCCTAAATTTGTAATAAGGTCCACTTTGATCTCTCATTTAAAAGAAAAGGGCTTTGATTCAGGCTATTATTTGTAATTTTCCTTTACAAAATGGGAGAGTGGCCATCATTGCTCAATATATTTTGTAATGGCATGTAAACTTTTGTGTGTTTGGTTAGACTATCCCTTATTCCCCCACAAATCAAGACAAGCAAGAAAGAGATGCTTCTTCTGGCTTTACGCGAGGGCCCATATTTTTAATACGCAGGGAGAGAAAAGACAAGGGAATCTTCAACCTTTGATCCCAATGAGGAACGACAAGCAATTATTCGGTAATTAGATTGACAAGTACTTGATGACCCTTTATCAATTACAAATTAAATACTCCAATCATCCGGAAATAATGAATAGCTAACATTAATGATCCATCATAACATGGACACTTCAAATAAAGAAACAAACTCACGTAAGGGACCTCGCAGAAACGAACTCATATAAGAGACCGCGGTACTAGGCATGTTCAGAGTCAATCTTCGTAGTAGAGAGGGGGGTCGAAATTGATGGAGGTGCTTCAAGTAGTGAGTGTGGCGGCGGCGGCGTTGGTGTGCGGCGGCGGCCTCATCTTTGGGGTTGTCAAGAGGGTGAACGAGTGGGTGTACGTAAGCAGATTGGGGCGGCAGAGAGCTGCTCTGCTGCCTCCGGGCGACACGGGCTGGCCTTTGGTCGGCCAGATGTGGGCCTTCTTCAGGGCCTTCAAGTTCGGCCGTCCCGATTCCTTCTTGGCTCGCTTCATCTCCAGGTCCCTCCTACTTAGCCCTTCGTTAACTGCTTCTTTTTACGTTCCATTTCTTTTTTGTTGGGATTGAACAAAATCATCAATAGCTTCAAGAATATCTGTTGGCAGGCCATAGTACATAGATGATGCGCTGGATAGACCCAACCATAATATTGATGAAACTGTCTGAAAACTCGTTTTTTTAAATGAAATCCAGGGTGAGTCAGTCAAATAGATTTAATCTATATAATATTTGTTCGATAACAATGAACTAAAGACATTTTTTTTTGGGGTTAAAGAAATCGTCCTTAGAGAATTATGACATATGTATGATGTGCAGTACATAGCTTTGTTCAGAACAATCTAATAGATATCATTTTTTCTAAGCACCATCACGATCTACATTCGAATATACATAAGATGCTATATTATATATGTTATTTAAACTTTTCAATGGTGAATGCGCCTTTTAAAGAAGACTAGGATTGCATACCTTACTCATTTCCCCTGCTCAAATTCACAACGAGGTCAAATTCTTGACACACATGATTTGATTATTATGCGTTGATGCAATACAGATATGGGCGTACAGGCATATACAAGACCTTCATTTTCGGAAGTCCAAGCATCATCGTGTGCACTCCTGAAACATGCAAGCGTGTGTTGACAGATGACCAACACTTCATTCCTGGCTACCCAAAAGCCACCTCGAAGCTAATGGGCAACAGATCATTCCACGGCATCTCACCCGCTGAGCACAAGCGGCTGCGACGGCTGACGGCCGCCCCAATCAACGGCCTGGAGGCTCTCACTCTCTTCGTCAGCAAGATCGAAGACATCTTGGGCCCTTCCATGGAGAAATGGGCCGAGTCCGGGCAGCCTGTCGCACTCATGACGGAGATGAACAGGGTGACTTACATGGTCATCACAAACATCTTGTTCGGCGCGAACATCGATTACGACATACAGAAGATGGAGAGTTTATTCTACGACTTGGCTCAAGGATTGATATCAATACCCATCAACTTCCCTGGATGTACTTATCATAAAGCACTCAAGGTAAAATAGAATTTCCAACGTCAACCTCTTTGTAATGTAATTTGAATTGATGAAGTTGCTTTACAATATAAAGTCACAAAAATGTTGTCTTAGGCAAGAAGAGAATTGGTTAAGATCCTTCGAGCTAATTTGGATGAGAGGAGGAGGGTGAAAAATAAGAAAGAGCGGGCAATTGAGGAAAAGGATGTGTTGGATTTATTAATGGAAGTGGAAGATGAGGATGGTGAGAAATTGGATGAGGAGACCGTCATTGACGTTTCTCTCATGTTCTTGCTTGCTGGCCATGAAACCTCAGCTCATGCCACAATGTGGGCTGCCATCTTCCTCGAAGAACATCCTGAGATTCTCCAAAAACTGAAGGTTAGACAACATCACTTCTTGCAGAGACATTTCAATGAAGCTTACTCAGATTTCCTTGGACAGCGAGGCCATTTCATATGATAATGTCTGATTTACCCTTCAAAGATAATTAGATGGCTCATCTATGCTCAACAACATTTATAAATGCTAATCACATCACGCAAAGATCTCTCTTTTTGGGGGTCTATTACAACGATCATTTTGGTCCCGACTTTGAATCTGGCAAGTGCTTGAATTACGAAAGTTGGGCCCATTGTGACAAACCTCGGTTGACCTATTATATTGACTATTCACATTCTCATTATGGATCTTAAAGATGACGGGGGAAGCAATCCGAATTAAGCAACTTATTCCTTCATAGTGGCTTGAATGAAACAAGAGTTTTATAATTCATGACTGTCTAAGTGTATTAGCGAAGTGAATTCTACTCCATCTATCAGAAAGAGCAAGAGGAGATTATTAGGAGGAGACCACCTACACAGAAAGGACTGACTCTCAAGGAGATAAGACAAATGAATTATCTGTCCATGGTACGTAATCATCTTTGTATACGATATCACACAATCTCTCTATCTCCTTTTCTTTTTACGCGTGATCTTTTAATGAATCTAAAATTCGTGACGCCTGTTTAAAATGACATTTACTTTTCTCTTTTATTTAAATCTTGCAGTGCATGTGCTTTTTTAAACCTTTTTTTTTTTTAATTAGAGCACTTGTAACATTCACAAAATATAAATGTTGTCACATAGCAAAATTCCAGCACATAATGTTTTTATTGTTTTTATTTTTTTAATTTAGATGATATTTTAAACTTTTACGAGAAAGCTAAAAAAGAACTTCTGTTTAGGACTGGTGACTAACGTTTTATAAACTCATATGGAAAGTTGATTAAATATAAATGATGATGATAATCTGTGGTCGTAACCGCCAATCAAAAGGAAATATTCTTACGGAGGATCAAAAAAATATTTTAAGAAATATGACCAAAAGCACTACTTTAACTTTAGATTTTGACATACACAGAAAAGCATATTACTTTGAATCGGTACACGGATCACATTTTGGACTTTCTGTATAACGAGCTTACTTATGAAGCACTCACTTTATGCTATGACTTAGGTGGTTGATGAAACGCTCCGAAGAGGCAATCTCTCTTTCGCAGTGTTCCGAGAGGCAACAGCTGATGTGGACATCGATGGTTGGTAAAATGGATTTTGAAAAATGAATCTCTTCGTTGGTATTGATTAGAGGAACTCGTTTGAGAGATAGGCATGACCTTCATGTGTCAATTACAGGATATCTTGTACCAAAAGGTTGGAGAGTTGTAGTTTATTTAAGGGCGATTCATGTCGATCCTGAGAACTACTCGAAACCAGAAGAATTCAACCCCTCGAGATGGGAAGTAAGTAATCCATCAGAAAAATTACTCAATCAGTCCTGAACCTATTGTACAAATGTGCATTCGGTCATAAACTTTCTAATTTTACCAATTTAGTCTAAACCCTTGCTCAAAATTCCAACGTAGTCGTTTCGGCCAATTTTTGCTAGAAGTCGTTGATGTGGTGGTCCAGTCACCAACGTCTGTCCTACATGACATACGATCGTGTTAGTGGTTGCCAACAAAAATTGGCTGGAAGGATTTCATTGAAATTTTGGGGAAAGATTTAGGATTAAAATGGCAAAATTTAAATATTTAAAACAAAATTGACATCTATGCAGTAAATTTAGGAATAATTGGACATTTTTTCCTTAGTCTATCTTTCCCTATGTGCGAGCACACTGCTCGCTTGCGCTTATGCACGTGCATACGTATACATATATGTTAAATGCATTTTACTTGTGGCTTATGTGTTGGTAGCAAACTGTCAAGGCAAAAGCAGGAACTTTCCTACCATTTGGAGGGGGAAGCAAATTGTGCCCTGGAATGGACTTGGCAAAGCTTGAAATGTCCATTTTTCTCCATCATTTTGTACTTCACTACGAGTGAGTTGTTCTTATTCTTTAAGCCTGCTTTTACCCCCTAAATACCAAAACTTAGAGCATAAAATTAAAATGTGAATGAATTTATGATAAATTGTTTTATTATAATGATTTTTTTTTTTTTTTTTTGGTGCAGTATGGAAAGGCTCAACCCAAATAGCCCAATGGTGTACCTACCAGGACCAAGGCCTTCTGACCATTGCCTTGTAAACTTAAAAAAAAATCATTAGACGATTTCCATAATGTTATTATTATCTAGTGCCTCATTAATGAATCATTCTCTCCTCAAACTGAACATCTTTCATTTTTCTCTCCAGCTTTTTGGCCCATTTGGGATACCATCAAAGATCATGGTTAATTGAGTTTGAAAAGAAATAGATTATGGGTATATTTGCATGTGATATTGCTTAGAGAAACTTCTTTCATCACCGAGAAGCAGGTGAAGCTAATTACAAGAGCAATAGTTGAATGTCGAAACTATCATTGTCTTCAATCACGCAGTCAATCACAAGAGAAGAAAGCCTACATGAAACATGTCCCAATCTGGAACCACGATCTCTCCAAGAAGAAGACTGTTAAAAGACACCGAGGCGACGTGTAAGGTCTGAAATGTTGGTTCTCGAGGCATGAAATCCTCCGACGCCCTAGCAACCGAACTCTTCTTTGAACTGAACAGCTAATATAATTAATTAGAACTTGTATCAAAACTCACTACTTGAGCGCTATGAACCATTGACGAGATCAGTGAGAATTCCCGCAGAGCTGTATTATGACTCATGCAGCAAATGACATCGTTTTCTTTGAAGTTCCTTGCAATAGATTGCTTAAGTGCTTCTTGATACCGTCTGGTCAAAGCAACTCGTCCACCGTATCCTTGTCCTAAGGTTTCCAATATATTCTGAACATCTACCTTCGCTCCATCAGCACCATCAGCACCGGATTTCGCCAAATAGCTATGGAGATCATCATAAAAATCCTGTATCCTCTGAGGGTCTAGTAGCCCAACCCCATATTTCTCGAGGCTGTTGATTGCAATGTCTCTAAGGTTGCTGATATTTCCATCCAACTGAATCAGGTATGACCAATTTAGGGTTGTACTTCTTCAATTTCTTGGATGATGAGTATAAACCGCCCCAATGACCAGCCAAAGCGTGCCACATATATACAAATCTGCATGAACGAGCAAATGCCAATGATCTCAAAACACACATATTTAGATCATCCTCATCAGCAACAGCGAAATATGCCGAACACGGACATTACTCCATACTTGTCCTTGACAAATTGAATTAAGCCATGCAAATCCCCTAACGCATTTTCTGAAAACGGGATTCCTGAACTTACCGTTTGCTTTGATGTCGACTAGCCGGACAGCAAAACTGAAAGTCATTAACAGAAGCGGATTGTCATGATTCACCAATTAATGCCGTTGTCATATCCATCCGTAAAATGGTAAACCACTAGAAAAAGAAGGTAATGCATACTCTGTCCCTTGAAGAAATGGTTCACCCTCTTCGCGAAACTCATCTAATGTATCTTGCCACCCATCATCAATGATTAAAAATTTTGGTGAGCAGCCTCCATCTTTTAGACTGCATGGACATAAGAAATCAATGATCCTTCAGCCTCCCTCTATGGAGCTTAGTCTCGAGATATTTATTTTACAGCCAAGTTACCTGTGAAGGCCCTCTTCGTAACCTTCCGGATTGACTTGACGATAGAAAGCATCCCACGTGCACCAACCGAACCAATCCAGATTCACCGGCAACTACTCCAGTGCAGGCGAGTCAATAGAAGAAAAACCATCAAAGATAACATTGATTCAATACCATGGGTAAGCGAAAATCTCTTTAACCTTCTTGTTCTCAATGCGGCTAAATGTGCCTTTTTGCTTGTCCAGTATCCTATCCAAACGCATTCCAATAGTCTTCTAACCCTGGGCCACCGCGTCGTCCTCCTAAATTCCTTCTCCTCTACTTCATCTTCTTCGTTGGACCGCCCTTCATTGGCTCAATCCTTGATAAGAAACTACCGCCATCGGACCCGTCTCATGGAAAGGAGGCGCAGCTAGGTTCTCTATATATATTCGTATAGTGATTCAGCCGAAAGGGATGTATTGTCGTGCACGACATAGTTTAGTCTATTTAAGTGCTATTAACTTTTGTCCCATGAAGCTGGATTTTGCTGTTGAGCAATAACCACCCTTGAGGCTCTTTGTCATATCATTTGGAAGGACATGAAGGATATTTTATTTAGAGAGCAAACTCTGATGATCCCGGCCTTGAAGAACCACCTCTTTAAGGTTGTTAGAGACAAGGCTGTGACATTCAAGAATGTTGAGGACAATGCAAGGAACAGGAGATTTTAGCGTGCTTGGGGCATTGACCCAATTATTTTCTCTTCTAGTGTTTTTGATGGTTGTGCCTCGACCTCCTTGGGATAGGCTGGAAGCTCAAAGACTGGTTTTTGGAAGTTGTCTGGCCGTCGAAGTCTGGCTCGGGCTGCTTTGAATGTCGTCCGTGTTCCTGCCTTCTTTTGTCTTTCCTTGTTTGTTGGTCTACCATTGTTTAGGCTTTCCTTGTTGTCCTGCTGCCTCTTGTGGCCTGTTCGTTTGCTGCTGTTGGCTGTTTTTGGTCTCGGCACCCTTCCACTCGCTACGATTTATATTCGTTTTGAGTGTAAGTTTTTTGGTGCCGTGACCTCCTCTTGTATAATTGGTTAAAACTCAATATAATCTCTTATTTCTTACCAAATAATAATAATAATAATAATAATAATAATAATAATAATAATAATAATAATAATAATAATAATAATAATAATAATAATAATAATAATAATAATAATAATAATAATAATAATAATAATAATAATAATAATAATAATAATAATAATAATAATAATAATAATAATAATAATAATAATAATAATAATAATAATAATAATAATAATAATAATAATAATAATAATAATAATAATAATAATAATAATAATAATAATAATAATAATAATAATAATAATAATAATAATAATAATAATAATAATAATAATAATAATAATAATAATAATAATAATAATAATAATAATAATAATAATAATAATAATAATAATAATAATAATAATAATAATAATAACCACCCGCACTAAATGGCGACTCAAGGCGAAAATCAATGTAATTGAGGATCGAATTACGTAGAAAGGACCACTTCTTGATTGTTTACAATTTCCACCGTAGGTGTCATTCCTCTACGCCATATTTGTCGTTGAACGGCATTTTGCCGCATCCCTCGTTGAGTTCAGATACACAGAGAACACGAAAGCTGTCATTTGCAACAAAAGAAGGGAACCCTCATCTCCATCATCCGTCCTCTGTTCAGTCTCTTGACGTAGCATCAGTCCGTAGGTTGACGACTTCCTCCGAGTCGCGGGAGTTTTGGGCTGTGGCCTCCTCCGATCTTTTTGGGAGCTCGAGCAATGACGGCATCCACGAGCTCTCGCTGAGAGCCCCGGGGAGCGTGTGGTTGGGCACCTAGAGGAGGAGTGCCACCATGGTCGTGAAGCTCGAGAAGGTGAAGAAGCACAAGTACCCTTGGCCCGACGATCCGGATCCGAATGTGAAGGGCGGAGTTCTCAGCCAACTCTCGCACTTCAAGCCGCTCAAGGAGAAGCCAAAGCCGGTCACTCTGAAGTTAGAGAAGCCGCTTGTTGATCTAGAGAAGAAAATCATTGACGTGAGTTGCTTTTTGTATCATGTGGACGTGTGATTTTGATTGAGAAACCACCTTACTGTGAGCTGATTGCTTTGTGGAATTATGCACTGTGGTCCTTTGCAGGTGAGGAAAATGGCAAATGAACCTAGCTTGGACTTTAGCAATTGGATCAACAAATATCAACAGGTTTGGCATCTCTGCTCCTGTAGCATTTAAATGATAGTGCGGATGATAACATGTAATTCACTTCACTATATTAATGTGCTGTGGGAGTTATGGCCATATGTGAGATTAACTCACTAGGATCAATTATCATGTTGAGTAGTGACAATTGATTATAACTGGATTAGGAAGCATGCGGAGGGGATAATTTAACGGATAATTTTCTAACTAATCGCATTATAGACAAGAAGAGTGTTCAATATCCTCCTAGTGCATTCTCAATTATCAATGATAAAGTGTTGACATCTAAATTTTTGTCAACGTTGTAAGTATCCATCCATTTTACAAAAATATATATAAAGAAAAGAAAAGAGGATGAAAAGATAAAAAAAAAAAAAAAAAAGAGAGAGAGATATAAAAAAGGAGGAAATAAAAAAAAATGGCAATAAATTCGGAGCCCAATCCTCCTTAGTAAATTTCGGGCGTGCCAAGCCCGCGTTTGTCTCTCTTGGCCCATGCGTCCAACCCACTTTCCTTGGGCCCATTTCTTTAATTCTTTCTTTATTCTTATTAAGCCCATCAGAGCTTGGACAAGGCCCGACCCCAACTCCTCCTCTGCCTTTTCCCATGCGCCGCCCCCTTCCCATCAAAGCAGGTGGTCCGTGACGTAAGAAGAGGAAGGCCGAAGAGGAAGAGCCCGTGAGCGAGAGAGGAGCGACGGGTGGGTGACGGGAGCAAGCCCGCACCTTCTAGAAGGCGTGAGGGATAACCACGCGTAACCGAAAAGATTCGCAATGGGGGAGAGAAGCGGATGCTCGCTGAAGAAAAGAGCAGGGCTCGGCCGGGGCGGACGGTTTTTACGAAAAGAACCAGATCGTGAACAGAGAGAGGAACGAGATCGCGGAGGGAGAGGGAGAGGGAGAGGGAGAGGTTCACGCTTCACGGAGAGAAACGTTGGCTCCGGGAGTAGACAGAGAGGGATCACCGGAGTTTGGCTCCGATCCTGGTCGAGTCGCCGTCGGCCACCTCCTTCACCCGTAGCGGAGTATAGCCCGCTGCTTCGCCGGAGGAGAAGGAGAGCAACGTCCAGGTTTGAGACACGTCCCTTGTGGAATTACTACTGCTATCAGGGAATGTTGATGAGTCTCTTTTCGTTTTAGACACGTCCAGGTTTTTCTTTTATGATGGATTATGTGGTAGTGTGCAGCTTCGTATTTAGGAGATGAGTCTCATGCGGGTAAAATGGAAAGAAACTTATCCAGTGCTTGAGCTGTTTCTCTCCGATGTTTATGTCGTGAGTTGTTTGAAGGTTCGGATATCAAGTGGCACCAGAACCGAATTCGGACCTCCGTGTAGAATCTTGTAAACGTTATCTAGGGCTGGTTGCCTGCGGCTCATGTCATTGTTTGAACCGCCCAGGCTGCGAGACGGCATGACATTCATTACACTAGAAATTTTGCATTCGTCATTAATTCCTTGGTCTTTTCGAAATTTCTATGAGGTTACATGTCAAACATATTATCATATCGGAAGCTGCCTATGACCATTTTTGT
Organism: Eucalyptus cloeziana; assembly: GCA_014182715.1. Lineage (NCBI taxonomy): Eukaryota > Viridiplantae > Streptophyta > Magnoliopsida > Myrtales > Myrtaceae > Eucalyptus > Eucalyptus cloeziana. Next base: position 27,641,909 of record CM024637.1, read on the forward strand.
GAGAGTACTAGGCAATTCGGCTTTAATCATCAAGGGCTTGTGGTAGACATGGTATTTTACCGCTAGAGAGCCTTTTTACAACTATTTTACTTCAAGGAGTTGTTTTGATTATTCTAGCAATAATATTTTTTGTATTATCTAGTTTGTCTTCTTCGTTCTTGCAGAAAAGGCATCAATGACAGCGAACAAAGGTGTCATTGGGACCACCGTAAGTGATGCAAGGAGGATTGCTTTCTCTTGCGCAGTGGAACTTTTACATGAGTCTCCTTTCATTCTTTTGGTGTTCAAGTTACTTTTTTTGAACTTAATACACATACACATTTAATATATAGTCATTTCACTTGCAGGTTGGTTTTGGGAACCAAAAAACGAGCACTAGCGAAAATGATGCTTCTGGTACGATTAAACTAGGCTGAGATAGAAAGCTTTCTTGAGACTTTCTATTCATCTGATTATTAATTTGTTTTCTTTAGGTAGAGCAAATATAAGAAGAAAAGCTTTGGCTGATGCCAGCAATGTTTGAAAAAGTGACGTTTCTGATAAAGTTGTATGCAATGGGTCCAAACCAATGTGAATATTGCTATAGTTTGATAGGGAGTTTTCTTTCTTCCTTTATCTTATTTATATTTTTTACCCTATCTGTTTTTGGCATGTTTTGTGAAGATTTCATGGTTCTTGACAATTGACATGACTATGGAATTTTGTGGTTCTCCATTAGCTTCCTAATTATGCGAGTAGCTCTAACCCCATTAAGCACAATGTATTGCAGAAAGTACCAAAGTGAGGGCTTCACATTTTTGCAATGGTAATGCTTAGAGATCTTTTCCACTTCACATATTTGAAGGGGTTATATCTAGTCGTAAAAGTTGGAAGTTTTTTGTTTTGGATGCCTACAGTGAAATGCATTCAGCGCTTCTACTTTTCCTTTGGCTTTGTTTTTGGTAAAGCACTCAACACTTTTCTTTGCCACAGCGTTTTGGTGGATCCAAGCATTAGGAAAGCAGGAGTTGTGAAAGAGAAATCTTTTGTGGTGGTAAGTTGCATTTCTGCTTCTTATTTTTCCCCTTCTTTTACTCTCGGCTATCTAATATACAAGTGATAGTATTTTTTCTTGTCTTGAAGCAGCCTAGCATTTTGTTTCTGAACATATCAGATTAATCGATTCTTACAATTTGAAATTTGGTGAGTAGCAATAAATAGGTTGGGGGTGTATTTATACCTTTGTATATCATATTTCCAAGACTTGGTAAGAGGACGGAAAACTGAAGTGTTTGTTGTTGCTGTCCAGACTTTATTGTCATGTCGAAATAGATAGTAATGTCGTCACTCTTGACACAATGAGTAGTTGTATTTAAAGCCCTAGTGATTACCCAGTAATAGTTCAAATGGGAATTCACGAAATAGGGACATAGGAAAGTGGTCACGATTTGATGGTGTTGGTGAAGAAAAGAGCAACTGAAGCACTTAAAGGAGGAATAGATTTTCATTTGAAGCGATAAAACTAGAAAAGAAAAAGAACAACATAAAGGAACTTGTATTAAAATCTAAACTCGCTTTTGTCATGTTGAATTGGTTGGGTCTGACAATTCATTTTTAGGATAAAATATTTTCCGTGTACCACGAAATATGGGGTAATTGAAGTGCCTTGAACCAGTTTTGAACTTCCTTAGACAAGGATAGAATAGCACCTTAAACTGTACCACATAAGGAGTAGTACTAGTCTTAACTACCAACGAGGCCTTTTGGTAGTAGTTTCTGTTGTGCTAGGGACAAAATTTTTCGAGGGATGGTAGTGTGGTTGTGCCTCAGAAATGACAATATTGGGTCAGGCTGAGGGATGGTAGTGCAGTTGCGCCTGTATCCTAAATAAGCCTTTTCTGGGCAAAGCCCAAGAGAACAGAACTGTGAAGGCATGGGGGCAGGTGAGTCCTTAGCCTAAAGTGGACAATGTTGTTGACAAGGAGGTTAGCCCTTATAAATAAGATTTGTTATGTATATGTGTTTTTTCATTGAATTTTGGCAGAATTAAGATTAATGATTGAGATGGTAGCATAGTACCATAAGATAATCAATGACCATGCTTTGAGACCAAATAAATCCATTTATCAGTTTCATCCCAATCATCAGATTTCCCAGAATTTTCAGCTAACATATCGGCTATGGCTCGCCCTTTGACGGACTTTTGTGCCATGCTTTGAATATCAAACTCAGAGAGTAATATTTGCCATTTAGCGAGCCTTCCAACCAATGCGGGCTTCTCCAAAAGATATTTCTTGGTTTCTAAACCTTTACCAAAAGTATTGCTCGAAATGTTGGGTAGAGCGCACGATGGATTTCGGGCATCATGATGAAAAAGAAAATCTACTCAATGATGGCACGGCACCCACCATGAATAAAAAAGTAGCCTCGCCGAGGCTAGTTGTCTTTGACAGTAGTACATATAAGAATAATATCCCTGCACTTGACAATTAGCTCACGGCGAGACTAATTGCACTTCCTTGTGCACATAAATGTAATGGGAATATTCAGTGTTGTGAATGGAGGTGACTGGTCCCACACCTACTGAGTAACATGCCACATAGAAGCATGATGAATTCATGCACCACGTTGATAAGTGATTCTTGTCCCTTTGGTCAATAAGCTCCATGTTACTTTGGTCAATCATAATTAGATAAGTACCTAGAGACATGAAAGATCCCATAATCCCACTAATGTTACATAACAATAACCAATGTTGACACGCCCAGTCAATGAGGAGAGTACCCACAAAGCTAAATACCACGTTTACCAATTCGATTGCAATATTTCATTATATTTTTTTGTTGGCGACGTTGACACCGGCCTTTTCAAATATCGAGGGGTTAAATAGGAGAACAATATCCATGCCACATGCCTGTCGAAAGACATGGATACCAATTGCACAGATGATCTTGTGGTAGGGGGATAAGGTCGAGTGAAGGAGCCCTCGCCACACGTTTCTCATGCTAATGCTCTGAACATGAAAAATGTTGCCAATAGACTCTTTTGGGATGGCAATAGCCTCCCTCATTTTGTCAACTAAGAGTACAGTCTGCTCATCAGAGTCTAAGATCGTAGAAGACTTGGAAATTCAATTTCTTGATTCCTAAACCTCCACTAGAGGTATTGCCCAAAATGTTTCGGCCATCTCCTCTAAGGTGCACCCCGGTTTCAGGTATTATGATTAAAGAGAAAATCTACGCAATAATGACATGGCACCCATCATGAACAAAAAAGTAGCTCCTCTAATGGTAGTTGTCTTGGACAACAGTACAAATAAGAATAATATCCTTGCACCTGACGATTGACTCACGGCGAAACTAATTGCGCTACCTAGCGCATATTGATGCATAATTCTTCTTAGGCATATTTGACAGAGTTCACGTGAATTTTGGTGACCATTGTTGTATATGGTTGGCGTTCTGAGGGACATAGATAAGTTAGAATAGCAAAAAATGAAAGTGCCTCCCGATTAAATAAGGATTACAGGCCGAAAGAAGAGTATCGTTGAGAGAATGGTTTGGTTGAATTTGAGGTCCTCAAAAGAGCTTCACTATCAAAACAACGAGGATTACCCAAGAGTTGATATTGCATAGTTGTGAGATAGCATTGTTAAATGGCCAACTTTGGTTGTTTTATGAATATCATCCCCGACTAGTTATGACCATTATTCGTAATTAATATTTTCTTTATGATATGAATTGTAATTAGTTAGCTTATTTATTTATTTTTGTCAAGATTAGTTAGCTTATGTGGTTATTAGTACAATTAAGCATTGAAAATTACAATAATTAATTCAAAGAATCTCGAAAAAAGTAGGTGTGAATTGTTATAAGAGAAAAAAAAGATTTTGGAAAACATAAGATAACAGAAATAGGGATAGGGTAGGTTGGGAGGGGGATAGGAGTTAGACCACGACAAGATTATTCTCAGGCGAAGCTTTCCTCAAGGATCATAGCCTCAAGGGATGTCGATTTGAGGGTGTGACATCCTTGATTTGGGCCATTATCTCAAGCACGAGGAATGGACTAAGGATTGGTATGTCAACAACGAGAATAGATTATGAGCCAATCTTAGGGATTGTTCATGAGCCAGTTAGCTAATTAAGGGCGAGGTGACTCTGGATAAGGATTACGTTAGACTAAAGCGTTTGACCATGAAAGGACCATTCACCATAAAGATTGATATGGATGGTCACATGTTGTCACGAGTCGATTAATGGGCGGATATAGATCAATTCAGCTAGAGTATATACCGGTCGCAAGTGATTTGGTACAAGTCACTATGCCGTTTGTGAACAACCTTAATCCAATTCCACACAGCTGTGAACGGAGAAGTTGATTGATCCTACACAATTACATGACAATCGAAGGTCATTCATGAATCGACCTGGCTTAAACATAGGTTACATGTAGAACCTCGGACATACGTTGAACTCAATTCAGGAATGACCTATGTTTGAGCCTGTTTGAGGTTCTATATGTGACTCGTGTTTGGGCCTAGTCAATCCATGAATGACCTTCAGTTGTCATATAATCATGTAGGATCACCTCGCAATCGGCGTACCGATCTTTTGTCCATTTCTCACGCCCCAGATAACGATATGAATGGAGGACGTCACACCCTCAAATTGACATCCCTTGAGGCTGTGGTCCTTGAGGGAAGTTTCACCTGAAAACAGCCTTATCATGGTTTAACTCATATCCCTCTCCTAACGTACCCTACTCCTAATTCTGTTATCTTATGTCTTCTATAATTTTTTTTTTTAACTCTTAAAACAATACATACCTATTTCTTTCAAGATTCTTTGAATTAGTTGTTGTAATTTTCAATGCTTAACTATGTTAATAACCACATAAGCTAACTAATCTTTGACAAAAAAGAAAAACATAAGCTAACTAATTATGGTTCATGCCATAACGAATATACTAATTACAAATAATAGTCATAACTAATTGTGGATGATATTTATAAAACAACCGAAGTGGGTCTTTGGCAGTGCTATCCCACAACTATGCAATCTCAATTCTTGGGTGATCCTCCCTATTTTGATAGTGAAGCTCTTATGAGGACCTCAAATCCAACCAAACCATTCTCTCAACGATACTCCTTTTTTAGCCTGTAATCCACCTTATTTAATTGGGAGGTACTTTCATTTTTGTCTATTCTAACATATTTCCATCCCTTAGAACGCCAACCATATAGAAGAGCGGTCACCAAAATTCACATGAAGTCTGCATATGCCTCAAAAGAATTATGCGTCAATGTGCGTAGGGAAGCACAATTAATTTCATTGTGAGCCAACTATCAGGTATAAATATATCCTTCTTATTTGTACTGTTGTCTAAGGCAACCACCATCGACAGGGTTACTTTTTCATTTACTATGGGCACCATGTCATTATTGCATAGTGTCGCGACCTAATTTTTTCGGGTTCACCGCCTAAAACTAGGTTAATGGACTGCTAAGTTTTTTAAATTTAGCTCGGACTCTCCCAAGCCCATACCAAATCGCGACTTAGTCTAAACTTTTTAAACATGCAAAATACTATCTAGGAGTCGCCACTAATCTGTTTTTGGTAGGTCGATTAGACACCTAAGCAAAATAATGGGAGAATTATTTTACTCCTACGAATCAGAGACTAAGGGTACGGGGACTTGGTTACACTAGACTATCCTAGTGTCCTTTTGGTACCATTTTTTTTTTTTAATTTTCAAAAATGTTTTGCAGGCAGCTTGATTTGATTTTAATTCATTTTCCTAACGTGTGAGGCGATCATGCGAGTGCACAAACCACCAATTTAACACCCGAGAAAGCGAATAAAATAATGCAGGACTTACCTCAAAGCAACGAAAGCAATCTGCGTTGTTAGGTCGAATTCATATCAATAATCATAGATATGATTTCTAATTAATAAGCAATCACTCAATTTTTTATTTTCACTTTATTTAATGAAAGTCGTGCAATGCATGCTACTAATTTAACATGAAATGATATGACGTGGCAATATGACCTAAACTATATAACATGAATGAGCATGCAATCCATCTTAAAGCATGAAATGAATTTATTCTAATTTTTTGTATTTTCCATGAAATTCGAAATTAAAGAAATGCAACAATTAAATATGCAATTTAATCAAATGACCTAGTTCTAATGACGAGCAATGAACTTAGCAACAATCACTAGATGACGAAAATTTCATAAACCTAATCCTACATATCTGATTTACTAAACCTATATGCTCCGGCATAATTTTGATTTTTTAAAATAATTAATTATTAAATAAATATTAAATCTAAACTATCAACAAAATAAAGCAAGAAAGGATTAAAATAATCGAAAAAAATAACCTATTATCTCACAGGTCAAATTAACGGTTATTCTAACCCTAATTATCACAACAAGGAGATCAAAACAATTACAAATCTAATCCGAAGTTCTACGGACCAAATTAAATAATTATTGTGATTTAACAATTAAAATTTCACCAAAAAGCCCAAAAATTAATATAATAAAAAAATGATATGATGTCTCTCGGATCAAATTAATAATTACATTAATTTCGGACAAAATCCCTACGGATAATGCATACAAAATGCACAAATATTAACATTGACAAACCATATTCTAACTTAAACAATAATAACAAAATTTAAAACGCAATAATATAACATAAAATAAGCAAAAGAAAGAAATAAAAATAAAACTAAAGGAGGGGAATTGCAGCAGCATTGGTGGGCATATGGCTAGTTCTTGATTTGATCATTTACTAGTCTCCTCCGAGAACTTCTTGAGTGGACGCCCCTTCTCTTGTCGTCTCTCTCTTGTCAATTATGGTGGAATATGGAATTGTGTGACCTTTTGTTCGGCATTGAATTGCCTGTGACCACAACATCAGAACAAAACAAAGTAAATTAGGTGAAAATATGGGGTAAACAACTTTAATAGGGAGAGAAACAACCCGGTTTTATCACAGTGAAATCACTGGATGGCAATCAGCGCTTAAGTACGTTGGCCACTTCGATGTCTCGCTGCTGGAATTATCGTCAGAGATGTAGGAGTTTAATCTAGGCAAGAAAAAATAAAATCACATTAGTGCGAATAGCAAATTGGAATTGCACACAATCAAACTTAAAAAAAGAAGAAGCTCAACTTAGCTTTATGCTCGTCGTCAATATCCATGAAGCATGATGAACATGGGGCATTGTCAAGAAGACTACACCATTGTCCGAGATCCCTGAGGGTGTGTGCCTCTCCCTTAAAGAAAATTGAACTCGAAAGAAATGAAGGAGAAAACCTTCCTCACTTTTGCTCTGAATTTTTTCAAAAATCCCCCTTTTTCATTTCTCACGAACCGTTGCCTTTTTATAGTGAAAACCTCTATTGTCTTTTAGAAAGTTATGCTTCCTTGATTGCGGGAATTACAGAATTTGAGCCCCGATTTGCCATCGCAAATTAACATTTCGGTTTTTCACTCATGTTACCAGAAACGCACCTAAGTTCGTTTTGATTTTTGCAATCAATTCACCTGATGAATATAATCCTTTGATATTTTCCTATTGATTTATCAATATGGCCATTATCCTCACCAATTTTGGGTTTGGTTTCCATTTTGACTTTTATTCTCTTGATTTCTTGAAGATCTAATTGAAGCAAGAATAATTAGTTAGAATTCCCACCTTCCATGCATAATTCAATCAAATCAATTTCCCCCATTTTCATTTTTTTTCTTTTATTTGTTCAAAATGCAATTTTATTTTTCCAAAATTAGGTGTCAACACATAGATTTTCTCTTTCGTCACAATGTTCGAAACTAGGGTACACCCTAGATGAGATGACCCAATATTTCATGCAATACTTCTGGTGGAGGTCCAGGAACTAAGAAATTGAATTGACATGTCTTATGCTTGGATCTCCAACTCTAAGGAGGAGGCTATACTCTTAGTTGACAAAATGAGGGAGGTTGTTGCCATCTCAAGAGAGTCCAACGGCAACATTGTCCATGTGCAAAGCATTAGCATGATAAACGTGTGGCGGGAGCTCCTTCGCCTGACCTTGTCCCTTTACCACAAGACCATTTGTGTGATTGGTATCCATGTTTTCCGACAAGCATGTGGCATGGACATTGTTCTCTTATTCAACCCTCGAATATTTGAGAAGGCTAGTGTCAGCGTCGCCAACAAAAAAACTATTAGGAAATATTGCAATCGAATTAGTAAAGGTTGTATTTACCTTCGTAGGTACTCTACACATTGACTAGGCGTGTCGACGTTGGTTATTGTTATGTAGCATTAGTGGGATTATGGGATCTCTCTTGTATCTGGGTATTTGTCTAATTATGATTGATCAAAGTGACATGAAGCTTATTGACCAAATGGACAAAAATCACTTATCAACGTGATGCATGACTTAATTGTTCTTTTATGTGGCATGTTACTCAGTAGGTATGGACCAGTTACATCCATTTACAACACTGAATATTCTCGCTACACTTACGTGCACAAGGAAGCACAATTAGTTTCACCGCGAGCCAACTATCAAGTGCAGGGATATTATTCTTATATGTACTGCTATCCAAGGCAACTAGCGAAGCTACTTTTTTGTTCGTGGTCGGCACTATGCCATTATCGTTTAGATTATTATTTTTTTTATCATGATGTGCGAAATTGGGTGTGCACCCTAGAGGAGATGACCCAACATTTTAGGAAATACTTCTGATAGCAGTTCAGGAACCAAGAAATTGAATTGCCATGTCTTCTGCTAGGATCTCTGATTTTGAGGAGGAGGCTGCATTCTTAGTTAACAAAATCAAGGAAGCGTCCCTAGGGAGTCCAACGATGACGTTGTCCATGTGCAAAGCATTAGCATGAGGAATGTGTGGTAGGAGCTTCTTCATCCGGCCCTATCCATCTACCACATGATCATATGTACAATTGATATCCATATCTTCCTAAAGGCATGTGGCATGGACATTGTTCTCCTATTCAACCCTCTGATATTTGAGAAGGTCGGTATCAACACCGCCAACAAAAACTTGTTATGGAATATTTCAGTCGACTTGGTAAAGGTGGTATTTACCTTCATAAAACTTTTCCTCATTGATTGGACTGGGCAACGACGGTTGTTGTGCAATATTAGCAAAATTATGGAGTCTCTCCTATTTCTAGGTATTTGTCTAATTATAATTGACCAAAGGAAAAAAAATCATTATCATCGTGGTATGTGGCATGTTATTTAGTAGGTATAGGATTTGGTCATATTTATTTGCAACGCTGAATTATTCCCGCCTATGTACGCAAGGAGGCACAATTAGTTTCGTTGGGAGCCAACTGTTGGGTGTAGAGATATCATTTTTATTTATATTGTTGTCCAAGGCAACCACCCCTGAGAGAGATACTTTTTTGTTCGCGATGAGTGCCATGCCATCATTGCGTGAATTTTCTTTTTCTTTTTCATCATAATGCCCGAAACCGGGGTGCGCCTTAGAGGAGATGGCCCAGCATTTCGGGCAATTTATGTTTAAAATGGGTGGGTTTAAATGGGTCGTTAATGGGTCAAATCTTATTTCCTAAAGCACCCATAATGGGTTTTAAAAATAAAGAGAGTGAGATATATGGGTCTTAAATGGGTTAGCTCTGCACCCATTTAAGACCCATTTATCAACCCATTAAAAATGAACCCATTTATTTTCACCCAAAACCTCACAATCTCTCTTCTCTCTTTAACTTTACAATTTTTTTTTTTTAAAACTGAAATTATAATTGTTTTTTTTTTTTTCTTTTCTTTTCTCATTTTCTTTTTTTTTTTTTTTTTTTTTTTTTGCTTTCTTCTTCCTCCGGTCGCCGGCACAACGATGGCCGGTAACGGCTAGGTGAGCCTCGAGCTCGCCGAATTTGGCGAGGCCGCCGACGCCCGATGAGCCTCAAGCTCGCCAGATCTGGCGAGGCAGAGGCCTCGCCGACGTCCGGTGAGGCTCGAGCTCGCGGGCATCGGCGAGCCAGGCGAGCTCAAGGCTCGCTGTGGCCGGCGGCCGGCCAAAGAAGAACAAGAACAAGAACAAAAAAGAAAAAGAAAAATATATTTAAAAAATAAATAAATAATTATTTTTTAAAAAATAATTAAAATTCGATTTTTAAAATAATTATTTTAAAAATTATAAAAATTGTCCATTAAATTTGTGTTGTATAAAACTATTTTAGCAATACCATTTTAAAAAATAATAATATATATAAGAAATAAGCTTGGAAGTAGTTTAGTAATAAAATATTTAAAAAAAAAAAAAAAAAAACATAGGAATAAGTTTTTCTAAATTTAGTTAAATATGAAAATATTTTATTAATATGGGTTGGGTATGGGTCGGGTCGAGTATGGGTGGGAAAATTTACATTAGGCATAAATAGGTCAAAAATGGGTTAATGGGTCAATTTGGGTCGGACCATTAATGACCCGACTCAAACCCGATCTGACCCACCCATTTAACAGCTCTAGTAGGAACTAAGAAATTGCCATGTTTTATGCTAGGATTTTTTACTTTGAGGAGGAGGCTACACTTTTAGTTGACAAAATCAGGGAGGTTGCCACAATCCCAAAAGAGTCCGACGATAATGTTGTTCATCTACAGAACATTAGCATGAGGGACATGTGGCGGGAACTCCTTAGGCCAATCCCATCCCTCTACCATACGAGCAGACTGAGCAGTGACCAACGAAAGAAAGATTTTACATGACAATCAATCAATCTTGTCCGAGGTTCAGTTTTTCCCTTCAATTGATAGCACCTTTTTCCCCGAGAAACCTGTTACGAAATGGCACGTCAATTCCAGAAAAATAACGCTCGCAAACAATTCACCAGGCAGAATATAATAATAAAATAACAGAATCAGAAGAACACGCCACCAATTTTGTTATCGAAGTTCACCCAAACTTGGGCTACGTCTCCGCACAGAGGCACTCTGCGAATCCACTAGATTTCGGAAAAAGTTGGAATACAACGATGATCTTTTCTCAAGATCAAGGCACAAAGAGATTGAGAACTCTCATAAAAAAAATAAAAAAATAAAAAACTCACTTTTTTCTTCTCTGTTTTTCTTGTCTCTCTGTTTTCTTTTTCAGCGTCTTGACGGCCGACGTCTTGCTATTGCTAATATAAAGGTATCACTTTTAACCTAAAAGCAAATCTGATAGAAAAGACAAAAAAGTACCTAAAAACAAATATTTGGTTTCATCTATAACAATCTCCCACTTGAAGACAAATATACCCAAGCACCAAGCAACTTTGCATCCATCTTCTTTAAAAAATAGTAGTTGAAAAACTTTTGCCTTTGCAATACTCCTCATCAATCAACATGGAGTAATACCAATGGTAGTAGTACAGAAAATATGCTTCTCTTTGTCTACTACCTTGGTCAACATGTCAGCTGGATTCTTCGAGCCATCAATCTTCTGTAACTTTAACTCATTATCTTTTAATGCTGACCTAATAAAGTTATAACGCTTCTTGATATGTCTAGTCCTTGAGTGATAAGTTGCATTCTTTGCTAAGTGCACTGCACTTTGACTATCACTCCACAGTGTATTGACTGGCTATTTTCGATGTAGCTCCTCCATGTGACCACATGATTTCCTTCGAAGCTTATGTGATTGCCACGTATTCTGCCTCTGTCATCAATAAAGCCACTACTTTTTGTAGTTGAGATACCCAACTCACTGTTGTATCTGCAACTATAAAGACATATCCAGTGGTACTCTTACCACTATCTCGATCACCGGAATGATCTGCATCTACGTAGCCCTGCAACTCTAGAGATGTACCACCATAACAAAGTGAGTAATTGGAAGTGCCTGCTAGATATCTCAATATCCATTTCACTGCATTCCAATGCTCTATGCCTGGGTTCTGCATATATAGACTCACAACTCCCACTACCTATGCAATGTCTGGTCTCGTGCTCACCATGGCATACATCAAACTCCCCACTACTAATGCATATAGAACTACCGTCATCTCAACTTTCAAAACCTGAGTACTTGGACACATATCCTTGGAAAGTTTGAAGTGACTCACTAAAGGAGTTGCAACCGGTTTTGTCTTGTCCATGTTAAATCTCTTTAACACATTTTTCACATAGTCTTCCTGTGACAACCATAATTTCTTATTTTTCCTGTCCCTGATGATTTTCATGCCTAAAATATTCTTGGCCTCTCCCAAGTCTTTCATAACAAACTGTGATGATAACATCTTCTTCACTTCACGATTCTCTTCATATTGGAACTAGACACCAGCATGTCATCCACATATAAAGAGAGATACACAATGTCACCATCATCATACTTGCGAAAATATTGTGCAAAACCTTTTTCTTTCATGAAACCATCAAATTTTAGGTATCATTGCCGCGGAGCTTGTTTCAAGCCATACAAGCTTTTCTTCAAGCGATATACCATGTGCTCCTTACCTTTGATTTCAAAACCCCTAGGTTGTGCCATGTATAATTCTTCATCTAAGTCACCGTGTAAAAACGTTGTTTTTACGTCTAACTACTCAAGATGAAGATCTTCCACTGCAACTATACTCAGCAGAACTCTAATTGATGTCATTTTCATTACAAGTGAAAATATCTCGGAGTTGTCAATCCCTTCTTTTTGAGAAAAGCCCTTGACTACAAACCTCGCCTTGTATCTAATACTACCATCTGCTTCATTCTTAATCCTGTACACCCATTTGTTTAATAAAGCTTTTTTACTTGTGGGCAACTTGGTCAACTCCCAAGTTTTGTTCTGAAGTAACGAGCTCATCTTGTCTTTCATAGCACACTCCCACTGCAAGTGAGACGTGTCTGCCTTTGCCTCATCGTAAGTTTTCGGTTCCCTCGAATCTGTATATAAGACATGACTCAGAACAGTATTAGCTGATAGAACAAAAATTACCTTTGGCTTTCTCACACGTGTAGACCTCCTCAATACAAGTACTTCAGGGTCGTTAGTTTGCTCCGAATCACTACGTTCCTCTTGAACTACCTCTTCACTGATAATAGGCTCATCTTGAACCTCTCTTTCAAGTGCACTTTGATCTACTGGAAACATCTTCACGGGCATTGTGTCTGATTCAACATATTCTGGTTGTACTACATTCTCATGCTTTGTCTGACGATCCTTGTACATCTTCTCTTCATGGAATACCACATTCCGACTGCGGATGATTTTGTTATTCTCATAATCCCATAGCCTATAGCCATACTCGTCGCTGCCATATCCGATAAAGACGCACTTTTGGGACTTAGCATCAAGCTTTTTCCTATCTTCCCTGTCAATCAAAGCATATGCAATATAACCAAACACCTTTAGATGTGAATAATTAATATTTTTACCTGACCACCGCTTTTGCGGTATTTCTCCATCCAACGCACTAAATGGACTTCTGTTGATAAGATAAACAGCTGCATCAACTGTGGCAGCCCATAAGTGTAGCGGGAGACCCACGTGTAGCCTCATGCATCTCGCACGTTCTAGAATAGTCTTGTTCATCCTTTCAGCTACACCGTTCTCTTGAGGAGTTCTAGGAACAGTCTTTAACCCATGTATGCCTTCTCAACTCAAATATTTTGCAAATTCTTTACTCGTGTGTTCACCACCATTATCAAACTTCAGAGCTTTAATCTGATAACCTGTCTCTTTTTCTACTATGGTCTTCGACATTCTAAACATCCCGAATACTTATGATTTTTCTCTAAGAACATAGACCCAAGTCTTCCTTGTTGCATCATCAATGAAGGTGACAAAATATCTCTTATCGCCATAAGAGAGTTCCTGAGTAGGTCCCCATATATCAGTATGAACCAACTCTAGCTTCTAGCCTTTATTTTGTCGTCCATTTAATTGAAAACTAACAGCCTTCTGTTTTCCATAAATTCAACTCTCACAAAAATTTAACTCAACTTTTTGCAAACCTAGAAGTAATTTCCTCAAGTGTAATTGCTTTACACCTTTTTCACCAAGATGTCCCAAACGATAATGCCAAAGAGTAGACAAATTACTTGTAGCCATTGTAATTGCAACCATATCACCGATATTGTCTCCTTGAAGAAGGTAAAGTGTACCTGTACGATTTCCCTTTACTACTACTCTTGCCCCTGAGGTTATCTTTCACTCTCCGCATCCAAAGGTTGTTACCAAACCTTCTTGGTCAAGTTTACTAGTTGAAATCAGATTTTTCTTTAATTTCGGAATATGTCTAGTTTCACGCAAAACTAGACGTCCTCCACCTGAGATGTTCACAGTCACAGTTCCTTTCCCAACAATGGGACACATGTGGCCGTTTCCCACAATCACTTGTCCAAAATCTCCACTGGCATAATCATCATATATGTCTCTTTGCGAGGTGCAATGAAAAGAAGCACCAGAATCAATAAACCATTTATCTATTGTCAAATCAAACCCTGCAAACAAACACAAGTTATCTAGCGAAGATTCATCGCTAACCACATTAGCTCATTGATTCTCATCTTACTGCTTCTTTCTGTAGGCTTCACACTAAAACCTCCGGTGTCCGATTTTATGACAAAACCAACACTCATCTTTTGCAACCCGTCTCTTACCCCTTGATTGTGATATGCCACGCCTGCTGAATTTTCCTCTACTTTTACTTCTTCCACGGTTCTCCACTACGAGTGCCGTTGAAGATGTAGATGTAGAAAAATTATCTCCACCTAAGACTTTCCTTTGCATCTCTTCATCCATGATGCTACTCATAGCATCATCAAGAGTTAAATCATCCTTCATAGTGCTCGAAATTCCCTGCACTACGGTATTGTAGCTTTCTGGAAGAGAACATAAAAATAATAAAGCTTGAAGCTTCATATCTAAATTTATGCTTGCGGATTCCAATTGATCCGTGACCTGCATGAAACTATTAATATGCTCTACCACAGAACCTCTATCAGATAACTTCATATTAACTAGTTTCTTTAGCAAAAATACCTGATTTGATGTGGACGGCTTCTCATAAATATTCGTTAGAATATACATGGCTTCTTTTGCAGTTTTAGCTTTCGCGATGTGGTACCCTATCTTTTTTGTCAACCCTAGACGAATTGCACCTAACGCCTTTCGATCGAGAATTTTTCATCCGGCTTCTGCTGTTAGATCCACTTCTGCCATCTCGGGTTTCCAACCCTCAAGTGGTGCATAGAGATCTTTTTGATAAAGATAATCCTCGATTTGTAGTTTCCACCATCCGAAATCCTCCCCATCGAACTTATCGATTCTGATTTTATCTTCTGCCATCCTATTTGCTTTCAATCGAACGTCACCGAAAAACCCTCGATGTTCTCGATTAGCCAACCTAGGCTCTGATACCAATTGTTATGAAATCGCACGTCGATTCCAGAAAAATAACACTCGCAAACAATTCACCAGGCATAATATAATAATAAAATAACAGAATCAGAAGAACACGCCGGCAATTTTGTTATCGAAGTTCACCCAAACTTGGGCTACGTCTCCGCACAGAGGCACTCTGCAAATCCACTAGACTTCAGAAAATGTTGGAATACAACAATGATCTTCTCTCAAGATCAGGGCACAAAGAGATTGAGAACTCTCATAAAAAAAAAAAAAACTCACTTTTTTCTTCTCTCTTTTCCTTGTCTCTATGTTTTCTTTTTCAGCGTCTTAATGGTTGTCTCTCTGTTTTCTTTTTCAGCGTCTTAATGGCCAGCGTCTTACTATCACTAATATAAAGGTATCACTTTTAACCTAAAAGCAAATCTGATAAAAAAAAAAAAAAAGACAAAAAAGCCACTAAAAAGAAATATTTAGCTTCATCTATAACACTTTCGTGCAAGAGTTGATAATTTTAAGATAAATAAAGTTACGAAAGTAAAAACAGTGGTAAGATATCACAAAAGTTGGTAATTGTAACGCCCAGCAAATGTTGTTAAATGATTTAAATAAGAGTTGGTAAATGATTCAATGCAAGTTGGTACCTAAATCTAACAATTAACTTGATGCAGCTTGTATTCAAGACCAAATCATTCAACTAAGGAGATCAATAGGCATTCAAGATTGACAACACTCCCATCGATAAACCTAATATCAATAAGCCTCATCGACAAGTGAAGAGCCTCATTTTTTACTTTGTCATAAAGACTCTGTCATTTCGCATTAAAGCTTGCATCAAGACACTTTGGCATGGCACAAGCATTGAAGCTTGCATTAAGACACTTTATGATGGCACAAGCATTGAAGATAATGTACATTTAATAGCTCCCAGTTTCTAAATGTTTCCATATACATAAATGACCGTTAGTTTCTAGGTTTTTTTTTTTTTTTGGTCAGTTCTACTCTATTCCTATTCTACACTCTCTCTTTCAGACTTTTGCCCTGCCTCTTGCAGGGCATGGGAGTCGAAACCCACTTTTAAAACTTACGCGTCCCCACCCCATCCTCCCTGAGAAGGTGGAGATTTGAACCCCTCACCTCCCCCTTCCATGTTGGAAGGGTGGCCACTGGGGCGAACCCCTAGTGGTTACCGTTAGTTTCTAGGTTTGAGTCTAGTCATTTGCTCTTCTTTTGTTTTACTATAGAAGGTCAACAAGTATCTATAGAATATACACCGAATTTGATTAATGAAATTTGCTTAGTGCAATTCTCTTGAACCTTGAAGAGTTCAAACTCCTTGAAGAGACGAAGCTTTTAAAGCCTATATCCTTGAAGAGTTATAGTCATCAATTTCAAAGAATTGATGCCATTTCAATTTGCTTGAAGGCTTAGAAGAGCAACCGTTAAATTTCCTATTATTTACTTCAATCTATCCAATCTCGTTTCGCCCAGTTCTTTCCAAACTCGCAAGACTACAATGCTTATGTAAGAAAATTCAAAACATCAAAGCTGTAAATTCAAGAATCTCTATTCTTTTGACTTTGGAATCAAGTCATTTTGATCTAAATAGTTATGCCCATTTTTCCGAGCTAATGCAGAACTTAAACTTCTGTTCAACTTTGTGATTGAGTTTCCGTGTGATATAAGTCACTCTCTCGATCCTATTGGTTGAGTAGTCGACCTTGGACTACATCACCAAGTTTCATCTAAAATCATTTTCTTACTTTGCATTTTGCTTAAATTCTTTACCTCGGATATTTACTTTCTAACTTAGAACATCTCATGCTATTGCGCGCGCAGAATTCGGCCGAGCAAGAGAAATGTGGGTTGGCCAAATTTCATATGGGCCTAGCTCATGCGGGTTTCGTTTTGAAAATTTAAATATTTTAATGGCCACTTTTTTAATTTCAAATTTAAATGCATTTCCCAAGCAGGCCCACCTCTGATATGTGTATTACATTTGGATCTAAATAGGAAGCTCATTTTATCTTTAGACGATTAACTAAGAAACCTATTCAAACCAAGGATACTAACTCCAACGTAGAAAATATTTGCAAAATTTCTTACTTGGCTCGGGTTTTCTTCACGGGCCCAAACTTTGATATATGCTTTCAACAGTGGTAGCTTACTTAATCCACGTAAGGAAGAAGTTTAGCATTGTCTGACATACGCAACCAACACAAGTCGATGCTATCTAAACAAAGAGGAGGGGCATCGGATCAAACAAAGAAGATGGAACAGGAAGATGCAAGTACAAGGCCAAGAAAAGATCAGTGCTCATGAAGCATTTCAGTGACGGCTATAAGCAATGAATTCGAGCTCAACTGTGCTTGTGATCTGGGATCCTAATAAAGGCGGCCATCTGTGTTCTTATATTTGTTTGTTCTGAATGTCCGCTCATCATCATGGCTCATTGTTTTAACCGCGCTCTCTCCGTCTGCATCAGTTACTTTCACCGTCACACTCTGGCAAATTCAATATTATTGCTTACCTCGTCGAAGATTAACCGGTGTATCTTTTTAAATTTTCTTTAGTGTATTGCATAAGTACCTTTCGATCATTTTAACATTGGCGTTGAAATAGCCAAAACAATCCTATCGAATTAGACAAGAAGTTTGTAATTTACTGAGAAGAAGAATATGCGTCGTGCGGCAGCAAAGCAGCTATATATACAGAGGTAGACTCTTGAGGATGAATGCCAAAGAGAGATTCGAGATGGAAGTGAACTTGATGTGCTTGATCTTCACTTGCTTTGTGGGGGGTTATGCTTTCGTCTTTGGGTTTCTCAGGAAGATCAATGAGTGGTTGTACGTGAGAAAATTTGGAGAGAAGCAATATTCTCTTCCTCCAGGTGACATGGGATGGCCTTTTCTTGGGAAAATGTTGTCATTCTGGAGAGCTTTCAAGTTTGGAGATCCCGATTCGTTCATCTCAAGCTTCGTAACCAGGTTTCTCTCCCTTCACATAATTTTGATGTCATCTTAATTTATTAAGCAACAGAGAAGTGCCAAGTTTTTGAATTTTGTGAGTCCCAGCTGGGAGAATGTTTAACAAGGGACAATATGCCTCGATCAGCCAATCAATTTCACTAACAGAGTCTATTTCAGCTTGAAGAACTTCATAGTAACAGAATGACTTTGATGTGAACCTGTATTTTGTTGTTCAGATATGGTGGGATGGGGATGTACAGGACCGTAATGTTTGGAAAGCCAAGCATCATCGTTTCCATGCCGGAGACTTGCAGACGAGTGCTGTCAGATGAAGTGAATTTCAAACTTAATTACCCTAAAACAACCCAAGAACTGATAGGGAAGAAATCATTCCACCACATGTCAAATGCTGCACATAAACATTTCCGCCGCTTGACGGCAGCTAAAATCAATGGCAGCGAGTCGCTGTCCATGTACATCAAGCACATCGAAGAGATTATGATTGGTTCACTGG
Organism: Eucalyptus cloeziana; assembly: GCA_014182715.1. Lineage (NCBI taxonomy): Eukaryota > Viridiplantae > Streptophyta > Magnoliopsida > Myrtales > Myrtaceae > Eucalyptus > Eucalyptus cloeziana. The sequence goes on from CM024637.1 coordinate 27,660,751, forward strand.
AGGAATGGGCAAAAATGGACAGTCCGATCGAGTTCTATGAGGAAATGAAGAAAGCCACTTTCAAGGTCATTCTTCCCATCTTCCTCGGTTCAGTGACCGATGATTCCTTCATTTCAAGGACCAAGAATCTGTTTGGTGAAATCATGAAGGGGTTCAATTCCTTGGCCATAAATCTTCCGGGTTTCCAATTTCATCGTGCGATCAAGGTAAGAGCGAGAACCTAGATTACCTCATTTAATCTCACATAACTCAACCGCAGTTCATTAATATTTCTTAGAATATCATTGGAAATAACATTGGCTCTTCATGTATGAGCCACTAGTATGACATTGTAATGACTTACTGCTCATTAGGCTAAGAGAGAACTGGAAAAGATCATTAAGGAAGTCGTGGATACGAGGAAGTCAATGAAGAAGAACGATGCATACACAGCGAGCACAAGTATGCTGGATTTACTCGTGGAGGCAGAAGATGAGGATGGTCAAGCATTAAGCAAAGACAGCATCAGTGACATTCTAAACATGTACCTTTTAGCCGGTTTCGACAGCGTCGCATTGGCTACGTTGTGGATGGTCCTGTACTTTTACGAGAATCCAGATACCTTGCAGAAAGCGAAGGTACTGTCCACATGATAATAACCCAATCACCAAGTTTTCTCACGGTAAAGCAGGAAGATAAATCTTTTAGTTGACTTACCCTGTAGGAGTTTGCTAAATGATTGTACAAATAACATAGCATTTAAGGATGGCCACAAAGATTTGATTACCAAGTTTCTTAGCGTTGCTATGCATATAACATGATATTAATCCAGAGCTGCTTATTCTCGCATAGCAGCTACAGCCCTTGATCAGAAAAACACCCTATGCTATTCTCCATCGGTTGAGTAGAATATTGCCAAATTCATTTAAAATTATGAAAAATGGTCGAGTTGAAATCAATTTCCAGGAGGAGCAAATTCAGATCCTTAAAAGAAGAGAACCGACACAGAAAGGATTAACTTACCAGGAGATCAAACAAATGGAGTATTTGGCTAAGGTATGTCTCCATTTTATTTTTCCCTTCAACCTATGATACCAAATTTAATGAAGAAAAGAAACATTCAGACCAAATAGAGAATTAAAAGTTGTTTCTGTTCAGTGAAACGATCATTGTCCATGTGAGTCAGTATTGTGCAATTTATTAGTGTGCTTTGTGGGTGTAGGCCATCGATGAGATGCTCCGCAGAGCTAATATTGGATTCTTGTTGTTTCAAGAGGCAAAAGAAGACACCACAATCAATGGTCAGCCGCGCAATTTCCTTCATTTTCCTTCTGTTTACTGATCATTCCTCACTCGAAAGAAATTTTTCTGCTCAGGATATCTCATACCAAAAGGGTGGAATGTCCTAACTTGCCTCCGAGGGGTTCATATGGATCCGGCAAACTACTTGGAACCAGAAGAGTTCAATCCTTCAAGATGGGATGTAAGAGAACTATCTTGCATTTTGTCTGCTATATCTGTGCTTAGAAATCTTTTCACCCTCATTCACGATGTCTTAAACTCTGCTTTTTCCAACACTTTTTGCAAGCAGAATTATAGAAAGAAAGGAGGTGCTTTCATTCCATTTGGAGCAGGAAGCAGGTTTTGCCCAGGAAGCGACTTGGCCAAGCTTGAGGTGTCCATCTTCCTACACTATTTTCTCCTTAACTATGAGTAAGTACTTTCTCTCTTCTTCTTTTTTCCTTTTTAACTAGAGTTATTTCTTGCTAATTTTTCAAATATCAGGTCATGAGAAGTAATGTCATTTTTTATTAAGCAAATATCATATGACAACTCATGACAAAAGAAAAGGAAGCTTTACCAGATTAAAGTTCTGGTGGAATGAGATCGGCAGATGCTTATGTAGACAATCATTTTAATATCAGACAAATGCTTTCATTTTGCAGGGTAGAGCGAACTAATCCTAAGTGCCCTACCAATTACTTCCCTTCACCAAAACCTTCAGATAATTTCAAGGCAAAGTTCAAAAGACTTGGTTCAGATTCTATGGATGTATGAAAATATGGCTTTCAGGTTTTCCCTTAAATCTGGTTTTACTGGCAGCTAATCATCATCTTCTTTCATGATCCATATGGATAGTGCATATGCTGCGCCATCACAGGTGCAGCTAAGAGTTTGTGCTTTATAAATCATCGTAGGGATGCGAATTGCTTCAGATGCATCAAGTCGATTCTTGCAATGATTGAATAGCCAGAAGTGCTTAAGCATGATTTATCTTTTGGTCATTTAATATCAACATCGCAAGTTCGAACTTGCGATCAGCTGTATTTGGGAATCCTTCAGCCTTTTCTCTTGGTGTGTCTCCCTAGTACTTTGAATCAAGGTAGCACTTGTTGAATCGAGACTTCATATATATCCATCTGTACAAATGCGACTCTTTAGCCAACTTTATCCCTCTTAAGTGACTCGTCCTAGTCATCTGCGAGCAATCTGACTTTGCAAATATGGCTGATTCTAATGACATCATCTTAGTTGAGCTAACTCGAGATTCCATGAGCAAACACAGATGTACAAGAGAAAAATTGAGTGATGGAAGTGAAAAGGCAATGTGACTTAATTACATGAAGATGCAGAATACAACACGGGAAGAAGGAGCACACAGAAAATTAGAAAGGGAATATAAAGCAGAAAATTTGACATTTCTGAAGTTTAAAGTTTTGTCTTAATCGATTCAACAAAAGAAATTGAAAATATCGTTCTTATGCAGCTTCAGAGACGTCAGTTTGATGCACATTCAAATCCTAATGAGCAGCATCCTCTTCTTCGCAGAATTTCGTGTACTCTTTTGGACCCATCAAGGAACCTAGTTCCGATGGATCGCTGGGCTTCACTTTAATCATCCATCCATCTTCATAAGGGCTTGAGTTGACCTTCATTAAAGAAGCTCTCAATGTGAATATTGAAATTCAATCGTCTTTATCATCATGAAAAGGTTGAATGGTGAGTTGACAAAAGAAGTGCGCTCCTAGAAAGTTAATTAAACAGGACTAGGCCTAATACAACTATAGAGAGGAATATGTTGAGCAGGAAATGAAAGAGAGAATTGCTTTAAGCTAAGCAGGAACTTACCAAGCCGGGTGTTTCAGTGAGCTTTGTGTTCACTTCAACGATCTCACCAGAGATAGGACAGTTAATGTCACTGGTTGCTTTTACACTTTCCACAGCTCCAAAGCTGCCTCCTTTGGAAACTGAACCGCCTGGTTCGGGCAGGTCCACGAACACTACTTCTCCAAGGTGATCCTAAGAAAAGCAGATTTTACTATCTAATAAGCACATCGTTTCTGAAATAAGCAAAAGAAAAGGAGAGCTGATGTAATGCCAGATGAGCCAGAAGAATCTGGCGACCTGAATGCTCGTTTAAGGACATTGTTCCATTTATTGATGGCAACGGGAATTGTAAATATTTCCATGTTGATTCTTAAAATTCCGCAGGAGCATCTGGCAATATCAGGTCAGTAACAGCTAAATAGCTGAAACTCAAGCATCTGTGTTGCAGGGACTAGATTCTTAATAGAAATTGATCGACAAGGAGGTAATGGAAGCATTTCACTCGAGATGACTAAAAATAATTTATCCTCGATTTTGCGAACCATGATTCTGAGACCACCTTCTGGATAGCAATAATAAATAGACGAAAGATTTCATAGCTGAGGACGACAGAGTCTGTCCTACCGACGAATGATATGATTAAGGCTTTGAGTTCCGCTTGCCTTTGTCTGTCTTCATACTCGGAAAGCTTAAGGTACGCATCTTGTGGTGTTGAAATAGATGCAGGGGTAAACAAAGTAGAACTGCAATTCACTAGTAAAATGGCAAATATTCCAGTTCTTCATCTCCTGACACAACGTATAACTCCATATACACTGAGAGAGCAAATGATGACTAGCAGATAGCGTCATCTCAAATTCTCAATGACCAGACACAACCGTAACTCTGTTGCTTCATCCACCAACCATCAAGAAAGAACTTTATGACTTGGCAATCTTAGTTCTAAGGAAATACTGGGTGGATTTAGATTAAGCCGAACGCAGAGGACAGACCTGAGCATGGTCAGTGATGCCGACGCTGGCCACTGGGCCTTCATGCTTCACCCACTCGTGCGAAGGTGCATACTTTAGCCCATCCAAAACTGCAAACAGCAAACACCCTTTTTGGCTCAAGACACTTGCAGAACAGGAGACACGGCATGAACACAAACAAGACAGAACATTCTCAAGAACTACAAACACAAATACAGAAGTAGAGAGAGAAGCTACCAGAGGAGAAGCATCTGTGGAGAGAGAATGCTGGGGAGAGAGAGGCCTTGGAAGATAGCCTGAGTGCGTTGGCGGTGGAAGAAGCCCACATCCTCAGTGCCATGGTTTACCTGCTCCCCTCCAGTGGTGCTTCCTTTGTTCTTGGGTAGTGTTCAAGTTTCAGAGAAAGAGATAGCCTTTTATTTGTTCTGTACCATTTTATCTTGGATGAATGGTGGGCGTGGAATGCCTCATCCTAAGACCTCTGATCACAAGATGATGTGTTTTCGCACTAGTCCTCTTTTATCTTGTCTAGTACAACGGCCTTCTTTTTTAATTTTATGGCTCGTGCTTTTTCTTCCCCATTTGGCTTTTCCAGTACATCTTTTTAATTCTAAGCTGGGGGATTCAGCTCCTCCTTTTCTCCTAATATTAGATATTTGAAGGCAAATTTAAATCTATTGCTTAGTCCAAAATCAATCATGGGTCATCTCAAATCACGCAATATGATCACTCAATTTTTAGCGAAATTTATAGTCGAGTGACTGAATTACATTTTCAAAGACACTGATACATCGGGCTTCCATTAATATTCTCCAACGAAATTCAATCAATTTCGAGTAAATTGCTAACCCGACAGGCACATGGTGTGTCATCCCCACAATTGCCGTGAGCATCGGCCGGACTCCGGCCGGTGAGCATCAGTTGACAGGACTCAAAAGCTGAACTTTTTGATAAGATAATCTCTACCGGTGCACTATTTCGTTATTTGGGCTTTCCGGGTTGAGAGCAAAAAGGTCCCGCCTTTGCCAACCTCAACCTTCCTCCCCCGCAAGCCCACCATTTTTCCAAGATCGCTGCTTTGCAGTGCTCTGGGCCAAATCCAAAAATCAACGACCTGTCGGACCAAGAAAAGGCGTCGACTTTAAACCGGTTTTCCCACGGTCCGTGCCCATCATCAAAATCTTGGTCCATGGCGTTTCCTGTGGCATCGATCTGCACGGGTGAAGCGTCGAAGCGCATTCCTCAAATCGGTGAAACGAACCCACGATTCGCTTGAGCTGGGATCCGCCGGAGTAGAGCCGTGGAATCCCGTGTTCTGGAGCTATGATGGGAGGGGAGATCGACGGACCGGACCGGAAGGAGGTCGTGATAGTTCTCCGGACGATCGGCCCCGCTCGCCCATCTCGCCTCCCCGTCCCTTCCCCCGTTAAAGTACGCGGCTTTAGCCTTGTGGTTTTTTGCCCCCTGCGTCTCGATTTCTTGAGTCAATTCGAGCTCTGCATGTGTTTTCGTGGGTTCATGATCTGCTTGTGTTCGCATAGGTTTTATCTGTCGGAGCTACCCGTCTTAGGAATTTAGAGTTTCTCGCCAGAAAAGGGTCGGATCATTTATTACGTGTTCGGTGTCGAATTTTAGCTTGTGAAATTGTCCAGGATAATCCAATATGTGTTGGTGTTTGTTCATGTGGAAGCTGTTGAAAGTCCTTCTTGTTTGTGGGTTGTAGAGTAGAATTTTAGGGAGATAGAAAGGTTTTTCCTTTTAGTGTTTTGATTGGTCTAACTGTGTTATGGCGTGCCTCTCTTTTCTCGTATCGAGCATTCCCCCACAAAAGGCGGTGGGGTTGATTGTCGAGGCGCGGTATTTTGGCTAGCTGAGCTAATTTTGAGCATCAGAAATTCTAGTACAGTTTTGAACTGTGTCAAGTATGCTTAACGAGCTTATCGAGGGTAAAACTGGTGGCGACTGGTCCAAAGTTGAATTACCCATCTAAGAAGTCACTGGAACGCATGTGCCTCAAGTTACTCCATTCGTTTTCGGCTGAATTTGATGGAGCGCAGCGAACTGCAGTAAGAGCAAGGGCCAACGATCCGGATAAGGAGGTTATGGTTGAAATAGGGATGGACAGTATTGTAGAATTTTCTTTGAGTAAGTCGATTATGGTGATGAAAAATTTTGGATTTATCAATCTTTTGCACTTTTAGCTGGTGTCGACTGTGTTATGAAGGTGGTTACCTCTTGTAAATTTGTCGATCTCCCTCTCTCGAAGCTTTTGGTAGTTAGAATTATTCACCTTTTGCATGAGTTGTGCAGTGGCATTGCTTCTAGCATTATGGAAATGCTTGAATTGATGGTGCTTGTGTTGCATGAAAAGGTTTTATGTTTTGTTGTGTTGCTTGTTCACTGATAATATTTTTTCACCTCCATTCCTGGGCTGCATCCTTTAGTTTCGAGGGCATCCCTTATAAAATGTTCATGCATGCTTCCATTCTTTTTAGGTGCATGATCTAAGGAAACTGATTGCTGAAAAGAGTCATTTACCAATTGGAGATTTGAGGCTTATTTTGCGAGGGAAAGTACTGGATGACACAAAGGATGGAGATGATATGTGTGTGGAACTCATAGACGGTGGTATAGATCTTTCCTTTTGAGGCTATCATTTTTACAATTTACCATCTTCCAGACAAACTTTTAAAAGTGAACATTTCATGGATCCTTGATATCAAAAGTAAGAAATATCTGTGTAAGCATCCTATTTTCAGCTGTTCTCAAGTAATTGTTTTGCACTTGGTCTCCAGATTCTTTGATCGCTGCCGTGAAACCGAAGTCACCAGTTAAACGTTCTCATGACGGAGTAGATACTGATGATGATGAAGATGATTTGGTTAGCGATTATGCCCACATTGATACCTTCATTGAGTTGAGCTTCATTGGCATAATAGTTGAGAATTCATAATTTTTTTCCAAACTATTCTTTTCTTTTTTTTCCAGAAGTTTCATCTTCCTCAATCATCCAGTTGGTGGAAGAGGAAAATGTTCAACCTTTTACATGACAAGTTGAAGCTACCTGGTAAGCATATTCTCAAGCGACTATGAATTCTGAAGCGGCAGTCTGCTAATGCGCTGTTCTATCTTTTTTCACTTCAGACATTCTTTTGATGGCAATTTTTTCTTTAAGTCTGAAGACATGGGTCTTAATCATCTTGTGGTTTATCTTGGCACCTGTTGCTTATAGATGGGATCTTGGACCTCTATATGTAAGTTCACTTCTTCTTGTCTAGTTTTTATCGATTTGTAGTGTGCATCATTTATTTTCTCTGGATAGTTTCATGGTTATTTAATTCTCTAGAATATTTCTGGCTTGAAAGTTCTTAGTAGGATCCTGGATTTTGACTAATGACATCTGCTCCTTACTCTCGTATGCTTTTTTTCTGATAAAGAAGAATTTGTGAAGATGCCACAGGAAAGTATTAAAGTGAAATATCCCGTTCTCTCAATTTCATACTTCTGGTTTTCACATTTGGCTTGGTCAAATCAAGAAATTGAATTGAGTAGCAGCAAATTGCCTCTTTTGATTTCATTCCACAAGGCTATGCAGCCAAGATCGTATTAAGGGAAATGAACAATTATGCTGGAGCATTTTGAGAAGATATGATCTGGATTGACCTGCCTCTACCTGATTAATATATTACTCAGATTGAGATTTGTGACACAACTCATCGCTTTTAATACAATGTTGTACCAGATACTTGCCACTGGATTTATGATCATTCTTTTAAATCTTGGGCAACGGCAATCCGGTGACCTCAGGTACATGCTGCCTTTGTATTTGCTTTGCTAGTATATGTCTGTCTCTTGGCTCACAACACTCCTGCCTTAGTTTAAGCTCTGTGCAACTCTTTGCCTGCTTCCAGGAACTTCGAATGCATATGAGATAGAAATTAGAATAAAATTTGCCTCACTTTTGTTTAAGGCAGAATAGCTTGATGATAATGTTTCTCCCTGCCAATCATCTATCATTTTATGTATTTTCTGATATGGGAGACATCTTCTCAGCATGCATGGTGATACAACATTATGTTACTGCTAAAGATTGTCGAGGCTATTTGCATGAATTTTCAACCGTGTCCTCTCCCTTCTGGATTTTATTCTGTAAATTGTGCTAATAAGATAAGCCTCTCTTGAATAACGCTGTTATATTGTACAATGTGGAATGCAGCGCATATTCGATCTTCAACGGAGGTTTCAGAGAGCTTCCTGGGACTCTCAATGCAGACCGTCTTGATAGAGACATAAGGACGGGGCAAATGTGAGCCTGTCATGCGGAGCTCCTAAACGCGATCCTGCTCAAATCTTGACTTGAAGATTGCATGCCGTTGCAGCCCAGTTTTGTGAAGCTGTTGGGTTACAGCCAAGTGTGTCCCGACTCAGTTATTGTGCAGATATAGTAAATCGAGTATGACAAGCCCTCAGTCAAAGCAATGTCATTGCACTGTAAGACTTTGTCTTCTCTAAGAGCCATTTGTCTACTTTTAGCGGGACTGTGACTGCTGTAAATCATGAAAGTTTGGAACGCGCAACAAGGCCTCGGTGTAACGAGAGGAGGAGAACCTCTTGGTATATAGTTTGTTCAGAAACTTAAAAAATTTCTTGTGGACCTCTTAACTGACAGCAAAAGCCCATACCATGTCCTTACAGAATGCTGACTGCATATGCCGCTGATGGGCCATCATCTGGACATTCAGTCCCGGCTTTTACTTTTTTGACCGGCGCTTGGCATTTTGTGGGGGACTCTTTTGGGTGCATCTTGCGCACGTGAGCCCAGTGCACTCCGGCCCTCGGATCACGCGGGAACCTGCCAAAATCAAGGGCCGAGATGCACTGGGCTCGCATGCATCCTGATCAATTAGAAAACATTCTCTTGTGAGACAGACAGTCTCCTCTTAAAAGCATGTCTTTCTGCTCGAGACGATCTAATTATGGCATCTGCTTCTTGTGTGGTTAAGTTTCTCTCTTTAGTATCGGCCTGTACCACTCACATCCTTTCATATCCATAGCGCCGAGGACCCGTACATTGAAGTCACTATCAGGGTCCGTGATTAAGATTAACACGAGCTGCCTGTCGTCACCGTGAGGACGCACAACGAAGCGATAGACATTGCTCGATGAGTTCTGTCGGAAGAGATTACATGCACTCTTGCATTTAGCAAATACCGCGAACCCGGATGTCGGTTTGTTGATGTTATAGATGTCGGGCCAAAAAGCGAGGAGACGGTACCGCTTGCTGCTGTAAAAAGGGCATTGTCGCGAGAGCATGTGCTCGTGGGTCGTGGCCGGTTGGATGGATTGTAGCATATGGCAGAGGGCAAGTGTGTCTTGCGTGTGCGGTCGGTATCAGAGCCAGGCAAGCCGGGATAGAAACTGTTGCCCCCCTTCCTGTGCTGTCACTGTTCACTCAGCCCTCCCGCGCTCCCGCTGTTCAGATAGGTTCCCTCTCGTGCGTGCAACTTTATGTCCTCCTTAAAGGCATATGTTCCTGGCCGAAACCCGGAAATTGCATGTCCATGGTGGGATTACTCGTCGATGGCTGATCAAGTTTGATAGATTTGCCTTCAGAAACAAGTTCTATTATTGTAACTCACGAGCAGGAGGAGGTAGTAAATTCCGGACCCATCTCAAAGCCGTCTACTGTGAGCTTGGCGACGACAGGTTATGAATAGAGCAGTCTCGAGATCAACGCGACTTAAACGCGAAAACGGCACCGGTTATCAATAGGATATGAATTTTCTCAACGTGAATGTGGAGACGCGACCCGAATGGTCCGCGGCCCATGACTTCAAAAGGGTCGGTAACACACCGAATACATATTCATTGAAGGCCCTTTTTCTTTATCTGAAGAGCGATGGAAAATTGGTATAAATTTCAAATCTAATTGGTGCAAAACACATACCCAGGGGGCAATGACAAAGTGAATGGAAGGTGGGTTAGGTGACAGACTTTTTGCACAAGACAGAAAAACAAGTGAACAACGTTTTGAACTCAGGAAGACATAGACATCTTGTGGGGATCAATAAATCAATTAATTAATCAATCAAATTTTTTATTTTTCTTTGAGGGGGTTTTCCCACTAGATTTCAAAATATAAGATTCATTTGTGCTGAGTTGTTATTGACAAATGACGAAGCACCTAAGTCCAAGTGCTGCTAGGCAAATTCCATTTCTTTTTTGCCCTCCCCCACTAATTCTCATTCTCTCGTTTTCTTAGTTTATTGGGTGCTTTTAAGCCTAAAACCACGTATCTCTATTTTCATACGAGGATTTGAGGTTGGTCGTGTACGATGATGACTTGAAGAGAGTCATTTTAATGTCCATACGTCGAAACGACTTGACTTAGGTTGCAAGGTCAGACCCCAAACGTTACCTTCAATTTTTCCAAGCAATCATGCTACAAATCAATGCACACTCGAGATCGCACGAGAGGGCCAAAAAAATAAGCACAAAAAATTACGCAATAATTCATAATTTTCACCTCTGCGAAAAATGAATCCTAAAGTATTCCCTCTGATTCTCTCTTTTTTACCCCCAACGTTTTCTAAACTCGAAAATCTATAAATAAATAAATAAATTACGAAAGGGAAGACACCATAACGATAATTTTCCACACTTGGAAAAAAATAAATTTGTCGATTGATTGATTAATTAATTGTTTATCATTATCAGCGGTAGTTGCGCTGCTGATCCTCAACGGCACGTAACCTCAGGCAAAAGTCAACCGCGCTGCGGTCAAAGCGTCGCCTTATCCTATGTTCCTCGTTCACCAACTCTCACTCACCTCTAGTTTACCCACCTCAATTATTTCATATATTACCTTCCCCTTGCGTAAAATAGCAACCGTCATTCTTTTTAAAAAAATGAAAACTTTTTTACTCCAACGAATTCAACGGCGTACATACAATTTGATGCGGAGAATGTCATGATTCGTCACGGATAAAAAGAGTTTTGAAAATCTTTCTATTGCGGAGATTTAAAGAAAAAGAATTCTCCTTGTCGAGAATAACATTGAGGACAAATTTCTCTTGTGGAACCCCATCTATGAGAGTGGTTTTTTAATATACTTTGATCTCCGGGTTTTTTTTTTCGAGTAAAAAATTATAATGTGGTGTAGAGATGCCACTAATACTTTTGATCGCTACCATCTTTCATGAGCCGGTGGTTTCAACTTGGTTATAAAATTGGCATCTATGATAATGAGATTAAAAGTTAATAAAATAAACTTTGAGGATAAGCAATATTAAAAAAAAGAAAAGAACCGTCGGGTGGACAAGTGTCTTCGAGGTGAAAGCACTACCAAACCTTCAATCCTTATCCATGTAAAATTAAAATGGCTCTTTCTTCGTTGTTGGTAATTCCGTCTAGAATTTTTTTTAAAAAAAATTATTATTGAAAAGGGAGCAAGAGAATATAAAAACGGATTTATCATTTTTTTCACACAAAAAGAAGGAATAGAGTAGAATATGTTCGAGCGCAAGGGCTTTCTTTTTTCTTTTTTTCTTTTTCTTTTTTACGACTTTTGACGTTTAAATGCGCCGAAAAAAAAAAGAGAAAAAGAAATCCGACAAGGATGACTTCGTGTTTGTGGGCCCGAAATTCGGGGCCCACGCGATGCGAGAGCCCTTTTCTGTCCACTGAGGTCGTTGACCGGCCGATCCACCGTGGGGCCCACCGAGCAGCTACACCGGGGATCGGCCGCACCGGATCAGCTCTCCCCCTCCTAGAAAACACAATTTTCGGGAACTTCTTTTTGACTCGCACCGAGCCCGCTTTTGATCCCCCACGCGCCCAGGACACGGAGGCCGGCGCGTCCACCACCGACGACCCCCTCTCTCTTCTTCCCCCTTTTTTGTTTTCGCCTAAAAGGATAATAACACAAACCACTCCTAAATTTTAATTGCAGTGTTAAAAGTGGTCGATTTATTCGATGTAATTTTTTAAATTTTAACTATAATATCATCTATGAACTTTAAACTTTTTATACATGTTAAACTTTTTATACATGTTCAATTTAGTCATTAATTGTATGAAAATGTTCTATATTGCCGTTCAATTAATTAAAGTTCAAGAATAAATAGACTAAATTAAACATGTGTCAAAATGTTAATGACCACACTAAACGAATTAAAATTTTAAGGATAGTAAAAAATGCTGGGTTAAAATTCAAAAACCACATTGAATGAATCTAAAATTTAAAGATCTCATTATATATTGAGTTAAAGTTCATTTATCATTTATGTCATTTATCCTTACTTGAACAACATTTCAAAGAGTTTAGAAGGCATAACGATCGAGAAGAGACTCGTGAAATTATCTTTTTGAACAAATTTCTTTTGTTCCTAAAATTTATATGTCATATTTTTTTTCAAAATTCATGGGGCATAAATTGTCACATTATGCTAGTTTGGGATATTTCTGTGAAACTTACTGAATAATACCATTGAGTCTACTAGGGCTTGCACATTATTTGAGCCTCTCACTCTAGTAGCAACCACTCCATTTTTTATTCAAATTTAGTCATTATAGGCTCACCGGCTTTCACATGGTTTGTTCTTGAACACATAACTACTAAAGATGATCTTGCTCTAATACCATAATATGATACTACTGGATTAACTCATTGAAAATACTATTTATTATGGCCTTTAATGTACAAGTAAGTGCTTTCCTATTAGGTTATCCATACTAGTATTACTCTCATTTGATCATGCTTAATATTTGAGTTTCAATGCTAAGCAATGTCGTTACTTTGAAATGTACCTCTTGTAAGTTAGTTCTAATTTTACATATGCAAACCAAAAATGTTCCCCCTTAGTTCGGCATACAATTCAAGTCACTTCCATCCTCTTCGACATTCTAAAAGTTTGTCAAGAGTCGCACTTTATTTAGGTGCTCTCACTTCAATGATTGTCCTTCTCAAATCGCTCTATTACATAATCATCCACCACGTCTATTTCTCAGCACATCAAAATTCAAAAAAAAAAAATTAAGAAATATCAGTTGCATCTAAATCAATTAGTTATCAAGTTACCGAATTATATTTATGTGATTTTCATTCCAAAAACTTACATACCGGATGGAAATCTTTCAAGTATACAAAATTGCAAATAAAAATGTATTTTTTTCTTTTTTGACAAATACGCGAGAGAATCAAATTACGAATTCTTTTTTAGCTTCTTTTCGAAAACACGAAATAGAGAGTACACGTCGGAAGGTTTTGTCGGTACCGAATTTCTTATTGCACGAAACAACAAGCGTCCGCACGGGCGGAACGTGGCGTCCGCACGCGCGCGGGGGGGGCGCGCGAGGCGTGACCGAATGCCTCCGCCCCCTTGTCGTTTTGCTTTAAACGACAGGAATCGGTGTCACCAACAAACCCTTTGACTTGCAGGAACCTCCGCCCAGCTTCCCGCCTTCACATGCAAAATTCCTCCCTCCCTCCCTCTCTCTCTCTCTCTCTCTTCCTCCTTTTTCTTTTCCTGAGTACTATGCTCATCCACAAATCAATAAAATAATAAAATATAATAGTAAAATATAATAATAAATACTTTCTCGTCATGTGTACTATTGCACTTTTTAAAAAAAGAATTTCAACGACTTTATCGAATACGCCCGCTGTTGACAGAATCCTAATAAAATAAATTTACGCCGTTGTCGAGACTTACTCTCCGAGAGTAAATTAACTCTCCCGGATTATTTTAACTCGGGAAAACTGACATCCCCCAAAATATTCGCGGCGCACAAGGACGACAATTAAAATTTAAAAATTGTTTATTTTAATTTAAAATTTTCCGGGATTATTTTTAAAAAATGCGAGTAAAAAGTCCAAGGTTACGACAAACGAGATGTGCGAAGGAGGAGGGAAGCGAGCCCCTTTGACTAAACCGGTCATGCAAAAGGACGCTACGGCCCATGCAGTCAAGTCCCAAAGGTCCCCCCACGTGGGCGGATCTGGTCCGTTGGATCTTTTCGGGCGGGAGGTCGAGATCTAGCGGCTGGCCGGGGGGGCGTGACGTGGCAGCGCGGGTTGCATAGTTGGAGGGCCGTGAGGAACAGCGATGGAGACGTGCGGATTCCCTCTCTGGCGTTTTTCGGGCTTTTCAAGGTCAAACGAGACCATGCAAAAAAATAAATTGAATGAATAAATAAATAATCTTAGAAAAAGAGAAAGAAAAAGGTAAAAAAAAAAGTATCGGGGTTCGCGGCCGGTAAATAATTTTATTTATTTTCCAAATGACGATAGCACCCTTGCTCAAGTCCGTGAGTTCAGCTGTGCTTGGGGCTTCTTGTATTGTATATATATGCAATTATCAATCTTTTACTTATTTTCTTTTCTCAATAATGGTTTTTGCTAAGAGAGGTAAAGGAAAAAAAAGAAGAAGGTTTATATGATAGATGGTGTCGGTTTTTCAGTGACCGTAAACACATTCTGTCCATTCCTCATATAGTCATTGATGTGTCATATTTCAACGATTCATGATTGGTGAACGTAGGATTGCGAACTCTCTGACAAAGCTAGCCGATTTTGTCGATTTTCTTTGTGCTTTATAATGAGTTTTGTCGATTTTAGGTTGCACTTTATGGGGGCAATAAATACTCCAGTCAATAAGAAAATGTCGTGATATTAATAAGGATCTATTTGTGATGGAAAAAAAAAAAGAAATAGAATTTTAGAGGGACAAAATCATCATGAATGTGACTTTCTTAAATAAAAAGCGAAAATGACATATGATAAAGACGAACACTTTGCGTAACATATAAAATCGGGCCCAAAAATCAAAGAGAAAAATATGTAATTTACTGGCTTTACACCAGCGGAATATCCAACATACTTCCTAGCAAGAAGATGATTTGAAACAAACAATTGAAACGTAAAGAAGGTATAATAACTATGTATCGTCGACTCTCTCATGCAAACAGACACGCGTTGCATTCTATGCCTTGTGACCAGTGACCGTCGAATTGCAAATGCCCATGCTAAGTTATCTCGTTTATCATCTTTCTCCATAATTAAAATTGATTTTGCGGAGTTTAGATTGAATGCATCTGGCAATGAATAAGACAACTAAACAAAGACGTTAAAGCAACTGCAACAACCTAAAAGCCTAAAAAAAATATCATTATTAAATAAAACTTTATCGTCACGAGATATCCAGCACACTATTTAGTAAGAAGATCGTTGGAAACAAACAATTGTAACGCAAGATTAGCCCCAATAAATGCATTTTGTCCGACTCTCATGCAGTTAAGCACGTGTCGTGTTTCTATGGCCCATTTCCAGCGACCGTTGTCGCTGTACCAAAGGCACCCATAGAAAGAAAAAAGAAGAAAACTTACCCGGCTCGTCTTTTTTCCCTCGTCGCGTTCAATTATGACTTTGCCGGTTTAAAAACAGTAGTAAATCCGACAATGGGTAGTAATTTTTTCAAATAAGGATGCCAACCTAGCGGCAGCAAGGAAAGGGAAAATTCATCCACACCCACCTTTCTTGAAAGCATGTAGAGATGTTGAATTCAATAGAGCTTTGACGAAAAAAGAAGGGAAAAAAAAGGGTTGAATAAGAATACGAAAGGAGGAAGAAAAAGGAGAGGGAATTCAAGCTAAAGGGCAATACAGTCAACCCGCGACAAATTTCAAAAAACATTGCCGCGGGCGAATTCGGGCCTCCAGCTCAGCTCTCGAAGGGCGGAAGAAAAGAGAGGGAGTCAAACCGCCCGGACACCGGAAAGGACAAAAGCGCCCCTCCAGCGACAACGGAAAACCCGCGGCGCGGCGAGCGCCTCCCGGCTACTCAATGCGTCATTTCACCCAAAGTCCAGGCCCATTTTCGTCCTTTCGGCGTCCCCCCGGGAAAAGGAAAAGGGGCGTCCCCGTCCCCCTCGCCGCGGGCCACCACGGGGGGCGACGGCGTGGCGTCTGACGTGGACGCGGGCTGCCCCGGAGAAGCGCCCAGGTGTAACGGTCAACCTTATGACATGACCCCCACCACCACCAACACCAACTCCATAATTCGCAATTTTTTTTTTTTATATTTTCGCAATAAAAATGGATAAAATTACCAGAACCCCAAAAACATTTCGTAAAGAAATACGGACAGCGAGCGTTTAATTTCCCTGTTTTTCTTTTTTGCATTTTTGCCATGCACACACATACGTATCCATCGGCGACAGCTTTCGATTTGAAAAAATACGCACGTCGTGGGTTCCAATCAGAAGTCTCTTGATTTCCATGAAATTTATCGTATTACATCGTCTGTAATGAGCTCATTTAATAAATTAATTTCCGCTACCATATCATTTTCAGAAGGACCCGAAATATATATATATATATATATATATATAAGTATACGGGAAGAGAAAAAGACCATTTCCCCAATTTAAAAAAAAAATTAATCAATTAGTTTATTTATTGTCGTGATGTAATATGGAAACAGGGGCACTAAATAAGGACACAAAAGTCTCCCTCAAGTAAAAGTAGTATAAATACAGAGCTGCCTCTTTCTCTCTCTTTCTCGCTCTCTCCTGTTTACTACTCTCTTCACTTCACACTCTCTCTCTCTCTCTCTCTCTTTTCTCTCTCTAGTTTCTTCTCACTTTGCCGGAAATTTTTTTTAAGTTTTCCCGAGCTGGTTGAAATTTTCTCGGCGGGGGAAGGGAAAAGGAGAGGAGGGAAGAGGAAAGGGAAGAGGGAGGGAGAGAGAGAGAGAGAGAGGCGAGGTTTCAAATGTGATGGGAAGCGGCTTCTCTTGCTTCAGGCCGGTCCAGCACCGGACGGACCGGGGGCAGCACCAGCCGGACCCGGGCCGCCACCAGCCGGACCTGCTCTTCACCGCCGCCGAGCCGCTGGACGAAACCCTAGGCCACTCCTTCTGCTACGTCCGATCCTCCGCGCGCTTCCTCTCCCCGACCCCGAGCGACCGGTTCGTTTCCCCCACCCACTCCCTCCGGTTCGACGACCCGTCCTCCGCCGCCGCCGCCGGGGGCCCCTCCAGGGCCCGGACCGGGCCGGAGACCGGCTTCCGGGCCATCTCCGGCGCCTCCGTCAGCGCGAACGCGCCGGCGCCGAGGACCGTAGTCCAGGTGGACGGCGTCTTCGACGATGCCGCTGAGAGCGCGCACGGCGGCGGCGGCGGCGGCGGCTTCAAGGGAGGTCCGCTGAATATCTTCGAGAGCACGTCATCGTTCTGCGCGCTGCCGCTCCAGCCCGCGCCTCGTGGTGGAGGAGAGCAGCAAGCTTCGTCTGGCCTGATGGAGCGGGGCGGCGGTTTGTTCCTGTCTGGGCCGATCGAGCGTGGGGCGCTCTCTGGGCCGCTGGAGGCTGGTTCCGCAACCGACGGGAGCGGGCGGGTCCCATTTTCAGCTCCGCTGGGTGGGGTTTACGTGAGGAAGAAGAGGAGGAGGAAGGGGATTTCCTCGATTAAGAAGGCGCTGTACGGGAATTTTGCAGATAAGCAGGGGCCTTGGGTCGTGCCGGTGCTGAATTTTGTGGGGAAGAAGGAGGCCACGGAGAAGGACGAGGCCGATGCTGCGATGGCGGCGAGGAGTGAGGGAGAGAATGTGCAATGGGCGTTGGGGAAGGCGGGCGAGGATCGGGTACATGTGGTTGTTTCGGAAGAGCAGGGGTGGCTGTTCGTAGGCATATACGACGGGTTCAATGGCCCCGATGCACCCGAGTTCTTGATGGATAATCTATATCGCGCGGTTTATCTTGAGCTTCAGGGCCTGTTTTGGGAGGCTATTGAAGAAGGTGAGGAAGGTGGTGATTTAACGAGCGTTGTAAATGAAAATGTAGCAACATTAGAGGAGATCAACCCATCAATAGAAAAGCCTGTCGATGAGATTAAAACTGACTCAAACCAGGATAGTTCGGATAGGGGTTCAGCAAAAAGAGTGACCTTCCAATCTGAGGGAATTGAGATAAGGAGGAGGAGGCTTTGGGAGTTTCTTGCTGAGGATGATCCTGAAGATGGGTTGGATCTCTCGGGGTCTCAGAGGTTCGCTTTCTCCGTTGATGATGCGATCAGTGTGAGCAATGCAGGGTCTGCCGTGAATAAGAGGTGGTTGCTTCTGTCGAAATTGAGACATAATTTGTCAAAGCATAAGGATGGGCAGGTAAGAAAATTGTTCCCTTGGAGGTTTGGCTTGAAGGAAAAGGTTGAGGTGGAAAACAGAGTGGAGGAGAGGCCAAATAAAAGTGGAAGGAGGCGTAAAGAGGGTCCCGTGGAGCATGATTTGGTATTGAGAGCTATGTCAAAGGCCCTTGAAGTGACGGAGCTTGCTTATTTGGACATGACTGATAAGGTGCTTGACACAAATCCTGAGCTTGCATTAATGGGCTCATGTTTGTTAGTGGTGTTGATGAGGGACGAGGATGTGTATGTGATGAATGTGGGTGATAGTCGGGCCATTGTTGCGCAGTCTGAGGCAGAAGAGGTTGGCTCAAGTATTGACTCAGGACTGCAGGGTAGTAAAGAGCCCTTGATGGAGGGCATAATTGAGGAATCCTTGGATAGCAAAAGGGATAAGAAGGTGGAAAAAGAAGGTCCTGCTCAATCTAGGAGATTGACCGCGTTGCAGCTCTCCACTGATCACAGTACGAGCATTGAAGAAGTAAGTTTTCCAATTCAAGGATAATTTAGTCTTTGCATTAATTTTAGTGGATTTCATGCATAAGTTCTGATACCTGATGTTTATCCGTAGTCCATCTCTCTTTGATCCATCTTGGTCGTCTTTGGCTTGATAGTATTATATCTATTGAAAATTTGTAAGTTGGTTAATAGTGAAAGTAAATTGGGTAGACTATAAAAGTCATGCAATTGACATAATTGCAGATTTTTGGTAAGGATGACAAAGAAGCTCTAGCCTAAGCAGACGCTGGGATATGCGCCTTATAAGTTAAGAATGCAACTCTAGGATGCCATTGAATTAATTCACTAGCTCGTGTCCTTATTAAATTACCTCACTTTTTTAGCAAACATAATTTCGTCAGTCATGCTTACAGTATCGTGCACAATTCCAGTATTTTCACTCATAAGACAAAAGTGCCGGCCAAAATCTGTAGATGACCATCTTCTGCTTCTGGCTCTTACCTACTGTTTGTTTTAAATTTCAAATACCTTACTATATTATATATATCAGATGCCGGAGGCAAAATTTGGGCTAAAGTGCCATTGAACTGTCCTATTTGGGAAATGGTGTATATTAAATCCTGTGTGTAGATAGTAGTGGAGAAGGAGTTTTTCAATTGTGCTTTAAGCTTCAAAATGTCATTCAAGATGTCAGGAAACGGGCAATAGTACAGCTCAGGCTTTTGTATGTATAATATCATTTTTTTTTCTTTTTTTAACTGTAAATGTCTCTCTTGGATTTGAATTCAGGGACTTGAACTCACAAAGCCCCTTTTTTGCTGGATAAGACTAAGTTGCTTTAGTAGAACTTCGTTTCTTGTCTATTTCGATCTAGAAGATGGAATATACTCTTGTTTGTTCTTTGCTTCTGATAGTCTATGTTATTAGGGTTCAGACAGGGGGTTGGCTACGGATATGTTTTAGTTGTCTGACTGGTATATATCCTATATAAACTTTCAATATCTTGATTGAGAGACATGGACTCATCAAATCAAGTAGTGGAATGTGACCCAGTTCACTCGAACATATTAAATTATTTAAGCGCTTTTGGGTTTAGCAAATGAATAACTGGAATATGACTAAGTTCGCTAAAACCTATAGAACTTTTATTTTTATTTCTTTGAATGAAGCGTGTATATAAGGGTGTTGTTTTCTAGGATATATCACTAATGTCCTGTTAACGCGTGCTCGGGGGCACTTGTTGTGTATACTTTATATGGAATGGTAGAAGTTATCAAAGCATCGATTATGCATAAAATTAGAACAATCAATGCATGTGAAAACTGTGAAGTTTCCTTAATTGATTGTTGAGGCACTTGTTAGCAAAATCCATTTCATTTCTAAACTTTTAGTATTATGATTTCCTGCGATAGTAGATTTACCATAAAATGTCAGAATGTCATGCTCTTTGAGGTGAAGTGTCCTTGCTAAAGTACACCTGAGTTGTATCTTATTCGTTGGGAAGATAGTTTAGGTGTTGTCGCTCACACGGCTGATGTTGTGTGTCTGACCAATCATGTTATGTATTTCATCATATTTGGTGCTTAAATGTTGAAAATACTTACTTTTATTGGCTTGTTACAACATGTAGCTGCCACGTGGTTTGACGTCGCATGAACTACCTTCTCCTTATTGTGGTGGGTATGTTGAAATTGTGAAAGAGTTGTAGCAACACACGCCTTATGATGTAGTCGAGAATCTTCGTTTCCCCATCTCTTCAATACTGTTCATTGGGATCTTGCTCATTTGTTGTCAGCAGTTTATCAATGCATGGTCTTTCTTAGAAATCAAGAACGTGAAGGCTATGTTACAAAGTATTGTTTTGCCTTTATTGGAGATAAAATCACTTCATGGCAGCAATCTGGCCCTTTATGGAGATTTAGACTTGTTTGCTAGGATTGGATCCGCTGGGCTAAAGCTAGTTGGTTTTGTTTCTCTTTGATGGTGAGGTTTATGTAATGCAAATGTTAACTTCAGACTCCAATTTATTGCAACAGTTTCCTCTGTAATGATTGCAACTAACAATACCATGTGTGACAAGCACATGCTTTATTGTATCTTTTTATATGTTTATAATTTATGCCTAGTATGCATTTTCTAGGAGTTGTATGACATAACCCCTGCAAGTCATTGCATCAGCATCAGAATTTTACCAATGTCTTTTCTTATATGCAGGAAATTATTAGAATAAAAAATGAACACCCTGACGACAACCATTGTATTGTCAATGATAGATTGAAAGGTCGTCTTAAGGTCACTAGAGCATTTGGGGCAGGATTCCTGAAACAGGTTACTTTCACACTCTATCTTGAAATTCATTTCGTGTCATGTCAACATTATAGGAGCTTCTGTTTGAAAGAGTGAAAACATTACACTGTTGAAATCAAAGTTTAATTATGAATGGGATATTTGAATTATCGCTAATTTATATCATGAACGTCCTAAAATTCCAACAACATTCACATGCTTTATCAATCTGTTCATATTTGTATTGTCGTTAAGACCTTAAAATAAAGAAAGAGTGAATATTCCTATGCTTATGTTAATTCTAAGAAAGGAAGCACCTTCACGTTGCAAGATTGCCGCGTGTCATAGCAGCCTCATCTTCAGAATAGGTTCAATACTATGTTGTGGGCTTATATATACGAGATCCAACTTTTTTGTTGTTTGAATTGGTAAAAGCAATGCATAACCCCAACTTTTATGCAGTTGAGTTGGTAAAACGAACATGATTGTAACCCGTGTATATGTTTGTACAGCCTAAATGGAACAACGCCGTACTGGAAGTGTTTCGTAATGTATATATTGGAACAGCACCTTATCTCTCCTGCTCGCCTTCTCTTCGCCACCATAAGCTTCGCCCAAGGGATCAATTTTTAATCCTGTCATCTGATGGTTTATATCAGTACCTGAGCAATCAGGAAGTTGTTGCTTATATAGAGAGTTTTATGGAGAAGTTTCCAGATGGAGATCCAGCTCAACACTTAATTGAGGAAGTTCTATCTCGTGCAGCCAAGAAAGCTGGTATGTCTTACGGCATTTTGTGTTAAGAAGAAAATTGTTTCTTAGGACTGTGGTAAAGGGCCTTGAAGGGGTAGAGAGGCAAAAGTGGGCTGCTGACAGTGTCATTATACTAAGTTCTTACCCTAGTATTCATTTTATTATCGGAAATATTCTTTC
Source organism: Eucalyptus cloeziana (assembly GCA_014182715.1). NCBI lineage: Eukaryota > Viridiplantae > Streptophyta > Magnoliopsida > Myrtales > Myrtaceae > Eucalyptus > Eucalyptus cloeziana. The sequence goes on from CM024637.1 coordinate 27,682,663, forward strand.
ATCTCAAGATTCCCTCTGTTTTGTTGCCAGTGCAGTTATTAGTATTCGTAGTACATTATGTGTTTACTTAGAAGGCCAAGTTGTCCCTTTGTTCTTGTTTAAAAAAGTAAGTTAAACTTGGGATGCCAAAACCATTTTCACACTTCCTCTGGGTATGAAGGACTTTGAGACACGCATCATTGCAGGGTTTTCTGGGTTAACTGCTCTGATTCATCGCCCCATTGCCTCTTCTGTATTCTTGTAGGTATGGACTTCCATGAATTGCTAGATATTCCTCAAGGTGATCGAAGAAAGTACCATGACGATGTCACGGTTATGTTGATATCACTCGAGGGAAGAATATGGAAATCTTCTGGAAAATATTTTTGACCTCGATACAGGGGAAGATCTTCAGATCAGCAATGCTTGTCCAAAAGCATGTTGCAGTCAGTTCGTCTGCGAGCGACTGGAGAGTTGAGTTTGCTCACCCTTTTTACAAACGGATACCATTAGGATCGGCGGCCTCAAAGCGTAAGCTGCGTTAATGAAGGCGTGACCCCAGATGACTGGTAAAAGAACAACACCAAGGATCTGAGTAGGTTATGTAGAAAAATGGTTCCGAGACTGGTTTAACTAGAAGATAGGAGGGTGAGGCTGCGAATTGCGAAATGCCTACCGGGGAGGAAAAATGGAAGAGAGAAGTTCTTTTTTTTAATCTTTTTTTTTTTTTTTTTAAAAATTTTATTTGCTCTTTTCATTTCGTTCCAATTTTAGGTTCTTTGGTAGAAATCTTTGTAGGGCAATGATGGGGAAGAGACTTCTTCCCCATTTGCGCCTTTCTTATTTCATTTTTGTTTCTCCATATTTAGAGGCCAAAAGAGCTGCTGTAGCCGAAAAAAAGAAGCTTGGGTTGGGGTGGGGGGGTATAGAGTTTGCTTACAGAAAAGAGACGAGAATCCCTTGACAAAATTCGAGAGAAAATCTGTAATTCTTTTCAATGGTGGCTTTGCACCATATTGCGGATCGCAAGGAACAGGGATTCCTGTCCCGTCGACCTCATCTTGCTTTAGCTTAATTCACAATTTCTCTCCTTTTTTTCTTCATATTGAAAGAATAGAACAATTGTTGGTGAGCACTAACTCCCGTATTGCAATCTTTTCAATTGCAGAACTCATTTAATTTCTAGGCTTTGAGGATTTGAAAGAATGGAGTGAGAAAAAATTGGGTTAGAGATCCACCGTGAGGTGGGTTGCCTTAACCGGATGTGTTGGTAACAGGTAAAGCCCGAAGGCTGTTCCCGTCCCTGTCAGGGGAGATGCCAACCATCTCTCCTTTCTACGAACACGACCGCTGCTCCCAAAGGCGAATCATATATACATAAGCAAAGCCTTGTTCGCCTACGATGTGGGACTCAATTTTTTTTTTTCTTTCATCACACTAGCTCTCTTCGTCACCAATTGTCCATAAATAAGAAAGTACAACAAATTAGATCTGACCGATAAATCTTATGATTCGGAGCTTTTTAGCCCTGCATCACATCTGATAGCACGAAACGACACAGCTGAAGCCTCGAGAAGCAATTTCATTTCAGCAGCTAACGCAGTTAGCCAAGCAAGACAGGGATGGTTCAAGGGATTTGATCCTGGATCCATCACACATGATCCCAATGCCTTAACCTGTCTTACGCTCCCAAATCTCGAGCAAATGAACTTATTCACAAAATCACAGCGGCAAAGAAACTTCCTATTACTAACGGTTCATTTGGAAATACATCAGAACCATGTCTACGTAGATGACATCCAGACAAGGACGTAATGTAGCCAAGACAAAGACAGTCGGTAAATCAAGACACACACCATCAACAGTTTCAGAGCTTGAACAATTAGACTAGCTAGGGACATATTATAAGCAATGGCAGCGTGAATGCGCCCCTGTTGCACTTCAGAAACCACAAAAAATGAGGAATGCGTCTTATGCCATAAGTTGAAAGCGAAGATACCTGCAAAGCCATTGTTCTTGCACTCTCAGATAAGTTCTGTTAAAGCATCCGTTTCATCGAAGGCCTCTGGAATTTCCAATTGCTGATGACAGTAATTCGGGCACATAATTAATCAGGAACTCATATCACAAAAAGAGACAGTTGATTCTCAAAATTCAAGCTTTGGTGCTGTAAAAGATAACGAAAGGAAGGAAATACAGATTTCTCCTTAAACAAATGAACCCATGCATTAAGAGAATCGACTAGTGAAGTTCATATCCAAGCAAGCACCAGTCCCATAATCAAATTCCGACAGCGTTAACCCTCATCCAACAAAGTTCTGGTCCTTTATAAATGTTGTTGACAGAAACCTGTGCTTTTCACTGCAAAAATATTGAGTGTGCATACATAATGCATAGAAGCTACTTGGCAAGTTCACCAGTAATTGGATGAGAAGAAGAGATCCATGCATGCGCGGAGATGTTCTCATTTCACCATCTGCCAAAGTTGCTAATAAACTCAGAAACTGAGACTTAGTTTTAGACCCTTAGACAATCTTGACTTTCATTGCAAAGAAAAAGATTTTTAAGCTCGGTTTGTTTTGTGAAAAGTACAATATTTATGGTAGAAATTTTTTAAGAAGTCATTTTTTGATATTTGGTTAAAAACCTGAAAATGAATTGGAAATCAGTCATTTGGTATTGAAAATCTAATTTGATTTTCCTAAATAGTCTTACACTATTCCAACACTAGTAACTTGTGCATAGGCAATTGGGGAATTGGGTATGGATACTAAAGTCCTAGGTCTGCTCATGATAGACCCTGACTTGAGTGTTAAGGGGGAGGGGCACTTAGGTCTTGGGGCGATCTTGATGGACCTGAGCATGAGCATCAAGGTCTTGAGCATGACCTTTTGAACTCGAGCATGGCCTGTGGACCCAAGCCTGGTCCGAGGTCGGGTTCGAGATCTTATGCTTGACCTTTGTGGACCCAGCCTAGGTGCAAGTGTTAGGGACCTTGGTGTTGGGGGCATTGTGGTCTTATGGTCTCAGGCTTTGCCTCATGGACCCAAGTGAGGGCTGGGATTCGAGCATGGGCACTAAGAGATCACATGCTTGACCTCAATGGACTTGGGCCCAAGTGCATGAGTCCTGGCTTTGCCGTGATGGACCCAAGTGAGGGTGTCGAGGATCGAAGCCTGGGCATAGGCATTGTGGTCATGGGCTCGGCCTTGATGGACCTAGGATTGGGCACTAGAGACTCAGGAATGAGCGTGGGATTTCTTGTCTATGCGTAGAGTTTTGGGTCTAAACATTAATACCTAATCATATTTTGAAAAATAATTCGATTTTTTAAAGAGTAAATCATTTTCCTACATTTAAATATAGGTTTTTTTGTTGACTAGGGAAACAAATTTTCCATTGACTCATTTTTCTAAACGGATCAAATGCCAAAAAATATTTTACGCGAAACAAATAAAGCCAAAATTTGTGTATTCCAACTTACGGACCATACCTTGTAAGAATCATACCTCCTCACAATCTTAGTCTTGTAATGTTGTAATTTCCTTCACTAATAGTAATGTAGTTTCCTTAGGGGATGTAATTTTGCTTTTGTCGTCGTAAGTTATGTAGATCCCACGGTCCACAAAATTTCAAAAAAACAACAATCTACCTTAGCTAATTATGAATTTCCTTCTCCTATTGTAACTAAACTTTTGATCAGTTGTAACTTTCCTTTCGTGTTCACAAATACCCTCACCAATAGTAATTCACCTATGGCTTATAGTTTTGTAACTTTTCTTCAAATGACGTAATTTACCTCTGATTTTATATGATTTATAATACCAACACCGATAGTAATTTATCCATCACTTACAATTTTGTAACTTTTCTTTAGATGATGTAATTTACTTCTGATCGTCATGAATTCTACGGTTGTTATGATTCACAATCCACACGAAATAATAATTTACCTAAATGGACGGTGGAAATCTTTTTCCTATGAAAAGTAAATTGCCTATTGCCTACTTGATCCCAACTTTTCTTTGGTCTTTGTAATTATTCGTACTTATAGTAATCTATGCATTAAATGTCCTTTACATAATTTTCCTTTCACTGATCCAAGTTGACAAAATCCAATATTTAATGCTAGATGCTGTAAAATAATTTTTCGATTTTTTAAAGATGAAATATATTTATAAATTTAAGCATAGGTTTTTCTCATTGACTAAAGAAATATTTTCCGTTGACTCATTTTCCTAAATGAACCAAATGACGAAAAATGTTTTCTCTGAAAAAAATAAAGTCAAAATTTTGTGTATTCCGACTTAGGACCATACCTCATAAGAATTGCAAATTGTAGCCCTAGATCATACCTTCTCACAATCTTGGTCTTGTAATGTTGTAATTTCCTTCGCTTATAGTAATTTAATTTCTTTTGGGGATGTTATTTTGCTTCTGTAGTCGTAAAATATGTGGATCCTACGGTCTGCAATATTTCAAAAAAAAAGAAGAAAAAAGAGCAATCTACCTTAGCTAATTATAGATTTCTTTCTCCTATAGTAACTAAACTCTACATCAGTTGTAACTTTCATTTCGCGATCACAAATATGCTTGCCGATAATAATTTATCTATCACTTACGATTTTGTAACTTTTTTTCAAATGATGTAATTTACCTCTGATTGTCATGAATTATGTGGTTGGCATGATTCATAATACCCTCTGTGAAATCCGGATTTTTTGGTCAACATATTGCGAGCTTTGAATGCTTAACGGTCCATGCTACGTCATTGAACTCATCATCGGACTGCACCAATTGCACCATAGCGAAGACTTTCAGCCTTTGCTCATTTCCGCTATTATTGAGCTGCCTAAGCCTTAATTGCAAGGCCATTGTTTCAAGACGATGTCAACTCGACACCCTACCGATTGTAATTTATCCATCACTTATAATTTTGTAACTTTTCTTCGGACGACATAATTTACTTTGGATCGTTGTGAATTCTACGGTTATTATGATCCACAATAGTCCGCACGAAAACAATAATTTACCTAGTGGACGGTGGAAATCTTTCTCCTATCAAAAGTAAATTGCCTATTGCCTACTTGATCTCAGCTTTTCTTTGGTCTTTGTAACTATTCATACTTATAGTAATCTACGCATTAAATGTCTTTTGGTGACTTTTCTAGGAACGACAAAATTTTTCTTTCACTGTTCCAAGTTGACAAAATCCAATATTTAATGCTAGATGTTGCAAAATAATTTTCGATTTTTCAAAAAATGTTTCCTGCGAAACAAACAAAGCCAAAATTTTTGTATTCTGACTTATGGATCATATCTCATAAGAATCGCAGATTGCAACCCTAGATCATACCTCCTCACAATCTTAGTCTTGTAATGTCATAATTTCCTTCATTAATAGTAATTTAGTTTCTTTAGGGGATGTAATTTTTCTTTTGTCATCGTAAAATATGTAGATCCTACGGTCCGCAATATTTAAAAAAAAAATAGCAATCTGCCTTAGCTAATTATAAATTTCCTTTTCCTATTGTAACTAAACTCTAGATCGGTTGTGACTTTCCTTTCGTGTTCACAAATACATTCATCAATAGTTGTAACTTTTCTTCAAATGACGTAATTTACCTTTGATTGTCCTGAATTCCATAGTTGTCATAATTCACAATAGTCCACACGAATCAATAATCTACCTAATTGGGCGGTGGACATCTCCCCTATCAAAAGTAAATTGCCTGTTGCTGACTTGATCCTAACTTTTCTTTGGTCTTTGTAATTATCCGTACTTATAGAAATCTAAACATTTAATGTACCTTTGGCGACTTTTCTAGGAACGACATAATTTTCTTTTCACTGTTCCAAGTTGACAAAATACAATATTAAATGCTAGATGAAGGAATCGCTGTCAGGTCCAGTGGACACATTGTTGGGTGCTAATCTTCACATTATCCAACCAAATCTTGTTCATTCCACTAACTGTTGTCGGCATAAATCGCAAGGTCTAAGCTCATGCAGAGGGAGTCGAGTCTAGACAAGCATCAACAGGAGCAGCAGCGGCCGCCGGGCACCAAGGTCTCCCCAGCACGGCGGATCCACTCCGGATGGGGGTGGCGGTGCCACCGTGGCGGTGTCGGGGACATGTCTGGCGCGCTTTTCGCTTTTTGTGTTTCATGACTCCATTAAAGTGCTTGGAAAAAGAGGCATGGCGGACGTCACGATAGTGGCTTTGGGGAAATCTTGAGGAAGGGAGAAGTACTACTGGCATCGGAGTGCGCAGAAATTTTGTCCCTTTTCAGTCTTTTTTTTTTTTTTTTTTTGGGAGCTAATGACGACCACTGTAGCTTGGAGGACACATCGGGCCTTTCAAAATTGGTCCTAATGACCTAATAATTGCCTCTCTCTCATCATGATGTTGGACTGAACTTGTAAGATGATCAGCTAAAATCCTCCCCCTCTCTTCACTCAATCAATGCACAATCTACACCCACTGATGTTGGAAAGCAACGCGTCAAATCACGCAGTGTGACAGCGCCAGACATTTGTCAATTCCTGGTGGGGGCTAGGGAGGAAATTATTGTAAGATTGACCAGTACATGAGCAGTGGCTTTCTGAGGTAAGATGGACTTTTTTGTGCTTTGTGAATACAGTTGTCAATAATTTCTTTAGGGCACGCTCAGATTTTTCAAATAAAGAGCATTTGCTTACATGCTAGTTTTGTTTTTTTCCTAATTTCATGAAGAACACTTCATGTTCAATGTTTTGAATCAGAATGCAAGACTTTTCCATGTTTAAATTCTTTAGAATTGTGCAATAAATGAACCCTTAAATTATTTTTATTTCCTTTCAAAGGTTTCAATTCAGCAATTGTTTGAACATTTTAAAAGAATACTGACTTACTAGTTCTTTTACATGATTTACGATATTGTCGAGATCATCTGAAGAAATCGAAAATGAATTGTTATTTTGACGTCATCGATATGAAAACATTTTGAACCATTGCAATGTAATCACTTGTCAGCATCATCCCCTACAACTTTTCTTAAAGTTTCTTTTGGAGAATTAATGATTTTGTACTTAATTCTCTTGGAGAGGATGGAATATTTTGTCGATTGTGTTTTATCATCAGCAAGAGCAAGTGTATGTGGGTGGGCGCCTTCTTGACGAGAGTGGAATTGATTTTGCTTGGGAATATGTTGCGCCAAGAGACAAAAGGAGCCGAAAGCAGTGGACAAGATCAAAGATAAGGTGGTCTTGCCCTCCTCCAATTCCCCCACAAAATGTTCGCTCAAATTAGACCGCGGACAATTTGTACTTCAGGAAAACTAAGTCAGCAAAACCTGCAGTTCTCCCAAGTTCTTGAATCTAGCAGGCTAGATCAATGTGCCAGAGGGGCCAAAATTAAAAAAAAAAATTGTTTTGAGTCAACAATTTTGTCACTTTCCCAATGCTTGGCAAATTTCTGCATCTAGTACCCAAGAATTTCAAAATGTCATCTGTTATGTGTGTTTGCCCTTCTTTTTTTTTTGAAATTTTTGGTCATAAAGTATGCCATTGTTAAAGAAGCCCATTTTGCTAAGGGTTAGATTGAGTCCAGCGGCAGTAAAGATGAACCCTAATGACCCTTTTGCTTTTCCCTTTTCCCTAAAAAGGATCCTTTTCCTATATATTCAATTGTGAAGAGCAGGAAGTTCTGTTGTTGTTAGCTGCATTTTCCCTTGGCAACTGTAAAAGGAACGTTCCTTCTTTTTCCTGGGTACTTCCTCTTTCATCTCCCACCAATAACTTAGGAGGATTTGAATCCCAATGGCGATGTAAAAGCAATAGAGAGAACACCAACAATTAAAGCAATTCAGGAGGATTAAAAGCTAGCTTTCTCTATGGCCCGAAATCTGAACTCTGCTTTTTTTTCTTTCTCCATCGCAAGGCGAGATAGAAATGGGGATCGCCTATCGTCCATAAAGAGCAACAGTTCACACCAAACGGACTAGTGGAGGTCTTTCCCAATTAGAATCCTAGAAGTCCTAGCAAGGCAATTCTTTTCAGGCGCCTGTTTTTGCCCTTTCTGAAGTATGAAAAAGGAGACCCACAAGCTACAAAAGTCTCTATGCATAAATATATATGGTTCTCTTTCCCAGTTTTAACAGTTCATTCAAGAATGAAAGTTCATCAATATTGGCAATTACTCCGTTAAGTCCCGGTCCATGACAGATCTATGCGAGTCCCACAAAATTCAACTATACTGCGATTTCGGCTGGTCCTTGACCCTGCTTCGAGCAAGTATCTATCCATGTACGTCGTACATGCAAGATCGGACTCTACATTTCTAGCTTCCTAATGCGGAAATGGAGAGTCCTGGAAGTCAGTTCCCCTAGAATTCCTAGTCTCTACATCTAAAGAATTAGTGGGACCAACACCTCCTCGTAATTAACTCGAACCAGTAGTGTGAACACATTGGCTTAAAGCTCCCACCACTAAGCTTTTTTTCATCTTCATGGGGTCCTTTCAAAAGGGTCTAAAACTCCGAGTTAGCACTTTTTAGTTTTTGGACCCTTCTTTTGGGCATTGGGTCCCTAGATGACGGTGGCATCATCGCTTTGATAACATTCCTAGAAAATAAAAATGGGGAAAAAGTGTTTGTCCTACTCAGGATGATGTGGAAGCTTTGATTGCAACTGCGATGACATTGACCCAGACGACCATAATTCGATTCTAGTTTCTTACACTGCGCATTAGAAATCCATCCACCGTCTTCATCCTGAGCTATTTTCCTCGCATTTTCTACCAAAATCTTCTCTTTCTTACATGTTATCACGCGTTTAGGCCGAGTCACTGCTTACATAATCATGTAAATACAAATGACGAAGTAAAAAGATTAGAGAACTTTTAACGTGTTTAGCTAGATTACGAAGAGTCTTATCCGAACCATAAAACTTATCTTATCAATTCGAGTTAAGGGAACTTTCCACGCAAATGCTAAGTGACATGTTGGGGACAAATGAGCAACTTTTCGAATTTTTAAACATCAAAGTGATCATATGTTATCGCCAAAGCAAGGTAACTGTAGTGAGGAGAGAGGACCTGTTAAACCATCACCACTATGCAAGCAACGGTCAGAAATGAAGTGGCGGGAACGACTGTTTTTGGCGAAGTGGGAAGTGTGAAACTGGTTTACAGGTGGGCCACAAGTGTGGAATTTGTGATGATGCTCCAACGAAGCAATCTTCAACCTTTCGGTGTGCATTTTGGACGGCTTGGCTTCTCCTGCACTATATATAAGCCCATCTCTTCCTCCTCTGATCCTACTCTCACTCTTCACATTCTCTGCTCTCTGCAACACCTCCTTCGCCATCCCCTGCTCTTCTCCATCCAGAAGCACCGAAAGGACACTTACCCATCTCATGATTTTGCTTCTTCGGCATAAAGTTTGCAGCTTTTGCTTCTGGGTTTTGCAGAAGGTTCGATTTTTTGGGGGTCTCGACTGGTTTTTAGGGAAAAAGAGGCCTTTTTTGGGGTGTTTGTGAATTACTGCAATTTTGGCGTTGCTTAAGAGTTTTTTTCTTTTTGCTCATTCTCATCTTTTCTTTAGGACCAAAATTTTAAGGGGAAAGGGGGATTGGTTTCTGCCATAAGAAAAATTCTCGACCTTTTTTTTAGAGAGAATGAGCCTGTTGTCCAACGGGTGCAGACTGTGGAAATGCTGCTCAATGCTCGACAACAAATCAATCGTTGATAAAAACTTTTATTTTTGGATTTTCCAGATCTTTAATAGGTACACTATAGGTACTTAAGAAGAAATTTTGAGCATTGTCTTTTGACGTTCGTCGTTTTCTATTGCCCTTCGAATCCTTTCTCCTTTTTTTCTTTTTGAGTATTAAGTTTTGGTAGATTGTTGAGAGACAAAAATGGGAGGGGCATCTCTGCCGCCGGGTTTCCGATTCCATCCTACTGATGAGGAATTGGTGGGATATTACCTGAAAAGAAAAACCGAGGGACTTGGATTTGAGCTTGAAGTGATTCCTGTAATTGATCTATACAAGTTTGATCCATGGGAGCTTCCAGGTACTACAGAAAATAGTGGTTGACTTTAAAATGAATAGTCGTGTAATTTCTGGGTCATTCATGATTATAAAAGTGTGCTTTGATGTGCTAAAGCAACCTACTCAATTTTTAGCAGTAATCAAATCACATGTAATCTGTGCAATTAGAGATTCTGTCTGCTAAGATGAACTGAGGATGCAAATAAGTTGCCAGAATATGCTTCACATTGATGGACCCAGGAATGCCATGATATTTCACTGAAATAGAGATGAGATTAGTTTGGTAACCTCAATGGAAGTCTTTAATAATATGACAGAGATAGTGATGGAGTATGATGAGAAGGGTTCCTATATTTATATTTTCTGATTAACCAAGTCAGTCAAGTGCTCTTATCTCTTGCGATTTTGTTTTCAAAAGCCGGTTTCATTGGCTTTATTCTGTTCTCATTGACAAAAAGTAAAAAGAGAGAGAGAGAGAGTGACTGAAAAGAACGTAGAGCCACCTTTGTCTTCACAAGGTCACTGCATCTGCATCTTTCCTTTGCTTGATCACTCTCCAGCAAATTGAGAGACTGAATTTGTAATCTGCTATTTGCAGAGAAATCATTCCTCCCGAACCGAGACATGGAATGGTTCTTCTTTTGTCCACGGGACAGAAAATACCCAAATGGCTCACGATCAAATAGAGCAACCAAAGCTGGCTACTGGAAAGCCACAGGAAAAGACCGTAAGATCGTCTGCCAATCTTCGGTGACTGGATATCGAAAGACATTAGTCTTCTATCGTGGACGGGCTCCCTTAGGTGATCGGACAGATTGGGTCATGCATGAGTATCGGCTGTCTGATGAGCTTCCACAAGGATCACTTGGTTGTCAGGTTTGTCGAATGAATTCATGCTGTAGATGAGTAGATTCATATCCATAGTTTTAGGGACTTGCAATTATTTCGTGATTATATAAAAATTTTGTACAGAAAACTTGCTCATTTTCATGTTTGTGAAGAAGAATTCAAGTGTTGTGGGTTGTTATTTTTATGCCAGGGAGCTTTTGCGTTGTGCCGAGTAATTAAGAAGAATGAGCAAGGTTCAAAGACAAGCGATTCGAATGGAGAGCCGAAAGGCAAGAGGGTAGGAAGCTACTTGAGCCCAGTGGACATCACCTCAATCGACATATCAAGTGACCTCCCAAGCACCTCGAATGACATCTCATCTCAAAACAGTGGACTTAATGACGAAAGTCGTAATTCAAGCCCTGCACCTCCACCTGAAATCGTAGAAATAGCAGATTCTGAGCTGGCTTCAATGGAGAACAATCTCGCTAGCATCTGGGTATGGCCTGTTCCGAGTTTTGATTCATCAAAAGAACTAAACTAGATTAAAAATGACATATACAATCCTTCAATAGAACTTTCTTCCCAAATGATAACTTTGACGATTTCACAAAAATGACAGTTCTTTTAAACAAACATTTAATTGTCCTCCAGCAATACCCTCAAGAACAAGGATCGGAGTTTCAGTACTTCTCTCAGCATGAGATTCCAAGCTCTGTGGCTTCCTGGCATTTGACCAATAACACAGAGACCTCGTCGTGTTTGGCATACTCGGATTTTATTGGGGAAGTTGAACTTGCAGAGGAACCTGGCCAAATTAACTGCATGTCACCTTACTCGGGGCATGAGAACTATGCCAGGTTTTGCCAATATGAAGAGATCTCATATGAAGGTCATAACCACACATCCACCCAGATATCAGAACATCTTTGATTAGGAAAAATCGATTGATTTTTTTTATTTGATTGCAGCATATGGAACCTGGGAACAATCTCCAATTTGCAGGCAAGCGAGTGGTGATGGTGGATCAGGAGACATTGGGAATCTATGGATGCAGGATGACAACATGACGATCGTGATGTAGTCATTTCCTTTGTAGCAATTAGTTATGTTATTATTACTTTCTAGTAGTATCCGAAGAGTGGTACCCAAGAAGACGCCTTTTAATGTTGGTTCTTGGAGCGTGACAAAGGATGGGCGGTTCTTTGCATGTGACGGAAGGTTTTATGGTTTGTAGGCAGCCTGGAGTCGGTTTGGTATACCAAATGGTTTAGGTGTCCTTTTTTATTTTAAGAGTTAGTATTGTAATACACCCCCTGGTGGTAATGACTTTTATCCGTTACACCAGGAGATGGTTTAGCTACAAGTAGGACTTCCAATCTTGATTACCTCGCTCTCGTGTAAGCTTATCCCGCAAAAGCTTCTCACTGTTGTGATATCGAAGCTCGTACTGTGCTTCGAGGCGAAGGTGCTTCAAGTGGGGGAATCTTTTTGTGTATGCTGTCTCTTTGGTACTGGAATAATAGGACATTCGTGTGAGAACTGTGGATCGCTTAGGAAGTGAAGAAGGATGTCTTCAACGTCTGGCAAGCCAAAATATGCTATGGCATTCATTAGGTTTATGGTTGCACAGCTTTTTGTGCTTGCTGGTTCAGCAAGGGAAGCATACTCGTGCAATTCTCATTTCACCTAGCTTCTTATGATTTATCTCTAATTAGTCTTTTCTAGGTTTTTCTTGAGAAATCAAAATGCCTTTGATGCTCGATTTGTTCACATTTGAACTTCAGCGCCCTAATGCAGACCATACTCTTACGGGTCAGAATGCTTCTAAAATCTTACAACGAGACACTTCATGACCCCATCGGTACCAAGGCAAGTTCTCAACTGGGAACTTTAAATCCATTAGACTAAAGCCTTTTCTTTTTTCCCTTTTGTCTTTATGCAGACTAAATCTACTTGCAGACGCATGGTATGAATATGAACTTTTTGATTATAGTAGGTTGCTCAGGTGGAATTAACAATACTTTCCATAATAACATTAATCAGCTCCACTAGGATGCCTCATTTGGCACTGCAATGAGATGAACAGTATGTGATGCTAATTGCTGAGCAAGATTAAGAACCCGAGATTTCTGAAGCATATGTTACATGAAGGGCTTGCACTGTCCCGGTTTAGCTACAGAAAGCAGGACAGTATTCCTGCAATTGGGATTATTTGCCAAAAAAGATGTTAATCTAGGAATTGTCTCAGCTGTGTGTGGCAAGGCATGCTTGAGGCGACAAGCCTAAATTGAATAGCACAGGAAAAAGTTGCTGCCAATGTATCTTTTATTCTGAGCTGTGCTTCTTGGTCAAATACCCAACTAAATGAGAAAATTCAAGTAGGGTATTTTCTATGAGCAGTCGAGCACCCTCTCCTTTTCTGATGCTAAAGATCACAAAGTAAGAATGACTTTATTCTCCAACTTGCATGTCCATGTGACCAGTGGGAAGGGGCAGACCAATGGAGTCACCGAATATTATCAGATACTCAGAAAAACACATGTATAAACTATTATCCATCCTTCGGCCGAAGCTTGCGGAGTATTCCCCACCGCCTCATGCCTTCTTTAATGCCCGTATAAAGATGATGCGATAAGTTACTTGCAGAAGTAAAGCAAAGTGGAGCATCAAGTAATGAACAAATAATAAATCCAGATTCTCCTAGGTAGGATTGATTACATCCCTACAGCTTTTTGTGCTACATAAAAAAAGAATACCCGGTCTTGGTATCGCGCCCTTTCATTTGGTAGAATCTTTTGCTTTTGTCCATCTGTTCATTCAATTTAGTACAAGCTTGCAATTTGAGGACTGCAAAACACTTGCACTTCCTCCAGAGTAGCCCGGGACTCATCGCCAAAAATAGACTCTTTTCCGTCTTCCCTTTTCGCATATGAAAGTCCCAACCTGGACTTAGCTTGTCTCAAGTCACCCACGCCTGAGTTAGTATCCGGGCCGGCGAATCCACCCATAACCGGTGCCAGTGGCGGCCCGATGAGGAGCCCGTCGGCCCCGAACTGGGGACCGCCCCGAGCATAATCAAATAGAGCTGCACCACTACCCCCTACTTTGGGCAAAATAACAGGATCGATCTTCTCATTCTCTGTCCAGTAGAAGAGGAACGCGTCGAACGTATCGTAATAATCATCCGTGCTCCTGTAGCCTTCAGGGTTGAATGCACCGAACTTGAAGGACTTGTTTGTGTAGCCAATGATGACGCATGGTCCCTTGAAGTCACAGCAGTTGTGGAAAACCGTGGCACTGAACCCATCCACTGTGGCCTTGTAACAGCACTTGAGTTCCCTCCCTGCTAAAATTCATCTGAGAAGATCAGCCACTTTTGTTGTTTCTAGTCAAATATTGTCGAGAGAGAGAGAGAGAGAGAGAGAGAGAGAGAGAGAGAGAGTGCCTTTCAAGAATGTTTTCTTTACAAGTGATGATGAAAAAGGAAGATCGACATCATCATAGTACTTAGGCTGAGGCTTGTTCTCTTTGTTGTTTCTTCCTAAATTCCAATCGAAGAAGCACCTTGTGCTTCCATTATTCCACACTTGAAAAGAAGAACTGGTGAAACAGCAAGCCATCTGCTGACGATGATTTTCTGCTACTACATAACCCACCGAGCTGGCTCACTAGCATGCTCACCAGACTCACTCAAGCCACACCTGCCTTATCTCCTTTTTGACCTTCTCTCTATATCTGATGACACCTGCCACTTTCCTACTGGCTGCTCCTAGAAAGAATGGTTCATTAATTTCCCACGAGCTCATCTATAACTAATTTCAGACTAATTTCATCTACATCAGTAATATGAAAATGGTAAATGGCCAATGGTTCTAGTAGCAGTACAGACGACTAGGTAGAAATTTATCGATTTGCCATTAAGTTATGGAGCTATCACCACGGTCTTTGGACTGCTTCCTCTTGACCCAAAAGCTGTAGGGAGCTCAACTCTGATTTCGGATTGATTTGCTCAATCGATCTAAGAACCAAACAAAGCGTGCAGTAACCCATTATAGCGCAAACGGCATTTTGCATCCTGACGTTCCAGACTGCTCATTTGATATGATAGTTTCTTCACGTGTCATGATCTCCCAGATGGGAAGATCTTTTACACTTTGAAGTGCCCAGTGATTTCCTTAAGAATTGTGTCCCTAATCATTCACATTCTTTTCATGCATCAGCATGTCAGAATGAGAATGGTTGGAAGTAGAGGTTAGTTCAATGATACAATTTGTCCTCGCTTTGCTCAGGACTAGAAGGTATAAGGTATGCATATGTCATGGACTAGCAGTTTCTTGACCGCGGAATAGCCCGTGCAGCACAACCCGTGACAAATACATGCCAAAAAAACATGCAGAGCACACATTGCGCTGTGCTTAAGACACGACAATTTCAAAATAGATGAACAGATCCGGGGGGGGGGGGGGGGCGCACTGTGTAATCCAAAGTATAAAACATAAAGCTCCTTTACCTAGAGATTTTTCAACCAAAACAAGTCAAAAGGGAATACTGACAACAAGATGTCCCTTTCGGCAACAGGCAAGGCCGGATGACCTGCACAAACTTCTCTTGGAAATGATATGAAAACAATGCTCATGTGTAACTCAGGTCATGAATCGATATTTCCATCTTACACAGAAAATCCATCATGGCATGTATTGTCATTGAAAGTGACACATAAGATAGTAGATGAAGATCGCATATGATATCATGCAGATAAGATGTAACCGGCATCTCTCATAGCAGCCGGAATGCCATGACTTTCAAAGTTATAAGCATTTGTTATCGAGTCTGAGTTGGAAGCTCAGACAAATGTCATTTTTATTTATCTACATCCTCCTAACGGGATGCACTTGCAGCATCACCTAAACCAGAATTCAAGAAGAATAGTAAGCAGAGACAGGCTGTCCAAGAATAAGCGATTCAAGCTGACTTCTCTTTTCTTCGACCAAAAAAAAGCTGACTTCTCTTTTCATACTATGAACTTGCCCCAAAGACACGGATTTTCTGCTCAATTGGGACACGGCAGCAAGGACAAGTGGTTTTGCCCTTCCCCCAGTAACTGTCACTGCAATTAGCACAGATAACTTGGTGGGCACATGGCAAGAAAACAACCGAGACCTCGTCCTTCATGCACAGTATGCATTGTCTATCTCTATTCACCTCAGGCGAGTCCTCCAGTTCCAATTGATGAAGCAGCCTGGCGATTGCTTCTCCTTCTGGTTTCCCCTGCTCAGACTTCGCCGCAGGGGAAGCATGCGATCTGTGATGTACATCAGTGGATTGGGTGGATGCAGACATCTTCAGGCGCGAAAGCTCCTGTTCAAGTCTTTTAATATCATCCTTTTGACGTTGGAAGTCTATCTCTATCTTCAAGCGCAAAGATTCGAGCTTCCTTTTGCTGCTTGCCTCAGCTGCTTCCTTCAATCGCCGCTCCTCCTCCACTTGTGCCTGGGCAAGCTCTTTCTCTTTCTTTGCCTGCTTCCACTTAAACTGCAACAACATTGGAGTTCTTAGCTTGTGCAGTCAAAGATTATACAGAAATTCAAGATAATTATACTGACTGGAATTGCAGGCAACAAATCAACAGTTGAAAGACCTTACGGGAAAATAATCTGCACTCGCGAAAATCAAAATAAAAACAAAAGAAAGTCAAAAAATAATTCAACTGACTTTACGAAAAGCAAAACTATGTGAATGTTGACCCTCCTGCATACGAGGAACTTATTCAATAGAAAGGGCTTTTTGAAGTACTATTCACGCCAATATAGTTAAGAAGTATAACACATTAAGCTAGCAATAAGATATCTAAAGCAAATGTGTTACAAATCCACAAATAATTAGCTCAGAGATTTCCCATAACACCTTTGAGAGTGAATGCTCGCTTTAATAAAACCAAATATACCAAAAGCACACTCAGCAAAACTAGACATACAATCAGCCACGACTCACAGTCACCGTTAATATGCCTGGATGTCAATGACGAAAATCAAAGTTAAGACAGCTCTCTCATAATGAATGAGCAGTAATGACAGATGTATCAAACATTCTGAAGGCTAATCTCAGCCATGATATTATGATACGGAAAATGTTTACATGAAAGTTTCAGAACCAGTCTCATGAAAGGATGGGCGAACTGGCCAGATGGAGTTCCACCCTGCTCAATTGCTTCAACTGCTACCGGGTCAACTTGTGGTGGCTTCAGAGACTTATATCTTTATCTGACATAACACATATACTTAGTCCAGCATGGACACCAACCAGCCTGTCATTATCCAAGGTTCAATTTGGTGAGTGTGCCCCTCAATCACCTCGGCATTTCAATAGAGCTGCAATAGACATAAAACAGGTCGGACGCTCCACTTGCCCGGCATTCAATTCTAATAACTATTAGAACGCCTTTGCTCCAAACCAGTACATGAATGACCACTCCACAACAAGAGTCAACCCACTCCAGTTTGCCAGTGTCCAACTGGCATGATGCAGTCTTTGGTTAATCCAGTTCAAGTGGTTCATAACCACCTTCCAGTCCAGCTGGTTGGACAAACTGTTCCAGTCCAGTTTTTAAAACAATGTTATGTCCCCCTGTACTTGATTTGGATCTTTAAGCAGACAAGTCAAAAGGTCTTGCCCTTATAGAGATAAAGGCAATGCAAGCATTACCTTTGATAGTTTTTAAAAAATTCTTGTCAAGATAAGTACTAGACATTCAATCGTCAAAATCAAGAAATCCATTGTTATAACTACAGGAGCAAACAAATGAAGACAGCCAAATGAGGAGAGCCATAAAATAATAAATTGATGTCCCTAGGTGCAATAAAAACGCTAGGTATTTAGTAATAAATATAAACAATAAAAGCAAATTAAGCATGTACTAAATGTAAAAGGGCACAATAAACCAGCATCAGCAACAAAAGAAGTAACAATCAATCATCAATTGCAAAACATAATAAATTATCCAATAATCAGAAAAATTCAGTTGCCAAATAAACAAAACACAATAAGTAATTGCCTCTTCAGGATTTTCAGATGCCAAACAAGAATTTCATACTGAAATAAACCTAATTGCACCATACATGGTCGTCTATAATTTCCAGAACAAGAATGTCTCTTCAAGCTTGTCTTTTTGGAAACCCATTGTGCCTTCCTCCCTGACACCCACCCTCCCAACCCCCCTTCCTGCGGCATTCGACTTATCTTCCGTAGTTCTATACTCACTTCATCATTGCTCATGCTAATCTATACTACTATTCATATATATATTTTTTTGTGAAGCTCTATGTATCATAAAAGAGCCTTTAAGGCAAAACAGCATGTGCTAGTTCAGTAACTTTTTAGCTAGGGATGTATTCAGATTGCTCACTTGGAAGTAGATATAATTTTTTTCAAACACTAAGCTGAACCAGCTGACTATAATGCTAAACAGAACCAGAGCACTACAATATCCATGGTGCATCAATGAAGTATCATGCCAGTTGCCGAAAGAAGATGAATGCATCTTGACAATAAATAATTAGAAATACAAATTTATAAAGAAAGCAATGATTGACAAGCACGTGTGCACGCAAATATGAGCAACAATCAAAACTGATTTGTTGCTGAAACATTTGCAACGTTAATTTAACCATATGCATTGAAGCTGTCCCTAATTTGTAACGAACGTTTCAAATAGTTATACCATAGATAATTAGCTTTTACTTTAACTAGGAGTTTAATATAAAGGACCAATTTAAACATGTAAGGCTGCATCTGGAAATGTTGAGTCCCGAATAGGGAAAACTTATAGAGACCTAAGAACCTTGGCAAACATATCGAATGCATAGCAAACTAGGCAACACAACACAGGCCGTAGTAGATAATAACTGGTCTTTACAGTCCAGGACCCGCACTTGCAGGAATGTCAGAAGTAATTCAACTCACCTCTGCTTCTTCTGAAGCCTGATTAATTTGAACCAACTGCTGTTGCAAGTCCGAGATTTTCCGTTTCTCCTCGGCGATGTCCTCCTGCATCTTTGTCTTCTGCTTCTCCCAAGCCAAAAGCTTCTTCAAGGACCGCTTTTCTCTCTTAGCCACCTCAAGACAGGACGACACCGACTCCGAAGCACTCAACTTGGAAGCCTCCATTTCAGCTCTGATTTCTGCATTTTCAGTCTCGAGCCGCCTCACAGCCGCATTAGCTCGGTCCACTTGACCACTCGCCTTCCTTAAAGCAGTCTCCATATCTGATAGTCTCTTCATAGTAGTTTCTTCTAGAGTCTGTTTCCCTTTCTTCAATCTTTGGGTCTCATCCATTTCCATCCTCAGCAATTTGAGCTCTGTCATGTCACTGCTAAGCTTTCTAGCTGCTTGCATTGCCTTCTGCTGTGCCCACTCCTTCCTCTCCTTCACTTGCTTCTCAAGATCCTTGATCTGACGAAGCATAGACAAAATTATCTCGTCCTTCCGCTCTTCTTCGGCAACCTCTGGATTCTCATCAATGTTTGCACCAATATCCATGTTGAGAAATTTGCGCATCATGGCATGGAGGTCATCTTGGTTCTTTGTGTTCCTCGACTCTGCATTCTTCTCTACTGCACCTTTCTCCCGCGAAACAACTGAGGCACCTCCACTAGGCGATCCATTTTGTGACAAAGGAGTTTGTCCCTCAAAGTCTTTCCATTTGCCCGGAAACCAGCTGCAAACATTGCAACATTCCTTTTCAGCAAAGATTTCATCGACGGTGAAAGGTTAAACCTTTTCGGACACTCGATATCCTTTTGCAATGCCAGTCCTCCTATATCTCCCAAGCCATTGACAGCCTCCGCGTAATCGTTTCCACCATTACTAAATCCTAAACCACCAAGAAACCTACTCAGCACCGGAGCCGAAACGCAGGCAGCGGGCTCATCAGCCCCGCTCTCAGCATCGCTCTTATCACCAACCGGACCCAATCCCTCACTCGGCGATTGGACCACCGGAATTTCGATGGTGCTCGCGCGACCCACGTGGAGGTCGCTCATGAGGAGACACCACATAGCATCTCCCCTGCTCAAATTTGGCCTCACCTGCTGCAGCAGGCACACCATCCCCGCGAGCGAGTACTCCTCCAACTGCTTCAAATCCGAGAAACCCAGCTCGGACTCGCCCGAGCCGGCGCCGTCCCCGCCGCCGGCGCCGCCCTCGGATCCGCCGCTGTTCAGATAAGCCAGCGTGTTGTGGAGGATGTTGGTGAGCATGTCCATGCCGCCGTAGCAATGCCCGTTCCGGAGCACCGCGGCGAGCGCGACGTCCTCGTCGTAGCCGAGGGCGCAGACCTTGGCGAGGGCCTCGTTGTAGTAGAACTGCACGTGCTTCCGCAGGAGCTCCTCCAGCTGCTCCTCGGTGCAGTAGCCCCAGGCGCTGCTGTCGTCGAGATTGGGGCCGGGGACGGGGTTCTGCTCCGAGGGCGGGGCCGGATTCGGGGCGGGGACCGGGGCCGGGGCCCGGGGCGAATCGGAGGGGGGGCCGGGGCCGGGGCCCGATTCGGGCGGCGGGGCCGCGGCGGAGAGATCGGGGATCGGAGGCGGATTCGAGAGGTGGGCGGCGGCTGGGGCGGCGGGGGATCCATGTCGGGCCTCGACGATCGGGAATGCGATCGCCGATTGGGTCGGATGTGCTTCTCCCGCGCGGCGCCGGTCATGTGCCGAGCTGGTGGTGCTTGCGAGCGCGCTCTTCTCTTTCGCTGCGATGAAGGCGACGTGGTTTTGTAGGTTGGAGGAGGAGGAGGAGGAGGAGGAGGAGGAATGACGAGTGAGGAAGAATGGAAACGAAATCTTTTATTTCGACAAAAAACAATTTCGGCCTTCCTTATTTTCTTGAGAAATAAATTAGGGAAAAAAAGGTTCTTTTGTTTTTCAAATATCCTCTCTCTCTCTATTTTTTTTTTTTTTTTTTTTGAAAATCATGTTTGGTAGGTGAAAACAAAATTAACTTTTTTTTAAAAAAATTTAAGGAATGAGCCAGATAAAATATTTTTCTTATAGTGTACTGAAATTAGAGAAAATTTTAAATAAGAGCATGAAGTACACAAGTAAGATTTGCTTATAAATAATACACATCATATATATTATTTCATCGTATATTCATGTCAGCCATAATCTTTTATAATTTTTAGGGAGAAATTTCAAATAAGGACATAAAATGTTTTATTTTTCTTAAATAAGGGTTTGACTTCACCAACTATCAATGGCGTTTTCCTCTTTCAAATTTTTAGATCTTTTTCCTTTTTTTTTTCCTTTTTATATATTTCTTTCCATAAAAAAAGAAAAAAAAGAAAAAAAGTGATAAAACTTCAAGAAACAAAGAAGAATTGCACAAGCTCTTTGCCTAGAGTCGTTGCCCCATCGCCGGCAGAGTGTTAGCAATGGCTGGCGGGGTCGTCGGCCTCGTGTAAGTTTGGCGAGCTAGACCTACGCGAGAACCGGCGACCATTACCCAAGGTCATCGCCCTCACCTGGGCCCTTGCTTCTAGTCGATGAGGATTGTCGATCCTCACTAAGGCACCGTCGAGATGAGCATGGTTTAGGTGGGCGATTCTCAATCTAGAATCGGGAAATGCCTACTAAAAAACAATTTTGAAAAATTGGAAATGGAAATAGCCTATTTTTATAGATCCACTCGAGAATCAGATCGTCGGTTTAGTTTCGAGCGATCCAAGCAGTTCCCAATTCCCTTGGGGACCAGCCATGGTTGCCACCCACCTACAATGGGGTAATGACCATAGGCGGGAGGACCAGCCCTCCCTATATTTTGCTTTTTTTTTTTAAAAAAAATCTTTTAAAATCTTTAATTCAATTTAATCAAAATTTGGGTTATAATTATTTTTTGACGAAAATGCCCTTAATCTATTGGAATATTTAGTTGGTCAACAAAATTAGGCTCTTATTTGAAACAACCATGCCCACATACCCTTATTTGAGATTGATATGACTATTTCAAGCTTTTATTTTTGGATAAGATTCATTTTAGGCCTATATTTGAAAAAATGAAGGCACTTCATGCTCTTATTTAAAATTTTCCCTCGAAAATTATAAAAGAGGATGGCTAACAAGAATATATGATGAAATAAAAAAAAAATATATGCTGTGTATTTATTGTCATTAAAAATATCTGGCTTGCCAAAAATAAGCACTTTCTCATTTTTGTCAGTAAATCATGAGAGAAAAAAAAGTGGCATATACATTAATAACTTAGATTATCTTCATTGTCACGGTTTGGTGGATTAAGCAGGTAATTATTATTAACCCCTGTCTTAACTAATGTGTGGCTAACAATCCCTAACTCTTGTAAAATTGTCAATTTTAGGATCATTTCGTTTCCATGAAAATTCACATTTATAACATTTTCCTAAAAATGACTGGCTACATGGTTAGTCAACAAAAAATATTTTTATTCTCGATACTAATTTATGCATAAATATTTTCTTAGATAATGACAACATTTTTTATTCATTTATTTTTGTATGTAATATTTGCGATCCATTTCAACTCATTCGTTTTCCATAAAATAAATGAAATTTGAATTTACGAATTGATTTTTTTTCTTTCAAAAAGTACAAACAAGTTTCTTGGAGAAGGAAAAGAGCCATTGCTTCAATGATGTTGGTGGCATAACTAGTTGATCCCATCGAACGAGAGTCCAACGACACTTGTAACCGCAGTAGAGGGCCGGTCGCCTCTAAGTTGGTGACGACGAGGGTGGCGCTATCTTTTTGTGCATATCTAGACGAGGGCACGGGCCCCGGTTTCAATGATATTGGCAGCGTCGTCCTGCGCTGCCATCGAGCGAGAGCCGAACGGCAATTGTGATCATCGCACGAGGATCGCCGCCGCCGCCCCCCCACCACCACCCCCTTTATTGGGTGGTGAACGGCGGTGGCACCATCCAACCCGCCATCAATCGACGGAAAAAGCCGGCCTGTTCGCACCTGCTCACGAGCCCTTCCACCGTCCAGTGGAGGTCAACGATCTCTTTAAGATAAAGTGCACTTTTGGCTCTTAAATTGCAAATGTATACAGTGAGGATTTTGGCAACTAACCCTTGATCTCAACTCAAATAGTGTTTGCAGTCAAATATAAAGTTAAAAAGAGTTATTGAATTTCTCATATGATTCGATAGATATAAAAGAGTACATAAAGAGCCTAATTATGAGCTTTATGATATGACTATATAAAGTAACATATATCAATCAAAATATACAAAGTCATATGGAAATATCCGCTCAATCTTGAAAGATATAGAAAATCAATAGAAATATTCTAATTATTTTGAATATAGGAAAATATCCTAACTATCTCTAACGTTTGACAAAAAGATTTATAATTTTCTCAAAAATATTTTTCTGCGTTAGATATAATTATGATATTTTTGTTAATTTTCTTTATCTAATGTATTCTTCTTCAACAAATATTGAAATATATAGAAAATTTTCTCAAATCTAGTTTCCGCACTATTCTTATTCATGGTATAAAATGAATATGTTTTTGTATTATACTTTTGATACATACTCAATTCAACATAACATCAACAATGAACAACTTTTGTTTGGGCGCTCTCGGCTAATTTCAGCTAGGGTCTAATTTAGATTAGTAAGAAGACCTATTGGAAATATGGTTCCAGATTTTGATTGATTTAGTTAGATCGGTAATTGATATTGTTAATCCATAATTGGTTTGGTAGAATAGGAAATGTAAATGTAATCATATATATTTCTTTCATGATTTTCTCTAGCATTATAAATAAAGCACTATGCATGTACAACGATATACATAATATATAGAATCACAGTTCCTTCGAAATATCCTTCAATTTTTGTCTTGGTATTAGAGCCACCTTTCCTGACCTAGCTTCCGTAATACTAGAATTGTCCTCGGTTCCTTTTCTTGATTCAAATTTCCATCCTGGAAGACAAACCAACAAACCGAGTTGGAATTCAACCTTTCTTGATACCATGGCAAAAAACAAGAATGTTGAGAACTCCTCAATGGAGGAGACCTTCCTAAACTAAACTTCGCTAGCATCGGATCAAATTGATCTGGATGAGGAGTAGGTTATCCCTAATCGTAGTGATAACTAGAACGCAAACTAATGCGGCCGACCCTCTTCCTACTTTAGTTTAGATACCTGAGCCGATGCACTGGCCGCCATTTCAGTTGTATCTTGTCCAAGGCCAATGGGCGGGCGAGCTAGGACAGGCATGGGCTTAGCACGGCCCAATTGGAGAGGAGAACTTCTCGGATTTTGGAACTCAGCCAAACAGAGGAGGAAATATCCCTCCTTCGCATGTAACCGACTCGAATGAGGGGTCGGGTCAAACAGATCCGGGTCATAAGATCGGATCCATACTGGGTTGAGGCTTTCCACCCGGTTTCATATTGTCAGGTCACGTGAACCTAGGTCATGGAATCGGATCCATATCGGGTCAAGGGGGAAATCCCTACCTGACCCAATGTTTCCTTGCGATTTCATGTTGTACGTTCTTCTAGTCAATGACGGTGTTGGCCGTCCCGAACTTAGCGACCCTCTCTTCACATCACCAGCTGATGGACCGAAGTTGTGACTCATCTACTTGCAACTCATTGGATTGGAAAATTATAGTGCTTGGATGCGGGACCTCTAGCAAGCCCTCGTCACAAAGGATAAGAATAGGTTTCTCAATGGCACGGTTCCCTTCTCGGCCGAGGAGCATCTCTACAGACACTAACGAAAATGCAATCAATTGGTTCGCACTTGGATCGGCAACCGTTTAGCCCCGGAGTCATGGCTGGGCTACCACTGACCAAAGACTCCAAGAGGTTCTGGGAGAGAATCCACGAAATGTATGGTCGTCTAGATCGCCAAAACTGTTCACCATCACCCAAAGCCTATCGGAGTTGAAGCAAGGGAACCTTTGGTTATCGCTTGCTTCAATCGGCTCTCAGCCCTTTGGAATGAACCTGAAGCAGGAGAGGAGCAGCTCGAGGGTCCCAAGAGCACTCTCAAACAATATAGGGAGATGAAGGAGAGAGAGAAGGCTATGAGATTCTTACTTGTCCTCAAAAAGTCGTATTTGTCGTTTCGATCACAAATCCTTGTGATGGACCTCTCGTTGCCTCTCGGCCGGATATATCGGTTGGCCCTCCAAGAAGAAAGCCAACGGCTCACCATGACTGAGCAGGGTAAAGCTGGCGAAGGGGTGCGTCTCGCCACCTATCCCTTTGGCGTTGCTTTGGGTGGGACGACCACTGGTGGAGCACTCGAGAGAACTGAAAGCCAAGGGGGAGGACTTGCAGTTGTGACGTCTAAGAGAAATCAAGGGATCCCTACGGTTTTTTGCATGAACAGGTTGGATCATCCCGCAGGATCGGATGGATGGGATCAGAGGGATGGATCAAGCGGCTGGGATCAACACGCAGGAATGGACGGTCCTCGATCGTCCATTAGCTCCGCTGAATCAAACGGCTATTATCAAGCCACGTTGGCCATTAGTTATGAAGTATCCCACGGCTCACAAAATGCCACATGATCAAGGAAGATTAGTGGGCAAAATTCTAAATTTAAAAATAAATATTGTGAATATTGCAAGCATTTGCATTACACTATCGACACATGCTGAAAATTACATGGAAACCTAATGATTAAAACCAAAGGGAGAAGGAATCTAATGCTTATAAGGTTTTTGAACAAAAAGTTGATGGGGGCATATCAGACTATTACCCAAGATCAATATCAGAATATTATGAAGGCTCTCAGTTAATTATCAAACAATGACAAGGCTGCAAGTTTCTTAGGTACTTTTCTTGGCAAGACAAATTTAATACCAATTGATGCATTGATAATTGATTTAGGTACTAGTGACCACATAATTTGCAGTGAGTAGTTATTTTCTCATATTTAGAACAATCCTCACTCATATTTAGTGCGTTTTCTAAATGGAAATATCACTCATGTCACAAAAATTGACATTGTTCATTTCAGTTAAAAAATTACTCTAAAAAAATGTCCTATATATCCCTGATTTTGAGTTCAACTTCTTATCCATCTCAAAAGCTTGTAAGGATAATTTTTATCATGCCATATTCAATCCGGACAATTGCTTCTTTTAGGACCTTTTGACTAGCAAACTGATGGGCTTGGGTATTGTCGCATAAGGGCTCTATTTTTGGGTCAATTTCCCAAAAGATTTTGATTCATTGAACAAAGGCATTTCTTGTAATGCTATTACTATAATTTTTTTTTTCTCATTAACGCTTCCATCATAATGCATGGTTTCCATGTCCTAAATGTTCGATTTGCCCTTTGGCAAAACAATCTTGAGCACACTTACCAATGAGCACAACTCGAGCTGTCGGTGCTTTTTCCTTACTTCCTATTGATATTTGGGGTCCCCATCACACCCCACATCATTATGACTCACATTTTTTTCTCATGATTGTCGATGATTATACTTGCGCCACTTGAGTTTTTCTTTTGCAATCCAAGAGCCAAACTTTTTCAAATCTATGTGAAATGCTTATCTCTCATCAAAAATTAATTTGATAGCTCTGTTCAAAGAATTCACATAGATAATTGACACGAGTTCTTAAATGTGGAATGTGAGTCTTTCCTATCCTCTCAAGGGATACTCCACGAGAGCCCTGTAATTACACCCTTCAACAAAATGGGATTGTTGAGCGCAAACATCGACATTTCTTAGAAGTATCAAGCTTTAATTCCTAAAATTTTTTGGGGAGATTATGTGGTCATGGCAGCATACTTGGTCAATCACATGCCAACTCGAAATCAAATCTTTGATGGACATACTCCTTTTGAGTTACTTTATGGAAAACAACCAAGGATTGATCATCTTAGGGTATTTGATTGTTTATGTTATGCAACGACTATGGGACCTCTAGATAAGATGGGTCCCCATGCCATTTGATG
Source organism: Eucalyptus cloeziana (assembly GCA_014182715.1). Taxonomy (NCBI): domain Eukaryota; kingdom Viridiplantae; phylum Streptophyta; class Magnoliopsida; order Myrtales; family Myrtaceae; genus Eucalyptus; species Eucalyptus cloeziana. The sequence continues at coordinate 27,709,464 of CM024637.1, forward strand.
TGTTTTTATGGATATCCTCCCCTGCAGAAAGGTTATTAAGTAATGGAAATCTCTACAGGATACTTCTTTGTGAGTAGAGATGTAATTTTTTAGGAAGACATTTTTCCATTTCAAGAGACTAAATCTTCATGTTCTGCCATGACATCCAATCATTGTCTTTTTTTCTTTTTTTTTGTCGAAAAAGTACTTATCTATGGAACCTCAGTATGTACTCCTTGCACTTGAGCCACATGTGCCGATCACAATAGACTCTTTACACTAAGATGTTGCATCGCTGACCATTATATTTGAGGACGATCATCCAAATAACCTTTTAGTGACTTCATCATGAGTCATCTCCTATAGTTCTTAAGGAGACAAGAATTGAGCAACCTCGATGTTTCGATCATCATATTTGACCGCACACACGAACAAAATATTACATATGTTCTATGCTAGATTCTCTAGGTACACAATATCCTATGTCTTTTTATGTTTCATTTAGTTGGCCATCACCAAAACACGTGTTGTATTAGTTGAATTTCCGAAGAATAGGAACCGTCTTCTTATTATGAGGCGGCACGTGGCCTAGATGGCAATATGCTATGGAGGCAGAATTAAAAGCACTCATGGATAACCATATTTGGGACATTGTTCCATTACCCCCGAACAAATAACCTATTGGCTGTAAATTGGTTTACAAGATTATATTCAAAGCAGATGGTTCCGTTGAATGGTACAATGCTTGTTTAGTTGCAAAATGATTCACATAACATGAAGGCTTTGATTATCATGAGACCTTTCTTCCCATGGTAAAAGAAGTTACAGTTCGCTTCCTCACGTCCATTGCTGTCTTTCGGAATTGGCCACTACATTAGATGGATGTCCACAATGCCTTTTTACATGAGGATTCGGATGAAGAAATCTACACGAAACTTCCACAGAGTTTTTGTAGAAAGGGAAATTCTCGTATATGTCATCTTCGTAAATCCATGTATGGGCTTAAACAAGCTTCTAGACAATGTTATGTCAAATTCACCACTGCATTAACCAATGCGGAATTCCAACATTCCAAGCATGATTATGCCTTATTCACATTGACTGAAGGTACTTCATCTATTTATTTGTTAATATACATTGATGACATCCTTATCACGGGGAATAGTGAGGCAACAATTAGAAAGTTGAAAAAAATATCTGCACTCTACTTTTCACATCAAGGACTTGGGGCCTTCTAAGTGTTTCCTTGGCATTGAAATAGCTCGGTCTGACAAAGGAATCTGCCTTAACCACCAACGTAAATTCATTTTGGAGATAGTTTTTGGAGCAAGACTATCAAGATGTAAATCAGCTGCTCTATTGGTCAAACAAAATGCGAAGTTGACGACGCATGAGTATGACATGAGCTCATCCTCATCCACCATAGATCCATTGCCTAAAGACTCATTGGGATATCAATGACTTGTTGGGAATTTAATCTATCTAATAATGACAAGACCTTATATATGTTATGAAGTGCAAATACTCAGTCAATTCATGCACAAGCCGAATCAGTCCCATATGAATGCAACGTTGAAAGTTGTGAAGTACTTAAAGGGATGCCGAGGACTTGGCATCTTTTGGTCTGGTGATTGTAATATGAAAATGACAGCCTACTATGATACATATTATATTAATTGTCCGATGACAAAAAGGTCCATCATTGGTTTTTGTATCAAATTGGAGAGATTACTTATTTCATGGAAAATAAAGAAGTAGTCAACCGTACCATTATCATAAGTAGGAGCAGAATATCGAGCCATCACTAAAACTGTTTGCAAAATAGTTTGGATACGGGGACTACTATCAGATCTTGGAGTACAAATCGATGAACCTAGTGAATTGTTCTATGCTAATGATATTGCACTCAAATTAGCGACATATCTAGTTTTTCATGAGAGAACTAAGCATATAGAGATTGATTATCATTCCACTCAAGACAAAATTCGAGAAGGAATCATCACAAAGAGAGGAATTTGAACCGTAGAAATATGGTTTGCTATTGTAAGAAATATTAAATCTGATTGATACAATTAGATCAGTAATTGATATTGCTAATTTATATTGACTTGGTAGAATACGAAATGTAATCATAATGTAATCGTGTATATTTCTTTAATCGTGATGTAATCATGTATATTTTTTTCTTGCTTTTCTCTAGCATTATAAATAGAGCAGTGTACATGTACAATGATATATAGAAAATGCATAATTATAATTCCTCCAAAATATCCTTCAATTTCTGTCAGGGCCAAACTTCAGGAGGAGGAGACAATATCTCATCACTCGAGCCTTTTTGGGCTCTCTCTCTCATTAGTTTTCGACAAGAATTTCTTGACAAACACGAAATCACCGAGAAATAAAGAAGAGTCAGTCAAGCTATGAATAGCATGAATAGCATTACTCAATCTCTTATGGAGAATTTACCAATTCATTATTTGGTGAACATTGACCCCTATTCGGTCGTTATTGGAAAGCGCCTAAATTCATCCTTTTTTCGTCGCTCTTTTTCTGACGTCACTGCTGAGGATCAGCGGCTGTTCTGCTCTCATCAGTGACGACATAATTCCAAGCTCAAAGCTTACAAGTCAAAAATCTGAACTTTCTTTTCCTTCTTGTGATGTTGATAATCCCTGTGTACCTTCCACTGTTTTGATTGACTGATGAATTTTCACCCCAATTTTCTATACCGCCTTGATGTGATGTAAATCAATTTATCTCGGTTGTTTGCCAGTGGAAAATAAGTTTTTACGAATTGTCTTTTCAGCGAAATAAGTGACTTTTCTTGCCGACAATGGTGGGAAAGATGAGCGCTTTTCATATTATCGACCATTTCAAAAATGAAAACAAAAATTTGTGAATTTATTAACAAACTGAAGGCTACCTTATACAATTTGAAGACCAATCCTCTTCTTGCCAAAATAACTAACGTGTTTCTCTAGAAAATAACAAGTCTATATCACAAAACAATATAATTCCTAATGAGTATCTTCTGGCATTTGTGAATGAGTGATTGATTTTATAATAAGTCAGTTTTGATATAAAAATCTGAAAACCATCCTATAAGTCTCAATTCCAAAACATTGAAATGAGAATCGAACTAATTATACTTGGAACTAGCTTGAAACCGAATTAGTCGGTTTCGTTTCCACCCAAGAGCTAGGTTTCGCTTTGTAAAAATCACATAATTGTTATAATATATTATTCTTATGAGTCTAGGAATTTTTTATTTTGTAAAAAATCAAGGTGTATAAAACAGATTCTTAAACCAATTCAACCATGAAACCGACCAGTTTCATTGGTTCCCAAAGAATTCCATGAACTAAAATGATGAAACTTCTTTTTAAATATAAGATGGCAATTCTACGTCAAAAGCTCGTATTATTTCGTCAATAACCTTACCAACCCTCGATTTGCTTTTTCCTTTTCTCCTTTTTGAAATTTATTTAAATTTTGGATAAATAAAATAAAAAATAGAGTAAAAAAAGGAGGGAGACGTTGACAGCAAAAGGCTCTGCCAAAGCTCTTCTATAAATAGGCGCAAATTCCTTGGTCTCAAATCCCAAAACCTTGAAAAGTCCCCATCAAAACCAGGTTCTTGCTCCTCCAATGGCCGTACTAACGAAGCAAGATCCTCCTCCACCACCTCCTGCTCTCGCGGACTCCATCGATGAGATCACGAGAATCTACAGATCGCTCCCTCCACGACCCGCCATCGAGGAAGTTGAAGCCGCTGCGTCGGTGCTCGAGACGGCGGACTCCGAAGAGAAGGCGAAGCTGGAGGAGATCTCGAGACAGGAGCTTCCCAAGGACGTCCCCGCAGAGGTCTGCTCCGTCCTGAAGGAAGTAAAGAGGACCATGGTCTTGTTCCAGAGCCACGAGCAGAAGAAGGAGGCTCGGTACGTGATTGAGGTGGACGGGATGTTTCTGAAGTTCGACGAGCTCATTCAGAGAGCTTCTGAGCTGGTCTCTGGAGGCGGCGGCAGCGGCGGCGACCGTAGGGATGTGAGATTCGAGGACCCGGTTGAGAGAATTGTGAGAGAGGGTGAGATTATGGAGCAGAATCTTGCGTGCGGCGAGGTTGATGACGAAACAGAGAAAGAGAGTTTGAGAAAGTTGGTGAAGAGTGCTTCCGCAAAAGCGACGATCTCTACAGGTTCGAGTCGGTTCGTTTCCCTTGGTTTTTCTCATCTGGGTTTTCGCCTTTTCTTTTCTATTCATGCTAGTTTTGAGTGTTCTTGATGTGACTTCTTATAAAAGCAACTAAATTACAGGGCAAAAAGCAGAAAAAAGCAGAAATTCTAACTTAAAGATTCCTGATTTTCATGCTTTCATTAATATCTAGGATCTTGTAGCAGTGAATAGTTATTGAATCTTGATCGTAATTTGTCATTCGTGAAATATCATTATTTTCTGTTGATGTGTTGTTTCGCTTCCATATTTGAAGACTGAAGTTTCTCGACTTGCATTTTCAGTTGAGGTAGATTCTGAGAAATTGAGCCTAATGAAGGCGGCTGCCCTCATTGAGAACTCTGCAAAAGCCGGAGCTGAAGCCCTCGATCTCAGGGGGAAGTTGATGGATCAAATCGAGTGGCTTCCCATGTCGCTTGGGAAACTATCTGAAGTCACTGAGTTGGACATATCAGAAAATCGAATCATGGCTCTTCCGTCCTCCATCGGCGACCTGAGGGCCTTGAGGAAGCTATCCATGAGCTCCAACCAGCTCATCAATCTTCCTGAATCGTTTGGCGAGCTAATCAATCTCCAAGATCTTGATCTCCAAGCCAACAGATTGCGATCCTTGCCCGCTTCCTTTGGAAACTTGTCTAGTCTTGTCAATCTCAATCTAAGCTCGAATGAGATGACCCGATTGCCCAATTCCTTTGGGAATCTGGAATCTTTACAGAAACTAAATGTGGAAACCAATGAGCTTGAGGAGCTTCCTTACACGATCGGCTCCTGCTCGTTGCTTGTTGAGCTAAGGCTAGATTTCAACCAGCTCAAGGCTCTTCCAGAGGCGATCGGGAAGATCAAATCCTTGGAGGTTCTCACTTTGCATTACAATCGAATCAAAGGGTTGCCTACAACTATCAGCAATCTTTCCAACTTAAGGGAACTGGACGTCAGCTTCAACGAACTTGAGTCCGTGCCCGAGACCTTGTCCTTTGTCGTGAGCCTTGAGAAGTTAAAAGTCGGGAACAACTTTGCTGATCTGAGATCCCTACCGAGATCGATAGGAAATCTTGAGATGCTCGAAGAACTTGACATAAGCAACAATCAGATAAGAGAACTGCCGGATTCTTTCGGGTTCTTGTCAAGGCTGAGAGTTCTAAGAGCCGACCAGACACCCCTTGAATTGCCTCCGAGAGAAGTAGCCAGACTTGGTGCTCAGGTACTGCTTCATTACTACATGGTGAAATTCTTTAGGTTCTTTATCAGATGGTCATTTGGTTAATACTCTCTTTCAAATCCTGTTCGTCAGGCGGTCGTGCAATACATGGCAGATCACGTGGCTAAGAGAGATTCCAACTCCAAACCGATAAAGAAGAAGAAAAGAAGGTGGTTCTGGTTCCGGTTCTGCTCGGCTGCTTAGCCTAGTCCAACTTCCACAGAGAAGGACCTGGCCTGAGCCTTAACTGTTTCGCAATCTGTCCCATGTGTATATCGGAATGCGTTTATCATCCTTATTTCTATGTCTATTTATTCAAGCATTCTGTTCTGTGTAAATCTTTGGCCGATATCAGTTTGTGATATCGAAATTCTGTACATATTGAAGTTCAATGCGCAACTTATGCCCATGAACATAGACTATGCTTTGGTGCTGATCTTCTCATGCATCTGGACTTGTGGAAAAGGAAGAATTTTCTTCTCGAGTAAAGTCAATCTTAACGGCTTGATGTTGATTCCTTTGATCTTTACATGCCCTGACAGATGCAAACAGTATGCATCAACCAGCCCACAAATCACTTCAACTTATCTGTAATCTCACGGTGCAAAACCCTCACTAAACAGAGCTTGGAGTTGACGGATGCATTAAAAAACTTACCCAACACAGCTCTTTTCTTAAGCTTTAAGACAACGGTCTCCATCGTCCATTAGCACATAAATCCTTATCCTAATCCAACCGATAAGGATGACCTCGGAAGCCAATGTCTACGCTACCCCGGTACTGATACGCAAATGTTCTTCCCTTGCTTTACTCCTTTTACTCTTTTGGAGAGTCGTGGTCACCGACAAATCATCGCGATTATTCAAACATCGAAAGGATTCATCAACACCTAAGGCTAGGATTATATCCCACCTTCCCATGTCTTGCATGCAATTGTATATTCGCGGAATCACCAGCTTTCCGCCCTTACAAGGCTACCCCGAGCTTCAACCGGGGAAGTGCTATCTGCTGAACTCGACTGACCCAAATGAGAGCAAAGCAAGAAGATTTTCTAGTATAATCTTTTATGAGGAGAAGACCAACATTTCCAGCATAAAATATGGTTTCGGGCAATGACGTTTGCGGGATTATTTAAAGAGGGGGCGACCTAGATTTTCTTGCGGATAATCTCCTAAATCCAGCTATCGATTTTCCCCAAACCAATGGGCTCGAATTCGTCGATGGTATCTCCGATCTACATGCCTGGTTTCTGGCTTTGGATATGGAGCGGACCTACCTCGGAATCTTAGGGACAGGCCCGCTTCATAAGCATCGGGGCATTGATTAGGACATCTTCCTAATTCCTCGTAATATTCTCCGCTAGATGCGAGCACTTTCGCTAGTAAACACTAATTAAAGCAAAGAACTAGGGATGATCGGGTCCAGGGTGGGTAGGGTTTAGACCTGGACCCTGTATCCAACCCTATTATAACCGATTCCCTTTTTTTGGACCTTATACCCGACCCTGTTTGTATTGGATCCCGTACTCAACTCACTCTGTTTTTCCGGTCCAGTTCCAGGGTCAACCTTGTTTCCATTGGAACCTATTTTGCGACCTCCCAATATCCTATACGACTTCGAATTTTATGTTAATACGCGAGGAAATAACGTGATCTTTCTAATTTGTATTGAAACATTAAGCATTTGTAATAAATAAATATATGAAATTTTTTACTAAACGAAAAATTAAGGATTCACAGGGCTAATTATCATAAATAAAATCATAAGGCAAAACAAAAATCATAACGTTGCATAAACATTAGTAATAAACATGGGTTTAATATTAGTCTTATTCCCACAATTACTACATGAAGTTGTTCATTTATGCAAACATATCTCCTCCTACAAAAGAGAAGTTAGGCGAGCCAATCCACATGGTACAAACGTCGTTCATCCGTCAGACAATGCGAGAGGGAGTCGATGAGGGAGGGAAGCGAGTGAGGAAGAGGAACGACGAAGGAGGAGTGTCGTACGTGTCTGAGAGAGCCAAGAAAAAAAATGCCGTGTGATTGCGGGAGTAAAAATAAAAATCAAAGGAAGAAATAGGATTTTGGATCTTTACTTACAAAACCGGTTCCAAAACTGGTTCGAGAACTAGTTCCTAGACTGGTTTAAATTGGTTCTGAATTTTGGGAACCGGTTTTCGGAACCGGTTTCAATTGGAACTGATTCTTGACCCTGTTTTCTGGGTGGGCTGGTCTGGTTTCCGGATATACTTAGTTTGGTTGCACACCCCTACGGAGAACCACGTTTGGGAGATTGATTTTACTAATTTTCAATCGCATAGGGAAGACGTCATTTGGGGTCAAACCTCAGAGAAGGGAAAACCGTTTACAACATTCATGTTTATATTTTTGATTTTTTTTTTTTTTTAATTAAGGGACGTAAGTGGTCATTATCTTTACTATGGTATTAGTATTTATGGAGACGCGATGCGTGGGTAGGAAGAAAACTATATTACGTACGACAGATGCCACATGAAGAAATTATTGTTTGACATTGAATCTAGAGGTAATTGGTTCAAGGGTTGGAATTTAGGGTGGGAAGTTCTCACCTCGGAATCGGATCACCCACTTAGGATTAATTCCACAAATGAGAATCACGAACTATCTATTGTGATCCGATTTTTGGGTGGGTCTATGGAACCGGTCTACATATATACATTGCCTCACACTTGCTACTAAAAGTTCAGGGTTGTTTCAAGTAAATAAAAGATGGGAAAAATTTGCAGCAGTTCAAAGGGCAGAATCTGATCTTACATGGAGATGCGATGATATGCGATGCGTGTGTGGGAAGAAAAATATATTAAATGCGAAAGATGCCACATAAAAAAAATTATCGTTTGAACCTCGAATCGTAGAGAACCAAAAACCTCTTTTTATACCATTATTGTTTTAGATTTTTTTTTTTTTTTTTTTGAATGGAGATGGATAATACCGACTTTATTTTTATAGATGTTAGTATTTGTGCACGAAAAAAGTACGGGTGATAATTGGAAGTGCAATATGTCTCGTGTCTTCTAATATTATTGTTACATGCGATAGTAACGACTTCCACCTATTTCTTGAAATAAGAAGAATAGTTAGTGAGCGAGATTATCTAGAAATATAAATTTGACCAATATAATGAAAGACAATTTTGGTAGAATAAGGGGAAAATTACCAAAAAAGTCATAAACCTATTGCAATTATGTCAATTCGGTCATAAATTTATTTTTTGACCAATTAAGTTCTAAATATTTTACAATTATTCCTGATTAGTCTATCCAGCCAAAAATAGTTGGCCGGCGCTGACGTGGCAGCCAGTCGGCACCGACAATATTTTTTAATAATATTTTTTTTTGAATTTTTATTATTTTTTATCTTTTTCTTTTCTTCTCCCTCTCTCTCCTTCCTCCTCCCTCCTCCTCCCTCCTTCTTCCTTTGGCTCCGGCGACTAGCCATAGGAGAGGGCTGGCCGGTCGTCGGATTGAGGCGATCGGGCTAGCTCGCCTCGCTGTTGCTGGGGGAGGGCGAGCTCGCCAAATCTTGGGTTTGGCGAGCTCGCGCCCAATGACGGCGGGGCGAGCCCTCGCCGAATCCGGGCGAGGGCTCGCCTTGCGGTCGTCGGGCGAGGCTTGCGCCCAACCACTAGTGATGATGAGCCCCCTCGTCGGATTTGGCGAGGGCTTCCTTGCCCGGCGACCACAAGGCAAGCCCTTGCCGGATCCGGCGGGGCTCGCCGGCGACCGCGAGGCGAGCCCTCGCTAGATCTGGCGAGGCTCGCCTTGCTAGACTCGGCGACGGTGAGACCCCCCTCGCTAGCCTGGCCACCTTAGTCCGGCGACCGACCAACCCTCCCCTCTGGCCTGTTGCCGGAGCCAATGGAAGAAGGAGGGAGGAGGAGAGGAGGAGGAAGGAGAGAGAAGGAGAAGCAAAAAAAAAAAAAAAAGGAAAAAAAAAAAAAGATAAAAAAATAAAAAATATTTCAAAAAATAAAATATTATTTAAAAAATGTCATCGGCGCCGGCTAGCCGGATGGACTGATTGTGAATAATTGTAAAAATATTTAGGACTCAATTTGTCAAAAAAATAAGTTTATGACTAAATTGGCACAATTACAATAAGTTTATGACTTTTTTGGTAATTTTCCCGTAGAATGAGAATCAAATCGAATAGCCATCTATCTTATTAGCTTTAAACTTATCGATGACAATCTAAGGCTTGTTTAGTAATCAGTCAAATAGTGCCTGATTCTATTATTTTGTTTCTCGGAACAAAAAAAGAATAAAAATCTATTTAATAAATTTTTTGTTCTCGGAAATAGATTTAAAACAGAATTAAAAAGTGGAAAAAAGTTGATTCTTTATTCTTGAAAACAACTCTAGAATCAAGTCCATTTTCTTTTCTTTTTTTTCCCCTCTTTTCTTTTATTTTTTCTTTTGTTCTTCTCGTTCTTCCTTTGGCTGGTGACTTGGCCGGCGCCAAGGAGGCTCGACCTTGCTAGGGATTGGTGACACTTGGGGGAGGTCACTGGCCAAAGGAAGAAGAAGAAAAGGAAAAAAAGAGAAAAATATAATAAAATTATTAAAAAATAAAACAATTCTAATTCATAAAAGAATTTGAGGTCTTATTGAATGTATTTCTATCTTGGGAATAGAAATTTTAGACAGTTATCAAATGTTTTCAAAGGTTTAGAAACTCATATAGGGAACATAATAAAAAATAATCATTTCTAAGCAGGAATTATTTCGGGAAACATAATGGTTACCAAACAAGGTCTTACTAGGTGTTAACATGGTCATTGGACAACCTCATTAGCTTTAGTCTAGGTCACCGACAACAAGATTACATGTACCCAAGAGAGATTGACATTTACGATTTCCTAGTTCGAACAATAATAAGTAATGCATTTATGGAAAATTAAAATAAATTTATTTACTAAATTAGGATATTTAATGAAATGGAGTGATGAAATTAAGATAATATACATATCATTTGGCAAATGAAAAAAAAAAAAAAAAAGAAAAAAAAAATCAAGACCATAATGGATTACGAGCATGGGTGATTGGTTTTAGAGTGAATCGGTTCCTACTGAATGAGAAGGCTTGTTTTTCATTTTGTGTTTCGAATCTTTAATCAATGAAAATATCAATAGAAAAAAAACACTAAAGATTGTGATAAAATATGATTTGAGTATATTGACTTGCTAGCAAAAGAAAAGTATCAGTCTATGTTTTATTTGGAGCCTCCTAGAGAATTATTTTATGTCTTGCTTAGTGATAAATTTGGTATCGTAGACTTAAGACGTTAATTTTCTTAGTTTATACCTTGTTTTCACCAAAAAAAGAAAAAGAAAAGTATCGTTCTAGTCCGATAATCTGGGTGATTCAATCTGTACTCGAAATTGGAAACTAGACCGATAATCATTGGTTTCAAATTTTAGAAATTGAGAGCTGTTTGGGGAATTCAGCTTGGTTCGGTTATAGTGCTCTCCCTTAATTTCAAGCAAAAGCCCGGCCCACGCCCGGCCCAAGCCCGGCCTCCCCGCGGCGTTCGGGAGCTTTGATGCTCTGAATTCTGCGTCGTCTCTCTGCTCCTCACGATCGACCGACGCAACAGTGTCACGAATTCCGGCAACTTCTTCTCTGCCCAGTCGCGGTTTCGTCTTTAGCATCTTCGAGCGCTCGTCTGAGTACGCCGATGCGCCGAGCGACGAGCATCGCGAAGCGAAGTGCGGAGATTCTCTCCGTCTTCGAGGATCCCGCTTCTTTTGATCGTCTATGCGGACGTAGGTTGGGTATTCTATGGCTTGAGTTGGATCGTCTTCTGAACTTCAGTTTTCTCTCTTTCCTTTGGAAATTCGACTTCTCGGTTTAGAGTTTCGGGTGGGAACCGGAGCCTGTTTTGATCTGGGTTTGTGTGTCAGAATTACGGGTCGAACTTTTCTTGCAATGGGAGAATGCGGCGAGCCATCGTTTGATGAATATCATAATGCAGTGCCAAGAAGAACTCCATCACAGGTCGCCGAGTCGGAGGCATGGCCTCTGGGTATTAATGAAGACGATAAGAATCTTCCTGTAAAAGTAAGTTGAGTAATCCATCTTTTGTTATGCGCTGCTTTGTACATTTGTAGCAATGAGCGAGGCAATAATTTGATGACAATGAGACACGTTATTGTTTTATTTTCTCGATTTTCTTGAACAACCACTAGGATTTGTTATTCATGGAAACAGTGCTTGAGCTTTGGCTCCCGAGCTGTATGGCTATGTAATGGTGACTTGAGTAAGCCAGTGGAGTTGGAACACTTCATGTGGATATCATTTTGCAGATGTGGAACATAGAGTTTTACAAATGATGGCAGCTACCCTTATTTGGAGTGGTTGTTTGTCCTGCTGTCTGAGATAAACCTTGTCTTGGTCAGAATTTTTTTACATGGTTTTCTTGCGATAGCAGTTGAAAATTATGGTAAGGTTCGAAACTTCATGAACCTTTATGCCATTTTAATTCATATTAGATCTGAAGGCATCATTTTAGACGAGTGAATGGGGAACAAAACAAGAGAAGTTAGAAATGGCTTAGACTGACTTCCCATATTCTTTTGACAGGTAAATAGCATGATATATATAGTCTATTAAATGCATGACTTCAGAAACTGTATGAGGAGACGGGAATTACTGAGCCAATGCAGATAATGAAGCCTGTACATCACATGGAATTTTCAAATGCTTGAAACGTTTTGATGTGGAGATTGAAAGTGTAGAGACAATGTCCCAGCTGGCAGTGAAGAATGAAGGAAAGAGTAACATCGGAGACAAATATGCATTGGCCTTTTGACGACATTAAGGGGGTTGAGGGTTGAAAAAGTTCAATCTAAGCTATTGGCACCGAATTCTTTCATTGAAGATGATAGCATAAGAATTATATCTGAATGCAAACGAAATCAGAGATTCATGGAAGAAGCAGAATATTTTTGTAAGTATCCAAGTACTGACATTCTCTCTAGTGAGAAGGCTGCTAATATCTTCGGTTTATGATGGACCCAGAAATCGCATGGACTGACATAATGCAATTTCAACATGGCGACAAGTGAGTGGAAAAAATTCAGGCACTATGCATTATCTTCCTCTGCACATGTTTGTCAGTATGGGTAGTAAATTTTCCACTCTCCCAATATTTGAACTAGTGTTAATAATCGCACAAACTTGAGTCCTCAGTTTTTGCAATGCTTCTCTCTGCACACGACTTAAGCATTTTATAATGTCATGGATTTTGAAATGCTGGCCTTGGGTTCTTTTCGACGCAAACACCATGTTAATTGAAGGCGAAAAAATTGATCGACAATTTTTTTATTTTGGATTTTCTTTGGTGGGGAAAACCATCTAGAGATGCACTCTTTGCGACTGCTCAGAAATGCTTACAAGGTGGGCATGATATTTGGCTCTGACCATGAGTTTCTTCTCCATGTTACCTTGTCATTATGAACCTAGCAAATTGTGGCTGGAACTTGAGTTGCTAATTTTGGCATTTGCAAGGCATCAAGGGATTCCCACAATATGACATGTCTGCATCTGATGGCATGGCACTGCATATCTGGACAAGAGGAAGTGATTTCCAAAATCGTTTTGATTTGTCTGTTGAAAGAGGCTTTCTTTCATTATTGTTCATCCAAACGAATACTTGTTTTGCTGCTACAGAGACGTTATTTTCACTTTGGGAATATGCCTAATGTTGAATTACCTCGAATTGGTACGGAGGCTATATGGATTTTCTTTGCTTTGAGTTTATGGAGATAAAAGCTAATGTTTGACTAGGAGATACAGGTCCTTGTCATCTTTTAAAATGATGTGCAGATTTTGGTGGGTTCTCAAAGCGGAAAATTCTGATTTAAGGTACACTCCAAAATCATAATCTTGTCTTTTATTTTGCCTAACAAGTCAAGTTAATTGATTGATAAGGTTGCATTAGTAGACCTTTTTAAATGCGTGATGGTGATCTTCCTCCAGAAGAACTGCTGATATCATTCAATGTCAGCTAGAGAAGTGGTGTGTAATGTGTATCCAAGAGGAGGTGTGTTTGGATAACTGGATTAGATTGGTTGGAAAGTCACAAATTTCAAATGCTGATGCTGCTCGAATCATAAGGACCACTGGAGTGGTAAGGTTAGGTTTCTCATCTAAACCTCAAAACTTATCCACTTGTCTTTCATATTATCTTGTCTATACCACTGATTAATGCCTGTTAACAACCGGAGAGGCATTGCCAAGAGCCACAGAACAGTCTGTTTTGTCCAGAAAGGCAATTGTGTATTTGCGGTGCAAAAAATGCCTAAATACGGACTCAAGGTAAGTATAGTTGGCATCTCGGATGGCCAAAGCAGGATGCTTTTCCTGGTGTTTTTCCATGGAAATGCGCTCCTCAGTTATTGCTATGAGACTTCTTTTTGGTGTGGATATTATGGAAATGCATTTAGGTGGGTTAAAGGGTGCTTAAATTTGGTCATCAGAGTCATGGCAGAAGTCTCCCTAACTCAACATGGGGAGGAATTCTTTGGACATTTCTAGAACAATAGCTGGAATATCCATTCGGGATCAAACTTAGAACGCGGAAAAACTGCCAAGAAATGGTTAAGACGTGTGGTCCCTTTGCATCCTTATCTATGGACCCGTTAATGGAGGTTTTTGTTGTATTTCTTTAACTTATAAAGGCCACACTGCCCATCCTTGGACTTTTTTCATTATTAGCTCCCTCTTGTCCCTCTCTGCCTTATTTTTCTAGTCTCTCTTTTCCTTTTCCCTTTGTCTCATCATTTACTTACTTTTTCTCATATTTAATTTCTCCCTGCATTCCAGCCTCATGTTCAAACACACTCTTCGCAGATATATTCACAGAATATTGCTAATCTCATGCCTGCCTGCGTGCGCGAACGTTCGAACACACATTTGTACTGCTTTTTTAAATTGCATGGCATGTGAGAAATGAGAATTCGCGAGAACAGTTGAATTATTCTGCTACTGTTCTCCACGCGCACACGAATATTTTATTTGATGTCGTATACGGCTTCCAAACTGGTAATACAAAAGATCTTTCAGGATCCTTGAGAGTGATACATAGCAGTGGACTGCCCTCTGCCGCAACTGTTTAATCAAATGGTCTACGGATTTATCTTATCCTATGTATATGTGACAAGAGGGAATTGTCGCTTCTAATCTCGACCAGTGTCCGCCTTAACATAAATCTTTACAATCCAGTGTTTCTTTTGCAGAAGGCAACTAAAGTTGTAGGAAAGTGTTCAATATGATACCGACTATTCCGTTGAAAGATTGTCGGCTGACTCCAAGTATGTCAGTAAAGCAGGATGAGCATGGAAGAGCCGTTCACCCTTAAATTTCACCAATTATCACCCATTGCCACTGTGGATAGGACTCTCTGGTGAAGTCACCTCAAGTAAGGAACTCTGAATCAGGAAAAACACGGATGTACTAGTCTTGACTGAGGAAACGTGTACTGCGTTAGAGCCTGGCATTTTTCTTTTAGGTAGCTGCCAAAGCACGAAGAGTGCAGGAATCAAATTGAACTGGCAGCTAGCAAAGCTTGAACTTTCCATCTTCTCTCTTATACCAAACATGTTCTCTTACCATATACATATTTGGAGGGTCTTGTCGCCGCGACCCTCGTTAACGCACGATACTTGTCCCAAGAAGAATCCTAATACTAAACTCTCTGATTTTTTGTCTCGGTTCTATTGGCGACGCGTGATATCAGCAGAATATCTCCGTTCGCAATCATCTAGGGCAAACCGCGAAATTTGACGATAGATAAGGAGAATAACGCAGGACCACCACCAACTAAAAAGCTACTGGCCATCTCAATCCAGTTGCAGACAGCGCAAAGATGGATGCGACCGACGGGCGAGATCGGCTGGTTGCGTGACGTGGGCTGGTTGGGACCCTTCGATGTCCGGAGCGGAGAGGAACCTGGGGCCAATGGCAGCGCTCACATGCATGTACTGTAGGAAGCCAATGGGAGCCATAACAGCGAGAGGGAGGGGTGGGGGTTGAGGGGGCCACGGTCTCTTGGGAAAGGGTTGATCTTGATATGCCACCAACAGAGGGAAATTGGGTAGTTGATTTATCACTTCTACCAGAGCAGAGGAGCTAGGAGTTGAAAGCTTGGAAAGGAAAAGAAAGAATCTGATAAGAGAAGGCAGATAGGCTTTAGAAAGACCCACATGGAATTGAGCCTTAGGACGCGCGGCCTCACGTCCTCAAGGTCTTTCTCAGGGCCCTTGTGCCTCGATAATAACCCGGATGAGGCGAGATTGAGATATATTGGCTAATAAGATTAGTCGGGTGCTTTAAGAAGTTTGGACAACCTGACGCTATAAAAGAGAGTTAAAAATTACTCCTTTTAACGCCATTTTTCTCACTTACATCTTCCATTCATTGCCCCCACCCCTTCTCTCTCTCTCCCCACTTCACCTGCAACCTGGAGAGTGGAGAGGTATGCTCGTGCCCCCACTTCATAATGGCCACTAAATTTTCCTTGGCTTTGGCCTTTTGAAGCATCTATTAAACTGAGGTGTGCGACACACTTAAATGCAATTGAATCGATCCCCATAGAAAATGGCCGGGTAGTTTAGGGAGAAATCGAAGCTTACTATTTCATTTTGGTAGTCAAAAATCAGTTCTTTGTCTAATAATCTGACATCTTATTGAGCTTCTGTTGCTCAGATTTCTTTGCTTTCTACAAGTTTCTTTCCATTTTTACTTGTGAAAACCGAGTCTCTACTAATGCATCGTGTTTTGCTATATATTGTCTGCCAGATACAGATGTGATGGGAGAGAGAGAAGCATACTCTGGGTCTGAGACTGCAGAATTTTGAGAGATTTGAAGAAGGCAATCCCTACTCTGCAGGGTCGATACAATGCCGGTTCCTCTCGCTCCATATCCGACTCCTCCAACAACACCTTATACTCCTCCGCCTGTGAATGGTACCTTCCGATTCTTAGCCCCTTTTTTTTTTATCTCGGGAGGATTCTAAGTATGTCCTTCAATTGGTTCATCAGAAAATGGAGTTTAGACGGTAGACTCTCAGGATAGAACAGTTGAAACTGCTAAAGTGCCAGCTGAAGCATTCTACTTATGTTCTTGTCCAGTTCACTTCACTTATTGCGTTAATTATTGAAGATTCTATGATAATGCCCCAAAACTAAGCAGATGGCTTTTGTATTGGCATTGGAAGGACAATGAATCAATTGCTAAATGGAGGATAACTAAATTTGCTGAGTTTAAGAGAAAATGGCAACTTCACTTTCAAAAGGATAAGCAATTAGCTGAGGAAGATTGCCAAAATTCCATTTTGTTTTTCAGTAGAAAATCTGTAAACTGCTGCAAGAAACCTCCAGCTTCACTTCGAAAAGTTCAGGACTATCGCTAATCTCTTGTCGGTTCTGGGTGTAGGAATTTCTAAAATCTGAAATGCACTTTGTTGGTGCTCAGGTACACAGAGCCAGCTTGTCTGTTCTGGGTGTAGGAATCTCTTGCTCTATCCGGCAGGAGCGACGTCCGTTTGCTGTGCGGTTTGCAATGCGGTCACTGCAGTTCCTCCTCCAGGTAACTTTCTTGGCCAGCAGTTTGTGAATTGTAAACTTTAATTAAATTATTCAATCCTCTTGATTATACGAAACAACTGAAGTATGGAATAACAAATTAGTCTGTTCTTGTGTGAGTCATGACAGGCACCGAAATGGCCCAGTTGGTATGCGGAGGCTGCCACACCTTACTCATGTACATCCGAGGAGCGACAAGCGTACAGTGCTCCTGTTGTCACACAGTCAACCTAGCCTTGGAAGGTATTGGATCATCAATGAATTTTAAATGTCATTATCTCCCCTTGTTGTTTCACTTCGATCGTCCAATATGTCGAAAAGGGATGTTCCGAATGCTCATTTGATTCGTAATGCTTATTGAGGGGCTCATCTTACTCCGAATGGGTATTGCAACAGCAAATCAGGTGGCACACGTCAACTGCGGGAATTGCAGGATGCTCCTGATGTACCAATATGGCGCACGGTCGGTCAAATGCGCTGTTTGCAATTTTGTTACATCAGTTGGTGTGAGTCTCATTTTCCTTTCTTCTGACGTCTTTGGTGTCTATCCTTTGAGATGCCCTGTAATTATCCACCGCGATTTCCGCATTTCCCATTGGACTTTGCCGTACCTTGTCAATTCCTAGTTTTTAGATGTACACGGATTTGTTCGGTGAGAAATATCTACAAGTCAAGCACTGGATATCCTCAACCTATTACACAACGGTAAACTTGGGTTTTTTCTTGGATGTTGCAGGCTTCGTCAAGCACACTGGAACAGAAGTTCACCAGCTAGAATTAGCAATAAACCTACCGGTCACAGGCCTCACAACTCATGGTTAGAATACTTCTATTCTGCCGCCGCCGCCGCCGCCACTGCACATCAGCGTCATGAATGCAAGCAGAGAAAATCCCTACTAGTTTAACTTGTATAGAGTTAAAATCTTTTTTCCTCGCCGGGTGACCTTTCAATGAATAAGCAGTTTTCAGGTTTTGGCAGGTTTGGGCGTATGAGTCTAGTACTTGTAATGAAAGAGACTCTCTCTCTTTCTGCTGTCAATGCATTTGGATAAGGAGAGGGAAAAGGGAGGAGAACTTCATTTTCCAATCTGCTTACTTTAACATGGTACTAAAACATGTCCTCAAACACACGGCACACAGCCTTATCCTCAACCCGGTATTATCCTTTTGAAATTCAACAGGGATTCAATTCAACCACCAGTAAGGACAAAATCAGGCGCTTGTTTTCAAACGAAAAGACAAAGTTACGTGATGAAACCTGCTAAACGAACTCATCCACATTCTTAACAACAGAAAGACCACCTCAATTTGTGGATCTGGAACCGAGTCTCATTGGATAGTGATTACCCGCGGCCTCTCTTTCTCTAGATGGAGACGTGTTTGCCCGAGGATCACGGCCTTAACCCACGTGAAAAAAGCAAAGTTTAATGTCAACAGCATTGATTAGTTTGATGTTCGAACCCTATGCTGGATTCAGACAACTTGAGAGAGCTCCTTTGTCCCACCACTGCCGACTAACACGATTTTCTTTATTTTTAATTCAATATGCACACCAATCTCGGGTGTCAACTGGCTAACTCTACGCATAAACAGCTGCGGTTAGAACCCTTTGAGCAGGCATCCAGGATGATAGTGCTTCGACAACAATAATGAAACTGCCTTATATTCATTTGTATAGGGTTTATGTTGGCTTCGTCAGAAGGCTCCCACAATTTGTCACATCAGCTCCAAAAGAATAAGTTGTGTTGGAATTGAGAAAGTTTCGTGAATTTTATAGTTACATACAAGGAGAAATAGTGGCCGCGGTTTGTTGAGGCACTTCTTCGACGGTCCCCGTCCACTAGCCAGCCGGCCCATGAATTCTTCAGATCGGGCCGGCCAGACGGAATAGGCGGGCCCTACTGACCTAAATCATACAATTAAATAGCTGACGCGATGAAGAGTCATATGGTGGTTCTGTTTAGGAACATAATAATCTGTGATGAAAAGATGTCAACATGTACTTGGAGGTGATGCCTTGGGTAGGGGACTCTGCACATTAATTCAATTTTTCAGAGATTCAAATGTAAACCACTGGGGTTTGCCTAGTGGCCACCCTTCCACCATGGAAGAGGGAGGTGGGGGGTTTGAATCCTCACCTTCTCAAGGGGGTTGAGTGAGGATGAATTAGTTTCAGGAGTGGGTTTCGACTTCCACGCCCTTCGGGAACTTTCCATAAATAGCTCATTGAGATAGATGTAGATAAATTAAAAGCTCCCTAGCAATGGACACGAATCTTTTCTTCTCACACAGCTCGAGAAGTTAGAAGATATGTTTGGACAATTGGCCAAATTCAATAAAAACATGCTCTATCATTTCTTACTCCTTATGATGTTTTGTCTTGTAACAAGTTTGATGAAGTAGGTTCCGTCGCATAATCTCAAACTTGAAACTTGATCCAACATTTTAAGCGTTTGATAATGGGTAATTAAGGATAAGAATAACTTGAGTGTCATAACTTTTGTATGACATTTACTTGAATGTCATAATGTTTCTTTGTCCAATTAAGTACCGAATCGGAGTAAAATCGATCATTTGATTGTCATTTCTAGCAAATCGCGTTATGTGGATTTTTTTTTTCTATTTATTTTCCTTTTTTTTTTTATATTTTTGCTTTTTTTTTTTTTGTGCTGGCGATGATCTTGCCGGCCATGAAGGCCTTGTCTAGACTAGGCAAGGGCCACAAAGGCTCAAGGTAAAGCCATCGCCAAGTGCAAGTGAAGGCCTTTGCTGCCTTGCTGATAACTAATGCACTCAAGTTAATGTCGTATGAAAGTTATGACACTTCTAATGTACTTATCCTAAAAATGCTTACACATGGGTCCCTTGAAAGGGTGATTATATAAATATTTGGAAAAATTATCAATTTAGTCTTATACTTATAGTTTGGATGTCAATTCAATTTTAACTTTCAATTTTGTCAATATAGTACTACACTTTTGCACAAACTTTAAATATAGTCTTTCTTGCCAATTGTCGTCACAAATTATGACATGGAAATCAACAAATTGCCCATGTTAGCATGCGGCTGCAGTGACTAGACACCACATCAACTTTTTTCGATGGAAATTGGTTGAAAAGATTACATTGAAATATTACCCAAAAGTTTAGGACTACATCGACAAATATGAGAAGTAGGGTTGAATAAAGTGGAATAATTAGTTGTTGACAAGAAAATTATGACAATTGTAATTGCATTAGAAGACAATCCAATCAAACCTTTGGCAAATGCATTTTTTTTTTATCATTTCTAAATGCATTGGAATTTCCAAAGGAAGAGAAGAAAAAAAGGTAAAAGATAATGTTAAATCTATGACCTGTAATAAAATAGGGCGTAGGCTTTGAAGCATGGACACGTTGTCGAAGCTTCCATGTCGTGTCCGACATGCTTGGACACGCGGTCAACGCGTGTCGGATTTTTCGACACGTTGTCAACTTTTCTCAACACGTTCCGACACGCGTGTCCGAGAGAGGATCATTGTTGAAGATGATGGAGGGTGGAGATGAGGGCGAGGGAGCGGAGGCGACGCATCACGGTGAGGGAGGGCCAAAGGAAGAGAAGAGACCAAGGCGATCGTTGTGATTACAATGCTGCGATGGAGGGCTGGCGGCGAGGCTGAGGCTGTAACTGCAAGGAGGAAGGGCGGGAGACGGGGCGGTGAGGCAATTGAAAGAGAGCAGAAAGGATCGTGTGAGAAGGAGGTCGCGGTTAATAGGTGATGGGTGGAGGGGGAAGAAAGGGAAAAACCAAAGGCGGAGAGGAGAGAAGTGGGGGCGGCGTGAGAGGGAGTGGGGAATAGAGATGAGGGAAATGACAGGTTGGCGTTAGAGGGGGTGGCGTGGGAGAAAATTCAGGGAAATGACAAGTCATGGGGCGGAGGAAAGAGAAAAAGAGAATGAGGGGGAGGGGGGTGTTTGAGGTGGCGTGGGGGAGAGAGAAATGAGGGAGGGAAATTTCGGGGATGGGATGAGAGAGAAAATCTGGGGAAATGACAGGTCATTGGGGAGGGGGAAGAAAGGAGGAAAAGAAACTGAAGGGGGAGGGGGCGTTCGAGGTGGCGTGGGAGAGAGAGAAATGAGGGTTTGGGAAAAAAATAAAGTAGGAAAATAATTTTTTTACATTTGTTAAAAAAATAAAAAAATTAGTTAAAAATAGTTTCAAAAATAAAAATATTAAAAGTTAAATAATGATAAAATTTTAATTATTATAAAAGATCATAGTTTTTTTTTTTTAAATAAGTTGATTATAATATTTTATTAATCATTAGTTTCATTTATAATTTTTGTTAAAGTTAGAAATATGTTCTCAAATATGGGTACACATTAACTATTAATATGTCTTTCAAATTTCCTATCAATAGATTTATTAATATTATTAGTGTAAATTCATGGTAAGCTATTTATTATTTATTTATTTATGAATTTGAATTAAATTAATTAAAAATAAAAATATTTATTTAATATATAATGTGCCGTAACGTGTCGAAATTTTCTATTTTTGAGAAATGACGTGTCGGCATAATGTGTCGTGTCATGTTGTGTCACGTGTCCGTGTCGTGTGTCGGTGCTACTTAGGGCGTAGGAAGTCAAAAAATGGGAAAAGTGCAAGCCTTTGTGCATTTATCCTTTTCACATAATTGCTCATCTAAATATTAAACCTAACCTACTTATTTATATTTGAATTAATGCGAGTAAAATAAAAGAGAGTATGATGGATTTCTTGAGTTAAGGGCCATATGGTGGTTGGGAAAAAGGAGAAGCGAAGGAGGTAATTTATAATTAATGCTACTTATATATTAATATATAATAATTGTTTTAAGGATATTTTAATTTTGATCTTTGCTGAAAGTCAAATTTAAAACATTTTGGATTTTATATACAATGAGTCTCATTTATGAGAAGTACCTAGTTATATATATATGATATCACATTCTATTAATGTCTTATAAATAATTAATTAATGCAAGGCATTTATATGCATGGGACCTTTATGGTAAAGTTCATTGGGATAGCTGCATTGGCGCTCCCCAACCCTTTTACTTATAAATAAAAATGGTGGGATAAAGATAGTAGGAATGTCATAACTTTTATATGGAGCTTACTTAAGTATCATAACTCATTTTTTCTTCACTCACTTAAGTGTCATATCGGAGTAAAATCGATAATTTGAGAGCCATTCTTGACAAATCGTCTTATGTGAATTTTTTTTATTAATTTTCCATTTTGACGTGGATTTTTTTGAATTTTTTATTAATTATTCATGACAGTACCAATGATGCCACGTAGGACAACCAGTGTCTACATCGGATTTTCTGGTGAGGCGATTCACCAATGGTACTTAAATGATTGATTTTTCAAATTTGTAACACTCAAGTGAGCGGAAAAAAAGTTATAATACTTAAGTGAGCGCAGTACGAAAGTTATAACAGTCATAATGTACTTATCTCGCCTATCTGGATAGACATAGATAAATTAAAACCTCCCTAGAAATGAATATGAAGCTTTCTTCTCACATGGCTTGAGAAATTAGAAGATATGTTTAGATGATTGGCGGAATTCAATACAAACATGCGCTATCATCTCTTACTCCTTATGATGTTCTACCTTGTAACGAGTTTGATATAGTAGGAGTTCCATAGTGTAATCTCAAACTTGTAACTTCATTCAACGTTTTAAGTGTTTGATAGTAGATAATTAAGAATAAGAATATTATGAGTGCCAAAACTTTTGTATGACACTTATTTGAGTGTCATAATTTTATTTTTTTTTGCTTACTTAAGTGCTAGATTAGAGTAAAATTGATCATTTGATTGTCATTTTCGATAAATCTTCTTTTGTGGAATTTTTATTTTTTCTAATTCTTTTCCTTTTATTTTTATTTTTATATGTTGGCGATAGTCACCGGCAACCCTTGTTGACCACAAAGGCCTCACCTAGACTAGGCGAGGGCTATGAAGGCTTTGGCCAAGGCCATTGCCAGCTGCGGGCGAGGGCCTTTGTCGCCTTGTTGGTAATGAATGCCTTTACTAGTAGGGTTGCGAAGGCCTCGCCTAGGGCCATTGCGTCCTTGCACGGCGCTTTCATGGCCTCGTTGATTGCAGCTCTTGCCTACATTGGGTGAGGCCTTTGTGGCTGGCAGTAGCCCTTGTCGGCATAAAAAAAAAAAAAAGATTACAAAAAATGTCCACGTCAGTGTTGGTGGTGGCACGTAGGACAACCGGTGTCCATGTCGGACTTTTCGGTGAGGCAAATTGTCAATGGCACTTAAGTGATCGATTTTTTAAATTTGTGGCATTTAAATGTGCGGGAAAAAAATTTATGGCACTCAAATGACGATCGTACGAAAGCTACAACGCTACTATTGTTCTTTATTAGTCCAGGTATAAGTTTGGAGTCCTGGAGTTCATTGATCCGGTTGACATAAGGGCCCCCATTACAAAGTACAATTTTTAGAAAAACAAAATAACAAAGAAAAAAGTCATCATCCGTCGTTGACTAACTTAATATAGTTTTGATTACAAATAAAAGGATTAATAACAGGAAAAATCCTAAATTGGTATGCTGTGATAAATTTATACAAAATTAATTTTTGGGTCACTGAAAATCTCAACATATTTATATAGAACCTAAAACCATGAGGGGAAATTAAGGGTTTATGTTCAGATAGTCGAGATTGAGTTAGGAGAGACTGCCTTGCGAAAGTGCTCACGTTCAGTCTGTTCCAAAACTGGGTTTGCAGGGGGGCCTAACGTTCAATCTGATTAAAAGTTCAAATGACTCAATCTCCATTTTGTGAGCACGAGCAAGATTTCTCTGCGCACAGACCCCATCTGACACAGCGCGTTAGAGAGACAAATCTCGGTGGATGTTCCTTGAAGATGCGCCAGATGGCGTCCTTGCTTGCTTTTTTTTCCTCTATCGTGCCCACACTACTACTAGCTAGACAGCACCGACAGGGTCACCGACATCGGCAATGGACACGTTCGCCACATGTTGTCCTGTGACAAGGTCCCGCTGAGTCCTCTTCAAACTAGCTAAACTAAGGAAAGGGAAAGATGATGAGGCGATCCGGCGAGTAGGAGTGAGCATGATTCGGGTTGAGCCGGTCCACTCCTTAATCTTAAGATCAATCCACACAGTGCTGATCCTCAATTTTGAGACCAATGACCGATTCTATTGAGCTTGGGACTGAGGACCGGACCGGCTTAGTGGATTCGATCTGGTTCCAGAGTCAACCCACGGCTAATTGATAATTTTTTTATTTCATTTTTTGTACTCCCTGAAAAGGTGACGGAAGACCGGATTGACCCAATGGGTTCAGTATGGTTTCAAGCTCAACCTGGGACCAATTAATAATTTTTTATTTCATTTTTTGTACTTCTTGAAAAAGGCGACCAAGGATCGGACCGTCTCAATGGGTTCAATGACGAGGGAGGTCAGCTGAGAGAGGCGAGCGACCAGTGTTGAGTGGGGTGAGTATCAAGCGAGCGGGGAGCAACAAGTTAGGCGAGTATCGAGTGATGAGCGGCACGAATGATCCAAAGCGAGCAAGGCAAGTGTTGAGTGGTGAGCAGAGAAGTTGTTTTTTTTCGATTTTGGCAAATTAAAGACTAAGATGGCAAATAATATAGAAGTGAACGAATACTAGAAGATGATGCCGTGAGGAGTTGTTTATGCCCTTTTGGACGCCGTGAGAACTCCTCACAAAAACATTTTCCTTATTTATAAATTATTGTTATTAACGCTGTAAAAGACATTACAAATCTAAGTTATTAAAGAATAATGTAAAATTACTTGAAATCCTTACTAAGGAACTATTTAATGTTGTTAACGCCATTTATTTTAGGATTTTCTCTATATACAAAAATTATAAATAATATATTAAATATATAACATATATAGAGTTAGGATTGGTCCGAGTTGGATCGACCCTGAACTTTCAGGTTCGAGGATCAATTCATACAGTGATGGTCCAGGAATCCCAAGACCAATGATTGATCCAGTTCCCCTGAGAATCGGATCAGGATCAGTAGGGTTGGGCTAGTCCAAGATCGATCCAGGGTTGACTCTAGACCAATTCTTACCCCTTCTAGTGAGGGTTTTGAAATCCTAAAAGAGCCTCGAGAGAGCTTGACGAGGCCGCATGCGAATTGGAGTTCAGCTGTGGTTTGCATGGTGAACGTGCGCTGTCGATGCAATGCAACGCAACGTTGACGGGGCACACCTAATCATAGCAACTTTGCGTCAAACCGCGTCTTGCGGGTTTGAGGACGAAGAAAGGGCGTAGTTTGGTCAAGCGTGGCAATGATTTCGACCACCTAACACCGTTTTGGTGGTTTGGTGGCTCGTTGTTCATATGATGTGGAGCTGTTTTATATGTACGTGCCAACCCACGTTGATTAATCCTCAAAAGCCTAGGATGATAAGGTGTGGCCGGCGGATGGTGGACCACGAGAGAGCTTTTACGTAATCTTGAAAAATTACAAAAATAAAATAAAATTATATGGATACTAGTTCAGTTGTAAGTATTTTAATTTAACTAATTTAGTCCTATAACTTTTCACGATTTGTCAATGTAGTCCTTTTGACTAAATTTTGGCCTATAACTGTTGATGTGGATACTGATCGTTCAACGCGATACGGTTGGTACTGATGTTGACAATTTTTGCATTTTCACAAAATTTTATTTTTTAAAGAAAGAAAAAAGAAGAAAAAGTTGAAAGAAGAAAAAAATCAGAAGTTCTTTTTAAAAATTATTTATGTGAGCTTCGACCATGCTATAGGACGGCCGACGTCCCCGTTAGCAATTACTGGCTAAAATTGGCATGAAGAACTATGTTGGCAAATCTTGAAGTTGTTTAATACGAGATAATTGTTTAAAAATTCCTAAGCCTATTGTACAACGATCAATTTAATAATAAACTTTTCAATTATGTCAATTCAGTCTTATATCTTTTGATGATTCGTCAATGTAGTCCTAATCCTTTTTGCAATTGGCCAGTTTAGTCATTTTTGGCCATTTGTGGTGGAAACTTGTTGACGTGATGCTCTAGTTAGCGTTGACCTTCTTACATGATATGGCTAGTATTGATGTTAACAATTTTTAAATTTTTCTAAATTTGATTTTTTTTCTTCTTTCTCCTTTTTTTCTTTGCAACTTTGGGCCGATGATCTCACTTGATTTGGCTAGGGCGTTGCCCCTCACATTTGCTAAAAAAAAAGGAAAGAAAAGAAAAGAACAAACAAAAAAAATCAGAAAAAATAAAAAATTACAAAAATTATGTATGTCAATGCTGGCTATGCCATGTGGGTTGGCTACCTCAGTGATTTCCTACCAAAGTTAATTGGAATGATTAAATTGAAAAGTTATAAAAAAAGTTTAGGGTTACATTAACAAATTGTTAAAATGTTTAAGATCAAATTGACATAATTGAAAAGTTTATGACTAAATTGACCGCTGTACAATAAGTCTATGACTCTTTGAACAATTTTATCTATTTATAATTAAATTAACCAAATTAAAAAGTTTAAAACCGAATTGATATCTATACTATAAGTTTATAACTTTATTTTTGATAATCATCACTCTTCACATTAGTATGCTGTCTCGCAAAAGAAGCATTGCATGATATATATATATATACCTCGCGCCATCGCGGAATAGATTTGAATGTGTCTCGGGGCTGAAAAATCGACGAAAGCCGCTAACTTGATGGGGATCTAAGAAACATGTCTCGGCGAAGAGGAGCTGAACAAATTCCTCTTTTATAATCACGTGAACTTGGGATCCACAGCATCGCGAGTATGGCCAAATACAAATTCTATATTTAGGTTTGAGCATTCGATGCCACTTATATACAAACTCTACATTGAATACAACCCGCACGAAAGCGCAATCGTGTCGTAAGCTGAAGTCGGCAAATTTCATTCGCACTAATTTCCAGCTCCCAAGAGACATTCTTGCGTGCGCTCCAACGGCTCTTTCGGCCTGCACGCGCTCTCACGAAAGTGACCCAAAAAGCATTAATGGAAAACCACCAACGCTCTTCCCCCTCTTCATCTTCGCCTTTACATATGTACTTTCTCTCTTGCTAGCCGTTTCTCAACCCATCTCATCTCTCGACTTCTCTCTCTCTCTCTCTCTCTCTCCCCAAACATCTTGCGACCGTCAGCTTAATCTCATAATTTCCAGGAGCTTCTCATCGGTCGAGCTCCAAACAGGCCCCTAGATCCATTCTCTCTCCCCATGGATTGCCTGGTCTTGCCGGTCTCGATCCTGAGAAGGTGGTCTGCGGGTTCGAGATCGGGCTACCGGCCCCTCGTGGAGGAGGCAGAGCCGACGGCGGCGGTGAAGGTGGTGGTGGGGAAGGAGAGGAAGGAGTTCCTGGTGGACCCTTTCGTGTTGGAAGAGAACCCTTTCCGGGTCTTGATCAATTCGGCAAGGCAGAGAGAGACGAAGAAAGAGAAGAGGGTGGTTCTGGTGAACGTGGAGTCCATCTTGTTCGAGCACATGCTGTGGCTGATGCGCAACGATTCCACTTCTCTGTTCCAGCTGAATCTCAAGGACATCATTGACTTCTATGCTCAAGATTTTTAGAGAGACAAGGGGAAAAAAAAAGAGGAGAGAAATATACAGATAGGTTAAACACTGATCGAGAGATTGTAAATTTTCTTTTGTTATAATGGGTTCTGTGCAATCAATACATAAGCGTCGAATACAATAGCATCGTGTTATTTTGAAGCTATAGGATTTCTCTGGCCCCCTTTCTCTTTGAACTGTTTGTGCTTGAATTTTACTTCATGTTCTTCAATCTATTTATTCACCTTTTCCATCTTTTAATTGAATTTTCTTTTGGGTTTTATGTTCTGGACCTCTGTTTTGTCCATGTGATGGGCTTTGTTTCCAGCCCAAGGTAATGAAAGCCCACCTAGACTGAGGTTTTGAAGAGATAGGCTGGGCCGACAATCAGATGAATTGGGCCATGAGGCAGAAGATTTGTCACCAAAAGATATAATAATCTATGAATTCTAATGCTTGGGACCCAAATGGGCAGGCTTTATGTCATGGAATGACAAGCTAGGTTGCCTAATATGATCAAGAAAACACTAAATCATAATCAAGAAAGATTTGTCACCGCGAGATATAATAATCTATGAATTTTAATGCTTGGGACCCAAACGAGTCAGCTTTATGTGATGGAATGACAAGCTAGGTTGTGATCAAGAAAATACCAAATCACCATCAAGAAATGGAGTTCAATGTTTCATCCTCAAGCCATTTCTTTTTAGGGATTTTGCACTTCCCCATCAGAACCCATGAAAGGAACAGAGCTCAAGAGGCAAACAAATATAGAAGAAGCTAAAAGCGATCGACAGATTAATCAGAAAGTGAAACCGAGATCAGGTGGTGCTAACACAAATCTATGAATTTCTTTCTGACCTTTGAGGAAGACAATGGGGGATTTACAAAAGCCGTCTATAGAAAAGGGTTGCGATTCGTTTTCAAACACCCACAAGATATTCAAAACGGACGACAAGTAGCCGAGTTTCTATTCGACCCAGCAGCAACTGGAAGCTGGACAACTTTAGTGTTGGCCATGTAACCATGTCACGATTGGATGGAAGCCCCGGGAAGCAAACGTGCTGCGCATCTTTCGGAAGCAAGTGGAAGACCTTGAGATCACGCGATGGCTGGCCCAGCTGCGATGAGCTCCCTGTCCACGCTTCCTCCCACGACTTGGCCTAGCCCGCCGTGGAGACCGAAGCGGCAAGAACGAATTGGGCAGCGACAGAACCTCGACAACCGACCATAAATCTAGTCGCAACTGGTGCAGCAGGCTCATGTCAGTGATGGTACCGGTCATGCTTAGTGCACGCCCCGCGCATAATTGGCGATGCGGTCTATGATTGGGCCTGGAGACTGTTGGCGATCTCCAGGTCACGATCAACAGCGGCTTCGGCTAGTTTTCGGAACTTTTGGCCTGTGCCATTGGCTGGCATTGATAGTGCTAAGCTCTAGGGTTTGGCAGGGCGCTCTGTCGTGGGGGGTCCCCGCCGGAGAAATTGACGGTTGTGGTTGTTGCAAGGGTTACATATTCAGTCTGATCAAGCACTTGTTCACCCATTTTGGTGATCCCCACAAAGACTTGAATCAATCCGAATTTTGTGGATGCGAACAAAATTTTTCTCTACATTTGGACAATCTAAAACAAATGTTGGGGGTGCTATAGAGGAACAAATTTTGGTAGGTGTGCTACAGAGATGTGCCAAATGGTGTCTTAATTTATCTTCGCTTTTCCTACAGACCACAACGTTCAAAGAGTTATTGATATTTAGGGTAAATAATATAAACTCCCCTGACTTTGGGGGGTAATACATGTTTGCCTCTAAACTTTCTAATACCATACATTACCTACTTAAACTTTCGTTATGATATAGCAACTAATCATCCGTTATATTTTCTATTAGCATGTACAATGCACATGACAAAAAAGGCGTAAATGTGTATTTTTCCTCATTTTTTTTTTCAAGTAAACCTCTCTCGTGCCTTTGATTTTTGTAAAAATGAAAAAAAAAAAGAGAAAAAATTACTAAAGTATTAATATCAATAAAAATTATTCGTAGCTACATTAAAAAATAAATGTTGTCATATTTGATGGATATATTAATGGAAACAAAAATAAGTAGGCTCAATAGCAAAAATATCAAATTACAATAATTAGATACTCATTATGTAAATTTAAATGGTTAATCAAGTTTTAAAAAAGAATGATCACTTAAAAAATGTAAAAATATCACTTACAATTTTGGTTAATCATTTTCTTTTTTGAGTTAAGGGACTATTTCCTATTATATATTTTTTAAAATATTTTGTTGATAAATAATTTTTTTTTTCGCATTAATAACTCTCTAATTTTTTTAAATATTGTTGGCCTAGTGGCTTGGGCTTAAATAAAACCAAATGTAGAAAATTAAAATAGCATTCAAATTTCAAAAAATTATGAAAAAATCATATGTGAATCTACGCATTATTATTTGAGTGTAGTAGCAACTTACAAGTTTTAAATTTAAAAAATAATCAAAGTGCTTAAGCCGTAAGATTTAGATTAAACAAGAGGCAAAAAGTAAAAGTCAATCCAAATAGGACTAATATTTTAACAATTTTATTTAAGCTGTGTTTATTCTTTTTCTTAAAGCATCATATTTAATTCTATCAAAATGGCTATATTTATCAATTTTATTTAAATTCATCATTCAATTTTACTTTTTATACTCGTTTACTCTATTATTAGTATATTAGTTAATTTACTTTTCTTCTTTTTTTTTTTTTTTTTACATGTAATTTTAAAAACTAAGAGCAAAATAGTAGTTTTACCTCCTAAAAAAAATGCTTGCACATATAAGGAAAAATTACAAAGGGTTAATGGTTATAACAAAATAAAAATTCAAGTATATCTTGTAATAGTTGAAAGTTCGAGGCATACATGTACTATATCTAAAGTTCAGAGGGGATACTATTAACTACTAGAATTCTTGTGCACTGCACGTGGGCTGCACAATGTTTTTGGTCTATCGAATTATTACTTGAAAGTCTCATTTTGAAACATAGCTTGAAAGAAATAGATTTGAAACACAAAGCTTACCATAAAGTACTACAATGGTTTTTATGTTTCCTCCTCCTATTAGGATAATTAGCCATCCTGCATTTACCATTCTTATATGCAGAGTAATCTCATGTAATCTATGACATTATTAATGTGGTTATCGTGGAAAACTAATTTATATTTCCTATGTCCATGACATGATAGGATCATGGTCTTAGCACGATTTAGGGGTGGGTGATTTCAAATTCCGTTCAAGTTCTTGGTGGAACCTGTTCATCGGAATGGGTTCCCTAATTTTTGGAATCTAAAATCTATCTTATATGCCTAGGAACCTGGAACTTATCCTGTCACAAGTTCCAGGGTCAGTTCTAGTGTCTATCTAGGTTTCATCTATACTATTAATTGAATAATTGTAGTGAATCATTACTTCTAATAATCACAATTTACTACAATCCACTGATCACAACTTATCCATTACCTATCCAGATTCTACTTGTACTCTTAATTGAAAATTTTTTGTGAATGATCACCTTTAATAGCCACCATTTACTATAATCCACTTATCACAACTCATATATAGACACACAAAAATTATGAAGTTTTAATTATAAATATCATCGAAAATGGAAGTTCAGACTAGTGATTTCATATTACACATTCATAAATGGACTTCATGGAATGTCGTAGGATTGCACAAATACATGGAACAAAAAAAATACAAATATTTGTTTCAGGTTTTCGATTTGGAATAAGTACCTTTTTGGAACTTGAAACCTATATTACATATCCTAGAACTCGGACCAGTTCGGTTTTCAGGTTCTTGATTCTACCTTAAAACTATGCTCACCCCTATTGAATACTATAGCAATATGGCATGACATCTAGAGGTGGGAGAAGTATTCGAGAACTTGGTGTTGTGACATTATGGTAAATCAACTGGGTGCCCTACATAACCAATTATACTATTAACTTGAGTTCAAAAGCGGTGTAAAGGATACTTTTTATTCTTTATAAACTATTACGATGATTGTATTGTCGATATTAACTTCAACAAGTTACTTGAATGATAATTAAGTTTTCTACATAATTTCCTCTTGCACGACATAAGATTAAAGAGATCATGATGTTATTATTAGTATCATGTTAACCGATTTACCCAAACTGAAGTTACTTGTTCAATATTTTTCTTGCAGGTAATGTTGATTATGAATCTCCAGTTTATGTTACAGTTGTTAACTTCATTAAACTAATATGGTAATCAACTAAGATTAAGGGGAAAGAAGTCAAAGATAGTTTAAAGAAGAAAGTTAGCAATAATTGATTAGCCCCATATTCGCCATATATGTTGCCATTATCATTGTAGTTGCCTGGACCACAATCACTGCCACACTGTCCACATAACAATAAACAAATCCTCCAAGAGTATGATTATTGATTTGATTATCGCAAATTGCATTTATAAAAATACTATGCCAATTAAAGAAGTTCTTAGTAAAACTCAAGAATCATTCGGTCGTTGATTATTTTCAATAGGAAGGGGCTAAAAATGTTTATTCTTATGAGACAAGCCAGTCATAGTTTTATATTTTTGCAGTATGCTCATCTAATCTAGGTCGGCATGTTTAGAGCAACTATCAACCTCTTTAGGGTTCCAAGAACATTTTGTTTGCTTCCTCCCATATCACAACCCGTTATCCTCGATCTAACCGAAATCAAAATTAGCATCGAAAGTATAATATAACCAGAAAGGTCTGGTTAGAGTACTGATTTACAGGTTCTCTTCTTTGACCTAAATTGAACTTTTGAAGAAATTCACGAAGGCCTAGTATCAACAAAATAAATGGTATTTAGCAAAGCAAATCTAAAGCTTTTTTTCAGCAGCTGATTGGCGATGATGCTAATTGATTCAGCTACATCAAACCTAATCACCAGTCAGGCTTAAAAAGATGAAATATTGTGTCTACTCAATGTCGTTTTAGCGACACCTACGACCAGCTTAATTCATCCATGGCGATTAGTAGCTCTTGCAACCCTTCATATTGATCATGTAAATCGATTTGTGTCCAAAAATGTGAAGTTAAAGGTGTCTGGGTTGAAAATCACTTTGAGGGAGAATTATTTGAGAGGGAGCATCTTCTGCAGATCATTAAGGAATCAAATTCAGTCCTCCTGAGATAAGCACTAATTATCCTTTCACCAATTTGTAATTTCTAATGTTGGAAGCGAACATTTTATGTACAATCAGCCATCTAGTGAGCAACTCGGCAGCAATCGAAGAAGTGGAGAATAAAGACTTTTGAGTACACTACAGAAATGTTAACAATATTTAAGTGCACTTCCCGTGGAAAATGTATGTAGAACCCTAAATAAATTAATGAACCTAATGACCTCATTCACAAAAGGCCGAAGAAGGTGGGTCTTGAATAGGATATGATGCAAAAGGTTGGAATAGCTGCCTTTCGGACAATTTGGTGCACTTATTAAACTAATGTGGTTGTTTAAAGGTAAAGAAAGCAGTTAAGACTGATCTCTTTCATTTATTTCTTTTGTTAAAGAATGAGGTACAAGCCCTTTTCTTTGAACTACTGAAGCTGGAGGAGTTTGCTTAGGCTTTAAAAGGTTACTAATTGCGAAATATAGGTGAATTTGCTGGTGAAGCTGGGTTTTTGATTTTGTTGAAGGAAGAAAAAGGAAGTGAAGGATGGATAAAACCAATCACAGTGCACGAAATAGACGGTTTAATAGAGCGAGTTTAGAAATAATTAATTTACTCCGGGTCATTCATTTTGTCCTGAAGTTCTGCTACAAACACCACCAAAGAAGGCAAAAGAGACTGAACCAATAACCTAGAGATACTAAACAATATTGCCTATGTTCACTTCGAAAGCCAAAAATTTAAGGAAGATAGAACGCGAACCGTGCTGTCCTTTGTGCGCTTATACCCACGAGACATCTGTCCAAATAACTCAATATGCACACAACGCTGTCTATGGATTTTCCATTAAAGAAGATCAATGAAGGATACAATAAGTTGTTTTTTAACGAGGGAAAGCTAGGGGTCGTATGTTTTAGGTGAATACCTAAGGAATGATATTCTAATTCAAAACAAGTCATATAAAAAAAAACAAATTCCGAGTTTCAGAAATCATCCTCCAGCAATGATTTGAAACCGAGATTTGTACAACTATCTACTCCGAAGATAACCCAAAGAAAATCATATCATGTTTCTATGCTTCCTGACCCATGTTTCAGCCTGGTTTTGAAGCTACGAGAAGAAGATGAACGGGCATGCTAATTAAACTCCTAGCTGTCTCTTTTCCAAGAGATCACATGAATGTACAAATAATTCCAAGACTAATATGACGCAATACAGATAAAATTACATAGAGAACTACGCGATGTGAACTCTTGCACTTTCCTAAGTTGCAATTACCTATTTTTTTGGGATAGGTGACTGGAATATATAATCACCTTCTAGTCATCATCAAGCATTGCCAAAAGGATTGATGAGCTGACCAAGAAGGCATTTTCAGATGGAGAACAAGATTACTATAGCTGAATCTCGAAAAACCAAATTCCGAGTAAATCATTGAGACCGTAAAAAATGACAGTTACTACCAGATGCTAGCAGTTCTTATCTCCTTCGAGCGAACCCGCTGCCTCTAGATCATGTTTTTCAGTGCTGTATTTATTATGTTGCTGAAATCAATGCACAGCCAAAGCAATGACATGTCCCGAAAATTCAATAAGAGTTCAACTAGATTCGGGCAGTAATTTTGTTAATACTTAAAAGTGCATTTGATACATGAGCGGGAGATTCACCTAGCCAGGCGTTTATTATTTAGTAATAGAAATAGAAGGTTGACATTTTAATGCAACTAAAATGTCTCCAAAATACAATCAACAAAGCTGCTAAAACACATAATTAGTAGAGTTGAATTAATTCTCAAACCATTTCTCGTGAAGGAGTTTGCACTTCGACATAGTGATCGAGAAGAAAAGACTATTTTCAGAACCCAAAGAGGAACCAAATTCAAGGAGTTACAGACAAAAGAGAAGCTAAAAAAGATCAACAGAATCAGAACGTCAAACCATGATGATGGCACTAACAAATCTATGAACTTTTTTCTGACCTTGGATATTAGCGTAGCTCTTTACCAATCGATGATCACACTGCAGCTTTCCAATCACCACATCTTTTCTTTCTTCCGTTTTTCCTCAAAATGGAGGACGAGGACCTGAATTTCCACCCCACCCATCAACCGGGAGCTGAACAGTGTTGCTGTTGTTGTTGGCCATGTTACCGAGTGGCAAATTGAAGAACGGAAGGCCTGAAGATGGATCCGGAAATGGGTTGTGCCCACCACTCGCGGCTGCTGCCGCCGCCTGCATCTGGATCTGCTCCTCCTCTTCTAGCGGCAATCTCTCGTATGCAACGTTGGTAAAGGACGCAGCAATCACAATGACCGGCCCGGAGGCGATGAGCTCGCCGACCACGCTCCCTCCCACGACTTGGCCTTGGCCCCCCGCCAGAAATATTGTCAAACTTGTGGCGCCCGGTGGAGCTGGTGGGGGCAAGAAGGAGCCAGACAGTGACAGAATCTCGAACCGACCGTGGAGCGTCACGACGGATCCAGCCGCGGCCGGCTGCCGCAGGCTCACGTTGGTGACCGTCCCAGTCCCGCTCAACACACAGATTCCCCGCTGCCGCCGCCGTGCATAGGTAGCGATGCAGTCGAAGACATCGCACCCGTTCCCTACCTCAAGAATGTGGGCCCTGAGGCTGTTGGCGCTCTCCCGCGTTATGATCACAGGCGGCTTCGGCTTGTTCTTGGATCCAGGGGGCCGGCCACGGGGCCGCCGGGCCACGATGTCGCCGGTGCCATGGCCGGTGTTGACAGCGCCAAGCTCTAGGGTTTGGTGCGCCCCTTCGTCATGATGGTCGCTGCCCGAGAATTGATGGTTGTGGTTGTTGCTGATCGCTTCGTGGTCATCTGATTCAGATTGTTGGCTATGGAGGTGTAAATCGGGTCTCTGAAGCTGGTGGATGTTGAATCGAGAAGCAGTGCCTAAATCCAAACCGGCCATGCCCACATCAACAGGGAAAAACAACAGAAAACAAGGAGCAAGAAAAACTATTTAAAACTTTTATTATAAGAAAAATTTCCTTAAAAAATCACTTCTGGGTATTTTATTGTGAGATAAGTGGGATATAATTACATAAAGTAAAGAGAAAAGGAAAGTGACTGAGCAGAGAAAAAAAGGACTGATTTGAGTACTGCAACACAGATGGAGTATATATAAAACGAGAACAGATATGAAACAACTCTGTCAAAAGCAAGAAGAGGATAGGGAGGAGAATTGAGATGAAGAAGAAGATGGAGTGCAGACGAAGGAAAAAGGAAGGGAAGAGGTGAGGGAGACGATGGAGAGAGAGAGAGAAAGAGAGAGAGAGAGAGTCGAGGAGAGGAGAGAGAGAGAGAGAGGTTCCTCAAGAAAGAGCCATTTCTCATACAGCCCAAAAGTTGAGGTATACACAATAAAAAAACTTCAAGTGGCGTTAGCTTTGTTAATATTATTTTAAGAGAGGAAGAAGAACATGCACTAGATGACGAAGACACTCTCGTTGCTAGCGCGTGTAAGATTAAAAGAGAAAAAAATTTAGAAACAATCTCGACATTTATTTCGGGGTAAATAAAATCTTTACTAAACTTGATGAATTTGAAAGGTGGATGGAGAGAGAGAGAGAGAGAGAGAGAGAGAGAGAGAGAGAGAGAGAGAGAGCAGTGTTTACATGTAAAACATTTGTTAAAAGTCATTAGTCAAACCATCGTGGAACTAAAGGAAGACTATTAGGCTCAAGTAAAATGTGATTTTATTGGAAGTTAGATGAGAAAGTCGATGTGGAGACAAAAATATTTTCGATATGCACTCACGGATTGGTCAAACCACACCTCTTTCCAAATTTGACTGCCGCGCATTCATACGTTCTTTTGGTTGTTGTGTGTGTGTGTGTTTCTAGAGTTCCGGAAAAGGTCCAAGTTAAACATTGTCTTTTACTCAAGTTGAGAGTACTTTTGCAGCTATAAATTTACATGACTAGTTCGTTGTAAGTTACCATATGCAAGTTATGAAGAAGTGCTAAGAGTATGCTGATTCTTTTCAAGTGCTTGATATCGAGAATTTTTACTATCTTAAAGTATTAACCGATCAAGAAATCTTTTAAATTCCTTTCTTCACATGCTACTATGATTGGACTTGTATTATAGGTTCGGGCGATGTTATGCTCAATTCTTGTAGTTTGCCTTGGCAAAAATTCAAACCCGAGAGTTTAATCTATAGGTAGGTGGAGGGGGATCACATTTATATAAAGAGTATATAAACTCATAGACAAGTAATGTGGGATACTTTAACACACCCCTTGCGTGCAAGCCAAGTTAAGAACAATAGAGGAAATTTAACAAATGGTGCCCACACAAGGGAAATAAGCTAGGATGAAATTCGGCCGTGATATTATGTTAGGAAGTCCAGCCTAAACGTTTAGGTCTCTAGTTAAAGGGAGATCGTGTATATATAAATAGCACATAAATCTTGAAGATGAGTGACATGGGTCCGAGTTGTGAAAGTGATGATGATGACCTTGATAGATGAGAGAGTGAGAGGTTTCTTCGAATTCCATTGTATTAGATGAGAATTCTCTAAAAAAGTACATTAGGGTCTTTCAATCATTAAGGGTTTTCTTTACATAGTATTGTCATTGAATCTAGACCATCAATTACTCGTCTCCTTGAGTCTCCTCCATCGAATAAATTGAAGATGTTAATTTACCCATGAACAAAAACATGAACCCCTGCTCCCCCACGCCACATTACCACACATACATCTTCGTAGCGGTGCAAAATTTCCTCTTCCCTAATCAGGATTCTAATCTTCTCTTCCGCTCGTTGTGAAAGACAACCGAGAAGTTTCGGAATTAGACTTTCAATTTTTTCTCCCTTTCCATCTGAAGAGATGCGCGTGCCCATAAAGCTTAGGGAGAGACCTTTTGTTTATATATCTATTTTTTAGACCACGGAATCGAATCATATAATATTGGCCTCGGACTAAATAAACCCTTGAATAAAGGAAACATATGTGTGGATGGGGTTAAATGATTGATGCCCCCTACCCCCTTCAAAGGTTTTTGTGTGGACTTTAATATGTGCTTTTGCGAGGTTGACCGGGTCAGGGTGGACAGACTTGCGAGGAATTTTTTATTAATCTTGGAGTTCTTTTTCTTATTTCAATTTCATTGCCTTTTCTTTTCGAGTATCGTACGCACAT
This sequence comes from Eucalyptus cloeziana, assembly GCA_014182715.1. NCBI lineage: Eukaryota > Viridiplantae > Streptophyta > Magnoliopsida > Myrtales > Myrtaceae > Eucalyptus > Eucalyptus cloeziana. Next base: position 27,747,466 of record CM024637.1, read on the forward strand.
AGGCAACATGCTGCTACTATTGTGCAGATGTTTTAAGTTGACAATCAACGATGTAACTAGTGTAATCTAGCTATTTTCATCGTGATTCATGTCAACCAATCCGTTCTTCCCAACAAATGTAAGTCTGAGTTGGCTGGTAGAGGAAGGTGGTGCGGCAGGTGGGTCCACTGCACCGTTGCCTTGTATGTTCTCCACTCGGGATGGCCCATTTGCTTTGCTATAATAGCTTAATCGACTCACCTTGTTGAAAATCAACTATTGTTTTTAATTGATGGCAACATCAGAAAATACGATGTGATGATGTACTATAACTTCCATCACGTTAATTTGCTTATAGCCAGCATTGACCAAAAACAAATTATCTGACTTGCAAGCTTTGCTGGGCTATAAAATATTGATATATAAATCGGTCGAATGAAATAATATGTACCTATTGTATTCGTTTTTTCACATTAGAAATTTAAATGAACAGATCATATAAGTTTATCTAAGTCTGCCTTTTTGAGAGTCCACCAATGGATTAATAATTTATCCCAGTGGGAGATTTGCATAGAAAGGCCTCTTATACAATTGTTTTTGCTTCTATCTATCAATCTTAAAAGTAAGATATGACTTAGTGGCCGGCCTTTAATTATAATTGGCACTCCCGAAAAAGCCTATAAATTAGGCATTAATAGGGAACGTCTTGCCAGCAACCACGTGCTCGGAAGAATCCTAGATTGATGCAACTTTCTCATTGGATTAGGGTTTATCTTAAATTTTTTGACTTTTTTTTTTCTCTAGGTGGACGCAGATGGTTTTTTTTTTTTTTTTTTAACATCTAGACAGATCCGTGTCATAAATAACGATGCGGCCAAAAGATAAAAATTAAAGATAACCAAATGGTAGGTAAATGCTATTTCGGGTCGTTTTTGATGTCGCCATCTCGAGTACATAAGGTTGTCTTTTGTTGATTGATAAACGCCTTCGAATAGAAAGCAATCTTCATAGCAAAACCGCAGAACCCGGCGCAATCTTACTGAATTTGTACTTTACTAAAGCTTCTAATTAATATTTCCGACAAATTTTACATTTTCCCCTCTCTGGTATTGCGGCCGGTTGAGGGGTCTACTTAAGTAATTAATGGGAACCAAGATCATTTAATACAAATTAGTCAGCCGTATAATTAATAATGTCTTGGCTTTTGTGGAGATTAGATGGCATCATTTGATCTGTTGTAGCGGCAAAGGCCAGGCGACTTATCTTCCTCTTGAGAGGGCAAAAAGAAAAAGAAAAAAAAAAAAAGCTTGGGGTCGTTATCAACTCTGACCTGGAAGTTGCCGACGATAAGCTGAAAATTAGCGATGAGAATTGCCTTTCGTCTTTGACAAGAAGGCGCGTGGGTAGAGGGAAGGATGATTAGGAAGCACGAGTGGCAAATCGTCAAATCTAATTATGCGAAAGTAGCAATTAGCAACTAGGGCTTGGAAACTCCATGCAGCTGATAAACATTTTTCGTCCGAGCAACTCTTTATTGGTACCAAGCATCTTCATGGGTGCGTCTAACTGGGAGAGTTGTTGAAAGGTTAATCAAATGGTTATTGTCCTATACTTATATACTAAATTTTGAAAACTTTGTGTATGAAAATGAAAAATCGAAAGAGAATAGAGGTGATCAGCATGTATGATTCAAGTCATTAAATGAGCATCGGGTTTCGTTTGTTCCACAAAAAATGAATTATTTATAAAATATGTTTTTAAAAAAGTTTAATCGTCTGATTGATTATAAAAAATGAATTAATGAAAAATATTTTCATTGTTCAAGAAAATGTTTAGATATAAACCGTTATCGGTAATGTAAACAGTTTTCATTAACTAATTGATTATTTTTAGGAAACTATTTTTCTAATCATTCATTTTTTACGAAATAAACGGAATCTTAGTTTAAGAAAGTTCTTGTGAACTCTTAGAGTTCGATCTTTCTTAATGTAAACCTTGCACGTTGCAGAAGAAGTCAATACTTTTATGACAAATTAACTATTTGACGCCCCTTTTGTTTTTGTAGCGTTTTCTCCAACATTTGAATTGATTTTGGCAAGAACTTCGATTTTGAGAGTACTACTACTACGTTAATCTGACGTACAATTTACTCAACTTCCTCCGTTTGTTTATTTTTTTTTTCCTCCTAATTTGACAAGCTGCCTTTATACATAATTGACACGATGCTTGCTTTTTTAATGTAAAAACGCATCTTGTGGTTAGGGTTTATCCAGAGAATAAAGTATAGAATTTCAAGACAGACGTCATTAAAAAATTAGTAAAAAGGAAACGGCGCCGAGGCGAGAATAAAGAAGTCACAATAAACTATACTCTCGTCACTATTAAAAATAATAAAAAAAATTAATTGGACAGGCCCAAATACTTTAAGTATTCTTAAATTGATTGTCTATCACATTTTCACCATCCTTTTCCAGACTAGCTCAAAGTTTATGGAGTCCTGCTTTTGAATTCACAGTGCCAAAAGGGAAAGCTTAAAAATGACTTCTCTCTTTTTTCCTCCCCACAATCGAGGGTCGCTATTGTTTTTGTTTATTTATTTATCTCATAAACTGTTTCAAGAACTAATATTCAATAGAATATGAGTTGCTCTTCTGTTTCCGGACATAGAGGACTTATCATCAACTAGATTTTATAAATTATGTTCCCGATTATGATATAGGGACACAAGCCTCGTGCGCGCGCGTGTAGTTTACTAATAATAATTGTAAGTAACACTTGACATTGTTTTACTAAGTCAAGTACAGAAATGTCTCAGCTCTATATCCACTAACTATTTTTTAATTGTTTTGATTAGTTTTCACTTATGAATAATCATCAGGATGCTAACAACAGCCATTCTGTTGCCTCATATATCTTATTTATTTTTTTATATATAATTATTAAAAAAAAGTCTTAAACCTATCGATAATTTGCCAATATAGCCCATTTAGCCAATTTTAATAGGAAATTGCCAACGTTGACGTTAGCTGTCTTATGTGGCATAGCTGGCGCTAGAGGTGTGCATGGTTCGGGCGGGCGGTTCTCAACCTAAAATCGGGAACTGCCGGCTAAGAACCAGTTCCTGGAATTGGGAACTGCCCGCTAGTTGCATGGATCCACTCGGGAATTGGACCACTAGTCCGGTCCAGTTCCCGGGTGGATCCATAGAACCGGTCCAACCTCCACACCTTCCCCTTTTCGCCCTCCCCACATCTGCTTATTCCAACTCTCCCAACCATGGTAGCTTTATTCTCCTCAAGTACTAGCGTTGCGGCGGTGTCCGCGGCGGTGGCGATCATGACCCTCGCTCTGCTTTCGTCCCGGCCACCACCACCATCTTCGCCACCGCCTCCTCCGTCTCCCACTCCCCCCTCGAGACCGACAATGAGGAGGACAACGGGGACGACGAGTCGTTCTTAGACCTAGAGTTCCTCCGTCCCCGAAGATAAGGATGATGGGGAGAAGCTTGAGGAGGGGGAGGAGGAAGAGGGGAGGTAGAAGCAAGATGAGCCCAACAATGAAGAGGACAATAGTGATAGTGAATGCGGAGGTGGCGACGACGTGGAGAGAGAGTTCAAGTTCGAGGGAGGAAAAGAGAATCAACTCACTGTTTCACCGAGTTCGGACTAGGACTCAAAGGGAGATGAGTAGATCCGAAGGTGAATCGGAGAGGAAGAGAGAGCTCGGGGAGATTTTGAACTGAGAGAGACGAGATGGAGTAGGAGAGTAGTGAATTGAGACAAGATGGTGATTAGAGCTCTAAATTTTAGATTATCTAATTTCAAACTTTTTAATATTAAAAATTAATATATTATTATAATATAACCGGTCTGGTCCGGGTGGGTGGATCTGCCCATGGAACCTGGAACCGAACCGGTACCCAACGGTTCTCATAAATTGGAATCAGGAACTGCACTGGTTCCCTTAAGAACCACCGGTTCTAAGCAGTTTCGGTCTGGTTCCAAGGGGTCCGGGCAGGTCTCGGTTCTTTTGCACACCCTTAGCTAGCTCTAACATGGATAATTTCTTTCAAATTGCTTTAATGATTTTTTTTTAATTATTTTTTGAATTATTTATTTTTTTCCTTTTCTTCTTTTTTTTTTTCTTTGACTATGGCTGGCGAAGGTCGCTGCCCTTACCCAGCCTTGCCTAGATTTGGGCAAGGTCATCGAGGCTGTGGGTGAAACAAGCCTTGTAGAGACCATTGCGGTTGCAGGCGAGAGCTTTGCAACCCCTTTTGGCCATAGTGAAAATAAAAACAAAAGAAAAGGAAAAATAAATAAAAAAAAGTTGAAAAAAAATTGTTTATGTAATATGTCACATAAGACGGCTGTCATCCACGTCAATGATTTTTGGGCAAAATCGACTGAATGGATTAAATTGGTCAAACATCAAAAGGTTTAATAAATTGATAAAATTGAAATGTTTATTATCAAATTGGCACAAATATAATAAATTTAAAACTTTTTTTTTGTTGTAATTTTCTCTTATTTGTTATTGGTCATGTCACAAGCCCATAAACATTGCCCTAACAAAGCAGTTCTTTTTAGAGTTTGAACCAGGGTGCCGGCATTCTTGACTTCTCATCTTGAGCTAATGTGGAAAGAGAATGCTATGTTTATCGGGTTTAAACTTCAAAATTGGTATATCAGGTAATATGGCCCACTTGCTTAACCATCTACTTGCATGCTACCATATCATATACTTTGCCAATTTCGTATTCCAAATTTTGGCATGCTTAGCTAGAATTTTGCTCGTTTTGTAACTGTTCAACTTGAATAATCATTAGAGATGAGAAGTGAGTTGCAACAAATGCTTCAACGTTGGCACTTCTCTTCTCTTTCAGCGCTGCTGATTTTAACCTAGAAAAGATGGCCTTCGCCCCCACCGAATTGTGCCTTATCTTTCATGCAAACAAGTAGGGTTTGCAAGAGAGAGGTTAAGGAATCGAAAGCAAGTTGCGGAACGAATTGAGAGAACGACAGAGAGGAAGAGAGAGTTCACGTGCGGTCTCCGAATCAAAGGCAGAGACGATTAAGTGCAGCGTATGGCTGCTGACCACGAGGCAGCTGCCCATCTCCATTGGGAATTGTTCTCATCTTCAGACCCCTCCTTGAATGCCGGGAGTTTTTGCTCTTTCTCCTCTGGATTTTGTTGCTTGTCTTGCAGAAGATTGTCAAATCGAAGTGCTAACTATAATCCCACTTCCAAAGATTAATTGGTGTTGTGAGTCTTCTCAAACGTGACGCTTGGGAGCGAGGAAAGTGATGGAGATGATGACGAGCTCGCCCAAGAAAAGACGGCAACAGTAGTTAGAAAGCAAGTTGTGTTGTGGAAAATACGACGAATCATTCCAAATTTTCCCTCCTTTAATTACTTTATCATTTGTAATTTTGAAAATAGCACTTTTTTTTTTGTCGAATTGAAAATACTGCTTTACATCCTCTAAATTGTCCATGTCATTTTCCTTTTTCAAAAACTACCCCTAAACAAAAACCGAAAAGAAGCATACCCATCCAAAGCTGCCGCGTCGCTGCCATATGTAGCTATGGCTTGGGGAGAGACCGCGGATGGTGGCCAACAGTGGCGAATGGTTAATAGACATTTTCAGACTAGGATTCCGATATTAAACCCGTGTGTTATATGAAGTTTGAAAATCTTTTTGGATTCTTTTTAGAGAGAGGATAGTTTTGTTTTTAAATTTATCTAGATTAGGATAAAGGAGCAAAATCATTTTTTAAAGACTAGAAAAGTGATGGAGTGAAAATTCACGACATTTCCCCCCTGTTTTATGGTACCTCAACATTTGTAATGTGTACTACATATTAGAATTTCCCTTCAATTGAGTTTTGAGCTAGTGATCAAGAAAGGAATCAAACACTTGATCTTAAAAAATGAAAATGCCCATCTAGCTTAAACATATCGGACTGCCCTTTTTCTCCTTTACTGGTTAATGAGGGGTGTTCCTAGTACCAGAGCCAATCCAAATCACAATAATTACATCTAAATTCTCTTCTCACTCAATCTTTGATAGATTGAATACTTGAGCAAGTGTATTTAGAAGACAAAGTAACATACCGACACAACATGCACAAACATGTTTATAGATCACCAAACTAGGCTATTGAGAGACCCAACTTCCACAAGACATTATGAATTTTGCAAGGAGAGAAAATTCTTATTGGTTTTTCCTTTCTTGTAGTTATAATCAACCTTACATGAAAGTTATGTGTATGAGGTGACAAACTCAATCTAGTTCAAACCAAAACATTGAGATTAACCATATTCAACAGGAAGAAATTGACTTAGGGAATGGCCCTACTCATCATTCAAATCAAAATACTACAAGATTCTACATTCTATAATTATCTTCATCATACTCGTTCAAAGGGAAAAAAGATGCCTCTCTCTCTCTCTCTCTCTCTCTCTCTCTTTCTACCTAGTAGGCAAGGTCTTGACTTGGTGAATGAACCTTTGATCTGTCCTTGGGGAAGACACCCCCAATCACCAACTTCTCATATGTATCTCCCACTTGTCGCCATCAATATGTCCATTGCATCCATCGCCGTGCGGGCATGTGCTTAAAAGTCAAAACCGAAAATGAAATTCTAAGAAATACATTATAATACGTGTAAATGTAATATGGGAATAGGTGCTTACAGCTCAATCCTGTCCTCACTCATCTTTCCTCGTCTCCGGTCTACAAAATGAAAGCCCACTACCTTAAAAGGTATCGTGAATTTCACTCTCTTCAACAATGCTTTCTTCTTTAACAAAGAAAAGGAAAAATTTGATGACCCTATACTTAATCAAAACCCTAAACTTTGATGCCAACATGTATAAATCTATAAATCTTACCTTTTAAATAAGTTTAAAATACTAAAGTGGGAAGGGGTATGTACTGTAGTAGATATAAAATGGAACTGCAGAAGACACTAATAATCATATGTCAATGATTACTTCTACCACGACAAGAATATGCCACACATGCCCACGAAATAGGAGCTAAAATCCCTAACTAAGCGATTTTTCCCCCTTCCTTTTTTCTTTTTAAAAAGCTAATATTCGAATCATACAATTTAATTCTATAGAGCATTGGAAAAGGCGATCCCTGGTCAAAGCACCGGGCGAGTTGAGACCTGCTTAGGGGAAACGGGGAGAAATAAAAGAAAAACCTAAGTCCTCGTGTTTTGATCATTTCAAAGTGCTGCGTGATACATGACCCGGGACAAAGGACCACGTCCATGTACCGATTGACCAGCCTGAATTATTGTTAGCACTAGGCTCCTTGTGATTCCTCCAAGTAAATGCTCGCGTTTGCAATCTAACTACGTTTGCTAATTCGTCGTTTACCTTAATATAATATTAACAATATCTTTTAGCTGATCTCGGTGATAACAATGAGGTCCGCCAATCATAGTGCGTGACCCCGGACACGAAGGAAGTAATTAATTGCCCTGTAATCGAGGCTTACATCCGAGGACCACACCCCCCCCTCGCCCCTCCTTTTCATAATTTGTTTATGAATCATTACCTGGAAATTAGGAAAATGAAATTTTTTATTAGAATCCTCGATAGAATATAGTACTCCCAAAATGTTGGTTGATGCGTAAATCTCACACGAAAGATGAGGGAACACTTACTGTTTTTTTTTTATTTTATTTTAAATTCCTAGTGTATGGTTAAATTAAGCTGTCAGTGATGTGGTGGATGAAACATTAATTTAATCTCTTGATTTCATCGCTTAGCTACCTCCAATTAGATTCCATGATGTCCGCAAAGTTACCAGACAGGAGATAAACTAATCCTTTAATTGCTCTTCAAACAAGTGTACCCATGTAGTTACCACAGAGACACTGTTTAGGTGGATATTATATATTAATTGCGCACTCCTGAATTTGAGCTCTATGTTTAAAGTCTTTTCTGCATTGATCGTGAATGATAACGGATTTGGCTTAACCTCGGATTATTTGTTCGACTAATCATTGTGTGATGAGCGTTTTTCCTTGATGGAGCTCTCAAGAAATGATTATTCATTCCAGTGATATAAATATAGGATATACATTTAAAAATTACAAAAAAAAGGAGAGGCTGAGGACCGGCGTACTTTGGGCATTTTCTATTGCACCGGAACATAGTTTGGTTTTTTTTTTTTTTTAATTTGATTACTATATATTATGATGATTAATTTTAGTAGTTTACTCGTGCATGCCTCACCTATTCTATATTTATATTCCCCTTTCCTGTATTGCATTATAATAAGATGCACTTTAATTTTCAACGCATACAGAATTCTCGTTAACTATTATAAAACAGTAAAAACCTTTTTCTTAACTCAATTTAGAATAAACAGACAATAAAAGTGGCTTGGAGCAAGAGAAACATATAAGTTACTTAACCATCACATGCTCTCGACAACAATTGTCTTCTTTTTCTTGGAACATATGTCAATGTTTTATTTTATTTGTTAAAGAAAAGGGTTGTACGATTATTATTAGGTTTTCATTACGGACTTGTTAATAATGCTTGGTATCTTGTTTAATTCTCTGAGGCATATTTTTTGTCTTTTCAAGAAAACAAGAAGCCGACTATGGATCCTTTCGCTAGATATGTCGAAGTCCACGGATGCTCTCAACATGTGAATAAGGAGCAATTGCACGAAATCGACATTTAGACTAAGACAACTCAACTAATCGATGAAATCGACCTTTTCTTAATTTTTTTTTTTTTTTTGGGTTATTTGACTTCTCTTTTTATTAAGTATCGAAATACTGGTTGCCCCCTTTACAATAGAAGTTATGGAACTTGTGAGTCCTTTTACAATAAGTTCGAACAAGGAGATCAAATGACAACATAAATGGAATTCGATCGCATCGTTTGAAGAGTTAAACATGCTCCCATTTGTTCAAAAAGTTTAAACTATGGGAGGACATCATGAAATATATATTTGAAAAAGCTAATGAAGTCTCTGAAACTTATACATTGAAATCCAGAAGATGCAAGATCTCCATACAAATATTTCGGGGCGCTATAACAAACGGTCCTTAATTAGCAAAGACGGATTATGTAACAAGAGCTTATCAAAGTGAAATTTCTGATCAAAACATCTACAAGTTTTTGTAGAGCTTTGGATTCATCAACGTTTGAAATAATAAGCAACAACATCGATTAGACCCTTCACTAAAAAAATGCTAACCCTAAATCCAACTTGTACAAACGCCACACTTTTAAAATCAATCAATCATAGCGCAATGTTCCCTTGTTCTTTTCAAAAAGGGGACCCGCACTAAACATGGGATTACATGAACAACACACCCACTAGAGCACAGATTCCCTATTGCCCCATGTTAATTAATTCGAAAGGAGATTTAAAGGACAGAATCATGGGTTCCACACTTAAACCATAACAATGAGCGAACCACGTGGCTGATAATGACTGTGTTGTCGTCTTATGATTTATATGGCGTGGGCTCTATCGTCCTCCTTATACAGCTCGTATCTCGGATAGTATTTATCTAAGGATATGCTTATTCAAACGTCATATGACGATCAGACGACTTAATATTTTCACTCTGAAAAACCCTAAAAGAGGAGGTAATCGATTAGTATCGCTCCATGGGATGCTATACAATTGAGATTAAAACTCGTTCTAAATTCGTATGTAAGCAAATTAAAATAAAATAAATCGAGGTTCTGTGAAAAAAGAAAAAAGAAAAGTAAGAAAAAGATCCAAGTTTTGTCGATATCTGCGAGCTCAAGACCATGGTATGATTGCAAGAGAGTCGTCTCTCTCTCTCTCTCTCTCTCTCTCTCTCTCTCTCTCTCTCGTTTTTGTTTTTTTTAACACGCTTTGAAGATGAGGATGAGTCCGTCTTGTTCTTTTCGAACATGTGGAGGAGGAGGCAATGTTGGGCTGTTAAATTCTCGTATGTCACCCTTTTGTGGGGACATTGTTCTTTAAAAGTCTCCTAAAAAAGAGGGAATCAATTAGTGTGCAGTTTCCAGTGACCTTAGAATCATTCAATTTAATGCTATGGAACCAAAGTACAAGATGCTCGATTCCATTTCATTCATGTTTGTTCATCTCACTTTCATGGATGATTGGCCTCTCTTTCCCCATGTTGGTTGTGATTTCTGGATCGCAGCTCTCATCATTTTAGCTCCCTGAAACCGTGTGTGTATATACTTGGGGTTTGTGTTTATTCTTGGGTAACTGAGAATAAAAGTAGGAATGCGATTTCCCTCCAAAATATCATAAAAATAAATATTTTTATGAATATCACATGTCAATGTTTGTATACCATGAAAATTTTTCGAGTATTTCTTGCTCAATAAAAACCAAATACAATGTTCCTAAAATTGGCATGAAAAGAATCATGAACTTCAAAAAATCAAAAGAAAATGGGCCAGAATTAGCTACTGCTCACTAGGTGGCACTGCTATAAATAAGAAATGATGTACTTTTTTGGAACTCCGCTGTTGCGGCTCATTTGCTCCCACTAGGTTCTCTCTCTAGTGTCATAGTCAAGATCGGGCTAGCCAAATCAATCTTTTGCTAATTAAACTAGGAATACATTTGGGCTTGCAAGATCCCCAAAATCGTTATCATTGTTTGCATGAATTATGCGCTTGTATTTCTCTTACTTATCGAGAATTAGTGGCCCATTAGCTGAGTTTTCATTGCATCGTACGAAGAAGAGTCTAAAAATATCCGTAATGACATTTTATATTATGCATTAGCAGTGTGATCAATGAATTCTAACGAGCCTTAGCTTCATCACTTAAGTCATCTCCGGTTTAAAAAAATAAAAATTAATTACATGGAAGGGTTAAGAGACTAAAAAGTACAGCGGCAAGTGGTCATGTGCAATGTACAGTGCAAATATCAATGACTTTTTACCTTTTCTCGTGCTAATATCTTTCGGGTTGTTGCAGTTGTTATTATTATTCCCTCTAATTCATTGCCCCACGTGAGCATAGGCCCAAGGTGTGATACAAATATTGATTCGAGGGGTCCACTCACTAATCCTAAAACAAACCAAGATGATTATTCAAATGTAACCCTTTAATAAATAAAAAATTAATACTAATTTACAAAAGTAAAAGAGAAAAAAAGTTGAGAAGAGAAATGAAATCCCTAATGTTTGAAAATGGCCCATTTTGTAATAGTCCTGTATGGTCGGTCAAATTCAAGTTTGGACTCAAAATTAGATTGGACCATATGAATCTCATGCATATTTTACACTTTGAAATTGACTAGAATGTTCACACCCTCTCTCGCTCAAGTTGCCAGCAAAAATTGGACTCATATGTCTTTTCCAAGACAAAGCGTTTAGCCATTGACAGACAAGACCAATCAATTGATCACATCACAGTTAAGATAAAATGGATAATTCTACATGGTATAGAAACAATTGTCAAATGTCACATGCATACGAGTAGTGGTCGGTGGTCCAAGGAAGAAGGAAATTTCATGGTCGAGGTAGAGACAATGAATCATGAACGATTTTATTATTTTGTAATGGATTTTTTATGAGGTAATGCATTGATAATTTACTGAAAAATTTATGAAATTACTAATTTTTTTTTGAAAATTTACAAATGACCAACCATTTATTATCGTTTACTTAATTAGTACCACCTAAACCGGTAGATGAATACTTCTTGTGCTTGTTTTTGGAGACTCCTTAACACAACACTGTGCTGGCCCAATCTGTCAAATGAGCAGCCCAGCTCAAATAGTCAAGACTACAAAACTTTTTGGTGGTTTGGCCCATCAATTGATGGTAAATGCAATAGATCACTAAACCCTTCATTTGCCAAAAAAGAAAAGGGTAAAAAGAAAAAGGAGATACAACTCATATGGGAACAAACCTGCAGGAACTACAAATGACAACTCAACTTTCTGCTAGTTGAATCACTTCAAGATTAGAAACACGTGAATTGTATTGTAATAATTCTCTCTCTTATCGTTTTTTTTTCCCTTCTAAGTGTGTTACTCGATCAACTAATTTCTTGATAAAAAACAACAACCACTTTATCATTGTGATTAAGTTTTTATCTCATATATATCGGCGACTAATGTCTATATAGAATCTAATTTCCTCAATAAAACAATTTAAAGGGAAAAAGAAAATTGAAGTGTCTCATTGGTGTAAAGTTTTAGGATGGTTACACACCATCGAATGATTCGAACCTATACGCTCTTTACAAAAAAAAAAAAAAAGAACAAGCAAAAAACATAATTAGCCCGTTTTTTGAGATTGAAAATTTGGAGGCAAGCTTTGACAAAAGAAGGGAAGAAAAGGGCAAAAAGGGTTTGTCTAACCTCAAGAAAGTCATATCAGCTGCTAGTCTTCTTGGCCTAATTTGATTTTGTTATTTTCTTTTCGTCCCTCGCGTCTGTCTTTTTACTCTTTAAAACAAGATTTTCCAGCCAGGGAAATTTGTTTGTATTGAAGAAAGATACGATGTAACTTGTACTGGAGACTCAGACTTCTTTACGAAGGAAAGTCTTTACTGTCGAAATGGATGAACGAGGCTCAGCAGAAGGAATTTCGACATCGGCCGACATGAATATCCATCTCAATAACAAGATCTATCATTTGCTGGGAAGCAGGACAGTTGTAAGGTATTGGCTTAACCAGCAGATTTCGAGACTAACGAGGAAAATCACATAGAGTAGAAGAAACTACGATTAAATTTGTTCAATAGTCAAATACAACTCCAGTTTGCTGCAGTAGTCAAAGGCCGTCGCTTGAAAAAAGTCAAAAAAAGAAACATGTGCCGATCGAATAATTCACCATTCAGCCTAAAGCTTGTAACGTCAAGTATGTACTGGCATCGGGTGGCAGAACAAAGACCCTAGGCGTTCTTTATGCAGTAAAACAAGAATGTTGTCTGAACTAAATCAGATTTAAGTGCCGCTAAGTAATTCTTTTATCATTAATGGCAAGGTAGAATGTGTGAAAGTAGAATGACGTATTGGTTAGATCACAGTTATGTTGGATTAATCGTGCTTTCATGATACAAAAAGCTTAGTCATCAATAAGGATGTTCTCGATGAATTAATGTAATTTTGATATCTGAAAACTAAAGTCCATAGGGTTAATTCTTTAATGACGTTCGATGTGTTACTTTGCAGCAGTTTCTACTCATTTCTGCCCTAAATTAACCGAATGCCCTTGTGGAGTCGATAACAAATACGCGACAACGTTTTCGTAGGGGCACTTGGATATTTGCAAAGCCACTTGTTAATCTCAATTCGGTTTCTTCGCCGACAAACGTGACTTAGTAATATAAACCTTTGGATTCAATGCATGCGTTATTCCGTTTCAACGGATATAGGTAGGAGAAATTAATCGTACAAATGATTAAGCTCGAGCATGTTTTCCCTTTGTTATGCAAAGCAACAAGGCAGCTACCACGAACACGTAGTTAGAGTACTCACTTCGCTCGCAGGACAATACAAAGAAGAAAAGCAGAGTTCCATCTTGACCTGCACAGATTAGCATGAGTCGGATTTATTATATTGACGAGGTTTCAATCAAATTACATCCTTGGTGACGCCAGGTTGATGTTACAAATGATAAGGCAGAGGTTATTGCTTCTTTGTTTGGGTCGTAGGCGAGCAAGCAAATCATGTCTGATACGAGAATTAAGTTAACATGCTAATCTTAGATTCGTTACTGTGCATTCCGGCACCGTCTATTACATTTCCTTCTTTCATTATTCTATATTTAGCCTCTTATAGTCTCAGAAATGTTTTTTTTGGTTTATATGTAGAAAAGTGATTAATCTATGGTGGAACCCATCTCTTGCATTTACAGAACAATTCGCTCCTCTCGAGTCTCAAAGCCATAGAAATCGATTAAGCATGCAAGGGGAAAGAAAAGGCATTCTCTAAGACAAAACGCAGGACAAAAATAAAAAGAAGAAAATAATTTAAAGTCACATAATTGTGGGGTCTATGCAAATCAAGGTTAGTGGACTATTTGTACTCATCCTTGGCACTTCATGGGTTAACCATATCGACAAGTCGGAAGGGCGTTGCGGCCGAAGTTCCATGTCGCAAATATTTCATCATCTATCACACAAACTTTTATGGACTAGAGAAAAATTAAATATATGGGTGGACGATTTTTCTACATCATAATTCCAAGTACTTGCTCAAAAACCTTGGTGACTTCACCCAACTCAAAAACCTTGGTGACTTCACCCAACTTTTTTTAGGGTTTCATTTTGTCCCTTTCGCTATTCTAATTCCTCCCTCATCTTCCGACTATTTAACCCTTTTTCACCATTCCCTCCTTTCCTCAACCCCCCGTCTAATCACTTCAACCCCATGACCTTACAAAAACAAAGCAATTATTAGAACCATGGTTGCTCAACTCAAGAACTTCGATGCTGCGCTCCAAGAATTGGAGGAGAAGAAGAAGAACGAAGTCGACCCTAGCTCGAGCATCGGTTCGTGGATGTGGAACCCTAGTGCCGCCCAGGAGGATGATGACTCGTGGGAGGTGAGAGCCTTCGCCGAAGACACCAGCAACATTATGGGCGCAACCTGGCCGCCGAGGTCCTACACTTGCTCTTTCTGTAGAAGGGAGTTCCGGTCCGCCCAGGCCCTCGGCGGCCACATGAATGTCCACCGCAGAGACCGAGCTAAGCTTCACCAATCACAATTCCGGCCGCTGGCGAACCAAAATTCTCCTTTCGCTTCTTGCTCTTCCCCGTCCTCCTCGACCCTGATATTCCCGAATCAAGAATTCGGATACCCAGGTGGAGGATTATGTTTTCTTTACCAGCTGCCTCATCCTACCAGCATCTTCGACCCGGTAAAGGCGAATGCCGCGTGCCTCGAATCTACCCCCGCCGTTCTATCTATCTCGCCTTATCCGCCTTCTCCTTCGGTTAATTTTCCGATGCAGTCGCAAGGTAATAATTCTTCTCACCACTACTCGTCAAGCGAAGCCCATAGTTCGGCAGTCGTGGACAGTTACAATAGCCGTAATACTAGTAGCAAGTGCGAGGATCCAGATAAGGAAGAAGAGCTGGATCTCGAGCTGCGGCTCGGGCACAAATGAATGCTCATCTCGAAATATTTTGTTTTGTTTTTTGTTTTTTTTTTTTGGGAGTTTGTCCATCTTCAATTTGAGCAAAGAGGGTACTAGAGAAGTTGTAAGCGATAAGAGTCCTAGTAACTCTCAGAGACTTATGTGAGTTTTCTTTCCCCTTCCTTTTAATTTATTGATTTTATCATTTGACTTCCCCAGTAATAATTGTTGATGTGTTCAACTTGAAAGCACGGGGGGAAAGTATTTGCATTATTGAGGAAGAATGTTGTGAAGAAGAGATTATTATTAGGGTTTTGAGTTGATGATAAGCTAACACATATTCTTTCAGGTCAGTGTCATTTTCTGATCTTGATTTCTGAGTAGAGCCTGAGCATACATTTCTGTGGGGGAATTCAAACGTATCTTTTTCTTTTCTTTTTTTTTTTAATGAAAAATCAAACACGAAAGTGCCATCTCCCTGGTATTGTTTCTTGGGCATTAATATCAAATTCTGATCAGTGGGGGTCCGGTTCATTGATTCCTTTCAAGAATTCAGATCACAAATTATGCACCGACTTCGCATATTATAAAATATATAAAAAATGATAAATCAATCTTTCATTGGGCATCTCGTTCTGTGCAATTTAAAGGCTATTACTATGCAATTTTGTTTACGGCAACAGTATAATTAATCAAGCACCCTTTCATCCGTGCTCTCTTTGCTCTTGGGTTTCCATCTGCAACATCCGATTTTTTTTTTTCCTTTCGTTCTTTCTGTAGATTCAGTAATTGATTTCCTCCTTGATTTTCTATTAGGGAATTCCGAAATAATTTTGGTTCAGAATTAAGTTATCTCCTCATAATTCACCTCTAATCTTTCTCATCATGCGGTTGTCTAACTAATAATAGGTATGGCTGAGGGTGTCGCTTTACCCATTGTTATTGTTTCTGATATATCCATTTATGTCATTGATCAAACAACCATAGCATCACTCAAATTCTTCTTTGTGGACAATACTCGTGATCATCACTAAGGTTCAATAAATTCAGTGACAGACCAAAGGGAAGTGAAAAAGGAATGATTCTAGTGTTTGTAGTATTAAAGTGTCGAACTAGCTCCAGCAAGCCTAAGCTTTTTGGTACTGGTCAAAGCTTGAAGGAGATGAAATTGCCGGTCAAAACATAAGGACATGGTCAGTGTCATTAGTTGGAGAATGAGAAATGACTTTGGAGTTGAGTATTGAAATGTTGAACCGCCTTAATCTACCGGCTGGGTTAAATTTTAAAGTTCTAAGCAGGTATATGAAGGTGTGGCTTGCAGTTCAAGCAATATATCTGGAATAACAAAGATGTCTTTACTTTTACGACATGATGAAATGTTAAATTTTATGAGATTACTATCGATCCAAAAACTTCACGAAAACTCAAGAATGTCAAATCTTAAGGAATTGTCCATATATCTTTAGCATCTCAAAAGTACAATCATGCAAATTCCAGCTCTGCAAATAAAAATTTAAACTATATTCTTTAGGTGTCTATATAAATTATCAATTCAACTCAATTAACATAAAGGTTTCAGTGGCAAGTGCACAAGAGGAAAGATTAGCTTCTTATATTGAGAACTAAGCATTGGACACGATTAATAATTTCGTCCATGAAAAATGCAAAATATTTTTGAGTAATTTAGAGAACTGAGTTTATGTTCAATAAATATTCGTAGCTTCTTAGTTTTCTTTTTAATTAGCTTAAAACTTTTAAGCGAAAACCATTCATATTATGCATTGGAAGTTGGTTGTCCCATTGATTCCTTTTTGTCCACCATCATCTCGAATTTGAGGGTGGAACTCAGCCAACTTTAGCTAATACATAAATAACCAATATCGGCTAATTGCCGATTTTCATTTCGGGCTCCAGATTGGACACAGATGCTAACATTCTCTGTTATGTAGAACCAAGCATCATTTTGCTTTCACTCCTATCCTTCGTTAATGAAAAATAATGCAGCTAATAGGAAATTAAAATATCATCGTTCGCGTCACTCCTGTCTAGAACAAAAGGCCAACTCAAGTTTTTTGAGGTCACTCCATCATTTCGTTACATTTGTCACTCTCTTTTTTCTTGCTTGATGAAGTCTTTTGAGGTCACGATGCTTGAAATTCCTAATTTTGTGTCCACTTACAAACTTCCTACGACAGTCAAGTGTATCTATACATGAGACGAATGATATGCAGGACTAACTCAGTTGGCAAAAGTCATTCTTTGTTCTCCCTAAGATACACGAATGCACGAGATGAAGAGTAGTGGATGCAGAATCTTAAGGTGATGAAGAAAAGTTACATGAAATTCAAAAGAAAAAGATGTGCGATAAATATATATATTAGAACCCAAGGAGCAAGGAAGAGTGACCCGCGTTCAGCTCCTGCTAACTTGAATGTTCAATGTATGTACATATAATTAGACACACATTAATTTCTATACTGTACATAACACATCTCAATCTCAAACATTTAACTAAGAATTCCATACAAACCTATATTATTTTTCATGATAAATTTTCATCAACTATTAAGTAATTGATAAAACCGTTAGAGAGTCATTTCTCAAATTTCTTGTACCTTATAAGGTTCCATTTGTTTCGTGAAAAACATTTTCTAAGAAAACATTTTCATTATTTCACTTAGGAAAATGAGTCAATTGAAAATAATTTCCTCTTTGAAAATATCAGAAAACATTTTTCAAATATATGACTGGGTATTGGCGCTTAAACCCAAAACTCTACCTTGAACATTGGAACCCTTACGTTGGTCCCCGAGTCCTCCGTTCAAGACGAGGTCTCCAGCTTCTAGCCCCGGGTCTATCGAGGCTAGGCTTGAAGTCTTGGTGCCTATGCCCAATGTCCCAACACTTAAGCCCTAGTCCATTAAGGCGATGCTCAGGTCCTCTACACTTGAGCTCTAATCCTCGACACTTAGGTTTGGGTCCACAAAGGCAATGTGTGGGTCCTCAATGCTTGGGCTTGGGTCATTAGTTAATGAAATGTTTGTTGTTATAAAAATATTTTTTTCAAAGAAATCAAAACTTTAATTATTTTTCCTCTTTTTATTTTTTTTTTTTTCATTTTCCTTCTTCCTCAATTGGTGGCCGACAAACAACCACAAGCAAGGGACGAGCTCGTTGGAATTTGGGGAGCTTGTCCCTTGCTTGTTGATGGTCACACAACCTTGCCATGACTTGGTGACTGACTAAGGAAGAACGAAAAAGAAAAAAAGAAAAAGTTAAAAAATTTGATCTAAAATAACAAATAACGAAAAATATATCCTAAATCATTTTCAGGCTTTGGCTAAATATCAGAAAATATTATCATTTTCCTAAAAACAATTCTTGGAAAACATTTTTAGAAATGTCACATTTTTCGAGAAACAAAAGAAACTAAAATTGATTTAGATACTTCTAGTATTACTTAATCAAAATTTCCATTTTCCACAATTTTACCTGTTTTCTTTTTGCCAAATTCCCAAATTTTGCTTCTCACACGCAAGACGTGCATATTTGCTGGGGGTACATGACAAGCGCGACCCCACCTGCAGTCATTATATGAATAAACATACAAGAAAGAGATGAGCAGGGACATGCCCATTTCAAATTGATATCCCCTTACTTTAAATCTTGAAGAAACATTCACCAAGAGGATCTCTCTCTGCCACTCACCAGAAACTTACCTGATCAACTTAGATTTTCTGAATGCTTTTAAGTGCTTCTTTGTTTTACTATTTGTTTATTTTTTCCACTTCTCTTTTCCTGCTTCTCTTTAAGTTACTGTAGAGCAGAGCGCGCAGAGTTTTTTTTTATGTCGTTTATCTTGGACTCTTTAGGGCTTTGCACATGGTTATGCGTAGTTCCTGCAAAGCCGCTACTTCAATAAAACTAAGATCTTTTTTTATGCCCTCCTTTTTCCATGAAGAAGCAAACATTCCTCCCCCAGTCAGATGTATAAAACAAAGGTTAACCTATATTGTCCTTTTTACTACTTTCAGAACGAAAGAAAAAAAGAATCAAAGATCTGGAAATGTTTGCAGAATTCATGATGGAGAACAATATATCTGTTGCCATGCAAATGGTCCATGCATGACTAGTTACTCTCCCCTGAGGCCTACATGTCTTTATTTTCCTCGTCAAGATAGAGAAAAATGTTAGGTGCCCGTGAAGTATCCTTCTTAGGTTTTTCAGAAGCAATCATAACAGTCAACATCAATTTCTGTGTTAAGTACCAAAGTTTAAATCCTATGTGCCACACTAATAAATAAGCAGTAACCTTTTTCATTATCTAAAAGTAATTAAATAAAGTTTTCCATTTTGCTAAATGTACGGTGTAAATGGTTGCTCGTATTAGCTTGCAAATAGCTAAGAGCCTAGATTCAACATGTTTCTGTCTAACCACCATGCCACTTGTCATCTCCGCCTCTGCCATGTCGCGTTGGCAACCTAAATAAGAGCTCTGCTTGGGTGGAGCGGTGACGATATCGTGTTTCATCGCGGTTGGTTGTGCACTGATCAATTCGCTGCCATTGTCTGGCATACTGTGAGGAAAGTTCATCTGTAGCGACCAAGCTATTTTCGTTGTCAGATAATTTCATCGCTGTAGTTTGGTTTTCTTGTAGTGATATTAAATCTCACGCTTTTCTCCTTTGGTGTATAATACTTTTTCAGGAGGTTACAATCTAGGTAGCGTTCTCCTTTGAGTACACCCATCATTAACGTTCCGATACTCAATTATATCATGCACCAAAAAGATATCTCTTGTGTGTAAATTCTAATTTTACATATATAACCCAAGAATGAGTTTCTCAAATTAGTGTGTGATTTAGTTAATTGTTTCTCCCTTCGTTATTGCAGAAGCCTGTCGGAAGCCTATTAGGGCACACATGACAAAATTTTTGTTTCTCTATTTCTATGTTTTTCTATTTCCTAGAATAGGTTTAAAACATAAATCCGTTAGATAACACAATTTAACTTTTCTATTTATGGAAATTATTTCTATTTCAGAAATAGATTTGGAGCAGAAATCAAAAACTAAAATTTTTATCTTTTCTATTTTTGGAATAAAAGTGAGAAAAAGAAAATTCTTCTCATCGTTCACTCTCGTTAACGCCTGTTGCCCATCCACTACCTGTCTGAAGCTGGATGCTGACCACTCGTTGCCAGACACTGGATGTTGGCTACACCCCTAGAAAGAAAAAATTTATTCCGTTATCAAATGAACTTTTGTTCCAGAGAGAGAAATTTTTCAAACGTGTTTCTTTACCCAGAAACTCATCTAGGGAATAGAAATTAAGAAAATAATTTATTGCTAGAAATTAGTTTCTGTTCCAAAAATTTTGTCATATGCACCCATAGAAGCCACATCTCATTCAAGGCCTCACACCTTGGCAACCACTTCCAATCATCAAGATTGTTTCATTTCTGCTGTTGTCCTTTTTTATCTTCTAGACACATTTGAGGCAAAATGGATCTTGATTTCATAGTTGACGTCTAGGTAAATGCCTTGTCATTCATTTTCAAACATACATGTGATCGAGGAAGTTTTACTATCCGAACCAGGCAAAGAGCAAGATAGGAAATGGTACTTTGATTCTTGGTCATTCTTCACTCACCTTATGAAGTAGTTCAATAATGTTTTGTCCAAAGGTAGGAGTTGCTTTCCCCAAGAAATGCTCATCCACAATTTGTGTGTATAGAGAGAGAGAGAGAGTTTGTGAGATCCCTTTCTGGGAAGAAGATGCCATATCTATGTCCCTCAAAGTATGTAATAGCTCATCCACAAACTTCTTTTAACTCCGTCAAAATTTAGAACCCCACAAAAATCCGTAGCTTGGACAGAGATCGTAGCTATAGGTCCTGCTTGATTTTTATGTTCTTGTCAGGACACACTCTGCCTTTGGTCCCCCTTTTCTCCTTCACTCCCCTTGTGAATGAGATAGATGCAAACGTTCCTGAGGACCATGAGCGTCTGTATGCTTTTCCATTGCATTGCCATGTAGCTCTCAAACCTAAGACAGCAAACAATCTTTGTAATTTTCCTCTCGAACCTTATTCAGCTCGTTGATGTTTGAGTATTTTTGGAATAAGTACGAGAGAGGGGGAAGTACATCTCAAAACATCACGTTGGGTCTCCGTGTTTTTAGGTAAAAACCGCACAAGGTTTAGGCCATTTTAAGGGGTCTTATTTTTTGGTCGAAAAGTTTGAGGGGTCTTGACGAACTTTGTTTCTCTTTTCACTTTCTTTGGTGAAAAACCAGCGTCTAAGAAATATTGTTCTTTAGTATCATAGTAGTTTCCGTCGACGGAGCACGAGAATTCGGTAAAAATGGTAAAAAGATCATCGCAAAAGCTTTTGTGCACCGTTCATTAATTATCGTTCTACAAATAAGATTTTTGTTCGTATTACGCTCTTTTATCCAATTCCAATATGTCATATTTCTTCACAACTACGTATTCTCATAGGCTGGTTGATTTATACGGGTAATATTGGATTTTTTTACATAGTGGACTGACATAAACCGCATAGTGTTTTAGTTTGTTACAAACTTGTATAAGCACCCCCCTTGATTCACAATGTATTCTCCCTTAATAAAATCAGTTTGATTTTGGGGTAGAATCACCCAACTAGTATGAGAAAACAATGATCTCTAAAAAAGGAGAAAATTGTCCAAAAAATTCTAAACTTATTGTACATTTGTCAATTCGACCATAAACCATTTAATTGTGTCAAATAAGTTTTAAACATTTTCACGTTTTGTCAATTAAGCATTTCCAGCTAATTTTGACTAGAAATCTTCCTACGTAGTACGGTCAGCGTTGATGTAGGTAATTTTTAATATTCTAATATTTTTTCTATTCTTTATTAATTTTATTCTTTTCTTTTTCTTTTTTTCTTCTCTTTTCCTTCTTTACTTTTTCCTCTTTTTTTTTTTTTTTTCATTTTTCATCTTTTCATTTTTTTTCTCTTTTCTTTGTTTTTTGCCTTTTCCCTTCGGCGGCCATTACTAGCCCTTATTGATGGCTGGCAGAGGGAAAAAGAAAAGAAAAATGAAGAAAAATATTTTTAAAAATATTAAAATATTATTAAAAATTATCTATATCAGTTAGAATGATCGGTATTTATATTAGTGATTTCTAGTTAAAATTGATCATATAAAATTTGAAAGATTTAAGACTTAATTGTTATAATTAAAATATTTATAATTGAATTAATAAGAATATAATATTTTAAAAACTTTTTAAACGATTTTTCCTCAAAACGAGGACCTAGGAAGCAGAAAACGTAATGAGCACCTTGTCTGATTTTTCTTGTTTCTCCTGACAGCGAGCGCGGGGTCGAGAATAGATCGACCAAGATTTGGACAACTTCAAAATAAGCAGAGGAGGGATACAGAGAGAGAGAGGGGTGGGGTTGTGAGAGTGATTTTTTTGAGGTTAAGTCGTGGTCAGTGCTCGTGGGTCTTCCCCAAAGTAAGTAATCATTGCTTTCCTCTTATCCTGACCACCTCTCTCTCGCTCTCTCTCTCTCTCTCTGTGTGAATGTAGGGCTTTGTCTCATCTCCTTCTCCTCTCTCTCTCTCTCTCTCTCTCTCCCCCTCCGTGACCGCTAACTAGTATAGCGACAGTTCTTGCACACACTTCGTGGTCATGATGATGATACTGTCTGTGTTTTAAAAGAGAAAAGTCTCCGGTCTCTCTTTGCCCAGATCGACGCGCTCTTGCATCTCTCCTTGAACAGAGATTTGCCGTTGTATATATATTTTCATTGAAAATGTTTTCCTTGTTATTGTCTGTTGTGCGTTCATACATGGAAGCTTATTTATTATCTGCTAAAAACCCTTGTCTCTGTGTTGTTTTACGCTAAAACCTTTGTGAACACACAGACCTCCGGACAAACTCCAAGATTTCTTTGAGATCACTTGCTCAGCTGATCATGATTGCCTTCAATCGTTCTGGAGGCGTTAGGAGTTTTATTCTTTGAGATCACTTGATTTTTGGAGGTTGAGCTTCACTCGCTATGGAAAGGGTTTGAAGTCAACCTAGTCGTTATGAACAATGAATTCTGATTTGAACTTGAGCTTATATATCACCCCACCTATTGAAACGTAACTTTCTATCAATAAATGAATATCGACTGTTCTTGCTCTAAAGTCACTCTCCAAATGATTCGATTCGATTTTCTAAGCTACCCAAGTCAAATTGGAACTAAATAAAGTAACCGAGTAGTTTAACAAAGGTAGGCCAAGTAACTTCTGGCAACCTTGAATAACTTGCACACTTGCTTGATATACATTCCTTTTCCGGAAACTTTCTTCGTTAAGGCTATGTTTGTTTCTTGAAATCAACAATTTGAATTGTTCATCCTAACTTTAATAATTGTTCTCTTACAAAAATGAGTCAACGAAAAATAATTTCATTGTTAATAATAGTTCATGCCTAAACATTTTTGCTAATAATAAGAATATTTTCCATCACCTCTTTTCCAAATATGTAAATAATCAAAATTAGGAAAATCTTTTACAAATTATTGATTTTTTTGTGAAATAAATGGAGTTTAAATATTTATAAATTTATTTTGTAAAAGATATTAGACAATAACTATTTACTAGAAAGAAATCTGTTTTGGCAGAAAACTAAACATACGTAATGTCTATCTTTTAAGACAAAAGAAAGCAAAGCCAAGAAAATTTTTCTTACAGATCTTCTCTTAAGACCGAAATAAGTTTCATCCTACTAAAGGTACACATTAACAATGTTCACTGAACCGTTGGTGGAAAAATCATCTAGAAAGTCATAAACATGTTATCCTTTTGTCAATTCACTCCTAAATCTTTTCAATTTTGTCAATTGAGTCTTAAATATTTTCATATTTTATTAACTCAGTCTATCTGGTTAATTTTGTCCAAAAATCGCTGACATGGAAATTGGTTGTCATGCATGACATGATCGGCGCTGATGTAGATAATTTTTAATAATATATTAATATTTCATCAAATATTTTTTTATTGAATTTTTTCATTTCCCTTGTTTTTTTTTTTTTCCTGTGCCGTTGAGTGTCGCCAACAAGTAGGGCTGTGAAGGCTTTGGGTGAGGTCAAGAGGGCTTCACTACCTTGCTGGGTGTGGGTAAGAGTGAGGGCCACCTCACCTGTAGCCGGCGGGCTACAAGGGCCCTCGCCCACGGCCAATGATGTCATGATGACCTTGCCCAAGGCCTTCACAATCGACAAGGGCCACCCGTGACTCTTCTTGGCATATATTGAAAGTAAAAGGAACAAAAGGAATTTTTTTTTAAAATAAAAATATTATTAAAAATTATTCATGTAAGCATTAGTCATACCCCATAGGACAACTGATGTCCACTACAGTGATTTTCAGTCAAAATTGGTTAGATAGACTCAATTAGCAAAATTGAATGGTTTAATATTGAATTGGTAAAAATGCAATAGGTTTAGAATTTTTTAAATAATTTTCTTAATTGTTGGCAAATTGGCCATAGATCTCCCAAGCCTCCAAGGAGATGTGCCGCCTTAAATACTTCAACCCGTCCTTTTCGGACAAAGATCGATGCCTCTCGTTTGTGATTACCTATTGAAAATATTCAGACTAAATTGAGGTTAAAATCTTAGACCTTTGGATCTCTCCAGACTATCCAATCATATATCTCTTCACATTTGGTATCCCCGATTGTCCAGTGGAATTAAAATGATTATATTGGTATATACCTTAGTCATTGAATGCCCTATAGCCATTGTCCATAGGATCATGACGGCGTTTCTTATTGAGAGGTTTTGGGAAACATTATCTTAAGCCATTTTGCAGAGGTTCTTGAATGACTTGACCCTTTGCCTTATTGGCAGAATCTACTATCCATTGAATTGAAGTGCAAACCTCCAAATCGTAAACTCCATGCAACTACAATCTTACAGAAAAGAAACTTTACATCTTAGGATTAGCATGACAAATTGATTGTCCTTATCTTATTGCTAATTTTTTAGAGATCTTTTTACTGCAGTTTCAGCGAATTCTATGAAAAATATCAAGAATTTCGGAGAATCCTAGGTGAAGTAGGTAAAGCTACTCTAAAGTTTATATAGTCCAATACTTCTCAAGAAGAAATGCCATGTTTATTTCCTCGCATATCATGTCACTAGAGATGCAATCCATTGGGCATTAGATGATCATATGTATAATCAACCAAAACCCATAGATTTTGAAGTATCTTATCTTGAAAACACATGGTAACCGGATGTTAGCTCTTATACCATAGGGTGATTAAGATGGCACTGAAGACTAAGGTAGTGCCATCAAAGAGTACAGAAGAAAGATCTGTGTGTTGGGAAATCATACTTGTCTCAAATCTCCATTATTCTTCCTATTAGACATCTCATGGAGTTTCATATCCTTAGTGAAAATGATCGAGACTCTAATTATAAGATGAGCTCCGGTATAGTGAAATATGAGTGAATATATGTTATTAGATCACTTGATGAAATTGATAGCGTGTCTTACATAAAATATGGTACATAAATTTGTGAACATTAATTGCAAGATCGTAACGGCTAAGGTAGATGAACCCAAAACACGTTTGTGAACAGAGCATCGTACAATCGGGGACTGCAATTTCTAAACAATCATTACAATAGCTGGGGGACGTACAAGCATGAAGAACTTGCAGATGTTTAGTAAAATCCTGCCTTACATTATCAGAAATACGGAAAATTGTCTAATAGCCCCCAGCATTTGACAAAAGGGTTTGGATTCTGTTCAAACCCTAATCCAATTCTATGAGATAATGAGAGATGAGGAATGAAGGAGACGACGGCGACCACCACCACCACCACCACCACCACCAGTCCACAGAGAGAGAGAGAGAGAGAGAGAGAGAGAGGCGATGGTAGTAGTCACGACTCGACCATCGTGTGCTTGGGTAAGGCATGGCTAGGTATGTACAACAGAGAGAGAACACACATGAGAACGAGGGTTTTTCTTCCCCGCATCTGGAGTTGCCGCCGCTGCAAACACCAGCACCAAAAATACACTGCTGAAGGCGACCATGGTGAGCTCAAGAAGAGGGTGTTTCTCTCTCTCTCCGCTTCTAGAGATTTCTCTCTGTTCTTCTTTGCATCCCATTGCGTTGGAGCTTGAAAGGCCAGCAGAAAGGGAAATGCAGTTTCTCACGATCACCCATACAAAAGCAGAATAGCATGTTAATCAGCATTTGCCCATTCTCTAGCCCGAGATTTGAAGCAAATTTGTACCACAAAAAAAGATACTTGTTTTGTAAGCATGGGCGTGGAGTATCAGCCACTTGGAGGCCCGCCATGAACCAGTTAAGTCCACGTGTTTTGGCCTATGGAGGTAACCTTGGTTCAGAGCAATTTACATATAGTTGGTAGATTGCTAACGGGCAATTTTCAATTTTTGATACCAAAATTTCAACAACATCCCAATTGTTGACACCAGTTCCGATCAGTTAAACGGTCAAATGATATCTAGATCGCCGTTTGCGTTGGATTTCCTCAAACTGAGATGGTGGTGGACCATCATGTCTTCCTCCTTCATCACCTATCCCTCCCCCCTTTTTCTCTCCTTCCTTCTCTCTCTCTCTCTCTCTCTCTCTCTGTCATTATTTTCCTCAATTTCTCTGAATGTTATCATTGAATTTCATTTTACAGTCATGCAAACGGACAAAATATACCCGCTAACCGGTGCGGACAAATGCACGTGATGGGCACGTGACTCAGCACCGTCCAATTTTTATGACGTCCAAAAGCTATAGGGATGGCTTGATACATTTTCGCCAACTACGAAGGGGGCTATTTGAGACAAAAGGCAATTATAGGGGGCGCCTTGAGAATTTGAGAGTGATGGAGGGGGAATATGGAATTTTCTTTTTTTTCCCTCGGAAGAAATAATTTCCTTAAGCGCAACTTGGTCGGACTCGGATTCGGGCCCGTCTCGGATGAGACTGGGCTACGTGCTTCATGGGCCGGCCCAAGCTTTTGGATCATATATTGCTTCGCTTTCACTTCTCTTTAAGGCTGTTTTCGTCTTCTTTTAAGTTTCATGTAAGCAACAATCCTAGAATTGCAAGCGTCGGAAAGTCTTAAAAAAGGCAAAAGTGAAATTCGTAAGACACTCTAAAAAAGTCGAGGTGTGACTAGGTATTGAATGGATTTGAGGGTCATAGTGTCAATTCATGAATGCCAAGTGATTCCTAGAGCTGAATTTTTGTTTTCACAAGCGAACAGATTGAATATATTCTTGTAGAATAAAATGATTTGATCGAAAAAGAATCTTTTCTAATGGAACATTTTGATTCACAAAAATAGAAAATCATTTGATTCCAATTCTTCACACGAAAAAGCTTTGCCAATGGGTATCTCCTTCCTTGCACCTCATCTATTACCATTGAAATTATGAAGAGCCAATCCGTTGACTTTGTAAGGCAAAATCGTCCATTGACCTGCAACTTCTGATGATGCGAACTGAGAAGAAACCGCTCCTTGAATAAGAAAAACAGAAGCTAAAGAAAGGGGGAAAAAAGAAGAGAACAGAATCACTTCGTATCGACGCTTCCTCCTCCTTCATATCTCGTCCTTCAAGGTTTCATCTTCTCCGGCGCCACCTCTCTCTCTCTTCTTTCTCTCTCTTCTGTGTCTATCATGGGTTCTTCGTCCGATGTGAAGGCGACGCTGGGGGATCTCGACAGGGAGTCGTTCACGGCCCTCCTCTCGAAGCTCATCGGGGAGGCCCGGCACGTCCAGAACAACCCTCCCGATTTGATCCCCCAGGAGGACAGGATCGTCAGGCACGTCCTCGACTCCCTCCTCCCCCTCAGCACCTCCACCGGCGGCGGCCCCCTGGTGGTGAACCACGTCAGCTACCACCCCAACAGGGGCAACCTCATCGTGGAGTACCCGGGGACCGTGCCCGGGAAGATCCTGTCCTTCGTCGGGATGCATATGGATGTCGTCACGGCTGATCCTAGTGCCTGGGTAATGATTTCTGTTTTTTTTTTATAAGCAAATTCTGAGCCCTTCTTTTGGAAATTGCGTTTTTATGGCTGTTGGGCAATTCAATGCGTTGTTCGAGTTCTCTGAACTGGGTTGGGCTTTTATGTTTTTCTGGGTATTGATCAAAATTCAATCTTTCGTTCGAATGGACATGGATGTGTCGCTGTCCATCCTGGTGGCTTGGTACGATATTGAGCTCGAGTTTCGAGTTGCAATTTCTGTCGTCTTTGAATGTTACTGTTGGGTTTTGGCTGAATGTACTGAGGAATTTGATCAGATTTGGACTGAGGACGAGGTTTTAGTTTCATTATTATTTGGCAATTGGAATTTTTACCCATTTTCTGTCCGTGATCAAGTACTTGTTAGTAGTTTGCTTTTTTGTCGTTGCCGGGATTTTACAAGTTAGCTGCTTCTGTCCAGCTGATCTTTCCTTTCCTTTTTGTTTTTGTATGGTAGAATTTTTTGCTGGTTCTAATTTCATTTGGAATCATTTTGAATTATTTAGAACGGGTTCATCCTTTGGCAAACACAATGTTTGTGTTGCTTCTTTTACTCTGCACACTTGAGCCTGTTGGTTCTGTTGTAGCAGAATCTACTTGGGCAAGTTACTGGTCCCACGTAGTGTATGAGCTGATTGTTAGTGTTTGAGCGATTGACATCAGCTCTTTTATTATGGGAAGTATGTGGATTTTCTATAATTTAATAATGGTATAAAGGATCAACTGTTCAGGAGTTTGATCCTTTCTCGTTGAGCATCGATGGGGATAAACTCCGTGGTCGTGGAACGACTGATTGTTTAGGACACGTTGCCCTGGTAACCGAACTTATGAAGAGGTTGGGGGAGACAAAGCCCAACCTGAAGTCAACTGTAGTTGCTGTTTTCATTGCTAGTGAGGAAAATTCTTCCATTCCAGGCGTGGGGGTGGATGCTCTTGTGAAAGATGGATTGCTTAATAAGCTGAAGGACGGTCCTTTGTAAGTATTCTCCCCCAATTTGACTGGACCTTACCTTTGTATGTATATCTGCTATATATGGATTCAGTACAGGGTATGGAGATAAATCTTTATGGCTTTGAAAGAAGGATAATCTTTGCATGAGCAATCTATGAATCATCTATTCCACTGTTATGATATACATGCGAGCCATGTCGTATTTTTGCTCTTGTTCATTTGAAATTTGTGAGATTTTAGGCAGTTCCTTGATTTCCATGCAGATTTTGGATTGACACTGCTGATAAACAACCTTGCATTGGTACTGGTGGTATGCTTCCTTGGAAACTCAAAGCTACGGGAAAGCTTTTCCACAGTGGTTTAGCACATAAGGTATGAATCTAAAATTCCTTGCGTACAACTGTTGGTTTCTGGACCATCTAAATTGAATATACCATCATATTGACATTTTTCACAATGACTTTATGAAAAATTTGCTTGAGGTTTACATTGTACATAATTTTGAGGTTCTATTTTTTGAGTAAACTACATTTACACTATACTCTGCACTCTGCAGCTTCTGCTTTCTGTGCTTGTTCTTTCCAAAGGAAGATGCTTGGTCAACATAATTCACTGCTGCACCATGTGATAGATCACTTGTTATTCTGCTCATAGTGGATCACTAGTAGATTCAAACAACAGAATGCTTAGTAGTATGGATGATGACTCAAAAGAAAAGGACACTGGCTAGTGGCTACAATAAGGCATAGCGAGGTTTCATCAGATGATAAATGATTTTTGATAGTAAAACTTGAATAAGTGATGTATTTTTGTCCTCTCGGATATAACAGGCTATAAATCCTCTGGAACTGGCCATGGAGGCACTGAAAGAGATTCAGACAAGGTTTTACAATGATTTTCCTCCACATCCCAAGGAGCAGGTCTATGGATTTGCTACTCCGTCAACGATGAAACCAACCCAGTGGTCTTGTAAGTTACAACAGTGCAAGTTACAATTTTATGTAAAACTAGAATTTGTGGCTAAATCATATTTTCCTGCAAT
Source organism: Eucalyptus cloeziana (assembly GCA_014182715.1). Taxonomy (NCBI): domain Eukaryota; kingdom Viridiplantae; phylum Streptophyta; class Magnoliopsida; order Myrtales; family Myrtaceae; genus Eucalyptus; species Eucalyptus cloeziana. Next base: position 27,777,587 of record CM024637.1, read on the forward strand.
GCAGATCCTGGGGGCGGAATCAATCAAATTCCTGCGGAGTGCATGATTTCTGGAGATGTCAGGTTTGGAAAGCAGCTTTGAACTTCTTTAATGCCTATTCTTGATGGTTTTTATACTTAATGGCCTTTTACAATCTCTGTTTGCAGATTGACACCATTCTACAAGTAAGCTGCTGTAACTGAAAGTTCTCAATCTCCTTCTTCAAGTCTCTAGCGATTATGTCTCTAGAATACTCTTTTTCTTTCCCTCACCCAATGGTACTCGTAGATGGAGTCTGACTGATATTCTATACAGTGTACCAGATGTTGTGAAGAAGCTGCAGGAATATGTAGATGACATAAATGCTAACATAGAGAAATTAGATTCACGGGGTCCGGTGTCAAAGTATGTCTTACCTGATGAGAACCTGAGGGGAAGGTCTCTCTCTCTCTCTCTCTCTCTCTCTCTCTCTCTCTCTCTCTCTCTCTCTCTCTCATGCACACATGCACAGCATTCCCATACTTCTGACAGATTTTGTGCATGCTGAAATTTTGTTGAAACGATGATGGTTCCATCTTCTGCAGACTTAGTATAAGTTTTGATGAGGCATCGTCTGGGGTTGCTTGTGATCTTAATTCCCGTGGATATCATGTATTATGCAAAGCAACCGAAGAGGTCGTGGGCCATGTGAAGCCTTACTCAATAACAGGAACCCTGCCTCTCATCAGGGAACTGCAGGTATCTACTTTTTCTCTTCTTGTAGTCCTGTTAAATTCTTGTACTCCTTTCATTACTTAACTAGATGTTTTCATGCTGTAGGATGAAGGCTTTGACGTTCAAACTTCAGGATATGGTATGATATTTATGTGTCATCATTAATAGAGATTTTAGCTTTCTTTTGGCCAAACTTATTGATAGTAGTTAAAAATAGAACTGTCTGGTACTTTTTTTTCAATTATTTACTGTTACTTCCCTTTCGCAAAATAATAGTCTATCGTAAGAGCTGATTAGATGCTTTTGCTTGTCAATACAGGTCTAATGGCAACATACCATGCAAAGAACGAGTATTGCCTCTTTTCTGATATGAGCCAAGGCTACCGTGTGTTCGCCAGCGTCATCAGCCAATTAGAAGATTGACTCTCGACATGAAGACGTAAAAAGACCATACTGTCAGATTATCGCCTACAAGAATTTAGTCAAATGACAACGAAAATTCCCAAAGAGGTTCTTTCCTTTTTTTGATGAACAAATTTACACAAGAGTTTGTCAATTTATTTGGACAGTTGTCAAACAAGGTTTTGCTTCCCTATGTTGCTTATGCACCATCTATTTCACTTGAATGAACTTGCAATTATAAGATTATGCTGCTTAATAATATGTCCCACAGTCTCACACTTCTTTTTCGGTTGGGACAACTACTGCAGTCATTGATCATAGCACACTCTTGAAATTAAAACATGCTATAGTGTCTGGCAACCAGCAGCCTACCGAAGTAATTCCTTAAAAAAAGGCTTCGTATGATATCATGTATACAGCTTTTCATTATTCTTACATATTGTTGATGTATAAGGTTATTCTACCGAAATTACATCTGCCACTAGACCAGACAATAGTAAACTCTATGTAATGTACAAGTTCCATGCATGCCGAGCTACATTTATGCCGATTCAGTGTTCATTTTGGATTGTTTCCCTGTCTAAGCTGCTGGATTCGTTGGCGTAGTCTTCTCCGGTGGTCATGAATCTTCCAAAGGCCATGTCCAAGTATTACCGCAGAATAAATCCCGTGTGTTATCATAGGCGCAAGGATGTTGTTTGTCTGTCACATGGGCATCAGGATTTAAAGTCAAAACATTCTCCAAGTCTCATCTGCTCCTCGTGAAATAAGTAGAGTGCTCAAATAGGTGATTTTTAGGCAAACGGCATGTTACCTGAATCCACTCAAACCCAAGGTAGAGAGCTAGAAGTCCTTCGAGAAGAGGAGAGTAGATTTTCTTCATTTGCCTCCTTTCATACCAGGCTGTCACATAAAGAAAGATGGATCACCAAGGAGGCCGAGGAATCCATGTCAGTAGCCATCTAGGAAAAGGTTAAACTTTGTATTGCTTTGCGACATCCATATCAGTAATAAACAGAGAACAGAGATCAGGATGCGATCAGTGTTTCTAACTAAATTGAGGGCCTATCAGAATAGTGTGACATGTCACAACCGAGTCATGTTGTCTATTGCTACTACATAATATGTTTCAGTGTCTGGCCCATCAAACTATCATACACCGATGAGGGCATGATTGTAACCGAAATGAACGCAGCTAAGTATATTCAAGATATGATATCTGAGTAAGCACCTGCGAAGAGCTTTTTCAGATTTTGACGACCCGAGCGAGATTGTAAAACTGGAGCAACTACATATGTGGGATCTACAAAAGCATGAAAATGTTTGTCAGTGTTTCGACCAGAAGAAGCAAGACAGAACTTTCCTAGGACTCGGGCACCAATACGTGTACCTTTTGGGGAGGCAGCCACATAATATAGAGAACCCGTTAGCGCAGCCGTAATAACCGCTGCAAATGCCTGAGCAAAAGGGACAAAAGGTGGTAGCACTCCAGTCTGCATAATTAGAGATGGAAATGAGTCACGCGTTGCCTGCAGAAAGATAGGAAACAGTTTTGAGGGTGAAACTTATACCAGAGAAGCGATCCCTTTGGCGTCAGTGACCAAATCTGTGCCCCTCAAAAACACATCGGCGAGTGCTCCCTGTAACATGAAACAAACATTCGATCACAACATGTGCATGTGATGTTGTGGATTACACCAATGACAATTCCATGGTTACGATAAAAGAATCAGCCGCCTCTTCTTTGTCAAAGAATACGAACCGTGTTTATCAATACTAATCTTTAATGCGTAGTAGAAGGTTCAACACATCGTCAATCTCCTAGACAAAATATATCGACAGAAAGAGCTAGAGAATATCCAATTAAATCCATATGTAAAGCCTAAATGGCATTTTCCCATATGAACATACCTGAATTGCAGCTCTGTAGAAAAGCTCCTCCCCAATTGAGCTAGCAGTAACAATTAGTATGAACTGGAAAATCAAGAATTCAAGATGCATCAGACTAGAAAAGTTCCTTACTTTACTTCAAAAGTTAACCAAGTTCGAAAACGGGGGTGGAAAAAGAAAAACACAAGAGGCATAAGACGAGATGACTTTACCTGCCACGGCGACATCCCATAAAAGAAGCTCCAGAGCTCTTCATCCTCTACGTCTCTTATAGCCCGAGCATGAGGTGACACCTTCACTACTTCGTCCTGGAAGAACAATATTACCTTACCTTGTGAAGACAAAGTCCCCAAACTCAAAGCATGCATCTAAAGCTAGCATTTGCTAATGAATTGAAAACTAAAGCTTCCAAATTTCCCAAAGTTCCACCTCATGCACGAAATTTGAAATTTCTAGTACTGCGGAAATCAAATTCATCTAAAACACGAATTGATGCAATTTGCTACTAGAATGCACATACATCTAGAATAAACAGAAGAGCCATGATGGGAGGCGTGGCGTATCCGAGCCCTTCGACGATCGCGTCTAGCGAAGGATGGAACCCTCCCGTGCAATCTATCCCGGTGAACGAGCAGATGAATCGCCCGGCCAACGCCATTGCCCCGTATATACCTGAAACAGCAAATTCCCCATGGGAACATCAAGAAATCAGGAAAAAGGCGAGACCCATCATCGGAAATAAAGCGCCTTTAGGCTTTTAACTCTGTACCCTTGCGAGAACGAAACCAATCATCGCCACATAAACGCAGATGCTTTCCGAAAGTAGCCGAAAAAAGAGTCGAGGGAACAGAGAGAATAACGAATTTCTCGTGCAAGGGGGTAGAAAAACACTCCACCAAAAGTTTTCGCAGCCGGACCAACGCTCAGGACCACCTTTTCCACGGACAAGATACTACCTACGTTGACTTTCGGATTTCTACGATTCAGCTGCTTCTACTAAGACCAAAATCTCGAATTCATCGGCTAAACGTCTTGCAAATCTTCAGTGTTCATCATCGAGCACCGAAGTAACTAAGGGACGGATAGAAGGCAAATGATAAACAGGAGCGACCGGAAAGAGAACGATGAGGAAAGCAATCGGACGGACCGATTCCGTAGCTGAGCCGCACGACGGCGCCGATCTTCTCCCAAATCGGGAACTCCGAATCGCCGAAGCCGCGGTCGAATGTGGTCACCTCCATGGCGGGGCCCGCGAAGCGTCCCCCTCCCGCGCCCTCCCTCTCCCGGCTCGCATCGATTCCGCCGCCGTTCCTCTCGGCGGACGACTTGACGCACCGCACCTGAGGTAGGGGCCTGGGAGCTCCGCCGAAGCCCGCGCGCCTCATCCCCTTCCTCCCCCACCTCCCCCCACCGCCGTGGTCGTAGAGCTGCTTCGCCGCGGCTGTCCCGGAGGAGGACGCCAGCGAGGCCGCCGGAGTTCCCCAGGACAGCGACGGCAGGGACAGCTCCATGTCCGGCGGCTACCGCGGGGCTCGTCAGGTGCTCCGTCTCGGGTCGCGGCTGTCTCTTCGGGGCTCCGAATCGGAGTGCATAGCTCGGCTCGGCTCGCTCGCTCGCTCACCGTGGCTTCTCCGTGGCCGGGTTGACCGTTCGTTTTTTAGAGCGAGTGGGCTTTGGGGATTGCATAAGCCTGATAAGGCTCGGATATCCGTGCGCCCAATGACGGACTGACACGTAGGGAGAATCTGAGCTTGAGGCAGCTGCCCACGTGGAATTTTGAAGCGTCGTACATTTTTTATCTTTTTTTTTTTTTTTTAGATCGGTTGATGCGATCGGTGCTTGAGAATTTATACAGAATTTTAAATGGGAATTTGAAGATTAAATGAAAGTCAAGTGGCCACAGCAAACCAAATTCTGAATCAGTTTTATGATTTATGGACGGGTTAGGCCGAACTTTTACCACCACCTTCATGCCACCGTTCATAATCGAACCCTTGAACTCTCTCACTAATTTGACAAGTCGATTTATGGAATCACTCATATTTCAAAAAACAATAAGTCATGGAGGAAGTAGTTAAAAGTGGATTTTAAGTCTAATATAAGTTGCTAAATTTGCACCGGATATAAATAAGTCTAAACATGTTAAATGTGTCGATTTGAATTGGATTATTGACTAAACTCAACCCATTTATTGAATGTTTACTAACCCACGTAACAACTCCATTTACTAAATATGGGTTGAGAAACGGACATATGACCCGTTTCGATGGGTCTATTTAGACCCAGAACATAAGTATGTCGAGAGAATGCCTTCATGGTCTGCAGTATCCTCCAGGACCTCCGAAGGAGAAGGAATAACCCCACGGATCTGACCTATAATGCAGATTCAGCAGACCATAAGAACCGGGTGGTCCTTCCACATCCTCGGGCATCCCTTCGTAAGGACGAAGACTCGATCCATCTGCATTCCTCCATTGGACCTGTCTGAAATAAGCCGCTTTTCGGTAATCCTCATTCGGCAGCTCACCATTGCCCATGGCCGGGCAATTCCCATTCTCGCTTTCTTTAGCGATTCCTCCCCACGCCACGGTGGACGTGCCATCCTGTAAAAAATTGAATAACGCCTTCGGCCAATAGCCCACATCGATCGGCGGGTCATGAACGCGCAGCCACCAATTCCCAGTCGCCCTGTCCTGCGACGACATCGGCAACAACAATGGAAGCAATCATAAGTACACGTTCAGGTTCTCATTTATTTAGTTATAGTCGAGTCTCTCGATCATGTATAGAAGGACTGAAATCACCTGGGAGATATCAATTTTGAGTTCATATATGGGTCCACCAACTTTAGAATTTGTTATAATTATTTAATTGGGAGTTACGACTCTGTCCACCTGTACGAAACCTGCGCAAGAGTGTGTTGTAGCAACCATTGCGCCAACCATTTCCCTAGTACCAATAATGCATTAATTTCAAGATAAATCAGGATAATGCTAGCTATATAAACAAAAAAAAAAGATATTTGATTTACGAATTTATTGAAGTTTGTAAAGGACTTGAAGAGATACCGTCCAATATGTAATTAGTCGAGTAAGACTATCACCGCCTACATCGGGATTGACCTAATACAACAACATATAATTTCAATTGAAAATGCAAACCATACGTCACTACATTCATGCGATAGCTGACCAATACCTTAAATAAAATGCTTGTCCTAGGAAAGAGTGACAAAAAAAAATTAATTGCATAAAAAGAAAAAAGAAAACATTTTCAAATCAAAATCATTCACACAAGGGTATATTACAAAAGATTGAAATTTACATTAAAAATACGGAAGATTTATGGAACTATATAGCGAGTATTAACAGGTAATTATGATATTTTTCGATTATACATCATAATTTAAACAGCACATATGGGCATCCGTAGAGCTTTGAAAAAGTAAGGCTGAAGTCCTCCTTCAAATTTTAATTATGTACAAGAAGATATACTTACCTGCCAACTGGTTGATACCATGCTGAGTTGATCCAATGGTCCAGTTGAAATCCATATGTTATGCGCACTATATTGACCTTGAGCTACAGTTAAGTTGTAGACAGAGATATATGAGCTACCACCATACTTTATTACATCAGGTTGATCGAACCCTATGGTTACATGCTGAAAAATACAAAGATTGGATCGATCATATATATGAGAGAGAGAGAGAGAGAGAGAGAGAGAGAGAGAGAGAGAGAGAGAGAGAGAGAGAGAGAGAGATTGGATCGATCATATATATGAGAGAGAGAGAGAGTACATGTACATTGGGAGGAGCTCCAAAAATATTTAGATCAGGCATTTTAGGAAGGGACCTTATCCTTATCCTTATCAAATCTTCTTTTTTGATTCGTTGAAAGGGAACCGTTCCAATCGGACAAGGTTTTCGAGAGAGAGAGAGAGAGAGAGAGAGAGAGAGAGAGAGAGAGAGAGAGTACATGTACATTGGGAGGAGCTCCAAAAATATTTAGATCAGGCATTTTAGGAAGGGACCTTCTCCTTATCAAATCTTCTTTTTTGATTCGTTGAAAGGGAACCGTTCCAATCGGACAAGGTTTTCTCAACCGAGAGTCGTCAATGAGTCGAGTGGGTTCATAGTGGCGCGAAGAAATCGACCACGCGTCAATTGCACTTAAAAATATTTGAAAGTTACCCGGTAGCCTAGGTTACGCTAAAAACGCACCAAATAGAAATTAACCGCCAATTCGAGTCCGATTTCGAAATCAAGATTCTCACATGTCACAATAAATTCTAGGAGCGTCGACTCAATCTTAGAAGATTTTTCTGACACCCGACACTTTTTGGGAAAAAGTCGTCGCCGAGTCATTTCTGTGCAGAAAAAGCCAATGATTATTTTTTATAGCAAAATTGGGAAGCAAGATGGATATATGGGAGAGGAAAAATATTGAGATGGTCGATGGATGACCAATTGATTTTATGGAGGCCAATTGAGATAGAATTGAAGTGGATCAAGCCACCAATTGAAGACAATTCTTGCAAAATTCGTAACTCTCCCTTCCCCCTAGCCAAATGGACCAAAAGTGAAGTCATGAGAGGTGTTGGTGTGGATCAATGGAGGCCAGAGATCTTACTTGGCTTTAGGATGAATCTTGGAGAGCAAGACGGAAAATATCAAGCCAAGCGCCCCACCTCAACTCTATCTCATCTCTCTCATCTCTTTATCTCTTCCCTCACCTCTATCCTCTCCATCTCTCTCTCCTCTCTACCATCCAAGACCCTCTCCTCTTCATTTTCGAAGCCCTCAAGCCAACAAGAAGACCAGCAGAAGGAGCTGCAGCATTCGCACGCCTCCACCCGCGCCACCGCCGGTTTTACGCTTCGATCGACCTTTCGTCAAAAGATTCGAGTCAAAAGTGGTTTTCCGGATGAACCAGCGAACGAGCCACATATCGTCGTGAAGAGGACATCCATACCGTTCCAACAAGCCCAAAATCACCCCAAAAGGAGCCGCCGTTCGTTCCGTACGGCCGCCGGTGTCCGCCGCTTCCGGACCGTTTGGAAGCTGCCCGCCGCATCTTGTTTCGCGTTTTCTTGCTGTTTCGCCCCATTTCAGCCCTTCATTTGCCCATTCCATCCACCCACAAGATCCCCAAGACCCCCAGGAGTCACCGGTTGCCAACCACCCGCTCGCCGGAGCTCCGATCGGCCCGTTTTCGCCGCTAAAGCTGCTGGTCTCCTCTCTGCAGCCCGCAAGCCAAACCCGCGGTTCAGCCCATTGGGATTGGGCCCAACTTCGGCCCAAGTGAACTTCAGCCCACAAGAACAAGTGGCCTAACAAACTCAGCCCAAGTTGGTTTGATTTAGTTGAAGCCCAAGCCCACAAGTGCAGCCCATTAAGTGAGTCTTTGGCCCAAACAAGTTCGGAAGGAGTGCGGCCCATTTTCGCTTTAATCTTGGCCCAGCAAGCAGCCCACAATTTAGTATTTTCAAGCCCAAGTGATTAAAGAAGTCAGCCCAATCTTGAAGCCCAAAGTTTCTTCGGGCTTGTGAAGTTCTTGGCCCGGCCCAAGTTTGGCCGCCGTTGCGTCGTCGTCTCGGTGTCCCGGCCTTCGTTTAGTGCAAGTGAGTTTTACTCACTAATGCTTTCTTAGTTTGCTAATTATGCTTAGGGGTTGGTTAGATTTAATTAAATGCAATTAGGTGGTTAGATTAATTTAGATAAATTAAATTAGAGACTTAATGACACATGTTAGGTGGTTAGAAATAGACATTAACAAGTAGGTATGCCATGTTATTTATTGAACGAGTCTCGGTAATTTTTCGGGCTCGTCTCGGCTTCCAATCAGGCATTATGGGCATAAATTGGATTTTTAATAATTATTTATTTAATTTTCGAAATTAATTATTTAATTATTTATTTTTACGGAAATTCAACCGGGATGGCCGGTGACCGGAATTTCGTGCTGATCATCGTGGTGTAGTCCATTTATTTATTTGAGCTTTACTTAGTGCTAAAATAAATTATGAGGTACAATTCTGTTGGCCATAGTTGAGAGGGTCGGGTGGGACCGTAAAGCCACTAAATCTTGATAGGGTCGGGTGGGACCGTAAAGCCACTAAATCTTGAGAGGGTCGGGTGGGACCGTAAAGCCACTAGATCTTGAGAAGGTCGGGTGGGACCATAAAGCCATTGAATCTTAAGTGAGGCATCTTGGAAGAGACACGTGGGCTCGGTGATTTGATGCATCACTTTGGTGAACTAGTGCCTTAGAGAATGCACGTGTGCTCTATGACATGTAATCGACTAGTTCGATTTGTTATGAGGAGTTGGGTGCCTATTATGAACTATACTGATTTGCAGGTGGGATCTGAGGCCAAGGTAAGTCCTCTGACCTATGCGTGTTTAGGCAGCCCATAGTGTATTGGCTTACTAATCAGGTCTTAGGGGGTAGAACTCGCTGAGACGTGGTCTCATTGGTTATTGAATAACCATTTCAGGACCCTAAGGAGGAGCTGAGGAGGAGAAAGATTTTTGAAGAAGAATATGATATAGAGAGGGATCTTGAGTACAACCCGCATGTGGATTGAGATCACATCTCTTTTGTAAACCCTGTCTTAGTGTGAATAGGTGTGAGACTTGTTAGCTGTAAATAGTATTGTAAGTATACTATGAGTTGCACTGTTAATAAAAGTGTGGTTGTGAATTTCAATATGAAAAATATGGCCTACTTTTCTATCCCATTGTTTTATTATCTGGGGATTTATAACTACTTCTGCATGCGCATAATAAATTGAAAGGGTCGACGATACATTGTCCTGGGATATCACGCTTTAAAATCGACCAAGGTAAGGGATGGGCGCGTGCCCGAGGATCGGGACGTGACACTATGAGCATCAATCGGCTCCTTTCAAGTAATCTCAAAGTCACTTACATGTATAGTGAGCCGCAAACTACTCTTTCTATTGCCAACTTTATACCCTTATATTGAAGATGACCATCTAATTTTTGTAGCAATTCTTCCATTATATGCCATAAACAAAGGCTATGATCCATAAGCAGAAATTCTGTAGAAATTGTATTCTGCATTGCTTTACACTGGTCAATAATAATAACTTGAGGGGAGTTCCCTAACATGCAATCAAGCCTAGCCTTAAACACCCAGATGAAAGAGCTTGTTGTCCCATATGCAAGCAAACCACATCTTAACAAAACTAACTGATCATGATGGTTGACAGCGACAAATGGAGCAAAAGGCATGTCATATTTATTTGTTAAATGAGTGGTATAAAATGTGACTACAACTCCGAAATATTTGTATGCGTTTGTTGATTTTGTCTGCTCAAAAAACATTATGCATTCTCTATTTATCTCCCAAATCATACACATAATAAAAATTGGAATTTTTCAACTGCATGGTTGCAAAATAATTGCATAGTGCTTGCCCATCTCCTTCTGCCAATTTCAATCTTTTGTACTTTGTAACATGATTCTTAACATCTTTTTCTTCAAAATTTAAGTTATCATGCCCTCCTTTGACAACTAATGCTTGAAACTTGGGATGAGCAAAATGAACTTACCAAACCAGTGATTATGCGTGTTTCCCTGGGGTACCGTCTAAATTTTGGTTCCACCAAATTGGAATCGACAAATTTCAGTCCGATTTCCAATCTATATCGCCCAGACAGAATTGATTTTATTAATTTTTTGTTTCTTTCGAATTTGAAAAAATCAAAATGAAGATTGCAACCGGTCTATCCATGATTTGTAAAACCATATGGCCTTCTCGAGAGAGGCTCCTCAAATTGTACCGCCTCCAATTTGATGCAAAACACATTTTTTCGATAAAAAATAAAGATAGTATCTAAACTCGCTCAAAACAAGTGGGGCATGTTTCTTTTCTTTTTTTATTAATTGCATTGGACGCTGGTACATCTGCTACAATTTTGGGCCCATCCAACAATATCAAGCTTTTTATAAGGACTTCTTTTCAAAAATATTTGTCCACGCCGCAGGGGACCTCTACACATTTCTGGATGAATGAGCCCGCATCTCGTTTCATATGAACAATTAGGGGTGTACAACCGGATCGGGTATACCCGGAAACCGAACTGGCTCACCCGAAAAACAAGGTCGGGAACCAGTTTCTATTGAAACTGATCTAAGAACCGAATTCAATTGATTACCCACCTAGGAACCAGTTCCCGAACAGGTTTTGGAACCAGTTTTGTAAGTATAGGTCCAAAAGCCTATTTTTTCCACTTATTTCTATTTTTATTCTCGCAATCATATGGCGTTTTTCATCTTGGCTCTCTCAAACACGCACGGCACCTCCTTCGTCATTCATCTTCCTCACTTGCTTCCCTCCCTCATCGGCTCCCTCTCGCATCGTCCGACGGATGGATGGTGTTTATCGTCACCAAATTCTTGTGTACCACGTGGATTGACTCGCGTAATTTCTCTTTTGTAGGAGGAGTTATGCTTGCATAAATGAGTAGCTTCATGTAGTAATTGTAGGAATAAGACTAATATTAAATCCATGTTTGTTGCTAATTTTTTGCCTTATGATTTTATTTATTATAATTAACCATGCGGATCCTTAATTTTTCGTTTAGTCAAAAAGTTCATGTATTTATTTATTACAAGTGATTAATGTTTCGATACAAATTATGGGGATTACATTATTTTTTTGCGTATTAATATAAAATTCGAAGTCGTATAGGATATCGAAAGATTGCAAAATAGGTTCTGGTGGAAACAAGGTTGACCCTGGAATCGGACTGGAAAAAATAGGGTGGGTTGGGTACAGGGTCCAATACAAATAGGGTCGAGTATATGGTTTAAAAAAGAGAAACCGGTTATAATAGGGTCAGGTACAGGGTCCAGGTCTAGACTCTACCCACCCTGTTTATTAAACCTTTTTATTATGGTTTCGTTTCACTAGAACATATGCACGTTGGGAGTGCCAAAAACCGAATTGAACTTAAATTTTGTGCATTTTCAATTTGGTTTGGGTAATGGAAAATAACCATTCTTTTTTTTTGTTTTTATTTTGGGTTCGGATTATTTCAGTTCCGTTTGAACCGAACCAAACCAAAAAAGTTAAAAGCCCATCTCACCACTCCCATCATTCGCGAGGTTCAAACCCAGACCAAAGCCATCACTGAATACGAAAACAATACCAAAAAGAACACAGTGCAAAAACTAAAATTTCCCATCTTCAGTTGAGATTGCAGATCAGAGGTAAAATCCTAGAAACTCGGTGTCGATTCTCTGATTCAATGAAGTAAACGCCGAAGAAAATCTTCATCCATGCATTGAGTTGAAGTTCTCAGCAAATTTTCTGCTACATAGTGTTTGCTCGTTGTCGCGACCAATTTTTTCCGGTGTAAACCACCTATGTTTTGGCTAATGGATTGTTAAGCCTAAACTTAACTCGGACTCTCCCAAGCCCATACCAATTCGCGACTTAGGTTTGAGTTCTTAACATGCAAATGATTTTCAATTAGGAGTCGCCACTAATCTATTTTTGGTGGGTCGATTAGAAACCCAAGTAAAGCAACGGGAGGTTTACTTTATTCTTACGAACCAGAGACTATGGGTACGGGGACTTGGTTACACTAGATTTCTCTAATGCCCTTTCCGTACCATTCTTAAAAAAGTTTGACAAGCAGCTTGAATTGATTTTAAATCTATTTCTCTAACATGTGAAGTGATCATGCGGGTGCGCAATCCACCAATTTAACACTCAGATAAACAATAAATAAATCGCAAACTTACCTCAAAGCAACGAAAGCATCTGCAATGTTCAATTAAAATCCACATCAATAACTCTAGATATGGTTTCTAATTAACACGCAATTTCTTTTTTTGTTTTCACTTTATTTAATGGGAACTTAATCTATATGCAATGCATGCTAATAATCTAATATGACATGGCAACATGACCTAAATTACATGACATGGCAATATGATCTAAATTATATGACATGAATAGAGTAAATCCTAAAGAAATGCAATAATTAAATGCAATCTAAATGACCTAATTCTATTTATAGGCAATTTCTAATTAAATGGGCCTAAAAAAAATTAAATGACGTGCATTTCATTTAATCTAATCCTAATGACATGTTCATGACATTTTTTCTTTTTTCTTTTTCCTCGAAAGAATGCAACCTATCCTAAAAATTGAAACTAATTTAGCTTAAGGCATTTTTGTATTTTTATATGAAATTCGGAATTAAAAAATGTGAGAATTATCTAGCTAGATTAAGATCCTATTCAATTTATATTAGGAATTAGGTTAAACTAAATCCTAATTTAAACTAAAATCTTATCTTAACCCAAATAATCCTAGAATGCAATATATGTAAAAAAATCTATCTAAACTTAAAATTAATTAGGAAGTAAAATTAAACATGCAATCTTACCCTAATATACGTGCGAAAGATGCCCTAATCCTATATGATATATACATGATGTTTTTTTTTTTTTGTTTTTTTTATTAATTTCGAAATTTAAACTTGCCAAATAATTAAACGTGTAATTTAAATTAAAAAAACAAAAAATAACTAACATCATAAATGAATGCATTGTTTTTGGATTTTTTATTTAAAAAATCAAAATAAGTAAACTTCCTATCCTAGATATGCGATTTAATTCAAAGATATCATCTAACCTGGATATCATCTAAATATGCATTTTTTAAAAAAATGACTAACTAACCTATTATGCAATCAATCCTAATCTACATAGGATGCAAATGGAATTTTTTTGTAATTTTTTTTTTTGGGATAAATAAAGCAATTAAAGGATAAGCACTAAATCATTCACAATCACCAAGGATAATATCCATCGTTCAAATCTGGAAACGATATCTAATCAATTTGATTATTTCGCTAATAAAATCGATAAATTAATCTTAAGCCTTAAAGATCAAAATATCAATTTTATTCCCGCGTGATCAATAATTCCATCTAAAGCCTTATAGGTGGAATCAAAGATTATATGCGGTTGCGAATTAGGAAGTAAATCCTAATTGAAAGTTATGTCTATCACCCATGGATATGAACACTAGATATTAATAGACACATATTAGGCAATAAAATACCAAAATCAAATTTGGATAAAATAATTACCTGATATTGCAAGAATTATCGCCACATTCGAGCTCGACGAAATCGACTTGATAGATGATCGGAAATAGCTTGTGGGTGAGGCTCGGCACAACAGATGGGTCTCGGGTTGGCGCACACCATGTCAAGGATGGCAGGGCTTGAAGGAACTCGCTTGGTGCGACAATATGGCGAAAGACCAGCGCGGCAACTGATGAGGACGTCACTGGAAACTTGGCAATAAATTTGAATCAACGAGATTTGATATTTGTTCCCTGATCACTCTCCGTGAAGCCTCTTGGGATTGTTAATACTCAAATGTGGGGTCTCTCTTTGGCGTTTTCTATAATGACGAGGATGTGGGCAGAACCTGAAAAAAAGAATTAAGAAAAGAATATTAGTGGAATGCAAATATGTGATACTGATGAAGGATTGGCTTCCCCTTTCTTGTCTTTTTTTGCAAAAGCTTCCCGTCTCTCTCGCCTTGGACCACTCCAGACAAAGAGCACCGCTTCAAAGACTTCTCTTTTTTCTATGCTTTTGGTTGCTCTCTTGTCCTCTCTGGATCGTCTCTTAAGAAGTGATTACGCGCCAATCGTGAATATTCCGATGAAATCGACCCAGACCAGCCACGCGAATTGAAACGCAAATAACTCCTCTAATGGCCGAACTCCCTCTCTATTTTTCTCACGTGTATTCCTCACGTGCTCTAAAAGTTATAATTTGCCCACCTCTTTTCTGTACCCCATCACACTTTTTATAGGGCAAAAAATTGAATCCTTATTGCATATTTCGTTTCCAATTTTGCTCGTGCAATATTTTTTAATATATCATTGCACCACACGTGATATTCTCTTTTGTATTTTCCACATATTCTATCCAAAATTTTCCTTTTTGCTCGAAAATACATCCTTTGGTATATATTGCCTAAAAACCTGAACAGAATATGTGAAAAATTTTCCTTTACCGGTGGCCTAAAATAAAACAAAAAATGAAAATAAAATGTCTCTAAATTATATGCCATGTGTTTTTTTTTTTTTTTTTTTTTTTTTTTTTTAATTTAGCAAAAATAAACTCCAAAAATTTAGGTGTCAACAGCTGCCCTTCTTTGAAGGTAAGCTCGAAGAGGTTGCCTTCAAAGACAAATTGAGACCTAAATTTTGACGATGCACATGTGATGAATGATTTTTTTTTTTTTTGGTTGGAAAATGAATTCCATTTTTTAATGCAATTTATATGATGCATGGAAATGCTAATGCAAATGATAAATGAACCTACCTAGAATAACCTACCTTCAAGGAGGATAGAGTAATTTGAGATAGTTGGTGTTACATGTCCAGGACCAGTACCATTCTACGGTCGCCTAGAATAGTAACATGATTTTATGAAGAGACTGCTTTCCTAGGACCCGTACCATTCTACGGTCGTCCAGTATGGCTGTGCTTGATTGTGTTTAGGACCCGTACCATTCTACGGTCGCCTAAATGGGGATTCACTTTCCAGGACCCGTACCATTCTACGGTCGCCTGAATAAGGAATAAGTGTTGTCGAGGACCCATACCATTCTACGGTCGCCTTAACGGAAAATTGATTTTTCAGGACCCGTACCATTCTATGATCGTCTGAATGGAGAAATTGCTTTTCCAGGACCCGTACCATTCTACGGTCGCTTGTTAGAGCAATAAATTTTGTTTAGGACCCGTACCATTCTACGGTCGCCTAAACGGAAATTTTGCTTGGCTAGGACCCGAACCATTCTTCAGTCGCCTAATGTTGCAACACAGATCATCTAACCAGGATCCGAACCTTTCTTTGGTCGCCTTAATCGGATTAAATCTGGAGAAAAATCTTGGGAGGACAGCTCAATCGAGTGTTGATGAAAATGACTCTGGGCTACAAAAGCATGCTAGGTCAATATCAATGGACATCGGGCTACGGAAGCACGTCGAGTCGATAAAGAGGGACTCTGGGCTACAAAAGCACGCCAGGTCAATAGAAAGGACATCGGGCTACGGAAGCACGCCGGGTCAATAAAGAGGGACATCGGACTACGGAAGTACGCCGAGTTGATGAAAATGACTCTAGGCTACGAAAGCACGTCAGGTCGATATAATTGGACAGCTTGACCAAGTCAAGTGCCGATGCACTTGAGAGAGAATACCTGCACAATGACAAGTATTCAGAGTATGGGTAGAGGTATACTCACCTGGTGATATCTCTGATTCTTAGGGATATGTCTTCTGGAATTCAGATCTTCTGTGAAGGTCTTTCACCTCTTGATAGAAATAAATTTTTGGAACATCAATGATGCACCTTGAATGTTCGCGAAGGTTTCTCATCTCCTAACATCATGAGGCATTCTGAAAGAAACTTGAATTATTTGTCAGACATGATTTAGAGCAAAAACTGATATGCATTCATAAAAGAGATAGACAATCTGAGCTACTCTAGAATGCACATTTCAAAATTCAGTGAGGTTTTCATCAACTCAATCAAGGTTTATGCATAATAACATTTGTATCACCCAAATTTCCATTTGAGAGAATCATCGTTCAAGACAATTTTCATGACATGGATTTCTTAAAAATACTAAATGAGACACTTTCAGTTAGAAAGGACTTTTACTCACTCTCATTCAGAAGGGTTGTTTTAGGAGAATCACTTCATCTCACTATCATCATACCAACAAGGGTCCAAGTATTCTCGCAAGCGATACGACCTTACCAATCTGAGAGGTCTTCAATAAGGACCGTAATGTGGGCTTGGTCAATGGCTTAACAAAGGGGACTCTTTGAGTCAAGGCAATTGAAAGAACAATCATGTGATCATCTCCGGGTTTACAAGTCAAGAACCTTGCAAAATGAGAAAGAAATAATCTTGCTCGCACTTCTTCGAGTGATACTTATAAACATATGAACTCCTATGTTAATTCAAGTGCCCTAATCTGAAGAGACTTTGTAAAGGACGTAACGTAGGCTGGGTTCATGAGTTGAGAAATGAAATTATCATTAGGCTCAAAATGTGTGTAAATGGTGAAAGTTGACGATCATCTTGGCATTGCCACCAGTTTTCTTTCTCATCATCAGGGATTGTCTTCATGAAATGCCCTATTGATTGTAAAAACTCAACTTTTGAGTTCTTTGAATATTGCTCCAGGATTCAATTCTTGCAATTGACAGTCACCTTATCTTGACTCTCTTTTTCATCTATGAGCATTGGCCTTGCTTTTATCAGGCACATCGCTTTTTCATGTCCCTAGTTCTTATTCATTTTTTCATTTTTTTTTCATGGGCATTGGCCTTGCTTTTACTAGGCACACTGCTTTTTCATGCCCCTTAGCTTTATTTTGATTTCAATGCATGCGTCAAGTAATTACACTTTGAATGACACTCAAACTTTCAAAGGTCTCCATTTGCCTTTTACCTTGCCCCAGTATGGGGGATGATCACCAACTGGGTTTAAAGAAATGAAATTACAGGCTCAAGTGGGCTATGCAAATGATATAAGTGTATAGGATAGTGAAAGAAATGCTCTTTAGCATCCTAAGGCACTTAAATTACCACATGAATTCAATATAATAGCATGACTAGAAGATTGATGCAAGTGAGAGCAAAAAAATTTCAATCCATTTTTTTTACCTTATGGCGCTGCCTTACCCTCCAATTTACCCCAGTGTGGGGTGGTTCTTGACAGGGATAATTTGAAAAAAATCTCCATAAGTGTATGGGGCTCAAAGGGATTAAGCAATGGATCACATATAGTGTTTGGGATAGAGAAATAAGCTTCCTCTCATTATTTCAGTCATCGTACCTTTTGCGAGAGAACTCTTCACCTTGCGGATATGGAACTTCCTACACTCATCTTACAAGTGTATAAGTAGGGGACTGTGTATAGAATAGGGCTTGCCTTTCATCATCCTGACATATCTCATTTAGCATGGTTAATCCATTCCACATCATTCATTGAATTAGTCCATCTTGATATTCTTTAGTGGAATTGGTGGACCAAACATGTAAGAGTCATCATGCAAAATATTTTCTTTTTTTTTTCTTTCTTCTTTTTTTTTTAAAGAAAAGGAACTTAACAGCTTTAGGCATGAAAAATTGTCAACTTCAAACAGTTTTCTACACCGCAAAATGGTTTTAAGCATTCATTCAAGGATTTCTCTACAATGGGAATTGCCTCAGCAGTTGATGTCTTCGGATTGTCGCTATCATTCAAGACTGAAAATCCACTTTTACCCCTGCACAAGAGGAAGTGCATGAATAGGATACAATAGAACATCAAAGTAAAAGCAAATGGAATATCCATTCTTGGCTTGAGTTGAGATTTTATCTCAGCCGGGTCACTACTAAAATCTGTCATGCCCACAATCTTGTCATATCAACTCCTTTGAAATGTATCCTTGATAGTTGAGTCAATTGCAACCTGGTGTACTTTTTCAAATGCCTTCTCCTCAAATCAAAAAAGTAATGCTCTGAAACATGAAGTAAATGACTCAGAAAATTAAACGGGGCTAAGCTAATGCATGCTTTTGGAAATGGCTTGAAAAATGATTTTTTTTCAATGAAATGCTTTTGTTTTCGAAAAAAATTTTGGGAGGAAGCATGAGAAAGTCCAGCCCTCAGGATTTCTCCGTGGATGATGTTTTTCTTTTTCATGGTTGGATATCGTCATTGGACTGGTTTGGTATACCTCATCATGTCCTCAAAATTGGAAATAAAATTGTAATTTCATTGACTATAATCAAATGAATTACATTATTGGAATGGAAATTATGATTCCTACCCCCTAAAAAGAGAAAAAATCGAAAATGATTCCTAGAAAGTGAAAACGATTCCTAAAAAGTGATAAAAAATTCCCATGCAGGAGAATGTGCTAGGTCACTCTTCATGGTTCATTTCTTCCAGAGGTTCTTCATCAATGTCTCCCATGACGAGATCGTCGAATAGGCTTATGATTCCTCCAAGGGCATCATCAGAGTTCTCTGTTTCTGGGGGCGTCAGATTGTCCATGTCATCCCATCCACTTGGAACTATGTTGCGGGAGTCAAAGTAAAAGCTGGGAGGAGCCGAATACTTCACCAGGTAATCAAACTTGCCACTAGGTTGCCCCAGAGTGTCCATCACTTCCACTTCATCTTGCCCCATCTTAAGGACATTGTCAGGCTTAATTTTTCAACAAAGGTGACCAACAAAGTGGGCCATCTTCCAGTCGGGCATGTCGCCATTGCTCATTTGGGTCTTGCCTCGATCGCTTCAGACTATTGTCTCGGGAGAGCAGGTGCGGGAGTCAAATCCTCTTGGAGGGATTGGATTTGAGCTGTCATGAATTGCATAGAGGCGAGCAACTGTTGGAGTTGGTCTTCCATAGCGGAGATACAATCACGCATTTCTGATTGGTCGGCCATTTTAGCTCTTAATCGCGTAATAATGGGCGAGCATAGAGGATCCGTTATCACCTAATTCAATTAAATGAAAATATATAAGTATGAGGTGCAAATAGAGAATCAATCCATGACAATGATCTATCAACTTTTTTCTTTTTTCTTTTTTTGACAAGTTCTTACAAGAAGGGGATTTCTTAAAGAGAGTTTAAAAAATAGACACTCTAGCAAGATCAAATTTCCTAAACACGAATTGAAAACAAATTCTCCAAGTTTTTTTTATTTTCAAATGATTCATTGCATTGCAATTTCCTCATTTCATTTTTAATTGACAAATGAATTAAATCAATGATTGACCTAGATTGTCATGGACGGACCAAAATTATGACAAAGTAAGTAAATTACATAGTGTAGAGGTAGAAGACTTACTTCACTAAGGAAAATCGATGGCAATCACATAGACATACGCATGAGATGTGAGGTTCGATTTCTAACTAGGAAGGCTAAGCAAAATGGAGTTAAAAGGGTGGGATGACTTAGTTGCAGCCTCACATACTAAGTCAAGTCCTCTTAACTCCGGCTCAGTCAAGAATGATATCCCAATGCGATGCAGCCTCGCGGGCAGAGGTAAACATTCTTGACACCAAGAAAGAAACTTTCGGGATTGAGTTGGGCAACCTTTACTACGCGGCCTTGCGGTTGAAGTCGTATCCAACTCAATACCATCCTAAGTATCCTAGTGCAACCCAGGTCCAGCGGCAGGTTGTGTGTGAAAAAGTATAATGCAAATGCAAGGCATGCACGACAATTTAATATCAAGCAACACTTCAACATGAAATTAAACCATACATTCCTTTACCTCCCTACAAAACAGAGGTTAGCAAACACTTCCCCTTATACCTTCCAATCTGTAAAAACATTTAACACCTAAGTGTTAGGGACATACCTGGAATCCTTGCTACCAAACAAAAACATTTTTCATAAAAAGAAAATTGGCCTAAGTCCACTAAGTATTTTAACTCAAGTCCCCAGCGGAGTCGCCAAGCTGTCGCGACCAATTTTTTTTCAAGTGTGAACCACCTAGGGTTTGGCTAATGGATTGTTAAGCCTAAACTTAACTCGGACTCTCCCAAGCCCATACCAATTCGCGACTTAGGTTTGAGTTCTTAACATGCAAATGATTTTCAATTAGGAGTCGCCACTAATCTATTTTTGGTGGGTCGATTAGAAACCCAAGTAAAGCAACGGGAGGTTTACTTTACTCTTACGAACCAGAGACTATGGGTACGGGGACTTGGTTACACTAGATTTCTCTAATGCCATTTCCGTACCATTCTTAAAAAATGTTTGCAAGCAGCTTGAATTGATTTTAAATCTATTTCTCTAACATGTGAAGTGATCATGCGGGTGCGCAATCCACCAATTTAACACCCAGATAAACAATAAATAAATCGCAAACTTACCTCAAAGCAACGAAAGCATCTGCAATGTTAAATTAAAATCCACATCAACAACTCTAGATATGGTTTCTAATTAACACGCAATTTCTTTTTTTGTTCACTTTATTTAATAGGAACTTAATCTATATGCAATGCATGCTAATAATTTAATATGACATGTCAACATGACCTAAATTACATGACATGGCAATATGATCTAAATTATATGACATGAATAGAGTAAATCCTAAAGAAATGCAATAATTAAATGCAATCTAAATGACCTAATTCTATTGATAGGCAATTTCTAATTAAATGGGCCTAAAATAAAACTAAATGACGTGCATTTCATTTAATCTAATCCTAATGACATGTTCATGACATTTTTCTTTTTCTTTTTCCTCGAAAGAATGCAACCTATCCTAAAGATTGAAACTAATTTAGCTTAAGGCATTTTTGTATTTTTATATGAAATTCGGAATTAAAAAAATGTGAGAATTATCTAGCTAGATTAAGATCCTATTCAATTTATATTAGGAATTAGGTTAAACTAAATCCTAATTTAAACTAAAATCTTATCTTAACCCAAATAATCCTAGAATGCAATATATCTAAAAAAATCTATCTAAACTTAAAATTAATTAGGAAGTAAAATTAAACATGCAATCTTACCCTAATATACGTGCGAAAGATGCCCTAATCCTATATGATATATACATGATGTTTTTTTTTTTGTTTTTTTATTAATTTCGAAATTTAAACTTGCCAAATAATTAAACGTGTAATTTAAATTAAAAAAAAAAAAAAAAAAAACTAACATCATAAATGAATGCATTGTTTTTGGATTTTTTATTTAAAAAATCAAAATAAGTAAACTTCCTATCCTAGATATGCGATTTAATTCAAAGATATCATCTAACCTGGATATCATCTAAATATGCATTTTTTAAAAAAATGACTAACTAACCTATTATGCAATCAATCCTAATCTACATGGGATGCAAATGGAATTTTTTTGTATTTTTTTTTTTTGGATAAATAAAGCAATTAAAGGATAAGCACTAAATCATTCACAATCACCAAGGATAATATCCATTGTTCAAATCTAGAAACGATATCTAATCAATTTGATTATTTCGCTAATAAAATCGATAAATTAATCTTAAGCCTTAAAGATCAAAATATCAATTTTATTCCTGCGTGATTAATAATTCCATCTAAAGCCTTATAGGTGGAATCAAAGATTATATGCGGTTGCGAATTAGGAAGTAAATCCTAATTGAAAGTTATGTCTATCACCCATGTATATGAACACTAGATATTAATAGACACATATTAGGCAATAAAATACCAAAATCAAATTTGGATAAAATAATTACCTGATATTGCAAGAATTATCGCCACATTCGAGCTCGACGAAATCGACTTGACATATGATCAGAAATAGCTTGTGGGTGAGGCTCGGCACAACAGATGGGTCTCGGGTTGGCGCACACCATGGCAAGGATGGCAGGGCTTGAAGGAACTTGCTTGGTGCGACAATATGGCGAAAGACCAGCGCGGCAACTGATGAGGACATCACTGGAAACTTGGCAATAAATTTGAATCAACGAGATTTGATATTTGTTCCCTGATCACTCTCCGTGAAGCCTCTTGGGATTGTTAATACTCAAATGTGGGGTCTCTCCTTAGCGTTTTCTACAATGACGAGGATGTGGGCAGAACCTTAAAAAAAAGAATTAAGAAAAGAATATTAGTGGAATGCAAATATGTGATATTGATGAAGGATTGGCTTCCCCTTTCTTGTCTTTTTTTGCAAAAGCTTCCCGTCTCTCTCGCCTTGGACCACTCCAAACAAAGAGCACCGCTTCAAAGACTTCTCTTTTTTCTATGCTTTTGGTTTCTCTCTTGTCCTCTCTAGATCGTCTCTTAAGAAGTGATTACACGCCAATCGTGAATCTTCTGATGAAATCGACCCAAACCAGCCATGCGAATTGAAATGCAAATAACTCCTCTAATGGTCGAACTCCCTCTCTATTTTTCTCACGTGTATTCCTCACGTGCTCTAAAAGTTATAATTTGCCCACCTCTTTTCTGTACCCCATCACACTTTTTATAGGGCAAAAAATTGAATCCTTATTGCATATTTCGTTTCCAATTTTGCTCGTCCAATATTTTTTAATATATCATTGCACCACACGTGATATTCTCTTTTGTATTTTCCACATATTCTATCCAAAATTTTCCTTTTTGCTCGAAAATACACCCTTTGGTATATATTGCCTAAAAACCTAAACAGAATATATGAAAAATTTTCCTTTACCGGCGGCCTAAAATAAAACAAAAAATGAAAATAAAATGTCTCTAAATTATATGCCATGTGTTTTTTTTTTTTTAATTTAGCAAAAATAAACTCCAAAAATTTAGGTGTCAACACTCGTGATCTCAGTGGACCAAACAGGTGAGGATCGAGGTTTACCTCCGGTAAAAGCTTGACCGAGCTTTAGATCTGAGAATCTGGGTGGATCCGGTGATGACAAGTCGTATCGGCCCGGATCTTAGGTCGAAAATGGAAGAGGAAAGAGAAAGGTGCAACCAAGTCACTTAGTTCTTACTGTTGAGCTCAGAGGTGGGCGTGGAGTCTCCAGGGACATTTGGTGCAAGGGACGATGGCTAGAGCATGGCTGATGATAGAGAGTAAGGGAGGACAGAGAAAGGGGACGGTTTTTCAGAGAGTGGGTTAAGAAAGGGAGGAGAGAGAAGGAAATGTCATAGGAGTTTCGTGAGAACTGAACAAAAAAAAAGGAAAATAAAAAGAAAACTGGGAGAAAACACGGAACCATCATTTTGGTTCGAATATTTTTAGATTGTGTCTCGGTTTAATTCATAACAAGCACATGTCCTTTATAGTTCAATTTAGTTCGGATATTACAGAAATCCTAACTGAAGCGAACCATTGACACCCATAAAATGCATATTTCATTTAGTATAAACGGAAGAGCTATGATCGGAGGTGCGGCGCATCCAAGCCCTTGGAGGGTGGTGTCTACCGAAGGATGGAATGCCTCCCATGCAATCTATCACGGTAAACGAGCAAATGAATCGCCTGGCTAATGCCATCGCCTCGCATGTACCTGAGTCTCAGCAAATTCACATGGGAACATCAAGAAAACAGGAGAAATGCGAGAAACATTATCAACAAGCGCCTTTCGTCTTTAATCCGTACCCTTGCAAAAGCGAAACCATTTATTCCAACAGAAAGATGCTTTGCAAAAGTAATTGAAAAAGTTGAGGGAACAAAGTAAATTGCGAATTTCCCGTGCAAGGGAAAAAAAATATTCAATGG
The DNA here is from genome assembly GCA_014182715.1 of Eucalyptus cloeziana. Lineage (NCBI taxonomy): Eukaryota > Viridiplantae > Streptophyta > Magnoliopsida > Myrtales > Myrtaceae > Eucalyptus > Eucalyptus cloeziana. The sequence goes on from CM024637.1 coordinate 27,801,855, forward strand.
TTTCTTCTCACTGGACCATCATCTCACGTTGCATACATTTGCTTTTGCCTTTATCCAATTATCACTTGACATATATGTTTTGACGTGGGATCAAATAAAACAAATTAAAAATCCGACTTTTTCTTTCTTCCGCCTCCGTCATGGCCATTTCTTTGGCCGCTCATATCAATCATAGCCACCGCCCGTTGCAACCTCCGTCCACGAGCCCTCCACCCTGCCATTGTTGCCACGCTAGCAGTGAGTTCCTTCCCTTCGTCAAAGCTCAATCACGGTCGGGATCTCGACTTAACCTACCGTTACTCGCTTACTCCTCCATCCACAACCAGCGACCTCCATGGACAAAACGAGTAATTTTTTGGTCTTCCGGTGTTTCCTTTTTCTTGTTTTTTGGGTCGCCCCCTCCACTATTGTTTTCCAGTTATCTTATGGGGTTTTCTTTGATCGATCTTTGAATTTTATTTCGACTTTACCAGTATAACAATAATTGAAATATTATGAAAATAACAGTTTATTATCAGTTACAAATTTTTGAAAAGTAGGTCTCATAATATTTTATAATTATTTGTGATTTGGTTTTTTATGGTACAAAATAGACTGTTATTTTCAAGATACATTAAAGACTATCACACAATTAATTTTTTTTTCTAATTCTTAAAGAGATTGACAAAAGGACCAATTTTTCTTTTCTTTCTTTTTTTTTTAAACGATTTTTCTTGGGTTGATGCTTGTAGTTCGATGATAGGTGAGAGGGAGAGTGTCACCATCCAATTTTTGTTTGCGATTCTTTCTGGGGATAATCTTCTAGAGATGAAAGGTCAAAGTGAGAGGCAAGAGAGAGAAGAGTCCCGTAATGACCCACGAAGAAGACTACCCCGACATTTTTATTTTTTATTTTTTTATTTTTTATGAATCTTTGTGGGGTAGTTCTCTTCTTCATTTGATTTCACAGGTTTAGCCCTTCATTTTTGGCGAGTCCATGGCTGTCGCTGCTCTATGATCGCTAGAGATTTTTGGGTTTGTGGACGGTGGCTTTGATCGTGCGGAGGTTGGCCATGGATGAGCTTAGGCTTGGGAAGAAGATGCCGAAGATTAATAGAGGAAGATGAAACCACCGAAAGCGAAGAGATGCACAGAGTCGATGACAAACAGGCGCATAGAGGAAGACAAAGCCGTGTTGGCTTGAATGGGGACGCGGCGACCGTCCGGGAGGAGTGGATTTCAAGTTGAGAGGTGGCTCAAGAGGATGAAAGTAATTTCTTGTGGGCGTGGGTAAAGAAATTGGGAACCATCTAGACCACCTAGAATCGGATTGGATCTAGTTCTCATGGGAACTGATTTGGTTCCCAATTCCTATTTAGTGGAATGGTTGAGTATTGGTCCGGTTCTGGGTTCTAGGTATACAATCGCTCACCCGCCCACCCAAACTGATTTATATATTTAAAAAAGGGAAAAAGCCACGAAAAACCATGAACTTTGCCCAAAGTGACATATTTATCCCAAACTTTTTTTTGTGAAGTGAAAAACCCTGAACTTTGCCAACTGTGACACATTTACCCCAAACTTTTTTTTGTGACACAAAAAATCCTGAACTTTTGTTATGTGACACATTTACCCCCAAATTATAGAGCATTTTGGTCTTTTCATTTTTTTAAATTTTTTTTCTTTTTTTTTTCTTCTCTCTTCCCTCTGCTAGCTGGTCGGCGGAGGGAAGCTAGCGTCCGACAAGGGCTGCCCTTGTCGGCGTCACGCGAGGGTCACCCTCACCGGCGCCGGGCTAGGGTAGCCCTCGCCAGCGTCGGCGAGGGCGGCCCTCACTTGCGTCGGGCGAGGGTGTCCCCGCCCTCGCCCGGATCCGGCGAGGGCCGTCCTCGCCCGACGCCCTCAAGGGCCGTCCTCGCCCGACGCCCTCAAGGGCCGTCCTTGCCTGCGTCGAGCGAGGGTGTCCCTGCCCTCGCCTACATCGGGCGAGGATGATCCTCGCTAGATCTGCGAGGGGTGCCCTCATCGGCGTCGGGCGAGGGTGCCCTCGCCGGATCTGGCGAGGGCCGCCCTCGCCCGACGTCGGCTTCCCTCCGCCGGCTCCACCATGGCCGACGGAGGGAAGAAGAAGAAGAAAAAAAAAGAAAAAGGAAAAAACAGAATAAAAAGACAAAAATGTCCTTGATGGGGTTAATGTGTCATGGTTTGAAAAGTTTGAGATTTTTCACATCACAAAATTTTTTTTTGGGTAAATGTGTCACTTTGAGCAAAGTTTAGGGTTTTTCGTAGTTTTTTCCCTTTAAAAAAAAATTCCATCTCAAATACTTAATTATTTGTTTAGTTTTTTGAACAATATATATAAGACGCGCGCGCGCACACTCTCTCACACACACACAGATATATATATATATATATATATATATATATTTATTTGTAGTTATTGGAGACATTATTAACTAATTTAGTTTCTCGGGTGTGTAATAGGATTAAACTACATTCTACTCTCTTTTTTTGGGAATAAGTGCACAAAAGTCCTAAAACTCGTCATGAAAGAACAATTGAATTCTAAAACTTTCAAAAAGTGTGATTAAGTTCTAAAATTTCTTACGAAAGTATAATCAAATCCTAAAACTTTCAAAAGTGTGATTAAGTTCTAAAATTTATCGTGAAGGTGTAATCGAGTTCTAAAACTTTCAAAAGGTATTATCAATGGAAGGACTTAATTTAATCAATTTGATAAGTTTTAGGATTTGATTTTACTTTCATAACAAATTTTAGGACTAGATTGTACTTTGCTGGTAAGTTTTAGGACTTCCAATATATTTATCATCATTTTTCTTATTTTATTCAAATAATTCTTTTACTTGTTTTTTCAGCTAAAACAAAAAAACAAACGAAGATGATGGAGAGGACCGATTGGAGATGTTCATAAATGTTGTGGTGCTTTGTCGTTATGATACGAAATTAAGAGCCAATGGCTCATAAGCAAAGAATTAATAACAAACATTGGTCTAATATTAGTTTTATTTCCATAACTATTACAAGAAGCTATTCATTTAGACAAGCATAACTCCTCCTATAAAAGAGAAATTAGGCGAGCCAATCCATGTGGTACACAAGAATTTGACGGCGATGAACACCGTCCGTCCGTCGGACAGTGTGAGAGGGAGCCGATGAGGGAGGGAAGCAAGTGAGGAAGAGGAACGGTGAAGGAGGAGTGTTGTGCGTGTTTGAGAGAGCTAAGAGGAAAAACGCCGTGTGATTACGGGAGTAAGAATAGAAATAAGGGAAAAAATAAGGTTTTGGACCTATACTTACAAAATCAGTTCTAAAACCAATCTGGGAACCGATTCTTGGGTGGGTAATCAATCGAACCCGGTTCCTGGACCAGTTTAAACCGGTTCATGACCTTGTTTTCCGGGTGGACTAATCCGGTTCCCGAGTATATCCAATCCGGTTGCACACCCCTAATACCATGTGATGAAAACTCACTTCCCGTTGAAGCTGCTAATTCAAATAACATTGTATGCACATACATCTCAAAAAAGAAAAGAATAGAAGAAGCCGCTCTTTTGCTCTAATGTTAAATGCTCATGGTTAAAGGCGAAATCAGATCAGCCTTTCCGATATGATATTGTCGTGCCAAGTTTGATTTCGTGCACGTGCGTGCGCACGAGGGCGTGTGACCAACTTTGTAAGGCAATACTGAGCGTAAGAACAGCTATTCGAGTCAAACTAGAAAACCAGAAACAAGAATCAATACAGCTTCTAAATTTTTCGTTCTTGGACATCTTCACATGAATTTCCTTCATGTCTGAACTAAAATTTCCCAAGTCATTTATCACGTTATATAGGACAACATGGGCTATTCGCTTTCAAAATGCACTTCGCCTATAAATGTGCGACTTTCATTTCCTTCTCATTATTTATCAGCTACACCCGAAACATAAGCATATAAAGAGAATGCCCTCATGCTCTGCAGTATCCTCCTGGACCTCCGAAGGTGAAAAGATAACCCCATGGATCTCGCATAAGTTTCAGATTCAGCAGATTATAACAACTGGGCGTGTCCACCACCTTGGGCAAATTTTTGTAAGGATGAAAACTCTCTCCATTTGCATTCATCCATTGGACCTTTCTGAAATACGCTGCTTTATCAGAATACACATCCGGCATATGACCATTGCCCATGGGCGGGCAATACCCATTTGCGCCTTCTTTAGCGACTCCTCCCCACGCCGCATGCAGTGAGCCATTGCGTAAATTCACGAATAACTCCTTTGGCCAGTAGCCCACGTTGATCGGCGGGTCATGAACGCGAAGCCACCAATTCCCAGTCGCTATGTCCTGCGATGAACATGGACAACAACAATGGAAGCGATCATAACTACACGGTCAGGTTCACATTTGCCGAATGATTGTCGTGAAAAGTCGAGTCTCTACATCAAATAGAATAACTGAAATCACCTGCGAGACTTCAATTTTGAGTTCATATATGGGTCCGCCATATGTAGAAACTGGGGTTAATGGATAATTGGGAGTTATTACTCTATCCACCTGAACAAAACCTTGGCAGAATGTGTTGTAGCAACCATCGCGGAAACCATCTCCCTGTTACCAATAACGCTCTAGTTTTAAAAGTATTGGCGTACAAATTTATTGAAGTTCGCAAAGATCAAGATGGAATACCGTCCAATATGTAAACAGTCGAGTTAGACCATCGGCATTCAGCAATGGATCGACCTAATACAACAATATATAATTGTCACTAAAAATATTGACCGTAGGTCGCTAGATTCAGAAAGTTGCTATCAATACCATTTAAAACCGAATTCTTGTCTTGACGCTACTAAAAAAAAAGTGGGGAAAAAAAATTAATAGCGTTAAAAAGAAGAAAATATAATGTTTTTAAATTCAAATCATACAAAAAAATGAATTTTAAATAGTAGAATGAAAATAACATTAAAATTTACATTTAGCACACGGAAAATTTATGGAATTACATAGCAAGTAATTTGAACAAGTAATTATGATGTTTTTCCGATTATACAACAAAAAAGTGCGGTCATACATTTTAATAGCACATAAGGGCATTCATGGAACTTTAAAATAAAAATAAGGTTGAAATCCTCGTCTAAATCTTATGTATATGTGGTAAAATATACTTACCCGCCAACCGGCTACAATCATGCTAATATGATCAGGAGGTCCAGTCTCAATCCATATATTATGTGAACTAAATTGATCTAGAGCTGTGCTTATATTGTAGACAGAGATGTATCCGCTAGCACCATACTTTATGAGATAAGTGTGGTCGTGGCTCAGGAACACTCGCTGAAAAATACACATATCGAATCAAACATATATGTTATTGAGAGGGGGAAGGGAGGGAGTGAGGGAGACAGTACATGTTGCCCGGAAGGAGGTGCATCTTCAATTTCGACCATATTCACAGAAGGCATTTTAGGAAGGGATCTTGTCCTTATCAAATCTTCCTTTTTGATTCGTTGGATAGGAACTGTTCCAATCGGACAAGGTTTTCTTGATCGAAATTGTATATACTTGGTAGCAGAGGAAGTTTTGGCGAAGTTATTGAGAGGCAATTTGGGTTTTCTCTATTAAACAAAAAAGAAAGAGAGTACATAGTTAGCACGTATTAGAAAGTTTTACTTATGCACATCACTCAACAATGCATCCTGCAAGTAAATTACAAATGAAATATGGAATAACATTAACCTGAATTTTGTGATTCTTAAGTAAAGGATGATCGATCGCCGGTTGTTTGTCAATGTCAATACAATCAATAGTATCTCCTTCCTCAGTCTCCACGCCGGAAAAAAAAGAAAAAAAAGACTAATATTATTACCAGGAAATGGTTTAGGAAGATGAAAATGTTTCACTGGGTGTCTATTACATTACCAGGAATGTCTTGATCGGCGGCTTGTTTAGAAGCTTGAGTTGCTCTTTCAAATCGATGTCATCATCTTTCGATATATTTGTAGCTTTAGACCTGGACACCGAAAGCAAAACCAATACAAACGCTACTTGTTTCAAAGCCATGGTGACACCAGGAAGTTGCTACAGGTTGTAAAGGAAGACTAGAGTCTTATATACAGAGCTTAGATCCCAAATTGAGCTGGTTCAAACTCAGCAAGTACCTTTTTCCATCTTGGGCCTGCAATAATCATGACATTTAGGGAAGGAGGTTTTGATGAGTTCCTGTAAGATTACAACTGTACTCTTTGATTTATTTACCGAATTAGACTCTTCCCAAAACCGTTATCTACTTTTCCTTTTTGGCCTAATTATCTTTTAAAGGTTACACAAAGTAAGAGAAAAGAAAACCACAACTATGACTCCAGCATTTATGCAAGAGTTGTTTTGGCCAACTCAGCTGACCAGTTGGGATTTATGGAACCTTGAAAAATCATCATAGACACATCCATTTTCAATTAGCTTCAATTTGTGACTCTGACTCCAGCATTTATGCAAGAGTTGTTTTGGCCAACTCAGCTGACCAGTTGGGATTTATGGAACCTTGAAAAATCATCATAGACACATCCATTTTTCAATTAGCTTCAATTTGTGACTGATCCTTTAGAGATTCTACTATTCCCTTAAGAAAAAAAGGATTTTTTCTTCGTGTCAGTAGATTCCTAAAAGAGCTCATAAGCGTAAAAATGTAGATGATAAAAAAAAAAAAAAAATGCTCCTAATTACATGGTAATTTGTTGATAACTTTTAATCATTTTAGAAATGACTAACTTTTCTTATCTTCTACGAATTTTATTTTATTTTTTTTAGAAATGCCTTAGATTCACCAATTTTTTTCCAAATTAAAGTAGCAACTAATTATGATCACAAACTCTCGTTTGAGTTATTTATCACCGCCTATTTGCTTGCTTTTCAATTTATCAATTTTCGTTATGATTTATTAACTTTCATTTGTTATTACTTACAGGTGTCCCTTTTATGAATTCACCAATCTTCATATGTGTGACTGACCAACTTTTATCCCATTAGGTTATCAACTAGTTTTGGTTCATCACTCTAATTTGAGTTGGTTAGCAATGTTCATTTGTTTTTCTCTTTTTTAATTTTCTATTGAATTGCCAACTTTTATTTGCCTGCTTCCTAACTCATTCAATTTATCAACTATTTTCAGAAAATACCAACCTTAATTAGAGAGATCATCAGCTTCGTTGGATTAAGTTGCCAACTAGTTTGCATTATTAACTTTTATCAAAGTAAGATACCAACGTGTATGTAATTTTTAGAAGTTACCAACTTTGTTATGAATGACAACAAAAAACACGTTCTCTTATCTTTTACAAGCTAAAGATTGTCAATAAAAGTTGGTGATTAAATGAAAAATAAACTTGGTAAGTAAGTTAAATGAGAGTTTAGTAACCCAAAATTAATTGGTAACTTAATCAAAGAACAGTTGATAAAGCACTCCAATAAGTGTTGGTAAAATATTAATAAAAAAAATTGTAAATTTAAGGCATTACTAAAAAATGCAAATGAAAGTTTGTGAACGAGAAGAAAATTGGCAAATTAAAATAAAAACAAATAAATATCAATATATAACTCATATAAGAGTTGGATACCCAATACTATATAATAATTTAATGATAGAATAGTTGGTGAGTCACAATAAGTTAGTTTTGTGTATGGTTACAAGTCAAATAAAAGTTTGTACTCAATAGAAAAGTCAATAAAATTAAAAAGAACATAAAGGTTGGTAAGAAATGAGAGTTGGTAACCCATAAATAATTTGTATTTAATATAACAAAAGCTAGTAAGTTACTCTAATTAAAGTTGGTAATTTCATTAAAAATTATTGAAACATTAGTAAGTAATCCAAATAAAAATTTGTTCGTAATACAAATGTCGGTAATTTGCAAATTATCAAAAAAGGATAGTAATTTCATGAAAGTGTTGGTAATTTACCAACAACTGGTTTTTGTTATTTATCAATATTTTTTGCCACTTATAAACACAGGTTGAAATTTACCAATAAGAGATAGCACGTCCAACCCAGGGCTAATTATGCTTGAAACCCAGATTCAATGGTGTATTATCAAGATTCGAGTCATGTTGTTTCACGATTATCTCTTATGCTGCAATGTCTTCTCTCTATTCCAAATATAGCCTTAAAGAAAATACATATTGTGCAGGTGTGGAGACAAATATGCACGCGCCTACTCACAGAGAGCGAGAGAGAGAGTGTGTTTGTTGATTAGATTGAAAAGCATTCTGCCTTGAAGCTGTTAAGGAAGGTATCCTTGTTAAGGCTTTCGCGCTCTCACCCCGATCAAATCTTTCTTTATTACTCGAGGAATCGGTACAGTTCCCATTGTACATGATTCTCTATAATCAGGTTGTACAGATTTTATACGCGAAAAGTGCCAACCAAAGCTAGTTAAATGTAATGTTGGTTCTTTCTACAAGAAAAAGAAACCGATTATAGAATGCCAAGAAGAATGTTTTAGGCAAGATGCTTTTTTTATTAAAGGAAAAATCAATGAAGTATCACCTGAATTTTGTGATTCTTCAACAAAGGATGTTGTAACGATAGTTGTTTATCAATGTCAATACGATCGACGTTATTGGCCACCTCAGTCCACATAAAAACATCTAACATGATTAATAGTTGGTCGACCGTACAATGCTTTTGTGAAACTTAATTAAGAATATAAATTGCAGCAGGATAACGTAAAACCAAAAAAATCGGGGTATTGCCAGATTGTTAGAGAGATTATTACCACAAATGTCTTAACCGGTAGCCTATTCATCATCTTGACCTGTCTTTCCAACTCTAAGTCGTCGTCTTCTGAAATGTTTCCCACCTCGCACAGAGAAACACCGAAGAATACGAACATCAATGGCAAGAGTTTCATTCTGTGTTGCGTGGTGGTGAAGGAGCTTGGAGATAGTGTTAATATGCAGTGTGTTAATAACCAGCGCTTGGGCTACACATGCCTATATACTGTGAAAGTCACCATGAAGCCGTTTTGCACTTCCTTGTCCTCATATGGAGGTCAACAACTTGCTTTTAGGTTAATAATCCTTCATTTATTCTCCATTCACTTTATTTCCTTGTGCAACAAACGTAAAATATATTAAACTGGCTCTCTTAACTCTATCTTATGGCAACAGCAACCCCGAATTTCGGGAAAAAAAAAAAAAAAAAAAAAAAAAAAGGGGACCTTTGACATTCATGCATTCTCTTTTGATGGATTTTGTGCAAGAGCGACAGCATGAATGAAACGAAAGAATGTATTTGGTCAGCTTGTTATATATCTAATGGTAATGGCAGGTAGAGAAATAGATAAAACTAGTTAAAGAGGACATTGTGAGTAGATCCTTGTGGCAGATCAGCAATGCATTTAACGTATGAAGTCTAAATTTATGTGTAAATCTATCACGAGAATTGTCTTTACTAACAATAAGGAAAGGGAGGAAAAAAGAAAAAAGAAAAAAGAAGGCATTAAAGAGTCGTGCATTATGTTTACCGTGAAATAAGGCACGGTCACCACTTTTTCCATTTGTCTTCGAAATTCTGCCATGATTGACCTACTGAAATTTTATACTATGTTTGGAAGAAGTTGGCAATCTTTTTTTTTTCTCTCAATATCATACTATTTTGTTATTGTTTCAACTTGATATATATGGACATTAGCCTTGCTTCTAACATATAGTACCTTTTGGAAATTTTTTCCTAATTGTCTTCTAAAGTCTCTTTATTTCATTGAATTGTTATAGTTAATTCTATCCCTTTTGTGTTTTCATACCTTACACAATTAAAATTCTAACTTTTCATTGTCAGTAGAATGACTTCATGTGAAGCAATTCTGCTAACAACTTAATTACCATTTAAATTATTAACGATAATCAGTGGCAGAGCTTGGGGATAAATTGATTAACACACGAGATGTTTACAAATATGAATATATTTCGACTTAGGGGGCCAATTTGAAAAGTTTAGATGCATATATCACAATATGATGCTATATGAGCTGAGTGGGTGTATATTCTAATTATTTTAAGAATTAATTGGAAAAATTGAATAGAAAGCCCCAAACCTAATGTAATTTTATCAATTCAGCCCTAAATCATTAGATTTTGCCAATTTAGCCCTAAATATTATCAATTTTTGTCAATTATGTCCATCCGGCCAATTATAGTCAGATATTACTGATATGAACACCAACCGTCGTATATGGTACAGCTGGTACTAACGGGGATAAGTTTAAATAATATTTTAAAAATTAATTTTTTAAATATTATTATTTTCCTGTTACTTTAATTGTCATCTTTTACCCAAAAAAAGAAAAAGAAAACCGTCTTCATCTTCTGAAATGTTTCTAACCTCACACAGAGAAACACCCAAGAATACGAACAACAATGGCAAGACTTTCATTCTGTATTGCGTGGTGGAGATGGAGCTTTGAGATAGGGTTAATAAGCGGTGCTTGGGCTAAAACAGGCCTTTATAATGTGAACGTTGGATGAATAAATTTTGTACTCCGGCCAAATTTAAGGGCGTTGTCCTCATTAATTGTCTACCCACTAATTTCTTGGTGCAACATATGTAAAATATATTAAGCTAATTCTATTAATTTTCCCAAAATTCGTTTCCTTTTTCGGGAAATCTAATGATTTATATCTTATGGTGGCAGTAAACCCGAATTTCAGCAAAAGGGGATCTTTGATATTCATGCATTCTCTTTTCATGGATTTTGTGCAAGAGGTACTTGTATAGTTAATTTTATCTCGTGGTAATGGTAGTGGAGGAAAAAAAAAACTATTTAAAGATAATTTGAGACTTTTATCGCGAGGATATTGTGATTAGCTCATTATATCATATTGCCAATTTATTTATCAAAGAAATCCATCAAGCGAATAGTCTTTGCTACCAATAGAAGCCAAAATGGAAAAGAAGAAAAGGCATTAAAGCATTATGAATTAAGGTCCATATGGGTCAAAGATAAAAGCATGAAGGGTCTAAAGCTTACCTTGAAATAAGGCACGGTTGCCAAATTTTCTAGTGAAAATGCATGCTTTCCACTTGTACTCGAAAATCTGTTACGTTCACATCATGCATAACTACTATCAGAGAGTTCCATACATTTTTCATGACGGTCCTTTGTCCTACTAAAACCAAGCAATCAATGACCAAGTCCAAAGCTTTGAAGAAATTGGCAATCATTTTTCACCTTTTGGAACATTTTTTGCCCTTAGTTTGTCTTCTCAAGTCTCTCTGTTTCATTGGATTTACCAAAAAATAGGCAACATGCTCTCTTGTTACATGCATTGTGTTATTGCAGGCAATGTTGATCATCTTGATTGGTTGACTACATAGCTCAATTAAAGGTAGGGGTGAATATGGTCTCAAGATAAAACCTAGAATTTGAGAATTGGATTGGTGGAAACCTGTAGATTTCAAGTTCCAAGGTATGCAAGATAGGTTTTGGGTTCCAAAAAATGAGTAATCTCTTTTGATGGTAGGTTTCAATTTCTTAAATAGAGGTCACTAGAACCTAAAACCTATAATCCGTAACCTAAAACCTGAAATAAGTTTTAATATTTTTCTTGGTTCATGTCTTTACACGATCCTACGATATTTCATGCCATTCAATAATGAGTATAATCTGAAAGCATTAGTTGAGCTTTCATTTTAGGACCGAGACTTTTACTTTATTAATATTCATTATTTTCGTATGTATAAGTGCAAGTTATGATCAGTGAATTGTAGCAGCAAGTAATGATCATTAAAGGTTTTAATTGACTATATCATTTAATTTATAATATAAGTGGAACCTGGTTAGACCCTGAAACCTGTGATTGGATAAATTCTAGGTTCTATGGTATGTGAGGTAGGTTCTAGAGTCCAAAAAAGAGAGGAACCTGTTTCAACTGAACCTAAAACCGCTCACCCCTAATTAATGATCATTTATTTGAAAGAAAACTATTTTCAAAATTTTTTTCTACTTTCCGATATATTCATGACAAAAAATTATTTTATTTACGAAAAACGTTTTCTATGGATTAGAAAACAAGGCTATTGGAGAAAATGGTATGTCGCGACCAATTTTTTTCGATGTACCACCTAGGGTTTGGCTAATGGATTGTTAAGCCTAAACTTAACTCGGGCTCTCCCAAGCCCATACCAATTCGCGACTTAGGTTTGAGTTCTTAACATGCAAGTGGATTTTATCTAGGAGTCGCCACTAATCTATTTTTTGGTGGGTCGATTAGAAACCCAAGTAAAATAATGAGAGGTTTACTTTACTCCTACGAACTAGAGACTATGGGGACGGGGACTTGGTTACACTAGATTTCTCTAATGCCCTTTTGGTACTATTCTTAAAAAAAAAATGTTTGGCAAGCAGCTTGAATTGATTTTAAATCTATTTCCCTAACATGTGAAGTGATCGTGCGGGTACGCAATCCACCAATTTAACACCCAGATAAACAATAAACTTACCTCAAAGCAACGAAAGCATCTGCAATGTTAAATTAAAATCCACATCAACAACCCTAGATATGGTTTCTAATTAACACGCAATTTCTTTTTTTTTTTTCACTTTATTTAATGGGAACTTAATCTATATGCAATGCATACTAATAATCTAATATGGCATGGCAACATGACCTAAATTACATGACATGGTAATATGATCTAAATTATATGACATGAATAGAGTAAATCCTAAAGAAATGCAATAATTAGATGCAATCTAAATGACTTAATTCTATTGACAGGCAATTTCTAATTAAATGGGCCTAAAAAAAAAAAACTAAATGACGTGCATTTCATTTAATCTAATCCTAAATGACATGTTCATGACATTTTTCTTTTTTTTTTCCTAAAAATGAAATTTATCCTGAAAAAAAAAAAAACTAATTTAGCCTAAGGTATTTTTGTATTTTTTTTTATGAAATTCGGAATTAAAACAAAATGTGAAAATTATCTAGCTAGATTAAAATCCTATTCAATTTATATTAGGAATTAGGTTAAACTAACTCCTAATTTAAACTAAAATATTATCTTAACGCAAATAATCCTAGAATGCAATCTATCTAAAAAAAAAACCTATCTAAACCTAAAATTAATTAGGAAGTAAAACTAAACATGCAATCTTACCCTAATATGCAATAACGTGCAAAAGATGCCCTAATCCTATATGATTTATGCATGATGTTTTTTTTATTAATTTCGAAATTAAAATTTAACATGCAAATCATATAATAAAAAAAACTAACATTCTAAATGAATATGTTTTCTTTTTGTTTTCTTTTTCATGATTCAAAATAAAATCTCTATCCTAAACATGCAAATAAGAAAAGCAAACCTAACCCTAATTTTCCCTTTCTCTTTTCTTTTTTTTTTTTTTAATTTTCGAAATTAATAATTGCCAAATAATTAAACATGCAATTTAAACTAGTGAAACAGAAATCTAACATCCTAAATTTATTTTCTTGGTATTTTTATTTAAGAAATTCGAAATAAATAAATTTCCTATTCTAGACATGCAAAATAACCTAAAACAAGTAATATCCTAACATGCATTTAATATAACTCAAATATTTTTTCCTTTTACGGGAGCAAACAAATAAGGCATCAAGAACAACATGGCACCAAATCAAGCAAGTCATCATCCACATCTGTTTAATTTTGGGAAATAAATTGACGAATCGTATCTCGCGCGTGAGATCGGATTGGCCAATTTTAAACAAAATCACGAATCATATCTCGAGCGTGAGATCGGATTGGTGATTTCTCCGTGCGATTGCGAGTCGTATTTCGAGCGTGAAATCGGACTGTCAATCATATGCACGTTGCGAAATTAGGAAGATTTCCCTAATTCATGAGAGATCAAGAGATTTCTTGGATATGGCAATATCGATCAAATATTCAAAGAAATATTGCGATATTACAAATTAGGCAGCGACATATATGAAAATCAGATTAATCGAGAGTCTTACCTAATTCACGAAGTCACGCGAGTGACGCTTCCAAATTCGGATGGATGATGGTGGCATCGGCGATGGCTTATTATGACGTTGCGAGGATGGCGGACAAAGATAGTATGGCTATTTTTCTTCATTGAGATTTGCACATCGCCACGCGCCCAAGCTGCTCACGCTCATCTGGCCAAAGAAGATTCTTTTGCATGCATGAAGTAAAATTTCAAAGAATCACACGTGTTATTGTCCAATCTGGACAACATGCAAAAGAAGATAAATTCACCACTTGGAATTATTCAATCAAGATTCTAGTAATTCTTTTGACCATGAACTTTAGGCTCGCCAAACGGGTCAGCGAATTCGGCACAGCAAGGGGCTGACCAATTACCTACAAAACAAAACAAAAACCCATTCGTCTGGCTCGATCTGGGGACGAGCTCAATAGTGGTGCAAGAATCAGCAGGTGCTCGACGGTTCCGTGGTGGTGGGTTTCACCGGAAAGCTTTGATTGGTTCGAATCTCGCCGAAGGTGAGGACTCCAAAATCTCTTTCATTATTTCTTCTTCGTTCTGCACATGACCAACATAAATGGATCCTAGGAAGATAGTCAAAGCAAAATAGAATACAGATATCATATAGAGATGAAGAATTGGTCTCCACTTAATCCATTTTTTTTAGTTCTTGGTTCCTCGGATGTTGGTCAAGCACGTGGAATCACATGAACAGGTGAAAGCCTGAGACTCCTTGAAGAATTCGAACGCCGTTGGGAGTGGCTCGAAATAGGAACGACTGGGAGGCAACGGGGTGGCTGATCTCCTTCGCCGTCGTTGTGGATCCCAATCAGGTCAGCCCTCATCAATGCAATGGACAACAGGAGCAGCCATGTCCATGGGCGGTGGATTGCAACATCGTCAAGGTCGGCATCGAGCTGGGCTTCGGGGACAAGCGGAGACGCAGCGGAGCGGAGGCGGAGGTGCGGCAACCGCTCGGGATCTGCTGGTGTCGCGGGCTGCTCATGGCGGAGGCGGCTCGGGTGGTCGCTCGGGTAAGGAGGCTCGGAGCGGCGGTGACCAGCAGCCGCTACGGTGGGTGTTGCAAATCTCGTGGCAAAAGGCGAGCTGCTGCGGGTGTCGCTCGGAAGTGCTGCAAGCGGCGGCGACCGGAGGGTGGACCAGCGGGCGGTGACGAGAGCGGGGGTAATGGCGCGGCGTCCGGCGCGACAGAGGAGAAGCAGTAGCGGTTGCTGCGGCAACTGCTGAGGGCGGAGCAGGAGCGAAGGGCGAGGGTGCTCGCGGAGAAGACAACCCTTTTGCCTTTTCTTTATTTTTCTTTTTTTATTATTTTTTTTCTATCGCACCCTGCTGCACGTCCCTCACTTGTCTATCTCTCTCTGCTCTCCTGTTCTCCCTGACTTTTCTTTTCCCTTTTTTAGCAGAAGGTCTGCTGACTTTTTTCTTTTTCCCCTCTAAAGCTTTTTCTTTTGTCTTGCTCTCTCCAGAAGGGACGAAAGAAAAGCAAAAGCATCCACCGAGAATCTCTCTTCCGTATTGGATTTTGAACTTCAAAGACCCTGAAAAATAGAACCCCCTCTCACGCGGCCATGTATTCAACGTGTGGCCCTACTTTTTAACTCAATTGCACGCGATGTATTTTATAAGTCTAAAAAAACATATCTTCGCGGTATATATCATTTCTTTTTTATTCGCGCACGATACCCCTAAATATATCGTTGAAATATACTCACCTCGCGCGATATTCCCTTTTTTTATTTTTCACATGTTCTATCCAAAAAATTCCCTTTTGCACAAAATAGTATTTCTCAATGTATATTACCTAAATATGTGAGCAATCAGAAATAAAATTTTCCTAAACTATATGCCACGTGACTTTTTTTATTTTTATTTTTTATTTAGCAAAATCAAATCTCAAAATTTTAGGTGTCAACATGGTAGAAATAATTTTGGCTAAATCAATAAGTAAATGAAAATTGAAATTGATTTTCATGAAAAATAATTTCCTTTATTATGAAATTTTCAGTAACGCAAACTAAATGTGGAATAATATTATTTTCTTAATACAATTAAGGTGAAAATTTTCACTAGCATCATTAATTTTATCAAGTTTCTGGCACTGTTGGGATTGTTACCAAACAGGCCCTTATCAACAAATAAGCCAACTTAGATCTAATTTTGTGTGTTTGTGTGTTTGATTCAAATCGGTTTAAGTGTATGCTTGTGTAATTTAATGCAAACTATATGCACTTTAGTTGTCAACGAAAGCAATTATACGCAATTATTTCAGGCAATATGGTTGATTTGGACCATCAATTTAGTTATGGAAGGTCCAAATTAACCCACAAAACAAAGAATTAATTGAAATTAACGAAAATATGTTGTCTTACTTGTTAAAAATAGAAATCTTCTGGAACCGCACTCCCCAATTTGCCGTGATGTATCCTCCTCTTCATGGAGGTAAATTTACAAGAAGAAAAGGGACGGAAACAACAAGGAGGCAAAAGAAAAAATTTTAAACTTTCATGGGCACAAGCACTAATTCGGAAGCAAAGGCAAAACAAGTTCGATCAAGTTGACCCGACCATGCACTAATTCGGAAGCAAAGGCAAAACAAGTTCGATCAAGTTGACCCGACCATCCCTTGGCCTGTGAAGATAAGCCAGTTCGTCTTGCAGGTGATGTCGGCTCAAATCAACCAGGCAGGTTTTGGGCCATTTGACCACGTCCTCAAGTTTAACCAGGCCCGACTGTACACTCCCGAAACGGTAGAGCAACGTGGTCTTTAATTTTTATTTTAATTGTTTTACCTAACTTCTGGTTCCATGATTGAAAAAATTCATTATTGGTGATGTGAATCATGTTATTTTTTTCTCGAAAAATCTTATAATCATTTGGTTATGGCCTTGCATATAAAAAATTGCAATAACAAAGTTTAATTGTTCGAAATATAAAATAATACTATTACCCATAGGTTAGTGTGTTTGTGCATAAAGTGTACTGTTGAACTTATTAAGTTTGAGAATGTGTAAGTTAGGGGTCGGGTTACCCTTTTGTAACTTAACGCTCAAATAAGTTCCAAGATGGACTAGACCCATATTTGATCCAATGAGGATGGGGAGTGACCGCCAGGACTATAAACTTCGGACAAAATATGGGTCTAGGCAGGCTTCTAGGATGGTAGAGGGAGCAGGAGATAGTCAGACCGCAAATCAAATTGAAGTAAGTTGTATGTAATCTTATTTTGGATTCCACTTTCAATTTGGATTACAGCATGTGAGCAATTTGAGATTATTTTTCAAATGTGGATTCTTAAGAAGATAGCACTATATGGAGTTTGTTTCTCAATGACGCTTACCTGTTCAATTTGGATCGGAACCTCATATTGATCTCCGCCATAGGTAGAAGCAGGCAATGGTTCATTAACAGGTCCCTTATATACAAGGACAAAACCTGGACAAAGCAAGTTGTAGCACCCATCACGGTGACCATTGCCCTGTCACAATAACGTTTATCAACAAATAAGCCAACTCAGATCTAATTTTGCGTTGGGTTTTTAAGAAATTGGATGAACAATTAATTAATAATCTCCAAACTAACTGTCCAGTATATGAAGAACCGAGGAAGGCTATCACCATAGAGTTGTGGGGAAACCTAGTAAAACAAGAGATAGTAGACTTAAGACAACTCTTTAAGATTTTTCCATCACAATTACATTCTCAATGCCGATAAATTTAATCACTCACCATCCAACCGGCTGCAATCATGTTGATATGATCTATGGGTCCTGTTTCAATCCATAAGTTATGTGAACTGAATTGGTCACGGGCAACGGTAATATTATAGACGGATATTCTCCCATAAGCTCTAGTATTTTCCGTCATATCTTCCTTCAAAGAAACCACCTGTAAATGACATCATATACATTAAACTGCTCGATTAGAAAGAAAGTTCAAGTGGTGTATTATTGAGATTCGAGTCACGTTGTTTTAACCTAGGGCTAATTATGCTTGGTCAATCGAAGACACTTTCACGTATGAGTCGTGTTGTTTTCACGATTATCTCTTATGCTGAAATGTCTTTTCTCTATTCCAAATATAGCCTTACGGAAATTACATTGCATGCAGGTGCGGAGACAAAAACGCACAGAGAGAGAGAGAGAGAGAGAGAGAGAGAGAGAGAGAGAGAGAGAGAGAGAGAATACGTGTTGATTAGACGGAAGAGCATCTAGCCTTGAAGCTGTTGAGGATGGCATTCTTGGTAAGGCTCTCGCCCTGATCAAATCTTTCTTCGTTACTCGAGGAATCGCTACAGTTCCAGTCGGACATGATTCTCTATATCCAAATTGTAAAGGCTTTACGCGCGAAAAATTCCGACCAAAGCTAGTTAAATGTATTGTCGGTTCTTTCTACAAGAAGAAAGAAACCAATTAGATGCTTTTTTCAATTAAAGGGAAAATCAATGAAGCATCACCTGAATTTTGTGATTCTTCGACAAAGGATGTTGTAGCGATGGTTGTTTATTAATGTCAATACAATCGACGGTATCGCCCACCTCCGTCTACATAAAAATATCAAGCGCGATTGATAGTTGATCGAACGTACAATGCTTTTGTGAAACTTAATTAAGAGTATAAATTGCAGCAGCATAACATAAAACCCAAAAAATCAGGGCATTGCCAGATTGTTAGAGAGATTATTACCACAAATGTCTTTACAGGTGGCCTATTCATCATCTTGACCTGTCTTTCCAACTCTAAGTCGTCGTCTTCTGAAATGTTTCCCACCTGGCACAGAGAAACACCGGAGAATACGAACATCAATGGCAAGAGTTTCATTCTGTGTTGCATGGCGGTGAAGGAGCTTGGAGATAGTGTTAATAAGCAGCGCTTGGGCTTCACATGCCTATATACTGTGAAAGTCACCACGAAGCCGTTTTGTACTTGGCCCAAATTTAAGGGCCTTGTCCGCATATGGAGGTCAATAACTTGCTTTTAGGTTAATAATCCTTCATTTATTCTCTATCCACTTTATTTCCTAGCGCAGCATACGTAAAATATATTAAACTGGCTCTCTTGACTCTATCT
This sequence comes from Eucalyptus cloeziana, assembly GCA_014182715.1. NCBI lineage: Eukaryota > Viridiplantae > Streptophyta > Magnoliopsida > Myrtales > Myrtaceae > Eucalyptus > Eucalyptus cloeziana. The sequence goes on from CM024637.1 coordinate 27,820,908, forward strand.
TATGGCAGCAGTAACCCCGAATTTCGGAAAAGAGGGGACCTTTGACATTCATGCATTCTCTTTTGATGTATTTTGTGCAAGAGCGACAGCATGAATGAAACCAAAGATGTATTTGGTCAGCTTGTTATATATCTAATGGTAATGGCAGGTACAGAAATAGAGAAACCTAGTTAAAGAGGACATTGTGAGTAGATCCTCGCACCAGATCGGCAATACATTTAACATATGAAGTCCAAATTTATGTGTAAATCTCTCACGAGAATTGTCTTTACTACAATAAGGAAAAGGAGGAAAGAAAAAAAAAAGGCATTAAAGGGTCATGCATTATGTTTACCGTGAAATAAGGCATGGTCGCCATTTTTTTCCCGTTGAATGCATGTTTTCCACTTGTCTTCGAAATTCGGCCACGATTGACCAACTGAAATTTTATACCAAGGTCAGAAGAAGTTGGCAATCATCTTTTTTTTTCCCCTCAATATCATACTATTTTGTTACTGTTTCAACTTGAGGCATTAGCCTTGCTTTTAACATATAGTACCTTTCGGAATTTTTTTTTCCTGTCTTCTAAAGTCTCTCAGTTTCATTGAATTGTTCTAATAAATTATCTCTCTTTTGTGTTTGCATACCTTGCACAGTTAAAATTCTGAGTTTTCATTGTCAATACAATGACTTCGTGTGAAGCAGTTATGCTAACAACGTAATTACCATTCAAATAATTAGTGGTGGAGCTTGGGGATAAATTGATTAACACACGAGATGTTTACAAATATGAATATATTTCGATTTAAGGGACCATTTTGAAAATTTTAGATGGACGTATCACAAGATGATGCTATATGAGCCGAGTGGGTGTCTATCTAATTATTTTAAGAATTAATTGGAAAAATTGAACAGAAAGCCCCAAACCTATTGTACTTTTGTCAATTAAGTCCTAAATCATTCAATTTTGCCAATTTAGTCCTAAACATTATCAATTTTTGCCAATTGTGTCCATCCGGCCAATTTTAACTGGATATCACTGATGTGAACGCTGACTTTCGTACATGACACGGCTGATACTGACGTTGATAATTTTTAATAATATTTAAAAAAAAATTCATTTTTTGAAATATTATTATATTAAAAAAAAAAAAAAACCGTCTTCGTCTTCTGAAATGTTTCCAACCTCACACGGAGAAACACCGAAGAATACGAACAACAATGGCAAGACTTTAATTCGTATTGCATGGTAGTGAGGGAGCTTTGAGATAGGGTTAATAAGCGGTGCTTGGGCTAAAACAGGCCTTTATACTGTGAACGTTCGGATGATTACATTTTGTACTCCGGCCAAATTTAAGGGCGTTGTCCACATTAATTGTCTACCCACTTATTTCATAGCGCAACATATATAAAATATATTAAGTTAATTCTATTAATTTTCCCAAAACTCGTTTCCTTTTTAAGGAAATCTAATGATTTATATATTATGAGAGTAGTAAACCCAAATTCCGGCAAAAGGGCATCTTTGATATTCATGCATTCTCTTTTCATGGATTTTGTGCAAGAGTTACTTGTATAGTTAATTTTATCTCGTGGTAATGGTAGTAGAGAAAAAAAAAACTATTTAAAGATAAGAATGTTCAATATTTAAATGCAAATTAAAATAATTTGAGACTTTCATCGCATTGTGATTAGCTCATTATATCATATCGCAAATTCATTTAACAAATAAATCCATCACGCGGATAGTCTTTACTACCAATAGCAGCCAAAAAGGAAAAGAAGAAAAGGCATTAAAGCGTTATGAGTTAAGGTCCTTATGGGTCAAAGATAAGAGCATGCAGGGTCTAAAGCTTGCCTTGAAAGAAGGCATGGTTGCCAAATTTTCTAGTGAAAATGCATGTTTTTTACTTGTGCTTGAAAATCTGCCATGTTCACATCATGCATAACTACCGTCAAAGTGTTCCATACATTTTTCATGACGGTCCTTTGTCCTACTAAAACCAAGCAATCAATGACCAAGTCCAAAGCTTTGAAGAAATTGCCAATAATTTTTCACCTTTGGGAAGAGTTTTTTTTTCCCCCTTAGTTTGTCTTCTCAAGTCTTTCTGTTTCATTGGATTAACTCAAAAATAGGCGACATGCTCTCTTGTTATTACGGGTAATGTTGATCATCTTGATTGGTTAATTACACAGCTCAATTAAGGGTAAGGGTGAGTATGGTTTCAAGATAGAATCTAGAATTTGAGAATTAGACTAGTGGAACCTATAGGTTTCACGTTCCAATGTATGCAAGGTAGGTTCCAAATTCTGAAAAATGAGGAATCTCTTTCAACAGGTAGATTCCAAGTTTTTAATTGGAGGTCACTAGAACCTAGACCTATAACTTGTAACCTAAAACCTAAAACAAGTTCTAATATTTTTCTCAGTTCATATCTTTACACAATCTTACGATATTTCATATTGTTCGATAATGAGTATAATCTAAAAGCATTAGTCTAAGCTTCCATTTTATGATCGAGACTTTTACTTTATTAATTTTCAGTATTTTCGCATGTATAAATACAAGTTATGGTCAGTGAATTTTAGCGGCAAGTAATGATAATTAAAGGTTTTAATTCATTGCAATTGTTCAATTTATAATATAGGTGGAACCTGATTAGACCCTGAAACTTGTGATTGGATAGGTTCAAGGTTCCATAATATGCGAGATAGGTTCTAGGCTCCAAAAAAAAAAGAGGAACCTGTTTCAACTGGAACCTAAAACCCTCTCCCCTACTTAAGGATCCTTTGTTTGAAAGAAAACTATTTTCAATACTTTCTTTGACTTTCCGGTATTTTCATGACAAAAAATTAATTTATTTACGAAAAAAGTTTTCTATGGACTAGAAAACAAGGTTAGATTGGAGGCAGAAATCATTTTGCCAAGATCAATAAGTAAATGAAAACTGAATTTGATTTTCATGAAAAATATTTTCTTTATTATGAAATTTTCAGTGAAAAAACACAAGTGTGAAATAATATTATTTTCTTAATACGACCAAGGTGAAAATTTTCACCAGCACCATTAATTTTATCAAGATTCTTCCTAATAAAATCAAGTTACTTTAATTTCCTCATAGACTATGTCAGAGAGAGAGAAAGAGAGAGAGAGAGAGAGAGAGAGAGATGCGACATGGAGATGCCCACATGGTGGATTTGTTGTCACACAAGGCGAGCGTCCTCCCGGTAGAGGTGTGGAGAGAGAGATTTTGTGACTTTCTCTAGATTTACATGCATAGATGTAATCATTTTTGGTGACTTTTCATAATGCCTAATCTTTCCTACTCCTCCACTATTTTTGTAAATTTTTTGATTTCTAAAATATATCGTCCTAAAAATATTTTTCTAAAATAATATGTTTATATATATATATATATATATATATATATATATCCTTTTAAAAAAAAAAAGAGAGAACAATTTTTGTCTAAAATAGGGACCCGGGTCAGATCTCCGGATCTAGTCCAAGTAGACTCCCGAGTTGGGCCGAAACTCGGGCCGGGCTCCTTACCAAGCCCAGTCCGACCAAAGCCCTAAACTACACCTAAACCTAATTCCCTAAAGCCCAACTATCTAATATTAAACCGAAGCCCCCAACTTCACCCCCCCCAAAAATCCATTTTCTAATCTAAGCCCACTCCAAGCCTAAACCCAAATATTAGCCAATCGGGCCGAGAGCCAGCCCAGACCAAAGGCCGGCCGGCCCATCTTCCTAAATCTAGCTTAACCAAAGCCCGGTGAGAAAACACCCAGGGCAGGTTCCAAACTCCTCCGAGAACCACCAAACTTAGCCCAAGCTCACTTTGACTACAAAGACAAGGCTAAATTTGCTAAACCCCAACGTCTTTACAAGGCCCAAGAACCTCTCTCAAGAATTATTGGCCTACCGGTTCGATGGCAGCACCGAATCCACGTCAAGATAACATAAAGAATAGTAAGGCACGGGATGCTCCTAGTTTCAAATTCAAATCTCAAGAAATATAGATGATACACGTTCATGACGATTCGAAATTTTAATAAGATTCTATTATTATTGTTAATGTAAATGCTTCTGATACTCAGGGGAAATTATTTTTGCTAGGTGGCCAAGTCAATTCCTAATTTCCTAATTTTCTATGCAACAAATTAATGATTAAATGGGTCGGAAAAATTTAGTTTTGGAATAATTAAAATTCCTTAGAAATATTTTCCCAACAAAATGAGCACTCTACGCCTGCTATCTAGCTGACTTTCACGCACTGAGTAGCGGGCCTTGGGTTCTCGTATGACTCCGAAAACGGTTCCAGATCATACTTTTTACCTTAGTCTAAGCTTTGGGCGTAAAATTCGCATGTTTCTGTCCTATTACAGTTCAATTCGTGCCGTTATGGTTTGTTAGTACCAAACCATCATGTGCTAAAAATTGGCACAAATGGACATTTAAATGCCAAAACTTACGAAAGTGCTGCTCAAGTACCACTTTTTATGAAAAATGAGACACTTGAGTGCCACATCCGACGAGCCTCACCGGCAATCCTACGTGGCATTTTTTTTATTAATTTTCTCGCTTACATGGTTCGTCGGAATGCCGAATCAGCAAAACACACACAAAAATGACGTCTTTTTGGCATAATTTAAATTTTAATATAATATAAAAATTAATTAAATTAAATTTAAAACAAAATAATAATTTATATTTATATTTATATTTATAATAATAAATAAATAAATAAAAACGGACGAGGAAGAGAAGGAGGAAGGCAGCCAACGGCTGAGGGCTAAGCCCTTGCCGCCATCAAATCTAGGCATGGGCCGAGGGTCGGCGGCCCTAGCCGATCGGCGGCGAGGGCCTACGTGCCCTCACCCAGATCCGGCAAGGGTCGCCGACCCAAGGGCCGCCACCTACTGGGGGTTCGCCCCAACGAGCGGCGGCCTATGGGTCGGTCGGGCAAGGACCGACAACCCTCACCCAAATCTGGGGTGAGGGCACACAAGCCCTCCTCGCCAATCGGCTAGGGCCGCCGACCCCCAACCAACACTCCCCCACCTCCCCGGCGACGGTGGCGGTGACAAGGGCTAAGCCCTTAGCCGCTGGTTGCCTCCCTCCGCCTCCTTCCCCCACCCCCCTTTTTATAAAAAAATTAATTAATTTTTTAAATTTTAATTTAATTAATTATTATATTAAAATTCGAATTATACCAAAATGAAGTCGTTTTGACACTATTTAGCCACATCAGCATACAAAATAACGTCATTTTGTGCGCAACTTGCCGGAAAATTGACACGTTAGCATTTTGGACGGATTTTCTCGCCAGTGGCACTTAAAGTGATCCATTTTGATCCGATTTTGGCACTTAAGTGTCACTTTCATAACTTTTGGCACTTAAGTATCCATTTGTGCCAACTTTTGGCACTCCAGAGATCCGGATGTCCATTTAATTGCATTAATACATTCGAGCAGATTAAATATAGCTATTGGTACTTTGCCATCTAAACTTCGGGGTGAATAGGCCTAAGTTTCCTTTTCCTTTTACAATAGATGCAACTAAAAATGGTGAGCACCACGAGGAAACTGGTGCCGACCACTCCTGCTGCAATACATAGTAGGGCCCCTCTCTTCATACTACTTGGTTGTGATGGTCCACTGTAGAGCTCCGTCTTGGACATGAAGTTACCTAAATCGGGGGTGAACATAGAATATCTAGACTTAGGGGGGGGTGTGGGAACCGAACTCTCGATTGAAATAACTAAATTAATGTTTTCGGGGTGAACATAGAATATCTAGACTTAGGAGGACTGCTATTCCCATATGAGCAGTACTACAAAGTTTCCAACATTATTATTCATCACACTCGTACACGTATGAGTGAATACAATGTCGATCCTATATGAGCATTCCTCCACGTAATTAGTAAATCATCATGCAAGAAAATTGGTATAGAGAAAATGACACGTGTACTAAGAAAAATTTAAGATAACAAGATCCAGTCGACTTGGACTCTAAACAATAAGAGCAGTTTAATCCATAATCAACCTTGGTTTGACTAAGCATCGATTAACTTACCCATGATATGGAGAATTGCTACGTGGACCACCGCTCCAACAAGAAGAAGAAGAAGTTGCTACGTGGGTACATGACCATCGCTCCAAGACTCCAAGAAGAAGAAGAAGAAGCAGCGGCAGGAGGAGGAGGAGGAGCCTCTGTCCTCTTTTGGAGGAAACGTCCACTTTTATAAAGTGAGAAGATTAGGGATCGAAGATTCTTCCTCGTGCACGCACAAGCATCCACTGCACTCGACAATGCGCGAGTGTTTCTCTCCTCCAACCCAATCCACTCATCAAATCGTGTAAGATGCGAAAAGGTAAAAAAGAAAGAAATTTATAGTGATCCAGCGAAGCGTAGGGACTTCAGAAGGCGCAATTAGGATATATAGAGAGAGAGGGGGGCTGAAACCACCTTTTGTCCGGGTTATCGTATTGCAACTAACCAACACTCGAGCATGTTCGTAATGCTCCGGAAAGGATTAGAATTGGACGCCCCAAACATGAGAGATATCCAATTTTCTCTTTTATCATTTCATTCGCAATCTTCTCATCAGCAATAAAATTATTGTTACTTGCTTACCCCTTCATATAGTAGAATCTATGCTTAGTGAACATCACCCCTAGTAATTAATTATGCCTCAATTAAAAGTGGCCCCATTAAGTTATTCGTAAATCAACACCCAATCCCGAATGGTAACTACATTGTAAAGTTATTAAGCATACTTAATCTTCATAGAAGGTCCAGTGATAGGCGTGGATAAAAAGCCTAAGTACGAAACATAAGTAATTTCGAGGAAGATCAAGATGTATATTATGTTAACACTTATATAAGTTTTACGTAATCTCATTTAAATTGTAAACTGAAAATTTTCAATTGTGGTTCCTTCCTAATATGTTTTACTTTGGTTAACGTAAGCTGTTTGTAATCTCAATTTGGATTACATTCTAATTCAATTGGATTTAAATTTCCAAATATATTTTGACCTTGTATTTCCATTTCAATTTATCTCATTTTGTATAATTTATTTGGGCTATTAATATGATCAGTCAATTTAGCCTCTCACAATATTATATACATATAGATATAAAAGACAATATTATATATATGGATAGATAAATTGAGAGAGAGAGAGAGAGAAATTGAGAGAGAGAATATTATAGGAAATTTCGTGGAAAAATAGAATTTCTATTGTTTAAATAGTTGACAAAAGAAAAATTGTTAAAACATACCCAACACATATTTCCGGATTTCCTAAATCCGCAAACTAACCACTTTTGGATGTATCCAGAGGTGTTTTCCTGTAAACAAAAACAAAATGAAGATGGAACCTGTTTTCATGCTCGCGTAAAAAACAAAAACGAAAAGTAAATAATGAAACCAAATCGACCTTTGTAGATTGCCACCCTCGCTGCTGGTGAAAGATTTGGTCTCATCCCTAGTGATAATTGTACATTAAGAGAGCAATTTGAGATTATTTTTCAAGTTAAAAACGACTGATTTATATGAGGATAAGTGTTACAAAGATAGCACCATATGGTTTTGTTTCAAAATGATGCTTACTGATTCAATTTGGATCGGAAATTCATATTTAGGGAGAAGCATGCAATGATTCATTGATAGGTACTCCCTTATATACTGATGGTTTTTTATATGTGATGATGGGCCTAAATAGGCCCGTCCGCCCATGTTGGGCCTAAAAGCCCAGTCCGCAAGATAAGGACCCATGAATGAAGAGTTGAGATATGAAAAGGTATGTTGAGGGGTTATGTCTCTTGGAGGAAACGTTTTACATTGAAGAGTGATGTCTTTTGGATGAGACGTTTTAAGAGAGAAAAGAAAAAGGAGAACATACCTTTTTGGTGTACGTACATTCTGAAGACTCTCTCTCCCCCTAACGTAAGAAGTGTACGTTCTTCAAAATCAGAGTTGTCTCTCCCTAACGAAATAGTACGCTCATCGGTAGAATAGGATCAGGATTCTTCCTCGAACTTCAACATTGGTGTTTAATCTATGAAACGTAAGGTACGTTCGATTCCATAATATGCCTTAGGATCGGTGATACATGTGTTTCTTGGGCATGCTTCCGCGTTCGTTGTTTTTTTTAGGTTCGATTAAATGTTGAATTACTATTTTGGGAATCCGTTTTACCCAACATTGGTATCATAGCCAGGTTCATGTTTCCCGATCTCTTTTCGTGTTTATGAATTGCTTTTGATTGATTTTTTCGTGAAAAGCCACCGCCGGTCGATCGAGGACGAAAAATCCCAACACCGTACTGTTCCCCCTAGCCTTTTTGATTTTCTGCAAGTCGAAGTTCATTTTTGATAGCATAAGGTTGTAGGTCTCGTCGATACGAGAAAATCAAGGGCGGATCGCTGCTAGACGCTGCCAGACGCGCCACCACGCGCGGCTAGAAGGAACCGATGTCGCACGCGCCGATTCGGTCTCCCCAAGGCGCGTGCGACGCACGCGCCGTTTCGGTCCCAGGCACATGCGACACACTCGTGCCAAATGATGTCATCCCGCACACGCACACGCACGTGGCACGTGCCGGGTCGGTCGACCCAACCCAACCCGATTGACTCTGACCTGTCTGACCTCAACCCGACTTGACCGCTGACCATTGACTGTTAACCAAAAAAAAAAATGTGTTTCTTTTTTCAATTAAGCCTATGTGGATTATATGTAATCCCTTTTTGTTCTGCATTTGTTGCGGGAACAATGCCTCCCTGTAAGGCACGCACACCTATTCGCACAACGACAAATGAATAAAATGAAAGGCTTTCTAGGTTGATAGCTAAGTTGACTGATTATCGATGGGAAATTAGCAACTTAATTGATCATGTTCTCAAGGTCAACGGAAAAATACAAGAGGTCATATGGAATGGTTATCCCATGCCACATTTTGAGTGGTGCGATTCTTCATGAACACTTTTCCACCGATTTGGCAATGAGTGTTGAATCGCCTATGGGAGGTCAACCGAGCTACTCAGTATAGGAGTCTTGTGATGGCTTTTATAGATGAACATTACCGGATTGAAGCCACAAAGACTGCAACCCATGAAATGACTTCAATCCGACGGGGGATGAATGTGCGAAGGAGAAATCCTAAGGGATATCCGTCTGTTTTATCGTGGCTACCTAGAATGTCTAAGGAATTTAAAGAAGAAAAGATCAAGAAATTGAACAAAAAGGAATCTTTCCTAGTTCATATATTGTGTTGGCGTTAGATTTTTTGAATGGTATTTACTTAGTATGCTTTATGAACATCTTATGTAAATGTTTTCTACCTAGTTGTTATTGGTGTAGCAACTAATATGTTAGTTGCGCATTATGTGAAAGCATTACTATTCTATCATTATTGGATGTCAAATATTATTTGCTTTTGTTATTATTAACTATTGTGGATAATTCATAGAAGTTTTTGTAACTTCAAAGAATTTATTTTGCATAGAAAATTATATTAATAATAATTCAAAGTTAGGATTTTTGGATGATAATTGGAAACATAGTGACATTTTGATTCTGAAACCTTACTTGAAATTATTCATTAATATGATGGGTTTGTGCAAAATGGATGTATAAATGATAGGCATTAATAATTCGTGCATATGTGTCTGATATGTTCAGATCGATGACTTCAACCACAAAGAGCATAGTCGTTGAGCTAAATAAAGATGAGAAGCTCAACGGCAATAACTATGAAATATGACATATGAAAATCCAATATGTGCTAGAAGAGCAAGAGGCACTAGAAGCTCTTAACCTAACTATGGAAGAACCTGAAGATGGAAACACTGCACAACATAAGAGAAATAATGATGCATTTGCTGCATGGAAGAGAAAGAACTCTCTTACCCGCATTACGTTGCTGAGTAGCATAGAGAATGATGTTCCAGCGTTTTGAGAATGCCAAGGAAATGTGGGAAGCGTTGGCAGCAAGATTTGGTCATACTTCGGTGACCAGACTGAGGTAGCTCACTATTAGGTTTGACTCTTACAATAAGCATCATGGTCAGACCATGAAGCAACACCTAAGAAAGATGTCAAACATGATTAATGAGTTGAAAGATGATGGCCATGTCCTAACTGACGAGCAGCAAGTGCAAGCAGTGATACGTTCCTTACCTTAGAATTGGGAGCATATGAAAGTGCACATGACCCACAATGAGAATATCAAAACCTTTGAGGATATAATGTGTCATCTTGAGCTGGAAGATGACCGCCTCTTGGCGGTTAAGCTGGAAACTAAAATTTATCATGCTAGTTCCAGCTCACATGGAGCTTCGAGCTCCAAGCACAAACGTCCTCATTGGTTAAAAGAATGGAAAGGCAAGGGAGCAAGTTCTTTAGGGAAGAAACCAAAGGTTGACCAACATGAAAGAGGAAAGCGTCCTCGAATGAAGAAGCTGTCAAGGGTCAAGTGTTACAATTGTGATAAGAAGGGTCACTATGCTCGTGACTATTGCGAGCCAAAGAAGGTATACACCCTTGGTACTTATGAGAACTTTACTTATGTGTCAACTTCTGTATTTTTAACTGAGTCTAATCCTTTATGGACTGTAAATTCGAGAGCAACAGACCATATAGCAAAGGATAGAGAATCCTTCATGGAATTCCGATGAGTACCAACTGGAACTAAATTGGATCTATGTAAGAAACAACTCCAGAGCCGAAGTAAAAGGGATTGGCATCTATCAATTGAATATGCGTGGTGGACGCACTTTGTTCCTACATGATGTATTGTATACTCCGGAGATTCATCCGAATTTACTGTCTGTTTTAATGTTGGTTAAGGTTGGTTTTAATATGAACTTCCATAATAATGGTGTAGATTTGTATTTGGATACAAACTATTATAGTTGTCGTTATTTTCTAGATGGTTTTATTGTATTAAATGTTGACTATGGTAATGTCAATATTTGTTATTCCATTTTCACGTCTCATAATTCATATGATAATGATGTGAATATGTGGCATACTAGACTTTGTCATATTAGCCAACAACGTATAAATAGACTAGCCAAAGAGGGCTTGTTAGGCAATATTGAAAAAGTCGATTTGCCCATATGTGAGCATTGCCTAGTAGGGAAAACGACAACAAAACCATTTGAAAAAGGCACAAGAGCTGAATTTCCTTTGCATTTAATCCATTCTGACGTCTGTGGTCCAATGAATGTGAGAGGAAGTCATGTGACTGTTTATTTCATCACATTTATAGATGATTATACTCGATTCAGATATGTTTATTTGATTTATCATAAATCTGAAGCATTGAGTTGTTTCAAAAGGTGTATGAACTTGGTAGAACATCAATTAGATAAGAAAATAAAAGTATTGAGATCCGATCAAAATCGTGAATATTTATCTGATGAATTTAGAAATTTATGTGATGAAAAAGGAATAGAAAGACAATTGTCTATTCCATATACTCCTCAACAAAATGGTGTTGCAGAGAGAATGAACAGAACCCTACTGAAAATGGTTAGGTCCATGATGGCGCATACTAACTTACCTATCACTTTCTTAAGTGATGCGTTATTAACTGTTGTCTATATACTTAACCGGATGCCTTCCAAATCAATTACTTCCACTTCATATGAGTTATGGACAAATAGAAAAGTGATAAGTGTTGCAGAAGTCCTAAAACTTGTCGCAAAAATGTATTTGAGTCCTAAAACTTGCAAAAAGTGTAAATAAGTCATAAAACTTGTCAAAATGTTTTATTTGAGTCCTAAAATTGACTCCGTCAGTTTTATTGAATGAAAATGCTGACATGGCATTGACGTAGTATTTTAAATAATTTTTTATTTTCCAGCTGGTTTTTTAAATAATTTTTTATTCAATTTTTTAAAAAGTACATTTAAAAACTAAAATGCAATTTTTAAAAAATGTTAAAAAAAGAAAAGGGAAGAATAGGCGGCCACCCATCGTCGGAGGGGCCGGTGACGGTCGCCGGTCGCCGCCCGACCAGGGCAAGGCCTCGCCGGCCCCGGGCGAGCGCCGGTGACCCTCGTGCAGCGTGGGCGAGGGCTCGCCGGCCCCAGGCGTGGGCCGGCGACCCTCGCCTAACGCGGGCGAGGGCGCCTAGATCTAGGCACGCCGCCCTCGCCGGGGGCCGACGACGATCGCCGCCCCTAGCCGAGGCCTCGGTGGCCCTCGGCCGGGGCCGCAAGGCTCACCCGGATCTGCGCGTTGCCGCGGAGCGTGAGGGTCATGCGAGTGGCTCGCTCCGTGCTTCCCTGTGCTCAACGCCAGCAGATTCGAGCTAGTTGCCAGCCGCCGCCGATCCCAGCTGGCGTTCCGAGTCCCCTCATCGGCGACCTCCGCCTGCAACCCAGCGACTTCCGTGTCTCTGTGCCCGGCCAGATTTGGGCGAGCCTTGCCGGCCCTAGGCGACGGCCACCGAGGCCTCGCCCAAGGCTGGTGATGGTCGCCGGGCCCCAAGCGAGGGTCGACGTGCCCAGATCTGGGCACCCTCGCCCGCACCAGGCGAGGGTCGTTGGCCCTCGCCTTGGTCGGGCGGTGGCTGGCAACCGTCGCCGACCCCTCTGGCGATGGGCGGCCGCCTCCTCTGCCCTTTTCTTTTTTTTTTCTTTTTTTTTTTAATAGTTTTTTTAAAAAATGAATTTTAGTTTTTAAATATACTCTTTTAAAAAATTGAATAAAAAATAATTTAAAAAGCCAGCTGGAAAATAAAAAATAATTTAAAATGCCATGTCGGTATTTTTAACGAAAAATGCTAACGGTGTTAGCTTTAGGACTCAATTGAACTATTTTGACAAATTTTAAGACTTATTTGCACTTTTTGTAAGTTTTAGGACTGAAATGCATTTTCATAACAAGTTTTAGGACTTCAACACTTATCTCAATAGAAAACCGGACTTAAGTTTTCTTAAGCCATGGGGTTGTACTACCTTTACTCATGAGCCCTCTCATAAGTTTGGGAAATTGGGTCCTAGAGGAAAGAAGAGTATTTTCATAAGATACTCTAAACACTCGAAATGGTATGTGTTCATAGGTGAGCAGGAAAGTGGAAGTATAACTGAATTCGAATCACGGGATGTCACATTCTTAGAGAATGAATTTCCTAAGAAGGACGAAACAAGTGACGATTACTCCCTATTTGAAACCTTGGATCTAGATGATGAATTTAGTGGAGTTCGTCCAAGTGAGAGTAACATGAGAAGTGATGAATTTAATTCAACTCACTCTCAATTACAACCATATGATGAGATGATATCATCATTATCTAATCCGAGTGGGAACATGATGGGAAATGATGTACAAAGTGTACAATCTCACATATGGCAAACAAGTCACAAAAGTATTCCCCTTTGACGCTTTGACATTGAAGGGGAAATTTTTATGGTTGTTCCACAAGATGAGGATAAGCCAAAAAATGTTAATGAAGCTCTAAATTGCCCTAGTAAGGAAAAATGGATGCATGCAATGGAGAGGAGATGGAGTCAATGAAGTCAAACCATGTTTGGGAACTGGTTGATCTTCCAAAAGGACGTAAAGTCATTAGGAACAATTGGGTTCTCAAAATAAAGCGTAAAGCTGATGGCTCGATAGAAAGACATAAAGCTCGCATTGTAGCGAATGGGTATAATCAACAGGAATGAATTGATTACGAAGAAACATTTTCTCCTATAGTGAGATTTACCTCAATTCACATTACTTTGGTAATAGTGGCAAGTATGGATCTTGAGTTACATCAAATGGATGTAAAGATTACTTTTCTCAATGGAGAATTAGATGAAGAAATATATACAGAACAACCTTTTGGTTTCATTATGAAAGGCCAAGAAGACAATGTATGTCGACTTTTAATATCGATATATGACTTTAAGCAGTCGTCAAGATAATGGTATATACGTTTTCATAATGCCATAATGGCATATGATTTTACAATGATTGATGAGGATCATTGTGTATATATTAAAAGATCTAAAGATCAATTTGTGATCATATCATTGTATGTTGATGATATACTAATTGCCATAAGTAATATGGAGTTTGTTAATACTGTCAAGAGTTGGTTATCTTCCAACTTTAAGATGAAAGATATGGGTGAGGCTGCATACATTCTTGGAGTTAAGATTTCAAGAGATCATTCGAAGAGGTCATTATCTCTTTCGTAAGAAACATACATATATAAGGTTCTTAAACGATTTCGTATGCAAGATTGTAAACCCATAGATACTCCTATTGCAAAAGGTAAATGATTGAACCATAGACTGTGTCCAATGACTCCATAAGAGAATAAACAAATACAACATGTTTCTTATGCTAGTGCTGTTGGGAGCTTGATGTATGCTATGATATGTACAAGACATGACATATGTTTTGCAGTTGGAATGGTGAGTAGATACCAATCCAATCCAAGTCAAGCATATTGGAAAGCCGTTAAAAGAATATTGAGGTATCTGAAGGGAACTGTTGATTACAAGTTGAATTACCAAGGAAATGATCTGTGACTTGAAGGCTTTTTAGATGCTGATTGGGGAGGAGATTTAAATGAAATGAGATCTACCTCTAGATTTGCTTTCTTACTGAATAATGGCGCCATATCATGGAGTAGTAAGAAACAAATGTGTATAGCCTTCACAATGAAAACTAAGTTCGTGGAATTATCAACAACAATACAAGAAGGTGTTTGGCTTAAAAGATTTTTGGATCATTTAGGTGTTATTGGGTATGCTGCAAATCCATTATTGGTTAACTGTGATAGCCAAGCAACTATAGCATATACCAAAAATCCAAAATATCATGGCAAGACCAAACATATAGATATCAAGTATAATTTTGTCAATGATATAGTTGCACGAAAAGATGTGAACTTACAATACATATCTACGCATAAAATGGTAGCAAATCCTATGACAAAGCCAATACCTAGAGATGTGTTTTGTGGTCATGTAAAATCTCTAGGACTGCGTAGAAGCTGATGTACTGAATATTATAATTTCCCTAAAGTGTTCATATTTAATGAATTTTTGTTTTTTCACTATTAATGCCTATGATTTTTTGTTTGACATTTATGCATCTTAATGCTCAGTGCATTATATAAAGTTGAGAAAGTATGTCGGACAGATAAAATATTAGCCCACTCACACGGGTAATCACCTCTATATATTATGTGATAAATAGAGATAAGACGGTTTTTAAACTTATTATCTAGGTGATAATTGAGAGCTGAAGCTTAAAACATATATGTCACATTAACTGAGTGTTAAGATGAGGACATAATATTTACTATGTCCGAAAGTAAAATAACCCACATATTTTACTTTGTCTATCTATAATGCCATATGTGAGTTTTGATGAATTCTGTGGATGAGTAGATATATGAACTCAAGTTAGACATTAGATATGTCTGAACTATCATCTGTACGGTATTGAAGGTATAGACATACACTCCATGGGAAATGAGTTAATACCGTAATACGTATTTCATACTACGTATGCATGAAACGACCAATAAGAATGGCAAAAGTTTTGATCTCAACTTTTATGTATGAGACTCTTGAGGAAAAGAGTTCCTCAATTTAGTGCCCTCATGACTCTTACTTATTCTCAAGATTTATATTCAGTGTTTGCTATCTTAGGATGTTGCCAATGATCATGAATTGATTCGATATAATGGGACATTTCTAGAAAAGCAAGCTAAACTGAAATTGAGAGTTTGAAAGAAAGAGGAAGATCAAATTTAGAGAATCACATTTTAGTTTTGTATTCACTAGTCGACCAATTATAATCGTTTTATGGGACAATCATAATTGTGAATACAATATATCATTGTTTAAAAAGAGATCAAGAGAGATATAAATGTGATTGATTGATCTAGGGTACTGCATACTAAATTTACTCAGAATATGATGCCCAATATGAGTTGCTATATATTCCTAACGGATGTATGGCAACGAGCTTTCAAAGTATGATGGTCGCATGGATTATTCACCAGTATGAATGTTGTAGAGAGGTAAAGAGGATCATGTTCGGCCCACCATGTGCGAGTGGGAGATGATGGTTTTTTATATGTGATGATGAGCCTGAGTAGGCTCGTCCGCCCATGTTGAGCCTAAAAGCCCGGTCTGCAAGATAAGGGCCCATGAATGAAGGGTTGAGATATGAAAAGGTATGTTGAGAGGTTATGTCTCTTGGAAGAAACGTTTTACGTTGAAACGTTTTAAGAGAGAAAAGAAAAAGGAGAACATACCTTTTTAGTGTACGTACATTCTAAAGACTCTCTCTCCCCCTAACGTAAGAAGTGTATGTTCTTCAAAATCAGAATTGTCTCCACCTAAAAGCAATAGTACGCTCATCGGTAGAACGGGATCATGATTCTTCCTCGAACTTCAACATTGGTGTTTAATCTATAAAACATAAGGTACGTTTGATTCCGTGATGTGCTTTAGGATCGGTGATACATGTATTTCCTAGGCTTGCTTCCGCGTTCGTTGTTTTTTTTAGGTTCGATTAAGTGTCGAATCACTATTTTAGGAATCCGTTTTACCCAACATATAGGGCCCGTTTGGTTCGGCTTTGGGGAAATGCTCTTGGGAGAATACAAATACCTTTGAGATAAAATGATTTTTCGAAATGCTAGACTGTTTGGTAAACTATAATTGAAAAGTGTTTTAGGGAAATGCAAGACTGTTTGGTAAATATATATTTGAAAAACCCTTTAGTGTGACCAAATTAAGTATTTTAGTTTTATTATTTTTAAAATTGTAAAAAATAAACAATGACTATGTAACCTTTTACATTTTCATGTTGAGAGTAATGTAAACGATATATATTAGTAAAGTTATTTAAAAATTATATTAAAAGAATTTAATTATAGATTAGATGCAAAGCTCAACTTTTGGCCTAGGGTTCTTTTAGGTTTGTTTTCAACTTTGAATAATTTTTTTAATTATTATAGTATTAATCATTTTCGTAAATTAATGATCATTCTAGTGTATTAATAAAAAGTTGGGCTATTTATTGTCAAAAGATAAAAATGACAAAAAGAGTAAGGTGAACCCAACATTTGCAAAGGGTTTTTATTATTTTTTAAAAATAAAAATAAAATCCGATGAAACTACGTCGCCAATCAACGGCGGTTGAGGTGTGGGAAAGATGATCGGTTTAAAAAAAAAAAAAAAAAGAAGTCAACGGATGAATAGTAGAGGTGAACTTGCATTTCAAAGGCCAGCATTTGGCCAATGACATCTCCAAATGCTGAACTAAACACCTAAATTTTTTTCCCAAAGCCCCTTGGGAATGCTGAACCAAACGGGGCCATACAATAACAAAACCTAGACAAAACAAGTTGTAGCATCCGTCATGGTAACCACTGCCCTATCACAATAATGTTTATCAACAAATAAGCCAACTTAGATCTAATTTTGTGTGTTTGTGTGTTTGATTCAGATCGGTTTAAGCGTATGCTTGTGTAATTTAATGCAAACTATATGCACTTTAGTTGTCAACGAAAGCAATTATATGCAATTATTCCTGGCGATATGGTTGATTTGGACCATCCATTTAGTTGTGGAAGGTCCAAATTAACCCACAAAACAAAGAATTAATCCAAATTAACTTTAATATGCTGTCTTACTTGTTAAAAAATAGAAATCTTCTGGAATCGCACTCCCCAATTTGCCGTGATGTATCCTTCTCTTCATGGAGGTAAATTTACAAGAAGAAAAGGGACGGAAATAACAAGGAGACAAAAGAAAAAAATTTAAACTTTCATGGGCACAAGCACTAATTCGGAAGCAAAGGTAAAATAAGTTCGATCAAGTTGACCTGACCATCCCTTGGCTTGTGAAGATAAGCTAGTTCGTCTTGCAAGTGACGTCGGCTCGAATCGACCAGGCAGGTTTTGGGCCATTTGACCACGTCCTCGAGTTGAACTGGGCCCGACTGTACACTCCCAAAACGGTAGAGCAACGAGGTCTTTAATTTTTATTTTAGTTGTTTTACCTAACTTCCGGTTCCACGATTGAAGAAATTCATTTTTGGTGATGTGAATTGAGTTATTTTTTTCCCGAAAAATCTTATAACCATTTGGTTATGGCCTTGAATATAAAAAATTGCAATAACAAAGTTTAATTGTTCGAAATATAAAATAATTACTATTACACATAGGTTAGTGTGTTTGTGCATAAAGTATATTGTTAAACTTATTAAGTTTGAGAATGTGTAAGTTAGGGGTCGAATTATCCTTTTGTAACTTAACGCTCAAATAAGTTCCAGGATGGACTAAACCCATATTTGATCCAACAAGGATGGGGAGTGACCGCCAGGACTATAAACTTCGGACAAGATATGGGTCTAGGTAGGCTTCCAGGGTGGCAGAGAGAGCAAGAGATAGTTGGACCGCAAATCAAATTAGGGAATATCCCTAGGCAATACAAGCCAACAAAGACAAGAACACTAGTTCCTTAAGTGGGGGAGTTTGCGGCGTCACAGTCTCGCATCGATTGGGAAATATCCTATCGAGTAATTCATAAGTCAACATCCAATTCAAATGATCGTCACCTTGTATGATTACTCTCAAGTACCTTTTTTTGGGGCTTGACCCGTGTGGACTGAGTCAGGTTGTTAGCCATGATCTTGAGAATTAAAGGGGATACAAATAACTAGTAACAAGGATTCAAAGTCATGAAGTTGCAGCTTTGCTTATTGAATAGTTCAAGATAACTTCCCCTCGACTTGTTAATCCCTACAATAACCTTTGGGACCTCCATAGGCAATCCAATAGCCAAATGCTCGTCTCATGAGCTTGCGATAGTATTGTAGATCATAGACGCTAGATTTGTCCACCCATTTAGATACTTTGTCCAAAGGATGTAAGAGCACACCATTCGCATCAATCCATTGTAGTCTTCGAAAGACCGTTGCGTGTCTGAAATTACCATCGAGCTTCTGACCACCACCCATCGGAGGACAAACTCCATTACTTCCGGCCAAGCCAACTCCTCCCCAAGCTACATGTCGTGAACCACTAAACCATCTCTGAGATACAAAAATAGCTCCTTTGGCCAATAACCTATTTTAGTTTGAGAGTCACCAAGTATCAGCCACCAATTCCCAGTTTTACGGTCCTAATTAGAAGCAAAATTTGGTTGATAAGCTTTTACACGTGAAACCAACTTATCTTAAATTTTTAGTTGATGAAATTTCGAATGATAAACCTCAGTCAATCTAAATGAAGCTTTAGATTATGGAGATGACCACATGATTGTTCTCAGTTTTAGGTTAATTGTTCATTAGGAATCACATGATATATTCTATGAAATCAACAAAAAAATAAGAGCTTTCCTTAAAATATGAGGTTGAAATATGTCATTTGATATGTTTTGAGAGGACGATAAGTGATATGAATTTGAGCTTATGTGGAAATACGGACTCTTTATTTCACTCCTATACTAGTTTGGCGCTTGTGCTTGCATTGGGCATTTATTGTATTTATCACAAATTTGTAGCTCGCGGTTAAATTATACTTTCTCTTAGGGACTATATTTTCCTCCATCTAGTTAGAAAAAGCTTGCTTGATTGCAATGTTAATCTACTAATTAAAGACCTACTTTGAAGAGGGAATGGAGGAAAGTACATCGACGAATATATTTCTTGGGATAGCATTCATTGATCAACAGTCAACAACTTTCACAGGTTCTAGAGATTGAAGTCAGTGCATCATTTTATAAACTTATCCACATTTGTGATGTGTACAGGTGATTTATCTAAATAGTGAGAGGCGTCTACTTTAGGGGTATCATGGGTAATCTATCTTAATTGATAGTAGGCTTCTAGTATTACGTAGATACACTCAAAAGACCACTACATCATTAATGATAATGGCTCAATCGAATTTTCACAATGAATTCATTGTGGTTTATGTAGATTTGTGGTTAACATAAATTTTATCGCTTTATGAATTCAAGAACATACTAGTAACCATAGAGTTCATTAGAAGGCATTCAATTCACTAGTGATGATTGTTTTACTTAAGCACAAATCATAATTTTTATTCAACTGTATTTAATTCACTAAGATATATTCAAAAGGAAAAGATTTTAAACATATCAAACAACGGATAATTTTAAGGAAGATCAAAATGCATTTGATTTAATATGATATAAGTTTTACATAATCTTATCTTACTTTTGAATTGAAACTTTTAAAATTATGGTTCCTTTCTAATTTGTTTTACTTTGGTTGAATTAAGTTGTATGTAATCTCATTTTGAATTACACTTTCAATTTGGATTACAGTACGTGAGCAATTTGAGATTATTTTTCAAATGTGGATTCTTATGAAGATAGCACCATATGGAGTTTGTTTCTCAATGACGCTTACCTATTCAATTTGGATCGGAAGCTCATATTGATCTCCACCATAGGTAGAAGCAGGCAATGGTTCATTAAGAGCTACTCCCTTATATATAAAAGGACAAAACCTGGACAAAGCAAGTTGTAGCACCCATCACGGTGACCATTGCCTTGTCACAATAACGTTTATCAACAAATAAGCCAACTCAGATCTAATTTTGTGTTGGGTTTTTAAGAAATTGATGAACTATTAATTAATAATCCCCAAACTAACCGTCCAGTATATGAAAATCCGAGAAAGGCTATCACCATAGAGTTGTGGGGAAACCTAGTAAAACAAGAGATAGTAGACTTAAGACAACTCTTAAGATTTTTCCATCACAATTTACTTCTCAATGCGATAAATTTTATCCGTGTCAATGTCAATGTGTCATGTAGGACAACCAATGCTAAATAGACTAAATTAACAAATCGTCAAAAAGTTTAAGACTAAATTGACACAATTGAAATGCTTAAAACTAAATTAGCAAATTTCAAAATGTTTAGGATTAAATTAGCATAATTAAAAGGTTTAAAATTAGATGAGCCATCGCATAATAGAATTATGACTTTTTGGACAATTTTCACTATAATATCAATCTCTTGAGCACTCTATCATATCATATCATGTACTATAGAGTAACAAATAAAAGTATAACATTTCAAACCATTATCACCATAAATTAGATATTTCGAGACAGTATTGTATATTAAATTACCTTAACTGATTGAATAGCCAACCTTTGTGTGCTCAATAAATTCATCAGACTATCCTTGAACCGGCAACTTTAAGGTAAAAAAAAAAAGAAGAAATTTTCATTCATTATCAAAATAATACACAATAATAAATCTCAAAAGTCGCAGAAACAAAACAAGACCATAGAGCTCCAAAATAAATAAAAATATCAATCAAGGTGTTTCATTTGAGCATATGATCATCAAAGATAATCACAGGCTCGTCCTTCAAGAATAGATTTGGAACTACATCAAGGTGAAATGATTGACGGCTAATCACTGAGTCACACAGCACCATCAGTAATAAGCACACACCGGGATCTCCATTTGTAATTATAACTTTGTCTTTCGATGATGTGCACCTCGGTTCAGTATCCCCAGCGCCATCACCATATAGAGACAACATAAACATGTTGAAGAAACTTAGATCTGCCACTTATGAGAGCAAACTCTGAAGCCAACGCGAAGTGTCAAAGCTTTGAATGAGCACAAATTTGACACCGAAGCTATTATAAACACCATTAAAACTGGAGGCTTAGTATTTATTCATTAAAACAAATGCAGAATTAGATTGGAGGAAAAAGCTCCCATAAATAAGATCAGGAGAGTAAGGAAATAAACTAAAGAGAATAAAAAGAAAATGAACTAGGAAGGGAGGGAGAGATTTAGGTCAAATCCCTTCTCTCCAAAAGTGGAAGAGATGAAGAAAGCTTCAAAGAGGGAGAGAGAGAGGGGGGGAGGGGGAGGAACAGTTTCAGGTGCGGTACATTTGTGCAGGAATTACATAGGATCTCATCACTTAACAACTTGAAATCAAAATAAAATTAATGAAATTTCTATTTTCTAATCAATTGACTTTGCTTTATATCTTTAATATTTTTAGTCTGCGGCATCGTGCAATCAGCTAAAGAGTTACTACTCGTCTTAGTAGTCTGTTATGCATTAAAAAAAAAAAAAAAAAAAAAAAAAAAAATTGATCATACTATTTGGTTTGTTTACGGATTGGAGCTCTAATTTGTTAATGTCGATCTCTTTAATTGAGGATTTGAAATGGATGATTTGAGATTGAACAAGAAAAGGAAAAGATTGTCATACTTTGTGAAAATCTTTGGGAAATGGGACGATTGTTAGCGGAATTTATGCTTATTGACTTTAATCATCCAAATTTGGATTGAGATATGATAGGATAAAATCGGATCAAGTGTCGTTTAAATATTATAAAAAAAAATCCGAGACTGTGTCAAATAAATTTCCAGATATAAGATGGATATGAACATCCTAAACCGAGTGTCCATTCTCTCATGTCACGTGATCATGACGAGATAGCCACCTGATACTTGTCGACGTCTAGCCGCCCAGTGCTTGTCAACGTCTAACCTCACAGCCACCACCTCACCACCACTGCCACCCTCACCCCGAGTCACGAGCTCTTTCCATTTGGCTTCCATCCGCTTCTTTCACCGGCCATTACTTTTCTTCTTCTCCAACAACCTTCCACCCGAAGATTTTGTAAAAGAAGAGGAATTTGCTTTAAAACCTTCGGTCTTTCTATTGATTACTAACACATGCCCCAAGCAACTCTGTTCATGATTCTCTCTCCAAGACTCATCACCGGCAAACACAACATACACATCGGGGCTTCTCTTCCCCATCTCTGTCTCTTTCTGACATAGTATCTCAACGGCGACGCCAAATTCACCGATGAATTTCATAAAATTCGTCCACGCACAACTATTGAAAGTGCTGATGGGTTCTTCGACCCCTCCATACTCCTTGATCACTGCGTCGAAGCCTTACCGGAAAAAGGTCGAAGAAGGTTTATATGGATCACTGCGAACATGGGTACTCTTTGTTTCTGAGCGGCAAATCTGGGTGGGCATCCTCAACGGCGAGTGGAAGATGGTGGAACTACCACGCTTGTTTTCTCTCTGTCGATTTACTTTGGCTTTTTTTTTTTTTTTCCTTTATTCCATATTCTATTCAGGTATATCTCACCCCTTAGATGGGAATTTTTTATTCAAACTATATTCAAACAACTCCGGATTTTGCACCGTCCCAAACACCAGATAAGATAAAAATTATTCCATCTGAAATTTCATCCGACCCACCAAACATAACCTTAGTAAATTCAACCTTAGACTTAGAGAATTAAAAAGGATATAATTTATTTATTTATTGGTCAACACTAGGATATAATTTATTAAAGATATAGATTTATGGTGCATTTATTTCACTTAAAACTTATTGATAAAAGAAAATATTTTCCATGAAAATCATTTTTAAAGGAAAATTGTTTTTTTTTTTTTCATTTATTTGAATGTTTAGAACGTGCTTTCCTTCTTATCAAAAGGAGTCGTTTTCCTAAACCTGAGCTTATTATTTTCAGTCCACGATGGACAATATATTCCGTAGATCAATTAATTTTCCATCATCCAAACACCAAAAGATTGGAAAATATTTTTATAAAGCTAGTTTTCCTTCAAAGAAAACATGTCCAGCTTTGCTTATTGAATAGTTCAAAGTAACTTCCCATGGACTTGCTATCCGCTACAATAACCTCCGGGACCTCCATAGCCAATCCAATAGCCCAAATCTCGATTGTAGCCATAGTTCTTCAAATCATAGACTTGGGATGGATCCACCCATTCAGTCACTTCAGCCGAGGGCAGTACAAAATTGCCATCTGCATCAGCCCAGTGTAGTATTCGGAAGTACGTTGCATGTCTGTAATCACCATCGGGCTTGTATCCGCTTCCAATCGGAGGACAAACTCCATTACTTCCGGCGAAGCCAGCTCCTCCCCAAGCTACAGTTAATGCACCATTTTGTAGATGTGGAAATAGTTCCTTTGGCCAGTAGCCTACTTTAGCTGGAGGAAAACCAATCATCAGCCACCAATTCCCAGTTGTACGGTCCTGATTAGAAGTAAAATATACTCTTAAGTTTTTATATGTGAAAATTATCCTAATAATTTTTCAAATGAAATTTGATATAATAAACAATCAATCTAAATGAAACATCAGATTATGGAGATAGCCACATTTATCAACAATCGATATTTGAAAACTATAGTGTATTGTTGAATGTAGAGAAAATTCCAAATAAGGAAATATCCTCAATTTCTCAAATAATGACTTGAAGTGAACTTTATTTTAAATAGGGACTTAAAGTGTCATCAATTTCTCAAATAAGGGCATGAAGTAAACTTTGTTTCAAGTAAGAGATTAAAGTTAATAAAAACAAAAACTTTAAAAAAGAAAAAGAAGGCAATTCAGGCCTCTATTTAAGATAAGATTCACTTTAGGCCCCTATTTGATAAAGTGATAACATTTTAAGCCCTTATTTAATATTTTCCCATGAATTTATTAGCTTATCCAAATTTATTATGTGTACAAGTAATTTGTCTATACAAGAACATTAATGGGTGAATATCATTTAGGTTTAATAGATTTTGTTAACACAATGGAATCGCTCTATGAATTCAAGAACATAAGCTAGCGTCTGTAGATTTTTAGACCTACTTAACTTTCATTGCAGGACCAATGGGCATGTATAAGAACCTGAGCACGAAACATAAAACTCATCAAGGGGCATTCAATCACTAAGATACTATTTTGAAAAGAAAATGATTAATGGATAATAGCTAGGAAGATCAAAATGTATAGTATTTATACAGATACAAGATTTACGTAATCTTATCTTAATTTTTAAACTGAATATTTTCAGATTGTGGTTCCTTGCTAAATTTTTACTTTGGTTGATGTAAGGTGAACATATTCTTATTTTCGATTATATTATAACTCAATTGAATATAAATTTTAAAATAAATTTTAATTGTATATTTTTTTCTAATCCATCTCATTTTGTTCAAATTTTGGCTATTAATATGATATATATTTGGTAAATAAATTTTAATAATTAATTTTAATAATTAAATAATTGACATAATTAGTTTTATATATCTTGGGGGGTTGGGGCGGGTCGAGAGTAAACTAATAATTTGACAAACAATGAATTGTTAAAACATACCAATCACATTTGACACGGTTTAAATAAGTCTCATCTGGTCACCCAACAAAATGAAGATGGAAACTATTTTCATTTCTTTCTGACAGGAAAAAAGCAAAGTTATTAAAAAAAAAAATCAGAAACTAAATCTCCCTTGCATATCACCACATTTCCTAGTAGTGAAAAATTCCATTCTCATCGCCACTGATAATTGTGCAGCATGTGAGCAATTTGGTATTACTTTTCAAATTCAAAATGACTGTCTCCATATATTTGGATAAGCGTTACGAAGATAGCACAACATGGAGTTTGTTTTTAAATGAAGTTTACCTGTTGGACAAGGATTGCAAGCTCATGTTGATCTCCACCATAAGTAGAACCAACTAAGGGTGTATTGATAAGTGCTCCCCCGTCTACAAGGACAAAACCTGGACACAACAGGTTGAAGCATCCGTCTCGGTGACCATCGCCCTATCACGATAATGCTTAGTCAACAAATATAAGCCAGTTTAGATCTAATTTCATGTTGGTTTTGCAAAATTGTATGAATAATCGATCAATTATCTCCGCTCTAACCGTCCAGTATGTGAAGAGCCGAGGAAGACTATTTCCATTGAGTTGCGGAGAAACCTAGTAAAACAAGAGAGATTAGACTTAGCCAACTCTTAGGAATTTCCCCGCAAAATTAACTTCTCGATACGTATAAATATAATCACTCACCGTCCAACCAGCTACAATCATGCTAACATGATCTTCCGGCCCGCTTTGAATCCATATATTATGCCAACTGGATTGGTCAGAGGCAACGGTTATATTGTAGATGGATGTTCTCCCATAAATTCCATATTTAATATTTTCTATCTTACTGTCCCTCAATGCCACCACCTACAAATGACATCGTATGTGTTAAACTACCGAAATGGAGAAAAGTTGAAATGTATGACGGAGTACGGAAGATGGTAATATTGTACACAAATGTTCATATGTTGAAATAACTAGATTGCAAAAAGTGGAAATATATGATAGATATCGCTGTTGTCTATGCCAAGTGAAGAATTTCCCGAAAAGTCTTAGGCTCCATTCGTTTGAAGGAAAATGACTTCCAGGAAAACGTTTTTTCGAATTTTTCAGCATGAATGGAAAATGAACTAGTCAAGGAAAATGTTTTCCATTATTGGAGAAAACAACATTTTTCCATAACTTCTTTCACCTTACTTCTTTTCACCAAATATATTTTCGTTTTATTTTTATGCTTTATTTTTCATTTTTCTTTTTCTTTTTTAAATCGAGTTTTTAATTTTTTTTTTTCTTTTTTTTCTTTCCTTTTCGTACCAGATCGGGCTAGGTGGAGCCTCACCGGCCTAAGGCGAGGCTCGAGCCTCGCCAGAGGTTTGCCGGGCTCTAGCAAGATGCGAGCTCGCCGGATCTTGTGACTGCGTCTTGATCGGCCGCCGGGCAGTTGGCCATTGTCAAGCATGCAACGGAGGAAGGAGGAGGAAGGAAAAGGAAAGGAAAGAAAAATAATAAAAATTTCGATTTTTCAAAAATATAAATAATTAAAAATTTATTTTAAAAATATATATATAAATAAAACTAATTTTGTTGTCAATTAAAATTTTTAAAATTCAATTTTTTGATCATTTTTCCCAAACAATTAAATTAGTTAATGAACAGTAAAAAAATTTCCATTCAAAGTTCGGGTTTAAGCCGAACATCGGAAAATATAATCATTTTCCAAGAAAATGACTCCTAGAAAATATTTTCCGAAAATGTGATATTTTTGCAAAACGAACGAATCCTTATTTTCAAGGCCATGTCTAGTGACTCTCTTTGAGCCTGGTTGCTCCAAGGGGGTCACATAGTCTCTGTTTGTTTGTGTTCTTTTTTTTTTTGTTTATGAACAGTTTTTCGTTTTTTTGTTCCCTGGGAACAAAAAAAAAAAAAAAACGCGTTTGTTTGCATTTTTGTTCCAAATCATTCTTTTGTTCCCGGGAACAAAAAAAGAACAGAAACAATAAACAAAAAAATTGTTTCTTGTTTCTGGAACAAAAATAAAGAACAATTTTTCTCTCTTCTCTTCTCTTTTCTTTTCTTTTTTTTTCTTCTTTTTATCTTCTTCTTGCTTTGGCCGGTCACCGGCCTCGGCCATGGCCGGCAACCGGCCGACGAGGGCTAGCGGCCTCGCCCAACCACGGCGAGGCTCGGCCTCGCCGGGGGTCGGCGAGCCTCGCCGTGGTCAAGGAGGCCGCCGGCCGACCATGGCCGAGGCCGGCGACCGGCCAAAACAAGAAAAAATGAAAAATGAAAAAAATGAAAAATAAACATTAAAAAATTAAAAGAAACAAAAAAAGAACATAAATTTACCAAATATGTTTTACTTTCTTTTTTATTTTAAACAAGTTCTACCAAACGTGCATTTTTCTTCAAAAACGTTAAAAGCGAAAATAGTTTTTCTATTTCTATTCCCTGGAAAAAAGAACATAAACATAAACAAACGCACCCATAGTCCACAGGCCAAGCCATATTGTTTTCATGTTGGTTTCTTATGCTGAAACGTCTTTTCTTTAGTCCATAGCGATCTTTTAAAGAAACTACATAGCGCATGTGTAGATACAAACGCACGCACACAGGCACGTACATACCCGTACACGCACGCTGAGAGAGAGAGAGAGAGAGAGAGAGTACATGTGTACTAGGTTGAACAGCATTCCCTCTTGAAGCCGCTGAGTATGTCATCCTTGGTAAGGCTCTCGCCCTGATCAAATCCTTCTTTGTTACTTGAGAAATAGGCACAGTTCCAATCGGACATGGTTTTCTTAACCCAAATTGGATGGACTTTATATGCGAAAAATTGTGAGCAAAGCTAGTGACATGAAACGTCGGCTCTCTCTACAAGAAAAGAACCAATTACGGTCGTAAATCAAGGATGTACATGATGTAAGTGATTTTTATTGACTCATATGCTTTTTCTTTGTTGACGGAAAAATCAATGAATCTTTACTTGAATTTTGTGATTCTTCAACAAAGGATGTTCTAGCGATGGTTGTTTATCGATGTCGATGCAGTCAATGGCGTCGCCTTCCGCAGTCTACATAAAAATATCAAACACCATTGCTAGTTTGTCAAAATACAAGGCCTGCGTCAAACCTTATTAACAACATAATACTGCAGCATAACATAAAACTAAAACAATTAGGACAATGCCAAATCGTTGGGGAAATTATTACCACAAATGTCTTGACCGGTGGCCTGCTCATCATTTTAACCTGTCTTTCTAACACTGCGTCGTCATCTTCCAAAATGTTTCCAACCTCACACAGAGAAACACCGAAGAATACGAACAACAATAGCAAGACTCTCATCTTGTACTGCACCGTGAGAGTTACGACCATCTCGTCTTTTTGTACTTTGGCCGAATTCAAAGGCCTTGTCCACATTCGAACTTCACCTTTATACTTCCAATCAGACCTTCGAGGTCAAAGAACTTACTTTTATGTTAATAATCCTTTATATAAGTTATAACCCACTTTATTTCCTTTTATAACATATTTAAAATCGTTACAGCCAACTAGTAACGGTGCCAGCAAGACCACATATCTTATTTTACGTAGAATGGGCAATCGGAGTATATTATATTTAGCTACTATATTCGTCTAGAAATCCAGGACTTGAAGAAGATATTCTGCTTAATTTATCGAATGATTGTAGATTGTGTTTGGGCAACAAAGAAAAATATTTTATTTGCTATCTTATTCTACCGTAGAAAAGTTTATCAACTGGCTATATGTGTGCAATTTTTTTTTATTTTTTTGGTGACTGGTAGTTTTGTAAGGAGGGCGTCCTTCGGATTTTCATTCTTTATTTCATCTTAAATACACCAAAAAAAAAAATGATCTGTTTTAGCATAATTAAGCATTTCCTAATTGAAAATAATGTTTGGTTATGTTAGAAATGTATTCTGAGTATCTTATTTGTCTGATTTTGAGTATCTCTCAGATTCTAAATATCTCTCAAATCATATCTATCGGATTATAAATATCTCTCGGATCATAAACTCGTTATTATAATTTATTGTAATATTATGTTACTATAAATAGCTATTTTGTAAAGCCTATAAATAGGTATCTATAGTAACATAATATTACAATAAATCAAAAAAATGAGTATATAATCTGAAACATATTCGGTCAAAATCAAACAGATACTCAAAATCAGATAGATACTGAAAATATATTTCTAACAAGTTACACCAAATGAAAATTACTTATTTAAGATAATTTTCGATAAACGACATTTGTCAAGTGTAAATGTTAGTTAAATCTTTTATATTTTTACCTTATTGTCCAATAGTACTTTTCACTTGTAAATAATACATAAGATGTGGTTTGAATTTATTTATTTCTAGTTTTGTTCATAAGCAACAAAAATGATCTATCTATTATTGATTTATATAGATTTTTCTGCAGAAAAATAATGTTTGACTGCACCGGATTATAATTATTATTTAAGTCTTTCTAACGCTGCGTCATCATCTTCTGAAATGTTTCCAACCCCACACAGAGAAACACCGAAGACTTTCATCTTGCATTGCATGTGAGAGTTAGACGATCTCGTCTTTTTGTACTTTGGCCAAATTCAAAGGCCTCGTCCACATTCGAACTTCTCCTTTGTACTTCCAATCAAAACTTGGGGTGGGGACGATTTCATTTCAGGAGTGGGTTTCGACTCCCATACCCTGCAAGAAGGCAGGGCAAAAGTCTGAGAGTGAGTGTTAGAGTAAGATTAGAGTAGGACCAACCAAAAAAAAAAACCCTCTCACTTTTATGTTAATAACACTTTATACATGGTATGAGCCACTTTATTTCTTTTTGCAACATTTTTTTTAAAATCGTTACAGCCAACAAGTAACGGTACCAGCAAGACCACATATCTTATTTTGCGTAGAATGGGCAACTAGAGTATATTATATTTAGCTATTGTATTCTTCTAGGAATCCGAGACTTGAAGAAGATATTCTGCTTAATTTATCGAATGATTGTAGATGGTGTTTGGGCAAAAAAGAAAATAGTCTATTGGCTATCTTATTCTACCATAGAAAAGTTTATTAACTGGCTATATGTGTGCATTGCTTTTAATTCTTTTGGTGACTGGTAGTTTTGTAAGGAGGGCGTCCTTCGGATTTTCATTCTTTATCTCATCTTAAATACAAGGGGAAAAAAAAAAGAATTGACCTATTTTAGCTTACTTAAGCATTTCTTAATTAAAAATAGTGTTTGCTTATGTTTGAAATATAATCCTGAGTATCTATCTAATTTTGAGTATTTGTCTGATTTTGAGTATTTGTCAAATTCTAAATATCTCTCATATCATAAACTCGTTTTTCTGATTTGTTGTAACATTATATTATTATAGATAGCTACATTGTAAAGCCTATATATAGGTATATATAGTAACATAATATTACAATAAATTAAAATAACGAGCTTATAATCTGAGATATATTTAGTCGGAATCAGACAAATACTCAAAATTAGATAGATACTCAAAATATATTTTTAACAGGTTACACCAAATGAAAATTAGTTTTTTAAGATAATTTTCGATAAACAACATTTGTCAAGTGTAAATGTTAGTTATATCTTTTATTTGTTTACCTTATTCACATTCTGGATGGTCAGTTTAAACTCACTCGACCAATTCTATCTCCATTAAAATCTTCGCTCCTCCAATTTTGTATACCCAACGTGCAAAACCGGAGTAAAGTCGAACTATCAATTACTGAAGTATTACTCTTATAGGGTGATGGTTATTGCGATGGGTGCTATAACATGCGATGTCTAGGTTTTATTCAGATAGACAGGGAAGTAACAACCAATTATCCATTCTATGATACTTCCGTTGTCGGTGGCGCCAGATGTGAGCCATGGGTTCGAGTCGAACAGGTAAAGCTTGGTTCATCAAGCTCATCATCAAGGCATATAGCAGTCTCAGTCTTAAATAAAATGTTCACATCATATTATACGATGAGACCATGTCACGTTCGGAGTAAACTGCAATCGGGTGCATGTTGGACCTTTCTAACATGGGCAATGAAGCTTGTTAATTGGTGGCTGATCGTGAAAGACGGTCCTCCGGTTAAAGTTGGTTATTGGCCGAAGGCAATATTCACCAATCTACGCAACGGCTCCCTGCATGCAGCTTGGGGAGGAATTGCCCAGGAGGGGAGCGATGGAAACTGTCCTCCACTGGGAAGTGGTCGTTATCCCGACAACGATTACCCGCATGCCCCATACTTCGGGAACATGTACTGGGTCTACAGAAACGCTGCCCAATTTTCGCCTTCCGATCAAAACGAGGAAACGGTCGACAATCCCATTATTTATGCCTCGAAGAACGATGGCTACGTGCGGGAAATGGAGTACACCATTAGCTATGGAGGCCCGGGAGATTATTGTGGGGCACAATGACTTCCATGCGAAAAACTAAAAGAATGTACTTTGAGCAACTTAATAAGCAAAGCTGAGCACCTTTTATAAACTAATTTCAGTTTTGCCTGAATCTCTAGCTACGGCCAGCTTAGTTCAGTAAAATGAGTCTAGAGTGGGGATAATTGTCAGAAAAATTCTAAACATATTATGCAGATGTCAACTTGGTCCAAACCTTTTAATTTAAAATGAAAATTTGAAAAAATTATCCACACCAATACCGACCGTGTCACATAAGATATTTGACATCCACTAGGAGATAATCGGTTCCAAAGTAAGCGATTCCCGTCTTGGAACTGGAACCCACCTACTAAGCGTTGATTTCACAAAATGGAAACTGGGAATCACCCACCGATTCCATGGATCCATCGGGGAACCACCCAAGTGAGTCCATGGAACCAGTCTAAATGGCCCCAACAAATTCACAATTTCCAAAATCCTTTCTGATTTCTTGAAATAGTTCACCCGAATCTAGCATCAAACTTTAGCTCGACCACAAGCAAATTCTCAACAAGGACCCAAAGGAAGGGTTGGAGAGTACTTATTTAACAATCAAGAAAGAAACGAAGTGCCATACAAGTCCAGAATGAGAAGGAAAAAATGGGCGCATGGAAAGAAGAGGAGACTTATCAGTATGGAAAAGGAGAAATTGCGGGCCAGGCATAGACAGTGAAGAGGAAGAAGAACGACTTGGAGAGTTGGGACTTCAAAGAACGAAACCAAACGAGCGACCCACTTGAGCTCCGACAGGCGCAATGGATTTCACGGTCAGAAGAAAAGAAAAAGACTTGAAACTGATCAGAAACTCATCTCTTCTCTTCTCTCCTCTCTCCAAGAAGTCTACAATTCAATCGATTAAAAAAAAATGGTAATCTTTTCTTATGAGTACACCAGTCCAATCCAAGTAGTCCGGGTGGATAGTTCCATACTAAAATCAGAAACTGGATCGGCACCCACCAATTCCAATATTGGAATTAGAAACCGATAGGTTCAGTCCAGTTCTCTTAATATCCACGCTAGCGATTTATAGTTAAAATTGATCGGAAGAACTATATTAACAAATTCTTCAAAAGATTTAGGACTAATTGATAAAATCAAAAGATCTATGACTGAATCGACATCCGTGCAACATATATACATGACCTTTTTATTTTTTTTCTCATCTAAAATATTACATGTCATAATCCAATATGAACACTCTCTTGCATTCAGTAGATTCGATCAATGTTATGTTTTTGGAGATGATAAGTTCATAAGCCTCTGGTCCCCCCCATCCACCTTCCTCAACTCGCAAACCCTAAAATGGAGTCCCCAACGCACCCTATGAACACCACCTCCCCACCGGAAATTCCACATGATGCAAACTCCTGTTCTTCACGTGATCCGCAATACCATCTACACGAAATCGATATAGCACCGTTCCAGCTACTACGGGTCCATAGAGACATCGCAACCTGCGTGGTGCTACGTAGATCCGCTCACATATTCGAGTTGAGTTAACACTAATTCGGTTATTAACCTGAAACCGACTTGACTAATCACTCTTTAATGAGCTCGGCTAGTCTATGCGTGGGGACGGCCGACAGTCGTCTGCTTTCGTGGTCCAATCCCTGGGTCGCGTCGTAGTCCGTGGCGTCGACATGTGCGTCGAAACCAGACTCAACTTTCGCCCGTGGGCCACGTGATGCGATACCATCGAATGCCCAACGCATCGTGTACGATTTTTTCCTTCTTTTTCCCGAGAGATTGTAATGGGGGCTACACCTGACAGGCCTTCTTGTCCGACACTCCGGCCCGACCCGACCCGGCCCGTTCGTTCGTCGGGCCTAATTCGCGGCTGCTTCGCGGCAGGGGGGAGGAAACCCGGCGCCGGTCAAAAAGTAGAAGGGAAACGGGTCAACGTGAGCCGGAACGCGCCACGCGTCCCGTCGGCTCGAGCCGTCCGCGTCCCACTCCGAACGAGCCGAAATGCACTGGAATTACTCGGAGCCGGCTCGAGCGAGCCGTCCCCCCCGATCGGCTCGACCAGCCTTCGGAGAACCCACCGGAGGGTGGGCCCCACCGGTCCGCCCCACGACTCCCACTCACTTCCGGACTCGCTCACTCGCCCCTTCTTTTTAACCCGACGACCCGCTTCCCCCAACTCCCTCAACTTCTCCAGTTCCTTCCCTTCCTCAAGCTACGATTCCAGCTCTCCAGCGGAGGAAGGAGGAAGAACATCGCGAAATTCACCGGAATCTCTCCGACCCATCAACGCTCGGGAAGGAAAGGAGCGACCTTTGATCCGTTTTTTTACCGTCCGATGAGTCTCTGGGCGGACTACGACCACGCCGCCGCGACCGACCTCTCCGCCTTCTGGCCGCCGCCGGCCACCCCCTCCGCCGGCGCCGGCGCCGCCGCTCAGTCAGGAGTCGCTGCAGCGGCGGCTCCAGGCCCTGATTGAGGGGGCTCGCGAGCGGGACGGGGAAGGGGCCGGGGGCCCGGCCGCGGCGTGGACCTACACCATCTTCTGGCAGTCCTCCGGCGACTACTCCGGCCCCGTCCTCGGGTGGGGGGATGGGTATTACAAGGGCGACGGCAGAGC
Source organism: Eucalyptus cloeziana (assembly GCA_014182715.1). NCBI lineage: Eukaryota > Viridiplantae > Streptophyta > Magnoliopsida > Myrtales > Myrtaceae > Eucalyptus > Eucalyptus cloeziana. Next base: position 27,855,135 of record CM024637.1, read on the forward strand.
CAGGAGCAGGGGCTCCGCTTGCTCTCCGGCCGAGCAGGAGCACCGGAAGAAGGTCCTCCGCGAGCTCAATTCGCTGATTTCCGGGACCGCGCCCGCCGACGACGCGGTCGAGGAGGAAGTGACCAACACCGAGTGGTTCTTCCTGGTCTCGATGACCCAGTCGTTCGCCGGCGGCGTCGGGTTGCCCGGTCGGGCCTTCTTCAGCTCGAATCCCCTGTGGGTCACGGGGGGCGAGAGGTTGGCGAATTGCGGGTGCGAGAGGGCCCGGGAGGCGCAGATCTTCGGGTTGCAGACCATGGCGTGCGTCCCTGTTTTGAACGGTGTGGTCGAACTGGGTTCCACCGAGCCGATCTACCAGAGCTTCGATCTGATTAACGGAATTAGGGAGCTATTCAATTTCCACGAGCCGGAGATGGGATGCGGTGGTAGGGTTTTGAACAGCGAGAATGACCCGGCGTCGCTTTGGATCTGCGATCCGCCCGTCACGATGGAGATTAACGATCATCCTATGACATTTCAGATAGAGAACCCCAGCTCGAGCAGTCTTACCGAAAGTCCCAGCGCGATCTGCGCGATAAATGATCAGCAGAGCGGCCAAAACCAGCAGCAGAATGAGGGGTTTTTCGCAAAAGAGTTGAACTTTGCGGAGTACGCGATTAATTCGAGTAGCAGGAGCAATGGAGATTCTCATCCTATGAAGCCGGAATCTATTGAAGTACTGAATTTCGGAGACAGTGGGAGCGGAAGGTTGCTTTCGGGTCATTCACAGGTTGCGGTTGCAGGGGAGACCACGAAGAAGAAGAAGAGGTCGGCTACTTCAATCGGCAGCAATGAAGAGGAGATGATGTCCTTCACTTCTGGAGTGATTGTGCCTTCTTCAGGAATGTTGAAATCAGTCAGTGGAGCAGGGGATTCGGATCATTCAGATGTTGAAGCCTCAGTGGTCAAGGAAGCTGAGAGCAGCAAAGTCGTGGAACCTGAAAAGAGGCCAAGGAAGCGGGGTAGAAAACCTGCGAACGGGAGGGAGGAGCCTCTGAACCACGTCGAGGCGGAGAGGCAGAGGAGGGAGAAGCTTAATCAGAGGTTTTACGCCCTCAGGGCCGTGGTTCCGAATGTATCAAAGATGGATAAGGCTTCACTACTCCAAGATGCGGTGTCCTATATCAAGGAGCTTAACACGAACCTACAAGCTGCAGAGTCTGATAAGGAGGATTTGCAGAAGCAGCTGGATGAACTAAAGAAGCGATCATCGGATAAAGAATGTATCCCAGTAGATCAAGATCGAAAGATGGCAAAACCTACGGGAAGTAGGTCCACTGGGGTGGCAATCGATGTGAAGATAATGGGTTGGGATGCGGTGGTTCGAGTAGAGAGCAGCCGGAAGGATCATCCTGCAGCAAGGTTAATGGTGGCTCTTCAAGAATTGAACTTGGAGTTGCAGCACGCTAGTGTTTCTGTGATGAACGAGCTCATGATCCAGCAAGCCACAGTTAAGATGGGGAGTCAGTTGTACACTCAGGAGCAGCTCAAGGCAGCTCTATTGGCCGTAATCTGAGGATCTTTGAAGGATTTCGTTCCGTGCAAGTTGGCATCAACTAGACAATGGAATTGAAGTTTCTCCATTGGAAGCGAGAACCTGCCCAATATTTTCAGGTTCCGGGTGGTGCGAACTCTTTGAACAATGGGCTTTGTTTAGTTGTGTGGCTGCTTCTGGTAGATTGAACCCCTAGATTGCAAGTTGAAGTAAATAGCCTAGTTCTAGCAGATAGTAATTTTTTTTTTCTACTTTGATCTCCTGCCTGTCTTCGATGTAAATAGATGCTCCAAATTCGAAACTGATGGGGCCGTTTCCTTATCCTTTGTTGGCTTGTTCTGCCGTTTGTTGGGTTCAACCAAGATCATGTCTCTTGTACACCAAGCATTCTGTAATCAATGCGCAAGTGTGGCACAATTAATTTAAAATTTGTCTTCCTGTCGAAGTCCCGTGAGTCGATTTTGGTGAATCATGGACTAGTATCATGATTGTGTGATGGTGTTTGGGGATAGAAATTTTAAGATTGCTCATGCTGCAACCTCCTGCATTGTGATATTCTGCTGAACTCTTCATGTGCCCTCGCATGATGTTGGGATGTCTGTGATCCCTTCTACAGAGATGTGCAAGTTAATGAGCATATAAATAGTTTTTGGTCTGTTGGAGCTTAACCATATTGATTCAGTAAATTTTATTTGGTGGATAATAATTAGCATCAGCATAAATCCTCGGGCTTTGGCATGGTGACTTACGCGACCTCTCATTTCCTTTTTGGGAGCGATTCATCCTTCCTGGACGAGGGCTTCTGAGAAAGAGGATCTGACCACGGTACGGAACCATTCAATTCGATGCACGGGTCACTGGTTTAAGGCAGTATTAGGAAGCATCATCGGACGTTACAGAGCATAGGGTTCTCGTTAACTTGGTTTTCGGTCGCTCTCTTCACGGCCAAATCACGATTTCTGTCATGGCTAATGCCCACGTCATTGTCAAAACGCACTCAGTTGATCGCTTCGGCTTTTTCTGCAGCTTTTTCCTTATCCAACACGAGAGAGCGATTAAGACAATAGGGCTTGCGGTGCTTTTTCGGTGGATGCATCGAAGCATGATTGCCACTGAAGTGGCCAGATGCAATGTCCCGGTGTGAAACCTCCGGACGAAAAGGTTGAATTTTGACCTATGCTCTGGCGGTGCAGATTCCATTACATTATCGCTTTGTGTCCTACAAATTCGAAAAATCGGAATCATGGTAGTGGAGCACCGGTGTTATTTTTGGTGTTATGGGAAAGAATAATGGCATAAATAAATGTGATTTGTGAAATTTTGATTTGCTCAATGTAATCTCTAAATTTTAATCAGTATGCAATGTTATCCCTAAATTTTTAATTTATTCAATACAATCCCTAGATTTCCGGTATCGATTCAAGTTAGTCCCTAAATTATATAAAAATATTGAATTGTCTTTTCATTTATTCAAGTACAAAGACAATTAAATATTTTCATTATATTATATTGAATATATATCGAAAATTCGCGAATCGCATTGAATAAATTGAAAATTCTGAAGCGATACTGGATCATTTGTGTCGTTTCCCTTTATAGGAATGACTGTTGGGAAGCTATCTAGATGGCCAAACGAAAAGAAGTTAGGTACGAATCCAAAAATTCTAAATTGAGGCATGAGTTGTTTGCCACCCCTAGACTTTAAAGGGTTCAGCTCATTTGTAGGGATCAAGATGAGAGCGAATCAATCGCAAAACAGCAAAAGCAACAACAACAAAGAATCATCTCGCTTTATCTTTTTCATTAAACTCTTTGCAATTCTTAGGACCCCCTCTCCCTTTTATCCTCCCTCCCGCAATGCCTTCGCTCTCTTTTGCATGAGAAAGAGTCATTTCTCTCCAATCGAGCCACCCTTTTTCTTCCGTACGAGACTTTCCCCGCCTCTGCTGCCGCCGCCGCCGCCACCGCCGCCGCGACCCATGAGCCTCAAGTGCCTCATCTGCCGAGGCAGGCATCGGACGAACTCAGACCTTGATTACCGATGCGCCCAAGAGTTTAGGTGTTGTGATAAGGTATTCAGCATAACGGTCGAGAGGACTTGGTCTAACCCATTGACCCCATCACCTTATGAGCAGGTCAGGGGCGCGCTCCCGAAGAGTGCGAAGGGCCGGCACCACCGGCTGCACAGCTCCGGGCCCCTGGCTTTCGGCAGGAGCCGGGGCGCGGGGCCCGCGGGGGAGCCAAGGCTGGTCCGGAGCTGGGGGATGAGGAGGGATTGGAGCTTCGAGGACTTGGCACAGTGGAGGGACGGGAAGAGGCGAGACGAGACCGTGCTTCAATAAGCCCGCAAATCTCATGTTTTAGCACTTCAGTTTTTTTTTTTTTCCCCATTTTGGTTGCCTCTTTGCTCTTTTTAGCGATGTGTTTAATGTGTCCAGTTGAAATGGAACATGTTCCTTCGTTTTGGACCGACAATTCTAGAGAGATTTTCGCAAGGGAAAACACTCAGCCATGTGCGCTAAAGAAGAAAAAATAACGATGAGAAAGTTATCGAGCTACTCACACTAATGAATTTTTTTTTTCTGAAATATATGTTAATTATAAAAGCCTATATGAATATCCAATGTGAATACAGAAATCAATTTTCGAATTTAAATTGGAAAACGTGAAGAGAGAGGAGGTTTAGCGTGTTTTGTTGAATTTGAAAGATGAAAAGTCGACGGTCATCAACATCAGAGATGTAGGTCAAATTCACCGTCCGACACACGCATATGGAAATCACTAGACCTTCGCGCAGCGCCCTATCAATTGCTACCATGACAAGCATCTTTTACTCATGTCCACTCGTAAATTGATTGAAGTGTCCATCGATGTTGAATCAAGTAACAAAAAAAAAAAGAATAGGTATTGAGATCAGGGAAGATGGAGCCGATTAGACCTGACCAATGACAACCGTTGATTCATGACCAGTGAAAACTCTCCCGTCCTGCTTTCTCGATAAAGAAAATTTCACATTGATGTGGCAATAATTAAGTACATGCGAACAACGAAAAGCCCACCACGTCTACAGCTCGTGCGGTGCTAAGAACTATCGAATGTTCCATGCGCGCTCATCTGAAGTTCTCCGTTTAGCTTCGCATACTGAAGTGATGAAGGATCGCCTCATGAGTGTAAGAAACTGTTTTATTCCTCCACTTTAACTCAACCGGGGTGGTGGCGCAGTTGGCTAGCGCGTAGGTCTCATAGCTTCTGAGTTATCCTGAGGTCGAGAGTTCGAGCCTCTCTCACCCCAGCACATCCTTTTTTTTTTTTTTTTTGATAACATTCTCACTATATAAAAGAGCTTTAAAGGGTGGTTTCTCTTTTAGAAAATCTAAATGCTACTGTGAATTAACAAAGATCCCATGTTTCGGAAAAAAAAAAAAGTTACTCGATTGAAAATTTCAAATTTTGATAAGAATACACGATCCTATGAGAATGATATCTGTGGCCCGCCGCTAAGGATTTAGCTATTCTTTAAACCATTGAAAATGACAAAGCTTTGTCTTGCTTGGTTATTCTATGATCGATCGGGTGGATGGACGATGTTCGTGTATTACAGGAGCATGGACAAAATCTCTGCACTTTCTTACCTGCCTGGGAGGACACGTACGTTCTTTTTGCTGTTGCGAGAAATTCCCCATGTGACTTTGGCTATTCAAATGTCTCAAAAAATCCCCCGTGTTGGTCAAATATATTTTATATATGATTGAATTTTCACCGACCCTTCCATATGAAAGCCCCTTTATTTTAATCAATTATGCCAAAGGGCTTCATCCAATGACTTCAAAACCTAGCTTTGTTGACTTTACTGCAAAGTTCGTCCAATCGGCTGCATCATGTAAATCATTAAGAAATCGATCGATAACGATGTGGATCTACCAAAACGGAACAAGGCGACGACTAGTCCGATCCCTTTGAACGACAAATGAACTAGGGTTTACGTGCCCGATCCCACCCTTTTGCTCCGACCAAGGCGCTGCGTGCTTGGAGTGAAACCGCGGCCGGATGAACACTTCTGCTGGTTTTAATTTATTTCCCGTCCTTTCCCCCCCTGGACAGGTTTCTCATTCAGTCGCGTACGAAACCCTAGAACGCGCTCGTGCTTCGATCTTGTGGACGATGGCGTGGCCCTCCCTTCCCTTCTTTGAATACCAACGAAAGAAACGATGCCAGAAGCAGTCAAAGTCTTGCGGGCCCGGAAGTGTCTTGCAAGGCAGGGTAGGTCTTTCCTCCCCCAAGAGACTTTTGAAATGTCAACATTTGACCACCCCCAGGAAAGGGAAAAAATAATTTGATTAGAGGCAGTTTGGCCTTCGGCTTGTTGTCTCTTCAGCATGTAAATGGAAATTGAAGGGGAAGGGAAAAAAGAAGAAGAAGAGATGGGTTTTTTTGGCTAGGGGAAGGCCCTGATCATAGCTTATGATGAGAAATTTAAGACCTTAGAATCTCGAGGGAGAAAACAGAAACAAAAAATCATGAGAAAAATTGAGCCTGCGATGAGGACATGATGCACCATTCCGTTTTCGCATAAAACACTAGTCATAATGATATCGGCGTGCCTAACTTTGGACCATCTATGAAGTTTCTTGTCTAATCCGACCATCTTGGAATGAACTTCCTTGGGAACACACGTTTTCTTTGTAACGAACCTAACAAACAATGCCAACTTGAGGCTAATAGTAATGTGATACTTATCATCGTTGGTGCACTTGGATCTTTTGCTGAATTTTCTTCTTTTCGGATTGGTAGTAACCATTTGAGGATGGATATATTGATTTTAATACACTCAACAGAGCCTCTCTTATCTGATGTGGGACTTAGGAGGTCATAGCATTATGCTTGTCAAGCATATTATGTGAAAGCAAGTTAAAATCTAGATTCAATCATATACCCTTTTTTTCTTCTGTTGTGTCGGCTATATCAACGTATAGGCATTTTGTTCTACTATCAATCGGAAACCAAATGCGGACTAACAAAATGCATCTCGTCATAATTTCCTTTTATACTTGTAACCTCCACGTGGACTATAGTCATGATAGATGGAGTTCATGAAAAATGTTAAAAGACTAATCCAACTCATCGATTAAAGTCACGTGATTGCAACACTTAAACCAAGATTCAAGAGGGGCATTACGAACATATTTACACATTAAGAGTGGCTTTTATCATCAAGAGAGAGAGAGAGCGAGATCAAAATGAACACTCATTAGTATTTTTCTCCTTGCATTTCATATAAAGAAAAATGACACAACTGATCTATGAAATTTGGTCTAATGTGCAATATCGTCCCTAAACTAGACTTGTCAGATAGGTGACTCGAGTCCGATCATAAATAGTCTAACCCAAATAGACACATTCAACCCGTTTAAATCCATTTCTACGCAATGCAAATCTAGTTATTCATATCCAATCCATATTACCAATATACTTCCATATTTTACCCCATAAGTGAGTGCAGAATCGAATAAAAGCGATAGATCGAAGAGAAAGTTATAGAAATAGATTTGGTCTCAATAAGTTGTAAAACCAATTTAACTCTTATATTGTATTTATGATCTATTTAGTCAATATAACTAGCACGCTGCTAACCCATTTAACACTCATATGAGTTAATAAATAGATTTTTGACTATTTTGACCGGTCTATCCTGAACTTCAATTCAATGTTCAATGGATCCCTAAACTTCCAAACATCTTCAAATGATCTGGGATTGAACATTTTCCTAAAAATTAGGGATCATTCACATTACGTGAGGGATAGGACAGAGGGCAAAAACGGGGAGAGGCCGGGGTCAGGTGGTTCTCAAATTGTCACTCCTCGGGTCCACGGAACCCGTCAGACGTTGACTGAGGAGGCAATATTATTACAGAGGACTCGACACGACAACGGTGACCTTTGAGGTAAGAAGAATCTTCAAAAGACGGGAAGGAGAACAACTTTTTTTTGTCAAGAATCCGAAAGTGGGGGTGAGGGGGAGAGAAAATGGAAACAGCGGCGATGATTCCGTATGGTTTGACTGAGGAGGTGTGGAAAGAAGGAAGGATGAATACGAGTTCACCATGCGTAGCTTCGTCGCAAGCCGGTGGTGAATGGAGCTTCGACCCCACCAGGCGCACCACGTCACGGCCTCACTCTCTCACACACCGTTGTTCCCATCTCTTTCGCCCACCTAAATTATCATTCATTTCGTTGTTGACCCTCTGCCTCTCTCTCTCTCTCTCTCTCTCTCATCGTCTTCCCAATCCCATCTCTAGGGTTTCCCATCCAGTTCTCTCTCTTCCCTCTGCTTCTGATTCTTAGACACAGACCCAGAAGATATTCTTTTTTGGGCCAATTGGAGACCCAAGAACCGTTCTTGATCCTCGCTTCTGGCTTCGGACGCAAGTGGGTCTTTGGAGTTTGGTCGGGTTCTTGTTGCTACCGCCGAGGTTAGAGGTTAGAATCTTGGTCGCGTTCCCTACTGATTCAGCTCTTAGTTTCCGGTTTTGGGTACTGGGGATTTGGTTGTTGGGCTCGTGTTGTTGTTAGACTGGTGCTGTCTGGAGCTCAAGTTTGAATCTTTGCTTGTTGATTGGAGGGGAAGAAGTCCTTGGTGGGTGCTTCCGGTATGATCAATCTGATCAGTGAATACCCAGTGGAAATGCTCGCGCTTCGTGTGTTGTAGCCGTGCCTGTTGTGGGTTATGGATGTTTAAGCATCCCGGGAACGGGAGTTTGGTGAGGGATTGAGGAGCGCGTGTGCTTCAAGTGATTGCGATATTGGGATCTCGGAAATGGACAACTCTAGGAACAGGCAGAATGATCATTTGGGCGTGAACAAGATGGGCAAGAACATAAGGAAGAGCCCATTACACCAGCCGAATTTTGCCAATAACAATAACAATAACAACAACGCAGCTGCCGCCAACAACAACAACAGCAACAACCACCCAAATAATGCTGCCAGGCAACAGCCGCAGCCTCAAGTTTACAACATCAGCAAGAACGATTTCCGCAGCATTGTTCAGCAATTGACGGGTTCCCCTTCGCAAGATCCCTTGCCTAGACCTCCCAACAATCCCCCAAAACCACAGAGCATGCGGCTGCAGAAGATCCGCCCACCGCCCTTGGGGCCTATGAACAGGCCCCATATCCCCCCTCCAGGTGCAATCCCTGTGGCTCCCCCTCCGGTTCCCTACAACAACAGCTTCGCTAGGCCTCCTCAATATGGTCAGCCATCGCCAACACTTATGCCGCCTATGGAACCTCGGGACCCATTTATGCAGAACACAACCGAGTCTCCTATCTCTGCATACATGCGATACTTACAGACTTCAATCTTTGAACTTAGTCCGGCTGGAATCCAAGCTCCACCTCATTTGCCACAGCAAGCTCCAGGTCAAGTTCAGAATCATCCACCACCAGCTGGTTTGCTTAACAATCCACCTGTCCCTCCACCAAGAATGGGTGGTCCGATGCCACCTATGCCAAATCTTCCTTCTCCTCAGATGAATGGTCCCGCCTTGTTGCCCTCTCCGACTTCTCAATACCTCCTACCATCGCCAAACGGTTACCCGAATTATTTGTCTCCAAGATCGCCGTATCCTTTGCTTTCGCCCGGGTTCCAGTTTCCTCCCCCTTTCACACCCAACTTTTCGTTTTCGCCGGCCAATCAGACAGGGATTTTGGGCCCAGGTCCTCAGCCACCCCCTTCACCTGGGCTGGCATTTCCGCTGTCTCCTTCAGGCTTCTTCGCAATCCCGAGCCCAAGGTGGAGGACGTAATACTTTCTGTTTTTTTGGTTGTTTTTGAGCGAAATTGCAGGCTCAAAGTTCCACGCTGAAGATCTTCGAAGTGATGGATCTGGTGCTTTAGCCATGTATACTATGGATTCATCCGCTTGCAGAAACTTCCACTGTGAAAAATTTATGTGCGATTGTCATGTACGAGGTTCTGCGTCATTTGAAGTCCTTTTTGTGTATGTTCATTTTGTTCACTTTTGCCTGTATTGACACCCATTTTGTAGCTTTTTCTTTATTGCTGGTGACTTGGAAATAGTAACAGCTGCAAAAGTTCAATTTAGCCGGTGGACGAGTTCTCTTTAGGTGATATAGGAAAATACATCATGCAAATGGCAATTTGCAGTGTGTAGCATAAAAGACTGACTTCAATTGAAGGTAGGGATTAGGTCCTGTACTGAGAAGAATTCCAGTCTTGTTGTAATAATACTGATATAGTCTTTGTTTCCATTTGATCCGCTCTTCTTTTGATTGGTCCATACCTTGAATTTTTATTGTTCTGTTGTTCTTACAACCCACTTCATGGTAATTATGATTCCATGGTTCCTTCAAATGACTTGTTTTCTTGTCATCTTTCTGTTTTCTAGCATCCTACCGTTCTATTTTCATAGATATTTGCAAAATAAATAAGAGAATGTAGATGAACAGTTCCTTAGCTTTCATCTGCAGTAACTGCTAGTAGGGGGAGGTGCAAGGGAGATGTCGGACTTTAAACCTCTGGGTTCTTGACCTGGGATAAACCGCCCTTAGGCCAATGCCTTGCTCCTTCCTGTGTTCTTATCAGCGTAGAAATGAGTTATGTGAGCATTGAGATAGGTATCTCTATGTTGCATTAATGAAGAAAGGATAGACTCAAGGGTGAGAAACTAGCAATTATCGGTCTGCAATGGTAGCAGTTCTAGTTTTATCTGGTATTTCCAGCTCTGGCCACTCGAGCTTCTTAGAGCCCCACCATGTCTGGAATGATTTGAACTGATTACTTGGCCTCCTTCAAGTGGAACTTCTTTCCTTGTGTTCAACTGATTTTGAGGATGCAAAGTTTGTTCTCATTTTACACTATGCATTGGCCATTCCATCTTGCTCTGTGGTGTTTAATGGGTATGCTATAGTGGCTAGCTACTTCGAAGCTTCTGTTGTAGTATCGCCAACGTGTTTAAGCGGATAGAAGATACTTTTATCTCTAGTATCGATTGTGATTTTGTTAAATTTCTGCTGTACAAAGTATGTCTTCTGCTCCTGGATCTTTTTGCAAAATGAGTGCCTCCGCTATCTGAGTGTGAGGCCTTGGCAGTGGCCTTGGCAGTGCTTCATGTCGAAATATGTAAATGTAGCAAATCTGCTGGCTCTAACATGTTGAGATGCAGTTTAAGCTTCGATATCTGTATGCTTACGTAGATAAATATCGCGATGGGCATGCGACTAGCTCGCACTCCTAGCGTAGGCAATATGGATTTATATGTGTTTTGACGAGTCACAACTTTTCTTAGAAAGTTTTGGTTCCAAGTCTTGTAAAGAGTTCGTTGTGCTGTTTAGTGGTGAACTCGGCCGAGTGCCTGAGGCCTTCATTTGCACCGACCAACGGTGCACGTACAACCGGGTGGTTTCTATCATTCATTCATGTGATTAGGCTTCCGGGCGGAAAGGCAGGGGAAGTTAAGATGTATCTCGGAACTAATCTTTTGACTGGCGTGCAGCGGTTCCGCATGTTCTCATTTATCGCCAAGATCGGCACGCCCTGCGAATTCAGCTTCTTAACTTGAGGAAGCCTGCGGCGAGTCCTGCGACTCTTCAGGGCACAGGAGAACCGAAATAACGATATCTTGCGATTGTTTGCCAGCTCCGTATGCTGCAGCACGTAATGAGCAAGAACGTTGCACTGGCTTTGCCTGAAGCTGAGTCTTTAGGTTCAGCTCAATTCAGATGAACAGGTTTCGTGTGAACCTTGAATGGACCGATGCCGGGGCGGCTTCAGGTTTCGTGACAGGAATAACAGGGCCAGTTGACCTTTAAGCACAAGAGGATGATTCTGCGAATAATGCTTCTCACTCAGATTTCATATCCAGCTCTTTCCGTGGGCCGTGATTGTGTCTATGGAGCCGTAGGCTGGATTGGTCAGAGGAAGATGTTGAGATGTTGACATTCAGCCTCCGTTGATTTCGCAAAAAATAAAACATATCAAAAATATTTTCTTGAAAATCATTAATTGTATTACTTATAAAAATAAATAAATGAAAAATATTCACATCGTCCGCAAAAATATCTAAACATATTTGTCGTCTAACTGCTAAAACACGCTTTTTCTTGTTGATTTTCACTTTTTTCCATGTACTTGTTTTAACTTGCCGTATTGTAATCCTATAATATGCATCTCTGAAACTTTGTCCCGAAAAACAATTTTAGGCATTTTCAAATAAGTGGCAGCACACTTGTTCTCTGATTTTATAAATTGCGAACATGACATGCTTTTATAAACTTTTTTTTACTCGTTACGTGCTTTATTTTTCATGAAAATAATGCGTACTTTAATCATTCAAAAGTACATTTTCGTGGGTTCCCTATGTAATTAACTAATATTTACCCCTGCACCCTGTCGCAAAAACATACACTCTGCGTTAATATTACTTTTGGATTAAATAGTATTGATCATCATTTTTAAGAATTTTCTCAAGAGTTAAGGGGAGAAAATTCTTAAATCCTGGATAAGGATATGATCATGGTATGTTAAATAGTTTATAGTCTATTTCATATTTTTAAAAGGAATACATTTCCTAGTTGCTGTCCTTCATCGTTGAATAAGGTGAACTTTTTTTGCTAATATTTTTTTTTTATAATGATTAGGCTATAAGATGAGTTGATTTAGTAGAGTATGCGTTCATTTTGCCTAAGAAGTATAGGGACAAAATAGTCAAAAAAGTATGATTAGATTCATTTTTTTATTCTTTTCTCTTCTGCAACCATTCATAACTTGGCCAATTTCCTTTCCTTTTTTAGAAGCTAAGTTAAAAAATAACAATGAAATCAAATCCCTTCCAATCTTTTTCTTTTTTTTTGCTCTCTCTCCTGAGGTCAAAATCCGAATTATTTCTTTTCTAATGTTGAGCTTTGCTCATTCGAATCTTGAATTCAAACATCAATCTAACATCCATTATTGAAAGATAAAATGACACAAATTGTTCATCAATTTTGGCATATTGCACAATGCCGTTCTTAAACTTTTTATTTATTTAATATGACCCCAAAAATATTAGTAAATATTCAATCTAGTCCCTAAACTATATAAAAATGTTTAATATCATTATTTCATAATTCAAATTAACGGATCTAGTAATACGGCTTCCAATCCATTAAGTTTGAACAATGGATAATAAAAAAAATTACACATGTATTATACAAGTAAGATAATCACGATCCACATCATCAAGTAAAGGTGGACATGTGCACACCCTAATTTTTTTCCTTTTCAAAATTAAATGGATATTAAGATGTACATGTTAACTCATTATTTTTAATATACTGATCAATGTCATCAAATAACAGTTCGGTTCGTTGTTCGACCAAATCGAAAGACTACATTGAATACTTATCAATAGTTCAGAGTCCACATCAAACGGATTAAAAATTCATGAATGGATTATGTCATTTTAGCTTCTTCAAATTAATCATTATGGTCTTCATTGGGTTTTCGTGCAATTAAACGCATTTCGAGGGACGTGAGCAGAAACACAAATTCTTGTGGCTCACAAGGAGGTTGAAAGGGAGAGAGATTTGGGGAGTGGCGCCCACAAGACGAAGCCCCCACAAATAAAGCAAATCTCTTTCCTCATTAATTGCCACCCCTAAATCCCCTTAATAAGGCCACCCCATTGGCTAATCCAAGGGCCTTTCTTTCTCCCTCGTGGGCTCCACCTGTTTGCCCTTCAAAAGGGACCAATTGGTGGCTAAAGAGAAGGGGAAGAAAATTTTGCAATTAAAAACTTGGGGACAAGGAATCTTGCAAAACCCACCAATCAACAGCCGGCTTTCGTAGCTTCTCACTTTATTGTTCAAGCAACAAGTTGGCAACTTGCGAAAACTTGCTTTGAATAGCCATTTCGCCTACCAAAGAGAAGAAATAAAAGAAAGAGGGAAAAAAGGAGGTCGCTTTCACTCAGGACTTTCCTTATCATGGGGTTAAGTGCTCTTCCCAAAAGTCTTCACGTGGTCTTCAATATTCAAATGTCCCCCCCTCTCTAAATCGATGATTGTTATGGTCAATCCATGTGAAAAGATCTACGATCGATCGTCTTCTTCTGTCTGTGCATTTGAACTCATCTCGACGTACCGAATCGAGTTCTTAAAGAACGACCGACGGGATTCACGCTGCTCTTGTCTCGGACAGATAACATGAACTCCATACATCTTTTCATCCGCACCACGATCGATCCCATCCGGTGAATTGGTTCGATTTTATTCAAAAGGCCGACGATGATGCGATTACTCTGTGCATCCTCTTTTTTGTTGAGTGTGATTTGCTTTGTGGGTAGGCAAATGGATATTTTAAAAGCATTGGACAGGGCAGCGGGAGAGACTCGTTTCGGCATCCACAAGAGGGAGGGTGGACCATCGAGAGGGCGCCCTCAAATTCGCCCCCACCTCACCCAGCCCTCACCGTCCAATCAAAGTGATGAATAAGATTCGGAACTCCACGGATGAAGCGTTTGACCTTTTCTTGTCCAAGAACGAAGTCTCTCTTCCATCGCAAGAATACGCGAGCTAGCCATCAATGGCTGAAGCTACCTAACTCAACATGGTCCTTGACATTATGCACTTGCCCATCGAGCTCGAACGAGCCGGGTTGATGAAGAGCAACGAAAGCGCTGCGCACTTAGAGCCGGTTTCAAAGCGAGAGATGCGAAGCGATGGTCATTCGCCCTCGTTGCACGTTAGACAAAACAAGTGGGGGAGAATGCGGATTGTGGGTCAGCATCAGCCGCAAAATGACATGGCTGGAAGTTGACAATCTGGGATAAGATTCCGAGAAGGTCTTTTTTAGCACCACTTTGGATAGTGTTCCTTGATTCATGTGCGGACCCCAGATCTCAGTAGCCGTGACACAGATCTCTTCCCGCCCCCCCTAGTTGCCCTGTGCATGCAATGTGCACCACATCGCTGCCAGCTATCTAACATTGTCCGGAATCGAAAAGCACTTAAAAGCTTTGCACCTGCCTAATTCGAGAACAAGCTCTTCCCTTCTTTCTCTCTCTTCTCCACATTCCTTTCTATTGCCCGAGGGGGTCCATTCTTGTTATGGATAAGTAGATGTCCGACGTTAGACCAACGACTGCTGAGAATGAAGGGCCATGGAGGATGATCCATCAAGACATTGATCGACAAATCGAAGTGTACCCTCGACCGGACAAATCATGCTTCTTGACAAGGACGAAATTTTTTATTAAGAGGATAACGGCGGTTAGTTGGAGGAAGTGTTCACATTTGCAGGCTTAGCTTTATAAGATTTAGGCCGAGCATCGAGGAGTCGGGCGGTGCGACGGCCCCTACTAACAACCCTCGGTTCGTCGGTTGAAGGTAGTGTCTGTCGTCAGCGCAAGATGCGAAGCATCTTGCAAACTAATACTGATCTCCAAGAGAGGAAGAAAAGAAAATTCAATTGATGATCAGAGACGTTGCAGCTCCAATCGTAAAGGACCCTTCTTCCTTCATGGACTTAAGGTACAGGTGAACCCACCAGCCCACCACAATCATATCAGCTCGCAATTCGAACATCTCTGATAGTCCTTCACCTATTCGGCCTCTCTCTCTCTCTCTCTCTCTCTCTCTCTCTCTCTCTCTCATGAACCTATGATGATTCCCAGAAATGGAAGAAGACGCGAAAAGAACGAAGGGACTTACCGGAAACAGACCCTTTTCTGAACGTCTTCTCGCCTTTCCAGCTTCCCTAGAAATTCCTTGCTACAAATGCTGCTGACCCAGAAGATGATGTCCTCTCTCTCTCTCTCTCTCTCTCTCTCTCTCTCTCTCTCTCTCTGACCCACAAGAGGCCAAAGAAGGAACATCAGTTTGAACCCACAGATTCTTCTGCTCCAATTCAAGCAAGTTCAGTTGTCCAACTTTCAGCATTTCACACCCATTCCCATTCTCTATTCGGGCGGTCAAGCAATTGAGCCTCCTTCAATGTCAGTGCTAACCCACTCAACCAAATCAGCTCAACCGCGATGAGGAAACCATGAATGGTATCTCGTGTTATTAGTTCTGGACTTCTAGCCCACTTCACAGGCGAAAAGAGAGGAGGAAAGATTGATACTTGATGGAAACATCCACATGCAATGTATAACTACAAATCTTTGAACCTACCCAAGAAGGTCAAACCCATGTTACAGCAGTTAAGAACATTTGTTTGGAGATTCTTACCCTAGCAACAAACAACAAGAACAAGAAACCACCGCCATCATCACAACAGGAAAAGGGTTTAGAAAACAAGAAAAGTGAAGACCTCTAATAATCCAGATGATCTCGATTCTTGAGAGCTTCAATTGGTTTCCACAGCGAAAAGAATTTACAGAAACAAGCGACGAGAATATACCCTTTCATGAACATTTCTGTACACATTGCATCACTCTTGACTAATCTAGAACCAAATCTGCATTGCCCTTTTGACTTGATCTTGATCTTGATCTTGTCTCTCACTAGATTTCTCCTGACGGAATCAGCCCCGTCTCGATCTCGCTCACATGTCTGTATAGGGAGAGAGAGGTCAAAAAAGGCAAACGAAAAAGGAGCTTCGCATCTCGTGAATCCTTTTTTCCAGAAAAATATCACGGGAGAAGAAAAGAGGGAACTGTCGTGGGGGGGATCCTCTTATTGATGTTCTCGCCTGAGCCTCCGCCACGTCACCGCCGGTCACGAGCCATCCCCTCGGCGACGACCGCCAGCTTCTGCAGGTTCAGCTTCACGAAGGTGTCGGCGAAGAGGCGCGTGTCCTCCTCCGTGTTCCCCTCCGGCACGTCCACCACGTACGACTCCATCACCGCCGTCCAGATCTTCCCCCCGCCGCCCCCGGCCCCCACCTCGTGCACCGTCGTCACCGACCGGTAGTTCCGCAGCCGGTGCTCGCCGCCGATGATGCTGAACCCGGCCACGTGGCGCTCGTCGTCGAGCACGTCCAGCCGCTCCGTGCTGGTGGAGGCCGGCAGGCCCGAGATGACGCTGACGTCGCGGGTCGACCCGACGGCGAGGCGGAAGTCCGGCGCGACGGAGCAGCTCTTGATGAAGTGCTTGTACACCTGGGGCTGGTCGAAGCGGCGGACGATGGGCCAGACGGCGGCGCGCGGGGCCCGGACGCGCTGCGCGAGGAGGGAGGAGCACCGCCCCGGGCGGAGGCGGTAGGTGTGGAACTCGTGGACGAAGGGGGCCAGCGCCGCGAACTCCTCCGGCGCCAGCCCGGCGGGGACCTTCAGGTGGTGCGCCGTCGTCGTCGTCGCGGCGGCGGCGGCGGGTTCTTGCGGTTCTTGAGAGGTCTCGCCTTCGCCTTCCTCCATTCTTGAAAGAGCTCGTCTAGAGAGAGAAAGTAAGAGAGAGAGAGAGAGAGAGAGAAGGGTGGAACTGAGGTAATGAGGGAGAGAGGGGTTTTGTTTTTATTTGGGTTGGCTTTTGCTATTTTATATATATATATATATATATATATATATATATATATATATACACACACATATATGTATGTATATTATAAACTTATTTTCCTCTTTTTTTCTCCATATTGCTGGTTCCCTTTTGTTTATTTGTTTGTTTATTTGAGGTGGAGGTTTGTAAAAAATATTAGGAGAAAATGGTTTTTATTTTAAAAAAAAAAAAAAAAGGATTTTTTGGGGAGGTGGTGCTGGAAAAATGTCAACATGGTGAAGTGTACATGTGGTGGGTCGTGGCTCAGCTGCTCTTGCCACTCCTTGACACATCATCCTGAGTGGACTCCGAGTTCTTTTTTTTTTTTTTTTTTTTTTTTTATCATCTAGGTTCTTATTTTAATCCTTCGTTAATCTCGCAAATAGGATTTATTGTCTTTTAAAAATAACATCAATTTTAGGTCAATCCCGATGCCGCCTCTAAATTTTCTTTACCTCGAGGAAAAAAAAAAAAACCATTCTCGACATTCGCTCTAGTCACAAATCCGTTCAAAAATCGCCTCCACTAGCTGCTTCAGGATTTGTAGTTGTCATTGTTCCATATAAAAATGAGGGTATTGACGAAAATGGGGATTCTGATTATACACCTTTAATTGGCCCAGTGCTGATAGTTTCCAATAAATTAGTGGCTATTTTTGGATGCGCAAGTAGATCTAAAACTAGAGCAAAAGTTGAGAATTTAAAAAATAAAAAATAAAAAATAGGGCAGACCTGGAATCCGGTCTAAAGTTTAGAGTTTTTAAGGGAATTAGGTGCTCATACCCTTCCATTTAATTATTTGCGGACTAGGGGCTCATTTTCTTAAATAAATATTTTTTGCAAATTCAAGAGGGGAAGGCTTCATCTACATATAATTTATCCATGTTGTCCGACGCCGACGTAGTAAACAACAGCGTTTTGCACTACTAACTTTTGACCTCATCCACAGTTCACATTCACTTATCAAAATGGAATGTATCTGGACTGGATTATACACATTTTAATGTTTGCATGACATCTTAGATTAAAGTCGTATGGTACCTACTGCGATCCATCTACGCTTCCTCTGAAATTATTTTTATCTCTGCAAATACTTTGAATTAGTGAAAGCATTTGATAGCTCGATTGAATCATTTTTATGTGACCTTTTTGGTGCATTTGCTTTAAAGATTGGTACTCTCAATGTAATCCGAGCGCCGGCCTTGATTGATGGATACCTAATTCGATAACGAAAGGTATTGAGCGGTTCCGTTCGATTTTCAAAAGTATCAATAAGGCATATATATATAATATATCCCCGAAAAATGCATTAATAAGTCGTGCTTTTTTTTGTTTTTCCCTTGTTGGAATGTTTAATAAGTGCTCCCATGCGCTCTATGTAATAAGACGTAACAAGGTCGAAGATGATGGGATTAATATTGAGCTCCGTGTTAATTTTATTTCTTCAAGTAAATTCACGGACACATTGGATGTGCGCTCCGCTTGTTGAACGGGGAAATAAATGATTTGAATAAAAGACAATAGATTGTATTGCTTGAAATAATTAATTAATGAAAAGTGTTTTTATTATCGATAACAATTTATGTCTAAACATTTTAATAGGCGATGAAAATATTTTTCATTCATTCATTTTTATAAGCAATACAAGTTATGCCTTTTTAATGAATTATTTTCTAAATTATTTCGTTTTTCGCAAAACAAATAAAGGCTAAGTATGAAAATGCTGCAAAACATGGTAAAAATGCTTACAAAGTTAGTATGGTGCAATGTTGTGTCACTGAAATTTAGGATATTGATATAAGTGGTTCTTGAAATTTCACCTAATATGTAACGTGGTCCATAAATACAATATGGTCCTTGAAATTTTGATTTGTCTAATGTGGTCCTTAAACTTTTAGTACATGTTCAATTTAATCCCTAGACTATATGAAAATATTCAATATTATCCTTCCATTAATTTAAAATTAGGTCAGAGATAATATTAAATATTTTGATATAGTCTAGGGACTAAATTGAACATATAAAAAATATTCAGTGATCACATTGAATAATTTAAAAGTTTGGGGACTATATTGCACATTAAATTAAAGTTCAAACACTATATTGAACAAATTAAAAGTTTAAAATCACGTTATATCATTTGCAACATTTTTCCTTGATTTGTAGGGCGTAAGTGCCTGTGCTTCTTGGTGGGCTCCACAATCTGAGGTGCATATTTTTGAGCAGAAAGCTCGAAGCCCCGCTGGCAAAAATTTCCATATTCGAGGGACCCGTATGTCATGACAATTGGGCTCGATTGAAATGATGGACCGAAAAAGATGTTCGATACAGAAGTTCCAAAGAGCCCAACTTACGTGCTATTTGAAAATACAGTTTTACATTTGGACCACTTTACGTCTTTGCATCAATCATCCTCGAGTCTCTATTTACAAAAAATGTCATTTTCTCCTCAGAAATGACCAATCCATAAATCCAAAATCTTATACTCACCTAAAAGTAGTCTAAGCCAATTAAAGACCCCAAACACGTCCAAACCTTAAGCAATATGCCAAAATGAGTTCACTTCGAAAGACTATCTGGTATTTTAATGGCGGGTTTCTCTTAAAGGCATGCGAATGACATTCGCAACGATAGTGATATGTAAACAACCATTTCCTTAAAAGCGAAAAACGTATTTAGTGTTCTCCTAAAATGATCATTTTGTTCGACAGAGGATGGAAACATGATGAACGCCAACTCGTGTAATCTTCTCTTCTTGGTTGACTTGGGACTCTCGATTGGCATGATCGACGAGCATCGTTAATCTCCTTCCTCCCTTCCACTAGTAAAGCAATTTAATGATGCGAAGTAAACTCGGTTTCTCTGATTAAGCATTCGTACTAACTGACCTCCAATCCTTCTACACTTATTTTCCAGCTCTACTGTGAAATGCCCTGGTCCGTAGATCACCCTTGTAAATTGTACAGAGAATAAGGTCATGAGCTCTAGTTTCTACATCCACAGACATTTTGCCCTTTCCTCTTCCTCCTCATGATTTAGCTTTGAAGAGACGGGGGCCAAAGTCACTACCATATTCAAAGCCATTCGCCTACTGTTCGGATTGACGACAAACTCTTATTAGATAGAAGCACAAATATTTTGGTCGCGAATCATAAGCCCGCGAAAAAACCATCACTTCTACACACAAAGCAATTGAGCAAATCGCTACCTATGGGCAATGCTTTATCAGAAACTTGTTATCAAGCCAATGCACAATAGTATGAGGCTCGACAAAAAGCTCAGTTGTGTAACTGACAAAAAGGCAACATATCATTCTTTAAAGCAATACCTGTGCTACAAAATACTCTCAAACTGTCTTAGATCAAAGTAAATTCTTTATTTGTCTCCTGAAAAGAATTTCTTAAAAGCTCTCCTTCACATCCATTACATAATCGGGCGATGATGAGTCGGACTCCACTTCTCCGGGACCAAGAGGACCTGCAAATTAGAGGACTCTGTCTTGGAGATCATTTATGAAGGCGGACGCAAAGGAACTTAGCTTCTTTCCAGTCTCTCCCGCGATGTTCTTAAGGGAAGACATATCCTGCTGAGCCTGTGAAAATCAGAAGGCGAAAAACTAAACTTAGTACAAACCCACCTGATTTAGCCAAAAAGAGAAACCAGAAACTAGTGGCAGACGAAAACTCAGATGAAATTCATGAAGACACAAAAGGAAATAGTAATTAAATTGGAGAAGCCAAAGAAATCGGAGTGAGGTGGCATGGGAACATGATTTTAATCACAAGGTGTGGGACTTGGATCCCCCATCACAAGGATGGAACTACTGCTTCAATAGCTAGAAAGTGCCCAGGCCATATGAAGGGACATCCAAGTTGCAAATCTATACCTTGCAATTAGGATTACAGTATATATTCCTAAAAAATCAGCCCAAAACCAGTACCACGATTAAATGACAAGTGCTGCAGCATGGTAGAACATTACCTGGAAAGAGAGCCTGTTGATGAGGTCACTTGCAGAAACGTCCAGAGCAGAATCTGAACTGTCGCCAAAAAGATCGGCACTGGAGATGGCAGAGGAACTCTGTAACAACAAACAAAAAGAATGTATTACATCAATTACTGAATATTGGAGACCCTTGTCCATGGAACAAATTCATAGTTACCTCTTAATAGACCCAGAGTAATTTCTAATACATCATGAGACTTCAGCATTAAGGTCCAGAGAAGTCTTGTTAATGCAGGGGATGAAAAATAGTGACATCAATTTGGCATTCAGTAAAGTTGGCTTCTTCAGATGGTTACCACTAAGTAAACAGAAACCAATAAAGGTGTGATGTCTCCTAAGATCATCCTTAAGACTAAAGGTTGTCATCAGAAGAGGAGCGTACCATTCTAATTTGTCCCAACACTAGTATGAACTTTGAAAATCATCTAAAGATCAAGTTATATATATTTATTGTCACTCAATTTGCAGAACAGCCATGAATAGGTCAGATGTATTTTTAAAAAAAATCCGTAAGAGAATTATAAAGTGCACTCTGAAGTTATTCCAAAAGCCCATATGATCCTGCCAACACTAGTCGCACCAACATAGGCCACTATCCCTCCCCCAAACTCTCTATTACAACTAATGTGATGATGGAGAAAGGCAAAACAAACCCCAAGAGGAAACATTTATGGGAGAAAAGCCACAAATAGATTAGGGAAGAAGTCACAATAAGCTAAATATAACACCAAAATTGGACACCACATTAGTAAAACTATAACTCCGGTCAATGCACACACAGAAAAGACCAAAAAGGCTCCCCAAAATCCTCAAACAGGATGGGATGAAACCTTTCTTGTCATTGGCCATATGTACAGTGTCCACAATGGTCGCAAAGTCGTGAGTATTAATTTCTACTCACAATAGCAATTAATAAAATCCTTGTTCCTGTTTCCTTTATCTATGATGCATGTCAAAGAAGAATATTCTAGGAAACAGCCAAAAAGGGTAATAGGCCCAGTCACTCAAAGGGGGGAAAATGCCTCAGATGATAAAGGAAAGTCAAAACTGGTCATTTCTCGATAAAGGGTACATACAGAGAACTTCTGCAAGGTAACTTGGGCATTGAGGTCATTAGCTGTACTCTGGTCACCAAAAAATTGGGCTGATGAAATTGACTTTGCATTTGAGAACTTCTTCCTTGCTTCCTCAGATTCCTGGACCTAAAAATAGCAGTAACAGGAAATAACATCAACATATTGATAAGAAGGGTTTGTTGTAGCTGAAAATAGCATAATTGGATTACTAAACAAGAGTGTCACCACTAGCCATAAATAATTAACTAAACCAGAATGCATGAGAACTTATCAATGGAGTTGTTTTATGAAAAAAGCTAAAACGAAAACAAAAGAAGGTGACAAAAGGAAATGAATAAGAGCAAGTCCATCAGCACATCTTCAAGCATGGAAAAAATAGCACACGATTGACATACTACCTGTTCCCCATAAGAACCATGAGCAGAGTGTTCGATAGCTTTGCAAGTTTGGGATGACATATAAGCAGCTTAACTTAAACCGAACCAAGTACTTGTACTACCTGAGATTTTGAAGAATTAGAGCTTGCTTTCTTTGGAAAACCACTGTCCATTCCGAATTCAGCAAAGAAGTTCGACGACTTTGGTGGAGCTACATGATTAATCACATGTGAACCACCAGAACTCGTGTCTGATGACTGGACATTTTCTACATAATCAAATCGGGATCCAAAAGAAGGACTAGCCATTGAAGTGCTGCTAGCAGGAGTAGAAACTGCTGGGACAACTGGCTCTTCAGGCTTTTGCTCATATAAATTTTCACTTGGCTGCATGTGTGAGATGAGAACTCCAAAGTCAGGGAAAAGGCATATAAAAACATCAACAGACATTGTTTTCAACCTACTTCTGAGATGAGCACCTAATGTCGATTTTAAACAGAGAATGCAGTTACCTTTGTTGTAAGCTTTCTAGCACCAAGGCCCCCAGTTTTTCCTGGCTTTTTGGCACCAAGAGGCTTCCTCACAGTAGTTGCAACGGTATGAGAAATCCTGGGGGAAGCAGAGACTTCAGGCACTTCTTGCCTACCTAAAGAGCTTTCTTTTGGGGCTTCACTGATCTTAATATCAGGGAGTCCATTGGATGCTTGGGATGACTGAGAAGCAACGGGAGATGATGGCAAACCCACATCTTCTGCCGCACTTTTGGCTACTTCTTTTGAAAGGAGTTGCCTGTATAACTCAGCAGCTCTTGATGTATATTTGGCCTCAATTTTGCCTCCATCAGTCCATCCATGTTGCTTGAAAAATACATGGGCACGGTTATTCCCCCCAAAGCTCATCATTTTCAATTGCTCAGGTGTCCACGAGTCTAAATTTGTGGACCTTCAATTGAAAAAACAATGTAAGCTCTAAACATCCGTATTCTAAATTTCCGTAACTACAATAGAAAGAACAACACAGATTTGTGGGGATTGAATCACGAAGGAAGAATTTCTAAGACTGAAAGAGAGGATTGAAACAATTAAAGAACAGCCCAAGGGATAAAGACAACGTTAGAAGTAAGGACGAGAGCAAAAATAAATCAAGACGTGACACTGAACAAAGTGCTTAATCGAATTCCCGGTTTTAACTTGTTCTATCGAACGTTAGACTTGTATCCATTAAGATAAATGTAAAGTCTGTGCAAATATGGTAGAATACTAAGTCATAGAAGTCTCCATCTCTGTCCTACACTTTTACTCCCTCATGACCTTGAAATTACTGCATTTCTCGATCCCTTTATACCCTGTTCTCTTAATAAAGTATTAACAATTGTGACTGCAATTTTGGATGGCAAGCTTGTGCAGTTGTTGACATTCAATTATTTTAAATGTGTACATATGCAATCCCATAGCCTATTGGACAACTAGCCAAGTCGTAAAGTGTATACCATATTACTGCTTCAACAGTGAAAGAAAACATTGCGAACGCTTCAATTCTTTGAAAAGAGTGAATACACAGGGGAAATGACATAAGGTAATGACAGAGAGTTTTCGAAGCAAGTGGCCATTTGGAAGAGGAAAAATAGGTGCGTTTTACAAATGAAGCAACAACAGGTTCAACACAAGCCTCCGTTTGGTTCAGCTTTCTCAGGGGACTTTCAGCCTCAAAAGGCCCTTGAGATACTTGGGTGTTTGGCAAGTTTTCCCAAGGGGTTTCCAGCCAAATGCTGGCCTTGGGAAAACTGAAAGCCCAATGCTCGTAAGAACCAGTATTGGGCTGGCTTTCAGCATTTTGCCGAACGCTGAAGCTAGATTTTTTCTTCCAAAACTACCCTTAAAAATTCATTAATTTTCCAGTTTAGCCCCTCTCTCTAACTGTTCATCTTTTTCATGCAACAGCGGCCAGTGAAGCAGATCTGGCCGACGATGGTTGCCGACCAAGGCAACCTCCAACTGGGTCGTGAGACCTCAAGCGGCCCTCACCTGGGGCCGCACGCCCCTCGCGATCGAGGCAACGGTCACCTAGGTTGTGCACTGCCTAGGTAGCGCAACCCTCACCAAAGGTCACTCAAGGTCAGACAACCTCAGCCAACAGCCGGCAGCGCCAAATCAAGCTCGCCTGCAGCTGTTCGCTGGAGCCGGCAAAGGTTTAGGTTCTTTTTTATAATAAAAAAAATATAAAACCATAGCCAAAGCCCATTGCAAAAGTTTTTTGCCAAAAACCCATTAAATTCAAAGTTCATTTGCAAAAAGTTTTTACCAAACACAATTTGCATTCCCTCAAAGAGCTTTGGCTTTTGGCATTTGCATTACAGCCAAAGCCCATTTGCAAAGCCGAACCAAACACATCCAAGACCAAGTAGCAAGTGCTAAATCTAGTTAAGGGTACAAGGATAAAAGCATGCGCCAAGACGAGAATTAGGGTTGAAAATTACACATCCTAGAACTGACCTGACGATCCTTTTACTTGCGGGTAACACGATCTACTAATATCATCTACCATGAAGCTCGAATGAGTGCAGGGTAGCCACTCATCTAGGAGCGCAATGCGCTTAAGAGTTCAACTTTTCTAACCTCGACCTTTACACGAATCAAAATTAGCACCCAATGAACACAAACCGGAAAAACCGAACCGAAAATTAGCTCCACTACCCTCCCGACCCATCACGTCCACACGGATAGTAATGCCAATCCGCACAGCACGTCCGCACAGCACGCAACATTTAAAAAAGATCGTTGCGGAACCTAATAAACCACGCCCACCCGCAGAGCCGGATCGCGTGACTAGCCGAATCGGGCCGGCAGAATGCGGATTCGGGATCGCCCCGGGGGGGTGGGGGAACGCACCTGACGAAGCTGATGTGCACGCCGAGGCTGCGATGCACCGCGGAGCAGTCGATGCAGAGGAAGATCCCGTACGTCACGGAGGCCCAAGTAGGGTTCTTCGCATTACAATCGAAACACATCTGCCACAAAAAAAAAAAAAAAAGGAGGGGGAAGGAATTGTGAGGTCCCGAAAAAGAGAGAGGGGGCGAGAAATCGCTCGATCCGAGACCTCGGGAGATCCCAGAACGGGATCGCCAGATCTGAGCCAGATCGAGGGCGGACGAGCTAACGGAACGCCGGAGAGGAAAGGAAAGAGACGGTCGAAAAAGACGGACCTTGTTCTCCGATTTCGCCTTCAGTTTCCGGAAGACGGCGGTCTTGTCGGTGAAGCTCTCGGACGCCATGGGAGGCGGAATCTAGCGAGCGACGGAGCGGAGGAAGAATTTCCGGCGACGAGGAGGAGGAGGAGGCGGCGGAGGAGGAGGAATCGATGGACGCGCTCGCTCGATCGATCGATCGACGGTGGTTCTCGCTCGCTCGCCTCCTCCAGAGAATCCGAATTTTGAAGAGGCCTCGACGAATTATTTTTATTCATGAATGTCTATACGATTTTAACTTATTTGTCCGGTTGGGTGGGCCGAAAAAATACTTGAAAAGTGAAGTGACGGGAATGCCCTCGCTGCTCGGGGGCAGTTTTGGGAATTCGAGTTTGGTGCGCCGTGGTTGTCTGGTGGAGCTGTAGGATTGGTTGCGACGTCGCGGTTGTTGACAGCCGTTAACTGATGCTGATGGGCGGTCAAGATTACTCCAATGCCATTCTCCCGATCGTCGATTGTAATTACCGCCTCTCTGATTTTTTTTCCTCTTCTTCTTCTTCTGCTGCGGGCCCCGCTTATTTCAACGCCTCCGCTGACTCGCTTTTTCTGTGGAATATTACTACACAGCAACCACACAAGGGCGGGCACGCGCGCGCACGTGCGGAAAAACCAGAAAGAACATGGCGAAACCCCGGTACGGTGTGGAGTCGCGATCGAGATGAACGGGATAGGGCCAATTCGATCGGTAGCGTTTAGAATTCTAATGGTCAGGCGGGATCTGTTGGGAAAATATGACCAATAGTTGGGAAGAATAATGAAGACGGATTTTAAGGCGCGATATTACTTTTTTTAAAGAATTATTTGTCCTCGTGACACTACTAATAGTTATCGACAAATTTCTTCTAATATATAATAAAAACTCAATTAAAAATACTAGACAATAATTTGAGTATTTCTTCAGAGTCTCTTAAGGAAAACAATTGAAAAAGATTGTTATATTTTTTTTTTGAAATAAGACTTGATCAAGATTGATCTCAAAAACCGACGTACTTATCTCCATATTTTGAATTGAGGCAACCCTTCGAAAAATACTGCAGAATGAATAGGTACGTTCTCAATGGTTATATTGAAATTATATAAAAATTAGAAATTAAATAAATAATAAACAACCGTAACTCTTTCGTAAATAGTCATACTATTTCAATAGGACACTATGGTTAATTTTTTTATAAAAATAATTCAATTTTTTCAATAAAATAAAAAATAAAGATTATTGGTTAATGCCAATTTTCTTCCACGTGTGTACTTATATCTTTTCGATATGGGACGAGTCACCTCTTAATTTGTTTTAAAGACCAACTATCAACATAAGCTAGAAAGGTGTTGCCTCGCAAAAGGCTATATTTATTCATCTCCCGTGTTTTTTTTTTTTTGTCAGTCCTACTCTATTCCTATTCTACACTCACTCTCAGACTTTTGCCCTGCCTCTTGCAGGTCGTAGGAGTCAAAACCCACTCTTGAAACTTACGTGTCCCCACCCCATTCATCTCCCGTGTTAAAATGCCAAAAAAAGATATTGATGATATGGTACAGTGTGGATATGGTGTCCATCGAGCGTTGGACTACAATATTATTATCACCGCCAATCAGTTATCGGTGTTCTCATTTACGGGCTCACCATCGCATGACGCCCGTCTCTTGTCTTTCCTTTATGGAACGAATTAGGATGTGCTTATTCCAATATTAACTCGCCATCTAATGAAATTCCGTCGTGGGTGGATCTAACGTTGAGAGGAAGGATTTCTAAGTGTCGGTTTTGCTCGATTGCGATGGGGGGAAAGTTAGTTGGAAACGGGGCGAAAAAGCGAACCATCGACGGCACCAAGTTCGTGGAGTGGATGTGTGAGATCTCCTCGAATTAGGCCGTCTACATGAGCCCAATACGTCCAAACCAGAGCCCACTAAACATTTGGGCTTGATATCTTGGACCATAGGAGCAGGAGGGTCCGGTTTGATTCCCGGTTCTAAAGAGACCGATTTCGGTTCTTGATTCCCCTTTTCTGGGAACCGGTGTTCCCAGTTCCGATTCTGATTCGGAGTTCAAAAAATAAAAACCCTAGCACGTCACTTCTTCCCCCTTCCTTTTTCTCTCTCTCTTTTCTCCCCTTTTTCCTCATGTCACTTCCTACCCCCCAACTTTTTTCTTTTATTCTCTCTCTCTTCTCTTTCCCCCTCTCTTGGCCAAAACCCTCCCTTCTTCTCTTCTTCTTCTTCTTCTTCCTTCCTTCCTCTTGTTGGCTGCTGCTTCAGCCGCACCGCCGCCCCACACCCTACTCACCACCACCTCTTGGCCACTGACCCACCACCACCCACCGCTTGTTCGGCGAGCCGTCTTGCCTTTGAGCCCGACGAGCTGTCGCGTTGCCGAGAGCCACTGCCGCCGTCCCCAAGCCACCGTCACCACCTCTTGCCGCCGCTCACTCGGCCGTCTAGGCCGTCGTTGCTCCAAATCGCCACTGCCTTCGCCCGAACCGAGCTATTCCCCCCTTGGCCGTGGGTTGAGTCGTGACCGCCGCTGTCTTCGCCGAGCCATCTGTGCCGCCATTGGTGCTGTGAGACTCGTGTCTTCGTCGCCGTCGCCGAACCTCCCTTGACACCACCGCTGGACGCTGTCACCCCTTGCTCGCCTCGCCGCTCAGCCACTTGCCGTCGACACCGCCGTTGGACATCGCTCGTCCCCCCAGTTGAGGATGTTGAGTTTCTTTGAATGGGATGAACTTAAAGATCTTCTATCCACGTGTAGTGTGTGTCAATGCCTTCTCAATGAAGAGTACTGAGATTCTTATGTTTTACTACTCTTGCATGTGCAGAATGGGTCATTTGATCATATCGTCCAGAATGATAATCTTGTTCCATCAGAAGCAGGTTCGTCTATCGGTGCTGCCATAGCTGCCTCTTTGGTAGTTCCTCCAGAATCTGTTCGTACAGTTACATTTTCATTGGCATGGGATTGCCTAGAGGTGAGTTTTGGCGACAATGTGTATTACAGGTGAGAGTATTCCTACACTTCTAAGTTATGCAAGTAAAGTATTCCTATTTGTCTATTAAAACCAATTTGCAATAGCAGGCGTTATACAAAATTTTATGGGACTAATGGGGATGTAGCAGCAAAGATTGCACGTGATGCTATTCTAGGTAATGATTTCACAGGGTCTGTTGTATCTACTATTTATGATTGTCTTGCAACTTCGCCATGCCATTGGTATACTTTGAATATTTTGTTTCCCAGAGAATAACTTTGACATTACAAGGCTCATTTTTGCCATCTTGTCATTTTTTGTATAATGTTTCTTTAACTTTTTAACAAACCAAGCTTATGTGTTCATGAACAGGTCAAGAATATAGCAGTGGAGATATTGGATTTCTATGAGAACCATACATTGCTATGAAACCATAAACATTAGGTGAGTCTTATGCTCGCCATGAGAGATCTTGTTGCATATGATACGATTGAAATTTGGTTATTGGTGATATAAGACACTCACAATAGTTTGGTGATGGCTCTCTTGTATGAAGTGAGACATTGAAAACCATTGAATGTTCCCTTCTCTTTTCTAATTATTAAAGATTGGTTATATAAGATGTAGAGGTGGCAAATGGGTGGGTCGGGTCGGGTATGAGTCGGGTCGAAAATGGGTCGACCCATATTTGACCTATTTTACCTATTTTGACCCATATTATTGTAGTGTAAATATAATGACCCATACCCGACTCGACCCGACCCATACCCGACCCAACCCATATTGCTAAAACCCACTAATATTCTAAAAAAACCAACGCTCACTTTATGCTATATGCTAATTGGATAAAAACCTCAAATTAAATTAAAAAATAGTAAATAAAATAAAAAATGTTAAAAAAATCTATAAATTGAAATATTTATGAAGAATTAGACTACGCACATGCTTCTCTTATTTAAAGTGAGCATACCATTGAGCAACTGAAAATTGCAACTTCGCAAGTCGAATTTACGCGAGCTTCATCAAATCTGGAATTGAAAGTAAACGCTTCTCTTAATAAGAATCTCATTTGCTCGTTCAAAGAAAATAATTCTATAGCTACATTTGTAATTCAAACAAAACATACAAACTAATATATTAATAAACCAGGAAGTGATGTGATCTACCAGAAGAAAGCAGTGGATCTGGATGTAATTAATCGATTCATCTCAATCATCAATTAAAGAATGAGAAAGCAGCAGATTCACATGAAAATACTCAATTAATCTCAAGTGCCATATCAGAGGAAAAACATGGTACAAGTACAGAGAAGGCACCTTATAACCAAAAAGCTCACAACATGCCCGTTGAAATACTGAAATTCGGCCTAGAACGATAGTCCTGTACCTATGCCATATTGTATCAACCATGAGACAATGAATATGGAATATTGAGAACAAACGTATCATGTAACACAAACCTTTCTTCACACTTCTCAAGTGTTGCAATTTGTTCTTTCAACTGAGTTATCTTTTCATATATTTGGCAATCAACAGATTTTGCAGCATTGCCTACAATTTACATGTGTAGCAACACGATAAGAACAAAAGAGCATTTAGTTATGCACCACCAAGCTATAGCTTTTCAAATAACGTAAAATCATTTACAACCCCAAATCAAAACTTCATCATACGGAATGCAATACATGAATTTCATTATTATGTTGCATCAGCATTTAATGTTCGGATATATATATCCGTGCGTGCACACACACATACACACACATATCAGCACATTGTTAAGAACCTACAATATTGCAAGAACAAGACAAAAACCATTTTAACATGCTAGTCTGAATCTGGAGACAAAAGAGATAATTTAACAATGAACTTTACAAATAAAAAAAAGTACCTAATGCAAATAGTCTTGGAAGTCGACAATGAGAGACTCGTCCTCAAGATCTTCCTCGGGCGGAACTCCAAATAACCAATCTCTGGTGCATAGCTCAACCTCCACATTTTCAAGCGAAAGGGAACTACGATATTTATTTAGGATGCGTCCTCCAATGCTAAAGGCTGACTCTGAGGCAACAATAGTGATAGGAATACTCAATATATCACGTGCCATGAGAGATAACTAGGGATATCGATGTGAATTAGCTTTCCAATAATCAAGGACATTAAGATCAGAGAATTTTTTTCTATCAACGCTGGGGTCCTCTAAATACAAATCCAATTGTGATTTAGTAGATTGCAAGCAAAAGTGTTCACTCTCAAATGCATCATACTCATCAAGATCGTCCCCAATGTTTTCGACAATGTCCTCAACTGAAATGTTACCTCGACTAATTGAAGATGCAAAGCGATCATCTCTCGATGTAGAGGTCACATATTCATCAAAAAGCATATAAAGCTTTTCTCGAATGCTCCATACAAATTCCACATAATCATCCATCTCCAACTTCGAATAGCAAAATTCTAACAAGTGTAGCTTATAGCCAGGATCTAATATAGCAGCAAAAGATAAGACAACACTGTAACACTTTCAATATTTTTCAAACTTCTTTAACATTGCCATAGCCATAGATCTAATAGCTACATCCTCACTATTCCTTGCATTTATCAAACGAAGCTAAATCTGCCATACTCCATAGAAATATAAATTCGCCGTGAGATATCTAACTCCGGAGAAGAGAGTAGAAATACCATAGAAAGGTTGCAACAAGAATGCAATTTTCTTGGCTCTAACCCAATCCTTAAGTGATGGACATGTAAGAAAGTTAGAATCAATTAGCATCAAACGGGAAAATGCATGTTCAAAGACCAAAGCACCTTCAAGCATTAAGTACGTAGAGTTCCATCTAGTTGCCACATCTTGACGTATTTTTTTACCCGTTTTCAAGCAAGACTGTGTTATACACTCAACAAATTTTGCTCTCCTCCCTTGTGTAGCTCTCACATATTTGACAGATTCTCTAATATTTTGCAACAATCTATCAATCATCTTTAGACCTTCTTGGACAATAAGATTCAGAATGTGTGCACCAAAGAGGATCTCATAAAAGGTGTAATTTTCCAAATATCAATCATACTGTCATTATATGATGCATTATCCAATGTGATACTGAAAATTTTCCTCTCAATGCCCCACTCTCTCAACAAGTCAACAACTTTTCCAATAAAATGGTGCCATTGTATGGAGGTGGCACGTAGGAGAAGCACAAAACCTTTGCATACAATTCTCAATTCTCATCAATGTAATTTGCAGTGACAGTCATATAATGATCAGTTGTCACAAAAGTCCACAAGTTAGAAATTAAACATATTCTGCTAGAAAGTGACATTATATTTGATTTCAAATTTCTCTTCTCCTTCTCATAAACTTTTACCACATCACTTTTTGCTGTATTCCTCGATATGCGCTTCACATTGGGATTAAGATAACTAAGCAACTCTCTGGTAGCCTCATGCTCTACAAAAAAGTATGCGTAATTGTGTTTGACTATTGCTTTTGCTAGCTTGCTTCTAAACACAGTTTGATCAAACTGTTTTGTGGAATCATCAACATTGGCCTCTCAATTGGGACAAGTATGTAAATGATGCAACAAATTTTTTGTCCCATGGCTAGCCATGTAAGCTGATTTGCACCATTTACACTTGGCCTTTTTCTTGCCATCCTCATATGTGAATTTTTCAAATTTAGACCATACAGTAGAAGTGCATTTTTTCGATCGTTTAGAGCAAGTAGAGTTATCTTCCTCATCCTCATGAAATAAGGATGTAGCTCTACGCCTCTTAGACTCTTCTGTTGTTGAATATTCTTCTTGATCCTCGTTAGATCTTGACATGTCAACTAATTAGTTAAAGAAAACGTGAATTAGAACAAGTTATTTACTCAAAGAGAAAATGATATGTTATATTTCTATTTAACACTAAAAGAAAACATCTCCAACTTTCATTCTCCTTTAAGAGTAGAGTACAAAAGAGAAAATATGCAAAAGACCCAAAAAGAACTACTTTGCCCATTTACAGGGAACACATCCAAATGGAATTGCACAGTCCACACAATCTACAAAACACCGAAGTATAAACTGAGCATACGGCACCCTTCTCATAGGAGGACTCCTAAAAACATACTTGACGTCTCCGTTTCACGCGAAGGAAGAACATTCACATGCTTATCACACTCTTCATCCAAGAACATACTACAACAAGCCCATCTATAATCGCACAAAATCGCATCAATTTTCCATTTTACATCAAAAACCACGCATTAAGACATCACATAATCATCCTGACCTCATAAGCCACCATTACCCAATGAATACACGCATAGCCGAAAACTAAAAATCATGACATGCTTTCATCCTCGACGAAGAAGATCCCGAATGGATCAAGCAAGCATGTTCAAAGCAGTACACATAGGACGTCTCATAGATCTTGCAGCTGGTCCCGACAAAAAATCAACAAAAAATGGAAATGGAAAAGCCATCACTCCACTACAGGAACAATGAATCTGGCAGCAAAAACCGCTTCAGCATCAACATTGAGGAAAGAAATCGATCAACCAAACACGACACAATACAAGGAGAAAGCCAGAGAGAACGGGGATGAACTTGTAATGGTCTCGAGCTCCAGCGAACCTGCATAGAGAGACACGGAAACACACGAATCTCTACTAGATCGAAATCCCCGTCCCACCGATCGGAATCTAAAAAACAAAACTAACAAGCGGCTGAGGTTGTGGGTCTTCTAGCGGATGAGGAGTTGGAGCTCGTGGGTGTGCTCGTCGGCGAAGGTGGGTGACGAAGCTCGTCGACCTTCAAGGGAGCGGCGGAGACAAGCCTCAGAGGCGAGCGGCGAAGGTGACTTGGAGGCGAGCTACGGCAGCGAGTGGCGAAGGCGAGTGACAGAGGCAAGCGGCAGAGGTGGGTCAAAAATGGGTCACTAACGAAGGGCAGTTATCTGTCGCTTTAGGTTTTGAAAATGGGTCGAAAATGGGTCACACGCTGTGACCCATTTTCAACCCATATAGAATTGAACTTAAAATGGGCCATGCACTGTAATGGGCCCATTACATCCTTCATAACCCATGTACGACCCATAGTGAAAAATATGGGTCACAAAATTGCCACCTCTAATAGGATGATAAGAAAAACCACTGGGGGTTCGCTCTAGTGGCCACCTTTCCAACATGGAAGGGGGAGGTGAGGGGTTCAAATCCCCACCTTCTCAGGGGGATGGGGTGGGGACGCGTAAGTTTCAAGAGTGGGTTTCGACTCCCACGCCCGCAAGAGGCGGGGGCAAAAGTCCGAGAGAGAGTGTAGAATAGGAATAGAGTAGGACTAACCAAAAAAAAAAAAAAAAGGATGATAAGAAAGTGGCTCTCTTGTAAATGCTCATTATTGAATGTTCCCTTCTCTTTGGTTTGTCTCTTTCCTTCTTCATTATAGTTCAAATCTAAAAATAAAAAAAAAAGAAAAAGAAAAAAAAGAACCCGTTGGTACCTGGAACCTGTGATAGGGTAGGTTCCAGGTTCTTAGTTTTAACAAGTAGGTTCGGGTCGGGTTTTGATGTTAACCCGACTCGACCTGACCAGACCCGACCCGACCCAAAACACATTAGACTCATGGCGGAAATTCGGGTCAAGTCGGGTCAGGTTTCTGGGTTTTCCTTCTTCTTCTTTTTTCACCTCCCTTTTTTCTATTTGTTCCATTTAAAATGTAATTATTTTTACCCCCAATACGAGTTGCACTTAGTCTTTTTTTTTTTTGTATTTATAGTTTTTCTGCATCTTTGTAAAGTCTGATTACTTTAATTAAGAATATTGCTTATTTTGTTTTGCTTGTTTTTCAACTGGGTATTACCATTTACGTTAAAGACATTGTAATTTCTCGGCTTTTTTAAGAGTTCACTAATGTTGAAATTAGGTTCGTCGAAAATAGAAATTTAAAAAAAAAAAAAAAACCTAGTATTTTTCACATATCAAGCATATTTATGGAAAAATTAACATAAACAACTTGATCAATACAATCTCATGTTTATAATCTTTAATTTTCAATTACTCATATCACTATCAAATTGGGAAAAGCCCTCTTTAAAGATGTGCCGAAACAAATCACGATTACATTCCCCATCAAAAATTTAAATCATTAACTTAAATTTATTGAGGGATTTGAACTTGAGTTCTGTATTG
Organism: Eucalyptus cloeziana; assembly: GCA_014182715.1. Taxonomy (NCBI): domain Eukaryota; kingdom Viridiplantae; phylum Streptophyta; class Magnoliopsida; order Myrtales; family Myrtaceae; genus Eucalyptus; species Eucalyptus cloeziana. Next base: position 27,889,978 of record CM024637.1, read on the forward strand.
AAGCTCTCTCTAGGTGAATATATAGAAAATATGTTGTTCCCTCGCAATAAATGCGTGGACTGTGAAGATCATAGCTTCACAAGTCAAAAGTGACCATGGGCTAGCAACTCGTGTCTACATCTTGTATTCATATCATGACTGTATCAACAATGAATATTCAGATAAAAATGTTTGAAAAAGGTAAATCCAGGGCATCATTTAGTCCACCTCAAGAGCAAACTATATTCAAATTCCCAGAAAATAATAGTTAGTTGCGAAAGATGCAAGAAATACGAGTGCTAAAGTGATCAAATAACAGCTGAAAACAGAGTTAGTCAATTTGTCTCTTAAACAAACAAGCCAATCAAAAAGCCAAAAAAATATAAATAAAAATCCCAAGATTACCACTGAACCAAGCACTGTCTTCAGCAATGGAAGTTGCAAAAAGGGTGTCCTGTTTCTCAAATTGTATTGAACTATTAAAAAGAAATTTCATAGATCTAACAATGGTTTTACCTCCAAGTTCCTTCATCCATAGGATTCTGAGTCTAACTGGGAAATAGTCCCGGTGGCAGCACATTCTCAGAATATTTTGTCCATCAAGACCTACACTTAACTTACGAGTGAGATGTTCATCACTCAAAACTTCATATGTTGCATCACGAAGGGCAGCATTGATTATGGTTACCTCTATCGGAGGTGGACTCCCCGGGACTACAAGTTGCCCAAGTAGAAATTGAAAACGAACTTACCCATAGGTGAGCCAAAAGATATTGTTAGGAGTGCAAAAAGACAAATAGGACTTACACAAGTTGCATATTATAAAATACTAACTTCTAATACGTCAATCATCGAGAGAAGTTAACATCGAGCTTGACTCAGTGGTCGTATTTGGCAATTCTACAATAAATTCACGACAAAAATGAGAACACTAACATATGCATCAAAATAAAGAAATGTATAAATATTCTACAATCATATTTTCTCACCCGACTCAAAGATTTCAAGGTCTTCTAAGTCCTCCTCAATCGAATGTAAAAGTGGTGCGGATTGTAACCAATCTTGAGCACATATAAGAGCTTCCGCCATGGTTGGGGTCAAGGAACTACGAAACACATCGAGCACACGACCTCTCGTGCTAAATGCCGCCTTCGATACTACAGTCGAGATGGGCACAGCTAAGATTCTCGAGCAACAGTAGAAAGTATAGGATATCTTGATGAATTTCCTTTCCACAAACTTAATATATCACATTCAGATTTATAACGTTCACATGCTTCCTCAAAGTACTTGTCCAGTTCTAATTTTTCATCCAAATATTGTCGTCCAATTTGGCTAAAATACATTTCAGTCATAATATTAGCACCAACTACTAGGGGTGATCGGGTCCAGGGTGGGCCGGGTCTAGACCTGGACCCTGTTCCCTACTCTGTTATAACAGTTCCCTTTTTTTGGACCCCGTTCCTACCCCGTTTGCATTGGACCTGTTCCCGCCCACCCTATTTTTCCGGTCCGGGAACAGGGGTTGACCCTGTTTATATTGGAACCTGTTTTGCATAAAAATTGTTATATCTTTATATTAACTTTAGATAAGCAAGTATGGATGAGTTATATGCTGAAACAAAAAGGCCGGACCAAGCACATCCTTCGACCAAACTCATTGGGAACATGTATAAAATTTGGAACCCCTTGAAAAAGCAACCACGTGTATAATTCGACCATCTCGCATCCCCATATCCCACAAGGTACATCAAGTTTCTCATATTCCAATAATATACAAGCTAGCAATTTAGCCAATTAACTAGTTGTAGTACAATTTCCTTCATGTGCTCAATCTTCTTCTCCTTCTTTGGCCTTGTGTTTCACGTGGTACAAAATCTCTAACAAAAACCTAAAATTCATATATAAAGAAAAATCAACAAGAATCCATACTCTAGATACATGCAAAAGTTATGATTTAATAAAGTCTATTTACTTTATGGTCTAACATAGTAAATCAAATCTCTCATTAGGTGTGCATTGGAAATGTAGAATGCTGATCTTCTGGCACTATGTAATTCATGGTCTAACATAAGAAATCACTCCATTTTTACTCAACTTTAGTGTTGTGGAAATACAAGTTTCTTAGTATCTCTGTCATGAACAAGAATTACAAGCTTCACATAATACTCCCTGTGGAATAACAAAATGCTGCCTTTCGTTGATAACTCAACGCTGAAAACAATTGCTAAATCTTCATTGTATAACTAGTAAAGAAAAGAATAACATGTGTTCATGTGATAAAGATTGAAGAACAAGAGTCCATCTCGTACAAGGGCGGATGCAAACAACATTGTTCAAGAAAGCAAGTCATCGTACGTGGTACCGGTAGACACGTCCGATATCATCGACATACGTTGGCTTCCTAAACTAGAAAAGAGATTAACAAAGCGGGACGCAGGAAAAAAAAAATTAACTTCAACTGCCAACCAACTCTCTTTCTCTTCTATCGTGTTGTAAAGGCAACGACTTGCGATCCTTACGATCATTTGAGTCCAAAACCCCCAAATCATCTCGACTTCATCGCCAACCCAAGTAATCGATCCCATAGACGACAACTTTGAGATACCCCCGGGGGTAAAAAAGAACCTTCAATAAGAAATACACACGCCCGGCATTGCAAAGCTCAAATTCGAGCAATCACAGCTGAAATCACCGCTCCACCGACCATGAGCACGCACGAACAACAAAGATCAACACGGATACACACTCCAACTCGACGACGCAGGGCCCGAATTCAGCTGCTGCGACGTCACCGACGAACGACCCATCCAACGACCGACAGAAGAAGAGACATAACAGAGCATACACGACAACAAAGCGAAAGAGAACGCAAGCAACAAGCGATTTCCTCGGGACAAGCAACCAGTCCACGAGGACACGAGCGCAAAACAACATCGATCCGGAAAGACATTCGCTAGCAGGCAACAAATCGGCGGACCACACGAGAGAAGAAGCGAAGGGAATTCGAGAAGATGATCACCTCGATCGTATCAAAGCAGGCGGGCCAGCCCCACGGACAATGGAGAGAGAGAGGGAGAGGGAGGGAGATGGGACTTGCCGAACAGCTCGGCGGGGAGGAGGACGCTGTCGACGGTGAAGATCGCGACGGGGGTCGAGTCGAGCACCTTGCTGGCCACCCGCGAGGAGTCGACGGTGGGCGAGCGGAAGCAGCGTCAGCGGTGCAGCGCTTGGATGGATCGGCGGAGGTGAGAGGCTGAGAGCGACGAGCGTGACTACGCGAGAGCAAAGATAGAAACGAATAGGGTTTTGGTCTTCTGCCTTAAAAACCGGTTCTCAAACCGATTCCCAAACCGGTCCGGTCGATCCGGTTCCCGGGTGGGTATTCCCTCGGAACCGGTTCCCGGACCGGTTTCAACCGGAACCGGTTCCCAACCCTGTTTTTCGGGTGGGCCGATCCGGGAACCGGGTTGACCCGGTCCGGTTGCACACCCCTACCAACTACTGGGGACCTTGACATACTTACCATCCTTGTGCTCTTTAGCCTCAAGTTGCTTTGAGGGCATACACTCATTCGATATTGCGTAAACAATAATGTCAAAGATGTTATCACTTTCTCTTGTAAAGTTTCTGCCTCCTTGCTTTCATAAACATGATTAATCATCCACTTCACATAGTCCCACTTATGTCGTGGGTCAAGTACACAAGCAATGAATAAAGTGAGATTTATGTTGTTTACGTTGCCAAAATACTTACGGAATTTCGTTTTCATTCTTTGAGCCATTTCTCGCAAGCTTTGGTCCTCATTTCCACAATATCTCTCAATCATCATATAAATCCCGTACACGTCATTCGCCATATTATTGTTAGTGACATAAAAAGAACTTGAAACTTTTATAGTTGTATCAAAGAACAACTTCAGAAAAGGAAGAAAGTGACGTGCATAATTCCAATCCTCATTAGTGGGCAACCCTTTCCCCTTGGAAAGCTCTTTGGCATATTTGCTATTTTGAAGTTCCATATTGCTAAAAACTCTTTCAAACTTCAAAGCTGATTCTAACATCATATAGTTGAGTTTCAACAAGTTTCCACATCCAAATATACAAGACTTTTCGACTTAATATTCTCTAACTCAATAAAACCCTTGAACTTTCTTAGCCTGCTAGGGAAAAATCTCACATAACGTATGGCTGAACGTATTCTAGCAATTAAATCGTTTATGTCTTTTAACCCATCTCTAATAATCAAACTTAATATCTAATTTGCTAGAAGAATGACAATGAATCTAATTTGCTAGAAGAATGGCAATGAATAAATGGACAGTAAAGACTAAAACTACCTTTATGAAATCCACAGGACCAAGTTTCACACATTCCTCTCGAACATCTTCCTCCAATTTAAGGAGCAAATTATCATCAGCCTGCAAAAATTACAAGAAAATTCAAAATACAATGGAAGACGGAATGAGTATCCAAAAAGTTGTCCAAAATTCTAAGTTGTGCTGTTTTAAGTGAATAAGCTGTTTATTTTCTTGGCCGGTTCTCACTTTTTAGGCTAATTAAGTCAACATCAACTAAAAAAGGAGACCGGAATATGTAATATACTAGAAAAAATGCCAAGATTTTCCGTTAAATAACAAACCAATTCTCACTAAAGGAGAACGTGATTAATTTTCGACATTTGTTTTCGCATATAGTTAAAGCGAATGTACCAATCAAGCAAGATTTGTCCAACAGAAGAAACTTCAACACTTTAGCATTTCCATTCCCATAATATCCAAAACATTTGAGTTCCAACATCATTCAACTCCATCCACACAATAAAAAAAAAATGACAAATCCCTCAAACCCAAATCAATTCCTATTTAGATAGATCCTCCCTCTTTCACACATTAGAATTTCCAAGTAGGGAACTCAAACAAGGATGGTTAATTAACACTATATGTTATTTCTGAACAACAAACCAAAAAAGCCGAATCTGAACACTCTCGAATAATCCGATTCACATTTGCCTTCTCTCTCTTGCGAAACAAATCCGGTGTCCACAAACTCAAGGCGAGAGCCAAGATCTCAACATGTACAGGAGCAAGCAGACAATCAAAGTTTTAATGCCAATTAGAGAATGACCGAGATTGGGCCAGCCTCGCGCATGACTGTTCTCGACCAACAAGTAACAAATCGGTAAATCATATCTCAGGGTCGATCTATCAAATAATAACCATGCAAATCACACCAGGATACTCTCAGATTGACTAACAACAGAAGCAAATCAATACTAGAAGTCACTTGGGCAAAATATCGAACATCTATTGAACATGAAATTCGAAATGCATGCAAGAACCCTCTCGAACACATCCACGCAAACCCTGTACATAGCGTTCAACGCGGCGTCCCAAAGAAATGCGTACTACAAGTAGCTCGAAACAGCCCGAGCCAACACCAAAATCCCCAACGCGAAGCCCTCGCCCCTCAATTTGAAAACATCCGTGCCAGCCGAGGAGAGTTTGTTGATCTGGGGGACAAGCTTGAAGAGAGAATGCGGAGACCGCGCTACAGAGCCAGCCGAGGAGGACGAGCCCGGACTGGGAGAGGAGGTAGGGCTTGAGGGACCGGAGTGGAAGGGATTTGGGAAGGGGAAGGGGAGGGGTTTTCGGCAACGAATGGCGATGATCGACTGATTCGGCGGCGGCTAGGGTTCTGACGTTGAGACGAGGGGTGGCGACAGCAAGGTAGAGGCGCGTCGATTAGAGGGCGGTAGTGGAATCCACGAGAAGGCGCAATTGTTGGAGAAGAAGGGGAGGGGTTTTCGGCGACGTGTTTGTATTTGTTTCGTGTTTGTTAGCTTGTTTGGAATTTGGAGTTAATGTGTTCTGGGGTCGAATAATGTTCCAATCCTTCCAAAACATATTTCTTTGCTTGTTTTATATCTATTACTCGAATAGTATAAAGACCCGAAACATGTATTATACTTGTTTCGTGTTCAGGTTGTGTTCGGATCGGGTCGGGTTTTTTTGACACCCCCAGGGTTGAGATGCTACCGAGCAAAGTCTCAATAGGGATTCTCTGAGTGGATGATGAAGGACTATAGGGCCAAGGCTTTCAGTAGGCTCGATTGTCTTTTGTACTCATCCCTAGTACCTTCTAGTTCCTAAAAAAAAAAGAGCAAAAAAGTTGGCTAGTTTGTTTCATGAAAAATAAGTACTTTAGAAATTATGTTTCTACAAAATGGTCTCTTAGGGGTGTGTAAATGAATCGGAAACCACACGCACTGCCCAAAACTGGATTAGACTGACCCAGAACTAGCAGTTCATATGGAAACCGATCTAGTTCTTAGTTCTAATTTATTAGTAATAGTGGGTACCAGTCCGATTACGAATTGTGAGCATGGATCTGCACATCCAGACTGGACCAATATATATATATATATATATATATATATATATATATATATATTCTAAATCAATTATTTAATTATTTGGTAGTTTTCCGACGAATAAATGTACATATATTTGTAATACTGGATATTATTAACTAATTTTGTCTCTGGGTATAATAAGATTAACACCCTACTTTTGTTCATTCTAATAATTCATTGACTTGCTTTCTCAATCAAAACAGAATAAACAAATGGACAAGATGGAGGAAACCAATTGGAGATGTCCGTAAATATTGCGATGTTTTGTCGTCGTATTGCAAAATTAATAGCCAATACTTATTTTAATAGTATAATTAGGTTTCTCCTTAATCATCATCCCTGCTGCAGAAAGTGAGCAATTGAACAATCTAGTCGCTCTTGTAATAAAAGAAGCAGTGGTCCTCAACCCACGTCTAGATCGCGGACCAGATCTCAAGCCCATCTGCCGCGTAGGGGTAGTCCTCGATCAATAGGTGGAGGCCATGCGGGTTTTAATGAGCAGACTTGAATTAGCGGTATAGTATTCTATAATATCCGATAGTATGGTAGAAAGAAATATATGAATCTTCTACCATACTAGCTATTATTCTTATTGTAATTTGTTGTAATATAACAAGTAAAATATAAATAATATAGGCTTAATATAGATTAATCTACAATATGTACCTTTTTGATATATGTTTTGATATATGTAATGTACATAACATCCCAATTCTATTTCTTTGAGACTTTTCTCGGTAGCAAATAAAATATATTAAACACAAGATTTATGTGATTCAATCATAAAAATCCATGTTCATGAAAAGAGTAGCGATTAATTCATTATAGATCAAGCGATACAATGGAGATTATACGCTCAAGTCACTAAAACACTCTCAATATTTCTCAAGTCTTAATTACACCTAATAACGCACACAGTATTTAAGTCCTGCAATTCCTCACGAAATAATCTCTTAATCTTAAACGAATCTTACACAAGATTTAATCGGCTATAAACACTTGAATTCTTGGATGTAATATGTTGAAAAAAGACCCACGAGACTCACTACCAAGCACTACTATCCGTGCTTCAAGTTTTCTCTTACGACTGCACTTTGATCAACAACGATGCATCACTTTATCCACAAGCCAATAGAACAACTCATATATTCAATGAAGAATAATCTAAGTGGGAGTCAACTTCTCTAGTTTCTTGTTTTGCTTTTCAACCGATAGGTTGTGGGAATTGATTTCCCTTTCCATTTTTCCTTTGACCCATGCTAACCGAGTCCAAGTCCAACACAAAGTCTATGCGGAACTTATGTAGGACTTTATAATTTGAGAATAGGGACTCCGATTCTTATATGAAATTGCTTTAACAAACTCATTTCCATTCAAAACCGACTTAGCTATTGTCGCTTCAATGCCAAATAATTTCCATATTTTTTAGCATTATTTATTCGGATCAGGTTTCGTATGATGAGCTTAAACTTTAGATATATTTTAACAATCTTCACTTTCACTTGACGTTTGAGCTAAGTCACAATTGGTTCGCTAAAATTCAAACTCCACCACTACTCTTTCATAGCCCCCAATGGGCCCCATTGCAATAAATATTTTCTAAGTCCAAGCTACACTTAAACTTCATTATAATTGAGGAACTCATTAGAATACCAACTCCACATGCACTTTTAACTACTCCGCAATGATTTTTTGACGCAACCTCCTTAACCGTAGATAAAGTAAAATTATTAGTGCATCCATATCTATCAGGAGATCAAATACGTAGCTTGTCAATATCAATAGTTACAGCAACTGTTGACTCTATAGGCTTTACCTCACTACAAACATCATTTGTGTCGATTACCATGTTAGTACTCGTACACGCTACCTCAATAGTTTCTGGTTACAACTCAACCTTAAAGTAAACACCATTTAGATCCATATAAACATTACTATAATAACTCCTAACCAAAAGTACTGAAAACTCATCAAATATAACTTCTCTGCTTATAATAAGTAAATTTAATTCCAGGTACCACAACCGATAGCCCTGCTCACCTTATGCGGAGCCTAGGAACATGCACTTTCATATCCTTCCATTGAGCTTACCATCACTAAATCTAATATGACATGGGTAACTAAATATTCTAAGAACATATTAATTAGTAATGTTATCTTACCACACTTTTTCGAGAGTTCAACATCTAATCGCAGTTGATGGAAATCTATTTATCAAGTAGTTTGTCACACTAAGTACATCCGCTAGGAATCTCCTAGCTATACTAATACTAAAGAACATTTTATTGGCTGTTTCTAATAACGTTTTGCTCATCAATTCTATAATATTTGTGGTTCATTGGCATAAGTATGGTGTTTCACTATGCCTTCATTTATGCAGAATTCGTTTAACAGTTTTAAGCAAAGCTCTATGCTATTGTTAGTCCACACTTGCTTGATCGTATTATCATTCTCCTTTTTGATAGAAGCTATCAACTGCTTGATCCTAGCAACAACATTAAACTCTTGTCTAAGCACAAATACCCACATCTTCATTGAGTAGTCATCAACAACTATTAGCATATATGCGACACTCTTCCTCAAAGGAAATCGCGATAACCTCCAAACATTTAAGTGAATTAACTCTACAATTTTTGTGGTTTCTTCGATAGTGTACTAAACTGTACTTTCCACCATTAATCTAAATCATATCACTTGCATATTCGTTAAGAACATAACCGCATAACAGATTTGTTTCACTTAAAACCTTCAAGTTTCTTTCATTAATGTGCCCAAAATGCATATGCCACAATTCAGATTTTCGAAAAGATACATCCGACATTTCTGTAGCAAAATCTCTCATTGTCTCACCTTGAAATTTATATAGGCCATTATGAAATATATTGATATCCATTGAATCTAGAGCACTCAAATAAATCAAGTTCTTTTTCAATTCTGGACCATGCCTCACTCCAATCAATATCCTTACGGTACTATCATGTATTATAATTTTAACATTGCCAATACCAACAACATCGCATTTAATGTTGTTTCTCAACTGCACTTTATTATTATCCATGCATTTATAAGTAGTAAACAAATTTTTATTTGGTGTAGAATGAAATGAACAACTAGAATTCATAATTCATTCATCAAACGATAAATCATTAGTGACAGACAAGGCAAAATCAGCATTCTCTGAATCACCATCAGCTTCAGTTGTAACATCATTTGCAAAATCAACTATTGTTCCCTTACCCTTCTCATCTCCAACTTAAGGCAATTTCTTCTAAGATGCTCCCTCTTACTATAGTTCCAATAGACAATGCCACTAGTCCTAAACTGACTGCTATCTATTTATATTTATACTACTCTTGCTAACACATGTGCTAATTCTTCATCTGTTTTCACCTACTAAAGCAGTAGATATAGTTTCACTAGATTCTCTTTTATGGATATCCTCACTCGGAATTAAATCTTGAACCAAAGAATTACTAATGGCAGTAACAATAATATTCCAATAATCAGATAATGAGGATAATAGAATCGAAGCACGTACCTCATATATAAAGTCAATCTCAATTGAATTAAATTGACTAACGATCACATTGAATTTATTGATATGATCTGTAACAGATGCACATTCATTCATCTTTAAATTAAACATATGTTGTATCAAACAAACCTTGTTGATTGCAAAGGGCTTATCGTACATATCTGATAACGCTTTCATCAAATCAATAGTGGTTTTCTCCTTCATGATGTTAAACACGACGTTACGACGAAATCAAATAACACCCATAGCTTGTCTATCCAGCAAATCCCAATTAGTTTGCTTCATAATCTTTGGTTTTTCCCCAGAAAGTGGCAAGTGCAATTTCATCTAGTAGTGATAATCTTCAATCTACATATTTCAAAAAACAAAATCATTCCCATCAAATCTATCGATTCTCACTTTTCCTTATTCCATCATCATCGATTCTCTTCAACTTATCTAAGTCTAGCTCTAATACCAATTGTTTTGGAAAGCGAGCGATCGAATAATAATTTTCATAGAAGAATGAAATATATCGAACAAAAGATTTATGTGGTTTGGTCGCACAGATTTATGTTTTCAGGGGGAGCAGTGATGAATCCACTATAGATCAAGTGATACAACGGAGATTACATACTCAAGTCACTTAAATACTCTCAGTGTTTCCTAAGCCCAAATTACATCTAATAACGTATAGTGTTTAAGTCCCGCAATTCCTCATGAAATAATCTCTTAATCTCATAAAGAATTAAACAAATCTTATACAAGATTTAATCAGCTGTGAACACTTGAATTCTTGGATGTAATTTGCCAAAGAAAGACCCACGAGACTCACTACCGAGCACTTGTATCAGCACTTCAAATCTTCTCTCTATCTTTAGACATAAACAGCACGCAATTGCGCTTTGATCAACAACAACACATCACTGCATCTGCAAGCTAATAAAATAACTCATATATTAAGTGAAGAATCTTTACCAAATCCAAGTGGGAGTAAACTTCTCTAGTTTCCTGTTTTGCTTTTCGTGGACTGACTAGAAGTGAGAATTATTTTCTTTTTCCATTCTCTCTATAACCCATGCGGACCGAGTCCAAGTCCAACACAAAGTCCATGTTGGACTTTTCAGTTTGAGAACAGAAACTCTGATTTTTATACAGAATATGCTTCAACAAACTCGTGTCTATTCAAAACTGAACTTATCCATTGTAAATTGTCGCTTCAACGCCAAATAATTTCCGTATTTTTCGGCATTCTTTATTCGGATTAGGTTTAGTGTGATGGGCTCAAACTCGAAACATATTTTAATAATCCCCATGATTAAATTAGGTTGATGTTGAAAAAAGATGAATCAAGTGATTAATATTTTCACTTTTGTGGAGGTAAGGATTTTTAATGAAGAGTTTAATTATGCACATGTTCCCAATATTAGGAAACTCTAACAGGACCACATGATGCCTTTCGAAGAAGTTAAGTTCCTTCTTAACAAGTATTGTTAATTCGTTGTACTTTATAGTTTTCAATCCATAATCAAAATTATTGGTTTGCAATTCAACCCAAATTCAAGGCCGAACATGCTTTAGTGTTTAACGTAGAAATTAGGTTCACTGGGATATTAATTGATAAATGCAATTTTATAGGGATTGGGGATTGGTTCCAAAAACCCACCTGAGAATTGAATCGGACCAATAGTCGGGTCAATGGAACCATCAAGATGTTCCCGGTTCCAATTTTTCATAATCAATCCTTAATGGACTGTTTTTGGTTCCAAGGTGGTTCTCAATTCCAAAGCAACAAACATCCATTCAAACCATGCTCACACCGTATCAAGTCGTTTGTATTGTTTGAAATAATTAGTCGATTGAATATATTTATATCGTCAATGACAATTTATATCCATACATTTTCGTTGATGGTGAAAACGTTCTCATCATTCATTTTTTTATTTTTGTAAGTAATGCATGAGATCATTTTCTAAAAGAATATTTTCCAAATCATTCATATTCCAAGAAATAATTATATTTTTTAGATTGTGATACTTGGACTTTGGTTTAGTACTAAGGGTGTGTTTGTTTCATGGAAAACGTAACGTTTTGGAAAATGTTTTCCGGGAAACCATTTTCCAGGAAAATGGTTAGTTTTCCTTTGTTTGGTGATACGTGACTGAAAGTATTTTCTGGTATTTGAATCGCATTTGAAAAATGATTGAATGACATTTGACCTAACAATTGACAATAGTGTGCCTCTTACTTCCAAATTAATTTGTTGAGTCAATTACCTTTTTTAACTTTATAAAAATATTTTTTAATAAAAAATCGAAATTATAATTATTTTCATATTTCAATTTTTTTTCTTTTTCTTTTTCTTCCTTTCTTAGCCGATGGCCGGCAAGGCGATGGCCGGCGACAAGCAAGGCAAGGCTCGAGCTCGCCGACAGGTCGTTGACGATTGGCAAGGCTCAAGCCTCGTCGGATCTGGGGAGACTCAAGCTCGCCGGCGTCAGGCGAGCTCGATCTCGCCTGTGGCCGGTCACCAAGCATTAAATCTAAGGGTAGATTCATTGCATCGTGATTGGCAACCAGCCAAAGAAGAAGAAAAATAAAAGAGAAAAAGAAAAAAATAATTATTAAAAATTAAAAATTATATTTTTAAAATAAAAATATTTAAAATTATATTTTAAAAATAAATAAAAATTATATTAAAAAATTTAAAAATCGATTTTTTTAATATTTTAAAAGAATTATAAAATTTAAAAATATATCTTTATAAGAATAATTGTTTGTAAACCAAGCATTAAATCTAAGCTTTGGTAGATTCGGAAAACGTTTTCCGGTCCTTTCAAAGGGGAAATCATTTTCCTGAATTTAAGCTTTGTTAAGAAAACGTTTTCTGTTGACTAGGAAAACGTTTTACGTTGACTTATTTTTCTGAGTGAACCAAATGCCGGAAAATGAGGAAAATGTTTTCCTTGAAAATGTATTCCGCGAAACAAACACACCCTAAATCACATCTCGTAAGAAACGTGGATGGTATGAATCTGGTCATTATTGTGATAGAAGTATGATGGAATTGGAAGAGAGGAGAGATGGTTCATTCGAAATAAAATGATATTTCACGTTCCATTTTGAGAAAATTCTGTAGAAAAAAATGAGCAAATTATATTTGCCTCTTTTTCATGTTGAAATCATCTCAAACCACTCCACGGTCCCATTCCCAATTCGGATTTAGCTCTTACTTAGACTACTCCACATTTGATGCGTTCCCAACCCATTTTTCTAAAACATTGAATCCAAATTTTGCTTGATACCAACTGCATTCCAACTATGCTACAGATGCTGATCATATTTGATCTGTGTACGACAGAGCCCATGAGGTGATTTGACTCGAGGATATAAAATGCCATCAACATTTTGAAGCTACTCAAATTCAAGTGAACTACACATATCCGTCTTGCTTTTTATTCTCGCCGAATTACCCATTTCCAAAACCATTAGATAGTAACACGACCAATTGCTTAAAATCACGTTTTTTTTTCCCTTCTTCTGGATATTAAAATGATCAAATACTAGATCATCGATTCTCCATCAAAATCCGTTCATTTCCTTTCCCCACGCGCGCGCACACACACATATATATATATATATATATATGTTCTAAAAAAAAAAGCACGCGCACGGTCCCCAAATCGCAATCCCCGCACGCGCCGTTCGATTCAATCTTCTTTAATTTTTTCGGAAGCGAAAAGAAGGGGAAATTACGACGGCGGCTTCGTTTTCCCTCCCTTTTTGAAAACCCTCAAACCTCCGCTCCCTCCTCCCTCCCTCCTTCCTTCCCCTCCAAAACCCCCAAATTCCTCCGCCAAAAACAAACCCTTGAAATTCCCCCCATCCGCGAAATCGCCGATCGCGCTGTCTCTCTCGCCCTCCTCCGCCCTCCGCCGCCGCAATTCGCCCCCGCCCCTCCGCCGCTCCGATGGTGGAGCCCCAGCCCCCGAAACCCTAGCCTCCCCCGCTCCCCTCCTCCCCCGCCGGATCCTCGGCCCGTTCGAGGCGCCGTCCCCGCCCGACGACCGCGAGCCGCCTCCTCCGGCGCCGAGCGACGGCGACGAGGAGGAGGAGGATGAGGAGGAGTCTCCTCCGGACGAGATGGAGGTGGACGGCCGCGCGGTGAGCCCGTACGCGACGGCGGACGAGGAGGAGGTGGAGAAGGAGGTCTCGCCGGAGGAGAACCGGTACTGCTGCTACAGGCGGCGGGAGCTGAGCTGGTGGTCGCCGTGGTACCCGCGGAGGCGGATGATCTGCGGCCCGCCCTTGCTTCTCCCGGCGCCCCCGTCCCCGAGATCGTGCCTTCTGGAGTGGTGCGTCGTTCGAGTTCATATTTAGAAATTCGTTTTTCCTGTGATTTTTTCGGAGCGAGAGTTCGTTAGGATCTGCAAGGCTCATTTCTGGCGCTCGAGTTTAATGCTTGCGATTTGGTTTTCCTTTTTGCGTCGGAGTTGCTGCAGGGCGCGGGGCTTACTAATTTGGGGTTCACGTGCTTCTTGAATGCGGTAATGCAATGTCTCACTCATACTGTGCCGCTCGTCCAAGCCATCCGCGGCTTTGACCATGCCGATCTGTGCGATCGTAAGATTTTATGGTCCGGTTCATTTACTGCTCGATGCAGCGAATTCATAATTCGTGTAAGCGGCCACTGAGTGATTGCGGTTTTGGAGTTTTCAGGAGGCAAAGAGGGCTTCTGCGTCCTGTGCGTGCTGCGCAACCACATCGAACTCTGCATATCTTCTTCTGGCAGGATAGTTTCTCCATTCAAACTAGTCCACAATCTGAACAGTATCCTTTCCCTCCCACTGCGTAGATGCTGCTTCCGTGTTTCTACTACTTTATATATTGCTGATGATATATGGAAGGATATGTGGCCAGATCAATTGAATATTTAAAGAAGTGGACTGCTTTATGCGTAGCTCTCACTAATCTCAACATTCAAATTTGATCTCGTCTTCTTTTTATAAACAAGATAGTAAAAACTCTTTGTACCCCTGGCATTTAGTATATTTTTTCACTGTGAATTTGGAACTGAATCAAGGACAGCTACCACTTTCCACAGTGGAAAGCTTAGCATTAATGAATCGTGGTACTGTGATTCTTGACTCAAGAACACCAGATATATCTTCTGATTTTCAGAGGTATCAACAGGAAGATGCTCATGAGTTCCAACAGGCCTTGTTGGATAGACTCGAAAGGTGCTGTTTAGATTCAAAAGCAGAGGATGAAGTGTGTGCAAGAAGCAATATTGTGGATCAGGTTTTTGGCGGTCGTCTCGTAAGCAAAGTATGGACAGGAATTTGATCTTTATTGTCATTTTTCCTTTTATCCTGAATGCGGTCTTGTTTTAGTTTAGTTGGTGACTCTGTACATTACTGTGTCTACTACAGCTACAATGCTGCAGTTGTGGACACTGCTCCTACACTTATGAGCCCCTTATTGACCTGAGTCTGGAGATCGAACATGTGGCCAACCTTTCGGCTGCTCTAGAATCTTTCACTAATGTAGAGAAGATCGAAGATCCTGAGACAAAGTTCAGATGTTCAAACTGCAATCAAGAAGTGTCGATGGAGAAGCAGCTTCTGCTGGATGAGGAACCCTCAGTTGCTGTATTCCATTTGAAGCGATTCAAGAGTGATGGTTTCAATGTTGAGAAGATAGATAAGCATGTGGATTTTCCTTTAGAGCTTGACCTGCAGCCTTATACTGGTGGCGGTCGGGATCATAATGTGAGTATTGGTTGACTATTCATGCTGACAAATTTTGTTAGCTAGGGTTTTGGTTGTCAGTTCTACTTAGTCCTTTTTCACTAACGAGTTCTGGTATTTTGGGTTTTACCTGAAGCGATGTCTTATACATGTCAGTTGAGTTTCATCATTAGGCCTGTTAACTTTATGGATGGGTATACCTGACGCAATTTCTTACACGCCAGTTGAGATTCATTGTTAGGCCCGTTAACTTTTTGGATGGATGGGTATGTTTAATAAGGACAGGATTTTGAGAAACATTGCATGACTTTGTAACATGTTGACTGGTTTGTGGACTTTTGTGTTGCTCTCACCTTGATTGTCAAGAGATGCTGATGGATGGTACATTCATGAGCATGACTTTCCTTTGGGCATTTTTTGACAAATATATGTTACGCTATAGATAAGGCTTTCCAACTTCCAAGTATAAACCTTCAATTCTCTTGCTTACCATCTTTCTCTGCAATAGGTTGGAATCAAGTATCAACTCTATGCTGTTGTGGTGCATATCGGAATTTCACCCACTTCTGGGCATTATTTTAGCTTTGTTAGGTCTTCTCCTGGGACATGGCATAGGTTTGATGACGCTGAGGTACTTCATCATTCTCTTCGTAAATTTAGTTTAGCTAACATTTGCTTCTTATATCCGTGATTCATTTTTATTTTTGGCTTAAGCAGTATTAACTGTGAACTTTGCCAATCTGCTGCATTCACTATAACCCAACTAGGGATGAAAAAGCAGATGTTCCTTGGTCAAAATTGACCTTTGTTTTTCACTGTTTGGAGAGAGTTGTACACTTCCTCAATTGATTAAAAACAAAAAGGTCATGCAATCTTTTGCAGGTCCAGAAGGTCCAGGAGGATCTTGTGTTAGCTCAGGACGCCTACCTTCTATTTTACACAAAGCAGGGCACACCCTGGTTTTCTAGTTTGATTGAGGCACAGAAACCAAATTTAAATCCAGACTTGTCTGATGCATCACCCACATCGGTGCTGGATAATCTAGATGTGCCTTGCACTTCATCCCCTGGCATGGCTGATATTGACAAGCCCATATTTTGTGAACCTTCTCATGTTTCCGGTGAGGATGCCCCCTCATATCCTGGGAATGGGTCTGGGAATAATAGCCTTGGCGAAGTTACAGGTGGTGCCATAGTAGCCACTTTTCCGTCGTTCGATTATGACTTTGGGGGAAATGAGGTGGTTAATTACTCCAGAGATGACAAAGAGGCTCCTTTGAGTTCTGATGAGCATAATTGTCGCGGTGAAACTTCATTTAGTGGGAGGGGAGAATCCACAACCTCCTTTGGTGGGAACATCTGTGAGCCTGAAAGTCAGGGTTTGGTGAACAATGATGGTTTTCGTCCTCTGACACCCATTCGATCTCCATCTCCCAGTCCTGCATCTCCAGATACTTATGCCAGGAAATTGTCAGGTAAGGGATGGTTGTTTTTTTAACAAACTGCAGCAGATAAGAATAATTTGCTTCAATAAACTGCAGCACACGATCATCTGATTGATTCATTGTTTTCAGGAGCAAGTGATGGAAATTCGCATCTTCTGAAACCACATCGGGTGACTTGTAAACAACAATTGAGTAAAGCTTTGGACGATCCAAAGCGAAGGGAAGCTATTCGGTACATAAGGCAAATGCCTTCTTCAAGGGGTCTTAGATTGTACCAGGCTGTGCTGGGTCCGCAAAGTCCTGGTGTTTCGAAAAAGAAGATGGACAGAAGAAGAATGAGAGCATCTCCATGTAAGAGGACTAGCCCTCCAAGTGCTCGCCCCAGGTCTAGTCATGTGCACTCCGTTGCAGCTCGAACTCGTTGATAGCTTGGGTTGGGGAATTGACTGAGAGCTCTCTGACTTTGAAGGTGATGCCAAGTGGGCAAGGACCAAGTTTTCTTATCGTTCTTTGGTTATATGTTCTTTTTTGTTGTGGAGACAGTAGGTTGCTCTATTTGGCATCTTATGTATATGCTAACTGCTGCATTGGAAAACCAAAGTAGTTCAAAGTTTCATTTTGTCCCTTTTCTTCAGTTGGATATCACGAAGAGTTCATATAGTTCATAATGGTGAGAATAACAAAAGCATTAGATGCTGAATTTGGTCCAGCGCAACGAGGTTCATGCCCTTGTTTGTCCTATTGAAAGTAACTGCTAAGGGTGCGTTTAGAACATTTCTGTTTAAAAATTGTTTGGAATGTAAATAGAAAAAAGTGTTTTTGTTACGGGAACAATTTTTGAACAAAAAGACGCGTTTGGTAAAACTTGTTTTAATAAAAAATAAACGAAACACGTTTGGTAAATTTATATAATTTTTTTATTTCTTTTAATTTTTTAATATTTTTATTTTATTTTTCTATTTTCTTTCTTATTTATTTTTCCTTTTTTTTTTTTTTTTTTTTTTTGGCCGGTCGCCGGCCTCGCCATGGCCCGGTGACGGCGACGAGGGCTCGCGGCCTCGCCCACCACGGCGAGGCTCGAGCTTGCCACCGCGAGCCGAGCTCGCCCGGCGGCCGGCGAGGCTCGACCTTGCCGGGCCACGTCCAAGCGCCGACCTAGCAGTGGCTCGGCAAAGGCCGAGCGTCACCGGCCGCCGGGCGAGCTCGGCCTCGCCAAGGGCCGGCGACGCTCGGCCTCGCCGAGGGCCGGCGACGCTTCGGCGAGGTCGCCGGCCCTCGACGGCCGGTCGCCGGCCATGGCCGAGGCCGGCGACCGGCCAAAGAAAAAAGAAAGAAAAAAAGAAGAAGAAAAAAGAAGCGTTTCTGTTCTTTGTTCCGAAATAAAAATAAAAAAATTTGTTTCTTTGTTTCCTCATTCGGATGTGTTTAATAAAACAATTTTGGAAAACGCACACAAACGCGTTTACATTCCTTTTTGTTCCTAACAAAAAAAACAGAAAAATTGTTCAAAAACAGAAAAAAAAGAATAAAAACAAACGGGCCCTAAATCGCAAGCATCGCGTGGATGCAAGTGCTGTGCACATATGTAGTCCTGCGGTCTGGAATTTTTCATTTGCGATTATATTGATGGCAAAAACCAACTAAAACTCGTGCCTCCCTAGCAAGTACATCTTGCCTCGATAAAAAAAGGAATTTAAGTTCTTCATCCAACGTAAACGCGAAATGAGATTACACATCCATGACTAGCAAGTACATCTTGCCTCGATACAATAGATTAATAAATTGACCAACCCTCTTCTTCATCGAATTAATCTTATTTTTGTAATTTATATGGCAAGAAAAGGCTTCCCTCTTCGCATGCAATAACCTTGTGAAAGCATCCTCAAGGAATGTAGCCACCGCCATGGCCGCCGCCTTCCCCACTACCAGCACCACCGCCATAAGCTGCTCCACCACCACCGTAGGCCCCTCCACCACCTCCGCCACAGCCACCTCCAACGCCTCCAACGTGTCCACCACCAGCTGCACCCCCACCAGCTCCTCCTCCGCTGCCATATCCACCACCAGATGCTCCCCCTCCTCCTCCACTCCCTCCACCACCTCCATATCCACCAGCGCCGGCTCCTCCAGCACCGTAGCCACCGCCGGCACCACGTCCTTCTCCGCCTCCATAACCTGCACCTCCAGCGCCGGATCCACCACCTCCTCCAGCACAACCACCTGCACCGTATCCAGCACCACATCCTTCGCCACCCCCACTTCCGTATCCTGCGCCATGTGCGCCTCCTGCACCGTAAGCAGCTCTGCCACCGCTACCACCACCACTGCCACCATCTTGTCCTCCACCAGCTCCTCCATAGCCTCCGCCACCACCCTCTCCACTGCCACCACTCCTCGCATATCCCGTCATGCCACCTACAGCTCCATAACCGCGGCCTCCCCCCACTCCACCTCCACCACCATAGCCAACAACAACAGGAACGTGTCCCACCGTCTCAGGAAGAGTAAGGAGCTCCTCTGGCGGAACTTATGCCCAAACTAGACACTAGCACAAACGAGGCAATGCAATAGAATTCGTGGGTAGCTATGGGAATGTGTGTTCAAATCCCACAAAATTGAGTTCGAAATGCAAGAACCGGGGAGGTATTTATAAGCAAATCGATGGGGTCCGAAAGCGCATTTTCACTGTGTAAAAGAGTGGTCGAAGTACATGGAAAAGAGAAGCCCCACGGAACAATGGGTGGTCCAATACAAACACAGACTCAAGTATCATTTCACTCTTTGCACACTCTGCTACTAGAAGACCTAATGCTCAGTGTGGTTTTGCTGTCTCCCCTATTGGATTGTTATGATATATACCATGATGTACATGGACTGTTTTGTCCATCCAAGTTTATGGTGTAAGCAAGTGTTAAATTACCTTATCCTTCACAAAGATTTATGAAACATCTTTAGAAAGGATGGATATCTGACAAGGAATAATCCCTTTTGCACACTTGTGGCTGAGAACACACCACAACGCGTGCATGTATGAGAGTTTGTATATGTAGGAGGGTTGATGGTGGGCAATGACAATCAGCTAATACTGAAGAGTTTTGAGTACTACTTGGATGATTGAATTTGCTGTATGTGGTTTGATAATGCATTATATACTCTCTTAACAGTTTCACAGATGAACTTCAAGAGGAGATGATGATTGAGGGTAGCGTACTGTCCAGAGCTATAGTCTTTCAAACTATTCATATATCTTTCTTCTGTTTTAAAACCAAACTTGAATGAATCGTGAAAAAGTCTACATTTCAAGACCTATGTTTGTTAATGATTTTGGAAGGAAGTTTTAAACCTTGCTAGTTAACTTTGTTCTCTTAAGCTGAATAGCAATCATCAGACCTACACTGATGGCATAGAAGAAAACATAAATCTCACACATCGAGTAATGTCAGCAGTACAGCAAGTTGCCTGCTTAGTGCTTTTCGAATCACATGATGGATACTTGCATTTTTTAAATGATAATTTATGCACAGGATTTGTGGATTCTGAAGTGGACCACATTGACTTGTAACACTAATCAATGTAGAGAATAAATATAGGAATTTTGTGCTGATCATAAACCAACTCAGAAATCAGGATAGCTGATAATCAGAACATGGTTTTCATATAAGAGTCCTTTGCTTGTTATTGCAGCACAAGATCTGTCTCCATTAGCTCATGTAATCACATGAATAATCGCTTGTTTCATATTAGACCAGTGCAATGATTTGAGATTCAGCATTCTCGCTGCTTCTCAGTTACTGTTTTGGGAAAAATTGTTTGATTCAAAATAATGGATGATACCAAAAAATAGATATGCATAATTAAAAGTTGGAAACCATAGTATGTCTATGTATATGAAAAGGATGCAAATTACATGGCTGGATGAATATAGTATGAAGTTGATCCGCTATTCCTGTAGTGCTATTGTGATTCGGGCAAAAACAGTTGATTAAGTCAAACTAGTGGATGATACTGCAAAAATAATTCAAAAAAAATTGACAGGAACCATGAAGGTGTTCATCAAGGCAACAAGTTTTAGCCCTCCCGTGTGGCAACTAGGTAAGCCTTCCATGTGATGCAATCAATTAGTGTTCTCAAGTATGATTGTGCCATCCAACCGAGCATTTATCTTGTAACAACTTTATCTGATATAGAGGCATAGCATACGAAAGCAGTTGCAAAATGATATTATTCTCCACAGCAAAATTGCAGAGGACTAACTCTGCGAGTGCTTGCCCCAGGTCCAGTTGTGTGCACTCCGTTGCAGCTCAGACATGTTGATAGCTTGGGTTGGGGAATTTTGTCTGAGAGCTCTCTGCTGTACTTTTAAGCAGATGCCAAGTGTGCAAGGACCATCATCTCTTGTTGTTCTTGGGACTTGACTTTATGTTCTTTTTGTTATGGAGACAGTAGGTTGCTCTATTTGGCATCTTATGTATATGCTAACTGCTGCATTGGAAAACCAAAGTTATTGAAGTTTCAAGCTGAGAAAAAGAACTTGCCTGTCCCTTTTCTATAGTTGAATATCATGAAGAGATCTCGGTTCAAGAAGGTGAAATAACCAAAGCTTTAGATGCTGCATTTAATTGACTGCATTGATGGTGTAAATCCTAAAGTGGTACCACTGGCGGACGAAGCTCGTGCCCTTGTTTGTCCTGCTGAAAGCAACTTCAGCTGCTAAATTGCAGGCATCGCCTCAACGCAAGTGCTGCACTATTACTTAGGCCAGTCATTCGGAATTTTTCATTAAGGATGGAATTGATGGAAGAAACTGAGAATAAGCTTGTGCCCAACTGGCAATATTGCGATTTGAATATCATTCTTTGACTTCTAATTTTTTGGATGGTCTTGGTTTCATTTGCCACGGAAAGGCCACAGAAATGTAAATGCTGCATAAAGGTCCTGACCATTCTTGAACTGAAGCCTTTTGGAGTGTAGCTTGTTGTATAAGTGAAAGAAGATGGCAAAATACGGAGAGCTAATAAAAAGAAATTTAAGTTCTTCATTCAACTTAAACGGGAAATGAAATACACATCTCTGATTAGCAGATACATCTTGCCACGATACAATAGATTAATAAGTTCTCTTCTTAACCAAATTAGTCTTATTTTTCTGGTTGTTTATATGGCAAGAAAAGGCTTCTCTCTTAGCATGCAATGACCTTGTGAAAGCATCCTCAAGGAATGTAGCCACCACCATGGCCGCCACCTTCCCCGCCACCAGCACCACTGCCATAAGCTGCTCCACCGCCACCATAGGCCCCTCCACCACCTCCACCAGAGCCAGCACCACCGCCTCCAGCGTGTCCACCACCAGCTGCACCCCCACCAGCTCCTCCTCCACTGCCATATCCACCACCAGATGCTCCTCCAGCATAACCTGCTCCCCCTCCTCCTCCACTCCCTCCACCACCTCCATATCCACCAGCACCGGCTCCTCCAGCACCATAGCCACCGCCAGCACCACCTCCTTCTCCACCTCCATAACCAGCACCTCCAGCGCCAGATCCACCACCTCCTCCACCGCCACTTCCACCTCCGCCTCCTCCAGCATAACCACCAGCACCATATCCGGCACCACCTCCTTCGCCACCCCCACTTCCATATCCTGCACCGGAAGCAGCTCCACCGCCACTACCACCGCCACCACCACCACCTTGTCCTCCACCAGCTCCTCCATAGCCTGCGCCACCACCCTCTCCACTGCCACCACCGCTCGCATATCCTGTCACACCACCTACAGCTCCATAACCGCCGCCTCCCCCTGATCCACCTCCACCACCATAACCAACAACAACAGGAACATGTCCCACTGTCTCAGGAAGGGTAAGAAGAGCTCTTCTGGCGGAACTTATGCCCAAACCAGACACTAGCACAAACAAGGCAATGCAATAGAATTTGTAGGTAGCCATGGGAATGTGTGTTCAAATCCCAAAACCGTGAGTTCGAAATGCAAGAACAATGGAGGTATATATAAGCATATCAATGGGGTCCAAAAGCGCGTTTTCACTGTTTAAAAAAGTGGTTGAAGCACATGGAAAAGAGAAGCCCCACAGAGCAATGGGTGGTCCAATACAGAGAGACTCAAGTATCATTTCACTCTTTGCACACTCTGCTAGTAGAAGACCTATTGCTCAGTGTGCTTTTGCTGTCACCCATATTGGATCGTCATGATATGTACCATGATGTACATGCACTGTTTCGTCCATTTAAGTTTATGGTGTAAGCAAGTGTTAAATTACCTTATCCTTCATAAAGATTTGTGAACGATCTTTAGGTAGGATGGACATCTGACAAGGAATAATCCCTTTTCACACCTGTGGCTGAAAACACACCACAATGCGTGCATGTATCGAAGTTTGTATATGTACGAAGGCTGATGGAGTGCAATGACACAATCGGCTAATACTGAAGAGATTCTGAGGACTTCTTGTATGATTGAATCTACTGTATGTGGTTTCATAATGCAATATATGCTCTCTTAACAAGTTCACACATCAACTTCAAGAGGAGATGATCAAGGGGAGCGTACTGTCCAGAGCAATAGTCTTTCAAACTATTCATTTATCTTTCTTCTATTCTAAAACCAAATTTGAATGGATCTTGAAAAAGTCTTATGTTTCAAAACCTACGTTCGTTAATGATTCTGGAAGGAAGTTTTAAACCTTGCTAATTAACTTTGTTCTCTTAAGTTGAATTGCAATCATCAGACCTACACTGATAGCGTAGAAGAAGACATATCTCACACATCGTGTCATCAGCTCATCAGCTCTTCAGTAATGTCAGCGATACAGCAAGTTGCCCACTTAATGTTTCTCGTCATGTGCACTCCTCTGTTGCAGCTTGGACTCATTGATAGCTTGGGTTGGGGGATTTGGCCAAGCGGGCTAGGACCATCTTCTCTTATCGTTCTTGGGAACTTGATTCGATGTTCTTTTTCTTATGGAGACAGCAGGTTGCTATATACGGCATCGTATGTATAAGCTAACTCTCGCATTGGAAAACCAAAGTAATTCATGTTTCAAACTGCAAAAAAGAACTTGCCTGTCCCTTTTCTTCGGTCAGATATCAAGAAGAGTTCTTGGTTCATGATGGTGAGAATAACAAAAGCATTAGATGCTGAATCTGATCAACTGCATTAATCGTGTGGATCCTACACAGTTACCGCTGGCAGATGAAGCCCATGCCCTTGTTTGTCCTGCTGAAAGCAGCTTCAGGTGTCAAATTGCAAGCATTGTCTCAATGCAAGTGCTGCGCAATTACTGGGGCCCGTGATTCAGAATTTCTCATTGAGGATTGAGTTGATTGTAGAAAGCAAGAAAAGTTTGTCCACAACTGGCAACATTGCAATTTGAATATCACTATATTGACTTTTAATTTTTCGGATAGTCTTGGTTTCATTTGCCGCGCAAAGGTCTCAGGTTTGCAAATGCTGCGTAAAGGTCCTGATCTTTCCTGAACTGAAGCCTTTTGGAGTAGCTTGTTGTGTAGGTGAGAAAAAGGCAAACTAGCGAGAGCTAATAAAGAGACTTTTAAGTTCTTCATTCAACTTAAACACGAAACGAAACACACATCCATGATTGGCAGATACATCTTGCCTCGATACAGAAGATTAATAAATTGACCAGCCTCTTCTTAACCAAATTAATCTTATTTTTGCGGTTATTTATTTGGCAAGAAAAGGCTTTCCTCTTGGCATGCAATGACCTTGTCAAAGCATCCTCAAGGAATGTAGCCACCGCCATGGCCGCCACCTTCCCCGCTACCAGAACCACCGCCATAGGCCCCTCCACCGCCACCATAGGCCCCTCCACCGCCACCGCCAGAGCCGCCACCGCCGCCTCCAGCATGTCCACCAGCAGCGGCACCCCCACCAGCTCCTCCTCCACTGCCAGATCCACCACCAGATGCTCCCCCGGCATAACCTGCTCCCCCTCCTCCTCCACTCCCTCCACCACCTCCATACCCACCAGCACCGGCTCCTCCAGCACCATAGCCACCGCCGGCACCACCTCCTTCTCCGCCTCCATAACCAGCACCTCCAGCGCCGGATCCACCACCTCCTCCACCACCACTTCCACCTCCGCCTCCTCCAGCATAACCACCAGCACCATATCCGGCACCACCTCCTTCGCCACCCCCACTTCCATATCCTGCGCCATGCGCGCCTCCTGCACCAGAAGCAGCTCCACCGCCACTACCACCGCCACCACCACCACCTTGTCCTCCACCAGCTCCTCCATAGCCTGCGCCACCACCCTCTCCACCGCCACCACCGCTCGCATATCCTGTCACACCACCTACAGCTCCATAACCGCCGCCTCCCCCTGATCCACCTCCACCACCATAACCAACAACAACAGGAACATGTCCCACTGTCGCAGGAAGGGTAAGAAGAGCTCTTCTGGCGGAACTTATGCCCAAACCAGACACTAGCACAAACAAGGCAATGCAATAGAATTTGTAGGTAGCCATGGGAATGTGTGTTCGAATTCCAAAACCGTGAGTTCGAAATGCAAGAACAATGGAGGTATATATAAGCATCTCGATGGGGTCCAATAGCGCGTTTTCACTGTGTAAAAGAGTGGTTGAAGCACATGGAAAAGAGAAGCCCCACAGAACAATGGGTGTTCCAACACAGAGACAAAGACTCAGTATCATTTCACTCTTTGCACACTCTGCTCGTAGAAGACCTAATGCGTAGTGTGTGTTTGCTGTCTCCCACATTGGATCGTCATAATACACACCATGATGTACATCCATTGTTTTGTCCATCCAAATCTATGGTGTAAGCAAGTGTTAATTACCTTATCCTTCATAAAGGTTTATGAACCAGCTCTAGAGAGGATGGATACCTGACTAGGAATAATCCCTTTTCACACCTGTTGCTGAGAACAAACCACAATGCATGCATGTGTCAAGAGTTTTTACCTGTACGAAGGTTGTTGGAGTGCAATGACACCATCAGCTAATACTCACGAGTTGCTGAGCACTTCTAGAATGATTAAATCTACTGTATGAGGTTCCATAATGCACTTTATGCTCTCTTAACGAGTTCTCACATGAACTTCAAGAGGAGATGATGATCGAGGTAGCCTATTGTCCACAGCAAAACTCTTCCAAACTATTCATATATCTTTCTTCTTTTCTAAAATGAAACTTGAATGAGTCATGAAAAATTCTACGTTTCAAAACCTTCGTTTGTTAATGATTCTGGAAGGATGTTTAAACCTTGTTTGTAAACTTTGTTCTCTTAAGCTGAAATGCAATCATCACATCTACACTGATCGTGTTGAAGAGGACATAAATCATGCATACACTTGCTATTGTGATCAGTTCTTTTGTAACGTCAGCAGTACATCAAGTTATCTGCTTAATGTTTTTTTCAAATCACATGGTGGATAGTTGCACGAAAATCCTCCACATGCGGGTTTGCATACAGAGGATTTGTGGTTTCTGAAGTGGACTGCATTGATTTTGTAACACTAATCAATGTAGAGGATAAATATGTGAATTTGTGCTCTCATTGCAAACCTGCTCAGATATTGGGATGGCTGAAATGATAATATGGTTTTCATGGAAGAGTCCTTTGCTTGTTATTGTACCACAAGATCTGTCTTTTTTAGTCTCATTGATCAAATGAATTATTATTAGTTTCGTATGGGACTGGTGCAATGATTTGAGATTCAGCAGTTTTGCTGCAACCCAATAACTTGTTTCCAGTAATACAACGAGATCGATGGAAGTCAAATGACATAAAACCATCCATAGGAAATGATGCAAAATTGCATCAAGCGTTTGGTTTAATTATATTGTGTTTGGGGAAAAGTTGTCTGGTTAAATGAGAATAACGGACCATACTGAAAAACAAATCAGCATAATGAAAAGTTGGAAAGCATAGTTTATCTATGAATATGGAATGGATGTAAATTGCAAGGCTTGATGACCCAGTGTGAAGTTGATCCACTTTTCCTGCAACGCTGTTGTGATTGAGGCGAAAATAGTTGGTTAAATCAAGCTTATCGATGATACCGAAAAATAAATCAGAATAATGGAAAGATATGAACCACGAAGCTTTGATTCATCGAGGCAATGAGTTTAAACCCTCCAATGAGGCTATTAGGTTAGACTTCCATGTGATACAATCACTTTGTGTTCTCAAGTACGATTGTGCCATCCAACCAAGCATTTATCTGTGTGACAACTTTAGCTGATATAGAGGCATAGCATACATAAGCAGTTGCCAAATGATGTGATTCTCCATAGCAACAGTGCAGGCATGTAGCAGCAGCTTTTCACCTAATATAGTACAAAGCAAAGAAGAAAACACCCATTAGAATGTGATCTCTTAAAACCAGTTCTCATGCATAATCCCACAAATCGACAAGACATATCTCATGTCAACTACATTATGGAAAAATAAAGCTTCAAGCCTCACCAGAATGATCCTCAGTGGAAATCCATTACCTCCAGGAATGATTATCCAGAGAGAGCCTCGATGTAGATTTTGTTAACATATCTTGTCAGATCTAATCCATAATAAAAAAATAGATTGAGCAAACGGTTCATGAACTAGCTAAGAGAGGCTATACAGCAATATTTATGACTTATGTATCGAATCTCCTTGCTCACATATGCATGCCCACATCCTATAATGCCCAGTGTAGGTATATCTATACTGAGTTTAATTACAACATTACAACTCGAGAACAGATATGCTTGCTAAGTACTGCCATCAATTAGAACCTTAGCAAGATCCAATAAATAGGAGATGAGTTAAAAAGCGTTCATACAAATTACCCCTTTATCAATCTTTGGTGAGAAAGAAAGATTGAATAATGCTGCGTAATCTCTATACCAGATCTGATTTAGCTCCACTGCTCCTTCTTTGGTTCTTTCTCTAATCACCCAACTCCATTTTGGGTCTTTAGTTAACTATACAACGCACGAAATGCGGCTTCCCTTTTTCACATTAAATCAATAATTGTAGGCACAAGTCTTATCCTTTCAGAAAACTTGGCTAAACTATTTCTCCATTGGGGAAATCAAATTAAAATAACAAGAGCTAGTGGAGGATCACATGCATGGTGGTCTTAGAGTCTACCACCACCAACATTTGCTCTCACGAGAGTGGGACCAATTCCTTCTCATCTCGTGCGTTTCAGTGGTCACTTTTTTCCTTTCTTCACGCTCGGGAGGGAGGCCAAGTAGAACATTCTCTTCCCATTACATCACCTGTGATGTCCACTAACATAATAATGTCGGTGTTTACTTTATTTTTATTTTTTATGGCCTCACCCAGATATTCCTCTTTGTGGAATCCAGATTTGATCTTTGAAATGGAAGCATATGAATATGAAGAGGAAAAGGACACATGTGAACTAAGATTCGTTTGCACTCCAAAATCTCAGTTTCTGGCCTATGATCTTTGTGTTTTCTTCTAACCACAGGCCTTATTGTCCTAAGTTAATCATTTTGTTTTGTTTTCAGTAGGATACCGTCCGACATTTGTTGTGATATCGGCTTTCTTGAAGTTAGTTGTCAAA
This sequence comes from Eucalyptus cloeziana, assembly GCA_014182715.1. NCBI lineage: Eukaryota > Viridiplantae > Streptophyta > Magnoliopsida > Myrtales > Myrtaceae > Eucalyptus > Eucalyptus cloeziana. Next base: position 27,918,657 of record CM024637.1, read on the forward strand.
AAGAACTTGAGCAATTACAATTCATTCATGATTCTGTCAAAATGGGGAGGGACAGACGGGAGGCAGTGCTGCACCATTGAAACCTTAAGTAAATGCCTTCATGCTCATTCTGAAGTTCTCATCTTTCTGTCAGGTCCTGATAAAAGTCATGCTCATACTGATCTCTCCTCTGCAGTGAACAGCAGATTTGAAGCCTCGTCCTGTAGTCCTGAGTTACATAGTTGGTATCAGTTGATCTGGTTTTGCGCAATTCAGTCATTAAACATCATTCGTTTGAGTGGCAAGGGCTTTTCAATGTTTTCGGCTCAGGAATTGATGATTGTGGGGTTGATTCCTACCTTGAGGAACTCATATGTAAGTGGTGAGGGTCATGGCGGCAGGTGGCTGTGCTAGTTTTCCTCCATGTAGTCGGCCAATTATAGTGGGATACCAACAAAAGATGAAAAATAGTTCGATTGCAGCGTGGCCACACGAATGACAACCCTGAGGTTTGTCGCATGTATCTGAAGCTCTTGGCTTGGTCGGTCTCATGATACATCCGATCCATGCCTGAATATTTTCTGGAACACCCACCGGTTCCAGGTCGGAGATAGATTGATGTTAGAGGAGTCGCGCTTAGCCCCTGCACTCCTTTTGTCGTGCCACACAGTCCGATAATTATGAGAAAGTGAACTTGCCAGTACAATCTAAGGTGCGTTGCTACATCAGGTGTGGGCTAGGATCGCAGGATCGACAAAAAGGTCCGTGGTGATTCAATTGTCGTGGATTCGAGCTTTTCGAGTTTTGTTCTTCTGCTCATACTTTATGAGGAACATACAATAGTCAGTAGCCCCTCATGGACCCGATACAGTACATAGGAACAGAGTCAATGTTGTGCCCCCACCAAAAGAGTCCTTCAACTCAGTGTGTCCCAAGGAGTGGAACTACGAACACCGAATGCCCAGCACAAATGGTAGCGGGTGTCAACACATAGCACAAACGTCTCATGCTGCGTCACCAGTTAAGTTCCGCAGAAAAATTATCGTTTGGCAATTGGCGAAACGGCCAATATATGGGGCCTTGCCAGAAAACACGGTATGGTAGTGGTTGTAGTAGTAACTACCTCAATTTATCAGTAGTCTTTTCAATGTGCTACTATTATAACTGTGCTAGTATATTCCTAAGAAGAACAACCAAAGCACATGGGACTGAACAATTTCCATGGACAAGAAAAAAGGTCAACCAACAGGAGCTTAGATAATTCTTCTCAGTTTTTACAAGCTTCACTTCTATCCACAAACATAGTGTTGTTATCGCAGCTATTTACTTATATTATGTCATGAAGCAGGGCAATCGGTCAAGAGATGCATGCATTTGAATCTAAACAAACCCGAGAGCCTCGGAATATGATTATTGCCGGTGGAATAGGAGGAGAGAATAGAGGGGTTGGGGAGAGAATTAGATAGCAGGGGGCGAAGGGATATCCCAACGTAAAAGAGAAAAAGAAAAGTTTCAAGAATGATGTGTTAAGCACATTGTCATGATAAACACAATCTCAATATGTTCAAAGAATCTTTACTGAATCATCATTTTCCAATGAGCTCCACAGAATGCATTCCCACGAAATAGAGAGAAGAATTGGCAGAATCATTAAGTCTTTATGTTCTGTTACTTTGCATGAAGCTTCAGTTGTAATCAGGGAGAGTCTGGAACGGTGAAATTGCTACAATCTTCTCTCTTGGGCAAGACAAATAGTTAGAAGGCTCTTGTTCCTTCACATATAGGCTGGCCTTAAGTTGCTCGATTGACGCCCATGTCTCCGCCTGTAAATTGGTTCTTCAAGAAAGAGAATGACAGGAAGAGAAACACCACATTAATCGCTCACGTCTGCCAATGATCAAGGCAACGGCACTACTTGAATGGAGACACTTAGTCAAGATTTCAGACACAAAAGTACTTGCAACTAGAAATAACGCAAAATGGCCATTTTTTTTCTGCTGCAGCATGAGAATTTGACAATACCCATAGCAAGTACGTTGATCAGTTAAAGGAAACAATTAGAATCGATATGATTCAAGTCTAACTGCATTGAGGAGGGAATGGACATGTTGAATTTCTGCTATGTCAGCCAATATCCTAGAGGTTTTAGATAAAATCCAAATGCCACAGGCCACAGGGTATATCAAACAGATTCTGATGAAGGTTTAAGGATCTCAAGAAGTTATTAGTGTGGGCATTGAGTGATGCGATGGCAACAAAGATGAATGTCCAGTGCTTGGTGATATCGGACAAAGAGGCAGCAAAAAATAGGCTCTCCCGATTAAGTGCACATAGACTTCTTGATTAAAGTGATTGGATGATAGAGTAATGGGGCAAGGAAACTCTCCATGACACCTTCCAAATTCATTCTCCTTTGACTCCGTCTTGGTTTGGAGGAAGGGAACAGAAAATGAACGCCATGGTAATTCATCTAGAGGAGCAACATTTTAAGAACAGAACTACATTCCATGGAAATACTGCTAATCAAATGACATAACCAGACACCATTGATCCAAACATGCCGTTTTTTTTTTTTTTTTTTTTTCCTTTTCCACTTTTGTTTTCAGTCAGAAAATAGTCTTGAACCCCTGCTATCACATTGCACCAGGAATGTCTATAAAGCAAAATTGATAGGATGACTTCGGTGCCCATGAGGTCAGAGCATCTGGGCTTGCTCCAGACCACTTTCAGACTCTGTTCAACTTACAGAAAGCAGCTGCTCTGCACTAAATCACGAAGTTGCAGGGCTCAATTTGTTAAGCAGCAAACATACAAACAAACACAAACCATTCCTATGCACGGATTGCCAAGAGAACAAAGAAGCCAAAAAAAAATATAAAAAATAAAAAAACCAGCGTGAAGACTTCACGAAATGAGAGAGATATATATAAAATAAAAATAAAAAAGAATAAAAAAAACATAATCACCTCAATTAGAAGAAGAAGACACGAACTCTCTCAGCCCCTCCACAAAGCTCCAACCTTTCGGTCTCTCCGACCTCCTCACGTACTCGCCGGCACACTCGCGCGTGTACTCGCTCATACCCACCTCCCCTCTCCTCCGCCACAGCCCCTCCCCGAAGCTCGAGTGCGCGAAGTACGCCTCCGCCTCCACCAAGCCGCCGCCGCCCTCGACCTCCACCTTTAAGGGCAGCCGCTCGTAGTGGCCGTGCCCGACGCCCTCCAGCTCGTCGACCCGGGCGAGCCCGCGGGGGGAGACGGAGAAGAGCTCACCCCGGACGCGGTGGCCCCGGCCGGGGAGGTCGACGAGGAAGGGGATGCCGAAGGGGCCGAGGACGAGCGGGTGCGGGAGGTGGGTGGCGTGGGAGCCGAGGGAGGCGGCGTCGCCGGAGAGTATGAGGTCCTCCATGAGCGGGTGGTTCGGGAATCCCCGCTTGAGCGTGCCGTACGTGAAGATCAGCGAGCGGTGGTGGTGGTCGCCGGCCATCGCTGTCGCCATTGAAGCATGCGCGCGATGAAATGAGGATTGACTTTTGAGTCGAGATCGGATGATTATGGGCCGAAAAATGGGCCGGTTTTTGGGCCCGATGATATGGGATTACGAGGCCTAAGCTGTACGAAACAATATCGCGATGCCCCCGTGACTTGGGCAAATGACGTTCAGATTCCTGGCAAAGCCCCGTAAAACGGATTGGCCGGATCGGGTTTGGATCGGATCAAAAAACGATCAAACCTAAATTGACCCGTTTAACTCATATTCATCATTCTTTACGTACTACAATTTCAGCTATTCATATTTGACTTGGATCTAATCATACCCAACCCAATCCATGTTACTAAAACTTATTCATATTTAACCCAATCGACGAGAACCCTCATCCACTCATTTACCCAATTTAAGCTCTTCATGTGAATATGTTCGTTGGAGGAAATTTGAGAAGTAAATTATCAAAAATAAAAAAATGTTAGTAAATGAAATAAAGACCGTAAAAAAAATAAAAATCTAAAGATTAAAATAGTTATAAAGAACTGGAAAAGTACGCATGTGTTGTGACAACACATGCTTTTAAATCATATTTTATTGATCCGAGCCAGGTTAATTCCTTTTTAGTTCCAAAATTCATTTAAACCCATAATTACGATGCATGTATTTTATCGGCTATTTGCTTTACTCTTTCAAATTTTCTATGCATCTTAAACAGTCGAAATAAATATGAATGCTATTGTAGCTGATGATTATGATTATTTTCAAAATATAAGTTTTATGAGTACCCCGATTCTGGTATTTTACGAATCCTTTTTACAACAAGTCAAATGGGGTTATTGCAGGCCTACACACAGTGGCAATCTCACCAATGAATTCTTTTCTAGGCTTTGCTAGCGTAATAATGTTTGAACTATTATGAGAATAACAACTTATTGTAAACCACAAATTCTTAAAGGAGTGGACTCCATAATAATTTATAATTATTCTTTATTTGATTTTTTATGATCAAGAATTGATTGTTATTTTCATAATAAATTGGAAACCGTCACTAAATCATTTCTCTTCTTTTTTAGATCACGTGGACGATTATGAGCCTCACAAGACTTCTCACTGCCTTCCGCTGCGAAAGCGCCCCCTTTCCTTCGCCGCCCTAGCGATCGACTCCGAGACTTTTCCCTTCGCGACGGCCTCTGCGCGACAGATCCTGGATCCGAGCCCAAAAGGCCATACTCTCGAGAGCTGGCTCTCGCAAGTTTGGCTCTAGTATTGAACCGGCGCCGGCAAGAAGGCGGAGGTCCGCAAGGTAAAGAAGTCCAGGGCCAAAAAAAGTGGGTCCGGAAAGATGGAACTGGACGTGATATAAAGCCACCCTCACGTTTTCAACCTGGACACAAAATCTATCTGGGCCCAACGCAATCCTGGCCATCTGAGATTTTCTTTTTTTTTCTTTTTTGGGTCGTGGCCATTTGGGAATTTGGAAAGCACGCCATTGGTGGATTTCACGCTCGTTGGGTGTAGCCCTTTGAGTCGACAGACGGTGTCGTCTCCGATGTTTACCGCCGACGTTGTGGGATTTTACGTGCTCCACATTGCCATGCTCGGATCGATGGGGATGACAAAGGGGCGCCAGGTTCGCATAAACTGGCCAGATTCTTAGCTTTGTACAGTGGATCGAATTCGCTATGATGAGTTATGTCCACAACTCAATCTCGCTTGAAAGACGGACGAACATCATCCTCACCATGACAAAAACGTCAACACCGCGTTTGTATATCGGCATGAGAGCAAAAACGGAAAAAAAAAAAAAAAAACCAGAGAGAAAATAGATTGAAAGCCTTTTGATGCCCAACTTTTTGATCTGATGCACCCTGCGTGTGGCGCTGGAACAATATAGTGTGGGATTCGCTGTGACGTCCATCGAGCAACAGGATGCATGGAAGCATGTGGTCGCGGGTTTTCTATTCTACATAGAACAATATAATTTGAGAATAGTATGTGATGTTGAGCGACGAATAGTAAGTTTTGGGCTACTCTTAGATTTTGGAAAAGTATATATAAAAAAAAAAAAAAAGTCATAAATCTATTGTGCATGTGTCAATTTAATTCTAAACTTTTTAAAATTTCGCTAATTGGGTTCGTTCGGCCAATTTAGGCTGGAAATTATTAACGCGGACGTTGGCAGTCTTCTATGGCACGGCTTGCACATTGATTTTTAATACTTTTTAATATATTTTTATTTTTTTTAATTTCCTTTTCTTAATTCGTTTTTTCTTTTTCCTAATCCACTAACAAAAAGAGTAGGGAAAGAAAAGGAAAGGAAAAAGATTATAAAATTATAAAATGTCCACATCAATGCCAACTGAATCAGGTAAGACCATTAGTGTTTATATTAACAATTTCTAGCCTAAATTGGCCGGATAGGTTTACTTAACAAAATATGAAAAGGTTTGAGACTAAAATTGATAAAAATGAAAGATTTATAATCAAATCAGTATAATATAATAGATTTAAGACTTTTTGGATGTTTTTTTCTTATTGGATCTTCCCATTACGAAGGTATCGAAATTCTACCATGCTCACTTAAAAGTGATACTTAGGGGGTTGGGAATTTGCTCTCTAGAAGCGATCGAGAGAGAGAGAAAGAGAGAGAGAGAGAGAGAGAGACGGGGTTCCTATCAAATGTTGGAAGATGTGTAGCGTTAAAAGGGAAGAAAAGACAGACAATGAGATCCGAATCTTGGCCTGTTGTTATATCAACGTGGTGTTGTCCAAAGAATGGCCTCAAAATGTGTGGATCGGAGACAGCGCCATCCGAAGCCTTTGCAATAATCAAGACATTAGAAAAACTTCGTATTCTTTAGGACCACCCAAGCCGTGCATGCGATGCATTCATCGTACGCCCACAACTGAGGCAGGTAGGCTGTAGATTAGATGCATTTTCCGCCTATTGAAATGATATCTATCACTATTCGCTGCTATTAACGCATACATAGAGTTTAAAGCTGAGTGGAATTTGCTTACTCTTCAATTGGCGTCCTGACATGGATTTGATAGAGATGTCAATGCCTAGCCATTTCACTCGTTGGTATATATAGACATGAAGATCAGTCTCGTCATTTTCATCCTTTAAAAATTTAAGCTAGACCTAATTCCCTACTCTCATTATATTTTTCACTAAACTAACGTTAAATGCTATTGTCCTTGACCGCTCAAACCCAGCTACCAATTAATAATCAACGGTGGATCTTAGAAATCTACCTCGGGGGAGAAAAAGGAGGGGGGGAGGGAATTGAAATGTTCTACAATACACCTATCTTGTCCAGGGAGTGGGGAGGAAGACATCAATCTGCGTTTTACATGAAATTCCACAACTCAAAACGTATATCAGATTGTAAATACTGCACGCATCAAGCAGAGGAGGGGCGTCGGCAGCAGCAGCCACGGCGAAATGTATTTTCCGTTGAGTTTGGTCTCTCAGTGGTGATTAAAAAGACGAGAGTCTTGTTTCATCCCCCGTGGCCTGGTTGATGGCGACGAAATCGGTTTCCATCGCAGGGGAGAGTATCAACAAAGACGAAACTATTTTCGTCGACAGAAAAGTTCGCCGACGTGATCCTTACTTTCTGGTGGCGACGCTGATTGCACAGTGCGGGACAAGATTTCTCGATAATAGACAGACACTGTACATTCCATTCTTTGGAGTCCGAAAGCCGACGACTGACCTCGGGAACTTCGTCGATCCTACGAGGTTCATCCCCTAGAAGCCCTCATCGTGCTCTCCCCTTGTCTCCCCTCCTTTTGGGTCATCCCAAGATCGGAACTCTCGAGGCACCCAAGCTCTCCCAGCATAATCGGAGATGCTTTCGCTCGAATAACTGCACGCATGCAATTCGTCTAGGCACGTTGGGAATGCTCGACCTCTTGGAAACCCTACGAACTTGTCGATTCAGCCAATGGCGGATCTTTGAATTACGGTCGCGCTGGCCAGGTGAAACTAAAGCAACTTGACATATAATTATCGATCCCTGCGTTCGGAAGATGCATTGCTTGATAGCAGTGCTTGAAACCTTTATGTGCAAGAAATGCCATAGCGCAAACCGTGGAAGATTAAGAAGGTTTTGAAGAAAATCTCAAGGGACCGATCAATATCATGTCATGAACAAGTCATGTCTCTGCAACATAGAGGATTAACTTCCGAGGAGAACTTCTCATCACTTCCGCGCAGACTTATGAACTCTGATAAATCTTTTCTTCAATGTCATTGGGGATATCAACCGACTAATCATTCACCGAGAGCGATAGTATTAGGCCCTAAATTTCTGAACTGTGATTGATTATGAGACGGCATGAAGGTCCAAACTCGTAAACATTTAGTCTAGTGTTTATTTTATTTTTCTTAGTTCTTAAATTCATATCTTTCAAGCAAAAGACCAGGATGGTTTCTAGGGGATTGGGACAAACAACGTGCTAAGTAATCAGCGTACTGATTTGCTTCTCGAGGACACCACGCAAACTTTGTAAATCTGCAAAATCTTGGGACGGTATCTGAATAGGAGGTCGAGTACGGTATGACATTTCTTTAAAGTTCTTGCGCTGCATAACTAGGGTTACAAATAATATTTCTCTTTTATCTAGCTTTGAACTCTAGAGAGGATGCTGATAAAACCAGCAACGGACGACCGCCATCAATTCATCATAAAAGCTTCTCATAGAGCTGTGCGGCATCAAATCTGACAATTGAAGAGAAGGAGATCCATATTTGCCAGCGCCTCAAATATGATCTACAGATTACGATGCACATAATTTCGCAACCAGCTATTAGTGTAAAAGGAAAAAAAAAAAAACCTAATGTCAAATCTGTCGCTCTCCCTCTCTCGCTCGTATTGTCAATGGAGTTTCGGGGCTGTGTGAGCACCATCAATCACTGTCAATGAGTTAGCTGTTATCGGCGACGCCAAGATCTGTCTATTTCAGGCACATGATATGGAGTTTGACGCTCCTGCGTGGACGATGGAGCCCATCGTCATGGCAAGCACCTTCATGTCATTGCGAACAAGCCAGATTGCTTCCATGGTGCTTTGCGAGAGAGAGAGCGAGGGAGAGAGATTAGGACCTTTAATGAGGTGTTGCTTACTCGTATGGTGATGGAGACTTTTCGTTAGAGAAAAAGGAAAACTAGACCCCAATGGCTCACAAGGAGCGGCATGCATCGAGCCAAAAGAGTAGTCCGACCTCAAACGATAAGCTCGTCCCTACTCACACCTAATTTCTACTCCAACATCACTCTTTCTTCTCGACGATACACAATGCTTTGAGTCTCGAACAAGTTACGACTTTACAACTCGACATGCAATGGAATGCACCAAAATAGTAAGATATATTCAATTATTTGTTGGGTATACATCAGAAACCACAAGAGCAAGATATAATCAGTTATTTGTTAGGAGTATAGATCAGTTTTGCCATACGGTATCATGTTGATCACAAGATTCCTTAAGATATTCACCAAACATCAAAGCAAATTAGGGATCTATCAATTTATTATCGACTCTCATACCATTTGAGCCTATTAACATATCTAATTTGACCTACTTTCACTTAAAAAACTTAAGTCAAATGAGTTAAAAAAAAACATTTGGGATATATTAACTGCTCCAAATAAACTCTAAAAATGTAACTCACACACCTGTACATCTCAACACTATTGCCTGAGATATTTGACAGGCACATTATGTTGCGAGTGATGAGTCCATCGACCAGAGAATTCATTGTTCCTTTTCTTGAAATGGAACAAGATAGCATATGATAATTGTGTGGTAGGAAACATGGCTCTACTCCAGTGCGTACTCACCAAATCATTGTCATGTACGTCTTTCTATCAATTGGCCCGATCTCCGTGGACCCAAATTCTAGCAATGTGCATCCAGTTCGATTCAATATGGGAATCGGATGGCTGGTGTCGGTAACGAGAATTTAATGCAGGCTCCATTTCCGTCCCAAAATCGGACTTGTCGGTTCTATTCGGATGAACGCTGACCACAATTATTTAGCAAGCAATTTAGTTCTTCCAAAGAGAAGGAAAAAAACCCGTCTTCTAACATGGAATTGGAGCACGACAATAGTTCAGATACTGCACTCCGGACACCCGCTCGCATTGTTATCACGCATGCCTCCCCTTGCGTATCCATTTCCAATCCTCGGCCCGCCAATCGATGCGATCGAGTTCGCATTTCACGTCTCATGAGTGAGATCTATATCATTCCTCTTGGGAACTTCAAGAAAAACAAAAAGGTCTCCAGATTTATGGATGAACCGGTTGAACACTCTCCAACGAAGAATCCATCATTTTGCTTAGGGTCGGTTGAGAAAAAAAGGTAAAATTCGCTGTCGCACTTTCGGAAAAACTAGAACCTTTCGCCAATTGCAGTTTTCAATAGGAAGTGGGTAGTCGACTTTTCTTTTTTTACGTACTTAAATGTCTTAAAAGGTGTTTTGCATTCCAATAGCAAAGGCGAAATGTTCATAGATAGATAGATACAGCCTGTAGAAGTGTAGATATAGATAGAAAGATGAAGTAAAGAACTGAATGAACGCGATATATTACGTTAAACTCAAACTAAGGTCATGAGAACCCTGTTTTTTAAATTTCCAAAAAAAGGGTTCAGCGCCGAGGCACTGGGGCCCCGAGCCTAATCGGCCGTCCACTTGTAGGGTCGGCAGAGGCGACACGAGGGTTATCCCGAATTTGGGGTTTGCCGCCGGGGCCCACTCGGGGGGTGGGGAAAGGAGCAGCGCATGTGGGGGAATGTCCCACGGTACACGTGAAGATGTCGTCATCCCATTTGGTCGCACCTATAAAAGCGGTCTGCTTTTGGAAAAGTCTTTTGTCGTTGGATGTCTCGGACGTCTCAACTCCTCCTCCTCTCCCACACGCTCTTTTTTGGGACATGCGATTTTTTTGGCCCCTAGAGACTGACCGTGACATAACACGTGCCCGCGTGTGCGCGCGCGATACACTTCCCTCGTCGTGTTTAACGTCGAGGGCTAATATAATACCGGCTGCGAAAGTCCCTGTGTAGGATAATCGCGAGTTTGTGCTTCTATTGTGGAATTATTCTAGGGCATTTCCATTCTTTTGCGTGTCCCTATTCAACACGCGATGTATTATCGATTCTTCGGGTCGTTAAGTACAAGGAATTTTTTTTGTTTGAGATGCTCACTTGGGAGTTGACCCACGTCGATCAGATCAGTGAATATTTCATGGCCCGGAGTTACCTATCTATAATGAGTTTCTCCGTCGTGACGAACTTATGTAATTCCTTTTTTTAATGACCGGATCAATAGCCTTCATGATTAAAAAGTTGGTTTAGAACATGAATTAGTAGACGGCCCGTCTACATAGGTGCAAAAAGATTAACGGTGTGTCTAGGGTGATTTGTATCTCTAGTTATAATTTAATCTTAATATCATGACACGGACATTTTGATTGTTTTCTAACTCGAAGCACCTTAAACTTTCATGGTTTATGAATATTGTCACTTAAATATGTATTGAATTCTTCATAATTTTCTGAGATTCCAATAATAATTGAAATTGTGGCTTGATGATTGTTTTCCATGTGACGTTCTATATCTCACGTATCTTGAGTGGGGTAGCGCATTTGTTTTTTTTTTTGTAAATTTCGTCTTCTTGAGCTAGATTTTGGCCACCTAAAACCAGCATAAAAAAAGCATTCAAATAGTGAATTATCCTGGTTTGCTTATATAATCATGTATGAATTATCCTATGAAACTCGCTATAAATTCGATCAACTCTTTCGCGCCGTTCAACATGACATGATTCGGTCCCTCTTATCTCTTCCTTCTCCGAGCTCGGGTTCTGGAAGAAGGAGAAGAAGGAACCGAGAAGAAGGTATCCCATTGCACTGATCGGGACCATTCGTAGGAACCTTTGTCAGCTAAGTGAAAACCAATACCAATTCAACAAGACTTTGATGTCTCGAGCTGATCATCAATTAGTTGACGAGCGTGGGGAATTTTCTAAGAAGCTACTACTATTCATGAACCCCTAAAAAGAGGACAAAAGGACCACCGACTTTCTGCAGCTAAGATTTCACAGAAATTTTTTATTTATTGACTTTTGCGGACGTTTGATCCAAGAGCCACAGCCCACATAATATGCAAATGTCGTCTCTTGAGAAGCAAAAATGCATTCACATGTTTTCGCCATTTTAATAGATTTTCATTTGATACACCGATTGCGCGAGAAATGAATATTTTCGGAATAAGATTAGAGAGCTTATATGAATACAATATTTTAATCTTGAAAAATGAATTCATTGCGTATGTAGACGAGAGTTTCATTCTATGGCCGCCTGCGTCAGAGATACTCCACATGGCCTGTGTTCCACGATGGACCGGTGGAGGCAATTTCCTGGCAATTTCAAGAGCCTGGCAACCCAAATTCTAAATTGGTTCTCGCTAAAAGTATGCAACTTTCGGCTCGGCTTCTCATTTTAGAAAAATCGATCGCCATTATGTCGAATATACTTGACGACATACATAAAAGTCAAGCTCTTCACAGATCATGTACGGACAAATGCTTTTTGTTTCCAAGTATCCAAGAAAAAAATTCCAAATCAATTCTAAACTTAGTATGCGGATGTCAAAATCAATCTTAAACTTTTCAATTCATTAATTTAGTCTCAAGTCTTTAGGCAAAATTTTGATGTAGTCCTTTTAATCAATTTTGTCGGAAATTGCCCACGCGGTGGTTTAGTTAATGATTTTTAGCAAAATTTAGCCGGAAATACTATATTGAAACTCTACGCAAAGATTTAGGATTGAATTGACATATGTACAGTTGATTTAAGACGGACCGGACAATTCCCCGAATATCCAACAAAAACAATTGATAATGGCATGGATAAGTCCACAAGTTGATTCAATTAACTTCCTTTTTAGGGTTTTGAGCCCTGTGGCAGTGGATTAGTGGGGTGTTCCCTAAAAGCAGTTTCTTGCTTTTAAGCCTAACCAACGTGGTGGTTGATTACCTTTCGCTAGACACCAGGATTCCTGTCCATTTGTTGTGGCTGCACGAGTCTCGTCTTTTCGGTCCTCCCATCATATTGACCGGGTGCGATGTCCGTGTTCCCTGAGGTCTAACTCATCCGGCCGAAAGGGCAGCGCCAGGATCACATAAGTCCAATGCACATGCAGCCATTCAGTCCCCCCATGTTATCATGGACGCCACTATTCTTGGGAAGAGATTCCATCGCTCGAGTCGGTTCAACTTCACGGACGGGACACGTTGATCCGTTCTGATCTAAACCCATCTTCTCCTTGAATTAAGTTGTCTCTGGAGCCCGAAATTCGCCTCCCTACCCGAGATGATCAGCTCTCGATCCATTACCGGGTCGCTGCTTTCCAGCACGTGTATATACTGAAGAATCACCTTGAGTGCCTCTTGCCTAATCGGATAATGTCCTTTTTGTTTGGCTGGGATGGGCAGGTCTTTCACGTAAAGTCGAACTTAGTTGATTCGCGTAGGGATGTCAAAAACCGAACCAAAAAATTCAATTTTTTTCGATTCGGTTCTCATTAAAAACCTAAACTTTTTAACCAGTTTGGTTTTTATCGGTTCGATTCTCATTAAAACATTGCCACCCACGAATCAATGAAGTTCGACTTTACGTGAAAGACCTGCCCAACCCAGCCAAACGAAAAGTACATTTTCACGGGTGGCAACGTTTTCATAATCAAGACTCGAACCCAACACCTGATTGTGGGAACACTCCCCCTAGCGATACGTCTTGGGTTTAATTCGATCCCAAAAAAAAAAAAAAAGAAATGGGAATTTTCCAAAGCACCATTATTGGCAATTTGGACCAGTACACTGAATCGCTAACCATGTCCAAATATTCCTCTTTCCCCCTCTTTTGATTTTTCTCCCGTTTAGGGGTAGGGTTTGGTGGTGTCGTTTTGCTCCATGTCAACCCAACCAAAACCGGAAAAGAGCTGTTGCCCACGTTGGCAACTTGGCGTCCTGATTAATTTACGCTAAGCTGAATTGAAAACCAATAGAAATGCGTCGCACATGTCATGAGGAAAAAAAAGAATTAGATCGGACAGTTAAGATCGCCGAACCCTAGCATCCCGAACCCAATTAAACTAAACGAGAAGAGATTCTCCGGCAATTATTTAGAGGCCTTATTATTTTACGGTCGCCTATATACGATTAAATTACTGACCAAAAGTTAGAAGATTAGTCTCTCTACATGTGCAAAGTCGCAGCAAGTCTCCGAAATAGATTACGCTTTCACACATTAAAAAACCAGAAACGACGTTTCCAGGTGTGCAACAGGTGCTGAAAGATTCCGGCGAGACATCAAGCTTTCAATGGAATGGAATGCTTTGGCTTTGGTCAAACCGATGTCCGAAACGCGCTGTCGTTTTCGGCTCCTTCGTATTCGTGGCCAATCCGATTCTCGCATATTGGTCGGTAAGAATCACACGCTCCCTGAGCCATCATTGGTCTCGCATCGCTCATTGAATTGTCCATCATCCCATCGAAAAGCAAAAACCAAAAAAAAAAAAATTAAAAAATAAAAATGGAGAGGTTGAATTAAATTATATATTTCCTCACGGATCCTTACGGATTTTTTAAAATAATTTTTTGTTTGTAGGAAAAGTCATGGTTCTAGAAGCTTAAAGTCAAATGACGTTATTTGACCAGTGGGTAACTGACTTCCAGGAAGTACAGCTCTTCTTGCTTAAGAAAAGATTTACCATCTCTCAAGAAAGCTTTTTTGATCCTAATGTCTCGAATCCTGCGGAAATGATCGAGCAAGACAAGCGGCCAAGCACGCCATTATTCACTACTCGATGACGCGACAGCAATATCGAAATCGAAATCTATTATTGGCCGAAACAAATCCTAATCATGTGTGCATGTCCAAACGAAACGGAGTCCTTATCAAGAACGGCCCTCGGCCGCGGAGGAAAACCCCCTTCTTTTTCCTGCTCGGTTGGAGGCTTTCAAGTTCGGGTCACGCTCCTCTCGTCAATCATATCATGATCATTAGTCCCATCCCCCCCACATAAGAACACATCAGAACAACAGATTGAAAGGGAAAGAAAAGGAGTGAATCAATTATTACGTCTCCCCGAAGATAGATCGAGGCGGAGGTGCTGTGCTGATCCGAGCTCTAGAGCCACGTGATGGGGGGGCATTAAATCAAGGTGCGCTGTGCTTTCTTTTTTATCCGGGGGGTGGGAACTGAAATCTGGCCCAGATTTTCCACAGAAACTCAAGTGGGTGGGGATGCCTTTTGGAGCCTCGCGTCAATCAATCGGATGGGACATCCTCACATCATTTGCATCCGATTGTCAAACCATGAAGGGGGCCCCGGCCACGTTAAAAAGAAGTAGTTTTTTTTTTTTCATTTGGAAATCATGCCCACGAATGTACTTGTTAACGAGATCCTGTAATCTAATAGAGTAATCGAGGCGTAGTTTGGCTTTAATCACAGCCTCATAATGTGCACTAGTAGCCGTCCAGCCGACCCCATTTATCTCTCCCCCTCGCCGGCGAAGACTTTTCCATGCGTGATTGCGCCGAACATACCTTTGCACCCGGTGAAAAAGCTGGACCGTCCAAAGCGACCCTTTTTCGAGTAACTGCAAAACTCAGCAATCAATGCAACTCCCTGAGCGGCACGCAGGCTTTTAGGCATAGATTTTAAGTCCGGAACTCGGATACTTTGGTTGGATGCGTCGATCTTCCCACGAAAAGCTGGAAGAAAAAGCCGCTTGAATCTGGTGGATGTTAGACCGCACATGGACGGATTCACCAAATCCATATACATGATCACATGTCGGGAACGATGCATCCATCTTCATCCAGCGAGGATCCATATTCTTTTAACTTCAGTTTCAGACATAGAAACATGCAAGTTTCAAACAACAGAATACGAGAGAGAGAGAGAGAGAGAGAGAGAGTATGTGCATGGTACAATTACAATCAGTTGATGAATTTCTCGACAAATCTGACGTCGACCCTTCATGGGTTTTTATTCTTATACACCAAGTACCGTAAATCCCATTAGTTCTAAGCTTATCCGTGACCGCCGGTTGAAAAAATCTCAAGAAGATGATGGCAGAACCGGACGAAGTGAAGTGAAAAATGAAAACGTTATTGCCTTTGCCTTTTGGGATTTTCGATTTCTACGTGTCCTGTTAGCATCACGGATACAATACAATACAACCCACGACAGCAGCATCGCTCTTTCAAAAACTCAGTATTATGTATGCAGGAAATTTCACGCGACTCGATATTCAACCTCTGTACAACGGCGACCGCTCCTGGCCCACCACCTTCGTCATCTTCGGCTGCCGGAACACCTTCATCGGACTCGGGAAATGCCAGCTCCTCCCCTTCGCCGGCGCGGCCCCTCCGCCGACGCCGCCGAGCGGGTTCGAACCCACCGCCACAGACCTCGACTTCCTCATCATCGTTGCCCTCTCCGCCGCCGCGTCGCCGTAGTCGCCTCCGCACGCGCGCTCCGCAGCCTCGGGTCCGGCTCTCCTGCTCTTGTCTCTCCGGAACAGGCCGAAGAACGACGGCGTCCGGTGCGGCGAGTCCGCGGGTCGCTGCCGGCGGCCGCTCTCGTCCCCGTCCCCGTTGGCGTCCAGATCCCTCACGAACTTCGACCGCGACCGGAAGAAGGAGACGGCGACGGAGCGGGAGCGGCGGAACGAGGGCTCGGAGTCGATGAGGTTGGAGACCTTCCCGACGGCGGCGCCCGGCCGGCTCGCCGGCGAAGAACCGCGAGAACGAGGAGGAGGACGACGACGACGAGGAGTTGAGGGAGGCGCAGCAGCTGCAGGGGCGGAGGTTGGCGCAGTCGGGGCAGAGGCCGTCGAGCCTCTCGCGGAGGCACTTGGGGCAGATGCCGCTGCGGCGGCGCCGCGTGGGGTGCTTCGCGCACTTCCACACCTCCTCCTCGTCCACGTACATCGCCGCCGCCGCCATTTCTTCCGCCGCCACCTCTTCCCCCTCCGGCCTTCTCCTCGGGGTTCCTCGATTCGTCGACCTCTGTCGGCGGGTCGTTGTTAACCGCGGCTGCTTGCCCTTTTGCCTGCCGAATTCTGCTTTCGACCGTCTGCTCCTGTGCTGCGAGTCCTTGTGATCTTTTGCTGCGTGTGCTGTCTTCTTCTCCGATCGTGCGGGGGTGGTGGTTTATAAGAGGAGGGGGAAGATTATGTTGACCAGGGTTGAGGAAATGAGAAGCACGCGACTTAACCGTGGTTAGGTTGTCCCCGGTTATGGATTGGTAGGCGTTGGATTTTGGGTGAAAACCCGGGCGGTTCGAACGACGACGCGTTTTGCGAGCCCCCCCCAATTTTCCTTTTTTTCCTTTTCTTCATTCTTTCTTTATTTTATTTTGTTTTGTTTTTTATTTTTTTTATTTCGAATTGGGTTCTTCTCGTCGTCGTCGGAGTTCAGCGCAGCGAAGCGAGATTGACTGGATTCGGGGTGGAATTTACGGAAATGCCACGCGGGTTCGATTACCCGTTGGTCCGACCGTTCACACGTGCGGGGCTGAAATCTGAACAGGGGACGCTAAGGGAAAGGGTTGGACCAGATTTTTGCCGAGCGAATGGACCGGTCGTGGGGTCACATCTCGGGCACGTGCCTGGTTCTCCTCCGTTGCTCAAGCCGCTCGAGTTTAGTACGTGCCCTCTTGATCAGGTCGCTTTAATGACAAACCTTTCGGCTCATTGTTCGCCCAAGCTCACCTAAGTTCTGGTCCGACATTCATCCTGGGTTACGCTCGTTTAGCCGGACCGACAAGGCCCGCTTGTCCATAACTTAAGAAAGCCTGACACGAGGCGGGTATCCCCCAGCCGAAATTTAGAGAGCTATGTCATTATACCATGCGCGATATTTTATCGAGTAGTATTAAGAAGGGCTTAGTAACTCTCGAGTGGTTCGTGGTCACGATGGCAAATCGACCGACGTTGAATTTTCCCAAATCTCGGTCCACCGGAAGGAATTTCAACCACCCGATTTTAATTAATAAAACGAGTGGAGATTCAGGAGAGCAGAGCGGAGTCAAAAAGGTGAGGAAGAAAAAAAAACTCGCGAAGAGGGGGATAGGGAGGGGGGGACTTTGGCTGTTCCTGTCAACCGCCCTCGCGACAATTCCTGCTTGTGAAACGGTCCTTTTCACGAGGGACTGCAACGCAAAACCCATCGCGCGCATCGCATGTGAAATCTTTTTCCTGAAATTAAGGTTGGGCCCATGGAGGAAAATGGGAATTTTCTTTTTTATCTTCCGACCCTCGACTTTCTTCTAGAAAACTTTGCCTTTGTGGTGGTGGGGGGGTCAAAGAGCGCACAAATTTGACGAGGTCACTTCAGCTTCGGCCGGGGACGCGCGCCGTCCGCGTTCTGAATCTCCGGTGAGGAACGGGCTCGTCGAGATTGAATGATCTTTGCTCATCGCTCCCTTCCTCGTCTTTCTTGTCGAACTGATCGGACCGTTCTTGGACAAACCAAAAGCACGCGTCGCGTCCTTACGGCTCGAGGACGATGACGTGCTTTATAGAGCAAAGCGATCATTCCTGCCAATGGAAGGCTAGCAAGATCTTCCCGAATTTTGAGCATGGGAATTGTCGAGATCAGGTGTCATTGCCTAGGGCATAGGACTACCATATAATTAACGGATGAGAAAGGATGACTGACATCGGTGAGCCCCTTGATGGTTACCATGGAAGTGATATAATTCAAGGTCGGAATGGACAATTCAAACCATAACTACTGCTCATTTTGACTAAGCCCGAGAGGCCCGTCGCCACTGCCCATTCATATGCAAATTGGTATGAGGCACGAATTAATCATACGTTGCTTAATAGGTTGAATTTACGATGCAAATGTATCTTAACTTTTCGGAGATTGAGGGGCAAAAGAGGAGGGTCCAAATCATCTAAGATTAAGCCTCATTCAGTTTAGCTAATTAGGGGTGATAAGTTTTAAGGTGGGTAGGTTCTAGATCTGAAACCTAGAATCTTCCCTACTAGAACCGATTCTTTATTTTTAGAACTTGAAATCTATCTTGTTGACCCTAAAACCAATGTTATAACCTATTATGTTTTTTCAAGTTTAGTTCTAGGGTTTACTTGAACACCTATTTTTCTTTTGTTCAATTTCTTGTTTTATTTTTTTACAGCAAAAATAATATGAGTAACAGAAAAAATCAAAATAAAAGGTGAACAAGGGCGAGCGAGCAAAGGCAAGTCAAGAACAATGAAGGCGAGCCTCAAGCGAGGCAGCGAGGAGGGTGAGCCTAAGTGCACAAGAGAGAGAGAGATATGAAGTATCTGAGTGAGGTTGGCGAGAGTAGAGAAAAAGATAGAGATAGAGAAAGAGATGCTTAGAGAAAAACTTGGGTTTTAGGTTTATAAAGTGGTTCCAAATTCGATCCGTTAGATCTAGTTCTTGGAGGGTTCTTCACTCGTACCGGTGGGAATTGGGGATCGGGGTGATTCCTCTTGGTATTGAGAATCGAATTGGTTCTAACAGTAACTTGAAACTACTTTTCAGGATGATTCGATCTAGTTCCTAGGTAAAACCTATCCAATTGCATAGCTTTATCGCTAACTACCTCAATGATGACATCGACTTGAATGGAAGTTAAATTGACGCTCTTGAGCACATGTCCGTCGCCCCCCTAGTTCATATAGGGATGGCGTCTTGTGCTTATCCCTTAAGTTATATACAATCCATGACTCTGCCCATATTAACGATCGAGGTGTACTACGTTCACACTAGTCATAACTCATTTCAACATGGATTGAACGAAGAATTGCGTGAACATCGCTGACATAAATTAATTTCAATCTATCGTTTTCTATGACAAGGACCCCAATGTTAAAGCAAATGATATGACGCGTCGATTCCCAAAAAAATCAATGGATTGACAATATCCATGTGATACGATAAAATATGTTGAGCCAAATCATGAATTAGACGGAAAGCCTCAAGTCAAAACTAGCAGACAATGATCATCACTATCCTAGAAGCCAGCAAAATCACATATAACTTGATTTAAATAGCCAAATTGTCAAGTATCAATAGAATCGAGAATAGGGTTATTTCGTTTGGAGGACTGTTTCAAAGTCCAAGCACGAACGAGCGCCCGAGAAATCCCGCCGCGTGCATTAATGGTGTCAAAATGGCGTGTGGTTGGTCTGTCGAGAGTGTCAAATAGAGCGTGCTGCTCCTCTTCTTCTCAGCAAAAATTGCTCCGGACAGAATCATTCGAATCATTAAACGACGTGGACCGGCGGTCTGATTTCTGCGTACGGTTACTCGTGTAGACTAGATAAATTAATTACTAATGTTGGAGTGGAAAATGTCAGCATAGACTTGGTCTTCCTGTGGCTGCTGCCAAAAATGAGTGTCAATTGGATTAGATAAATGTGCAGCAGAGAATTTATGAATGAATGATCGGTCGTCCTTCCCTGCCCCTTTGATTGATTCCTTGCTTTGAAGGGCAGACTCCCCTTGATTAGCGGGCAATAACTAATGCGCAAGGACGAGTCCGCGTCGAAACTCGAGGAGAAAACCGTAATTGACCGAAAGAAAATTTTGACTCTTTTTCTTTTTTATATTTCCTTCGGACTGAAAAAAGAATTCCAAAAAATTTATCCAAAAAATTATGAACTTATTGTATTTTGGCAAATTCAATTCTAATCCTTTCGTATGTGCTAATTAAATTCTAAATATTTTTATATTTTGTCATTGAGTTTATCCATCCAATTTTAATGAAAAATCACTGATGTAGACGTCGATGGTGCCACGTAAGATAACCGGTGTTAATATGGACAATTTTTTTTTTTTATTTCTTTCTTTCTTTTCCTTTTTTTTCCTAGTAAATATGGCGATGGTTGCCGATCGACCTTCACCGTCACAAGCAATGGTCAGGCAACCCTTGGTAATCACAAGTGGGGGCCCGCAACCCTCATTGATCACTAGGCAAGGGCCACCACCCTCACTTGATGTTGGTGAGGGCTTTGTGGCTGGCAAAGGTTGGCCAGTGCCTCTCATAGGGCTTGGAAGAAAAAGAAAAAAAAAAAAAAGCCATAAAAATTATAAAAATTTGTTCACATTAGCGCCAATTATACCACGTAAAATGGTTGACGTCCACATCAATAATTTCCAACTAAAATTAACAAAATGTGAAAAAAAAATTATTACTTAATTGATAACATTGAAAATTTTAGAATTAAATTAGTTAAAGTATAATAAGTTTAGGATTTTTTGACCATTTTCCCGAATTTTGATCATGCAAATATTTGTCCCCCCCCTCTCTCGTTTTGTGCACTATTGTTCTTACATTTTGTCAAATAAAATTTTATTATAGTAAGTCGTTGTCACTTAATAGATCAGGCGGATTATGGATATATATACATGGATGCACCTGAGAGGCTGTCTATTTTTTTTTTTTTTTTTGGTCGGGTGAGGTTGTCTAGTTTGACACACACCAAATTAGTCATATTTAAATTTCTTTTTCAATGAAAATGAGAGGACTTCTCAATATTTTATAAAAAAACCTTTGAAAAGATTTGAGGTGACGTATGGTGACATGAAGATTTTAAAAAAATAATAATAATTAAGGTGTTCCGACATTATAATTCCATGTTTTTGTGTCTTCTATGGCTTCCATTAGGGGCATATATATGGGCCAGCATGGGGCTCAAACAAGCCCAGAGGTCCATTTTGGGCTCTAAAGTGGCCTTTCAGTTCATTACCTTGTGGGCTCGTAGGTTTTCTATCCGACCCGAAATAGGAAACAGAATATGGGCCTTTCGACATTTGGTTTCTCCAGATTTAAGGATTTCGTTCCTCTGAAACTAGTGGATTTACATCGCTGTATAGAGCAATGTACCTAGTCAACCACATGATGCAATAGGTGAACAATTGAACATTGTGACCCGATGTGATATAAGGGGAGCCAAACATTAGTTACGCTCGAGAGTCTAATTGAGTTTGTCGTCACATATCCTGTCATCCAACAGCATAAAATTCGTACGACCAAAATTGATCGTTACGTGCATCATAGTCATAGGCCGGAATACATTGAGCAACCCCCATCATCTTTCTTCCAAAATAAATTGACAATTTTTGATAGAGAAATCTCCCGAATAAAAAGAAAAGGGAAAGGAAAAAAAATGGGTCGCCATGCTCCGCGCGCCATCCCTTTCTGACGATGCGTACGCGATCGAATTATTGAAGCACGTCGCACAAAATGCCAAAACTCGGTGTAATCCGATCGAGAGATCAGGTGATGTCGACGCGGACGGAGCACTTGCCCCTCCGCGCAAGTTCATCCGCCTCGTCCATGAATTTCTCGGCACTGGACCCAAAATTCCACAACCTTTTCTTATCTTCTTGGTCAACCGTACGACTCATAATGCAACCGAGTGAAGTGGGCTCCGTTGCTTCCGCACAATTTCATCGTAACTCACCTCTATAGTCTTATGTAATGAGGCGTACGAAAGCATGCGTC
This sequence comes from Eucalyptus cloeziana, assembly GCA_014182715.1. Taxonomy (NCBI): domain Eukaryota; kingdom Viridiplantae; phylum Streptophyta; class Magnoliopsida; order Myrtales; family Myrtaceae; genus Eucalyptus; species Eucalyptus cloeziana. Next base: position 27,940,696 of record CM024637.1, read on the forward strand.
ATTGGACCAGGTCAGATCGGACCAGAGGGGAAGGGAGAGAACATTATAAGCTCGATTCACGCTTTGAATTATTGAATAGCCTTTGCCGATTGTGTAGAAGGAGAACATCGTCATGAGATTAGAGGTGATCGGTTTCAGGGGAGACGGTTCCTGCCGTAGAATCGGGAACCGCTCCCTAAAAATGGATTCCAAAAAATTGAAACTTGAAATTGCTAGTCAATTCCGGCAATCCAGTTCCCAAGTGGGTCTACAAAACCAATCGAAATGTCTCAACTTCATAAGAGGCGTGAAACTTGAGAGCAAGTGATGAGGTTGAAGGTGATCAAGAGCAAGAGTGCCAAAGGGAGCAACAAGAATTGAAAAAGTTCCGGCAGTCCAGTTCTCCGGAACAGATTTGGAGTGGAATCAAGAATAAAAAAAAAAAGTTGATTCTTGTTCCGAAAATAAATTTGATAATCAAAAAACCAACTATTCTTCATCTTCTCTTCCGCCATCCCGTGACTACTGTCCACCACTGCTCGCCGCCGCCTGCCGCCGCCGTCCACTGCCGGTCCGGCGAGCTCGTCGGTCATCACCCGCCGGTCGAAGAAGAAGAAAAGAAAAGAAAAGAAAAAGAAAAAGAAGAATAGGAGAAAAAGAAAAGAAAAGAAAATGTAAAAAAGTAAAAAATTATTTAAAAATTAAAATAAATTTATTTGGAACGGAACCAACGAACATGGTATCAAACACAATTCTATTCTAGAATCAGAAATTTTGGACAGTTATTAAACACGTTCTTTTACTCAAAATCAGTTCCCGGGAACAAAATAAAAAATAATCATTTGTGATCAGAATTTGATCACCGAAACATAATCGTTACCAAACGTGTCTTAAGTGGACGGCTCCACACTTAGAATTAGGAATATGACTAGTATTCACCGATTCCATACTGATTCCGGTAAATTGGAATCGGAAATCAACCAGTCCACAGGGGAACCTTGGTTCTGGGCCCATCTGGTCCGGTGCAAAGTGGTTCTCACTTTTCGGCACACGCCTATGCAAGCGAGATTGTAGTTATGTACATGGTGAATGGTATCTATAGTCCCAACACATTCAACTCAATCGACGAGTAATCCGACATAAAAAGCTAGTGGGAAAACGCCGTGTCCTTGGGAGCGAGGTCTTCGGCCGAGAATATCGTGTAATCGGTGGTGGATGGTGGGCACGGGGCGGTCCACGGTGGTCCTGTTCTTGACTTCGGGGGAAGCGCCCGCCGTGTTCGCGGGAGTCGGGAGTCAATCTTGCAGTTTCCACCGGGGCAGCTTCTGCGCAACTTTGCCGGTCTTGGTCGTGTTTGGCGTGCGTTGACCTCCCGCTTTCCGGAAGCTTCGCTGTTGACTCGAAAAGGGGGTGGGGGCAAGAAGGTAAATATGCGATTACCCTTTGGAGCTTCGGAACGTCGCCCCGGCTTTACTGCCGCTTCTCAAATCCGCGTAAAAATGTCACGATGATGAATTGATGTACCGACACGAACCTAATTTAAGTAACACTGACGGGCTTTTACTCCGGGGCTTTCTTTTTTGTCCGGCGCGACCCCGAAAATCCGTTCACGTAACTGATGGGTCTAATGTCTGGCCACGCGTGTGGTCGAGATCTTGTGTTGGACGATGAGATGTCGACCGCCTACATGTCTAAATCCAAGAGGAGGGATGGACTACAGTTTAAGGATTAATACTACGGAAATTTTTAAATATGAATTTATCACTAATTAATTTTTTTAACTAGATCGATTTTTTTATTATCAAAAAATCTCGAATTGATACATTTGCGACAAATTACTTCTTGAGACGAACTTTTTACCATGGAAAGTCCCTAAGAACCCCTACGCCTATGACAAATTTATTCAAATTAATTTTTTAACCATAAAAAATCATAAACCGATATATTTATGACAAATTTATCATTTCTTATTTTTCTTTTAAATTGGATTAATACCACGAAAAGCCACAAATAGGGTAAAATATCAAATTAGTTACACCCTTCGATTGCTACGTGTTATTTGACTTAGTAATTTGACATTAAAATTTAACGGAAACTAACAGAAGGTAAACTTATCACAAATGTATTAATTTGGGAGTTTTGATGATCAAAAAATTAGTTTAAGATGAATTTGTTATGAGCATAACAATTTGAAATTTTTGGTAATAAAAAAATTAATTTGAGATAAATTTGTTATGGACGTTATATATATATGCTAGGTAGATAATGGACAAATCTCTGCTCCTTATGGAGACACACATACATGATAATCTGCAATAAAAAAATTAATTTGAGATGAATTTGTTATGAACTTACCAATTTGAAATTTTTGGTAATAAAAAAATTAGTTTTAAATAAATTTATTATAGATGTACCTCTATAGTTATATATGCTAGGTAGATAATGGACAGATCTCCGCTCCTTATGGAGACACTCATATATGGTGACCTGCAAAAAAAATAAAATAATTTGAGATAAATTTATTATAGACGTACTAATATTAATATATATATATATATATATGATAGGCAGATAATGGACAAATCTCCACTCCTTATGGACACGCACATATACAATAATCTGCCTCCCACTACCCGCGTTTATTAACAAGTGGTCGAGATAAAGCATGATTTCGAGTTTGATTAGAAGCACTTCGGCGCACTACGGACATTGCCTTCCTCCACGACCGACGTTAAATCGTACCTCAAAAGTCATCGGAACAAAGTTGGTCACGTCGACATGCGCTTTTATCCTCCATTTCCTCCGCACACAAAATTCCACAATTCAGGTTTTCGGGGCCGCATTCTTTTCTCCACCTAACTCATCATGCGCCCGCAACCGGAAAAATGTCGAAATCACGTGAAGCGGTAATCCCTCGGACCTCGTTCGAAATCCTACTCTGCACCGCGCAATCGATGGCTCTCGACGCCGCACGAGCATCCCCGCGGAGGGGCGGCGGGAAGAAGTTGTTATCGTCGCGAGAGCACGGCGGCCGGGCGTACATGAGCTATGTCCATACCTAATTGCCTACCTAGAGGGGCAAGGATGCGCACGTGCTTTGATGCGTACGGGCACGTGCCGGAGAGACGAATATGGGAACCGTGGGGCGATGGAGAAACCCAACTTGTCCTCCTTTTTTATATATTCTCGAAATGAAAATTCTGAGAATGAAATTCCAGAAGCGACAAGGTTGCGGTTTAGGAAAGATTCGGAGAATCTTTATTGAGGGGAGATTTACGATGCTCTCTCTCTCGATCGAAAAAAATATTATTATTCTTGATGCGAAATTAACAGCGCACGACGAATATAATTCTTGACCAAAAGCGGATTCGGCCATATCTTTGTATTTTCGGCATTTTAATTATAGTGTAAGCGTGCACGCCAAAAGGAGAAAGCAGGATAATGTATGGGGATAAAAATTAAATGGTCCAAGGTTCGATTCACTTGGCAAATGAGCGTGCAATTCGACCCGTGCATGAGAAGGGTGATCCCAATTTGAATTCGGAAAAGGGGTCTGGGATTTCGGAATTCGAAAGAGGGTTCGATCGATCGCTTTTGAGACTGCGATTCATGCGTTTGTTCAATCTTGCGGAACCATGATGTACGTTAATGTGACCCGTACGGATTTGACGAAATTCTCGAGGTGGAAAGTGACTTTTAGATTTGGTTCATACGTGGTAGAGACGTGACTCAAATCGGTCATGAGGGCCGGCTTTCTTCCTCCCAATCCGGTGACATCTCTAGACTAAGCAGCTTAATGTGTTGCTCACTTTGATCCCTATTATATCAAATTCCACGGTTTCGTTCCTTAACGTACAAGCAAGTACCTTCTCGAGAAATCGCCGATCCTAGTAGTCCTCTAACCCGAGCTTACTTAATAGTGGAGTTCTAAAGTAAAGTTTACCATTACGTCAAAAGGTATCTTCGAGAGAGTTAACTATAGTTTTCATTTATATACATGTGATTTTATTATTGCTCTTCCTCAGTTCATTTTTACCCCATTGGCCATCTTAGAAGCTTATCACGAGCCACTCTTTGTCTAAACCCTCTAACCCTGGCTACCACTTCCCATCCTCCGGTCATAGTCGAACCATCCAGGTTGGGCCAGAACTAGAGCGCCCGAGAAATTATTTCGCGAAAGATGCATGTCTTTATTTCCGTACTTAAATGACGGACTAGGAATAAAAAAGTAGGTATGTCCGTATCGATCGTGGGATCAATTGGATTCGCTGCTAAGCAAAAGGGAGTGCTCAATTATAGAATGTAGCCAGAAGGCCACCAAATCCCTGAAGTTTCAAAGAACTTTCTGCTTCGCAAAAGGCTTCCTTTTCACTCGAAAGATAGGATGGGGAATCCTCGACAAAAAAAAAAAAAAAAAAAAAGGCCACGCGAGGTAGGGCAGAGCTCCGAAGCTGATTCATCGTCGCTTAGGTAGCAAGGAATTCGACGACATCGACCAACAAGTTCGTCCCCCTCGCTCGTTGTTTTCGTCTCTAGATTCCGAAATCCGTGAGGACAGGATCGATGCAAGAGCCGTTCAGACCGATCGGAGGAGCGGCGTCTCGTACCGTTTCCGTCGCCACGGCCGATCGTGGCTCGCCCTCGCGCCGATCGATGAGGTCGAAATACGCCAAGAACACGTGGTTGTTTCGAGACGATGACGATGTGGCCGGAAAGTTATTGCAACGTGCTTAGTCCCGAGAATTCTGGGCCAGTTAATTTTCGCCTTCGCCGGCTGGGACCGAAGCCCTTCGTCGCACGCACACGTGTCGGACGAACGGAAGGGACAGGAGCGGCGTGATCAAAACCGAGATGAGAATCGAACCGAGGTTTCCCTTGCTCCTCCGGCGGCGGTTCCCATTTGCTAACTGATCACGTCATCATAGCGCAGCAGCAGAAAGTCCCAAATTAGGAATTTTCTTCGAGCGTGCCATCCAATTTGTCCACTAAGTTTTCGCTAAAAGCAGGCAAATTAGGTGACTATATGCCGACATTGTCAAACCTGATCTAAATGGGTCATAACACAAGTTTTTCAATTTGCCCTTTTGATAGGAAATCGTCTCTCTTGGCGAACTATCTTTGTCCTTCTCTCGTGTTTCCTCTCGGTTTCAAAATGCCCACACACATGTAAAGAGCAAATGATTGTGACAATATATTAGAATGCGGGACCATTACTAATGAGTGGAAGGAGATCATACACATAGAAATTCTACATTACTAATGAGTGGAAGGAGATCATACACATAGAAATTCTACAGACGAGCGATATTCGATGCTTTAATATCGATGAACCACGAACATGTTATCTACTTATGTCGATCCTGTTCGAGAAACGCGACGGGAAGATTAAAACGACATAAGCGAGTCCGTAGGCAGGGCACGTTGGAAGGGAAACTTGGGATCGAAGGCAAGGATTAACAAAGCAAGCGCAAAAACATGTGAGCTACATGGGAAAATGAAGCCGAAGATCATCGGGCGAATGGAGAGCCGCCACATGGCTGGGAAGGCCCCGGTCACTGTCTTGAGAACCAATTATCGAGTATGATAATGGAAAAATAAATAATTAAAGGGTGAATTGGCCAATAATGAGAGGGAATATATGATTAAAGAATATGGGTGGTGGAATATGTGTATAATATACGAGATAAGACTGAGATAAAACCCACTCCTGTACAGGGAAGAAAAGAGTAAAGAAAAGGAGCGGAGATGGAGAGTTCCTTGCACCAAACGCATCTCTTTCAGGTTCGGGGTCGGACTGAGGGTCGGCTGTAGACTTTGAGGAGATAAGAACGACCATTCCTGTCCCTCTCTCTCTCTGTCTCTCTCTCTCTCTCTCTCTCTCCATCTTCCGTTCTTCTACAAGAACCCATTCTCACTTTCTCTCTCTGTTTCTCTCACTAACACAACCCTCTAATTTGCTCTTTTAAGCTCTCTCTCTCTCTGGAGAGCAAGGACCCATTCTCACCTCCAAGCACGCCCCTCTCTCCTTCTTCTCTCCCTCTCTCTCTCTCTTGCTCTCTCTGCTGTTACGGTGAAAAACAGAGCGCTCTGATGCAGCATTTCAAGCTGGCGATCGAGAACCAGGACAGCGCTGTCTGGGAAATCAAGCCTAAGAACAGGCGAATCATGGTACGGGTTCGTTGCCTTTCTCTGCATTTCTCTCGTCCTTCGCGTTCTCGATGCGTCTTGTCATTTCGGGTTGCGATCAAAATCGTGTCTTTCTAGGCTTCAAGAATGACGGCGTCCTCTGTCATCAAACCCCCTGTTCTTCTCTGCTCTTGACTTTATCTTCTTGACCGTTTCTCAATTGCTTTTTTCGCGTTCCATTGAATGTTCGTCTGTTGCCGATTTCTGGCTGACCAATGGGGGAGTTTTGATGGATTGAAATGGGTATGACGGTCGTGCTCTGTTTTGGTTGTGCCTGAACAGGGCGGTGGAGGCCCCGACGAAGAAGACAACAATAGGTGGCCACAATGGTTGAAGCCTCTGCTCAAAGAGACCTTCTTCGTGCAATGCAAGATACACGCGGATTCTCACAAGAGCGAGTGCAACATGTTTTGCTTGGATTGCGTCAATGGCCCTCTCTGCTCTCTGTGCCTCGCTTCTCACAAGGATCATCGCACAATACAGGTACCACAAATCATCTCCTAAAATTATTCTCTATTCCACTATTACAGATTCTGCTCCTTTATTAGTTTGAGCAGTACTATTTCATTCTTTCCGGTCAAACTTTCTTTGTTTCACTTTTCTTGTTTATGGAAATGTGAATTTCCCCTGTTTCTGCCTTTAGCCGTTTTCTCCATTTGGGTTCTCTGCAATTTCAACTCTAGCCAACTGTTTTTTTGAGGAAAAATAATTCAACAAAGGCCTGCACTTCCTCAAAAAAGTAAACTTTCTGTTGTTGAATCCTCCTCGAGCATTGCATAGTCAATCTATCTTAAATAATCAATGTGTAGCTGAGAATGCCCAACATTGAAACCTCCCAAACCCATTCTCATAACCTCCGAGTTTCAGCTGAAATCGTAACGAACTCGTGATCTTTTGTGCGACATCAACAGATAAGGAGGTCGTCGTACCATGATGTGATCAGAGTCTCGGAGATACAGAAGGTATTGGACATCACAGGGGTTCAGACCTACATCATAAACAGCGCGAGGGTCGTCTTCTTGAACGAGCGGCCTCAGCCCAGGCCTGGCAAAGGCGTCACCAACACTTGCGAGGTGTGCGAGCGAAGCCTCCTCGATTCCTTCCGGTTCTGCTCTCTGGGCTGCAAGGTAATAAATCTCGAGTCCCCTGTTGCTCTTTTCTCATTTCCTTCTCCTCCTCCCCATTTTTGCCCAATGATACCCTAGAAAAATCTCAACAAAAATTGGGAAGTGAAAATGCGGTCATTACCCTGAATATTGAAGAAAACTGTGAGCACTTTTTTATCCATTTTTCCAAATTTGTAGACTTCAACTACCACCAGTCGAAAGAAAGAAAACTTTGATGGTGGAAAAGAGAATCCTTTAAAAATATCAAGAACCGATTCTCTCGATGAGACTGATCAGTGTCGAGTCCTGCGACCAATCTTTGAGTAATGTGATGTCCAACCATATCGATCGATGTAAATTTCGCTCAAGAATTTTTAGTTAGGCGCGTCCACAAGTCAACAGTAATCACCCAATTGTCTGGTTTAACTATAAAGTTTGACTCCCCCCCAATTGCCCGAGCTTTAAGTCCCTGTCCTTATTCAAAGGTCATTTTCTTACTTTTTTTTTCCAGAATCATTTAATGAAATACTGCAATTGACGCGTTGTTTGGTTTCAAACTCCATGAATGGGCAGATTGTGGGGATGTCGAAGAATTTCGTGAAGGAGAAGAGGAACCTCAAGAGGTCGTCAATGGTGTCCGACGACGACTCCGAAGACTCGTACAGCAGCAGCAGCCGCCCCGCCAGTGCCGGCAGCCACGGGGGGCGGCGCAGGGTGAGCAAGAAAGTCCAGAGCTTCAGCCCGTCGACGCCCCCTGCGACGGCCCCGAGTTTCCGGATTGCCAAGCGGAGGAAGGGGATTCCCCACCGATCCCCAACCGGGGGATTCGTCATAGAATATTAGCCCCACTGATGATGATGATGATGGTAACTTTAGAAGGAACGCAGTCGGCCGCCCCCCCTCTTGTCTTCGGTCGTTTTAACTTAAAGCCGTATATGTATATAGAAGAAGGAGATGAAGGAACCATGTCCAAAGATGGTAGGAAAGGGCAGGAAAACAGAAAGCAAATAAGGAAATAAACGCCGGCGGCTGTAATGGCGAAGTGGTAAAAAAAAAAACTGTCGGACGAAGCAGGAAACATCATGTGATTATATATGGGTTGCTTTCTTTTGTTTCGTTTCTGGTTGTTGTTTTTTTAGAGTGGTCGATGTGTAAAACATAAGTTTTGGCAGAAGATGTATATAAGAAGAAGGTGGTTGTTGTGTAGGCGGAGGATGCGTACGCAGCTCCCCAGCAGTGAAGTACTTATGCAAAAAAAAAAAAAAAACAAAACGAAAAAGCTTGTGATCTCGTGCTGTGACATTGTAAATCCTGTTGCTTCCATTTTTAGAATATTCCTGTTTTCTTTTTGCCCCCTCCCGAGGGAACGTCGCTGTTGTAACTTCATGGTGGCCGGTGGCCGGTGGCCGGTGGCAGGTGGGGCTGAGAGCCACCAGCCGCGGCGGGTCCCACGGCGGCCGGACGTGTGGAACGGAACGGGGGTGGGACAAAAGGGAAAGGGTTGGTTGGCCGTCGGCTTGCTCCGCGTCTTTCGGGATGGGGAATGGCCATTGGCCGCCATAAAAAAAGCTCTGACAGGGGGAGGTGACTTCTGGAGCCTTGTGGCGTAAATGATTTTTGCAGGTTGCAGCGGGTCAGAAACGGAATTTGCGCAGGCCCTTTCTAGGGCAAAACTCTTAGTACGTCCTGATCCATATTTTCCTTGGAACGATTTTATACCGGAAGAAAGAAAAGGAGGTGGAAATTAATTCAGAGCGCATTTATTTTCGACACAACATTTTGCGTAACTTCCTGTCAAATCTTAAGATACAATCTGACCTCTAAAGAACTACCGAGTAACGGAGACCAAGTAACGTGTTACATGACGCGAGTCGCTATGTAAGATAGTGACCAAATAGGAAAAAGAACAATAATATCACGAGTAGGTAATTTTTTTTTGTTTTTCGGATTTCCAATCAAGTGCATGAACATTTTCTATTCAATCAAGTGCTTTAACTATTCAAATATGGGTTAATGTGAGAACTCGGTTAACAAATTGTAATATCATGTGATTTTGCTGATGCAATTTACTTTATCTTTTTCCTGTCAACAATTTACCTAGCAAAAATTAAGCTAATTATCAACTAACTTGTCTATTAGGTAAAAATTATGTCATCGCAAGTCAAGTATATTAGCTGATGAGTGAAGAAAACATGCCAATTTCAATGATCTTGGTGATCCAATTCATCCAATACAGTTCTATTGACATGACATCATTTTAAGAGGTTACATTGGATTTTGATATAGACAGAAAATGATTATTTACCGGCCTAGGCACCCAATTCGGCTTTGTTCCATCTACAATTGCAAACGGTGTCCTCACATCGAATCATCGGAAAAGTTCCGCTACTTCCAATCGTCTTCGCCCCTAAAGAAGAGTTGGTTTTTCCCGGTTGACCGACTCGAAGTGGGTAGACATGAAAACGGCAGGTCTAACATTAATGGTGCCAAGTGGAGTAGATCAAACACGAGTGAAGTATCTTTTTCCAAAGTCTTATCTCGTTCTTGCCCGGTTCGTGGGCATTCACTTCTATCGACCTGTATCTGTCATGTCACCTTCGTTGCCCAAAACCACAAGAAGGCACGCTTTTTTCTCGACACAAATCTCGTGCGAAGAAGTCCATCTTTAATTTCGGACATGTGCCGAGGTAAACACGTTTGTCTTGGTTTTGGTAAGGAGCAGCAGCTCGTCGCCCATACGAAACATGTGCTTCCTGACTGTTGTAGTTCACATCATCGATCGGGAGCCGCGAAAACCGCGGCGTAGAAAGATTCTCTTTGGCTCCGAAATCGGTACGGTCCAATCATTTCCTCCGTGGAGTGAGCCAAAGTGGTAATTTTCGATAAATTATTTTTTGACTTTTCAATTTTTGAAAAACGGAAAGATTGATTGATTTATGAAAAAGAAAATTCATACGGTGAAAACAAGTATAGATTTGAGGGAAATAACTTTTCTTTACGACAAGAATGAAATCTTTCTTTAGAGCTGCCAAATAAATAAAAATTAATCATTTTTCTTAGACATAATTTTCGTGAAAGATATCTTATTTTATCAGTGAAACAAACACACCGATTATTTGGAATGAAAATCCGTGGCCAATTAACTTAATCAATCCATTTATTGGTTCTATTTAGACGATGAACCAACATTAGTAGCTTTTATCATTGTTGATCTTGAAAACATGTTTGGCCTAATGTCCACCATCTAGCTGATCTAGATGGAAACAACCACACACAAAAAAAAAAATCGATGGGATTTTTATATTGCTCATTATTAACATGCTATGTAAGTTGAGTAATTTTTTTCAAAGCGAGGAGCTAGACATACTCATACCTTCATTTGTGATGAAAACCATTAGCAACGTTGACAATAACACAATCCATATTTAGTGGAAACTACCTTGGATCGTTTCGAGTTGCAAAATGGATAGAACCAAAAGGTCTTGCTCCGTCGCTTAGAAGAGTCATGGCTCTTAAACAATCATGTCGAAAATCTACACATCGAGTCTTGACCCAATAATTGCATAGCCGGTTCGGATTTCATGTCTTTTCCTCCGAACGTAATGATACCTCCGCAGCACCACGACACACAAGGAATCAAATTGCGACCGCATTTCGCACGCTGTCTACATTTATAAAAGTTAGGAGGGATACTTGAGTATCAAAATTCCAATGCCCAATTCTAGGATCTCACTTTTTTCTTATGTGGAAGGTGGTCAGCAGCCCACTATGGCAAAAAGGAAAGTGGGGTTAGGATGTGGATCTCACTCCCATCCTAATGTGCTTCTCAAGTTGTAACTTATCTCCTCCTTGGCTTTCCAATTCCAAAAATGTCATCATCATCCACCTTTTTTTTTTTTTTTAAATATAATTTTTATAATTTACTCCCAAATAAAATAGAAAAATAAATACCACTAATAAAAAATTTGGGCATTTGCTCTGCGTTTTACTGACCAATACGTGTACTCGATCGTGGCCCTCTTTCTCCTTGATTCTGCGCCCTCCACCTGTCCTCTTCCTCCAAATGTGGGGCCCGGCTTGGTCGACTTTGCCTACGCCGTGACGTAATTTTATTGGTTTCCGCATGCTGAAGTCTCCCATTATATGATGTCATGTGAACCCTAAAATAATAATAATAATAATAATAATAAAAGGCCGCACCTTTCACGCCCGTGGCGATCCGTGGACCTTTCTTTAAGGTTTTCCTCAACGCCATGGAAGGTCACCAACGTCTAACCTAATTTGCTATTCCTGTAGGGCATCATTAAATTATGTTAGCAATGCCACATGAGGGCCCTTCTCGAATCGCCCGAACTCGGCTCAATTTGCTCGTCGGCTCTCTCTCTCTCTCTCTTTCGATGGCGAAGGGTCGAATCCAATACAACCCGTCCCGAAAAAGATCTTCTGAGGCCGGATGACGAGTGATTATTCAATGAATCCAGCCACCGTGTTGGAATGTATGATTGAAATCCTGAAGTGACGGGCTTTACGTGATTATTATCGAATTGGATGGTCCGAACTCATTTCAGTACAGCTCGTAAAAGTCTCATGTTTTCAGCCGACCGACCTATGTTGCGTTGTTAGGGCAATGACCGCCACAAGAAGACAAAAGCATGATGTGAAGTGGGATAAGTATGAACCAGAAAGGGCACCAGCCACTTTACATAGACTATTTGCCAAAGCAGAGGTAGAAGCTTTCTGGTGACGCCAAGCTCATTTCAACTCTCTCTCTCTCTCTCTCTCTATCTCTCTCCACCGTTGGCCGCCGCCCGCCTTGACGCATTTTCCCCTCCATTAAAGACGAAACGATCAGTTGATGTAAAAGCCCCCCCAACTTGGCGGGGCCTGCTTGGACATGATGTTTGCTCCCTTGGACTTACGTACGAATAATAAAGAGGAAAAGAGGGAAAGATGGAAAGAAGAAAAGGTCGAGTGAGAGGATCAGAACAAGGGGGGATCGACCATGATTGTTGCCGGGATCGCTTTCGGTTCTGTATCGTGCAGTACCGTCTTGACCCGACTCAGAAGAGATATTTTCGAAGGGAGGCGGCCTGTGGCTAATCGCTATTTGCTCGACCCACCCCTCGGTTCGAGTGCCCGGTCGAGGGAACATGTCGACATGGTTCGGGGAATGCATCGTCCCGATCCGGGAAGGTGAGCCCTGGAGCCAGGGACGGAGGATCCGCAAGAAATCGTTTTCTCTCGTGACGTGACTCGTGACGCAGTACTTTTGGTCTTCGAAGTTGAACCGCAGGCCGATAGGAGGTGTTATGAATTGACTGATCCAGAAGAGTTGGGGGACGAATTTGAAACTGGGGGTGTTGCTTGCCTTAAGAGGTCTTCGCCCAACAAAGAATTCGATCCTTCGTGAATGCTTTTGGGGTTGTGCGAGTTCGTCCCCGAAGTAGAAAGCCCGCCGTTCCCTCTAAAAAAATTCTAAATAAAGAGCTGAAGCGTGAGTTAAACTCGTTGTCAAAAGTCAAAATCATAAATTCAAACGTGAAATCGGTGTCGCTGTGGGAGGAAAGTGAAAGCCTTTCATCGTGCAACCGTACATGATTAGAACCCGAAAGACATCTAATCAGAAAAAGATTATGATCGCTAGAGTGACACCAAACACGCCTTTTGGAAAGCGGAAATGGTCCTTGAGAAATCGCCCTTAGCGAGGCCATCTGAGGATTAATGCTTTCGGAAAGGGGGCATCGTTTTCAGCCTCATTCGTATAGGCAAAGATGGCACGGACCACTTGTACAGCCAATGAATTGTAGATACAAGGGGGGCAGTTGTGCACAAGGGCATGGGACAGGTGGGACTTTCGGGGGATCTTGCGTGCTGTGCTTAACCACAAAATGGAAGCACGCTCGGACAAACCGGAAAGCTAGATCGAGAAGTTCTATTGATGATGTGATGGACAAAATTAACGCACAAACTTGATACGATTCATCTTAATATTTAAGCGGTACTTCTCTTTTCTTGAACTCCGATTAGATGGTTCATGGTAAGATGAGTCGTAATCGAATGACGTGCTGATGCAGGTGATTCGATTAGGAGTCATCATTTGTACTTTATCAATCCAACAGTCATAGTTTGAGCTTATCTATCCCAACTATACGACGAATGAAGAGCAACTTTGTTCAGTACCCATCAATTCTAGTACGTCATTGTCTCTTTCTTGAGTCCTTAAAGATATCTTGAGATACTAAACACTGAATTCGAACTCGAGTGCCTCAATTCGAGAAAATTCATTGTCCCCTGCCAGATTCTGAATATGATTTTGGTGGGTCTGCCTTGTATTTGACCGTTCCAAGATCATTGTCGACCGTTACATCTGTTTCCTTTGGTTTGCCAGAAATTAACTATTGAAAAAATGTATTTTTTTTTCTAGGATTAGAATCGCTTAGAAGGATGACTCACCCAGAATTCTTTTCGTAGTCAATGAAAAAACCGTGGCTTAACTTAGGAAGATAACATCAAATTTTAATTATCAAATTATTTTCAAAACACAATTGGAACCCAACAACTTGAGCTGAGATCCATGTAGTCGACCCAAGTCCCTGATGTCTGAATCTAGGACAGTGATTGCATTTGAGACACTTTCTCAAATGCGTGTCCTATAATTTTCCCATAACATCACAAAATGACTGCCGTATTATGTACAATATACAACAATATATGCAGAAAAATAACTTTTCTTGAAAATAAGCTCCTATAAAGATATTTTTCAATATAGTTTATTTTTCGTGAAACAAAAGACGGGCATAGCTCTAGCCTATCTTCCTCCTCTTCTGTTTCTTTAGCTTGGGTGCTCATTTCTGCTTCTATCACTTGAGGATTTTCTCATCATTGGCTTCTGATTGGTGACTCCAATGTTCAGCACAGCAGTCGCCTGAGGATTTTTTTTTTTTTTTTTGGGTACTAATCTTTTGGGCCTTAAGAGACGCCACTTATGTTGGGCTTTAGCCCATATTTGCCCATGAGCTTATAAAGGGAGTTTCAATGGGCTTTTTGCACTCGTTTACGGTCTAAATTCTGGTGTTTTGGGTTTATGTGTGAAGATTGAATTCACATTGGACTTCTTCTCTCTAAGCCATTTAGCCTGTCAAGGTGCTCTTTTGCAAAAATTGAATTGGATTCGGCCCAAAATCCCGGATTCTGAAATTGCGCATTTTGTTGACTTTATTATATAAACTCATATTGGTATCAACATATTCATTTGCTCAAAATACCAACAAAGGTACAATTCTGCTAGATTTCGAGCCTTGACATACGAAAGCTTCCCGAATAGAAGTACTAGAGGTTCATCAACTATTACAAAATGTTCAAAGAAGTCACCTAACCCCTTTACGTGCAATCAAATCCTTAAACTATAAGCTTTTCGTTCGAATTCACCCTCCTGTTAAATGTTGACCATTAAATATTGACGTGGCCATTAAATGCCAATATGTCATTTTACATGTTACATCATCAGTGCCATATTAACAAAACATATACACTTTTTATTTGGAAAACAAAAAATTTAAAAAAGAAAAGAAAAGATTAGAAAATCTTAGGCTGCATTTCGTCGTCAAGATTTCTAGATAGAATTTGACTTAATAGGATAGGATAAGAAATCCAAGGATTTTTTTTTATATCTTATCCACTATTTTGTGAGCTATGAATTTGAAGTCGGATATTCTCATATCTTATCCTATTAATTGTTTGGTGAACTACGAATTTAAAATGTTTTCATTAAAATTATATTCTTTAAAAAAATAAAATTAGAAAAGCACAAACTAACAGATTAGATTATAACAAAATCATCCAAAACGAAATATTTTTTTTCAAATCAACAGATTCCCATAAAATCAATCCATGATTATGCATTATATGCAAAATGCATAAAGAATTAAAAAGTGATATTGCGTATGCTAATATGATATGAGTCAATTAAGACTAACACAAGAGCATTGGAAATATGAATGGATAAGAAGCTAGATCATTAGTTGATACCGCATAGTTCTTTATATGTAATGTTCGCAGTAAGTTGCACAAGGAAAAATATATATTCAAATTTACATTGCACATATTATTGAGCCAGTAGACAGCAATATATGAGATCTGATTTTATACATTCAGATTAAAAATATATGTAATGTTCACAATAAGTTGCACAAGGAAAAGTAACAAAAAGCTTAAGTACAATCATGAGATCTATTTTTGAGATTTTGTGGATGAAAAGTCTATCTGGAAAAGTAGTAAAAGTATTACTAGAGTGCTCCATCAACAAACATATCGGGGAACAATACATTATTAAATTGAATTTAACCACTATCTGAGACAAACTGCAACATGAGAAAAGCAACACACTCTCAAAGGTCTCAAACAAGACTCAGTATGATTTCGAAAGGATTACACAAGAAATAACACCTTAAAAAAACATATGATTCCAATAAACAGCAAAAACATTGTTCGATATTTCGAATCCATTGCGACTCATTGTGACTCATCATCACTCATTTTCCCCTATCATCTCTTGGAGAAGTAGTTCCTTAAATGCCTTCCTGTCATCTCCTTGAAATCCCAAAAAAAAGATGAATATTCTCAGGATCCTTCACAATTTTACAACATAATTTATTCTACCCATTGTACCTAGAGGCATTTGAAGAAACTGCTCATTGATTTTTCACTTGTCATTATCCAAATCCTTAGCATGTCCAATACGGCTAGCGATCATCTCCATCCTCTTGTTTGCTTTTTCCAAGAATGAGCCAAAGGTTCCTCCTATCTCAACTAACCTAGCAGCCCATTTGTCACTTGCTTTAGCCCTTTTTCTTCTTGAAGAATCAGAAGAAGATGATAGTGGTAGTAAATTTCGACTTACACCATTGGTTGCCACATCGTCATTATTTTCACCTTCTTTATGATCTACGCAGCATGAGCTTTTAAAGGGTCTTCATTGAGATTTCCCTTGGAACGATCTTTTCCAAATACGGTTGCTAGTTGATCATATTGAAGGAAAGACTTCCCTCTCAAAGAAGCAGCTCTTGGATATACCTACAAAGAAAATATATTATTTTGTAAAAAACGAAACAATTTTAAGAAAAAAAAAAAAGAGAAGAAGTGACACAAACCTTCCAATATTTTTGCCAACTATCTTCCAAACGAATATCAATACAATGTTTTTCATGATCCCACTCAAAGCCACTTTGATCCTTCAAATACAACTTTGTCAAGTTTTTCATCTTCAACTCTATTCAAGGATTATCTTTAATGCCGGAACTAGGGAATTTTACTTCAAACTACTTCTCTAATATAATCATGTAACCACTTTTGAAGCCGTTATCCACTTTCATTCCTCGTGCAACTATTTCTTCAAGACCATCTAAAGTGCATTTTCTTCATCTATTGCCCATACAAGTCGGTCTCTCTTTGTTCCCCTTCCTTGAGTTTGATTGAAATCACTACCATCCATTCCTAAACATCTTGTTTAAATTTTAGAAGATTTAATGATAGAAAATAGCACAATAGAGAAAATATAATGATAGAGACAACATATTTAAAATGATGAAGCCATAAAACAAACACTAGTCATGGAAAATATGTCCCAATAATGAGAAACGGACATCATATTACACATGTCTAATAGAAAGGGAAAAATAAAAACATATTACAACACAAGTCTTGCAACAATGGGAAACAAATGAATTTTTTAAACAATATCAAATTATACAATTCCTCCATGTTCTCGACTTGCATTCCACCAATTAAACATTTGCCAAATTTTGCCTCCATATCGTCCGATGATCTAATGGTTCAACAACATCAATTGTTTCCACATTCTCAATAGTGTTAGCAACTTCATCTAACCATGCCTTGATTGGATCAATAGCCATTTATCTTCTTATCAAGTTGTGTAAAAGGCAACAAGTTATGATTATTTGACCTTGCGTTCTAATTGGATAAAAAAGATGGACTCCTAAGAATAGCCATAGTAACTTAAGTAGACCGAAGCATCTTTCTATAACATTTCTGGCTTGAGAATGCTTCTATTGAAGTACTCCTTAGGGGAATTTGGCATACAACCTTTTGTCCACTCGGATAGGTGGTGTCGAGCACCACTATAAAGAGCAAGAAAGCCCTCCCTATTTGTGTATCCAGCATCTACAAGATAGTGATTACCTAATAACAAATGATAACATTAGTAATTATCTTAGAATCGTCAAAACCTACATGACAAAAAATGTAATATATTGATAAAGGCTTATCTTACCAATAGGAATCTTCAGACCATTGGGTTTAACCGAAGCATCTCGAAATACTCTAGAATCCGCTGTTGAGCCTTCCCATCCCTGTAAAACATAAACAAATCTCATGTCATGTGAGCAAACTCTTAACATATTGGTTGTTATCTCACCCTTTTTATTTCGGTACCTTGGTTTCTCAACCTCTGGAACATGTACCCTAATGTATGTTCCATCTAATGCTCTTAAGCAACCTTAAAAACATGAAATTAATGAAATAATTTTACCTTTAAAGTATTAAATTAATCCATGTAATAGCATAGCAAACATATTTTAAACCATTTCCATCTCTCGTCAGTACATTCGTCTAGAACTGGTTCTAGTGAGACAAGAAGCACATTATGCATTCTTATCACCGCACTTAAAACTAAGTTAAAATAGCTACTTATTATTTCCCCAGACCTCATAAGTCTAAACTTGATGACACGATTTTTCACATGATGGGCAAGTATATGTAAGAACATTGCCATTTGTTTTTCTATAGTCACAAGTCCATCTTCCTTTAACCCACAAATTATACATGTCAACTTGCATAGTAGAGTAAATGTAGGTCTATCTATTCTAAGTCGTTCCACACAATTCAAGTCACTATTGTTGATGAAGTGATCGAGGTGATCAAAACGAGCTTGTCTTCTAACAAATGTGCAATCCTTCAATATATGATTATGGTAGTGCCTTTCAGCAGTAGTGGACACTACAATCATATACATCATACACAAAAGCGACATTTGTAGATTCATTTCATCTAATATCATAATGCTAAAAATTTCCTTTCTATCATCATGATCCTTTTTTAATGAGGAAAAAAAATATTAGGCAAGTACAAATTCACAGATTATATGATAGCAAAATCATCCAATAAAATATCTTTTTCAAATCAACTTATAGTACTTCAAATTTAAAATGACAAAGTCATAATTCAAACATTATAATATTGAAAAAGAACAAGATTAGGAGCGAAGACATTTTATTCATCAATCCTAGTCCACCAATAGAATCCACATTTTCATACGCCTTGAATTAGTGTAGATGCAGCTAATTGGATTAGAGCAATGACATCGAGCTACCACTTGCAAATCCTATCCTAGCCTCTCTCTAGAAGAAAAAAATGATCTATCATAAGTTTTCCTTTATATAGCAAACAAATGTGATGACTTGCGTGAGCTGAGAGGAATGATGCTAGCAGAAAATCAGGAGCTGGTTCATTCAGAATTCTTTATT
Organism: Eucalyptus cloeziana; assembly: GCA_014182715.1. Lineage (NCBI taxonomy): Eukaryota > Viridiplantae > Streptophyta > Magnoliopsida > Myrtales > Myrtaceae > Eucalyptus > Eucalyptus cloeziana. Next base: position 27,959,507 of record CM024637.1, read on the forward strand.
TTGGTTGGAATTTCACTTTGCATCATCAAGTTTTGAAAAAGCCACGTTACATCCTCCACCTTAAACTAACGAATGGAAGGAGATTATCCTAAAATAGAGGAAGCAGGATCAGACACATCACCCCAAAATAATGTGAAAATTAGGAATTATGGGTCAGTTATATAACAACTCCTATGGTCAAAAAGGATTCTCTAAATTAATGCAATTGGGCAGAACTCAATGCATTGCACAACAGCTTATAGGTTCCCTCAATGAAATGGATCAAACCACTACCCTTGAACTGGTTACCTATGCATTTTCAATTCGAGACCCAAAAGTCAATGCCCTTGTCTACCCAATTCATTCAAGTCCGACTGAAGAAATAATATGACCATAAGCACCCCAACCCCCACCCTTAAATGCAAAAAAGGGAAAAAAAAAAAGCAAGCCCTAGTGACCAACAATTTTTAAAACCTTGAGTGTTATTGTGCCAGGTTGCAATTCAGCTGGAACATGCAATTGGGGATGTTACCACGAAAAGAAGGCGAGAATGCACCACTTTAAACTACAGGCGACCAAAGTGACTTCACTACTGCATAGCCCAAGAGCAAACTGTAAGTTAGAATTGCTTAGAGTGGAAGCAAATACTTCCTTCTTAGGACAGAGAAGCCAATCACCAGAATAATTGCCATCCTCTACAATTTTTCGTTATTACTCACTATGAAAAATAGGTGCCACAAATGCATAATTACAATTTTGACTACTAAAATTTCACTTCCAAGAATAAGTTCTCCTATCAACCAGCAAAAAAACCAATAGAACTGCAATTATGACCTACATAAGCCCAAAACAGAGATGAAGCAAGAAAACAATCCACAGCCAGCCTCAAGGCTATTGTAGAAGTCAACATTAGTGTGTGTGTGTGTGTGTGTGTGTGTGTGTGTGTGTGTGTGTGTGTGTGTGAGAGAGAGAGAGAGAGAGAGAGAGAGAGAGAGAGAGAGAGAGAGAGAGAGAGAGAGAGAGAGAGAGAGCACAATTATTTACCTTCGCAAATTCGTTACTTCCGTAAAATTTCGATGTGAACCGGTAGCAAGGCTTCAATGTCAATACTTTAGAAATGGAGGAGTCGGAGCAAGGCTTCAACGTCGAACTTTGAAAATGGAAGAGTTAGAGTCGTCAAGGTGAACAGAGGATAAAGAAAAGAAAAGTGTAGGGTTTTATGTTTCGAATAAAAGAAATCATATCCGACCTTATCCCATCCCCCCTTGGATTTTTTTTTTTTTTTATTTGGGCTATATCCCCCTCTATATCCAACTTTATCCTATCCTAGACAGCTACCAAATACGGGATAGAATATCCTAACTTTTATCTGGTTACCAAACGCAGCCTTAAGGTTCAAGCATGGGAAGAGGGGCTGACATCCCTCTCAAACTCGGGCGAAATCCTTCCCCCCTCGTGCTGAACTAGAAAAGAGCGACAAGGGTAGAACCTATCCAGTTTCAGGTTTCAAGATATGTAGAATAGGTCTCAAGTTTCAAAAAATGGAGAACCTGTTTCAACAAATAAATTTTAGGTTATAGGTTGATGGAACCTGAAACCTAAAATCTATGACTTGTAATCTAGAACTTAGAAAAGTTTTTATGTTTTTCTTGGTCTATATCTTCGCACGATCCTATAGTATTCCATGCATTCAATGATAAGTGTATAATCTAAAAGCACTAATCTGAATTTCCATTTATGACTGAGATTTATATTTTATCAATATTTCATATTTTTCATGTGTCTAAATATAAGTTATGATTAATGAATTATGGCAAAAATGGTGGTCATCAAAGGTTATAGTTCACTATAATTGTTCAATTAATAATACAGATCTAGGTAGATCCTGGAATTGATAAAAAAGATGGACAATCAAATCCATTTTTCCCAAACCCATGACATGGTAGGTTTTAAGTTCAAAAAAATGAGAACCATGTTCTAATGAGTAGGTCTAAGGTATTAGGTAGAATTTATGCATAATCGGAAACCGTTCACCCTTAATAGGGGGAGATGCATTTCCATATGGCACCAATTTGAGGGTTGATAATTTTATTGGTCTATGTGGGGGAGGGATGCCCTCACTACAAGTAGCAGTGGAGGTATGCAAAACAGACTGTCTGAACCAGACCAAATTGGTCAATTCCATCCAATTCTTTAGAGTATTGATCCAATTCTCAGTTCTTCTTCTTCTTCTTCTTCTTTTTTTTTTTTAAATTGGTGTCTAGGTAGTCCAAATCCTAGTTCTCGATTTCAAGGGAGAATCGGATGTACTTTTTTTTTTTTTTAAATCTTTGAAATAAAAAAAGACTAGCTTTTTCTTATTTCTTTATAATAGAATGTATCAAGTAGTAGGGAAAAAAGATAATCGATTCCATTGGACCAATATGGTCCCCGATTCCCAACTTTGGGAACCGGACCAAGAACCGGTCACCCCTAATGAGGATATGAATGATAACTATTCTATTTTAGAAATCAATTTCTAGCTATAAGTTGATTTTTCTATTTCTATTCCTTGTGCGACTTTTTGAGCAAAAGTACATATTTGATAATGATACAAATTTGTTCCTCAAATAGAAATTCATTTGTTAACAACACAAAATTTCTCCTTCCAAGTAACGGTGGGAGACAGCCGGCGACCAGGGATTGATGGCAGGCTTCCGAAGGCTTGTAACAAGCTTGTGACAATCGGAGATTGGCACTAGGTGTCCATGCGACTAGCAGCCGGTGATAAGAGTTCGACAATCAGCAACAAGCATTCGACGGCCAGCGATAGGTGGTCGACATTCAGTGACAGGCAATGAGCTTCTGGCGATCGACAGGCAACTAGCGGCGGGTGACCAACAAGCGACAGGTGGTGACGAGCGGCCAGAGTTTGGCAGCCAACGTGGGGCTTCTAGTGACCAGCAGGTGGTAGGCGGCGAGCAATGGGCAGGTGGGCAATGGGTAATTGATGAGCGATGACGAAAGTGAATGAGGAGAAAAGTTTTTATTTTTCATTCTTGTTTAAAAAATGAAAAGGATTCCTCGGGTTCAAGTCAATGCTCCTCCTTTGCATTTTTTATCGCGTCCAACTAGAGGAGTTATCTGCTAGCTCTCCACTTTCGATTTTCTTTTTTCTTTTTCTTTTTCTAATGTTTTTCTCGTCACAAAGCTTCTCACGTTTTTCCCTTTTCCTATCTGCCGATGTCATCGGAACCATCGACCATTTATAGATTAGGTCCGTGGATTCTAAGGGTGTGTTTGTTTTGCGAAAAATAATTTCCGGGAAAACGTTTTCCTTATTTTCTAGCGTTTGGTTCATTTAGGAAAATGAGTCAATGGAAAATGTTTTCCTTCCAAAACTTAAATTCAGGAAAATGATTTCCCATTTGAAAGAATCGGAAAACGTTTTCCAAAATGTTTTAAGGTCATTGCTTAATAAAAAAATTATTATTAAAAAGAATTTCTAATTAAAAATTTTGAATTTGTTATTATTATATCTTTTCTTTTCTTTTTTCTTTCTTTCTTTTTTTCCTTTTCTAGTTTTCTCTTTTATTTCTTTGCTTGTGAACATAAACCCTAACTCCTCCTCCCTCCCTTTCATTTTGACTTGCTCTTGTAATCGGAAATCATGTTCATTTTCAGAAAAAAAAATTAAAAAAATATATGTGTATGAATTCAGGTTTCTTTTTCATTTTGCAGGTTCAAATTCTAGATTTACTAAACTGATCAAGAAAATCCATTTATTAAGTAATATGGACTCAACAAATTAATTTGGAAGTAAGAGGTACATTATTATCAATTGTTAGGTCAAATGTCATTCGATCATTTTTCAAATGCGATCCAAACATTAGAAAATACTTTCAGTCACGTATCACCAAACAAAGGAAAACTAACTATTTTCCTAGAAAATGCCAAGAAAACATTTTCCTAAAACGTTACGTTTTCCGTAAAACAAACGCACCCTAAAGGTTTGGTTTGTCTACATGCTCCAGGATGTTACTGTGCCTTTTCAACTAAAAAGTTTGGATTTTTTGAAGCTTTTCACAACAAGCTTAGGGTATTTATATGGTTGAGGATTTGATTGGTCTTGTCGTGGAATTGGACGATCGAATATGTATGCATAATGAAAGAATTAGGAAATGAATCGGATGTCGAATTTATACGTGATTAAGTCAATGTGGTCTATGGTGTGAAGAATAATATTATGAGATTTCATGGATAGAGCAATGGATTAAATATTACAATCATATTCGAGTTAGTCAAACACTCTATGACGGTTACCGACCTCTAATTACATATTGTGATCTTACATGATGTTTAGCCTCACTATTTCCATTTATTAATTAATACATCATGCAATTGTTAAGGTATAAAACTCATCCTTACGACAACTCATCACAAACATGTACCTAATAAAATATACACAGACAAACACGGGAGAAATCCCATGTCGATTAAGAGTCCATGTTAGACTTATTCTCTTCTTGACTCCAAAAGTCCCTCTTCTAACTGTCAACCGACGGCAGGTTTTTAGTGACCGGCGGGTGGGCAACCAATGGGCAGCGAGCGGGCAAGCGGTGAGCAATGATAAAAGAGAATGATGAGAAGAGTTTTTGTTTCTTATTTTTGTTCCAGAAATAAAAAAAAAAAAACTAAAAATTTTAATTTCTATTCTTTTTCGAACCTATTTGTGGAGTAAAAATTTGTTCCAGAGACTAAAAAATAAAATTGTGTTACCAAATGAATTTTTGTTTCGAACTCACTCTCATAAATAGAAAAATAATAAAAATATAGAAACATAACGGTTATCGGGAGCGTCTTTAACAGTAAGAGAAGTTGCAAGGCCCCGACCTCGGCTCTCTTTTTCTCTCTCTACGGACCCAATTGCCAAAAACAATATCGAGGGGCCTGATCGAACAATTTTGTAATGTTTCGGGTACCTCCTATGTAAAAGTTCCCGTCTAAGATCCGACCCGACTTAAAAGGCGGATTCGGGTCATCCACTCATTTAATCGGATCCGGATCGGAGCGACCGCCTGAAACCGGGCCCCCCCGCCGCATCGCGCCGCCGCATAGAAACCAGCGAAAGGATCGAACTTGTCGACGGCGACGGCGATGACTCAGCTTCAAAATATCTCTCTCAATCCCGCTCCTTATCCTCTTCCTCCTCCTCTCCAAGCCGCTGGCAATGGCGACCCTCGAGACCGCGCTCTCCATCTTCTCCGGACGATCGTCGTCGTCGTCGTCGTCTCCTCTCCACTCCCGCTCCCCTGCGCGCGCCAAGCCGCCGCCGGGTTCCTTCAAACTTCGGTTTTCTCCGGCGACTCCGCCTCCGCGGCCGTCGAGCTCGCTCCGCGGGCGGCTTCTTCTTCGTCTTCTTCTTCGCTTGCCTCGCGACGAGCGAGCCGGGAAACCATGCCTCGGGCCGTGCTTCGCGGTCCAAGAAATGGCGGCCGAGAGCGAGGCCGAGGCCGAGGAGGAAACCCAGGAGCAGAACATCAAGAAGAAGCTTTACGTGGTCAATTTGCCCTGGTCGCTCTCCGTTGAAGACATCAAGAACCTGTTTGGCCAGTGTGGCACTGTCAAAGACGTCGAGGTTTTACTTTTCTTTTGTTCTCTTCGTTCAACTGTCATCTCTATTTGTCTGTAGACTTGTTCTTGTTTTTCTTTTTGCTGTTTGAAACTGAACCGTAGTAGGTCTGCGTTTCAGATTATAAAGCAGAAGGATGGTAGAGGCAGAGGGTATGCTTTCGTGACAATGTCTTCAGGGGAAGAAGCTCAGGCTGTCGTTGAGAAATTCGATTCATTTGTGAGTTGTTGCGACATTTTTGGTCTTTAGCTTGACCATGTTGCGATTCCTCTGATGTTGAAGCTTCTCTTTGTATATGCACTCATACCCTCTTAGTAATTTTGCCTGTAAAACCTGAGAAATGACTTTGAATTGAGAAGATCACTGCGCGGTCGAGGAGTTTCCTTGAAGATAATGGATGCAGATCATGTTTTCGGTATAACGTGCACTATTCTTGTTATGTTGAGGTGACCTGATCAATTCTATGAGCGTGTTTTCAGCTATAATTTGCACCCTGCTTGTGTTGTGTTCAGCTATAGATTGCATTGGTCTTGAAGTCAGATAGCTGCAAACTGAATAGTCACCTCGTGAAGAAAAGTTGCCTCCTTTTGAATTTAGTTTCACACATCGTAAGTTCACTTCCTTATATTGGATGTGTCGATGCAGGAAGTCTCTGGGAGGATTATCAGAGTAGAGTTTGCAAAGAGATTTAGGAGACCTCCTCCTCCGCCTCCACCTAATGCTCCCCCTGCTAAGGAGACCCGTCACAAGCTTTATGTGTCTAATCTAGCTTGGAAAGCTAGATCGACCCATCTTCGAGAATTGTTTTCGGAGAACTTTAATCCCGTGTCGAGTAGAGTGGTTTTCGAAAGCCCTTCTGGTAGATCTGCCGGCTATGGATTTGTGTCGTTTGCCACAAGGGAGGAAGCTGAGGCAGCAATTTCTGCATTGGATGGAAAGGTAATGCGTGAGCAAAATATTTGAATAGTATGGTTTGCTAATTGTTGTCTATGCACGGATAGTGCATTTCGTGACAGCATCAACTGGTCCACTTGGGCATCATGTTCATGGAAGCTGCTTTATATAGCAATCATTGTTCCTTGAAATGTCATTTAAGTGCATTCTGTAAGTAACTAATTAGATGTATGTGGTAAATAATCTACTCATGACCAGAAAGATATGCTCCTCAAATTTGTCCTTAGACTTCGCCAGAAATGGAATATCAAGTAAATATACAAAGTCGTCCCAGGAGAGTAGGGTAGATATAAAAGACTGCCTTTCCTGAGGACATTTGCCTGCTCTACTACATGTAAAACTACTCATGAGCATACCACCAGGTTTATAGTGATTTTTTATCTGACCATAATTGAGGGCAGTGAACTGATAACTGAGACCATAGAAGTGTCTTGATATTGAAATGTGGATGATTTGTAACATTAAAGAGCATTTAACTTAGTAACTGAAAGGCCAGTTTATCTGGATTTTGTGTCCTTCCAGTCTTTGCTGGAGATAGAAAATAAATGAATGTGCCATTTTTTTTCCCTTTTGTATTTTTTGTTTTATGAACTCTTTATATGATAGATCAAGCCTGTTGCTTTAGCCATTGTCCCACCGGATTAGCTCGGTGCCTGCTCATGTAGTCATAAGCGTATGAACAAGTGAATAGCATGTAAAGATTCGGGCATACATAGATGATGTTAACCAGTTCACTAAGTAATGTTAGCTGTTCTTTTGATTTGGACTTATGATATGAACTCTTTCCTCTGGCAGGAATTGATGGGTCGTCCACTTCGTCTAAAATTTAGCGAAAGGAATCCTGCTGAATCTGAAAGTGGAAATGAAGGGGAGGGAACTTCCGAGGGTCAGCCCGATAACTCATGAACTGCTTTGCTGATGTGACATTCAAAGATCATCAACCTGCAAGCTCTATTTACATCTCTTGCGAATATAGGACAGAATTTCCTTCGTCTGTGCATTTTATAGACTCATCCAATCTTGTATGGAAATGTTGCTCAGAGAAGTTGTGATTCTTTAGTGTTTCCTACTTTCTTTTGCTTACTTTAACAACTTAAGCTGGGATCAGGGTGGTGCAGATTCCTCTATTCTAGACCGCAGTTGTTTGTAAATCACATGAATTTTGGTTCTTCGATGTAAGGAGATCCCATATGCTGGAACCTGGCCATCTTTTTAGTCAGAGTATAGATTTGTCGGCAATTTTGACATTCTAATGGAATCTTCTTCGCTCGAATGTTTTAATCTTGCAGTGATTACTTGTTCCTTCGGAATTATTGGTGAAGTGCCCTAGGAAAATTTTGTTTTATGAGGCAATCTGTCGTCCTAAGGCAATCGCACCAAATAATCAAAGTTCCTTTCGGATCTCCTTCTTTAATGACAGGATAAGATTCGATAGCAGTGAAATCAAATAGACAATATGAGGGGCAGAAGTTGAATGGGTGAGATGTAGGACTGCAATATAGTACAGATGGATCCAAAGCTGGCTTTCTTTTTCGCACGCATCCTCTATCCATTGTCTTATGCGTCTTCTTTTTTCCTACCCCTACTTTTTGACAATTTGGTTGAATTATTTTCCTGATTCATGGTTTCTGTTCCATGAGCTAAATTAACATAATAAATTTCATGTCATCATTCTAATCAATACTGACTTTTAGTTATAGCAATTTGAATTTTATTGTGTGTTTATCCCTTTAGCGAACCTCTTATGTAGACATATTTTGATGTCACGAACTTCTCCTTTCTTCCTGCTCTCTCCTTTGTTTAGCCACTTTGATCCCATACTTGTTGATTGATGAGGTGGAACCCTTATCTGTTACTGTAATCCTCATAATTTCATGTACTTGTTCGGCATCCATTTAATTTCGATCGTCTCATGCTATTAATGGTTATTTGTTGTTTGGTGAACACTGGTTTGTTGTTGCCAGATATAATTTTATTGTGCAGAGAGACTCGAATTTACACACACGGATATGTCGGTTTGCTTTTAGGTTATGAACTGAGGTTGGATCTCGTGTCATGGTGGCAATCGCAATCAACCACAGTGTCACCACTTGATTAATACACAGATTTCTTCTTTCACTGATCCTTGTAATTGCAAAAATTGTGCGCCGGTATTCTGGGAAAAAACAAAGCATCGAAAATTTTGGAACGGTTGATGGGTTGTGGGTTGCATGCCATTATGCAATTCCATGGACATCAGAGAATCAAAATGAATTTTTGTTTCCTCTGGGTCGGAGCTTCTGTCAGGCATTGGGATTTGAATGTACTTCTGCAAAAGAATGAGCACAGTAGCGCTGCTTCTCACTCTTCATCTTGCATTCCCAGGAGGCACATAAAAAGAGCACAATTTTTTAGGGTTTCCGTTCCTTGGAGAACCGAAAAAGCAGTGTTGGCGACCGCACCGACGACTTTATCAAGCTTGCTGTTGACTGATTGTAGAAGAGTTTTTCCACTTTATCTGGCGCTTTGCTTTGATTCGCTTTGACTAAAACTTTTTCTTTGCTTGCCAAGATGTTGTCTGCTCTCTGGTGATTTCTCTCGTTAAAATGGCTATGGGGGGGGCGGGGGCCTTAATGGTCAAGACATATACCCCCTTTTTTCTGTGGCTTTCGTCAATTTCAAGTTTGATAGCGTCTGCAAATCCCGCTGCCTTGGCTTCCTACAGTTGTTCAGACCTGGTCCCAAAAGCCAAATCTTGGAGTTGGAGCATGAGGGTATCAATCATTGGGATGAGTAGTGTTGCCTTTCACGAGTTTTTGTGTGGACCTAGGCTTCGATTATCACCATTCGGTGCATGTGAGTCCGATACATTTAACTACTTTGAATATGATGAGTCTCATGTGAGGCCATACGATTTAATAATTCAAATGTGTCGGGCATGTGTAAGCAATAGTTTTTGACATTTTAAGTCTTTGTACGTCTGCCAACCCAAACATCCTTGTCTTACGAAAGTGACGAAACTACAGTACAAATGCACAGAAATAGGAGATGGAATCTGTTGAGACTATAGTTGTTCTGTTGATATTTTTTTTGTCAGATATTTATTTCTAGAGGGCCCTCAGCAAGAATTGCAGATGCTTGCTTGCACTCTCCTTTTGGCTGGTACAACTGCCTTGACGGCACTTATCATCAACTGGAGCAAGATAGTCTGTCAATCTTGGTACACGTTCAAGTCTATCGATCGGTACTGGTTGTTTCCAATTCCGTGCATGCACGAAGAGATTGATTTGATAAATTACATACCGGTTTCAGCTGGCTTCGGACAAGCAAATCGAAAAGCATTGATCGCTTCAATAAGATCTTAACCATCAATGCTTTCGGTCAACAACAAAACCAATATATGCCCAAGAAGAAAAGAGAAAACCAAAAGAAAACAAAAGCTGAAGAAAAGAGAATGAGGTTGAACAAGAAAAGATAAAGGAGGAACGGAAGTGAACCCTCACTATAGACCACTTCCCTCTTCAACTTCACATCTCTCTTTTTTTCACTGCTTTCCACGCTTCTCCCTGTTGTCTCCTTTTTCATCACCACCTCCTGACTTTCTTTGTTCTTGTCTCTTTGAACAAAGTTTCATTCCCACACATATAATCTCGCCCTGTACTCGCCCATTCTTGCCAGCCTTAACCTACAGAGCTTCTCCCACAAGCCAAATCGTCAGTTTCTTTTGCAGCTCCTATCTCGTTTCTGATCAAGAACCCACCATCAGAAAGCCTTCCAATCCACACCCACTTCTCAGGTAAAGCTTTTCTCCATCAACTTTTATCTTCAAATCCCATTTAAGTCTGAAATGTAAAAAACTTTCTTGAATTTGCAGTGTCCTTAACCTACAGACGCTCTCCTGATATTCCCTAGTCTTCTTTTACAGGATTAGAAGTGTCACCTCGAGTTAAAGGCATATATCAGAACCTCTTTAGCTTCTCATGGGATCTGTGGGAAACCCAAAAACTTGGGTGCCATTCACATATACAAACACAAGAGACTGTTCACAGGGCTTTTGCAGTTCATACTGTCCACAATGGTGTTACATCGCCTTCCCGCCGCCACCGCCACCGCTCGATTTCTCGGATAGAAACTCCGGTCCTAGACTCTCCCCTCTTGTGATTGCGGTAATTGGAATCATGGCGAGCGCTCTCCTACTCATGAGTTACTATGTCTTAATTTCGAGGTACTGCGGCAACACCGAGAATAGGAGGAGAGAGGACCAGGAGCCCAATGTACAATTAGAAGATGATCACAACCCGGCGGTCCACGAGCCATGGCAGATTGAGACAATTGGATTGGACGAGGCGGTGATCAAGTCAATCACAGTGTGCAAGTACAGGAAAGGTGTGGGGTTGATCGAAGGGACTTGCTCGGTTTGTCTCAGTGAGTTCGACGAGGACGAAAGCATAAGGCTTTTGCCTAAATGCACACACGCGTTTCACATCCCGTGTATCGATACATGGCTCAAGTCCCACTCTTCTTGCCCCCTGTGTCGTTCCGACATAGTTTTTGTCAGTGCTTCACCGGTTCAATTACCTTCTCTGGCAGCTGAAAGTTATCTGGGTGATGGTAATCGTTCTTCGGTGGGAAGCCAACAGGTAACTGAAAGTTCAGCTGATGCACAAAATTCAGAAAGGCTTGAAAAGGAAGAGGAAATAGCAAGCGTAAATCCTGCAACTCGTAAGAGACCCTTTCGAGTTTTTAGTGATCTGGGGTGCTGGGAGAACAGGCACACTGTAATTGAGATAGGTGATGAAGGTGTCAGACGGATAACAAGATCCATTTCAATGGATCATTCATGTCACCGGGTTACGGTTGCTGATGTGATTCTTCACCCAGAAGAAGAAGGCCTTCCTGTCGAAAAATTCTTCAGTGATGCAGGATCATCACAGACTTCATTAGGAGAGTTAAACAGGTCTGGCCGCACTAGAAAGCTCTTGGATTGTCTGATAGGTCCGGCCTCGATGAAAAGATCGTTTTCAAGTGGGAGACTGCTGCTGGGCAGACAAGGAAATGTAAAATCTGCAACCGTTCCTAATTGATAATCTTCTCAAGATAGAGTCTAAGTGAGTCGTCGATTAGCTCTACTCTGCCTGAAGTAAAATTTTAATGGTCATGACATTGTGTTAATTCATTTCACCTGGTTAAGCATAATTTGGAAATCCGACCACAAGAGGAAATTTTGCAAGAGAGGATGTGCCTCCATATAATATCTACTTTATTTATTTTACTTTCTGTCATGATCTTTCAGGTGATTCACATTTCTGCTACCTGAATTAGTCCGTCGATGCACAAAATATCTAGACAATGAACCGTGATGGATTTTTTAAATTCAGCCAACTTTGTTGATGAACCAATGTAGTCATTCAGATAAAGAGATTCACGATCATTTTATTGTTTGGATTTTCAGAGAGGAAGGTTTGAGTCATCTTTTTGTACCAGATTCTTTTTGCAGCCACTGCAATAGTTCTTGTCGTTCTTTTGCTGAGAAGGAGATAGGCGGCAATGCAAAAAAACCTGGACATTCAGATAATTCAACCTCCATTACGTATACAATAGAGATAAGCAGCAACGGTATATGTACATGTACAGGCACAGAATCCTAGTCTTTTCGATTTCTTCCTAGATCAAACCGTCAATAATTTTCCTTTTCCCATATCAATCTGATGAAACTTGAACTTCAGGAACTATCGTTCCGAGCACGACCCATCTGTTGCCTAAATTTTCCGCATGAACGAGCTTCAGGTCGTGATCCCACGTTGCCATCGCTTCATCCGAGGCTAAATTTTTAGAAAAAATTCTCCTACCCAACGAGGAAGCTCTTCAGGATGATCTGCTGCTGTGTTTTCAGATTTCGCAGTACGTATCTGTACTATCTTCCTATTCCTAATCAAAACAGGTAAGATGCTTGAGCAATCCATGTAGCTCGGCCTTCGATAATTCCACTAGGGAAACGAGGCAGGAAAAGACACCCTACAATTCGAAACCAAAAACTTTTCATTCTTGTGGCTGGTGCATCGAGTGGCCCAGCACATGATCGAATCCACCGTTGCTCATCATGTCTTCGTGATCGGAGAATTCCCCGAAAGTTATGCAGCTTCCGGTGTGTCCCCTGTGAATTTGGACCTTCACGCTGTCCCGCAACTTCAACATGAACTTGTCCTCGTCTACTTTATTCCTAGCTATCGAATGCCCGGTCGAGTGCGACCGCGGGAACCTCTCTGTCTTGCAATGCTCTTGTTCTGTAATGACGACAGGATCGGTACTCCCTCCTCTGTATTCCTCGTCCTCGTCTTCCTTGATATCGATGCTGACCGCGCCCCGAAAAGAAGCCTCCTCATGTTCGCGGATGCTTCCCATGGCATTATCCTGAGGAACCGCGACCGCCGGACGCATCTCCGACAGCTTGCTCAGGGGCAAGTCGAGGTTCCCCGGCAGACGGGGCACGTCTTGTGGGACGTGAGCCAGAGATCGATGCACTCCTCATGAAACACGTGGTAGCAGACCGTCAGGAGGCGGAGGACGCTCTCGTCCTCGAACTCCGCCAGGCAGATGGCGCACTCCAGCCCGCACTTCTCCTGCCGGAAGTCCTTGATGGCCGAGTAAACGAAGGTCGGGAAGGCCTGCACGAGCGAGGGGTCGAGGCCGTCGCCGGCCCCCCTGGCCGCGGCGCCCCTCTGGTTCGCGGAGGGGCTCTGCCTCAGGCTCCAGGGGTTGAACAGGTTCTCGAAGAAGCACCTGCAGAAGAAGATGGAGAAGAACCCGACGAAGAAGAAGACGAGGAGGACGACGGTGAGGATGATGGTGACGGGCGGGGATGCGTAGGTCGTCTCTAGGGAAGCGGGCGGGGCCGACATTGCCGGGGAGGAGGGCGGTGGGCGGCCGGAGATGGGTGCGTTCCGGCCTCGGCTCTGCGCATGGGACGAGAAGAAAGAAGGGGGATGGGAAAGGCCAACGGGCAGGGGCGGTGGCGGGGTCTTCCGGTTTGGAGAGTTTTCACAGTGACTGTCGTGGGGCTGATGTTGAAGGGGGAAGTTAGGACGAGAGAGAGACAGAAACAGAGAGAAATGAGGAGGGAATTTGGGCAGGGAGAGGGAGATTGGGTTTGCTTAATTTGGTGGGGGGGACGTGGCCAGGTTGGTTTGATGTCCATGGCAGGGATTGATCATAGCGATGGAGCGAGTCGCTTGTGGGAAAGTTGGGGCTCTTTTTGTGGAGTGCGTGCCGAGGTTTTGCTTCGGCCACAAGACAAAAACCTCAACCCCCGATCGATGCATGTCGTGTTCTGTATCGAAGGAGGAGGAGTCGAGGGGACTACGTAAGTTGGTGGGGATTCTCGTTCGGTGTCGGGGCACGGGGGCAAATCGAGGGATGGACGATGGGGACCGTCTCGCTTGCTTGAAAATCACTTTTAGCGATCCCTATAATCTCGTCGAAAACCTCGTTTCATGGCAAAGTAATTCGGAATTCAAAATGGTCAGTTTTTTACGCAACCCGTATTCAAGACCGACTCATTCGATCAAGAAAATTCATGCATATTCAAGATTAACAACGCTCTCATAAGTAAACCTAAAATTGATCCATTTTTTACTATCTCATTTCCAATGTATCGAAACTTGCATCAAGACACTTTGGGATGGTCATAAGAATTGAAAATATTGTACATTTACTACCTTCTAAGTTCTATGTACATTGATAACTATTAGTTTCTAGGCTTGCTAGTCTTTTGTTCTTCTTTCGTTTTGCTATAATGTAAAAGACAAACTGAATTTGATTAATAAATTTGCTTAATGCAATCCCTTGAACCTTGAAGAGTTCAAATCCCTTGAAAACTTAGAAGAGTTTCCACTCCATCCTTGAAGGGTTGGGGCTTTTAGAGCCTACATCCTTGAAGAGTTGCAGCCATCAATCTCAAAAATCTGATGCAATTTCAACTTCATGGGAGCTTAGAAGAGCAACCATTGAAGCACCTATCATTTTTTCATTCTATCCAATCTTGTTTTGTCCTCAAGTCATTCTGATTTGAATCAACAAAAAATTATACTTATTTTCTCGAGTTAGCGCAGAATAAAAATTTCCGCTCGATTTTGTAACTAAGTTTTTGTGAGCGTAAGTTACTCTCCCGATCTTATCATTTGAGTAATCAATCTTGGGCTACATCAATTTTTGATAGAAACTTCCATAATTCATATTATAGATCCATAATGTCTCCATAATGTCATTCAACTTAGGGAAAAAGTTTGTGAAAGAAGAGAAACAAGAAACTTGCTCGCTTGACTCGACTCGACTCGACTCGCCAATTGCCGGATGGTTAATATGTTCTGACTTAGAAGAATTGAGGACTTTTTAATCAATTACCCGACCTCTCTCATCTTGTTTCTCTCAGATTATATATATGGGGAAAGCAAAATGGGGTGTCCGCTTGAAAGAAAAAAGAGAGGAGAAGACCCATTTAAGCAGCCCACAATAGCAGCAGGGCAGGCCGGCGTCTGAAGTTCACGCCTTCTCCTTGTGCCATTTACTCTTTTTTTTTTGGTCGGTCCTATTTTATGCCCATTCTAACTTTTACTCTCAAATTTTTCCCCTGCCTCCTTGTAGAGCGTGTGAATCAAAACCCACTCTTGAAACTAATTCGTCTCTATCCCAACCCACTGAGAAGATGGAAATTCGAACCCCCCGCCTCCCTCTTCCATATTGGAAGAGTGACCACTAAGATAAACCCCAATGGTTCCAATTACTCCTTAAACTATATGAAAAAATTTTATTTAGTCTCCGGTCTTGAATTAATAGAAGGACTATAGTGAATATTTCCATTCAATTCAAGATTATATTGAACATTTATCAAAAGTTCGAAAGTTACATTAAATAAATTAAAAGTTCAAGAATCATATTATACATTATCTCAAATTTTAAAGATTATATTAAATAAATTAAAAATTCAGGGACTAAGTTGCATATTGAGATATAGTTGATAAATCGTTTGCATTATTTTCTGATTATATATATGGAAAAGACAAAATGGGTGTCTATTTGAAAGAAAAAAAAGAGGAGAGAGGACCCATTAAAGCAGCCCACATTAGCAGGGGAGCCCGGCCTCAAGCCTGCTTCTATCTCTCCCACGTCTGAAAGTTCACGCCTTTCTCCTTCGTCACTGCCAGTTCTCATGTCATCTAGAGTTCAATCGCTCTCCTATTTCTCTTTGGTAGAGAGTAATTCGACGATCGATTCTTCTTCGTTCGCCTTCCCAACTTACTGATTTCGTCTCTGCTATCGTCTCGAATTGAATTATCCGTCTTCCGAGCCTCTCGCGTTTCACGATCACCACCTGTTCGACGACTTGCCTCAGAGACATTAGCATTGTTTTCGAAGAGTCGCGTAGCGTTACGTGCGGCTTGATACGTTGAGACGGTCACGTGGCTGCCGATCCGCCTCCGTCCCGGCTCGCGGCGATCGACCCTCGATCCGAAACCATGGCCACCGCGTCCTCCGCCGCCGCCGACCCGCCAAACCCACCGCCGCCGGGGCTGATCATCTCAGCCACCGAGCACATCCGCGGTTTCCTCTCGTCGGCGTCCCGAGACCCGAGCCTCTCGGGACAGCTCCGGGACCTGGCCTCGGATCTCTCCTCGCGAGCCAATTTGCCTTACAAGTCGCTCCGGGAAATCTGGTTCGCGTCTCGCCCGGAGACCCGGCCGGGTTGGGCCCGCCTGCTCTCCGGGTCGCACTTCGTCTTCACCGGCCCCAAGCCCAGAGAGAAGGTACCGTAGCTTGATTTGAGCGCTGTTGATGCGCGTGACATGATGTGGAAATTGATGGTCTTTGTGCTTTTCGCGTGTTCAGGAGTGCGACTTACTGTGAAAAAAGCTTGCTTCTTGCTTATGTTTTACTACGTTGGTGTTAGAATTTTTATCAAAATTAGCTGCTTAATTAGGGTGATTGTGTGAAGAGGTTGATCTTTCTTGTGATTGCATGCCAAGAGATCCAAAACCAGTGATTGGGTGAATAATTGGGGGTGAAATCGGTAGTTATAATAAAGCTTTAGATGGTTGATGTCTCTGTATAGTGTCTTCTAGCATATTAATTGCGACCTTGATTAGATATTATGTAACGATATCTGTGATTGCTGATACTGATAAAACCAAATATAGGAGAATCTATGAAGAACTTTAGCATTTTTCGTTGGTTTATTATGTGGGTGTTGGCTCTTAACTAAGATTTAGCTGATAAATGGGTTTGTTTGATAGGGCATAGCCTGTTTTGTGATGATCTGTTTTTTTGGTTGAATTATAGAGCGAAGAGTTGAAGGCGAGATTGAGGAAGCTTTCCGAGATGGCAGAAAAGAAAGAGTACGAGGAGCTCGTGAAAGACATTACCCCCAAGAAAGACACCTACGAGCCCTTCTCTTCCTACAAAGATCAACTTGGGTTTGGTAATGATCATCTCTGCATCTCTTTTGATTTGAGTGAATGGGGGTTGGGGCAGAGGGATAGTAGATTAATCCTTGAAGTCAGAGATATGGTGGCTGTTCAGTCCAGTGATGTAGCAATATAGCTACTCCATCTCACTTGCTTCCTGTTAACTATGCTTGTTCTCTTTTCCATATGAGATTTCTTGATTAGAAGCAACGTGTTTTTTCAATTACTTCCTAGGAACAAACGTGCATGTGTATTGTAAAAACCACAAGTGTTTACCCTCATGACCCAGTAATGCCACTTGGTGGGTTGCCAATATAGTCGTGAGGAATATGGTTATTTATTCCTGCGCATGTGCATCATGGTTTGCATAGTTTGTTTCAACACATCTACATCACGATACCTACATAACTTTCAGAAACATGGTAATTTGTCTCTTTGCAGGCTTACATGTTGTGCTTATAATGTTCACTGGATATTTGCTCGGATATGCCGCATTCAGAGCGTTATTTGGCCACAGCCCTGTAATGGTACGTAAGGAACGACCAACATGGATTCTTATGCATTCTAGTTCTTAGATTGCCTTGTCACTTGTATTTTCTCTAAAACGCAATTTCTCCATTTCTTATCCTACTTACGAGGAACTTGTAATGTCCAGAATGCTGCTGGTGGAATTCTTGGATTGGTATGTGGAATGCTCTTGGAGACCCTTCTTTTCATAATTAGGACTTCAAATCAGGATTTGAGACCTCCATCTTCTGCTTCAAGGACAAAAAAGAATCAATGAGATTTGCTCTGGCAAGCCAAATAGGTTAGCCATCTAATTGATTCCTCTTGCTGATGCTTGTCTTGTGGATGCGAAGCAAGCGCTCGTACCAGTAGGGCTCCATATGGCTCCTCATATGCAACTACAGTGAGAGCTTGGTGGATTGCATCTTCATGATTGAAGTGCTCTGTGGCACATAACCAAATTGGGTCCTCGGCTTAAGGTTCACCTTTCCTTCTCAGCTTCCAAAGCATCTGAAAGCCAAAGCCTCTTCAAGCTTAAAGCATGCTTCCTTGCACTGAAGTCAGATTCCGTGGGAGAGGTTGTTGCGCAGTAGTCTTTTGATCTTCAAATTGACTAGGAGCTAAGATGAACTGTTGTTAGTTGCTGAATGCTGAATAACCCACTTCATTATTATATGGCCCTCGTGGTGAAATATTTTCTTATACTCTTGTCTATATGCTTATGATCACGTCCTCATAAGCCAATCTATTCATTTCTGGAGAGAAGGGTGGGACCTTCCTATGAAAAATCACAGGAAGTGCAGGCTTTAAAGGACAAAATTAGGAGACGTGCTCGATGATGAAGAACGGAATCTACCAGTTTCTCTTTTTTGTATTCAGACAAAGGCGAGTATGATATAGAGATTGTCTCTCTCTCTCTCTCTCTCGGTCCGTGATTAGCAGAGTAACTTAAACTGTAATTTAGGCTGGGATGCGGTTTATCTATCCAGTGGTCGTTCAGGCACAAGCCTTCTTTTGACGCGTGGTATGCATAGCATGACAAGCCTATTTTAACAGGCATATTAAATTAAAACAGAAGAAATTATTGCGATTTGATTTAGGAGTTCATTTATTTCGTGCAAATTATGAATTATCCACTTCGAAACCACAATGACCTGAAATTTTTAAATATTGTTGCGTAAAGTAGCTGTCCACCAATTAAGCATTAAGAGATCTGTTCATGGGAGTGACTCTTTAGAATACTACTTGCATTCAAAAGAAGTCTCCCACAAATACCATTGAATATAGGCGTCACTCGTTAAAATTAATATACAAATTTCATTTATCAAAGAATTTTATAAATTTTGGAGCATCGAATACATTCAGCTTATTGAAATATCGACTTGCAACTCATCACATCAATTGAATTTGGACTCGTCTCCATGTCTTTAGCATTACTCAAAGACCTTTTTTTTTGTTTTTTTTTTTGGCGAGTCCTCATTGTTGAAGGCCAAATGCTAGCCACTTGACCTTTGGATGCTACATCACTCATGATGGGTTGAGAAACGAACTTTCGCATTCCTGAACTTCCAGTTTCGCCGCATCGCTCTACTTTTTTTAACTCCGTTTATTTTCGCAAAAAATAATGATTTAAAAAAATTCTTAAAAATAATTATTTATATTGTTTGAAATAAGTACCTACTAAATAATACCTTCACAATGTCAATTAAAATTTATATCTAAGTACTTTTTAATCAATAAAAATATATTTGGCTCGTTCATTGTTTTAAAATCGTATATATTGCTTAGGTTTGAGTATTTCGATGTTTTGCAAAGGAGTTCATGTGCCCCCATTTCCCGAGTCAAGAGGGAGGCTTCTAGGAAAGGACCCTGTTTCTTTCGTTTTGGTGGGGGATGCATCATGCACAGAAATGGGATTGACAAATGCATGAGCCGAAAATAAGGGGCAAAAAAAAGCGAGCGCGCACACGTGAAATCACATGTCGAGCATTGACGTGGTGTCCGGACATTGGCAAGTCGCATGTTAGCTTCACATGCCGAAACGTCTTTCCCCGTCCTCACCCCCGACCCCCCCTCAAACATCTCCTTTTCGCAGTTGACGGGCCGCGCGGGGAGGCGGGGCGGACCTCCTAATTCGGTGGTTTAGTGTTGATCTCTTCAATTTAGGGTCCATTCATGTCGCCCTTTTCCTTCTTAATTTCCTTTGTGATTGCTCTTCCTTATGCTTCCTGCAGCGCTTAGTTTCTTAATTTTGCGTCCCGCGTAGAGGGTCATCGAAATGGATATGATTCGATATGCATGATTTCAGAAATGTACCGACCTTGACATGATATAGTCCCGATCGAACTTTTCATAAGGGACAAGGTCCCTGACCTTATCATTTGTCTACATTCATAGAGATCCGCTTATACTAAGATCACTTCGAACATGAAGAATCGTTAGTTCAAGCGCACGAAAATAGGAATGGGATTTTTTTTATTCCATTAATGTCAAGATCAAAAATGAGAAAGTATTGCATGCATTTATGATATCGTAAATGCATTGTCAACAATCAATCAACACCAATGTTAAAAAGCCCAACTCGAGAATTTAAATTAATAGGTCGAGAAATCCCGTGTAACTTTTTAACTAATTAATGAAAGTGAGACTTTCTTTCTCGCTTAAGGTGATCACCAACCCAACAATTTTCCTTCACACGTCAAGCCCTATTCGACCAAGGCTCACATCTCCACGTAATTATTGGGCTTAAACTCTTTGCTAATTGGGATTTAGATATCATGTTAGAAAATCTAACCAAAAAATTCCAATTAATAAATGGAAGAAAATTCAGTAATATAAAGAGTATTTAGGATTTATTTTTAAACAATGTGAGGTGATATTTTAGCAACCAATTCACGTTTAACGAAAGGCAGTATCACGTACATTGTTTACAATGCTAGTACAGACGATACAGTTGGCGGGATCCACCGATTCGTTGTTTCAACGCACCAAAATACTTTTTAGTTTCTAAGCTTCGAGCACACAAATTAATCCGCACGATCAGCGTACGAGGGCACTCGAGTCCTTGTCCCATGTTCCACGTGTCGCAGACAAGTCACCGCATTCACGCGCCCCCACTCCACACGTGTCCACCTCTCGTTCCACCAGCTCCGCCTCCTCCCCATTAAATTAAAACCCGCTCCCCCCAGCGCCGACTGCCCCGGGCACGGCCACCGTCACGTGCGCGCCCCTCACACGTGTCGCCATCTCCTCCGTCCCCCCTCGAAGAGGTCAACCCGGTCGCCCCATCGCACGGCTCTCCGTCACCTTTATATACCCGAACCCTCGCCTGTGCACTTCCCACCCAAAATCTCATCTCGGTCAAAAAGCGCTCTCCAGAAAGATCATCACCGCACTGCAAAAGTAGAGATAAACGAAGGCCATGGAAGCCGCGCTGATAAGGACCGGCTCCATCACGTCGCCGGCGGCTGCGGCGATGCTCACGAGCTCCCCGTCCCTCGCCCTGCTCCGGCAGGACTCGCTCGCCGCCGGCGGGAAGTTCTCCGCCGACAGGCTCGCCCCGGGCTCGCCGAGGCTCTCGCTCCATCTGGGGATGAACCGCCGGAGCGGATCACCAAGCGGATCCTCCGGGGGGAGCCGGATCCGGCGCGCCCTGTCCGAGAGCGACGTGATCGCGCCGCTGAGGAGGCTGAGCGGCGCCGGGTCTCTTTCCTTTCCGGCGAGGATCCCGGAGGAGGAATGCGGATCGCCGGCGCTCGGAGGATGCGCTGACCGCACGGGGCGCTCCGGGGCGTGGCCGGGGATCGGGATCCCGCTGGAGGAGCTGGGGGTCTGCGGCGGCGGGATCGGAGGCGGAAGCGACTTCGGCGGCGACGGCTCCGATCGCTTCGGCAGCAACGGCGGCTATGGCGGTGGGTACGGCGACCGGCGGAGCATCGGGGACTACTACCAGGAGATGTTGAAGTCGAACCCCAGGGATTCTCTGTTGCTGAGGAACTACGGCAAGTACTTGCACGAGGTACTTTTGAGAACTGAAAGATCTCGCCGATTCGCAGTCACCGCCGGTCCCTCTTGAGCTCCATCATCAGTATCTAACGATCGTTAACCATTCTCTCCCTATTTTCCTTTTTTCCCGTTAAAAAGGTGGAGGGAGACGCAGCGAGAGCGGAGGAGTACTACGGGAGAGCGATTCTGGCGAGTCCCGGTGACGGAGAAGTGCTGTCGCTGTACGGGAAGCTGATCTGGGAGACGCAGGGAGACGAGGGCAGAGCCAAATCCTACTTCGACCAAGCCGTTCTCGCGTCACCAGACGACAGGTACTCCTCCCGACGAATCTCAAAACTTTTCTTCCTGCTCTCGCGATGATGCATCGTCCATCGAAATTTACTCATCTGATCTCGGTTGGCGCGCGCTTGTGGATGATCATGCAGCACGGTGCTGGGGTCGTACGCGCGGTTCTTGTGGGAATCGGAGGAGGAAGACGACGACGAAGATGACGACGATGGTGCGGAGGAAGCCGCGAAGTTTCCGGCGATGGTGGCCGCTTTTTAGCGCGAATCCCCGAGCCGGACGACCGACCGGATTTTTGAACAAAAGACTGAGCTGGATTCAACGTCGACAGCAGAGCAAGAACATGTTTCTTGAATGGTAACCCGAGTTTTTGGCGGAATTTAATCTTCCATAATAAAGATAATCTGACAAGAATAAAAAGCAAAGCAGGGCCTGAATAATAAAGGTCTGATGGCGATCATGATCTGTATATTGTAATGACTATGATCTCCGGTTTGCAGCCTGTACGGCAAAAAACGCTAATCCCTGTCGTCGTCGTCGTCCGTGGTTTGTGCCTTGTCTGATGGCGATTTCGTGTTCTCCAATGTAAAATTTCGAACTGATAATGGAGCTTGTTCGGATTTAATTACGATGATACGAATCGAAACGGGCTTTTTGCTTGGTTGCCCTCGAATGTATAAATTGCTCCGGGATCACGATGCTTTCTTTGAATCGATCTAGTGTGTAATATGGGATGTAAATCGAAATTTTTAATTCGTTTTCTTGATGGGTCGGGTGGTTCGTGGGTTTCTTGAATTTTTCATTCCATGCTTGAATGGGTTACGAAAATAAAGCCCCATTTGGATTAGGGGTAAAGCAGGTTAGAGATAGACCCATTTCGGTAAAAACAGAATGAAATATATGCAGAAAATAAATTATCTAAAATATATTTTCTAAAAAAATTGATCGTATCGCTTGCTAAAAACGAATGAGAAATATTTTCAAATAAAGACGTTTAGACATAAATTGTTGTCAATAATTATAATATTTTTCATTGATTAATTATTTTAAACGATATAAATTATATTTTTTTAAAAATTTCTCAAATTAATCAATTTTTTATGAAAAAAGGGAGTACAAGAACTAAGGAATAAGAAAAGTAAGGAAGAAGACAGCATTGGCGTGAACTTTAAATTCAGAGGATGTGGGACTGGTTAGTTCATGATGTGCTTCGTCGACGTTGATTTTCTGGTATACATTAAGAAATTGGTTTAAAACGATATTTCAAGTTTCTTTCTCAAAATTATTTTAATTGGTGAGCTTAACAAATTTTAAGAAGACAACAACGTGCTGAAAATCATGCTGTTTCTGCCTTACAATGTTACAATTTTCCTGATGAATAATTCCTCTTTTTCTTAAAATATATTTCCAAATACAAGGCAAATGCAATTTCATCAACTAAGAAAATTTCACTGAATTTTGTCTCACGAAACTCGAAATAAACATAGGTCGGTTGATTGTAGCGAAGGATTTGAGATGGTTTAATTTAGTGGGCATGGATTTTAATGAGTTGAATTGAATATTGATCAATTCATATATAAAGGTTTACTTATATTTAATGGGATCGATCTATTTTCCACTTGCCCCAAACAAGACTTGACCCATCCTTTTGATGCTTCTATTTCTATCACATGTACTTTTGAAGTTACTTGGTTATATAGAGTTATGTTGACTAGTGCAACATTCACCCATGTCTCCACACTGCTCATGCACCACAAGAAGTCCTAGTCCCCGACTTGACCCAACCTAACCATCACACTTCCTCACTACTTGGTGAGTCGGTCCATGTAGTTGCCTATTTTGTAGAAGCAATAATTTAAGAAGAAAAATTGTTAAGTATTGAGCCCAGGTCGAGTCGGGTTGGATGTTTTTAAACCGACCCCCAGATCCAACCCGACAGGGCTCTTTTAACGTGCCTAGACATGAATAAATGCTTTCATGCGACGGTCATCATTTCAAACGGAGCTTAATGCCCGCGGTTTTTTTTTTTTGGTGGGGTTGTGGTGTTGTAATGTCAACGAAATCAAACGGTCTGTTTCCTTGCGTTATAGCGTTGCTTTATCTTCAAGAAATGGGAACGTTAAACATTGAGAAAGACTCGGAAGATAAAACGTTGGATTTAATATTACATTGTCGGCCAAAGAAAATGTTTCTTGCACGTGTTTTGCCAATCGAGGCACACGTAATTAATTAGAATCGGCTAACCATTAGAATTTGGAACTCCATGATATATTTATTACTGGGAACAAGACAAGTCAGCTTCAAAAAAAATGTAAATTGTTGCTTTAAATTATTTAATTTGATCAATTTAATTCTAAACCTCTTGCATTTATACAATTAAGTCAATTCCATGATTTTTACTAACGAAAAACATGTGATTGACATAAATCTTATCTCTAGATCATTTTACGTGAATTAAAACAAACACAAGTGCAACAAAAATTATGAATATTCCCGGCCAAATTCATAATTATTTTTTTTTTCATTTTTTTCTTTTGGCCAATGAGCGTCATCAACAATCCTCGCCTAGGCCATTGCTAGGCACGAGCAAGAATTGCCAAGCCCTCACTAGAGGCTGCATGGGTGGTCCTCGCTTCTCTTCAGGATATATCCAAGATCATGAGGGAGTAAATCAGCCATCATTAAATCGTTTTGCCATCATCTTTTCCATATATCATTATTCTGCATAAATAAGGAAAATTCAAATAATCAGAAGGAAATCCAAATATTTTCTCATAAATATTGCATTAATTGTTGCCTAAAATAGGTAAAATAACTCTATTTTTATAGAGTTATCATTAAACTATTTAATCTGATCAATTTAATTTTAAAGCTTTTGCATTTATGCCAATTAAGTCAATCTAATCGATTTTTTACTCGAAAATTGATAACATAAACATTGATCATTTTACGTGATACAAGCAACACTAAATTGGCTAAATTCATAGTTTTAAAAAAAAAAAAATCAATTTTTTTTTTTTTTTTTTTTTGGTGGCCGATGAGGGTTGACAACCCTCACCCAGGCCATTGCTATGCACAAGCAAGAATTGCCAAGCCCTCACCGAAGGCTGCAAGGGTGGTCCTCACCTGGGTCAAAAGGGTTGAGCTCTCCTTAGATCGTGTCACGTGAGATGATTAGGATCAATATTATGGATTTTTGGCCAATTAGTTGGCCATTTGTTTATGCCATCATTATCTACTTGTCTTTATCACTTTCCTTTCAATTGAATGTAACATATAATATGTTTTCTTTTCTTTTCACAAACTAACACGGAAATGCCAGCGGGGAAGAAAAAGGATTTCAAGTTTGTGGGGAAAGAGATAATTAAATATTTGGATGATGGTAAGATGATATGCATTTGCATCTAGTTGTTGGAAGATAAGTTACTTATGAGATTAGTTGACCATTGCCCCAACTATTTAAATTACGAGTTATAACATATCATAGTATTATAATACAATTGATTCTATCAGAACCTTTATATGTCTTTGTTGGTATCTAGATTCAATCCTCCCTTATAAATTATAAATTTCACTTAAGAGAAAGTTATTGACATATGAGCACATTAACACTATCGATAGATCGTCGTAAGGGAACTACATATTATGGTTGCTTTCGCAGCTTTTATCACAATGAAGATTTATATGCATCATAATTTGAGCAATACAAATGCATATATAACTTGATTTAATTTCACCTCAAAAATAGAAAAATATTTGGCCACAAGCATAGATATATATATGTATATATGTATATTAAGGCATTCAATGTGCATTAAACACCATATATAAACACCAAACTTCGGGTTGGGCCTGGCTCTTGGGTGGCCCATTTGATACGGTCGCGTCTTGAAATTGAATCAAAAAAGGAAATAAAAATACTTTTCCTCTTCGCCAAAACGGTCTTCAACTTTATCAAATTTCCGATTTTTGCCCCTCTTTCTTCTCCCTCCAAAATCGCACCACCTAGGGTTACCAGGCATCCCTTTCCTCGCGTCCGAGACGCAGCACATTCCTGTCCGATTCCGGCGCCGGTCCGAGGACGATGGGGAAGAAGAAGCCCAAGGAACCGGAAAACCCTCTCAAGAAAGACGCCATCTTGGCTCCGCCGGACATTTTCAAATCCATTTTCGGAGAAATCCCGGAGCAAAACTTCGCCGGCTCCATCTTCTCCGCCGACAACCCCTTCAAGAGGAAGCACCAGGAATTGGGACAGCCTTTCGGCGCTTCCGTGGACGGCGACGAAGACGGAGCGTCCGCGAGGGTCGAGAAGAAGAAGAAGAAGAGGAAGGTGGAGGAAGAGGCGGAGCAAGAACAAGAACCCGAGAGGAGCTTGTCCGAGGACAAGAAGCCGAAAGAATTGGAGAAGGAATCCAGGAAGTCCAAGAAAGGAGCTTCCAAGGGGGGTTCTGGTTCGGACGTTGATTCTGAGACGGAGATATCGAAGAAGGTGAAATTGGGCAGTCAAGCTGGTGGCTTGGCGGATGAAAACGGGGAAGGTGAGGAATCGAATGTGAAGGAAAAGGAGAAGAGGAAAAAGAGGAAAAGAGATGAGCTTGAGAAGGTTTACGAGTCTAAGAAGTATGGGGAAGCAGAAGAGGAAGAAGCGAACGGTCGAGTTGGAGAGAAGGTCGTGGGGAAGAAGAGGAAGAAAGCCGATGACCCGGTGGATGCGTTGGCTTCGAAAGATGGATATGATGATGAGAGCAAGCTGTTGAGAACTGTGTTTGTTGGGAACTTGCCTCTGAAAATAAAAAAGAAGGCTCTGGTGAAGGAATTTAGCAAGTTTGGAGAGGTGGAATCGGCGAGGATTCGGTCCGTGCCGATCCTGGATGTGAGTGTGCTCTTGTGGACACCTTATGCTTAACATGCTGCTTAGATTGTTCTTCTTTGTCTGATGAATGCTGTTCTGTGTTTTTCCAGACCAAAATACCGAGGAAGGGAGCTATATTGAAGAAGAAGATCAATGATGCCATTGACTGGTATGATAGCATCGCGAATATCTTCGAGTTTTTTTGTTTTCCTTTTCTTCTGTTTATGAGTATACTATAATCGTTCCAAAGTATGTATACCATATTGACTCCTCCACTTAATTTTGTGTCACTTATCTCTCAGTTTCCTTGATGATAAAATAGCATTGTGTGAACATCTTTTATGTTGTTTTTTATGACAAATCATCAACTGCCTTTCTCAATTATATTTTTACTCTACATTGGTGATGTGGAGAGTTTGGATGGAGGCCTATACTAGATGGCTTCTTGTTCTGCATGTTGTTTGTTTGAAATTACAGCCAGTCCCGCATCAAATTGATGTCTTCTGTTTAATTTGGTGCATTGTTCTGTAAACTTTTTTTATTTATGGCAATGTACTTTTATTGCAGTGTTAATGCTTACGTTGTTTTCAAGACAGAAGAGTCAGCTCTTGCATCTTTGGCCCATAACATGGCAGAGGTAAGTTTATCTTCAAACAATTTATTTTTTTGGGGGGTGGGATGGAAAACGGATTGGTCTATCAGCACCAGCATGATTGGTGTCAAAGGGTCAACTTGTAGGAAATATCTTTTTACATAACTGAAAAAGAGGCTTTGCTTATGTCTTTGAAATTATTGTAGGTTGGAGGAAACCACATCCGAGTGGACAGAGCCTGTCCTCCTCGCAAGAAATTGAAGGGAGAGACTTCTCCAATTTATGACAACAAGAGGACAGTTTTTGTGGGTAATCTCCCATTTGATGTAAAGGTAATGATCTCATGCTTATGCCTGAATGTGGGAAGCTTCACAAATAGTGGTTGCTGTAGCTGTTACTCTGTAGATATATGAATGCGTTTTCCCTATATTCTGCAGGATGAAGAACTCTATCGGTTATTTTCTAACATCAACAGTATGGGGTCCGGCATTGAAGCTGTTCGGGTTATCAGAGATCCTCATACAAGTGTGGGAAAGGGTATTGCTTATGTCTTGTTTAAGACGAGGGTAAGTTTCTTGTGTTATTCCTTTCTGGTTGATATTGTGTCGCAATTTTTGCCTATTATCAGATAGCACTCATCTGGGAAAATGGGGTCCCGTTTTTTATGTCTCGTAGTTTTCTTCTCTACCTCAAATGCACAGTGGTTTTATTTTAAATCTTTTCTATCAGGATTTGTGGTTTTTTTGCTTGAAATGTTATTTGGTTAGATTGATGATGTTTATTGTAACCAATGACTATCTTATAAAGTTTTTTTTGCTGAAGAATGTGCCATCTTTTCAGTATCTACTTGTTTATTCCCCAGTATCCTGAAGTCCTGATAACATACAAATTGTTGATAGCTTAATGCGACAGCGTCGTTAATTGGGCAGGCTCTAAAGCTAGTAGAAATGCTGTATTGCATTGTCAATCGATAATGTGATGTAAGATTTAACAAGGTTATGGCCGCTAAGAGGGTATATTGACCCGACCCATACCTCCTTGCAAAGACCAAGCAAATAGTCTTTTGTTGGCTGAAGTAGTGGAAACCATCTTATTGAGTTTGGATGCTAGAAGGGTAGAAACCCAAATAGAATGTTGAAGATGCCAAAACCACCAAATTCTTCACAGTTTTCTCTTGTTGTCCTTGTAGTATTGCCACTCATCTAAAGTGTGCTTCTGCCTTGTAGGATGCTGCAAATCTGGTTGCCAAGAAGCGAAATATGAAGCTTCGAGATCGAGAATTAAGACTCTCCCATGCCAAGCCAAATATGACCCCGTCTAAGAGAACTGACCATTCATCCGCAGTTGATGCGAATCACCCTGTGAAGAAGCTTGCTGGGGATTCAAGGACCCCAAATGGAGTTAACAGAGCAAATACGAAATTTTCAACCTCTTACCAGGGATTGCAGGCAAGCAAAGGTACCTCCCCGAAGAAATTCGCTAAAGGAATACGAACACTGAAGCCCAAGAAGGAGATCACGAAGAAGGAACCGGTCGCAGAAGGAAGGTGGAAGAAAAGACCAGCAGTGGCCGAGAGGAAGGCGAGGCAAATGGCAAAGCAGGAAATCGGTGCTTCTGAACATACTGCAAAGAAACGGAAGATGGATAGCAGGACTCCCGAGATCTCGCACCAGAAGAACAAGAAGTTCAAGAAATCGTACTGAATTCCTCCAAAATAATTAGTTTACTGGTTTCTTGGGTCCGGTATTTGGGAACTAATGCTATCGTTACCCAAAAAAAAAAAAAAAAAAAAAAAAAAAAGGAAAAAGTTGTACCTTTCTCGGTTTGTATAACAGTTTGTATTCTTTCTTTCTTTGGCAAAATTATATTTACAGTGGGTAGCACGGTCGTTTGGCTGGACTCATCTTTCAGTTTATGTTGTTGAACCAAGATCATCAGCATTCTCTTCATTGTTGGCAGGAGAATTAGAGGCGGATCATCGAATGAAAGTATAGCTCGTTTGCATCCTACTGTTTCGATATCGATCTACATCGATCAACTCTGAAGCACGGCGAGGTTAGCGAGGGTGCATCTTGATTTGGAAGGGACCCATCTCAACCGATGGCCAATAACTTCACCAATTAGGTGTAACTAATGCTATGCTCACCACCCAAAAGAGAGTGTTACCTCATGACTGCAGGTGGTCATTTGATGTTTTGTTCCTCCTAAAGTAAATGGTTGCCTTGTCTTAGAAGTAATTCCCACCTACCAACAACCGGATCACATGATGTCCCGCAGCCTCACGAAAGCACTCTAAAATCTATTCCTTCCAGATAATACGGCATTCAAGAATATGTAGAATCAATAATGATTTAAATGACAATGTTGCAACACCTGCTCAAGTTTACCAAGAGATCTTGCGCATCCTCACGACGATGCAATGATAATAATACGTTGGCTCTTTTTCAGGGAAGTGCCGATAAAATTAAATGCGGGATCGAGATTATCTAACGCACAAGCTACAAATCATCCAGTTTAACATAAATATACAACAGTCGGCCTTATCTTCCAGCATCAGTCTAGAACATTATAAGGATCCTTATGGGATCGAGCTGTCTTTATGAAAGGACACACAGTTGCTCCAAGCCAGAAATGCCGAATCAGCTTTTACAACCCCCCCTAGGCCCCCGGTCAACCATTAAAACCGACGTCACTCTGTGGCTGTGGCTGAGTTGAAGATCGCGTCATGCTTTTCCTGATTGTTTAAAGTGGCTGCAGATTTCAACCTTGTTAAGGCACAGAAATAGCAACAGCCGTACTTGGATTGTGGTTATATGTACAGTGGAGGCGGAACGAGACAGCTAGCCTTGGGAGCTTAAGCCAGCAATGACTATGATTCGCTCTTGCCCATCAGCGTGGGGGTGATTGAGAGGACTCCAATGAAGAAGAGTGTAGCAATTGATTGGAAATCATAGAGATCCCCAACGGATCGCAGGTCTCCTAGAGCAATCCCAGCCTGAGAAAAGAGGGAAACCATGAGTCTTGCAATACATTTTTCTCTTTTTGACCAAAGTGACTATTTATCTTGAAGATAGCTGGTTTTCTTGCTCTCTTTTTTTCACTTGAAGCATCATGGCAACACAAACATGAGTCTGACTATATATCCAGGTGCACTTATTAATAAGCACTTATTATGCAGATTATTTGTCGACAATTGTAATTTTTCCCTCAAAATGCAGGCCTAAACAGTAATGTGGCAGTTAATAAGCATACCCGGACGGTAACATAAGCAGCAGGTATGAGCCCAATAACCGTTGCCAGTAAGAAAGTGTGGTAAGGAACATCAACTATGGGGGAAGCAAAATTTATGAATGTGTTGGGCAAGGTTGGTGTAACCCTCAAGAAGAGCATGTAGTTCAATAGCCGCTCTTTTCTCTTTGCCACCTGCAATTGAAAAGGAAACAAAATTGGTCGAATTTGTAAATGTGCATAATTGAAGACACATGGACTTGCTTGGTCCATAACCAGAACTAAGTAAATCCATGAAATCTTTGCAACTAACCTGAGCTTGGAAAAAAAGCAGCTTATCAGGCCACAGAGAGAAGATAATGGGCCGTCCAATCAGTTTAGATAGGAAAAAGCATGAAGAAGCTCCTGCAGTGGCAGTGAAGACAACAAGAGCTACACCTTTGAAAACACCAAACAGAGCTCCAGCAAGTAAAGACATGAAAATCGTTCCCGGAATCATGAAAGTCTGCATGAATATGTAGACAATGCAGTAACCAACAAGGACCTGCAGCGTATAGTCACTTGTGTAGCCCTCAAGATTGTCTCTGCAGAAATGAATGCCCAACACATAAGACTCGGGACTCATACCCATTAACATTGCACTATTATTTTGAAGAGGTAATAATGGAAGGCAGAGTCGGAGGAGTTGGTCATGAAAAAGTACAGGCAAGGAGCAAACATGATATGTAAACAAGCAGCTTATTTACTGAAGAGCATGTTGTTTTTTTCTTGATAGATCTTTTTGCCAAAGCTCATTCTCAAAAAAAGGAAAAAAAGAAGAAGCACATTAGCAGACTCAAGATACTCCAATCCAACTCAGTGAATTAGGCGACACGCTCTCAACATGAATCTCCTGCTCGAAGAATTTTGAATAATGTGTCTTTCTGTTTGTGAACTGAAAGTGGACATTCTCAGGTTGAATGAACTTCCAAGGGAAAAAATCATACAAATCGAGTTACTTTATCATAAATCCTGAAAGGAACTTTCTGCGATCGAAAAATAAGTGAATCACAAAAGTTCTAGAAAGCGAGCAGATTAACAGACGGATCGATGAGCTAAATGCTGCATGCAAAGCCATTACCTCCACACACCCAATGGTCAAGACAAGAGAAACTAACAGCTAAGCAAAATGCATTAAATTAAGATTACAGGTTCACTCCCAGACAACCCAATTACAAACCAAGAAGATGAAAACAAACGGCAGCGAAACCAAAGGAATTCCATACCTATCATCTTCATCGAACAATTTGGCAACTAACGTCTGAGGGTGTTAACGGATCAAAAACTCAAATTTATTTGGTAGCAGAAAAACGGTTAAACTGTCTTTCAAAGCTATTGCACGAATCATCGAGTTAAAAAAAAAAAAATACCCTAATCGAGAATACAAATAGTACCGCCACAAGAATCTCATCCCAGAAATCAAATTACATTACTTCGATCTCGGCGCGTGTAGCTCAAACCATAATCTCACCAACCACGCAAACTCAGATTAAGGACTCCCATCGAACCAAAAGACAAGAACTTTAACCTCCGAACGAGGGAAACAAAAATTCCCAGATCCTCCCAAAGCCCTAGAGAAAAAGGGGGTCAATCGGAAAAACACGTTACCGGAGAATCTGGAGATCCTCGAGGCTGCGGGGCAACCGGAGGAAGCTGTAGTCCGAGGCGGGCATGGTGAGGTACACGCCGGCGAGCCCGAGGGCGAAACCGGCGAGGACCAGGGCCGCCATTGCCACCTCCCAGGAGCTCAGCGGGAACTTGGAAGAACCCACCTTCACCTTCGCGCCCGCGTCCTTGTCCATCGCTGTCGCTGTCGCCGCCGCGCCTCCCTCTCTCTCCCCGTAAAGGTCCGAACTTCCCTCCCCTTTCCCCCGTTTTCTCTCGGTTTTCCTCCGTTTTCCGGGAAAGGGAGGGGGGGGAGAGAAAATGGGGAGGCGCGAGAACGAGATTCGGTCCCCTCTTCTTTGCTTCCGGGATACCTCTCTCTCTCTCTCTCGCTCTGGGGATCTAATTATGGAGAGAGAGAAAGAGAGGGAGGAAGAGAGGGGAGGAATATTCGCTGGCGAAATGCAGAGACGCGAAAGAAGGCAAGATATTCCGTTAATTACGTGCTCTGTATATTGATGCAAAATCGCATTTTAGCATTTCATAAGGTTATTATTATTATTATTATTATAAAGTATTTTGTACGATAAATGTATATATTTTTTGTAAAGAGATTGATGGACCAATCAACCGCCGTAGCTTAGCGGGGGCGAGTCTTCAATGACTCCCTTTTAGGGCGGTGTTTTTTCCAAGAATAATTAATATGGTGACCCGTCACCCTTCAAAAGAAGGAGATCAAAATTGTTTGTGCCCATGAATGTTCTTTTTTCCTTTTCGCCTATAATATTAATAGTCATAAGGTCAAAAGGATGCACAATAAGATTAATTACCAAATCCACACTAAATTCATTGTACCTTTAATTCAGTCCTATATTTTTTAATTTTGATAATTTAATCATATATCTTAACGCGAAATTTGAATATTAATTGCTAACGTGATGGTTATCCTAAGTGACATGTTGACATGGACAATTTTATTGGAATCTATAATTTTATGTTGACAATAATTTTAATATTTTTTGATGTTAATCATTTGAAAGGATTATATTACAACTTCTCATAAGGATTTTGTGATTATATTATTAGAATTAGAAAATCGATGATTGAATTTGCAAAAAATCATGGATGAACGGTAAAACAAACGTGGCCCTCGTTAAAACCAGAAAAAAATAAATAAACGGGAGGAAAACTTGAAACTGGTTTGACCTGTTCGCAGAAGTTGCGGGGCCAGTCTACATATTTTAATTTAATTTATTTATTTATAGAAAGAGAATTTATCAAAATTAATAGAGACAGCGACAGGTGCGGCCACGAATTGCACGTGACGGGTATGGACGCATCGCCGCCGCGTGTGGAGAGACACCAGACAATCGTGGCCGTACGTTTTCAGCAAAAACACGAAAAAAACCGTGTCGTGTTATGTCATGTGCAACTAACCGCAGTTGTTCCCAACCTAACCTAATTAATATCTCCCACGCATCTCCGTCAGTTGTCCTGTTGCGCCACGTGGATAATCCCTCTTTATTTTCCTTAATTAATAAAAATCCGCTCTTGTCGTCTTCCTCGTGAAGCCATTAAAAATACGCGGAGATCTTTTTTCCCCCCTTTTTCTTTTTCATTTTTTTTAATGACTTGTTCACTTGCGGATATTCGGATATTTTTTAGGGAATATGTCGGTCGATGTTGAGGAGCACAGCAGCCTTGTCCTCAACTTACGTAATCTCCTTAATCGCCCAGTCGATTGCATTGCCTGGAAAACCAGCTTCGGTTCGTCAAGCTGGTGATTTTATCCGATTTCGGAACCAGAAATCCTTATCTAGATCCGTGCGAGCTATCGGATTTGAATAAATTAATTTTCTGTTGCACGGGGAAATTGACATGAATGATCTTAATCTTTGGCTCAATATTCGATATTATTTATGATTTTTAATTTACTCAATATGGTTCTTGAATTATTGATAAATATTTAATCGAAATTTTTCCGTCTGTTCAAACAACAAGTCGAATCTTATCCAATGATGTAGATTATTATAAGCTTGGCTGGATTTTCACAATTAACAAGTTGATGTATCCATCTACTTTCATTCTCGAGGACGTCAATTGATTGAACATGAATATCTCATGTGGATGATTCATGTGTAACCATTATATTTTTTGTCCACCGATCAAACTTGATGGATTAGAAGTCACATCAGCAGATTTCATTGAGTTGAATTAAAAAAGGAACTGTATTAAACATTTTTATATAACCTATGGATAGTTTAAAGACCACATCGAACCTATTAAAAATTCCAGAAACATATTACACATCGAGTCAAGATTTAAAAACTGTCCGTGTCGATTTTCCTATGTGAGCCCTCTATGTTGGATGGGCTGGTGAGCAACACCTGGAGAAGAGCAAACTTGCCGTCTTGGCGACTCCAAAGCAATAGCGGAAGGAAAGCCACGAGTCTCGCCAGGCCCACGAAAGGACGGCCCACGGTGGGGTTGGGATTCCATGGCCCAATGGGCCCAAGTTCAGCATATCCGGATATTAGCTGCGACGACAAACAGCCGCTGCTGCTCATCGCGGGGGTACCGACTGAAGGGAAGATGGCTTCACGATGATGGCGCTTTGCTGTGCAATTTGTCCTCCAGGATTTGATGTCGCGGCTTGTTTCCGGCCATAGTTGATGATATCGAGTTTACGTATGCGCAAGCCGGGAGCGAGGACATAATGGAAATGACTCGGGGGATGACCTGTTTGTGCGTTAGACGACATGGATGGACTTAATTTGAGCGTGAAAGTCGATACAAGATACCGCTAGATAGATGCTCCACCACCGGTCTCTATGGGCCGTGGCGGATGGAATCATCTTTCAAGTAACCCACCATTGATTTAACGTGGATCTTACTATTTTAAAATCACTTACTCGAGTTAACAAGTCAAGTTTAAATATCATGAATACCTGATAGGAATGTGTAAAAGAACTAAGGATTATTTGGACTGTTCTAGAATTAACGATTCTAAAGAGGACCACTCCAGTTTCCAGTCCTAGTATTGGAAGAACTCTTTCTCTTTGATGAAATGATAAAATAATACCCGAAAACCATGCCTCAAAATTTCCTTGCCAAGCTACCTTTGAGATCGAAACGCCTAGTTTCCTCTTTGTCTCCTTTCATTACTAGCCTCATTCATCTTGCAGCCTCACCTCCCTCTCTCCCTTTCACTCTTGATGGCTTTTGGTCTCATCGATCCCTCTCTCGCCCTCTCTTTAGATCGTCTCCAACCTTGTCACTCCCTCTATCACTCTCACTTTCGGTCGCCTTCGAACAGTCCGACTCCCATGCGGGTCCATGAAATCAATGGGCCGTTCTCGGTTTCAGGGTGGGAACTACCCCCATTGAAAAACCGTCCACCCCTATAACCCGAAAAGTACAAAGTCTCATTTGTCCAAAAAAAGAAAAAGAAAAAAAAGCACAAAGTCTCATTGGTGCGTGTACCGAAAATGAGCACGTTTTCTTCATGGAGAAATACCGATCGTTGGCTCCAGCGCAGAAATTGGCATAGGGCGACGCGACCCCACCACCGCCCAATGGCCAAAAGCAAAAAAATCTCTTGTCATCGCTCATCCACTCGCCATCGCAGAATCAGCTCAGATTTCAGACAAGATTCCCCCACGATTTTCACACGGGAATAGCTACTCCTCTCCCCCCACTCACTGTGCCGTCCGAATCCCGACCACGCGTCGAGCTCGCCCCACTTCTGGAGAAGACGTGACGACAGATTTACGGCGAGCCGACCGTAAAATTTCCCCATCCATACGACTGATATTTGAGAAGATCCGTTATTAATGGCGATCTTTACCTCCCGGGAACGGCAAGTGACGTTGACCGAAAGTGCAGGAGAAGAAGACAACGCAGAGAAAGCAAAAGACGATGTCCCGCCTTGTGATCATGACCTTTGCGGTTCGGGAATGCGAAGACTTTGTATGAACGAACGATGGTGGCCTGCCATGGGGGGCTCTCTTTCCAGCTAATTGCCAAGTTGGGGCAAGTATGTTCCGAATTACGGAATCGCTTTCCACTGTTCCATGCAAGAACAAAAGGGGAAAAAGAAAAATCGACAGGACCCGAAAATGATAGTTATAGTGATGTCACGGGCGTTGAAGCGGATTTTACCGAGTTAAAATCGTTGACGGTCAACTATATTCATGAAAATTGCTGTTTTTGGGGCCGATACGCCTAGCCCTTCAAGTCTGCCCATGTCCACCACATGCATGTTGAGATCGGATGTGGGTAAATTGTTCGAAAGATTTCCATTCATGTACCTATCGCGTTATATTCGTATACTTTCGTTTTTCTCGGTGGGAGCTACGTTATCCGAAAAATTAGGTCGGATGAAATATTTTACGCGAATATTCAAGGCGAACGTATTAGAGTGGTCCCAATTTTCTGGGGCAGCGCAGAGAGGATTTAGCATCTCTCTTTTTATAGAATTAACGTTGGAACCTATCGAATTTTAAGAATGTTAGGGGCGAATGCATGGAGGGACGAGGAGGTCCCCCCCCATCGTTATCAACCTCCGAAAGTGGGACGACGACTCCCCGGTCAACGCGATCACGACCGTCCGATCTCTAGATTCCCCCCCCCCCCCCCAAATCCTTTTTCATACCCTTTGCGGCGCGAATCCGCACGATCGCCCTTGAGAAC
Source organism: Eucalyptus cloeziana (assembly GCA_014182715.1). Taxonomy (NCBI): domain Eukaryota; kingdom Viridiplantae; phylum Streptophyta; class Magnoliopsida; order Myrtales; family Myrtaceae; genus Eucalyptus; species Eucalyptus cloeziana. Next base: position 27,996,292 of record CM024637.1, read on the forward strand.
GCGCCACGTGTGCACAGCCCCCGAAGGGGCCCACAACCTCCTTCCGATCCATCCCGCTCGGCCGCGCGCGAGCTAACCATGGTTAGAACGCGGCCCGCGTCTCCGCCTTTCCCCCGAACCTAACCCTAGTCTACTCCAACCCATATAAATACCCTTTCCCCTCCGCCCTGGCTCGGCCCCATTTTACCTCCGTTTGCATGGTTCGGTTTCGAATCCTCGGGAAGTTTTCAAACCTCGAACGGCGAATTTTTCCATCCGCCGCGACGCCGCGCCGCGCCGCGCCGCCGAAGCCCTAGCCGGAGAACCGCCGCCGTCGCTCCCGGACACCGCTCCTCCTCCCCCCCGCGGGCCGCCGTCCTCTCGCGCTCCGGCCGCAGGGCCTCCGGGGGAGGGAATTGGCCTACTGTATATGAGCTTCGGCGGGGAATCTGGCGGCAGTCGGGATTGGCGTTGAGGGCGGGGCGGCGCAGCAGCTGCGGGGCATGGCGGAGGGCAGGTTCCGCGTGGGCTACGCTCTCCTGCCGAAGAAGCGGGAGAGTTTCATCCAGGACTCGCTCGTCGCGCTCGCCGCGTCCCGCGGGGTCGATCTCGTGAGGATCGACCCCGGGCGGACGCTCGTCGACCAGGGGCCCTTCGACTGCGTTCTCCACAAGCTGTACGGCGAGGACTGGAGGCGCCAATTGGAGGAGTTCACGAAGAGGAACCCTAATGCGCTGGTCCTGGATTCGCCGGAGGCGATCGAGAGGCTCCACAACCGCATTTCCATGCTCCAGGTCGTGTCGGAGCTCCGGGTCGAGAGCGAGAGCGAGTCGTTCGGAATCCCGAACCAGATTGTGATCTACGACAAGGAGAGGCTGTTCGATATGCATGCATGGGCGTCGCTGAAGTTCCCGGTGATTGCGAAACCCTTGGTCGCCGACGGGAGCGCCAAATCGCACAAGATGTCGCTCGTGTTTAACCACGACGGGCTGCACAAGCTCAAACCGCCTATTGTGCTGCAGGAGTTTGTGAATCACGGTGGGGTCATATTCAAAGTCTATGTCGTCGGCGAGTATGTGAAATGCGTGAAGCGCAAGTCCTTGCCTGATGTTACAGAGGAGAAGCTGGGGTCTCTCCAGGGGAGTTTGTCGTTCTCGCAGGTGTCCAATTTGACAACGCAGGAAAAGAATGACGATAAGTATTGTAGGTTGATGCATTTGGAGGACGCCGAGATGCCTCCTCAGAGTTTTATGACGGAGATCGCAAAGGGCTTGAGGCGGGCCATGAAGTTGAATTTGTTTAACTTCGATGTGATAAGGGATGCCAGAAATGGTCACCGATACTTGGTTATTGACATTAACTATTTCCCTGGATACGCAAAGATGCCCAATTACGAGCCTGTTTTGACTGATTTTTTCTGCGACTTAGCCCAAAAGTTGGGGAAGGATCTCGCGAAGTGCTCTGGTAAGGAGGATTGCTCTGAGAAGAGCAAGTTTTGATATTCGAACCGTGCAGAGTTGTGACAAGAAGGTGAGGAAATTTGTGAGTAATGCTTGCGGTAGCGATGGGGATGATGGTGGCCTTCCAATTTTGCCTCTATCAAGCCTGGCACAGTGCGTAGAAGACCGGTGAACAACGAACTCCTTGTTCGTTCCTCTGATGGATTTGTGTTGCTGGAAACAGGTCCACTTCGGGAGGCCTTTTGCTGATTGGTGACTGAAGTTGTTTGCGCCTTTTAGATGGATTTTGGACAGCGGTGGCCTTCCAACTTTGGTAGCCGTATCTTGACTTCTAGTTCAAGCTTCTTGACGATCAAATGTGCGTACTCTGTTGATCTTGTATATTCCATCAATGTTTCTCTGCAGATAGGTAGTCTTTTAAGATACTTCGGAGATTTTAGGGAAAAGTTCTATTTGGAATTTTTCTTGCACAGAACTTGTTTAGTTGTGCTCTTTCATCTTTTGGCTAACCAATGAATTTTGCTTTTCCGTCAATGATTTGTATTTCTAGTTTCATTGATATTCTTTAAGTAAAGTCTGTTATGATTTGCTTCTCAGCTGGGATAGCACTGATGCTTATTAATTCTTCCTAATTGGTTCAACATTTGTCCATGTTATAATTGCCGTGATGATAATTAAGCCCATAAGCGGTAAGAGCTAGTCGACGATATTTCCTTTTGCATCCTTGGTGTCATCGAAAGGAAAGATTTTATTTACTCAATGTAAAGTTTCTGGATTTTCTCAACCTCTTGTATTCGACATAGCATTTCATTTATTTTGTGCCTTGCATTCCTTACATCTCGCTCGTGGTCTTCTTTAATTGCACTCGATAATATCTGCTTCTTTTTGTTGGAAAATTTTCCAATAAAGGACACTGGAGAATGCTATGGCCACCGCTTGCTTTGGCTTTTGATTGGATATGGGGTATTTCTAATCGATGGAAATGTGCAAGCAGTTGCATGATTAGTTCATTGCTTCCATACTAATAAGGAATAATGTGGAATTATCCGTTGTACGGAAGCAGATTATCTCTCTTATTTTCAAATATCGATGACTGGTTGCCAAATTGATATACTGTTGCCATTTATGGAATTAGGATAGTTAAGTTTGACAGAGCCGTTGGGTTGTTCTGTATCTTCTGGAGTGACTACCGTTATTTCCCTAGGATCGCTGCCCAATAAATGCAGTAGGATGAATTTGTGCTGTTGGAATGCTCACTCCGCATTAGATAAGATAGTTCCATAGGTCAGCTGCATCATATCGGATAATTGGATGGTATGATCACAACATGCCCCATTAGTTTCTCTCATCTCACAATGAGCATGAATAGGCAAGTATGCTATGTTCAGTGTTAAGTCCAAAATGGTGGACTTGATTGTCCAATGACGCTTTAGGTAATAAAGTCGACACGATTGACGTTACAGTTCTCTGGATGTTTGTACATGTCATCTGTTCATTATTGTTCGGATGGCTGGGCATGGTTTAGGTAGAATCTAGTGGCATGTCCGGAGAAGTTTAGTTTTACGCTTTGGAAGAGTTCACTTTATTAGGAATACTATATTGTTGGGAAAAGGGCTTGGACATAGAGAAATAATATTCAAGATCTTTGTCAAAAAGAATTAGAGTTTCTCAAAGGGAAAATAGCGGGCAAAATCAGACTTCGTACACAGGAAATTGATTCAATGATATCTCAATCAGAGACTTTGTGAAAATATGTGTGAATGGTTAAGAATGGCTGCTTGTTTAGTATCTGCTCCTAACCCATGCTTTAAGTCAGTTCTGGGAAGGCCTTCGTGCTTATGTCTAAGCCTTCATGTTATTTTCGAGTTCCAACTAGAACTTTCCTGGAGAGATACCAATGGAGAATTCACTTAAATGAATTTGACATTGATTCATGTAGCAGATTGTTTCGTGGGAGCCCCAATAGATTCTTTGACTCATGACCTGTTTGTAATGTGTTTTCCTTGTATGGCTGAGTAAAGATGTGTTTTGGGATTCTGGTCATGATGTTACACTGAATGGTAGAGGAAACCGGCCACACCTGCAGGTCATAAACTTGACACTTGTCTCAAGTTTTCCAAGATGCGTACAGTGCTGGTTTATGGTCTCAGCATCGTGGTCTGGTGGACAGACCTGTTTGACTTCCTAGTTGCTCAGGCTGATGATTTGGCAACAGTCCACTCTTGCAGGTAAGCAGGTTTTGTTGTTGCATGTTGAATCCATGGTGATGATTGTGGACACATGGATGATGGATAAGAAGAATGCTAATTGAAGTACCTCTTAACATTATCCTATGGATTACTACACTAATTGCACTTTCTAGTGAGGTTCCAATGTTGGAGATATCTGTCATTTGCCACTTTGTTTGGTATAAATTTCGTCATAATTAGCTGAGGAAATGAAAATATTCAATGCGAGATGGCGAGTCAATCTGATACTTAGAGCTTCCTCACTAGCGGGTGCTTCAGTTATGTCTCGAACCGAGAGGTCCCTTTTTGCACTGCCCAACTTGGATTTTGCTAGAAAGCAAAAAAATCCCCTTCATTTTAGAAGGGAGAATTTCACAAGAAAGGATATCATAACTATCTACGTCATCAGAAATACCCTAAGGCCTCACGGTGTCTGTCATTGTAGCTGTCATTGTTCAGGCCCCAAAAGATCCATTAGCGATGACTGCAGCCGGCGGGAGATGAGGGTTAAGGTCAAAGAAAATTGACATCCTTGCGGATTGGAGAAGTTCAGATGATAAGGAGAGAAGCCATGGTGTAGCTAACGGATTGTTCTAGGACTGCTGCCTCAATGCGGCTCAAGCTAATCTCGATGTTGAGCAGCTATATGCATTACAGGTTATGGGTTTTAGCACGTTACCAAATAGAACTGGTAATTTACGGAATTCCCTCACTCTGAAAATTGCCTTCATCTCACTGCATAATCACCAATCGCTCAACTAAATTCTAATTGACAGAACTAGAAGGGCAAAAATCAAATGGGATAGTCACCTAAAGCTGGTTACCTTCTGTCATTTGAGTCCTTTCGATAGCCATGTTGGACGGAAAATTCTTAGCAGTTTTGTTGTCTCGGTTTTTGCTAAAAATGTGGCGTTGACGTGGCTCCACATGGATGGCACGACAGAAAAAAGTGAAATAGAAAGAGACACAGAAAGATAGAGAGAGGGTCGAGAGGGAGAGGGAGAGGGAGAGGGGGAGGGGGCCGCGAGCGATGGCTGGCAACCCCTGGCAGAATACCTCAACTCGTGATGTCATTAATTCAAATCAGGCCAAATAACTCACTTTCGGCAGAATAGTCTTTAGCAAACCAAAATTCTCTATGTGCCAATCAGGCAAAAAATACAGTGGATGTTGCATGAACTTGGACACCTCCAACACTATGCACAAGTCACATCTTTAGCAGCCTGGAACTAGGAAAAGGATGTTTCTAATGTGATCCTTTCGCTCATATAAACACCAGTCATCATTTTCAGCAACTACAAATGAGCCGACCCTTGTGCCTCCACTGCTACCCAGAGAAGGGCAGAAATGAGCAATTTAGTCCCAGGGTGTGACGAACAGGCCTTTCGAATCTTTTCCTAGGTGTAGTCTAATGGATCAAAATGCAGGGCCAACAGCTTTACTCAACAGAAGGGACAAACCATGGTGTGATCAGATACTGATGTGTAGCTGAATTAAATTTTCTTTGGAGGGGCGTATGAATCACTGGTGTTCTTACTCTGTTTTTTTTTTTATATAGTGAGAGAAGCCTACGCATCATCCCCATCCACCTCTGGTTTCACAAAGAACTCCACATAAGCAATTCGACTGGGTTGCTGATAGCCAGAAGCGCTGTGTTGGTGCGCAGCAGAAGATCTTGCAACCGAAACCAAGTGCTGAACTTTCAGCATTCCACCTCTCCCAATGGTCAACTTGCTTCCTCTGTTATCTTTAGTGACGTTGCTTGGTAAATTTGAAGTTGTCGCACGAAGAAACTTGTACTTATACCTATCCATGCAATTGTCGTAATATGGACGCTATTAGAAGCGAGAAAGTGACAATAGCAAGAAATTCATCTAAGTACTTAAAAATGCAGAAATCCATATCAGACCTGTGGGACACTGCATGGTCGCAGTGGAATGCAATCAGGAGATCGGTATTTGCATAATACATGAATTCTATCTGCAGAACATGGTACTCTGTAAGAGTGTGTGCAAGTACTGTTAGTCATTCTAAACTAGCCTCCTCATACATTAACCCATACTGCACCTGCAAATCTCCATGACCTTCACCTTTAAACGTAACAGAAGGAGGTGCTGGTTGTAAAGTGATCTGGACACCTGATCCTGGCCATTCGAGATCATCAATGGCTTCTTTCAATGCTGCAGACTGCAGATAGAAATCCTCTAATTTCAATATTTCAATTATTTTGACAGCAACAACATTCCAGAACTCACAATTGCCTATCAAGAAACTCGACATATTGCATTTAGATAACCATCCTCGACACCACTAGGAAAACCATTTCATTTCTCTCCAATGAATCGTTCATCAGAAAAAAAGGGAATAGAACCAACTATTGAATGCTTAAAATAACAGGTTCCTAATTAGGCATCAGCAAAAATGTAATGCAGAGACGGAGCACAGAAAGGACATAAATTAATTACTGCGGGAGGAGAGAGAGGGGGAGGGGGGCTGGTTGCTGGTGATATTCCTAACAGAGGAATGCATAGGAGATGATACCCTGACAGTGAAACTGAGTGGTGAACTTCCTGCAGGTTCAAAGTCATAGTCCCATGAAATTGTTTCAGGGATCCTCGTCCTGATCTCAGCGTAAATGCAAGCATCGAGCGAATCAATAGACCTAACATTACATCAAAGAGGCAATAGGGTTATCTCAATAATTAACAAATCAGATCCATGAAATCAGATGTAAATCCTGTTCTGATCCTTCCCCTAGACCTGGAAAAGAACATGGCGTGTAAAATGGCTGCAAGATTGACAATATTGATGTGGGAAAAAGAGAACGAGAGGAAAGGCACAGATGCATTCATGCCGTCGTCACTTCCTGCCTATCCATGCCTCTAGTAGACAACCACTGAGGATATCACATAACAAAATCCGAGAATGATATTCGAAAGAAAGTGTAAAGAACAATAAAACAGATGGGAATTCATTTTTCCGGGTTAGTTTGAAATTGAATGGAAAAACGATCAGCTCGTGGACCTCATTTCTAAGCCCCTCCTCGCTCACTGATAAGCCTAGATAAGATGAATGTCTAGTAAAGTTCTGCCCTTGGATGGCATTGATCATCATCCATCCAAACCCATCCCCATTCAGCATAGGGAGATTACAAATAGCATTACATACTTGAGGAGAAGCTGCATGTCGGGCCCTGGATACCGCATCTCGATCGTGTTGGAATGTCCGGGAACCGAGAAAGTGCTCAAGCAATCGACAAAGAGGCCCAAACCCACGCCGAACCGAGGCCGCCCTTGCGTGCGATAATCATAACGGATAAACAGCTACAATGCAGGAGGAGAGCGACAAAATATATCAATTCCACGCGGAACCACATCCTGACCATGTTCGTCGCTGAAGGAAACAGATGCATACAATACCACGCCAATACAAGATTCCGAACACCACGCGATCGATAAAATGTTCCTCAGAAGCATCTAGCCATTCACCATCAAGCACGCCAGCCACAAGGAAAAGAAATAGCGAAAATTTCGCATTTTTCAAAGCAAGTCAAATCCGGCTTAGGAAGCGCTCGACTTGTTTTCAGAGATCAATTCCGAATTCCGGATGATACTGGGCAGTGAATACCTCGCGCTGCAGGTAAACCTTGGCTTGAAGGCAGCCGCTATCCTCGACGATCAGAACGACGCCGTGCTCCGACACTTCGACGACCGCATCCTGATCGGATCAATCAATCGGAACAAAACATCGTCAGCGGAAACCCCAAGAAAACCCTAAGCTCGAGTTCAGTGGGTTCAAAAGCAGAGGAGCGTTGGTTAGAAAGAGGAGATGCTGAGGAGTTCGAGGGAGGAGAGACCTGGTGGCGCTTCCAGCGGACGGAGGAGAGGGCGTCGACGATGCCTTGGACGTTGTCGAAGTGGCAGATGAGGTCCGCCGCCGCCTCCTCCGCCGCCGCCGTCGCCGGCGAGCTCATCTCCCTCGCTCGCGCGCGCTCTAATTTCGCGCCTAAATTCGCCTTCCCCCGAAAGCCAGCTAGGCGCAAAATATATATTTTGCGGGAATTTTCAATTTTGCCCCCTATAGTTTTAGCCCTCTCCCAATAGCGCCCCCGTGTTTCTAGTTGTCTTTGTTTTGGATGCTCTTTAAAAAGTCACTCGTTGAATTTTCCCCAAAAAAATTAACTATTGTTCAAGATCTTGAAAGAACTAAAATTCCATTTGTGGATTTGTGTGCATTTTGAAATGTTTGCGAATAGCAAGATTTAAAAAAATATCGAGAATTATACTAAATAGAGAACCAATGGTGTGTTACTTGGTATGATTTCTTATTCATCTCAAGTTGTGATTATGATTTTATTTTCGACTTCGTTTATTTCGCGGAAAATAATTGATTTAGAAAATATTTTTCTCTAAAAAATGTATAAATAAAAATATATTTATTGCTTACGAAAACGTTTAAACATAAGTTGTTATCCATGATAAAATCATTATTAATTATTTCAAGCGATACAAACGATGATTTTTAAAAAAATGTTTTATAAATCATTCATTTTCCAAACAGAGCCTCGATGTTACCCTGCTTCGACTTGTGCTCATGTGGCTTAATGATTTTGGACTAGTCTGTCGTCGCCATTTAACCAGGACGAGTCGAATTCGGGGCGAGTGGATTCGGGGGTCTCCCTTGCGGACAAATTGCGAGAGAAAAAAAAAAAAAAAAAAAGGTTTTAGGATGATAGGGGCAAATTGGAATGTACCTATAGATTTGGACGTGGGACTGAAAGTAAAATAACTTCAATTGTCCACCGTGGCCCTTTCCATTTGCTGAGATGGTCGACCGCTTCGTGCCTTTCCTAATGTCCTAGTCGGTTTCCTTGTCCGCGCGAACGAAATCGTTTCTCTTCTTCTTCTTCTTCTTCTTCTGCTTCTTCTCTCTCTCTCTCTGGGAAATGGACGCTGCCAACGACAGCGTCGGAGACTCTCAGCAGGGGAGGGGCCTTCTCCAGCTCCGATGAATAATCCTGGCAACAGCGTGCCGCCGCCGCCGCCGCCGCTCCTGAGCAAGACGTACGAGATCGTGGACGACCCGGCAACGGGCGCGGTCGTGTCGCGGGGCCCTGGCGACAGCAGCTTCGTGGTTTGGAATTCGCCCGAGTTTGCCCGGGACCTCCTGCCCAAGTTCTTCAAGCACAACAACTTCTCCAGCCTCGTCAGGCAGCTCAACGCTTACGTACGCGCACTTATTCAGTTTCTTGTCCTGGGTTTTCGTGAAGTTTGCCTCTTTCTTTTCTTTCCCCCGGTTCTCATAGGATGGGTTGGGTTTGGAGTGTTTTTTTAATTTTTTTGAAAGAGGATCTTTTGTTTGGTTTTGCTTGTGTGCGTGGTTAGCTAAGAACTATGAACATTTCTCTGTGTTTGTCCATTTTGCTTATTTAGCATTTCCTGGTGTGTATTGGTGGTTATTTTTTGTTGACAGTGGTGAGAACAATCTAGGACTATGGCATTTTTCTGCTTCTAGTGTTTGTAGACGCGGTCTTAGATGAACTGATGGGAAAAATTCGTAAGTGGGAAGTTGACGAACTGTGTTGGGACATGCATATTTGCTAGTTCTTTTCTCTGCTTTTCTCAGCAAACAAATGGAGCAGAAGGTTGATTAATTGGAAAAGTAAAGAGATCATGAAGCTGTTCCTTCGACCTGAGTTTAAGGTTGCTAAAGTTAGGCTTCTTAATTCATTACTTAGCTACGTGCAGCAAAAAGCCTGGACCTGCCTTTTGCTTCTCCCTTCACAAGAGGGATATGTGATATTGCCGCCACGAGGATCTATTCTTTCGGTTCATCTTCCACATAATTCGGTGCGATTCTTAATTGTTTCAAAATCTCTTGTTGTGCACTTAATCACGCGTCATCTGCTTTCACCCCTTTTTCCCCTCAAAGTGTTGGTTCTATGGTGAGGTTGGTTCACTCTGACCTGGAGGTTTCAGCTTTTAGTCACAAAAATTGCTTTCCGAAAGCATGCAAGTGTGCACAGTGTGCACTCCCTAAAGTCCCCATGATTGTGGGCCTTGTATACCACGACACTGTATTGCCTCAGCACATCCTTTGCATACAACCTATTAATTCAGATATTGCTTTGCTTCATAATTTTGGAAGTATCTTTTTTATCATCGCTCCATCCCCAACTAGTACAGCTATAGTACTCTGCTGCATCTGTCAAATGAGGTTTCAGAAAAGTCGATCCAGATCGGTGCGAGTTTGCCAATGAGGGCTTTCTGAGGGGTCAGGAACACCTGCTTAGGAGTATAAATAGGCGGAAACCTGCTCATGGGTGCAGTCATCAACTGACCCAGCAATCACATAGTAAATCAGCCGGTGCTTGTGTGGAGTTTGGGAAATTCGGGCTTGAGGAAGAGGTTTAGAGGCTCAGAAGAAACAAGAATGTGCCTATGCAGGAGATTGTGAGATCGAGGAAACAACAGCAGGCTACAAAGACGCAATTACGAGCGATGTTCAAATGCCTTCATGGGATGGAGCTGCGCAGCAGCAGATGATGTCATTCCTGGCAAAGGCTGTTCAGAGCCCTTTTGGCTAAGTTTGTACAACAGCAGAATGAGAACAACAGACGAATAACTGAAGGCAAAAAAAGCGGAGGCTTAAGCTGGATGATGTGTCTGAGAATGAGGATATCATTGCTTCAGATGGACAGATTGTTAGATATCACCCTCCGATGAACGAGGCATCTAAGGTTATGCTATGGCAGATCAGGACTGGATACTTCTCCTCTATTAGAATCTTGTGATGTATAACATCAGACAGTTTCCCGACCAGTGACGGCTTATCTTTATCGAACAGCGGGAGTTCTTCAAGTCACATATTTGGAGCAACGCTGCAGGAGGTACCACAAACTTCAGAGCATTTATCATATATACCTATAGCATCAGTTGTCTGAGGTGACAGGCCCTCAGCCACTATATCTGAAGTACGACAGGAGATTGTCAGGCCGTCTTAATTGGTAAGGAAGATGTGATTTTGCCTGAGCTTTATCCATTGCCAGATCTGACACAAGATCGGATTCCAGATACTCCCGGTGAGGGTAAAGCGGAAACTGATTCGGGAACCGGTGCTTTCATGGATCCAGATTCATTCAATGCATCCATATCAATAGATACTGATGATCTCTCTCCTGATCCTGACATTGATGCTTTGCTGGAGAATTCTTCCTTTTGGGATGATCTGCTCGTACAAAGCTCAGTGCTTGGGAAGATTAAGTCAACTTTAACAGGAGATGATGTGCAGCCATTGGAGAATGGATGGGACAAAGCTCAGCACATGGATCAGCTCACACAACAAATGGGCCTTCTAACATCTGATAACAAACGGGAATGATCTTGATCGGGAATTTTAGAGTGGCTCCCTCATTGTCCGAGATTAAGTTCGATGACAAAGCAAGAAGATAAGCATTCGTGTTTCTATTTTCAGGCAGTTTTTAGCACCCGTTAAATCATCCCTTTCACTTCTGGTCTTGCTGGCCCTTTGTCAGCTGTAATACTCAGTGCAGTTTCGGTGGCAGATATATGCATACTTTGGGCTTCTTCCTGGTGCCCTCCTGTTAGAGATATGGTTTAAAGTTGCTCTGGGATTTCGATGGATGCTGACTGTTTTTCATATGATAGTTACGCATAAGCTTCTGATTAGAAAGTAACTGACCTGTGTTGGATTAGTTACTGGAAGTTTTTTCTTCATGTTTTTTCTAATCATAATTCTCTTTAGTGGATGAGCACCTTTTCAGAACCACATAGTGTTGTTGAATCCTCAAGTGAATTCCAGTTACCTGGAAAACTGAATCTCATTTAAATGTCTGTATAATGTAGTTCTGTCAAATTGGAAGCTTTCTTTTGATAGTATTGATTCTGAAGTCAAACCATTGTGCTAATAACTTACAGCCTATGAACAAATGAATGAATAACTTAAGTGTGCCACAGGTATTAACTGGATAAGAACAATATTATGCGCACTAAAACATGTAATTTCAGCAGATATTCGTCAGGAACAACAACTTCTGTGTCTGCCTTAATCCTTTCAATGTGAGCTGCAGTCAGGTTAATCCTCAAACTTCATCACCATTCCAGTTGTTCTTAGCTTTAGGACCTGTAGGCCCTTCCTCCCCTAACAACTCGCTTGGCAGACTCTTCACCACACTATCAAATGCCGATTTAAGCTTTCCAGGCAATACTTGCTCCACCTTCTTTAACTCCTCTGCAGTATCATAAGTAATCTTAGGACCCCATTCCCTTAGATAGTTGACCCATGGTGGCGAACTTATAGATGTGCTCGGATAGTCAGCAGCAATTAGTGAGTGTGCAACTTGTGTGTCCACGACCATTTTGCTCTTGGCAGTATCATTCCTGATCCCGATTCCTCCGCTGCCCTGTAAAACTAGCCCCGGCTTTGGGTACAAAGCATGACCGTTCAAGGAAGCATAGGCCACAAATCTGTTCCCACTCTGGAACTCCAACTCAGAAGCATTGACCCAAGTTCCACTGCTGTGCTGTGAGAAATAGACCTCCCACAGCTCACCAGTGAAATTGCTGATCCTCAAGGTCACATGCTCCCAATCACCAACATGTTCACCTATCTTCCCCAATGGGATGGTGATCAACTCGAGCTTTGCCCTAGCCGGGCCATTGAAAGGGTAGAACAGCCATAGCGCTATGTCTGTGAACGTTGCACCATACATGGGTTTCATGTGTGCATAAGCTTGGAAGCTCTGTAAGTCTCCTTTCTTTACTCTCTCTTTGGCTGCTTGGTCATTCGGGAGGTCCAGCCAGTAGGCACCGTCATTTGAGCCGCCTAGTGGGAGGTTTGAACCGTTGAGTTCAACTGCAACCGGATTTGACTCATCTCCCTTTTTGTATAACAGAGCCCCGTTGCTGAAAAACCAGCTGACTGAAGATGGCAAGTAGGTTTCGTCGGGATGGAAGTACACAAACGGAGAGTAAGCTTGAAATAGTGCCTGAATTTGGCTAATGTTTGGCATGGAGGATGTATAATTGGGGTTATTGGTCTTCAAACATGACAGAGCAGGAGAGGAATCATTCGCACCATTTTGGGCTAGGAAAGTACCAACAGATACGCCCATAGCTTGTGTTCCTCTATTTACCAGTCTTAAGCTATACACATTGAAACTGCTTGTGTCGCTCGACTTGTCAGGCCCCCAAATCCACGAATCTGTTTCGCACTGGTCAGTGAAGTCCAATCGAACGCATCGGATTTTGTCGAGGGGTGGCTTCTCTGGCGAGCTCGTAACCACATGTCCCACGGCTTTATAACCTTCAGGGGGCACGGGTAGCCAGATGTAGCCATACCCGTCTTGCTTAATTTTCAAGGACTCACTACTCCAAACCAGAGTATAATCTGTTGGCTTTCGAAGCGCTCCACCTGACCTATCCTTCCCAGCAAGAACCCACCCATTAAGAGGCTTGTTGTTAGCTTGTCCATAGCAGGCAAGCATGAAGAATCCCTCCGGTAGTTTCGAAGGTTCAAAGAATGTCGCGCCGAGATTGTCCGGCCCTCCCTCATGAGCAGCCCAAACTTTGTTCAGAGATGATACTCGGGACACCACTAGTCCTCCAAGGTCAATAGTACCAAGTGCAAAACCTGTGCCTGTTCAAGCGAGTACGAAGTAACAAACCGCTCATCTAGATGTCCACTTTTACACATTCGCTGTGAGCAGAAAAATGTCCAATAGTGTTAAATGGAAGAAGAAGACTTACCGTGTGGCCAAGTTGGTAATGGGGAGGGAAGCTTGAAAGCGGTCTCGATGGGAGAAGCATCTTTTCTTTGCAAACTCGCCATCGACGAGAGGGTGATGCAATTTCCCATCGTAGCGTCAAGGATGATCGACAATCGAGTCCGACTGTCCTAACGAGATATGATATTATATGGTGGATGCTGAGTTGCTGAGAGGATGATGCTGAGAGGCAAGAAGCATATTCTGTTTGTAAGATAAAGACGAGATGCAAGACAAGGGACCACCCTTAAAAGAGAACCTCCGGAGGATGTGTCGTGCAAGGGAGTCATTGCTCGCCGGAGAATTGCTTTCAAAACCACGTTCAACTTCTCTTCAACTTCAAGAAGTCGATTTGCCTGCTTTTTTTTTTTTTTTTTTTGGTCCTACTCTATTCCTATTCTAACGCTCACCTTCAGATTTTTGCCCCGCCTCCTTAAAAAGGTTATTTCTAATCTTACATAAATTCCTCCACCCCTACTTGCTGCAGAATTTCGTGACTCATCTGCTCATAACTCTCTTCTGGGTCTACAACGGGTCACATCATTGATGGGTTTTAGGTTGGGTGAGTCTTGCAAATCATTCCTTCCGCTTGATTATGGTCCAAGAAACTCCACGGAACAAGGAAACGTGAAGAATCCAATGTCGAAAGCGACAGAGGAAAGCGAAATTAGGCCGAAGCAATGACTCTCAAATCAAAGAAGAGGGCAGACAAAAAAGGTTGCTGCTGACTTCCCAGCTTGCGTGCAATCAAGTTCAAACCATTCGCGTGATGCGGGTCGGACAAATGATAGCTTGCCGAACGGAAAGCTGCATTCTAAAATTGCCAGTGACTAGTCTAGTTCGTTACCTCCGTTGGTTCTTACGTATTAAAATTTGCCTCTTCTCATGTGATGCAGATGGGCATTTTCCACCATGCAAAAGCTGTGCGCTTAGCTCATTGTATTAACGCATGAAAAACATGCAAATATTGTATGGCTGGATTTCCGTTTATTTGAAGCATCGTTAATTAGGTAGGCACAGAAAATGTATGTGCTCATCTGTAGCTCGGGTTGATTCTAATCGTTTCACTACATCTTACAGCAATTCTATCAAATGCAAGCAGATTCAGCAAGGGAAGTGTTTGATCTCTGTTGCACAATACCCATATAGATGTACACAGAACCGGAAAGTCACAGGCAGAAAGAAGAAATATCGTCGAAACAACTCAGGTACATAAATTCCCTTTAGTTATCACTCACCATAAGACCAGAAAAGAATTGATTAATCTCATTTTTCAAAAAGACAGGAAAAAAATTATACAACATACCACTGCACGCAGAGTCCGAGACCCACATTCAAGACCCGAACAACCATGAAAGCAATACCCACGCATCCAACTCCGGAAAGCCACAGGAAAGAAGAAATGGGGAATAAAAAGGAGCCCAAGACAAAAGCTGATATTTATATACGCAGAATGAGATTGGGAGGATGACGATCCATTCAACCACGGAGTTGCACAGAGGCGGCAATTAGAGAGACGTGGAGGGAGATGTCCACCTTGTTACTGCCTTCTGAAGCAGATCAGTAGGGTTTGCACAACATACTACCGGGATTACTTAAACCCCCATTAAGCTGCAAGTACTATGATCACAATGAGGAGCACAATCCCAAATATCACCAGAAGCAAACAAGCCTGCATGGCAATAGAATTAAAGTTAAGATGATACCATGCATCTCAGCAGTACACTTGGTGAGGATCACAGGATTGTTTTTGTCAGCACAAGCGGCTGCATGCGCTGACAGGAAAAATATAGGCTACATATAGTAGCAGGTGGTGAGTGCAATAGCATCATTCATTCAGAAAGATGAGATAAGCAGAACTTAGAACAAATATGTTGTAGTATCTATATAGAAAATGGCCATCTAATAAATGAGCTATTAGAGAACTGAGATCAGATGAAAGACCATGTCAGAGGATGCCCCACTATAGTACTCTAGAGCATCAAAAGACTACAGGAAAAGCATAGGCTATGTATGGTAGGAGGTGGTGAGTGCAATAGCATCTTAAAGTATGATATGCAGAGCAAGATTGCTATCATGAATTACCAGAGATGAATTTGACCGTTGAGTCTTTGCTGCTTTCACGAGTTGGGTCTTTCCCTGAGAAGTTGCAGCCTGAGCATTATCAATGTGTGAGCCAATATCATCTGCAGTGATCAATTGGTCAAGATTCATTAGTCAACCAGGCCATAAAACTAAGAAGTCCAAGATCCCAAGAAAAGACAATAGCTTACCAATAATGGTCCCTTGCTCATGAACCAAGACAGCAAGATCTTTAAAAATTTCATTCACCTCGCCAATTTGATTCTGAATTTCTTGAATTCCCTGTTCTCTTTCCTCAATAATAGCCTCATTGAAGGTGATCTCATTATCCAACAGCACGCCTTCTTGTCTACAAGATAGGTGACAATATTATTTAAAAAATTTGCTGCGCTGAAAAGCATCTCAAGTGTTGCACAATATAGCTAGTAAAAAAATGATTTACCACAAAAAACTAGATGACGAGTATTTTTCTTCGATATCAAAATTGCAGCATTTCAATTTGATGTCTTTCAACATAGATCTACTTATGCTAGATGCTAACAAGAATATATCAAGACTAGCATATTCTATAATCAAATGACATCATGTCACTGGAGGAAATTTTGTGAGATGATCAGGCAGAGCAAACCTAAAAGGAAAAGAAGACACGGTGCTGATGAGCCGATACAGAACAACCCCATAAAAGCATCATAAAGCATATGCAGTACTTAAAAGTTACATTGATGGCTTCATCAGATCAAAACATCTGTGAACCAAACAGTAAGGCTTTACGCATTGACATAAGAAAGCGGGAAAACAAATCGAGAAAAATTTGCAGATATAACCTTCTGGATCCAACTAGAAGGGCCTGCTGTTCTGGACTCGTATCTGAACTGACATCAATCTCGCTGGCTGTGTAGCTGCATCCACAAACATGAAATAGCTCATATAAACTAGTAGTGTGCGGCAGGTCTAGGGAAAAGGCATTAGAAAAGTGGGAGTAAAAGTAATTGCTATTTCTTGCACAGAAAATCTACCACTTGTTCATGATCTGCAGTCAGTTAGTCGCAATAAATTTAAGATGGAATTAGAAAATTAAAGGAAAAAATGAAAACACCCACCACTTATTCATGATCTGCAGTCGGTCAGTCACAATACATTTTAGATGGAAATAGGAATTTAAAAGGAAAAAGAAAGAAAAGAAGAAACCGAAAGATCTTACAAACTGAATCGCCCTGGAATAGTTACCTCGAAGGAGGTACCACCTGGGGAATGAACGGTGCATATGCTGTTTCTCTCTCAGCTGCAAGCCGTTGAGCCTTCTGAAACTCTTTAAGAACCGCCTGAAAATCTTTTGCCAGCTTGGCATCTGCAATCTTCTTGCTGGCCTGCAAGCAATGAAAGATACTCGATTTTCCATCTTAACATTCGAATGAAATCAAACACTTATATGCCCAAATACCAGCACCCAGGGTAATGATGTACCGACTGCTCAATAATGAAGATAGGTAATTAGGACAATGGATGTCCGATCAAGTATCGTTAATTCGTTCATTCCATTGATGAAGCGATCGAGGGAACTTACGCTAACTCCAGCGTTATGATCTGTTTCGCTAGCTTGTTTAAGCTTGGCTGATGTATCCTTCACCAACTGTCCTATATGCAGCCTTGTCTTGTGCCTGCAGATTTGAAGAAAAAAACCAAGAAGGCTGCTTTAGCATTGCCAGAAATGCCGGGCAAAGAAGCAACGAATGCCGAATTGGCTTCGGACAGCGGTTTCAAAATCATCAAAGCAGAGCTTAGGACTGTCCGAAATGACGAATCGCGCGATGACCACACACGTTCCGCACGCATAAATATCCTACTCCTCTTCTATCCAAGCGGCCGACAAATTCAACCGAAAGCTCACGTGCAATCACGCTCACGAGCCGTCAAACCAACCACCCCACACCCCCACCCCCCGCCCCCGGGGGCGACACCACATTTCCAGAACCCGACGCAATTTAACGATCAATTCAAAACACTCTCGCCGCGGCACGGCGGCGGAACCGTTGCAAGAATTTCGAACGGACAGGACAGGAAGGGGGAGGGGGGGAGGCTCACAGCTTTTCGCGGAGCTCGGGGGTGTCCTTGGGCGTGCCGAGGGTGTTGACGAGGCGCTGGAAGGTGTTGACGGCGGTGTTGATCTGGAAGACGCCGGAGACGACGGCCTGCGTGGCGTCCTGCCGGCCGCCATTGTTGAGCAGCTCCCCCCCGCGCCTCGACCCTCCCGGCCCGCGGCCGGCCTCGAGATCCTGGAAGCTCATCCTCTACTCCTCCTCCACCACCACCACCACCCGCGGCGGCCGCCCGACCACGCGCCGCTCCCAACCCCTCAGGAATCTCGACCGGGCGAAATCGAGAGCCGTTCGTTCGGAGAAATTGAGGAGATTTCCGATCAGGAATCGGGGCGGAACCGGACAATTTAGACGCTCATCAAGAGCCGCGAATTCAGGGGCAGGGACAGAGGTTTTCGTTGATGCAAATTTGCAATTTCGAGAGAGAGAGAGAGAGAGAGAGAGAGAGTGACGTATGAAGCGATGGTGAGGTGGAATTTTTCCCTTTTTCTCTTTTTCCTCCAAATTTTCTTCTTCTTCTTCTTCTTTTTTTTTTTATATTTTATATTTTGTCCGGTGGGGTTTTTGCGGTCTTCGGTGGAAGGGACCGTTCTTTCGCCGGCAAAAGTGATGCGGACAGGGTGGGGAGGGGACACGTGTGTGGTGGAGATGGGGCGGGTGGCTCCCCACGTCTTTTGTCCGGGTGCTCATTAAGCGCGACGGTGGTGTCCTCGGGATTGGGTCCCCGGTCGACGGGGGGTGGAAATCGACTTCTTTAATTCTTGGACCAATTTATATCTCTTGAAATGTGGGGTAAATGATCACGTCGTGCAATTTCTATTCCTAAGAAGCCCAAGTCTTTATGGCAATTTTAAGCGATCAGGGGGGAAGGTTGGATGGTACCTTTTGTTAAATCCCCACCTATTTGGGACTGTTTGAAACCTGCTGTTGTGATGAGCACTTGGGCATACCATTGCCTTGATGCTTGTTTGAGACCATTTTTGTGAGACTACTCTATTCTCCCCGTCTCCGTTTACGTTGTGGACATCCATTTGGTGTAAAGTGGGAAAAGATTTGTGATGTCTTTGGCCACCGGAGAGAATGTTAAGTGGGTTTATTTTGTATACCCATTTGCATCCTATTGCCTTCGTCCGGACCGAAGGTAAAGTCACAAGATCCCATGTGTGATTCTCATGTAAGGCTTGCAATTCTGCTGCCATAGCCTTTTGCCACCTTGGATCCATTGATGTCATCATAACCAGTTGTCTCTTTCTTATTCTCCAGGCATGCTCAAATGCAGGAGAAAAATCTTCGGCGGGGAACTCATTGCTTTTGGAAGTGCTATTGAATGCTGTTTCCTATCACTTAACATAATGAGATACATGTTCTTGTAACACGTCTTCAGCTTCAGCAAATGGAAAAATGTCTTCATGGAACACCACATCTCTCGTTATTAAAAATTCGCCTTTGTTGATGGTCAAACACACGATACCCCTTCTGAAGATTTGGATATCCATGAAGACGGAGGACTCATCTTGTCTCGAGGACCCACCGTGGTGACGTAGCATAAACACCCAAAAATTCTTAGGTGATCCATTTGGCTTTTTCCGGAACAGAATTTCGAAAGGACTTTGACCATTCAACACCTTCGTTGGCATTCAATTGATTAAATATACTGCGCGTGATAATGCAATCTCCCTAAAAATTATTTGGGATTGAAGCTCAAAACTTCAAGGCACGTGCCACTTTTAAATATGTCGACGCTACACAACTCCATTCTGCAAGAACTTTCATGCAAGATGCCATAAGATGAAAATAACTTGTCTTCCATTGTTTGTCCTAATCCGCTGGATAGTCTTCCCAAATTGGGTCTTTGATAAGGAAATAAATTCCTTTAAGTGAGATATCGACGACCCTTGGTTTGCATAAGAAAAATCCATGTCGCTGTGAATGGTCGTCAACAATGGTAAGAAAGTATCTTGACCCATCATGATTGGGTGATACGTCCCCATACATCAACATGAATAAGTGAAAAAACTCGACTCATGCTATTGGGAAGGGTGCCGTGATTGTTTTGCGAGAGGGCATATATGACATTGAGAGTAAGGAAACAAAGCACTATGACCCATTCTGGAATGCAAAAGGAAATTTTTATTTTGGGTAGTGGCATTACACAATGATTGCTTATTGAAAGAAAATTGAGATAAATCTAAGTTTCTGGGAATGCTAGTCCAGAAAATAGTCCATCAAGTATGATTACCCCAACCTATCGGTTTCCCAGTCGAAGGTCTTGAAAAGCAGATATCGGGATTTGAACAAAATTCGGCAAGAATTTTCTTTGCGAGACACGGAAATCGGATTGAATTGGAATCCGGCACATAAAGGACATGGCTCGAGGTTATTTGAGGGCTAAGATTCACAATTCTGTAGAGTCACATAGGTAGTATTTCCATTTGGTAACTTCACGTAAAGAATACTTAATTTTTCGTGCCCTTATCACAAACAATATGGTCACTAGAACGTTTTCCCTTCCGTGTAATTTCCAGCCAATTATTGATAGTGTGGGATGAGGTCACTGAGTGTTAGCGGAAAAAAATGGGCCGTTGTAGAATTAGATCAGTAGAATCTCGCCGACAAAAAAAAAAAAAAAAAATTCTTGGACCAAGAAAATTCGGAATCTAATCGAAATCGAAATCGAAATCGAATTAGACGCGTATAGCTATGGCTACGAGTACCTCGTCTTGTAAAGTTCCGAATGGAATTCGAACGATGAATCGAGGAAGGCTTTGCACTGACGAAACGTGCCGGAGAATCGCGCGAATCTATTCTCCAATTGCCAGAGCTCGATTGCATCGGCCTCCTCTTTAATCCCGATTCGCGCGTCAAAGCTTTGATTTTCTTCTTCTGTGGTACGCTAGATGGTCTTACGCCATGGTGTAAATCTGGGTAGCCCGTGCCTCGGGACGTTTCGCACTTGGCATGTACGATTCCGATTCCTTTTCAATCGAAAGGTGCCACCTTTTTAGAACCTCTTTCCTTGTGGCCATCTGGAACATTGGAAAAATCATATTTGCAAAATTCAAACTCCTCGTGCCAAAAACCACTTAATCCGCCCCGCTACCCTTCCATCTTCGAAAGTGAGATTATGGCTCAAATCCCCACTTTTTCGTGAATTTAGTGAAAATTTCATTTCAAGACTTTTTCCACCCGCAGCACTGGAGTAGAAAAGCGAGAGCCGAGTGAAAGAGATTAGAGTAGACTGACAAAAAAAAAAAAAAAACTCCTCGTGCCAATCCATTCCAAATCCCGAAATTTAGGCTCAAACTTTTTAGCCCAAATCGAAACCGATTCCATTAAGCCCAAAGCCCATCTAAGTTTCCTTCGTTTTTTCAAGCTCCTCCTTTTTCCTGGCGAACGATTCCACCGTCGCTGCCTTGCTGGGCAAAACAGGGGTCAGAGCCGAATCGGGTCGATTTCTTCCCTTTCAATCTCGGACCGGCAAAATCCTCCGGTGTCGTCAGCTGTTCAGCCGTCTCTGTGGGGTGCCCGGTAAGAGTTCTCATCCTGTCACCTCGAAAAATCGTTTCTTTTGTCTGCGATTGTTTTGGGCGTGGCTGTCGAGACCCCCTTGCAATTTCATCGAACTCGGCAAAACTCGGAAACTGAATGGGGATGGAACCTCAAGAGTTGGGCAACGGAGGTTTTTTCCGTAGAAATTTGGGTTTCTTGATTGAAAGAGAAGAAGTGCTTGTGGAGGAGAAACGCGGGTTGGTGATCGGGTAGAGAATGGCTAATTTCCTCTCTTTGAAGATTTGGGTTTCCCTTCTATTTTTGCTTTTCTTTTATCTAGCCTTAGATCTTGAACACTGGTTTTGACTGTGGGAAAGCGCATTTAAGTTGTTGGCAGCTGAATTGCTTAAGGCGTCGCGCTCTGCGTCTTTGCCCTGTATTAGTGTTCTGGTTAGGTTAGAGTGGCCCTTCTTAGCTTTATGTGGGTTTATGATCTCTAAAATTCAGGGTGAGCAAGAGAAAGTAAACTCTGTACATGATAGATCGGACCTTCGCAGTGTAGTCTAGGTCAGGAACTCAGGATGTAGAAGGTGATGCTTCCTGAAAGCTAACTGCTGTCCTCGAGCAGTGATCGAAGTTTGTAAGACTGTATTGGTTATGTAGAGATGGAATTGGATTTTTTCCCTTGTCCTCACAAAAGTTGAAATACCTGGTTTTGCGTCTCCCGGGATTTCGACATTGCATACATTGATTCCACAACAACCCAATCAGACTTCTGGAGAAAAAAGAATGAATTGATTATACTTGGATGGATTTGGTTTTCTGTTTCTTCAGAGGTTGGGCAGCAGGTTGACAGGCTATCGGTTAACAACTCATTGTGCCTGAAATATATCTGCTATTTTTCTGTTCTTAACTGCGAAAGTAATTTTCTTTGAGGAGGGAATATACGCACTCACCATCGCATCTTCTTTTCTTTAGTAGCCCAAGGTTAGGGACATGCGAAATGGAACTAGCGGACAGAGCAGTGGGGTTTCTGTTAACACTTGTTAGCTTATCCATCTTCACTTACTACACCTTTTGGGTCATCATTCTGGTAAGCACATCTGACTTGTAATTTCTGGATTTGTTGATCTGCTTCTATTGAGGATCTGCAAATTCTGTCATGCTCATATGCATCCATCTGTTTTGTTTTCCAGCCTTTTGTGGATAGTGATCACTTCGTCCACCAGTACTTTCTACCACAGGAATACGCGATACTCATACCCATTTTCGCAGGCGTGGTGCTCTTATGCTTCTTATGTGTGTTCATTGGGTTTGTGATGCTCAAACCAAAAAGAAGAAAGCATAGTGACCCATATTTATAGTTCCTTTTCTGTTTGGCCTAACACTACCACATGCTGATTCTGTAATTAGTTATCTTTTTTCCGGATTGGATGTGATGAAGAACATGTGGACTGATACTTCTTGTGATGGATCTTTAACTGGAAGAGGATTTTTTGCTGGGTAATTGGATTCCTATATTTTCAAAGACTTGTTTATTGATCTATATCTTCTCCATTAGCATCAATGCAACCATCGCTGATCAACCATCGTTTTGTCAAGTTCTTTTTATGTGAAGAGATGTTCTATTCTTCATCAATCAGAGGAAAATGGAAGGCCTGATGACTATTGTTAGGCACTACAGGACTGCAGCTTGTCTATGATCTGTGCAAGGCTGCATTGTTTGAAAACTTGATGTCCTGTTTCTACCATAGAATGAATTGGTCCAGATCTCCATCTTGTTCTATTCTTCATCAATCAGAGGAAAATGGAAGGCCTGATGACTATTGTTAGGCACTACAGGACTGCAGCTTGTCTATGATCCGTGCAAGGCTGCATTGTTTGAAAACTTGATGTCCTGTTTCTACCATAGAATGAATTGGTCCAGATCTCCATCTTGTTCATATTTTCCTCTAAAAGGAAGTGAGCGCATGCACTACATGCAACATTGCTTTTCCTTTAAAGTCTGTATTCTGTTATCAATCAGATTGTTATGTGAATCTATCTGATTTTGCTAATTTCGAATGTTATTCCAAGTGAAAACCTCGCTACTTAAGATTCTCAAATCGGCATATTGAAATGTGGATTCATCCTCATGCAGAAAGTGGACACCACGGGTCAAATGACGCCTCATTTGCTGCATACTCATATTAGCTAGTAGGAAAGGGAGTGATTGCGATGGTCCCGCAAACCCGACAAAAACCAGGGCAAGAGAGATCTGGAAAAATCCAATTCAACTTTAGACAATATCTTGTTCTTAAATATGGAGACCTTATTAAAATGATTTCCAACACAGTGAAATCGAGTAATTAAACTTTGCAAATATAAAAATCACAGCAAGCATTATGACCGTAGCGCTTACGGATTTGATTTCGACAACACCCAAATCGTCCTCCATCCTACATTCTAAACTCCCCTGCCTCAGAAGTAGGATCATCTATATGATCTCAAGAAAAGCAATAGATACAGCATAACTAGCATGGGATAGAAATTAACAGATGATCCCATTGAGCCTGGAGGCAAAAGCACCCCAAGTTCCTAATTATGCCCAGGAATTATCAAAGGCGGCCGACGTGATTGCTTGCGAGAACTCCCGGAAACTAATCCTGCCATCGCCATCCGTGTCAGCCTCCTTGATCATTCCCGTCAGCTCCTCCGGAGTGAGCGCGTGGCCGAGCCTCGCCATCGAGTGCGCCAGCTCCGCCGCTGTGATGAACCCGTTCCCGTCCCTGTCGAACATCCGGAAGAGCTGCTTCAGCTGCTCCTCCGTGTACGGCGACTTGGCCGGCAGGAGCTGCGGCGACACGAGGGCCACGAACTCGGAGAACTCCACCAGTCCGTTGCTGTTGGTGTCGGCCTTCTGGATGAGCGCCTCGAGCTGCTCCGGGCTCGGCTTCAGGCCGAGCGAGCGGAGGAGCGACCCGAGCTCGAGCTGCGTCAAGCTCCCGTCCTTGTTCCGGTCGAAGGAGCGGAAGATCTCGCGCAGCTCGGCGATCTGCTCGTCGTCCAGCTTCACCGACTCCTTGTTGCTCATGCTGGGATGGCGAACAGGTTCCAAGTTTCAGTCTTTCAACTATATACTGCTTAGATATATGTATATACGTCGAAATTTCAACTAACAAACACGGAAAAGGACGTTTCCGGATCCGGAAGAACTCTGTATCGTGAACTGTACGGCGTTTCGCCTGGATTCTCGCGAACCCCTCTTCAAGAATCAACCCTGCATGGCGTCACTTCTCACAGCACAAACAATCTTTCTTTCTCCCTCTGGATCTTGGGACGTCTGCCCGAATGAAAATGCTCCAAACTAGCAACGACCCACGAAGCCAAAACTCGGGACGAATCCGAAACGGAGGATGCGACCTGCAGAAGAAGCTGCGGAAGTTTTCATCGACTGAGCACGACACCACTAGTGAATTGCTGCTGCAGCACTATAAATCTATGAGCACGGGCATGGTATCGGATTGACTGGAGAACACTCTGGCGTTTCTGGTTTTGAATGGATCAACGTTACGATCCCATTAAAAACAAGAAATGGAAAGGAAGGAAGGAAGGAAGGGAGGGAGGAAAAAGTAAAAGTCAACAGCAGGGGACAGAGAGAAAGTTCAGAAGACGCGGCAGGGGAGGCGCCAACTCCGTGATTGGTGGACCTTACCCTTTTGATGTGGTCGTGATCCTTGGGATTCTCCCAACCACTTCACGGTAAATTTTATGATTTCGCTCATTTTTTCCCTCAAAAAGAAAATTTTTTGGCACCCCTAAATATTCCAAATCGGAAAACTTGCCCCTCCATATTTATCCGAAATGAATGAAAAAATTCCAAAAGGGATAAATATCGCGGGCTTGTTTCGAATTAATTTTCATGGAAAATTACAATCCGACGCTCGCACATAACAGAATAGAAACCGTATTCTTGATCACCATCTTGTAGTAATATCTCCTATACTTCATTAAAATGCATATTTCTCAGCACACATAGTAGAAAAATTTGGCACATAATACATCTTAATGGAGGGTCGGTTTGGATCGGGAGTGTCAGTATAAATTTTTTTTTTTTTTGTACCAAAATTAACTTGGGGTTAATTGCACCGCTGATATAATGACCAAAATTAATTTGGGTAAAACTCTCGTGAAGTACGAATGTTTGGGATGTCATGAGATATCCATGAAAGATTTTTAACTGTATTAATTCTTATTGACTTATTTTTCGATTCACAGTGGCTCTCAACAGCAAGCGAACCTGATGAAGTGAACTTTTTCACCCTAGTGCATATTTGCTTAATCCTTGCCATCATCTCTTGAAAATTTACCAATTCTACCGAGAATTTCTAGGAAGATAAGAAGGAAAAAGGTTATCTGACTCCGGCGAGAATTTAGCGGTTTAGATCTCGGCGCAAAGTCGGAGGCGAGGCCTCCGGTTACTGTTAGTCCTGAGCAAACATCACTTTTTCCGTGTTTCCTAGGAATAAGAACCGCTCACGCCATGACAAATTTGCCTTCCAAGTGAAGAGGTTTGAATTAAAGTAGGCATTCAAAAGATTCAAACGCGTCCCAAGACCGCTGCTTTTCCAAGTTGACATGAAAGGGCATTTGAATCACTCCTCCATTCTCCCTCCTGACTTCCATTCAAATCTGCCAAAGTGAATACATCACAAACTAGAGACGGCATTTGACTTCCATTCAAATTCGCGCTATGTACTTGTGGATATCATCGAGAACATCGTACGCTGTATAGTTATACAATGGCAAATAAACTTACTTTCACCTCTGTATCCGTCCCAATCTCTCGATGAGGATGAGTCCACGACTAATTTACAAGTCTTAGCACTAGTTTGACTCTCTGAATATCTATGTCGGTCGACAGTAACAACAAGCAAGAGAAAATCCGCGAAATCCTTTTTTCCTATACCCTGATGAATGGTGTCCGTCCACTAATTCAAAAGAGGACTCCCTTCTTTGACAAGCACGAAGAGACCGCCGTCCCCTCGTGATATCCTCATATCCTTGTCGAGGTATGTGATGAGAAGCCAGGAGCGGGTCCTCTCGCCTGGAATGGGAAGCTTAAGTGGTGGCTGACCGGAAATGGCACGCGACAGACTCGCCACGGCTTCCTGCAAAGGACTGATAGATTGCTGCACTGGCATGAGATTTATGTTCTGCCCAAAGAGATTCACACTTTCCGGGAGATCGATGGTCGGCTTTATCTCAGGAGGTTGGAAGGTCCCTTCCTTGAATTCAACCTGCACATAGCTGAATCATCTCTGAGCATTTTTACACACATATACCTAGCAACTTTCAACATGCAGGTATCAAGGTGATGTGAGAGAGAGGGAAAGAGAGACTATTTCATGTTCGGAACATTGATTTACTAACAAATTAGTAACCTTTGTAGATGCATTTGAAACGATTTCCTGGAAAATAGTAACTTCGCACCAATTATTTAATCATATTTCCTGGCCTATGAGTTCCTCCACCATTCAAATTCAACACGTTAAATGTCTAGAGTCCAGCAATGGAGAGTTCACGTAAATGAAACAAAAATAAGCTGGAGATGTTACATCAGTTGGATCCTCGAAGTAATCCGACTACTGAATTTTCAGTTTCTGTAGAAGCAAAAGCCCTGTAAAAGATTTCTATTTGTAGAGTATGCCGTTCAGCAGCAGACAAGAATTACCTGAATCCTCGAGGGACTTCTTATCTCAAAAGCCGCAGATGCACTGAATGATAAAGTAGCAAAGGGGCTGGATAGTGTGGTGGAGTTCACAATTGTTAGGTTAGTGGTATCAACAGATTGGCTTATCCTTTCAACTTTCAGGAGAGGCAATGACCCTGCAGCTAGAAGAGGCAGGAGCTCGGAGGAAGCCGTGTACCTAATCAAGTGGAAAGAATGTTAAGTAGTGACTAGCAGTTCTTTTCATCAATATCTTCTGGCAGAGCGAGGTCAACAATTCCACAAAATATGTGAAATATTGAAAACTCAATTAGATGTGAACTTGAAATATCATTGTGGCGAGAGCTCTATGAAGCCAAAATCAATGGTTTGGTAAAAACGAAAGGAAAAACCAATAATTTAGCATTATTTATATATATATATATATAATTAAAAAGGCTCAGCTAAGTTGTCATCAAATTACTATAGAGGAAGTGAAACTATTTCCTCTGACAGGACAAGAGACTTCATTTACAGATCATCAAAATAAGTTGTTTTCGTGAATATAGTCAATGTTTAACCCTCATAAAACCTTCAGATGGGAATAATGCGCTATGTCAGTGCTTCCAGTTAGAGTATTGACACAGCTAACAAGAATTAACCCATTTAGTATCACCTTTAGACCAAAAGTCAAACAACAGAAGTCAATTTTAATGAGAAAATTCACAACAATAGAGTGTAAACAAACAAGCATAAATTCAAAATACAGCTACTCTTTTCAACGAGGGAAAGATTCTAGCAAAGCAAGTTTTCCAGACACAAAACAATAAGGCACTTTACCATAGAAACATCAGCACGTCATTACACATTCAATGTGTTCCAACTTCTGACCCCAAAAAAAAATAGAACAGAGATTTGTGTTCCAACTTTAGTTAAACTAAAATGATGAGCACTCCCCTCTATGCACGAGCTCCTCCTAATTTAGTTATAGACCAACATCAATACCTCAAGAACCAATCAAATTGAAAACTAATTCAATTGATAGAATTGAAAATATGACGCAAGAGGATTCTCTTTCTACGACTCCCGATGACTAAAATCCATAAAACCACAACATAAAGAAGGGGTTTCATCACATGAATACTCCGAGGTGTATTATGTATAAACCAATTAACTTCAAAGAGGCATCTACACGAGCAAACATCTCGATTCTCGGCTATAGCACATGATCTGTTCAATGGTCACCTGTTCTCAAATCTTGGCAGGCACTCAAGGCCCACCGCCCCTATTGATACACGACAGATTATTCCATCAAACGTTGAGTTGCTAGAAGACGAAAAGCATACGACAAATACAATGAACTTCATGCATAAAGTGATAAGAACAGTAATGGGAGAACGCCTGAAATGTACAGTCCGTCCAGTAACATTGGCGAAACAGGAATGAAGATCCGCCGCAACTCCTAATGCGATCGCGAAATGGACAACTAAAAGCTTAAACAGTTGATAAAACCAGCACGATGTATTCACAGCAGTGATACAAAGATAACAAAAAGACACTAAATTTATCGCAATTAAGCAAGCTTTTAAAACTTACACCAAGACCCAGTTGCCATCCAGCAGCCCCGCGGCGTCCACCGGCGCCGGCGTCGGGTTCGCCGCCTCCAGCTGGTTCACCAGCTCCAGCACCTCCGCCCTCACCTCCTGCCCGGACCGGAACCCGAATTCCGTCCCGTACACCGTGTCCACCAAGGCCCGCTTCAAATCCCCGACCTTATCCACCACCTCCTCGACCGCCGCCTCGCCCTGAGCCGAAGGGGTCCCGTTAACCCCCGCCACTTCCTCGACGCCGCCGGCCCCGCCCCACTCGTCGTCCTCCCTCGGAGGGTCCGAATCGGAGAGCTTCGAGTACGACGCCGCCTCCGCCTCGGCCTCGGGGCCGGCCTTCTCGCCCCACTCGTCGGTGATGTTGGCCGGCGAGGAGTCGGGCTCGGGGGCGTCGGAGGAGGAGAGGGAGGAGCGGGCGAGGGTGAGGGGAGGGAACCTTCTGGAAGCGTAGGCATGCGGCGGCCTGACGATGAAGGAGGCGGAGGCGGCGGCGCCGGGGGAGGCGCCGGGGAGCCTGTGGCTGCGGCGGTTGATGGAGAACGGGGAGGAAGGCTGCGATGCGAGGGAGAAGAGCGCCATTTTCGCCGCTGCTGCTCTGCAACTCGTTCGTGCTCTCGATCTGTCCACTGTTTCTGCTGAGATTTTTGTTTTTTTCTGTCAGTCCCCGGTTTAGCCGCGCCTCGATAAATGAAAAAAAAAATGAGAAAATGGGGGACAGGAAATTTTTGTGTTCAGTTTTTTTTTTATGACTTCTTGATATTTTCACCATCCGAATAGGATAATTTTTAATTATGGAATCAGCTTTGGATATTCTTTTTTGCGCAATTAAATGAATCCCCTTTTTTTTTGTCAGAATTAAATCAACTACTTGTCAACTTGAAAGATTGCCCATTTCACCGTGATGATCGGGCATGGCCAGATCATTTCAATCGTATGGTTTCGCTGCTAGAAAATGCGATGATAAACAAGTGAAACGCATTATACATTCTAAATCTTTATATGTGAGCACATATGTTATTGTCCCCAAATTAAATTGCACAAATCGAATCATAAAGTAAAACAACGAGCTCATGTTTTGATACCTAACTCGTATATTGAATTGACACCACTCTAAAACACATACGAGTGATTGAAATGAGCATACAATATGCAATATATATGTGTCTCTTTATCTAAAGTTAGATTTATATTTGGATGTATTTTATCTCGATTTAGATTTAGATCTGGGATTTACGAGGTGTGTTTCGTGCTCTTTTAACTTGTTAGTGTTGTTCTTATTGTCTCCATACAGCAATGGCACTAGGACACTGAATATACACGCACATTGGAGGAATAATTCATGGAGAAGAAAGACACGAACACCTTGGAAAGAGAAATCTCCAACGCATGCTTGTCATTGATGATGATGTAAGATTCGATAATCGGTTGTCGGTTGTGTTTTGATATTATAATAAATCCGTCTTTGTAGGATGAACCTATCTCTATAGATTGTACCAAGTTGATTCATTTTTCAACTTTACTTGCTTTGCGAAATTGACGTTTGATCTTAAAGTTAGGTGCCTTTCTTTCGTGTGAAATGAAAATTTTCCTTCGTACTAGAAAAAGAAAAAGAAAAAAAAAAAAGATCAATCAATTTTATTCCTCGGAATCGACGAGATCCAATCGGATCCTTGTTTATTGGACAAACAGAGGCCCAATGAAAAGCCCAATTTCAAAGCCTTAGCCAATGGGCCGAGGCGGGACGGACACGAGGATCTGGCCGTGGAATTAATGAAACGTCTCTTGCTAGATTCGCTGAAAGGTCCATGACAACATCGACTTGGGCTTTGGTAAAAAGAAAATAAATGGGCCTCTATGATGTCATCATGTCCATCACCTCCCATTACTGAAAACACCTATAAAACGGAATGGTGAGTTGGCAAAATAAAAATGGAAAGAAGAAGCAACTAAAGAAAGGACGAGGACCAGGGTGATTCTAATCTTCAGGGACTTTCGCCCTTGAATCGAAAAACAACTCGAGATTTGCCGAACGATTAAAATTTATTGCATTTTAATCCAACAATGAAAGACTTGGAAAGTAAGATACCTCCTCGGGGCCATAGACTCACTCGATAGAGGCCTGTCAAAGTTCTAGAGGGCCTTTCAAGCACCACTCACATTAGTCATACCACTCTGTTTTCTTTTTCTCGTATGTTGTCATGTTCACACGATCAATCTTTAAAGCTAATAAGGAGTATTAAAGACTAGGACTGACACTTTGACTTGCGTGTTACATGTCAAGTCATTAGCTCACGAAGATAATTGTCCAAAAATTCTCAAACGTATTATATTACAGCGAATTCAATTATAAATCTTTCAATTTTATCAATTTAGTAATAAATCTCTTGAATCTTGACGATCTATTAATTTAATTTTAAACCTCTCAATTGTGTCGATTTAGTTATAAACCTTTTGAAGTTTTTCCAATATAGATAATTGATCGAAAGGATTACCTAGTCATGAGGTTGAATTGAAAAAACCTGAAAATGTTTAAAACGAAATAGGCAAGTGCTAAAAGGTTCGAGACTGAACTGACGGTTATATATTTTGAACAATTTTCTCGTAGCTCATGATCCTTGAGCAAGTAGAGCAAGTAGAGCAAATCGTTGAATCCTAGGCGCTAGTGTTGAGGTGGTCATGAAGTGACCCGTTGTCATTCGTTTGTTGCGCTCCACATCCGCAAATGATATAGTTGAGGCGATGATCGGATGCTCCTAAAATGCTTTTAGTAGGAAGAAACAACGCAGGCTCTTGGAGAGGGTGTATCGTCATACGATATAAATTTCAAAGATGAATTTCGATGTGGCCAACGCGTATAATAAATTTCATAATACGATCAATTAGGGAGAAAAGTTATGTTTTGAAATTCATGCGCATGGATCCATACATATCGATTGCAAATTATGAAAAAGTTGTTCCCCAAACGGTACGACCCAAGTTTTTCTCTTTTTCCAATTTTCAACTGTCTCGTTCTAATGTTACCTTCGAAATTCGGATGCCACTTATCGAAACAATCGCTATTAGAATTCTTGTAACATCTTACTCGATCGCAATAGGACTAGGGGATGCATTATTGCCGTCCAATAAGATCTGACCGTTGCAATGCCATTAGAAAAATCTTCCTGTGTCTCAGTAGAGGACATGTTCCCCCACTGTAACTACTCAATTGGTACCTGCCACTTCATAAATTAGGACGACAGGAAAGAAGAAGTGCCTTCCTCGTAAAGCGTACGTTATAGTTACCATCTTGCATTAAAGGATATTCAAGACAAAGATTCAATTATTAGGCTCCGCTTGTTTCGTGGAAATTCATCAAATTTGAAAATGTTTTCCTAATTTTAATCATTATTATCTTTTACCATTGGCCAGTCCTACTCTATTCCTATTATACACTCACGCTCAGACTTTTGCCCTGCCTCTTGCAGGGTGTAGGAGTCGAAACCCACTCTTGAAACTTACACGTCCCCACCCCATCCCTCCCTGAGGAGGTGGGGATTTGAACCCCTCACCTCCCCCTTCCATATTGGAAGGGTGGCCACTAGGGCGAATCCTAAACATTTTTGTTAACTATGAAAATATATTCTATTACTTCTTTTCTTAGAAGTCATAAACGATCAAAATTAGGAAAATTTTTAGATCATCGATTTTCCGTGAAACTAATGGAGCCTTACTCTTGCGTTATTAGATTATGGGGGTGTCGGAGGAGAGGGAGGAGCGAGCGAGCATGCGGTGGCTTGAGGAGGAAGGTTGCAGCGAGGGAGGCGGCAGGGACCGCAGCGGGGAGCCTGTGGCTGGGGCGTTCGATGGAGAACAAAGAGGAAGGCTGCAAAGCAAGGGAGAAGAGCGCCATTTTCGCTGTTGCTGCTCCGCAACTCGTTCGTGCTCTCGATCTGTCCGATGTTTTTGTTGAGCCTTTTTTTTTTTTTCAGTCATTCCTCAGTTTAGCAGCGCCTCGATAAATAAAAATATTGGAAAAAAATATATATTAGAAAAAGGAGGAGAGTAAGTTTTATCAGCGGTCAATCACTGGAGTTTGCCCCAGTGGCCACTGTTTCAATATGGAAGGGGGATGTGAGGGGTTTGAATCCCCACCTTCTTAGGAGGGTTGGGGTGAAGACGATATAGTTTCAGGAGTGAGTTTTGATTCCCACGCCCTGCAATGAGGTAGGGCAAAAGTATGAGCGTGAGAGTTAGAGTAGGAATAGAATAGAACCGACAAAAAAAAAAAAAAAAAAAAAGTTTTATGAGGTCCAATCCGATCCTTGTTTATTAGACTATCAGAGGCCCAATGAAAGCCCAATTTCAAAGCCTTAGCAAATGGGCTGAGGCGGGACGAACACGTGGGGATCTGGCCATGGAATTAATGAAACATCTCTCGCTAGATTCATTAAATGGGCCATAACAACATCGACTTCGGCTTCGGTAAAAAGAAATTAAATGGGGGCCTCTCTATGATTTTATCATGTCTATTACCTCCCATTACCATAAATCAACCCCCCTCCCCCAAAAAAAAAAAAATTACGCCTATATAACGAAATGGTGAGTTGGCAAATTAAAAGTGGAAAGAAGAAGCATCTATAGAAAGGACAAGAGAACAAGAAAATGGTTTTAAGTCACGACAAAGGCGGGGTGATTCTAATCTTCGGGGACTTTTGCCATACATCGAAAAGCAACTCTCAATTGTTCAGATCGAGACTCATCGAAGGATTAAGGTTCATTGCATTTTTAATCCAACGATGAAAGATTTGGTAGGCAAAATACCTCCTAGGGGCCATAGACTCACTTGATAGAGGCCTGTCGAGGATGTAGACGGCCTTTCAAGCGCTACTCACATTAGTCATACCATTTTGGTCATCTTTTTCTCATATGTTGTCGTGTTCACACGATAAATCTTTAATGCTAGTGAGGAGTGTTAAAGACTAGGAGTACCACTTTGACTTACGTGTTACATGTCATGTCATCAGTTGCTCGTGGGGATAATTGTTAAAAAATTCCTAAACCTATCATATTGCAGCAAATTCAATCATATCAATTTAGTTATAAACATTTTGACAATTTGTTAATTCAATCATAAATCTGTCGATTATGTTAATTTAGTTTTAAACCTTTTAAACTTTTGTCCATATAGATAATTGGTCGAAAGGACTATATTAATAAATTTTCAAAAATTATAGAGTTGAATTGACAAATCGTGAATTAAGGTTTAAAATGAAATAGGCAAATCATCAAAAGTTCAAGACTAAATTGGTTGTCGTATATTTTGAATAATTTCCCGTTGCTCATGATCCATGAGCAGGTAGAGTAAATTGTTGAATCTAGGTATAGGTTTCGACTCTTACACCTGCATGAAAATGGGCAAAAGTCTGAGAGTATGGATTGGAGTAAGAATAGAGTAGAACTGACCAAAAAACAAAGGTAACCCGTTGTTATTTGTTTGTTGCGCACCACATTTGCCAATGATACAGTCAAGGTGATGATTAGATGCTCCCAAAAAGCTTTTAGCAAGAAAAAACAACACAAGCTCTTGAAGAGGTATATTGTCATACAATACAAATTTCAAATACGAATTTCCATGTGACTAACAAGTATAAATTTCCGACATCACATGAACAATTAGTAAGAAAAGTCATTTTTCAAAATTCACACATATGAATCCACACATCTCGAATGTAAATTATCAAAAAGTTATTCCTAAGCGACACGAAACAAATTTTACTTTTTTTCCAATGTTCAACGGTCTCATTCTAATGTTGCTCGATCGCAATATGATTAGGGGTTGTTGCATTTTTGCCGTCCAATAATATCTGGACGTTGTAATGCCATTGGAAAATCTCAGTGTGCCTTAACATAAGGACATGTTCTCACAATAACTGTTCAATTGGTACCTGCCACTTCATAAATTAGGGCGATGGGAAAGAAAAAATGCCTTCCTTCTATAAAGTGTATGTCATAGTTACCATCTTGCATTGAAGGAAATTCAAGACAAACATTTAATTATTAGGCTTTGCTTGTTTCGTGAAAGTTCATCATATTTGAAAATATTTTCCTAACTTTAATCATTGTTATCTTTTACAATTCATGCCTATAAATTTTGTTAATTATGAAAATATTTTCTATTACTTCCTTTCCTAAGAGTTATAAATAATCAACATTAATAATTTCTTTAGATCATTGAATTTCCGTGAAATTAATGGAGCTTTGCTCTTGCGTTACTAGATCTGTTACGTAAAACTGAGTTACATTATGGGTTTGTAACCCATTTTGACATGTCTACCTGCCACTTTATAAATTAGGATGATTGCAATCTTACATTAAATTGTTATTCTAGAAAAAGGTTCGATTCTTGCTATGAGCGTTGAGCTTTTACGTTATTTAATCCATTCCGAAACACACGACACGATCCTTGACGAGATATAGGAAGAGGATTCGGTACCACGTGATTGGTTCCGTTTCTTTTTCGGAAAACGAATAACTTGGACAGTAATTCCATAAAAATGATCACCGGTATTTCTTGAAATAATTTAATCGATGGAAAATGTTTTAGTTATTAACAACAATTTATATCTAAATGGATGATGAAAATATTTTTCATTCGCTTATCTTTGTAAGTGATACAAATCATATTTTTTTAAGAAAATACCTTCTAAATTATTTATTTTTCGCAAGATTATTTATTCTAAATATACATCAGTAAGGAGAAATAGTCGAGATAACAAGTACAAGAAACAGCACGAATGCACTGTAACCCAGCCCACCAGACAAATCTACTGTATGAAGACTTCTTTTAACGCGAAATTAGTCGTATCATCAGTACGTTTGCTGCAATACAGCGGTGAAATCTGGATTTGGGGGTCTCAGATTCTTATGGTAAGTACGTATCTGGAGTGGTCCTTCCTCTCCTGTGCAAACGGCTCGAAAGAGATTTTGACTCCACTGTTAGATTACCCGACATGTTGAATCGATTAATTTTTTTTTTTCTTGACAATAAGTTTTATTACTTGTTACACTCGATGATGATGATTAAATAAAATACCATGACAGCAAAATAAAGAGACACACATTCGCCTGTCATGTAATACAATCTTTAAATTTAGATTGCGTTGAGTCGTTCAAATTAAAGTTGAGGTAGGATAAGATAGCGCGAGATTTGAAATCCTCCAAATATTTATGAATTTTGGTGTAAGTTAAGATAGGATTAAAAGTTTGTGAAAATTTCAGTTGCCCAGCTCTAAGCTCTTTAGCAACTCGTTAAACCCGCTCCCTTTAGGTCCTTAGGTTCGTCTCCTTTGCCGCCAACTTTGACAAATCCATCACCATCTCCACCTCCAGGCCGTAGTCCTTGGTCAGCTTAACTGCGTCGAAGGGGAATTGGACGACAGTGAAGACAAGCCGCTGGGGAAGGCGGTGGGTCGGCCAATCTAGTAAATGAGGTAGTAGCGGCGAGGCAACGGCGAAGGGTGGCGGCGAGGCGGGTGGACACTACGCGCAAACTTGGGTGTCACTTGACGATGAAGCCTATGATTTGGGGTTAACGAGGGGCCGGGAGGAGGTGGACAGACATCTACCGATGGCGGTGGATGGCATTGAGGTAGCGACTAATGAGAGGTACACAACTATGTAGTGGACCGTGACGACGGATTCAAATTCTTCTATGGTGATAGTCATGTGACATATAACTTCTCATTTTCACTATTAATCTTGTGAACACGATCGACAATTGCACGGTGATCAGAAGTGACAACGATCAACTGTCGTGAGGGCGGCTCTTATGTGACGGCTGGCAAAGCAAATGTGACATTTCATTGTTCGAAGATAATTGTTAAGTTAGTTTTAATTTTTTTTTTTTATCTAATCCGAGTTTATCTCATCTCCATCTCGGATTTTCTATCTGGATATATCCGAGTTCATCTAATCCAAAAGGATTAACATTTGATTGGATATTTTGTTATCTTATATGGGTTGCCAAACACGACCTTATGGACATAAAATTAGTTAAAAGCCCCAGTAGAAGTGACCACTGGCAACATTGTTTAGGTAGAAAATTGATCATAGAGGCGGACTTATATATATATATATATATATACTGTAACATACCTAATAAGATCGACTTGGATTCAGCTCCCCCACTTGGATCACGTTTTATGCTTTGAGCTCTCCTTGTTAAGCATGATTTCATTTGGGGCGGTCAGTGTCATGATTCCATTCTAAAAAAATCATTAGTTTGTACCCTAAAATTTTAAAGGAAGAACATCCTTGTTTGACTTTCAAAATATTGATCCCACATATACGTAAAATAATTTCGTGCGACGAGAATTATAAAAAAATTAGTTCATTTGACTCCTCACAGACTTTTTTTTTTTATAAATAAAATCTCCTAATGTATATATAGAGTTCGTCAACGTTGCCATAGGACGCTTGTTAAATGACCACGACATAGGAAATTCGATGTCTTCAATGCACTGTCTATCTCGTATCCTCTATAATTGATCCTTGGAAGATTAAAAACCATGCATAGTACGTCCGGGGAACTCATCATCAGAATTTTACATAAATAGTAGAATGACAATAAAAATCAGTAGTTCATGCCTGGGAACGACCCAGTACTCTCGGAATTTATGTCCTGCTAAAACCCTAATTCAATTCCCTTTCCTTTGTCAGTGCGTTTTAAGGCAAGTTGGCAAGTTCCTCCGCTTGTGCCCAGGGAATCGATTGCAACTGCCTAAGCTTCTTGTAATAATGGATATGGAATTTCATTGTTAGGCCGCTGAAAATCATTTAATTGATTGGACCGAAAGGAGTTGGTCAAAGTTTGATCGGAAGAGGATAACCTCTTCAGAAAATCCATATCATTTCACATAACTCAAATCTAATCACTCCCCCCTCCCTCAATTTGGAAGCCTAGAAACGTCGTTCAAAAACCGTTGCACTCCTAGTAAAGGCCATCCCGATTCGTCTCTAGGACTATACGAGACAGAGAGATCGAAATATTTCAACTCATGTCGTCTTGTCTCATTAATACGAATCTAATTGATTCAATTAAGCAATTTTTTTGCATTTTCTTTCTTTTAAAATTTCTAACATTGAGAGTTGAATGAGTCCATAGACAATAAGATTTGTGTGTTTTTTCCTTCTCTTCTCTTCGATTTCACTTAGGTTTTTACCCCTCTTTCCCCAAATTTGCTTTTCGCTACCTACCTTCTTCCAAAATCGACTGTTTTTATTTTCCATGTCATTGTCAATGGATAGGTGTCTCGTAAAAGATGTGGGTCAAATCAAATGAATTATGTAAGTCTGTGCATTTCCATGAAAATTGCGAGTCCACGAGGCAAAATTGTAGTGATCTGGAAGTGAAATTTCGGACTGTTTTTCTATGATTTGTTAAAATTCAATAAATGATAGTAAATTTGCCAACTGTGCCATCAATAAATGGTGGGGAACTTTATGGCCGGTTATGTATTGATAAGTACCAACTTAATTACATTTAAACCTTGCTAATAATTGTGTTATTATGATGAGGCTATTGTGACTATTTGAAATTTTACCCGACTCATGTCGAAATTATCAATTCCATATTTATCAACTTATATTATAATTGAATTTTCATTGTCGTTATTAAAGTTTGACAGTGTTTTTGATTTGCAGCTATTGTAAATATCTAGAAACTTACCAATTCTCATTTGATATTATCAATGTCCATAGTGGATCAGTGTAGATGCTACCAACTTAGCTATTAATTTTACTATAGCCACCAATGAAGAAATGATTCAATCAGTTTTGAACATATTGTACGGATGCTAATTCAGTTATAAATATTTCGATTTTGTCAATATAATCATAAACCTTTGTACAAAATTTCAGTATAATCATTCGGGTCAATTTTTGGCTAAAAATCGCTAATGTGGCAGTGCATCCTATGGGACAGCCGATGATGACCGGACCGTCATATTAGTGATTTCCGTGCAATAATTGTTTTTCTTGCATCCTTCACGAAGTGAGGAACTACCTATACTAAGTAATTGGAAAAATATACTTCCAATCAAAGGAGAATCAATTACGTAACTCTTATAATCTCATAATTATTTCTATTTGTAACGAATTGTCATATTTATGCACTTTCTAATTGTCATTTAGGGTATGATTTAGGAAAGTAAACGTAGCCGATATGCAATCAGGAACAAAGGCACCGAAGTTGCGCGGCACTACTGGCTTGTCCGATTTTCATCTAAGGCTCTGTTTGTTTGTGTTTCTTTTTTTTGTTCCGGAACACTTTTTCTGTTTTTTTGTTCCCGGAACAAAAAAAAACAAACGCGTTTGGTTGCGTTTTTGTTCCAAATCATTCTTTTGTTCCCGAACAAAAAAAAAAAACAACAAAAAAAAAAAAGTTGTTTTAGCTTTGTTTAACAAAAACGAAATACTTTTTCTCTCTCTTCTCTTCTCTTTTCTTTTTCTTCTTTTTTTCTTCTTCTTCTTCTTCTTTTCTTCTTCTTTGGCTTTGGCCGGTCGCCGGCCTCGGCCATGGCCGGCGACCGACCGACGAGGGCGGCGGCCTCGCCCCCCACGGCGAGGCTCGCCGGCCCAGCCCCCGAGCCTCGCCGTGGTTGGGCGAGGCTCGGCCTCGCCGTGGTGGGCGAGGCTCGGCCTCGCCGGCCACCGCCACGCGACGCCGACTGCGGTGGCCGGCGAGGCCGAGCCTCGCCGGTGGCCGGGCGAGCTCGGCCTCGCCGGGGCCGGCGAGCCTCGCCGTGGCCGGGCGAGGCCGTCGGCCCTCGTCGGCGGCCGCGACCGGCCAAAGCAAGAAAAAAAGAAAAAAAGAAAAAGAAAGAAAAATGAAAAATAAAAAATAAACATTAAAAATTAAAATAAATAAATAAAGAACATAAATTTACCAAACATGTTTTTGTTCTTTTTTTTATTTCGAAACAAGTTTACCAAACGCGCATTTTGTTCAAAAACTTCCCTGGAACGAAATAATTTTTTCTATTTCTATTCCCCTAACACAAAAAGAACAGAAACACAAACAAACGCACCCTAACAGGCCCAGACCTTGTTCTATTTCCTGGCTGGCCATTGATTGATTGCCTACCTTAGAATGAATTGGCAGAGATGGTCTGGACCTGGTGTCTCTTTCTTGCGCTTATTCCGTCAGCAGTGGAGTGAAACTCGCTCTCACTTCTTCTTTGAATGTCACTTTTCTGCACAAGTATGGCGCGAAGTCATGGAGACAGGCTCTGTCAGTAGGATTTTCTGGAAATTGGCGAGCTGATCTTCCTTGGATTCTGCAAGTAGGGAGAAGGGCAAGGAGCTGCGGAAAGCATCGGCGAAGTCCCTTCGGAGTGCTTGCGTAATGCTTTGCTTCATTGCTGCATCTGTGGAGGAGAAGACCCTTCGCTTCGACTAGATTACCCGGAAAGCATCGCTTCGAGGGCTGTTGTTAGCAAGAAGAGAGAGGGTTGCATCAGGTCTCCATAGGAGGTCTGTTTTCTAATCCGAACGTTCGTCTCCGAATGTTCAAGTCCTTCCTACATGGAGTGCTTGCTTATTGTTTATGTCTTCATTTTAAGTTGCAGCATGCTGCATGCTGCATGCTTAGGGTTTGTAACGACGTTTTGTTAGATTGCTATGTCGGACTTGCCCATGCTCGGGAGTATGCGATTCAACAACTTACTTATCCCAAAGAACGAAAATGTCGCATTAACGACTAGAAATGACTTATAACGTGAAAATGTGACATTTTCAAATGTCATTAGAATCAACTTGTTTATGCATTTATCTTGCGCAACACGCGGAGTTACCTCGTAGAAAATAAAGGGGAAACCAAACCGGGCTAAGCCGTGTGAAATGACGCGTAAAAATCAATTCATGCAGGTAAAAATCGCCCGTAAAATTAAAAAGTACGCTCTTCTTGCACTCCAGCTATTGCGAGCTCACTCTCCACGCGGAAAAGGACAGAGACCCAACGCTCTCTCTGATGAGAGAGACAGATGGAGAATGGGGTTTGACTTTGATTTTTATTACCGGACCATCGAAACGCTCGCCTGGCCATCGAGGGAGCGCCACGTGTGACGAAACGGCGACCGGTGGATTAATGGTGCGTTGATCGGTTTCGCTTCGTCAAAGCGAAACGAGAGAGAGAGACGAAACGAGAGAGAGAGGAAAATGCCATAAATGATGACTCAACCCCACCCATTTATTGCGTCAACACGAAGACGAACCCCACCCTCTCTCTCTCTGCCTCTCTGTACACTGTTTCTGCTGAATTTTAGAGCCCGAGCAGCAAAAACCAAAGAGGAAGAGGAGGAAGAATAGGGTAAATATGTTTGCTCTCTTTCTCTTCAAGTTACGGTCTATCTCTCTCTCTCCCTGCGTTTCGGAATGCACACCGACACTTGCCGTGCCCATGGTGCGCTTATATCCTTACTCGAAAAGAAGGGAAAATGATATTTTTCTCTGGTTTTGCCTCTTCTTCTTTTTCCCTTCGTTTTCTCATCCTTCTCGTTTTCCTCCTTGTAAAGTGCACTTGAAAGGTATGGGGGTTTCGGGACTCGGCCGTCGGACTTGAAGCGCTTCGCGATCTTTCGTGTTCTGGGTTTTGACTCGAACGCGGAAACCCAGCGTCCCAGGTATGGCACGTAATTATGAGCTCAGACCTCATCCTTCCAAGGGATTAATGCGGGGCAAGAAAAAGAGAGATGCAATGTCTTCTTCTTCTTTGCATTTTGCACCAAACGTTTCAGCTACCTAATTTTCTCCTCTTTTTGCTGGAAAATACTCATGAATATGAATACCCATTTCTCAGTTTAACCTAGCTCTACGAAAGGGGTGTTTTTCTGCCCTCCTTATCCTTCTTCGCTCAGCGGGTTCTCGATCTCTCTGCATTTTTGTGTACAGGGGATGTCCAGTTGAGGAGAAAGAGGAAAGAGGACTCCGAAGGGTTTTGAACACAGCGCTTCTCTATTCTTGGTGTGTTTTTACGTTTGGGAGGGAAGAAGAAAAATTAAGAGAGAGAGCAAAGATGTTTGGAGATTGCCAGGTGATGTCCTCCATGGGAGGGACTGGTATTTCCGCCGAGTCCCTCTTCTCGTCGCCCATCCGAAACTCTAACTTTGACTTCATGTCGAGCTTGCCCTTCAACGCCTTCGCTCCGCTCATTCCTGTCAGTTTAAAACTCTCTCTCTCTCTCTCTCTCTCTCTCTGCGCCTCGGAAATATATGTAGCGGTTCTAAAAGCCGACTAGTCCTTTCGTCGCTGACACGTTGCGCTACTCATTTTCGATCTTTTGTAGAAAGAAGAGATTAATGGAATGCTGGGAGGGAGCAGCAACAGCAAGGAGGAGATGGTGGACAGTGGAGGGTCGGGGAGTGAGCATTTCTTGGAAGAGAAGTCATCGGCGAACGAGCTATTAGATCAAGACGGCGGCGATCAAGATCAGCCTGCTAACAAGAAGAAGCGTTACCATCGACACACCGCTCGTCAGATCCAAGAAATGGAAGCGTACGACTTTTTTCTTTTTTCCTTTAAGACGTATACACATTACACATGCCCCTCTCTCTCTCTCTCGCATGCAAAAGGTCATGTACCACTTTTCAGATCACTTTTTTGCTCCATTTTCCGACTCGTTTTTTCCTCAAACTCAAAATTTTCATGCATGAAACTAGTTTATTACAAGTACATATGCTTGTCATCTCATGTTACTTCTAGCATTCGAATATTCTAAGGAAATTATTTGTGCTTTTATTTAGTACCTGCATGTTTCGGAGATCTTCACCATTTTTCTCTTCCTCACTTTTGCAATTTTTTTTAGGAAAAGATCGTTATTGTTGTATAAAGTGTTTTTTTTTTTTTTTTTTGCCTTTTTAAAATGTGTTACAGATTGTTTAAGGAATGTCCTCATCCGGACGACAAGCAGAGGATGAGGCTAAGCCAGGAGCTAGGGCTCAAGCCTCGCCAGGTCAAGTTCTGGTTCCAAAACCGGCGAACCCAAATGAAGGTTTGTGCGCGTGTGTTTCTGTCTGTGTCTGTGGGAGCTTCTCTGGCTGATACATATGTGCGATCTTTCTCTTCCCTCTTGAAGTTTCAAAACCCTAGCTGATAATGCGACCGGGTCATTATGAGCCATTATTGAGCTTGCTCTCACTATGTTGCGTAGCTCGTAGAAGCAAGGAAAAAAGAACAATCCTTTCGAAGACGGGTTCATTATTTGTAG
This sequence comes from Eucalyptus cloeziana, assembly GCA_014182715.1. NCBI lineage: Eukaryota > Viridiplantae > Streptophyta > Magnoliopsida > Myrtales > Myrtaceae > Eucalyptus > Eucalyptus cloeziana. Next base: position 28,038,948 of record CM024637.1, read on the forward strand.
TCCTCTTCCCTACAACATACTTAACGTATACACCACAATAAATGTTAGCTGCTGCTGCAATAAAAACCCTACCTGTACAGAGTAAATGCTTTGTCAACTTCTAGGGTTCCTGGGAGAAAAAGATGTTGTCTAATGTTTGTTCATGTGGCTCGCTAACATTGTATCACGAACCAATGGAGTGTTCCTAGCTTTGTACAATTGGTTGATGTATAGTTATGGTTCTAAAAAGCAACATTAGCTTGGTGATGTATGGCCCCGTAGTCTGTAACTAAACATAGCCACGAATTACATGATCATGCACTGTCTCTCCCTCTCTGCTTGGGGGCATTGTGTTGAAGTGCATTCCCTCTGTATAGGGATACTTAACTTCGCTTCGGTCAATTACTGCTCTTTAGCGAGTTTTCTTTTTGGATAACAATATGTGTAGGCACAACAAGACCGAACTGATAACGTGATACTGAGGGCCGAGAACGATAATCTGAAGAATGAGAATTACAGGCTTCAAGCGGCCTTGCGCAACATAGTGTGTCCTAATTGTGGAGGCCCAGGGATGCTGGGAGAGATGGGCTTTGATGAGCAGCAGCTTCGCATCGAAAATGCTCGACTAAAGGAGGAGGTAACATATTGCTTAGCCGGCAATTGGCATGCTTATGAACATAAGAGTTGCCTCATGACTTCTACAATCCTAAGGGGAATATATGTTAATGATGCCTTCTTTTTCTTTTTGAAAATCAATGGCAACAGTTGGAACGTGTGTGCTGTCTAGCTTCACGGTACAGTGGCCAACAAATACAATCAATTCCAGGGCTGCCGCCACTGTCTCTTTTACCGCCATCGCTCGACTTGGAGATGACCATCTACCCACCGAGGCATTTCCCAGAAGCCATGTCCTCTTGCTCAGACATCATGCCCATGCCTTTGTTGCCGCAAGACACTCCACACCACTTGGCCGAAAGCACTGGCCTCATACTCATGGAAGATGAAAAAGCACTTGCCCTAGAGCTCGCCATGTCCTCCATGGAGGAACTCTCGAAAATGTGCCTCGCGACCGAGCCCCTTTGGGTCCAGAGCGGCGAGAGCGGAAAGGTAGTGCTCAATTTCGAGGAGCATGCACGGTTGTTCCCATGGCCATTGAACAATAATCTCAAGCAAAACTCGGACGAGCTTAGGAAAGAAGCTAGTAGAGACAGTGCTGTTGTTATAATGAATAGCATTACTCTGGTTGATGCGTTCATGGATGCTGTAAGTCTTATTTGCTGTAAAATATTTTTGAACTGTACATGTACGTGGTGTTTTCTTACGGTTACATTCTCATGGATTATAATGCTTTGTCTATTCACGCTATATTGTTGTTAAACTTCTTAATCTTGAAAGTTGACACAATAATGTATCTTTTTGCCAGAGCAAGTGGATGGACTTGTTTCCCACCATTGTTTCTAGGGCAAAAAATATTCAAGTCATAGCATCAGGCGTCTCAGGTCATGCAAGAGGATCTCTTAACCTGGTAATTGACTATTTTAACTAACTTCTTTTCCCTTTGCTATACTTTGCACATTAGGTAATTACACCAAGATTTATTTCCTTCCATTTCATCATGTTTAATTTGGACAAACTTCTTTTATATGTTTGAACAATGAAAAAGTTTTCATCCTGAAATATTTCAAGGAATCGAATTCTGAGTTGTATAAATCACATGAATTACTGTATCATTCACCGACAAAATCTTGAGCTTTCAATGTGCACAATTGATTTTGTCTGTGTATCGCTTTTGTTATGTTAAAAGAACTGCATTTTTTTCTTTTGGTCGATTAGATGTACGCAGAATTGCAAGTTCTTTCACCGATGGTACCGACACGAGAGACATACTTCCTTCGTTATTGCCAACAAAATGTGGATGAGGGAAGTTGGGCGATTGTTGATTTTCCCATGGACAGCCTTCACAACATTCTCGCTCCACCACCTTCTTTGCCCAGATACATCAGACGACCTTCCGGTTGCGTCATTCAAGACATGCCCAATGGCTACTCAAGGGTAAGCCCTACCTAACAGCTATACATCTGTACACATACTCCTACCGATTATTATTATTAGAATGACCGTCAATGCCAATCTAGCACAACCAGAAGTTTGCATCTAGATTATAATTACATAAGGATCTGAAGATCGAGCAACATTGTTGGTGGTTGCTATGGTTCGTTTTGTTCAGGTGACCTGGGTCGAGCATGCAGAGATTGAGGAGAAAGTGGGGCACCCACTGTTTAGTCAGTTTGTGAAGTGTGGCATGGCATTTGGAGCACATCGGTGGTTGGCGGTCTTGCAAAGACAGTGCGAGAGGGTCGCCAGCCTCATGGCCAGAAACATATCCGATCTCGGAGGTTCTTTAACTTTATCTTCATCTTATGATAAACTTAAAGCATTTTGATGTTCACGCATATCAGTAGGATCTCGATAAGAGAATATTAAGTGTTCATCCTGGTTAAGTCCCCCAAAGGGCAAGATCATTTTGCAAGACATACGATGAGACAGGAATGAAGGGAAAAGTAAAGAATCTGGAATCTGTAACCTAAGTTTTGTAGTAAGACTGCTACGAACTTTGGGATGTGATTGGCTAATCTCATGTATTCGGTCGATGACCTCTCTCATTAAGAGAATTTGATTCGCGAATTGGAGTGTGAATTTAGGTGGAAAAAACCAAATTCACAAATGTTAACGATGCTGGCATTTTTGGATCGATGTAGTGATACCATCTCCGGAGGCGAGGAAGAACCTGATGAGGTTGGCTCAGAGGATGATAAGGACATTCAGCACCAACATTAGCACCTCCGGTGGCCAATCATGGACGGCACTATCAGACTCCTCTGACGACACCATCCGTATCACCACCAGGAAAATCACCGAGCCCGGTCAGCCCAACGGCGTTGTCCTCGCCGCCGTATCCACAACCTGGCTTCCCTACCCTCACCACCATGTCTTCGAACTCCTGAAGGACGAGCGCCGCCGATCTCAGGTCCTTTATTTTGATTAAATCACTTATGCTTTCGTTTTCGAAGCATATTTTATATAAACTTAATTGCAAGCATATCATAATTGTGACTGATTCCTAATTGGCTTTGTGGCGTTTCAGCTAGATGTGCTTTCAAATGGGAATTCTTTGCAAGAGGTGGCTCACATCGCGAATGGTTCTCACCCTGGAAATTGCATCTCTCTCCTTCGCATCAATGTAAGCAACACTAACAATTAATTACAAGTTTTTTACTGGCATTCGGCTGTCGAATCATTTATATTTAACCTCTTTCGTAGCACATACATAAATATTTAGTTAGGCGTTCATGTTATAGCTAATTTAAGTTTTAGATAATATGAATTCACAAGTTCTTTTCACAAAGGGGCATGATAATATCCAACTATGCCATGCAGGTGGCGAGCAATTCGTCGCAACATGTGGAGCTAATGCTTCAGGAGAGCTGCACCGACGCCTCCGGTAGCCTCATCGTCTACTCCACCATCGACGTCGACTCCATCCAGCTCGCCATGAATGGCGAGGACCCTTCCCACCTCCCTCTCCTCCCTATTGGCTTCTCTATCGTCCCCTTCGGATCGGGGTCACCTGGATCCGACTCCGATGCCAATGAAAACCTGGGGCTCGACGCTTGCCCTCAAGGCGACGGTTGCCTCCTGACGGTGGGGCTCCAAATCCTGGCCAGCACAATCCCAACAGCCAAGCTCAGCCTCTCCAGCGTGAACGCCATCAACAACCACCTCTGCACGGCGGTCCACCAAATCACCGCCACCCTCGCTGGTGGCTCCGGCAATGTCCCTGAGCTGGCGGTGGGTCCGTGCCCCGACCCTACCGATGCTAAGCAAATCAGTGCTTAGCTAATTATTGCGGAATTACACCCCCAAAAAAGGATTAGTGTTTAGCATGAAGGGGGTTTGGGGAATGAAGGGAGGGTTTATTGGGGGGGAGGACATCATGGGTGAACTAATCGGGGGGCAAGCTAAGGTAAGTAAGAATAAGGAGATCAGAAGGTGGTTAAGCAGCGAAGGTTCATGTTCATTATGTTGCTTTCGTTTTTGGAGAGACTAATGTTGTTATAGCTGAACTTAGGTGGGGGGGGTGGGTTTGAATTTTTCATTCCATTTCGTTCTTTTGAGGGGACAGATTTCAGTTAGGAACTATGGTGTGTAGCAACTGCTGCTGCTGGAGTAGTAGGGGACAAAACCTTTGAAAACAATGGGTGGTAAGCAGGAGTCAAGAGCGCACCAGAGATTGACCCCCGTCGCTTTGCTCCGCCGCGGCGAGGTGGGTGGGGATTGAATGCCCCCTCCCCACCTTGGGCCTCCTCGCCGGTCGAGCAAACTGGGGGGGGTGGTTGGTTCGGGAATTGACTCCTGTCGGCCCATTCTGGCTTTTCGTGCTTTCAATTCAATGCAAATTCAATGCTTTCCTGAACTCGTGTTTTCTCCGTTCCCTCACTCGATGCTAGGACCTCCTCCTCTGCTTCTTGAAAAAGAGTAAATGGATCATTGTATGTGACCAGATGAATGCGCACGTAAACCCCGCGATCGATCCCAGGTCGAGCCCGGTGCGGAGGACTGGCGTCGGGCGCGGCCGACCATACGCCCGGCGTGTGCACTTAGCATGGCCACGTGACAGTTCGAGTTTCCCGTCGGCATATGATTGATGAAATGCGCTTTGGCATTACGGGCCTGGACTTGTCGATCTTGCGGTGGATTCTCTCTCTTGTTTTCTATCTATATTTTTCAGGCCTGAGCCCACAGCTTTTGTAATTTTCTCGAGCGTCGAAGAATCGCGATCGCAGCTGAGGTCCCCACAGGACGCGATTGGTGGAGACGAGATGACGAGGGCGTCGAGCAAAATGTTCAGTGGCGAACCCGTGACGAGTTTCGCGCGATCTGCCGAGTGATATTTTTTCTTCCAACGTAAAAAATCTGGCAGTGTCCCTCGCTCCACGCAGACGACGACGAGGAGCCCGTGCTTCTGCGTCGGGCCGGAAGGGCCGGGTCCTGCATCCCCTTCCGCCCGCTTTGGACGTTCCTCGTCGGCTTCTGTGAATCGAAACATTCGCCATCTAAACGAACACGACCACGTCCTCGTTCAGGCTTCCGCCACCCTAATCCTCGGATTACCCAATCATTAATGTCGAGCCAGGTTTCCGACTTCAAATTCTCGCAAGGGATGCTGACGGAGAAACCTAGGAAACTTTGACGACTTCCGACAACTGCGACATCCCTTCGAGAAGAAACCACCACCCCCCCGAAGACAACTCCCAGTTGCCATCGAATCGAATCCTTCCGTTCTGCCAATCGTTTCACAGCACGTGCGCTCAATCGGATCTGCATATAGGGGCGGATTGACTGGGTCTAAAAGAGGCTTAAAAGGTCGCAATTTGGACTCGTTCAAAAAGGCCGAAAGGGTGAGAGAGAAGGGGAGGAAGGAGAAGATGACGTTGAAGTTCAACCGGTTGAAGTCTCCGGTCTTCGCCTAACCCCACCTCCACCACCGTCGCTATTTAATACGTCCGGTCAAAGCACGACCAGAGCGAAACAACCCCTCCTTTCTCGTCGTCTTCCAGCACTTGCAGCACTTCTAGACAAAAAATTTCATTTATTTATTCGATTCGACACGACGGCGGACCCGACTCGTTCCGTGAAGAAGAGGGAAAAATCACGAGGACGACTTCCGGTTTCAGCCTCGATTCGTGCCTAGACGTTGGCGGTTTCCCTTCCATTCTGGGGAATTCCCATGTGAACCGGGGGGCCGCCAACAGGTTGACCAGGATCGGGATCCAGGACAAATCCCAACTAGAATGCTTACCAATCTAACGGCAATGTCAGAACCCATGATGCATCTCAAGTTGGAGAGCAACTCCTCCAGCAACCGCCAACTCGTCATCTACCCCAATCGAAACCCGAGATTCGGAACCACCCAACTCATTTTGGCATCATCGCGTTTCCTCGTAGGATTAGATTTTAGCAACGGTTAAAAAGTTGCTTTCATAACCTTTCTTTTCCTAGGAACAATTTTTGTTAATAAACAATTTTTTTCCCATTTCTGCTTCCAATAACAAAGAAGCAGTTGTCTTTTTCCAGTTTCGGGGACTAAAAGAGCAGAAAAATAGAAAAAAGGAATGATTTTAATTAGGGGTGAGCATATTCCGCACAAATTTCACCTAAAACCCAACAGTTTTCCGAACCTGAAATCCATCTTACATATCTTAAAATCAGAAACCTACCGTATCATAGGTTTTAGGATCGGGTTTATGAAGTTCCAAATTTTACTTACGTATAAAATGAAATCTACGTGTGAAAACATATATTTTAATTTTTTTAACTCGGAACCTATCAAATACATCTCGGAATTTGAAATTGAATAAATTCCCATCAATTTGACTATTCGGTTTCGAGTTTTACCCTCCAATTATGGTCGCCCCTAGTTTTAACCGACCAAACAGCTCCTGAGTTTTCATACGTGGAGAACGCCAAGGCATAATTTAACTAGAAGAGCCTGGAACCTGAAAAGCGAGACACCACGACGCAACCATCGAATATAGTATGCGGAAAAAGGGGACTGCCAATTGGGAGGCGGATGCGTGGTTTTCGACCATCCGGGCGGGGGCGCTAAAAGACAGGGCCGCGCTGACGTGTCACGGAATCCCGAGATGCAATTCCCCTTTCTCGCAATATGAACATAGAGAGAAGATAAAAAAAAAAAAAAGGGATAAAGTTTCGAAATTAAAGAATTGAAAGATTTGCGACGGGCGAAAGCGACAGGAAATGAAGATACCAAATCTTTTTCATGCGGTGTGTACGCACATTCACGCTGTAATGGGAATTATCCTCTTTTTTTTTTTTTTATTACTTTTTTTAGCGCAGCAACTTTTGGGGGCGACCAGCTGGCCTCATCTGAGTAGCAAACAAACAAGCAAAAAAATTAAAATAAAATAAAATAAAACCATTAAATAAACAAAAAATCAAAAAATGGGGGTGAATCTTTTATAGTCAGGCATTGGGCACCGAATGAATGATGTTACGATATATACCTTCAGGGCGTCAAAACGTGGTGACTTCTTCGCGAACCCACTCGAGATTTGATTTTTTTGATTTTTTATTATTTCCCCATCATTATTTCTTTTTTTTTTTTGTTTCGTAATTTATTTTAATAATTATTTCTTGTGGGGGAGGTGTTCTTTTTTTTTTATATTTCGGCCACCGGCAAATCCGAGTGGAGAAGTTGGTCGCGGCTCTTTCCCTCTTCTTCTTCTGTCGTCGGCAGGATGACGTGGCGGCTTCCTCGGCCACGATCTCCTCTTCCCACCCTCCTTCTCCTCCCCCCGTTTCCCTGGGCAAACGGCGGCTTTCCGTTCAAAGATGCGCATGTGAACTGGTGGAGAAGGAGCGATGGCGACGGCGACGGCGACGGCGACGGCGAGAGCGAATCGTCCGCTTTGCTTTTTCTCTTTTAAGTCTTTGTGAGGTGGAGACGGAAACAAGAAAAGGGTCAACCGATGGGGCACGGTGAACAACTACTTTTTGGAAAAAAGTTGTGAGCGGCGCGGATTCAAAGGATTTCGGGTCTCGTGGTGGCTGACGAAACTCGAGCCGATAGGTGGAAGGAGTGGCTGAAGATCGTTCCGTGTTCTTTACTCTTTAACCGGGTGGAAAGGGGCGACGGGCATGGACAATTCATTCTTAGCCTTGTCGCCAAAGTTTCACCATCACGATCGATTATCTGATTTGAACTGTAGTTATCACTCTATTGACGAAAGTGTCAGTGAACCGGTCGTGCCATGAGGCGGCCATTCCAAAAATCATGTGCACGTGGTTGAATTGACCAGACATGGAGCTTTTTCTCGATAAGGAGAAATAAGTTATGTCCGCGAACCTTTTTTTTCCACTCTAATCCAGAAAAGTCGCGTGATTTGAAATAGACTCATATAGTCTGGGGACGAGCGCTTTGATTGATAAAATAAAAGAAAAAAAAGAATCCACTTCCTCCTCTATGCCTATATCCACGACAGGACACGTCACGAGAATCACGCTCGCGAAGGTCGGACAAAAGGCAGGGTCCGGGGCATCCCCTTTCGTGATTCTCGTTTGGAGGGAGCACGTCGTCATCCCCATTCCGTTCCACCGTCGTGCTGCGAACCAATCGAGACTTCCCGAGGCGGAGAACCGACGTGCGTCCGCCCGCCCGCCAGCCCTTTTCCTCGTTAAATATAAACATATATCGATTTGAGTAGATTTACTTTTTACCTTTCGAATTTGCGAAAGGTTGGAGCAAAATGGCGGGCGGCGTCTGAGGTCAAAGGTTACGCTACTTTCGGTAAGATTCTAAATTTGCGGACCGGCCTTCCTCGTTGGACGGTGTGAACTCGAAGGAGCTGTCGATCTCTCTCTCTCTCTCGCCATTCAGCTTTTGCCGAACCTCGTACGCGTACGCGACCAGCTCGCGTCCAGATTGGGGATTCGCTGAACTCGGTACCTTGTGAAAACGAAACGAGCCGACGCCCCCCCTCGCAGCCTTTCTTTTCGAGCACGTGCTAATTGTTCGGGTTACGTAATTGAATTGTTTTTTTTTACTGATTATATTTATCTTCTTCCCCCACGAAAATTTAAAGTAGCACGCACTGGTATTGAATGCCCTTTTTTTTTTTTTTTCTTTCTTTCTTAAAAGGGCTTTTTTCTGTTGATGAGTCATGACCTCGTCAGGGTGCTTCTAAGCCGTCCGTCCAGATGTAATTACTGGCACTTTTTCTGTGGCTGTTCGAATCTCAATTGAAATTTGAAATTTCTATAATTGTCGGTAATTTTATCTGCAAAGTTTACTTACAGGGGCGAGGAGGCAGTTTTTTTTTTTTTTTTTTTTCGGTCTCTACGCTAATCTTACTCTAACACTCACTCTCAAACTTTTGCCCTGCCTAGGAAGGCAATTTGAACGTCGTATTGAGACCTGAAATTTTTGTATAAAACCAATTTTGTTGGATCGCTCGATATATAAAATATCTACATTTTCATCTTGATATAATTATAGGCATTTTGTATGAAAGTTCAAATCTCGTATTGGAATCCAAAAATTACGGGCACTTTTCTTCATTGAGAGAGATATCGGAATCATGCTTACTCAATTGATTGACTTGATTCCACTATTAGCCGATTGTTCCGACTCACCTAACTTGCCAAAAAAAGTGACGTAGATCCCAAAGTTCATGTACGGGGCAAGGATTACAATTCAAACCCCTTATCGAAATTCAAAATTTCTATATTAGAATAATTCCCATCGGATTGTGAACACACGAAGAATAAACGAATATTCGGGCACGTATCGCGAGTTGCGATACACGCACGTCACAATAATATAAATATGCATTAATTTTTTTGGTTTGTTAAACGCCCAATGATTGGGTTACCAAACAATTGGGACATATGAGTAGAAGCATATAAGCATACGCAACCCAATCATTAAATCTCACGTGGGCACATGCGTTAAGTCAACGCCCGATTTAAGCAAACGATCTATTCATTAGTCGCCATGATTCCCCCCGACTAATTAGGAACAAAAAAAGATTCACATGTCGTTTAATCAAGGTGACGAATTGACTTGTGAGACATGACAAAAAGAGCCCCCGTGATCCATTATATCATTTCTGCATAATCCCGAGCTCTAATCATTCAAAAAGAAAATCTTCTCAAAGTCATTGCTCATGTTGTTCGAAATAATTACCAATAAAAATATAAGCATGCCCGTCCCGCTTTAAGGACGGTGCCCGCCTTTGAATCTCGACCGCAGTCGTAGTCGGTCCGCCGGGATGAACGTACCTTTTTGCCGGCCTGATGTGTTATACACAACTACACCCTCTTTCACATAATGTCTAGGGGCAACTAATGTAAAAAGTCAACGAGGAGTGCGTCCCCGTTGAAAAGGCAGTTACTGTCTCCATGTGGTCGAGCTATGTTTCTCTTTTTCTTTTTTTTCTTGTTTTTTGAGTTTCCTTTAGAGATAATTTATCCGAGTCGTTGACTTCATATTTGTATTATACGGCCTCGATAAGCAAATAAATATATGGGAAATTTTGCTCTGGGCAATGCCATGCAGTTCGAAAAAATAGAGGTGTTATTCAATTGTTTTATATATCACAATTAATGCGAGAGCCATTAGATCCTTCTAAATTCATTTTTTAAATAGCTTGAATTAATGTTTAGTTTTAATATCTAATTTTATGCCTAGTTTTTAAATTCAGTCTCGATGGATGGATAAAAGAATATTCGGCTGGTCTCGAAGCCACCTGGCTCCGATTAATTGGCATTTACGGCACTGAAATCATCACATGGAAAAAAAGAGAGTCATGAACAGGGCATTCTATTAAGAACAATCATCAAAGTTAGAGGCGGAAGTTTACCTACTTCTTGTCCACAAAGACGCCCCCGAATCATTGTGTTCCTAGCTAAATCCCTAGCCAGGAATATGTTGTCCTCATGGATCGATTGTAAATCAGGAAAAAATTTCAAAAGCATCCTCGCTTTTGGCTCCACAAATCAAACCTTGTCCTACTTAAAGAACCTTCCTTGCTTTTGAAATTCCATTTCTAATTGAATCCGATGTTAGTCACGATTTCGTATCACCATGACTAATAACTCTATAAAAATAGAGTTATTTACCTATTTTAGGTAACAATTAATGCAGTATCTATGAGAAAAATATTTAGGTTTCTTTTTAATTATTTGAATTTTTTTTATTTATGCAGAATAATGAAATATGGAGAAGATATGGAGAATAATGGCAAAAATCAGGAATTCAAATAAAAAAGCAGTGGAAGATGGATATAAAATCAGGGAATTCTTGATTTTGTTCCCCAATGTTATCTACGAGCATTGGGAGATAGATATCTTAGATATATCCTATGAATAGGAGAACATCGAGAGGCTAAGAGAGTAGTTAGGTTTTTGTTAGATCGTTTTTCATCGTTCTATGAATTTTTCAAGTATCTTAAAGAGAAGAGAAAAGTGGTGACATAATTATTGTTATTTGATTTGAGATGCTGAGTTTGAATTATATTTTTATTTCTTCTCTTACTATGTTCTAATTTTTTTTGTTAAGGTTACGATGTAGCTTAACCATGATGATGTGAATTTCATGATTTTTATGTTTTACAATTGATTTCATTCATATTAGTTATATATTATTATGCATAATGTTTTTGAGTGACTAGCCACCACTATAACCATGAATCAAATGTGGATAAAAATATACTGCGTTATTTTTGTAACTTTCGGTGATAAGGTGATCCAAAAGACTTATTGTAAGCCGAGAATATTCATAACTTTTAATGCACTTATGTTTATTTTAATTCACATAGAGATATAACGGATTAATAAGCTGAGCATGTTTGTTATACCTAAAGATATAATAGTAAATAGATTAGAAATTTCCGCTATCACATGTTTGATATCGTTTTTATATCCACGACAATCTGAAATTCATATATAGTGATTATGGTAAAATTAGATGCTCTAACATATTTATCCGATTGATTCATTACGGCATTTAGTCTTCAAATTTTGTTTTTAATTTGTTTTAAATTATATTTTGATATGTTAGATAAATTTTAGAATTAATTTATTTTAGTACTTAATTAGTTTATTAATCATCGATCTTCGTGGGACAATACTCTTTCTCATCATTATATTACTTGTTCGGCACGTTTACTTGCGTTTAGAATTTCACGAACAATGACATTGACCTTGATGCCATATTCGAGTTTGATTTTTGAGTTGACACCCCCTAGATATGATTGAGCTCGAGGCTAGCCGTCCTTGATTTGAGCTTTGGCATAGAAGGGAGAAGAGAGAGGCGCGAGCCGAGAGAAATCAATGCGGGCGTGTGCAGGGACATCGTCGACGTCGATCAAAAAGTCAAAATCAGCAATGTTGGGTATTTCCGGGTCCTTTTTAAGTCGAGGGATGCTCGTCTGGAGACTCAAATCGCAGGAGTTCCGAAAGCGATGAAGCCTATTTAATGCAGCGAGTTGGAAATTTCGCAAGGCGTTCGCAGAGTCTTTTCCCAAGATTAATGCTGACCCCCTTTCTTCTGTTTGGGGGAGGAGGGATCATTAATCAAAGAGCTCGAAGATAACTTAATTATAGAAAACCTGTCCACATGTCCAGCACCCCCGGGAGACAACGCACGTTTCCTGATTAAGACATAACTGGAGCACCTGGCTTAGAAAATTTCGTTGTCCAGGATCACCAACTCCCCCCCCTCTTTTTACTTATAGAAGCACTAATCATCGAAGCTGTCGCCCGGGGGCCTCCCCGATTGGTGGGGGGATTATTATAAACGTCACGGCATGATCCGTGAACGGAAATGATTGTGTCCCTCGGGGAAAAAGAGGGGTTGGACATATGCGCGGGATAGCTACTCCTCAGCAGATTCCACGAGGGCTCGGTGGTATTTTTATGCGGACAGGATGGCAGCATCCGGGGATTGGATAAGGAAGGAGGGGGTTTCTGTGCATGATCGAATTGTTAAATAGAGCAAATGGGTTAGGTGACTCCAGGGTTCCTGATTGGACGGGAGCAGCGATGTGCTGTAAAGCTCGTTCGACTCGTGCGTTTGGCAATACGCGTTCGGAAGTCGAGCTACCTAAAGCACCACTTGGGATTTTGGAGACGGTCGAAAAGCGATTATAACTGTGGAGGTGTTACAACCGGCAACACCTCTTTTCACAGCCGAAACCGTTGGAAGAAAGTTGCACCAACCCGACACTTTATCCGGTAGAGGCAAAGATATGCATTAGTTTTGGGAAGGTTAGTTTTTGCAAGAAAAAGTTCTCCCACATTACAATTTTATCTGTCTTGTCTATACGAAAAATTGTACCCAATATGGATACCATTGACCTCATGAGGAGGAAAATATCATAATGAATTAAACACGGCAGAAATTTTCGCCGTGATATATGTAATTATCGCAATGCATGCCTATATATGTAGCAATTGCTACCGAAAAAATTGATTGCTCGACTAATATGCCACAAAGTCAACGGAAAAAGTAGTTGTGGTGGAGTAGCATGTAGGTAAGCACTTACGAGAATTATGGAAACCGCATGATCTATTCACGTCATTACATTGGCCAGCGAATGACACTCGCGACACCACTCACTTCTCATGTATTTTTTTTGTTCATTTTATCCAATCAAATCGGCACATTTTTTCCCCTATTTCTGTCGAAATCAATAGCTCTCATTTTCTTCAATAGGTCCAATCCAAGAGACAAACCCGCTCACCCGCTTTTTGCCCCGCATGAGGGGCACCACGCTGGTCAACCCCCATTCCTATGATCGTCACAGCATGCCCCATTTGCCGGTCCATACATCATCCCCAAAGACAAAAACCATAAAAATAAAAATAAATTCTGTGCCTTAATATTGTCATGATAAGATCAGGCTATAGAAAAGACATAAGCGAATATTTTTTTTAGTGCTAAATGCGACTTATATGAATATTCGATCGGATCCGTCGTATCGTGTAAAAAGTGTTTCAAAATGCTCATTAATTTTTTTTAGGATCAAAATACGCATTGATTAGTCAAATAAATGAGGGTTAATATTACGAAAAATTCCAAATTAGTACACATTTAATAAATTTACCATAAATTAATTCTTTGACCATCAAAAATCCAAAATAAATATGTTTGTTACAAATTTACTTTTAAACTAATTTTTTGATAAAAAAAATCTCAAATCAATACACTCATGATAAGTGCTATAAACAACTTAACATTGGTACATTTATAATAAATTTACTTTAAAATAATTATTTGGCCACAAAAAATGGTAAACTAGAACACTCATGACAAGTTTACCATAAATTAATTTTTTACCATCGAAATTCTGAAACTGATACATTTATGACATTAATTTTCATCAAATTAGATTAACATCACAAAATCCACAAATTGGTATTGAAGGTAAAACTCTAGAATAATATATTTGTCAATTGTCACGTGTCAGCCAATTCAATAATTTCGTGATGGAATATAACGGAATCTAAGGAAGTGTAAACTTATTATAGGTATACTAATTTGGTGATTTTTTATGATTAAAAAAATTGTAATAAATCTATTATTTTTAAACTTTTTCGTGATATTAGCTTAATGAACGAATGCATTTTATAGTCCGTGTCGATTTGGGCAATAAGTTGGGTACGAGCCGGGACAGCGAAGGCTACGGTGAAGGGGGGAGGTAAGTGTGGGGGGTCCCTTCGCTTCTAACCTTTGGCTGCCTTTTTGCGACGACCTTCGCTTTTGGAATTTATAAAAATTCCCGGAAAGAGAGGGAGTGGGGGTCGTAACTCGTACGTACCAAACCCAGGCACCACCACCACCACCACCTACTTCGATTTCGGGGAGAGCTTCGTTTTAACTTCTTCCTACCCAACCCGGTCACCCTCTTCCCTTCCCCGCGGCAAATGGCGCAGTAGCTAGTAAGCTATAAGTAGCCCCTTCCCGTAGGCTTTTTGTGCCTCGGGAAATCTCTTCGAAACCGGGTCTTGACTGTTAACCATTTTGGGGCCTCGTGTTTTCCCCCTTTCGCTTTCGTCTCTCGCCCTTCTTTCCCCGTCTTTCCGGGGGTCCGGACACGACCGTCGTCGTCATCAATGCGCTCCCATAACTCCACCACCTGCACCCGTCACATCCCCCACCGTAAATGCCTTCGCTTCCTCTCTTTCCCTTTCCTTTTTTTTTTTTTTTTTTGTTTAAAATTCTCTCGGATTTTGTTGTCAAGTACTTTTGATTTTCTGATTGAATATTTGAACCGCAAAGCTTTCAATGTTCGAAAAACACTTTTTTTTTGGGTGGAAATTATGAAAGATTTCAAATAATTATATCCATTTTGGGCCAATTCCATAAAAAGTACGACTTTAACTTGTTGTTTTGGCCCAAATCGATCCCGAACTTTATTTTGTCCTAAAAAAAGATAAACTTTGATGTTGTCTCCAAATCCTGGAACTTTATTTTGTCTAAAAAAACTTTAGACGTTATTTCAAATCTGGCATGAACTTTATTTTATCTAAAAAAAAGCACAAACTTTCACTTGTGTCCCGAATTTGACCCTCCGTTAACCCTCATTCCACAGTTATGCCACACGTCAGCAATAATATCCAAAATAGCAAAACGATGTTGCATTCGAGTGTTTGGAGGAAGTGTTAAATTTAAGTTTATCCTCTAATGAGATGAACTTTACATATGATTTTCATGGGAAAAATAATTTAGCAGCTTCAGTTCTAGGGAACGAGGAACATAGCTAGGGTCGTTAGATCAATTAACAATTGGCAAGCTGTTTGCAATGTCAGAAGCTAGGTTGGAAGCAAAAGATTACATTGCCTCAAAGTGAGATATTAAAAGCTTATGCATCTTGTAGTTAAATAGAGATGTTAAGCCTATTTGTAAAGTTCATGCTTTTTTTAAGACAAAATAAAGTTCGGGTCACATTTGGGACAACACCTAAAGTTTGTGTTTTTTTATGGAATTGGCCCTATTTATGATAAATTTACTTTAAATTAATTTTTGAATCACAAAAATTCTCAAACGATATGTTCGTGATAATTTATACCCAGTAAATTTTTGGATTATCAAAAACTCAAAACTAATACATATATAATCAATTTATCCAAAATTAATATAGATTGTCATGAGAACTTACCATGTTAATTGAGTTATATCATTCAGTTTGAAAAATTTCAAGGTCAAATCTAATGAAAGTCGACGCTAGATAAATTTATCATGGTATAGTTTGGAGTAAATTTGTCACAAATATATTAATTTAAGATTTTTCGTAATATTTAACTTTTTTCTTTACTTGTGGTCTCAATTGGTCCACGATTTAAATCAAATCCTTTCCTATTGACTAAATGGATAGTTCTGTTTTTTCACGGACTCGAATGAAAAGAGCCACGATTTTGTACCAAACAAAATGCTCAAGCTATCATAGCATGGACTCTGAAAATGGCGAACCCTTTTGGACGAAGGACTTTATTTCGCCCGGGATTTGGGTCAAGGCGATGGCTTTAATCTGATTGCTCTAAAATTACATCAAACCATCTAATCCGAAAGAAAAAAAAGAATCACCAAGAATTATTGAACCCCCACTAATTAAAGCGGCGAAAACGAAGCGACGGATTTTTGGTTCTTGCAAAGTCCGTTTCTCCGAAGCAGTGGTCCTAAAGGAAAAAAGGGACCAAAGTCCCGGTCCCCAAAAAAAAAAAAAAAAAAGAAGAAAAATTGCCCAAAACGCGAGGAAAGGCATTCAGGTGAATATGAAACCCTCGGCAGGCATTATTGTCATTTCGGGAACTTTCGGGAAGCCGAATCTTTAGCTGTACTTCTCCTCTCTCTCTCTCTCTCTCTCCCCCTCGCGAAGCCACCGCGCAGCTCACCGCTGTTTCCTAGGGCGCGCGCGCTTTCCGTGGGCCGAGCCGAATTACGGAAATGACCCCGGACCCGGACGCGTCCCGGAAGATAAATTCGGATTCGGGACGAGCCGCGCCGAAGACGGAAGCGGCGCGGGAAGTTTTGACTCGGCGCCGACGTGGAGCCGCCAAGTCGGGCCTCCAAAAAGTTCCCGACGCGCCGAGCCTTCGCTGTCGCTGACCGGTTCCACCGCTAATCATTAGACCAACCTCCGCGTAAACAAAAAGAGAAACCCCCGCGCCCCCTCCTCCCCTGGAGAGGGGAAAAAGCTCGCGCCCCTCGCCCAATCGCGTCCGGACAGAGAAAGAGATGGAGAGAGAGAAGGAAGGGGAGGCGTTGACCGGCGACCGGGTCCGCCGGTCGTTTCGGGCTCGCGCCTCGGGAGGTGTGCGGACGTGGCGCCCGCTTCTCGCGAGTCCGTAACCGCCCACGTATCGAAGGCGCGCGGGTCGCGGGTCGCAGCGAGACCGCACGGAAAAGCGCTCTCCTCCCGAAACCGCCGGCCTCCGCGGGCCGCCACGTGTCTCCCTCCTTTTTCGAAGCGAGCGAGTGAGCACCACGTGTCGGCCAGCGCGTGGCCCTCCAGTCGCGCGCGGCCACGTTGCGGGTGGTGGGGGTTCGTTCGCTGGCAATCACGGAGAGGAGGGGAGGCCCCGGAAATGCCGGGACTGCCCTCGGCCAGCAGTGTTTTTATTTTTTATTTTTTTGCCTTTTTCAAATGATGAAATTCGTGATGGCTTAAAACCCGCAAAAAAATAATCATCTTCTTTTTAGCCGAATTCAGTCAATCCCTAGAGTGCTGAATTTTTCAATGTCCAATGCGCCGGCGAGCAAAATCATTATTATTTAAATCTGAAAATCAACACAAATTGACCCGCTTTCATCTATAATGAGCATAACTCGCTTTTATATAAATTATGCTAATAATTCCGTGACAAAACATGAAACGGTGATATTAATATCGCGACGGTTGGTTTTTAAAATGTTAGAAAAGATTTGCAAGGTGTATGATGGTGGCGCTGATTAAATAATCAAATAATCAACCTAATATCGTGATTCGTAAGATACGGAATGTCCTCACGGCAAGCAGCAGTGATATTTTGAAAAATCGGATTTTTCTTACCGTGTTTGTGCGGTAAGAGCCTCGATTTCGGGAGGACAATTTCGTCATTTCGCCGAAAGGGGAGGGCTAACTAACTGGGAAGGTAAGCGAAAGGGAAGGGGGCTGGGGGGCTTCGTTACGGGTCAGCGGTTCTCAACGGCGAAGTACGCCGGGGCGGTTATGTGATCCGTCATCCGACGCGAGGGAGGGAGGGGGCGGTCAAGATTCTCCCGCCCGCGTTGAACCGATCAAAAGCCGCGGGGCGAGAAGGAAAAAAAATAATTTGGACGGTCGGATTATTCCCACTCGGCACCGTCGCGTCGTAACGCCGCACGTGATTATTCGCCCCCCGCCCGCCGCCCCCTTCCCTTCCCTTCCCTTCCATCCACTTTCCTTTTCTCTCTGACCGAAACAGGACACCCCACGCCCCTCCCGTTCCTCCGTTTACCCCTCTTCGATAACACCGTCCACCGGATTTACCCAAAACGCCCCTCTATTCCCCCCGAATCCACGGCGGCCCCCTCGCGGGGACGGGGCGGGAAAGCGGGGCCCGCGCAGGGGCCGAATGGTCATTTCACGCCGTAGGGCAGGCGAACGGGGTTTTATTTTTTTCTTTTTGGGGTCACGATGCGCGTTCTGGCCGGCAAGGCGTTTGGTTGAACCACCTAACAACCACCACTTTCCTTCACGCACTCCCACTCTCTATCTCAATAATAAAAAAATAAATAAACCATTAAAAAATAATGCTTTTTTTTTCTCTCTCTCTCTGGGTTTTTTTTTTTTTTTTTTGACGAGGAGACTCTTGTAGAGTGAAATGAAACTTCCTCACCCGAAAAAGAAATATATATATATTTTTTGGCAGCAGAAAAGCAGTTCCATTGCGCAGTATATAAAACTATAAATTATCGACACAGCGTTCTTTTTCGGTTTCCCAAAGCCTCCTCCTTTTCTCTCCTTTTTAGTTTTCCTCCACTGTTCTCTCCCTCCAATTTCTATTTTTCGCCTTCCCTTTATTCGTAAATTTCTTTTCGCCAATAATATTTCCGCCGGCGAACCTCCCCCCTCCCCTTCCCGCCGGCGGCCGCTCTCCCCGCGGCGAACGCCTCCACCCCGCCCCCCCGCCCGTGGAGCCGCTCGGTTCCTCCGCCATTGGCAGCGCGCCTCGGATTCCCGGCGAATTTCTCGGCTCCGTTGGGGGAGGAATGCCCCGGATCTCCGCGCCCGCGACGGTGGGCTCGCGTCCGTAGCGGTTCGGGCGGGGAATGTGGCGAGGCTGAGGCCGTCTCGAGGCGCGCGGTGGATTCGTTGAGGCCGGGACCGTGATCTAGGGTTTGTTTTCCTTGGCGTTTGATCTCGGTTTCGGTCGTTGGCCGTTTGTTCCGGCGAGGCTTGTGAAGCACGGAGGCCCGCAGGTACCGTCTCCGTGATGAGATGGTAAGTCAATCATCCCTTTTTTTTTTTTTTTTTTCCCCTCTCTTCTGTTTGCGGTTTGCATTACGAGATTTGTTTCTTCTTCTGGACGAAATTTTACGGGCTTCCATTCTTCCATTCGCGGTCCAGATCCTGGGCTGATGCTTTTTTTCAACCGGAAGAAACGGATTTTCTCTTGAATTTCTGCATTCACAGTGGATTTTTTGGGAAATTTCCGTCGACGAATTCCCGTTCCTGGTAAATTTCTCGTAGTCCGTCTGATCTGTGGAAATTCAAATGCGCCTCAGGAATCTCCGGAAATTATTTTGACTAATTAATAATTAGGACTCAATGATAAACCGCGAACATGTAATTTCCTCGCTTTTTTATTTTATTTCTATTTTTATATTTAATGGGAAAAACGGTTTCCTGAAACCTGTCATTTTCCGTGGAAATATTCTCTTTCTGGGAAAGTATTGCGCGTTTACCTGATATTTGCCCAGGAAGCGCACCAAAAATGCCTCCGGAGATGCGATTTCTGGTTA
Source organism: Eucalyptus cloeziana (assembly GCA_014182715.1). NCBI lineage: Eukaryota > Viridiplantae > Streptophyta > Magnoliopsida > Myrtales > Myrtaceae > Eucalyptus > Eucalyptus cloeziana. The sequence continues at coordinate 28,058,494 of CM024637.1, forward strand.
TACCGCGTTAGAATTTCAGTTGAATTTGCTCTCTTTAGGGACCCATCAATGTGGAAGGCGCGACAGATCACTGTGGACGGTGCAGAACTGATGGGTTTGACCAGTCCTGTGTTTTAGACGGGTAGTTTTGAGATGACGCGATTATACCTTTCCCCGTTTGTTTTACGGCCGGCCAATTCCATATCATTCGGTGATGAGAATGAAGTGGCGGTATCGGTCTCGTCAATATCGGTTGGCCGTGCTTTGCTGAATCATCTCACTATGTTTTTCGGTGTGTATAAAACTGACAAATTTTCCCTGGAGACGTGGATTTTGGGACGGGTTTGGGTTTTGGCTTTTTCGACGTATGTGCTCCTTCAGGGAAAGCTAGTGGGCATTGTTCAGGATTTGACTGGGTATTTAGTCATTTTGTAAGCAATGTGAGAGATGGCTTTGGTGTTTGACTGGTTAGAAAACATTTTTCATCGCACCCCATGACTTCATTCTAAATGGCCATTTTGGGCTCGCGTTGACTTTTACTTGGAACTAATTGATGAGTATGCATAACTAGTAGAATTTTTGTGTCCGACATGATTCCTTTGCTATTTTCGTAACAGTATTAACTACATTGGTTTTTTCTGTTATATCCTGAAGGTCATGATTTAAGGTTAGAATGTGACTATTTTGTTCCCCATTCAATGTCTAATTGCGGTCTTGGCACTTCTGTTCCTGGTATAAAGTGGTGTGTGATTGGTTTTCCCGTCACTATTTGATTGCGCATTCCTTTTTAATTAATCTAGTTAGCACGGGGTTTTGATTCTCCAAATTGTTGCCTTTTCACTTTAACGAGCCCCAATAGATTGATTTTTTGAGCTTGGTTTTGATTTTCCCATTCATCCGGTTTCTGCATGTACACTTACCCTTTCTTCAATCAGGTGGAAGGAAGGGGTTGTCAATCTAGAGAAATTACAAATGCTTTGGAGTTCCTGAAGCGTAAAAGGCTTCAGAGAATGAAAACTCAAAGTGTCATGGAGACTGATGGTCTGGTTAATGTAATGAATAGAAGTGGAGGAGATGCATTGAGAGTTTCAGCTTCATGTGGTGTGAGAATACATGGTAATCCCAATTCACTTCATCCATCACATGGGGCTTCAACTGGGAAGGATATCTTTTCAAAGCGAAAGGTAGAAAAGTTCTGTATGGATGATTTAGAATGGACCAACCAAATTCCAGAGTGTCCTGTTTACTATCCATCAAAGGAGGAGTTTGAGGATCCTCTAGTTTACCTGCAAAAGATTGCTCCAAAGGCTTCAAAATATGGTAAATTGCTTGGACAACTTCGACGTCTTCTGAATTTTTTTAATTGGGATGTTGCGAAATGTAGTTGTTTGTGGAAGGTCGTGTTCATTCTACCTCATTATTGCATGGTTCTCAAATAATCAGAATGTGAACATATGAACGGACATTTTTTATGAAAAATCCTGTTGCATTGTTGTGAAGTTAACATGATTAAAGTGAGATGGTAACACAATTCAGCTTACATGCCATGTATGTAGTTGTGGGTAGCTTCTTTCCATCATCTCCTCTATTTGGTACTGTCGGCTGAAATGAGTTTCTTGGGGCGGAAACTGGTCCATTTAGATTCTTATGGCTGCGTTCAGCAGCATTTCTTTTTTCTGTAAGCTTTAGATGCGCAGATGCAACATATGTTAGGTGGAACGGTTCAAATTTGATATTCTCTTGACATGGTGGTACTTTAAATTTTCAATGATGATGGAAAAGGTTGGAAATTGGAGGTGAATCAAGAGAAAGCAGTGTTGTTATTCTAGTATGGGGATCTGAAAACATGTAATCATGAATGTATCGGCAAATGCTAGTCGTGTTCAGATTTGCTGTCTTGGCTTGTCGTCATGTGGATTGGAGATCTGCTTATGGTGCAAAATAACTCCATTGTGGAAGATCAAGATACTATGAAGGTTTTGAAATGAAGAATCACCAGCACTAATTGTGGTGGAATACTAAGGATCATAAAATGCTAGTCATATGATGTACCTCCCACATCACATATGTCTTATTAATGCGTTTGTTGTTAGATGATGAGGAAATGGTTATTATACTATGTAATCAGAACAGAATGGTAGACTGAAAGATGCCTGGTAGAGATGGAATATATTTCATTTTATTTATTGATCATCGGACTTAATACGAAGTGGCTAGAGAGAGGATTAGGTGCGTGCATCATACGTTTCTCGTAAAGTCATGCTGTGCAATGTCATTATATTTTTGTATGAATTATTTGTAGTTTGGCACCTCAAAGTAGCATGCATAAAAAGCTATCATGAAGATTTAGGGAATGGCTAGTTCAACCTGATATATAATTGTCAAGTTCTGTGCAGAATGTACTGGAATTGGGATTTTTTTCTTTCTTTCAGTTGAATGGATTGGGAATGTTAATATTGCAAAAAGTGTCATGTGCTCGATATTTGTCTTATCCTTGGAAGCAATAAATATCCAGGTGTGCAACTCAACAGTGTAACGAATGTACTTTATTTGCATCAAGCAGTAACATAGAAATTATGTTGTCACAAGCTGCTTTAACATGGAAGTTATGGTGTCAAATTTATTACTTAAAAGTCCTTTGTAATCCTGTTTTCTTTGCCATGAATTTTGGAATTTGTATTCTATTGTTCTCTTACCACATCTGTGTTAATCTGCTAGGTATATGCAAAATTATTTCTCCTTTAAGTGCTTCTGTCCCTGCTGGGGTTGTATTGACGAGGGAGAAAGCATCATTCAAATTCACGACTAGAGTACAACCTCTTCGTTTGGCTGAGTGGGATTCTGACGACAGGGTCACCTTTTTCATGAGTGGAAGGTCATTTTTCTTGTAATGCTGAATAATGTTTACCTGATCATCCCTCTGTCTGTTAGTCTCTCTGCTGACGAGTACATATTTGCATTCAGGAATTATTCTTTTCGGGACTTTGAGAAGATGGCAAACAAGGTTTTTTTCGCGAAGATATCAAAGTGTTGGATGTCTTCCAGCCACATTCATGGAAAAGGAATTTTGGCAAGAAATTGCTTGCGGAAAGATGGAAGCTGTTGAATATGCTTGTGATGTCGACGGTAGTGCCTTCTCATCTTGTGACACTGATCAACTTGGAAGTAGTAAATGGAACTTGAAGGTGAGGATCTAATTTTTGCTTGCTATCTCTTAATCTTTTCTTTAATCCTTAATGCGGTGTTTTCTATTTAAAGCATATTTAGTGATGTTTGATGACACAGCTGGCGAGCCAGAAATTATCTTGTGTATTGCAAGTCATCATGCTCTTTTATATAGTTGGTGTCCTGATGGATTGAAGACACTCTGCATGCTTCTAGGCTTGGTCTATCTAGTTTCACTCATAACTTCATTTCTGTTTTGACTTCAGAATCTCTCACGCCTGCCCAAGTCTGTTTTACGTCTGCTGGAAACTGCAATTCCGGTACCAGTTTAGCTTAGCTTCTTCTTTCATGTTTATATCTATTACCCTCTGGTACTTATGCATAGTGATTATTCCAGGGAGTGACTGATCCCATGCTTTACATTGGAATGCTCTTTAGTATGTTTGCGTGGCACGTGGAAGATCACTACTTGTACAGGTATAAATAATGGTTAATGCTCCAGCATTTTGGCATAACTCCTTCCTTAGTTTTCTGAGCATCATCTTTTGAATTTTTGCCCCTTTACTAGCATCTTCTTCACCTTTTGCTTGCAGTATCAATTATCACCACTGTGGAGCTTTTAAAACTTGGTATGGAGTTCCCGGTCATGCAGCTTTGGATTTCGAAAAGGTAGTTAGGGAGCATGTTTATACCACTGATATTCTATCATCTGCCAATGGTGAGGATGGGGCTTTTGACTTACTTTTGGGAAAAACAACTCTATTTCCCCCAAATATTTTGTTAGAACATGACGTCCCAGTCTTCAAAGCAGTTCAGAAGCCTGGGGAGTTTGTTGTAACGTTCCCACGAGCATATCATGCAGGATTTAGCCATGGTAAGATTTTGTAATAACTTAGCTTGATTTGACACATAATTAGACAGTTGTGTCCCTGGCTCTCCCTCACGGACATGCGCAGGTGTGCACATGTGGAAGTGCTCATGCATGTTTGCACCTACGTATATGATGCATGCATTGAGCAGAGAAAAAGAACTCTTGGCTTAATCTTGTATGGGTTTTCTTTCATTTGATTTTGCAAGTTGCACTAATAGGTCTGCAACTATTTAGGTTTCAATTGTGGCGAGGCAGTGAACTTTGCACTTAGTGATTGGTTTCCTCTTGGAGCCATAGCTAGCAAGCGCTATGCACTTCTAAACAGGATTCCGTTGCTACCTCATGAAGAGCTCCTCTGTAAAGAAGCAATGCTTCTCTATGCAAGCGGAGAACTTGGAGATTTAGACTACTCATCTGCACACTTGGCGTCACACCGCAGTATACAGATTCCTTTTGTGAAGCTGATGCGCTTTCAGCATCGTGCTCGCTGGGGCTTAATGAAATCAAGGGCATGCGCTGGTGTAATACCAGTTTCACATGGAACAGTTGTATGTAGTCTATGCAAGCGCGACTGCTATGTAGCATATATCAACTGTGCCTGTCATTCCCATCTCGTTTGCCTACGTCATGGTACTCTTTGCTTCTTCATCATTGCTTTTGGCTGACGAGTTCCTCTTTCTTGTTTTCTGATTCTAAATGGCTTATTGCAATTGTCAATGATTTCTTCAGATATTGAATCAATAAAATCTCCGTGTGGAAGCAATTATACAATCTTTGTGAGGGATCATATATTAGAACTGGAGGCAGCAGCCAAGAGGTTTGAGCAGGATGAGCAGATATTGGAGGATATCCGTCGGGACAAAGGCAGTGATAAAGAATTGTTTTCTATTCCAAATTTATTTGATGACAGTTATAACGAGAGATACATCCCTTATTGTGACATTCATCCACTTTCTCTAGATGCTAACGAGTCACCAGAGTTGGATTGTATTGGGAGAGAACCCGAACTTAATTATGGAAGAAGAGATTTGGAACCTGAAATGCATAAACCATGCCTCTCCTCAGTTCATCCAACTCATCTAAATTCTATGCTGGCTCAAAGCTCATCTATTATTGACAATGTAAGATTCAGATATCAATTGCCGCATCTTTTATCTCGCATAATGTATAGTTTAGGAAGTAACAGATAAGCTTGCTTTGTGACTTTTGGTGGCAGAACATGATTTTTGAACTTTTTTTAGGTCTCAGCTCTCTGATGTTTATTCTGGTAATATCATGTGCAGAATGCGGGGCATCATGTTTTTGAGAAGCCAATTCTTAACCCTGACAAACTTTCTGAAAATCTGTCTCGCAATGCATATGAATCGTCTATCTTCTCTTCATATGATGAGTGCATGAGTGCCGATCAGGATAGACTCCACGACTCAGCGAGGAGGCCATTTTCTGGTCAATATAGCGATGACTCTGATACTGAGATATTCAGAGTTAAACGACGTTCGTCTATGAAAGTGGAGAAGAGGAGTAGGCATGATTCTTTGCCCTTGCAGCATTCTGGACACCAGGTGTAGTTTCAGGCTCTAGTGCAACTTTTTGTTGAAAAGTATCGTCTTTGCTATTCTTTCCTGTTGTTTGTTGTTGTGTTGTTTTTACTGTCTTCAAGTTGGAATGTAAGAGTGTTTTTTCGACTGTTGAAAGTAAGGAGAGGTCTTGATACATTTTATTTGGTTGATTAGTTTGCCTCAAACTGTAATAATTTATTTGTTGAGTGTAGCTTAGAAATAAACAGCTAGCCCTACTGATTCGTAGATTAGTATTGAACTTCTTCGTGGAGCAACTGCATGCCTTTTGGGGTTAAGATGCTTTCTTTTAGAGCCACTTTTTGGTTTCGATTTTATTTATCTCTAGATCGCTGGCATGTTCTATCTCCAGCCTTAAAGATTTTGTACAGGCTTTCTACATTTGCTTAAATCCGCTTATATCTGGATGTAGATGTTCATTTTTGCTAATCATTGCCCAAGGCACAGATAAGTGAGGTCTTCATGTGTTGGTGGCACTGTCCTTTGTCAACATCAGTATCTTGAATGGTGTTTTGTTTTGAAGTAGCTTGTCATACCATTTAACTTGAATTATGCATTACCTTTATACATGTTTTCAACCACCTCTCTTTTAATATAATCAATCCTCATAACCTAAATTTGCTCCAAAATATTAGAAATTTCTAGCTTGTCCACATTCTTAAGCTTAGACTGTTGTTACTTTTGCTCATGCTATGACTCACAAGTTCATAACTTCTATGGATGTCTCTTGGTGTTGATGCTTTCTTGAGTTCAGAGTAGTGATAATGCTGGCCACCAACATTTAACATTGAAATTTGCCTTCTGGCTCGTGCGTGTAAATGCAGGGATTGAAGCGATTGAGAAAACAACAATCTGACCGTGGGCAGTTGATGCAGTCACATTGTTACAGGTCTGATGAAGCAAGATATGACGTTGGTGCATCTGCTATTCACAGGGAAACCCCAGGAACCAGTGCCAGGGACAGGTTTGCTAAAGGATCTTCTGTGATATCTATTAAGTTTAAGAAATTGTCTAATGAGGAATTAACAAACAAGGCCGAACGCCAACCTTTAGAGATTGGTCCAAAGCGCCTTAAAGTTAGATGCCCATCGTCGTCAGGGTCAGAGCGAAGATTGGATTGAAGTTTAGGTTTGGACTCAGAAAAGTTTAGGTCTCTGTAAAGCAAAGGAGAAATTTGGTCTCACCTTACTCTGCAGCACATTCTAGAGCCTGACTCCGCTAACATTTGTTTCTCTAATGGGGTTCTAACGACACAGAAGAAGATTGATTTGGGAGCAGCAAGAACACATTAACCTCAATTAGGATAAAAATTCAAATTCTTTGTGCAAGCCTCGTAAATGGGAGGTGACGCACCGAATGACGATTCTTGGGTTTCTCGGGCCGGGGGTTGTTTTTGCTTCTTGGGCAGGGGAACCTTCCAGCACAGCTCAAAGTTGGATTGGCGTTTTAATTTTTAGTTGATGTATATTTTGCTTCTAATCCAGATATGTTTCTTTTTTTTGGGTCGAGGGAAATTGGCCTCGGCCACTGTTCCCTACGATTAACATGCTGCTTCCCCCCTGGTCGGTTCTTTGATTCTTTCTTTACCCTTTTATTTTCATGGCAATGGGTCGTTGTATGCTGGACAACATGAATAAGTTGTAGAGAAATGTCTTCTCTCTCCTCAATGTGAAGATGATTCTCTTGTTCTCATGGTGCTTTTTCTGTATATTTTTGCTTCTAGAACTGCCAACTGGGGTAAGGTAACTCTTCTTTTGGTGGTGGTGGTGTTTGTCCTTGTCTTTTAAGCTTTATCATGGAGAAACTCCTATCAGATCCGTGTTCATGGACCGTACTCACTGTCGGACACACCTTCTCTAACCATTGTTAACCACTGGAGTGTTTGTGTCTTTGATCTTCTGACCGAAAGAGAAAAGCTACTTCAACCCTTAGTGACTCGCTCAAGGCCTTTTTCCTGGGCTTCTGTTATCAACGTTTTTAGGGCCGCTCCACCTCACAAAACTCCGACCCAAAGCCTCAAGTCAACGGAAGCCCGCGACTCATCATATGCTTCGTTCTCTTTACTCCTGAAAATCGAGGATATGGCGACGTCCATGAATTGGCTAGTTACTGCCTGTCTCAATGGTCAACTAACGTTCGATAACCATCCCGGGCGAAAAGGCCGAAACTATGCAGGGTTTACATGATCTTTCCATAAGAGTGCTCAAAACATTCTCAAGCTAATGTCACGTTCAACATTCTATCGCGTGCATCTTTGGCTGCAATCAAAACCAAAGAGCGAGGGAAAGGGAGATTTTTCCTACTTTAATCAGTAGGTGGGACCAGCGATCCAACTGTGAACCTTGACCTTCTTGACACAAGCACCCTATTCTGATGTGACCTCGATTTTCCTGTGCGTGAAAAGTTCTTTGTAGGACCGGACCCCTCTCCATCAATAATTCCCCCCAAACCTTTGTGTTCCAAGAAGAGAATAAAAAGATTAGTGTGGAATCGGAGCGAAAAAAGCGAAGCCAACAAAGAAAATTACGGAACAAGAGAAAAAGGAACAAAAAACCAAATCATGTTAATGGGTTCTTGTCATAATCTTCTCTCTCTCACTCTCTTTCTCTCTCACTCTCGCTCTCACTTTCCAGCAAATGATCTCTCCGGATTTGTAGGGCACTAACGGGTCATACTTATTCCGAGTCTCCATGAAAGATCCTGTCTGTTCCTCCTCTTTTTTCGTTCTTTGTTTCTTGTCCTTGAAATTAAGGATCTGATTACCCACTTTTAGCTCATGGGAGAGAATATCGAATGCAAGGAATTGAGCACTTGCCGCTTTTCGAGCCTTGTCCGTGTGAGTTCTGCTTCGACGGCCGTCCCCCTTTACTCGATTTCGAGCGTGTTTGATCACGAGTTCCCAAGCATATTATTGTTTCACAAATGGAAAAGGGTCGCTCGGCTCTTTATTACTCTTTCTAGTTATTCAAAAGGGGTCGGTAGATATGGGGGAATATCATCGAAGAGCTCTCCACTAATTATATGCTCCCCATTCCTAAGTGACATCCTTTATCCTGATTAGGCATTTAAAAAAGAAATGGACAGCTTGCCTCGATCAAGAAGCTTCTGTTTTGCACTGATATCATCCACAGTTCTTGATTTTGTTTTTTAGGAAGTATAATTAACATATACATATTTCATTATAAGTCGAGCGTGACTGGTTGACATAATATCGAAACACATACTATTAGGTTGAATTCTGATGTCTCCTCTCCCACATTTTGTACCGTTTAGATATAATATCTCAAAATATATTAGTGGGTGTGTGTCAAGAGATACTATTCACAAGGAATTGATGAATGTTTGACATAATCGATAGATTTTTCATGTCATTGAGTATATATTACTTGACATGGTAGTTAGCCCCTTATCTTATCACGTTTTTAGGCATCTACGAGCTCTCGAATATTGAATCAAGGAGTCGCTCATGATCCTTTTAAGCTTGCATATCGAAAAATATATTAGGATATATTCCAGACAATCAACTTTAGATCCCCTAATTTGGTCATTAAAGTTTATAACAATATGGCACTCCTACACCACCTAATTCAATACCTAGACCCCTTCCTAAGTTAGATCTTGATTACGAACGCTTAGGCACCTAATTCATTATCTAGAGAGATGGCCCATTAGTTAATAAAGCACCTTCTCTACCTGCATCCTTTGTCGGCAAATTGCTGCTATACATCGCCTGCGGGAAAACAAAGATTTAGAGCAGTAGATGCTAAGGAATGGCAAATTAGCAAGTTTTCAGATTCTTCCAAGCTAGTTATCATTTATTATGTAGTTAGCATTCTTAGAATCCTGTACATGCAATACCCTAATTCCGATATACGAGGAATGTGTAAATTGTCATCAAGTCTACTGTTAGACTAAAGAAGAATTGTCAAGATTATGCTTCTATATATGGGGTAAAACGATGGAGTATTTTATCGAACACCTAGACAAACCAACCCCGCACTCTTGGAACATTGACATTATCGGTTACTTTCGTTGCTTCCAATACTGTCGGCACCCCTAGGAGAACATTATAGGACGTTTCTCTCTCTAGCATTTACTACAGCCTTTCACCAAAATACCATTGTGCTAAGAAAACCCTCGGGAGAATTTTTCTTGGAAATTGAATAATGCAGTCTAAATTGTCTTCGCATTTCAGATGCTCTTGTTCGTAAGTGATTATAATTGATGGTAATGCGAAAATCTTCCCTTCTCTACCATGCAGATCCCCATGGCATCATCTAGTTTATCACACAAAGTCAGTAGTAGGCGAAATTCTGAAGAAGACAACCTAGTGGAGCCCCAATTTCTTGTGCTTGCAAAATTACAATAACTACATCCTAGACTTCTGATACATAGAAGCTAAAGATGTACGGAACTTTTTATTTTTTCTGATAGGAGGAAGGACTAACTGGTAGAATGTATGACCGATCGACCCAATTACGATATCTAATCTTTCAACACGTGGGTGTTCTCTCTCATATTAGTTAATGGACTCCACCATTTCCATAAAGATGGGTCAATATGAATAAGGTGTTTTTTTAAAGGGAAGAAGCCACAAACATTCCAAAATTATGTCCACTGTAACATATTTATTCGAATTTTTTTATAATATAAAAAACCCCAAACTTGATGAGTATGATAGATTTACTTCAAACTTTTTCTTGCTGCACTAAAAACCCTGAAATTGTATATGTATGATATATTTACTTCAAAATTTGGGATAAATGTGTCACATGAGTACAAATTTGAGATTTTTGGTGTCACAAAAAAATAATTTGGGGTAAATATGTCATCCGGTGTAAGTTTGGAATTTTGTATCACAAAAAAAAGATACAAATAGAGTAAACATGTAACATGGGTACAAATTTGGGTTTTTTAGTGTCGCAAAAAAAGTTTGGAGTAAATGTGTCACGGTGGGCATAATTCAGAGTTTTTGGTGGTTTTTCCCTTATTTAAATGGTAAGATGGTTTGCTTTGCTCCTTTGATTTGAGTTTAATAATTTTGTTAACAGCATTTCAGGAGTAAAATGCTGAATGCGTCGTGTCAGTACGAGGGAGTGCATACCTAAAATTGCTCAGGAAGTTGCACTAGTCGAGCCGAGCAAAAATTGGATCGGCGCCACTTGAATGCTAAGCAAAGAAGAAAAAGGTGAGTGAATAGAGTGAGAGATTAAGACGTAGCTGTAGCTTAACTTTAATATTCCTAGGATGGAGCCTTTTCTTGGGCAAGACCACAAGAAGGTAATTCCATTGGATCCCTTAATGTCAACTTGTATGGCCTATTTTTAATCGGACATTAGAATTGGGTTAATCTGATAAATTGAAAAACGGAATTAGGAGATCATTTACCACTGGATGAATATATTTCTATAATTAAAAAATCTTCTTCCACAACCACTTCGAATTTTACATCTTAAATGGACAAATTTATTTTCGAAAGCTTATTCAAAATCTCCATGAAGATTCTTGAATAATAGGAAGGCATGAATGTCGCCCAAAATGGAGTATATAATCAGAGAATTGGGGCTTACCTCTTTTTGTTTCTATTTTTTCCTTAGAATCTAATTCTGCTTCTCCTTTCCTTCTAACTCTTTCCATTTACTGTTAGATATTTGTTGTCTTTAACTCTGTCTTCTTTTGCTCTTTTTCATTTGTTGTCTGATCCTTTTTGAAGGTGAAGCTCAAGCTGGAGGTCATCTTTTATTCTAATCTTTTTAGATATGGAGATGATAGATAAAATCTGAACGATTAAAAAAATAAGTTTAAAGCTCATGAACTTGTATCTTATGTATTTTTTGAAAGAAATTTAGTATCGAGATAAGTGGATGTTTCTAACAGAATCATTTTCGTTATTTTTCTCGATGAGTTTTTTTTTTTTTTTTTTGTAAAATATATCTTATTGTTTAGAAATAGTGAATTTCTAAGGCTGAAAAGAAAATTAAGAATTGTAATTGTGCTATGCCTTGGTTATAATTTTTTCTTTTATAAGATAATGAATTTCGAAAGAAAGAAATAGAGCTATCGTATATAACTCGTATAAATCGTATATAATCAAAATTAATTTTTGAAAACTCAGAGTTACAGCATTTATTCATATTGATGTTATTACCTTAAGGAACTTTCTATAGGTGAACAACACCACAGTTTTCAGTTTCTTTTTAATTTAGTAAATAAATTGTTCATATAGAAACATAAACCTATATGAAATAGAATGAATATTTCTAGTAGTCTTTTACGTTTAATTTCATTGTCTCTTACACTTAGTGGATGTCTTTATCAGGTGCAATTCTTTCACTCAACTACATAAAATCTACTTAAGATTCTGTAACGGAAGAAAGAAAAAGGTAAGTTCGAACTTCTTTGTTTATGTTTATTCTATCAGAAGTTATATTTGCCTTCTTACTTTTGAAGGACACACACCTAAATTCTAATTGAGTTGGTCCAAGCAAACTATAGGGTTCGAAATTGTTCCCGAAGTGCATCAGCGATGACTTATTTAACCACATGGGCTGCTGTAGTCGACGCTCAATAGCAGTCTGTCACGTCACTTAAACATATTGATTTACGAACCGGTTGAAATAGATTTGGCATTATGTGGCGAAGACGACGGGAGGGTTCCACCTTTTACCATGCTTTGATTTCGGAAGGTGGGTCTACCTAGCGTTTAGCATTGCTACCTCACTGACTCCATGGATCAGGCTCACGAAAGTTATGGTTGAGTCATTTTGACCGGCTGCTAAAAGGGAGAGAAGCCTGTGGGGGACCTGGACCTCCAGGTTATCGACAAGGGAGCGCCGTTGCTTGAAGAAGAGCTTTTCAGTACAGTTTGTTGGGTACAAGACATGACATTAGGGAAAAAGCTAATCCTCACCAATACTCCTACGGACGTCGGCTAAGAGAGCCTAGTCAAAATTTTCTGTCTACGCCCTCCCATCGAGCACGAGGGCTGTTCATTCTGCTTTCAGTGAAGATAATTAATGAGATTGACAAATCCAGTGGCAGTACAAGAAAACGTGTGGAGTCCATATCACATGTCGACTTCTTTTTTGCTGTTAAATGGAGATGACATTGTTTAAAACCGTGTTGATTCATCGTATCGGAGTAAAGTTTACGCGTTCTAGTGCGGCAATATTATGCTTCATTGACTTTTTGTGAGTCTCTCCCTCCCTTCTTTTCCTCATATGCAATTCGAGCAACACCATTACTCCTAGAAACAGTTTAAAAATTGCTTAGGGTGGTAAGAAATTTCTAACTCGAGGGTTGAACGCTAGCCTTTCAAATTTCATTAATTATGGGCAAATTACTTTGGTTAAGACACTCTGTAATAGGTTCGAGATTCGAACCTAAGTGGTTCATGAGCTTGTAGGGTGTCTCACGAGCTTTCAACTATTCAGGTATATCCGTTCGCACCTCTGGATTATCCAAAGTGGAGGTATCAAAGTGAATCTCGAGTCATTGACAGACATATGCACCAAACCGTTGACGACAAATTTTGGGAACACTAGCTCATGGAGTCATCTGACCTCCCTCCTTGCAAGCCAAAAGAGCATGTGGATTAGCTCTTTTTCACTTTTTTTTTTTTTGTGTGTACTTCTTCTAGTGCCTTTTTGCCCAAAAAAAATAAAAAATAAAAGAGGGGCTCCCTTCACTTTAGGGCCGCTCGAACGATTCTGTAATTCTTGGAACAATAATCCAAGAAGTGTGTCAGTGAAGTGGGCATGTCATCTTACGATGAGATGACTTTTGCATAGTGACTGAGAACCTTTTATGGATACCCCCCTTCTTATGCTTCCAATATAACTCGCTACGCATAATCGATTTTGTTAACAAAAGTATAGTTAATCACAACATGCTTTTCAACGTCTTTAATTGAAAGGGAAGTTTAATTTGGGTGACCCGGAAGAAGATATAATACCTCAAATCACAAAGTTGGACAATTGAATAAATAGATAAACAAAAATTTACTTTTTATGGTCGTTTTGACTTTTATGAGAAGGAGTGATTATTATGATAATGTGAAAAGTACATCATTTGATCACACTACTATGTCATGAAAAAAAGGACTCTATTCATAATTTTGAGTCTCAAACTGTGGTCTAATGAACTCAAGAAGACTCCTATAGACTACACATGAATAAATTATACATCGAGATAAGAATGATATGTTGTACTTCTTTTTCCTATTTTTATATGGAGATATGTTACTCCAACAATATCGTGCTAGCTTAAAAAAATTACAGGATTCATTCCAATGTATTTTGTTAAATTACAAAGAGAACCTTTTGGAATATATATGTTGAATCCATCAAAAGGCTATCTTTTCCTCCAATAGGGAGGAAACTTCCTCCAATCACCAATCTAATTGATGAGTCACAAGTTGTAAACATCATTCACCTACAAAATTATATATATAGATGGTTATGTCCATAGTTGTCACCCACAAATTAGACGGCTAAGAGGCCTTTAATAAATTATCACCACATCAGTTTAGTATGCATTTTCTCCCAATCGGAGTGCGCTACCAAAATCTACTTGAAAGGTACAATGAAATGTATTTTGGGAGGATGATGTAGTCATAGATGTTTTCGAAGCCAACAAGGGGTGAGAAAAAACACACACACACTTGATAACATTTAGCAATGAATTGATTGGTTAATTTGTCTAAAAGTTCACTTAGGGCACGTTTGATAACGTTTTCGTTTCGGGAAACAATTTTTGAATATAAATAGTTTTTTTTTGTTTCTATTCCAGGAAACAATTTATGAGTATAAGAATGCACTTGGTAATTGTAAAAAATTTCTACTCCAAGAATATAAATGCGTTTGGTAAACTTGTATATTTCTTTTAATTTTTCAATATTTTTATTATATTTTTTCCTTTTTTTTTCTTCTTTCTTCCTTTTGGCTGACGACCTCGCCTTGGCTGGGCTAGCTCGAGCTCGCCCAGATTTGGCGAGGCCGAGCCTCACCGAGGGCTGGTGACGCTCTGGCGAGGTCGCCGGCCCTCGATGGCTGATCATCGGCCATGGCCGAGGCTGGCGTTCGGCTAAAAGGAAGAAGGAAAGAAAAAATAAGAAGAAAAAAGAAGTGTTTCTCGGAATTGTTCTCGGGAACAAGAAACAAGTTTTTTCTACTTCTTGTTTCTGTTCCAAATTTGTTCCCGGGAACAAAAGTGTAAATAAATGCGTTTCTGTTCTTTTTTTGTTTCCCGGAACAAAAGAACAGAAAAAAATAACATAAACAAAAATAAACAAACGGGCGCTTAGCCACTTGTGTTAATAGAAACCTACCTAATATTTTCAATGCATGGCTGAAAACTGAAATAATGCGTGACATAGATAGAATTGGGCTGCAGGATGTTGAGCGGAACTGACTGTGAATTTGTGATAGTATGGTGAACTAGCGATGGTGGCAATGGGATCGGTAGTGATGGCAACGGTGGTTGAGGTCATGGTGAAGCGGTGTTGGTTTTCTGCAAATGGAGTGATGGCGAAAGAAGGCGGAAGTGGCCATGGTGCTGCATATGGTTGCGGAAGCGGAGAAGGTGGTAATGGTGGCCAATGGTTAGGGCAGCCTTCGGCTAGCTAATAATACATCTATCATGACAATGATGGTATTCTAAAGGAGACGGGGGGCGGAGGTGAAGATGGTGATCATATATCTATTGGCCGGCTGTCGTGATGGCAATGTCATATATAAAGATATCTTAAAGTGTAATTTTTAATGTTAAAAGCTAGCGATAGTCTTGCTCAGCCTTCATATTTGAGAAGGCTTGTCGAATACCGGATGAAACTTATGGATCTATTGTCAAAGGCATGGCACTAGTTGTGTTGAATCTAAATAAGATGATTATTTACGGACAATATATACTCTATTCCATTCGATGCTTTTGAGGAGAACAACTCTTTCGTTTGATAAAATTGAAATAAAATGCTAAAAATTTAGGCATCAAATATCAAATACCAAAATATTCACATAACGGATATGTAAATAAAAATTTGTTTGATAATAGATGAAATTTATATATTAAATATTATTGGTTTCTTAGAAACATGGAATAGTGGACATTGAGCAAATTGCTCAATCAGTTATAAATTTATTGTAAGAATATAGTCCTTTTGGCGAAAATTAGTTGGAAGGATTATATTGGTGTGATTATTTAACGCATGGCATCCAATCCAAGGTTTCTCGATTTTGAAGAACTAGAAGCTTTTATTACAAAGGCAAGTTCAAGCTCTCGAGAGACAAATGCAAACAGGAAAGGTATATTGCACTTAAAATGCCCTTTTTCTCTTCCAAGGGAAACGAGAGCGAAATAGCTGAGGAGTGAAAAGCAATCAAACAAAGTCACTTGTTTCTTAACTTTTTGTTCCTCAATCTTTTCATCCTTTTCTTAAATACCTTAGTACCATACTCCTACGTCCACACAACAAAAACCCCTCTCTCTCTTTCTCTCTCTAGCCCCTCAAGTGTCATTTTCTAACATATACTTCACACAAATCATCCAACCATTCACTTCGTACCTTGTCCATTTCTCCTCTCTCTCCCTCTCAATCGCCCTCGTCTCTAACCTCTCTGCAACTGCTCCTCAAATTGATCAAAACCCCCCATTTGAACTCCCCACAAGGAATTGAACCCTCCCAAAATCTCCATCGTGTTCCAATCCAAGAACCATACTCACGAGTTAGCATCTTTCTCATCCTAGAGCATCACGACAGCCGAGAGGAGAGACTCCGGGCGCGTTTTGGTCACATAAGGATGGAGCTCTTCCCGGCACAGCCCGACTTATCGCTGCAAATAAGCCCTCCCAACAGCAAACCCACCTCGACATGGAGGAGATCAACAGATCAAGAAGAGGCCAACTTGAGCTTCTGGAAGAAGGCCTTGGACTCTAGAAGCTCCCTCTCCTCCATGTCGAAACCCGACACTCGCCCCGAACTCTCTCCGTCGTCGACCACCCAGTTCACGGGGTCTGGACCCGACACTCATCCTCTCCTCCAGAAACGAAGCAGCAACAGCCTCGTCCATCGTTTTCAAGAAAAGAACCACAAAACTCTTTATCAGCAGCATCTGCAACATAATCCGCTTGGCCAAGAGGTCGGCACGTTGAGACCCATCAGAGGAATCCCGCTATACCAAAACACTTCTTTTCCATTTTCTCATCATCAACAGCAACAGCCTCTTGAAGTTATTGCCAATTCTTCACTCTCTTCCCTGGCTAATAACGCTGCCATGAGCCGTTCGAGTTCTAATAGATTCCACTCTCACGGCTTGATGCGGTCGAGGCTTGCGTCGAGGTTCCCCGGGCCCAAACGCAGCACAAGGGCTCCTCGGATGCGGTGGACCACCACGCTTCATGCCCGGTTCGTCCACGCCGTCGAGCTGTTGGGCGGCCATGAAAGTAGGTTAAATATTCATCTTCTCTGCCTCATTTTTTCTCAGTTGAAAGGCTAAGTTCATCACTTTTCGGGTCAATCTACAAAGCAAAGTGATTCTTTCTCATCCCTGAACACTCGAATCCTTGATAATCAACGCGCACCATTAGTCTCGTTTCGTTTATGAAAACAAGCTTAAATTTCTTATATTGCTTCCGTTCTCATTGGAATTTGCTGCTAGCAACAATTTCAGAGACGTCACGAAAAAGACAAGCGCCTATATATAAATACTCATTATGTTTCGATTTTTCTTTTTTTTTTGGTTTCTTTTTTGTTGTGGGGTTTAGGAGCAACACCAAAGTCGGTTCTTGAGTTAATGGATGTGAAAGATCTCACCTTGGCCCATGTGAAATCTCATTTACAGGTACTACTACCTAAAGACACAACCCTTCTTTAATAATTAATTTACCTCTGATATTTTTGTCGAATTTTTCTCCTCTTTCTCTTCACGTTTCTCTTTTGTCGCATTACGGGAGTTAAAATCACATATTACACTTGCTTTGACTCATGTGTTTGCTTTTTCGAGGCATGCACTTGTTTGCAGTTTGTAGAAAGGTTGCTTGTAGTTTCTGAACTTGTTATTTACTGCCCTACATTGTTATGCATCACAGAGGGAGGTGTTCAATGCATATATCAAATTCCAATACCCTGCAATTTTTATTTTTTTTGGGCCCATTCTTTTCCCCCTACATATAATGGTCTTCCAAGCTCATGCACAGCTTTTTCCCTTTGGAAGAGTGAAACCACCACGTGAGGTAAAGAGTTTTGAGTCTTCCGGGGAGAGAGAGAGAGAGAGAGAGAGAGAGAGAACAGTAGGACAAAGCCGAGTAATTTGCGAAGGTGTTTCGTCAGTTCGCTGTCATCGTTTTTGTCCGAACCAATCCACGGTGAGTATGTGCAATGAATTTTCTTCTTACTTTTTGAAATTACATAGTAGGTTTTGTGCAAATATTGGCTTTTGGGAACTAGACAAGGACTAAAATTCCATGCACGAAGCCCGAGAATTGGAATGCAGAACACCATCATTTCTTAATTATATGTTCATCATTTGGATGGTTCTAGACACAGTGGGGTTCAACTATGGTTAGTCAGTACAGGTTCAGTACGTACTGGACTACAAAATCATATGATGTGTAGACCAAATGACCGTGCAGTCGTCTTTCTCCCCTTGTCCCGGTAACTATATAATTGGCTTTTGCACTGGTCAAAAAGTAGGAAGTATATACATGGCTCTTGCCATTTTGCAACTGAATTTGCCAATGAGCTTTTCGTTTTTTTTTTTTTTTTTTTTTGGCTAGTAAATTTGCCGATAACCCTTTCATTCACATTGATTTAGCTCAATTAAGCACCCGTGAAGGAAATCTTGTGATGACTGGTTCTGTTGATAAATTGAAGAGCAGAACATGCATGGTTTATTTGCTTTCTGTCGATCCAATATGGGTCCTATAGAATTTGAAAGACGTGCTCGATTTGAGCTATTAGTACCACATGCGATTAATATTCCCATAAAACGTGTTAATCACTTACTTTTCATAGCCAGAATAGTCCTTGTTTATTATTTAAAGAAAAACTATGAATACTGAATCTGTATTAGTTTTATTTACCATAAGACATAATTACTGCTCTCAAGAGATACTTGTTGATATTTTTGTGAAGAGAATGTGTTGCATTTCGATGATGAACTGTAATTTGTGGAGACAGATGTATAGAACTGTGAAGACGACCGATAAGACAGCTGCTTCTTCAGGTATCCACAAATTTCTTTATGTATTGATTTTGATTTGAATGGAACCGGAACTATTGATGAGCCATCGAGGAATCTTTAATTTGACATTTTGTAGGACAATCTGAAGTGCTTGATAATGCATCATCTGGAGATACCTCGGAAGATTTGGTGTTCGAGATTGGCAACTCGAGAGGGCCTGAGACATCGATTCAACAAGGAGAACCCAATAATCAAGAAAAGGATTACTATGCCCTAAAGTGGAGCAAATCAGCAAGGTGAACACTCACTAGGCAAATGGCATCGCAATACCTTAATTACTTACTGCTAGGGGCCTCAGTTCATGCATGACCAGCATTTTAGTCCATCTAAAGAGAATTACATGTAATAAACCGAAATATTTTGGCATAAAAGTGTAACTAACTTTACTTCCAGAGGATTATCTACAGTTTAAGTAGGCATTAGTTGCATTGGATGGATGGCAGAGACTGAGCATTGCATATTTAAGAAATAGGACTCAGATTCAAACAGCAAACAGAAAGAACAAAACCCCTTCATCACTGCTATGTGCTTCGATGTCCAAACCAGGAAGAGAGGAACTTCAATGATGGCGCAATGATTTGTTTCTCGTCATCATTCGCGTGTGACATGGAGATGGAGTAAGATACACCATTAACTCTCCCACCAGTCCAAGAAATGATTCCCACTTGACAAGATCTGCCTAAAGAATATAACGAAGACATCTCTTTCTTTTGGATTTTGTGGGCACTCTCAAATGTAAGGGGATACAAACTGATTGGTGGCCCCCACACTTGGTAGTCAAAAAGGATGTATCCATGGATGGACCCATTCGTGGAAATTCGGGAGCTAAAAATTATGCCCTAAATATGAACCCATTTGTAGAAAACTTTGGTGCTAGAAGTTCGTGTCCTTGGAGCTTTGTATCTTTGTGTCGTCACTAATCAGCTGTTTGATTTGGCGACTGGCAATTGGTCTATCACGTGGGTGGGTTTCAACTTTAATTCTCCTTTTCTGAATCAAGACAATAATGTGTGAAAAGCGGAGGAGCTCGCAAGAAAGATCTGTTTTCTCAAGTGATTCTTGCTTTTTCTCTTGCATGGCCTCCACTGATTGGACATAGTTTCTCGAGTCTCAAACATGTTTGGTTGGTTTCTAACAGGGAAGCCTGGAAGCAAGGGAAATTACCAGAGGATGATTTCATAGGAAATTGCGCAACATACGTTGAGGTACCAAATTCGGGCACTTGCTTTCCCTAAATGCCCCCTCTTTGTATACGAAGTTTGCTTTTTTCTCTCGTAATAAGTTGGTCTCATCTTTAAAGGTGACATCTTTGATTCTCTCTCTCTCTCTCTCTCTCTTTTTCTTTTTACGTTTCCTGCTGACAATCAAGAGTTGCTTCGTCACATGAACTTGTCCCTAGGATTTTCAAATACTCTCTGCAATTTTTTCTTTTGTTGCTGTTCCTCAATAAGTAGTCTTTTATTCCCTGAGACACAGTGTCCTTTTTATTCCTACCTTCACGCACTTCCCTTTTGCCCATGAAGTTTTTGCCTTTTTTTCCCCTTCTGCAGGAAGATCGTAATGCAAAGTGTCCAAGCAACGAAAGAATATCAGATGTGAACTCACCGAATCTTTCAGGGACAAGCAATAACATGAAGCCCAATCTGGAGTTCACATTGGGAAGATCATCTTCACATTGATTGCTTTCGTTTTTTCTTTTTCTTTTTTTTCTCTCTCCTGTGCACTACTCATTTTGAAATCATTATACCTCTTAAGGGTACTGCTCTGTGTAGAGAACCAGGTGCCGGCTCAGAAAATCAGAGTGAAAAAGAAAGGAGAGAGAGGGAGAGAGAAAGAGAAGAAAAAGTGAAAAGGAGAGAGAAAGGAAAAGAGAAAAAAAAGTGAGGAGAAAAAGAGGGGGAAGGAGACAAACATTGACAGAAAGCAGAAGAAAAGCAAGAAACGATGGGGAAAAGCAAGTCCTGCCTTTCTAATTCATCTAGTATGAAACCCTCCTGTGGGAGCATCCAAATCAAAGGCATCATATTCCTACGTAGATATGAAACCTAATTGGTTTAGTTTGTCTCCCACTAAGAGAGAGAGCGAGAGAGAGAGAGAGAGAGAGATCTAACCATCAATAATGATGAGCATAGAAAGATCCTTTGTGGTAATTGTAGTATGTCTTGATGGACCGTTGTCACACATGCTTGGAAAAACTTTCCAGGCTAAACTTTTTTACTGTGGATCAAGCAGTCTAAGCTATTTGACCCATGTGGTGCCCACATTTCTGGTATCATTCGATTCATAGTGAAATGATATATTTTCTGTGTTTGTGAATTAAAGATAGGCACTGAGAATTCCTTTGTCATCTTTTCTTTTTCTTTGTTACTTGTGTATGGTTGATAAAAAAAAGTTATAAATGTAAATAACATTAACTCGTGCAATTGTTGTCAAGAAACCTGAAACCCAAGCACGGATCTTATTGCGTGATCCGCGAATTCTGTAAATTGGCTTAATTTAGACCCTGATGGAAGAATGAGTAGTCGAAGAACTTTGTGCTTCTGTTACTGAAAGATCTCTCTAACAGTTTGCTTCTACTTAGCAAATTGTAGCAAAATAAGTATCCTTCATCTAAAGAAAAAGAAGTAATTGACTAAGCAAATAGCTTTTTTTACTAGTTTTTAATGCAATAGCACCACCTTGTCTTCCATGATACACTACTATCATACTCAATCTCTACAATTGAAGCAACGGAAAGAAAGATGAGAATGGAATGAATCACACCATAGAGAAAAACAACAAGGAAAAGAGGAAAATGTTACTGCCTTTTTGCTTCTGTGTTGAGTGCTATTTAGGGTTTGCACGTAGGGGGGCCAAAAGAAAAAACTAGAGAAATGCCCAAGTTCAGAAAAGATGAAGATCTGGTGCATTGAACGCCTCAAAAGACGGAAGCAACTCTCGCTTTCAGTATTTCTGGTTTGGTCCTGGCAAGAGGGCTCCATTACCGCTGAACCAAAGTGGGTAAAAAAAAAGTTGTCGTTTTTTGAGTTACTTACCCTGCAATGTTTCACCTGCATGCGGTGCTTAACGTAAGCGAATGACGCTATATCTATAAACCCACCAAAGAAGAACGCGAATGCGAATGTCTACTTCGGACTTTTGTCTGAATTAACCGTGCCAAAGTCGTACTTGGGAAATTACAGACTACAGAGCATACGATGTTTGACCGGAAATGACACATGGTGGCTCCTCCTTTTACAGTGGCGTGTTGACTGGGGCGAGATGAATTCACTAGAAACTCCATAACTCTCTCTCTCTCTCTCCCCACCGTCGGAGCAATAATTCCCCGTTCATCATGCAATTTGTTCTTTTGACCTCACTTGCCAGTTGCCAGAACAAAGTCTGTCCAATTCGCGCATATGTAGGCCTTATACCCTGAAAACCTCCACCTTTAGCTATTCTTCCAATTCTATCTTTTGTCTCATTAAAAAACTTTCAACTTTAAAGTTCATTTCCAATTCTATCCTAACTTTTTTTACTCATAAAAAGTCATTAATTTTAGCTCCAATACCAGTTCTACCATAAACTTTTGTTTTGTCTCATGAAAAATCCCAACTTTCGGTCTAGTTTCAATTTTACTCTACCTTTTTTTTTTTTTTTTAAATCTCATTCAAGATCACCAACTTTTAATTGAGTGCCAAATTTGCCTCTATTAACGCTCCGTCAAAATCGCTGTCTGTCATTTTGCGCTTGGTCTTTGATCTCTCGTGCGTGGGAATGTTCCATTTCTTGTGATTGGAGGGCTTGCACTTGGGATAGCTCGTACTTGAGAGTTTTCCATCTCTTGGTTGTCAACGAGAAATTTTGGATGTAGGGAAAATGGGGGTAGGTTTGTGGCTTAAGTAAAAATTTGTGATTTTTTATGAGACTGTAAAAATTGTAGGGTAAAATTGGGATTTGATTGCAAGATTGAGGATTTTTTATAGGATAAAAAAAGAAGAAGGATAAATTTGGAACATAACTTAAAGTTGGAGGTTTTTTATGAGAAAAAGATAAGTCGAGGGTAGAATTAAAATTGGACCTAAAGTTTGAGGATTTTTAAGAGACAAAAGATAGAATTGGAATAAGAGTTAGAGATTTTTTAGGGTGTTGGGTCTATATATATATGACACTGAGGTTCTTGAATATAGGAAAAAAAAACCTTCTTTATATGAGTGTAAATAGGGGAAAACGGGAGATATAACTTACTCTCGAAACATAGGAGGTCAAATCAAATCACGAAAGCACAGGAATTCCACGAGAAAAATGTTCCTAAACGCATCCTTCTAGGAACATTTTTCTATATATATAGTATATTTGTATATACATGACGATGCTTGTGCCACGTTTCAGTTGGACTTTCTGATTCATATGGGCATTGGTAGCTTTTTGCAATAATTGCCGCATCATTACTACCCACTCTTCCTCAGTTTAGAGAGAGACAGCTTTGAGTGAGATTCGGGGAAATGGAGTTTTGACTTTGACCCACACTCCAGCTCAATCGACCTTTTTTCCATCAGATTCAATTTCATGCTGCATGTACACTAAATATTTATTTTATAACTCTATATGCTATATAAATTTTGTCGGTAAGTGCCTTTCTGATATTGAATACGCACGACTTGTTTTGAATGTCTACGCCTAGTCTGCTGCATATTACTCAACATACACCGACTGTGCAGATCAATCCGGATGTACCTAACGTTGCTCTTCCTCTAAAATGTCGCTTAGCTCTTAGACCACGGTTGTAATGTACTCGAGACATTTTCACCATAGCATCGAACTATCACGATGCACTTGATCGAACTATAAATGTCGAGCATCTACTAACCTTTTTATTGCCTCGACCCAGTTCAAAATACTCGATCAGCGATCCTAAACTTCCACAAGAAACACACGCGAATGAAAACATCGAGAATGACCATGCTTCAACCTAGCGTGAGAACGAGATCAACGGAACGATCTCAGAGGGAGGTTCTTAATGGGATGACAGGCTCCTATACGTACATTTCGAGTCTATCTCTGGAAGTAACTTTTTTTCTAAATGGCAATTACATTTGGAGAGTTACCATCCACGAGAAAAGGACTGGAGAATAAGCTCGTACCAGGTCCGATTGAAAGGAGGAACAAGAAGGGAATAGAGTTAGGGGGACCTATGCGTGTGGCCTCCAGCGAGCGCGAAGGAGCTGTTCCTGTCAGGGCGGGCGCTAGGAGACAATAATGCGGTAGAGAGAGAGAGAGAGAGAGAGAGAGAGAGATGGGGGATGCGTACAAGGGCAATTGAAGTCGCTCACCTACATCGTGATAATCGCAATGGGAAAAGGCGCTTGGCCCACACGCCATCGATTCAAAGGGCGCACAGGAACCGGCCACGAGCTGTGACCCGTACTCATGGAAGCGGCCAGCAAAGGGAGTTAATGAAGACACTTGCTCGTCGCTGTCATCCCGAGCTTTGACAAGACATGCGGCCCAGTAGGGCTTTAATGTAGGCCACGGCCGAATACTTTTCTTAATTTCCAGGATTACACGTTGCTTGATGCCGACTTCATATGCTACCAGAAACGTTAGGTTTTCGCCTCGGGTTTTCTATTCAACGTGTAACCTTTCAAGGACAAGTCACATTAGCCATGTCCAGTCACAGACGGAAATGCCCTTATATTTCATGTGAATTCATGCTAAAAAGACCATTCTCTCCCTCTCTTTCATTGTGTTCGCCGAGGAGGTTGCCATCTCAGGCCTTAGGTTTCGATTGGAGAAAGGGGGGGGGGTGAGATATGGTCGTGGTCGGTGGAGCTGGCCGCTAATGAGTAGGATTGTGGCCGACGGTGGTGAAGCACGACCAACTATTTGAGTGTCAATTTCTACCAATATTTATTCAAAAATCTTGTACATCATAATTGGATGACCTGCTTTAGACAAGATTGGAGGAGGTAGACTTGATCAACAAGCTTAATTGGGCCAAGGATAACTCGACAAAACCATCGAGACAGTGTATTTTCTCTGGCCAATATCTCATTGTGTACTAATTCCTACTAATAATCTAAACATCATATGAAAACAATGAATGTTTGGTAAAGGGTTTCATATTCAATCTACGATGTACTGTTAAATTATTACATACATGTTTTCTTCCGTCCATAAAATAAATGATGGGGGTCCACTCACTAGCTTCATCTTGACATTTAGGGTTAGGTGGGGGTGGTAGCGTGGGAACATGGACTATTTGCTCGAATAGTTGCTGTCATATCTACTAGATGCAATGCCAATGTTGCATCGAAATAATGCAAGTATGGACATATGTTCCTTCGGCCCCTCGGTTATTAGCATAGAGTAGGTTGAATAAGAACTTCCTATTACGAGGGGAAAAAAAAACAAGTTTGATAGATCTACACCTACTTGCTTTTTTCAAAGTTCATGCTCAATTCCCACCCCCTATCATGCCAATAATGACAATAATTGTGTCGATTTGAAATTTGGTCTCGGGAATTCCGCCGTAGCTCCTATCAAGAGACGAGTTTGTGTACACCGACTGGGGTTAAGGTATCTCGATATTAGACCCTATTTGGCTCTCCGATGCTTAAGTTAGCTAAGGGAGAAGGAGCGATAAAGCTTTCGAGCTTCCGAGAGAACGAAAAAAATGAACCTTCACAGACTAACCCAATCGAGCACATATGTTGGATGTCCAATGGTTTGCCAAATCCATCATTGTCAAATAATAATAAAAAAATGATAAATTAAGGTAGGAATGCTTAGTTTGTCATCTATAACATCGAAATCGTGTGGACAAAATATTGTCACCGACTATTAATTGTAGATGACATCGATGCGCAAGTTTTGCAATGTGGGTATCTTTTGAAATCACATTGCGGAGGATGAATAGAATCCTTCCTCATTTTAACGCACCAAATCCTAATTGACGAAGAAAACCCAAGCCCAAGCTCTCAAGTCGATTAACCTAAAGCTAATGATTAATTAAGCTCCAAGCTTAAGCTTGAACGGCCCGATCAAGTCTAAATTGTCAGAGGCTGAGCTCCATCGTGAAGAATTATATCCTTCCAATATTTCTTCCCCTTTCGCTTCTCAGCTATTGCTTCACTTTTTTAAAGCTGAATTATTAAAAAACCTTCGGCTTCAACACATGTGAATAACAATTTTATATGTTCAATCCAAAATAAGGAAGAGGGCTTTTGTAATATATTTGCCACTGTGATATTGGGGAATTGTCGAATCAATTCTAAACATTTTGTGCGGATACCAATTTAATCCTGAATTTTCCAATATTATTAATTTAATCCTAAATCTTTCTGCAAAATTACAACGTAGACCTCCCAACTAATTTTCACTTGACGTGCGGTCATAGATGACTAGATTGCCACAAACCATATGTTACCTTGAGTCGAGGTCACTTACACGAGCCAAGAATTGAACCGATTTCATGGACTTGTCAGGTGTCTTTAATAGATGTCTAGATGGTTGGATTTCCATATCCTTACTCCTAATTCATCGAAAACGTTATTGGGCTTCGGCCTTGGCTAGGGCACTAGTGAAAGGGACGCGTGTCCATTTCGAGCCTAGTCTAGGCACAAGGCTACTAGACACCCGTCTCCATCTATCTCCACCGCTGTCGACTCGGGAATGTCAAAAAGAAATTATTCACCCCCATCATGACACCATCATTCAAACCTCGGCCCCACCGTCCCGACACGTGTCGGGACCGCACTGCCCTCGATGTGGACCCCCCGTGCCGGCCGCGCGGCCGTCCGATTCGTTGAGGTCCGAGGGGGGGAAGAGTCTGTGCTGCCGTGAGGAAAGCGACTGCTAAGGGGAGGAGCGGACGGCTGCGCCTCCCCCTGTCGAAATCCTCTCGCGAAATTTCGCAGCAGCAGCTTCGAGCAGAGCTGGAGGGCTCTCTTTTTTCGCATGGAAAGATCAGGAAAAAGGAGGTAGGTTCGCAGTGGGGCCCCGGCTGCGAAGTAGACTAAAACTAAAATCGCGTCCGGCGGCATTGACTGCTGACCAGCATTTCACTTTCGTAGTGTTTTTTTTTTTTTTTTTTTTTTTTCACTTTCGTAGTTTAGGAGGCGGCAGCGGAGAATGAGTCAAAAGGGCAAAAGAGTCGGGGAGCAGCGATTACTACATGATTGACGCTTACCTGAAACGTTGGACCAAGCGGGGCCTCGTGTGTCCGTTTCGTTCTTCTACTTTTTCACGTCTGAGGGTGACGTGATTGCTTGTCGATTCCGGTTAAAAATAGAAGCCCAGATCCACCAATTTCACGGTGAGGTTCTTTTTTAAGTCGGTCCAGGCCCGTCCAGGGCGCGTCTTCTTTTGGCTCTTACGCTCCTTTTACAGGAATTTTTCTTGCGTTTTATAACCAGCAATAGAGGACTTAAAATCCTCGGATTCGTCTTTTCCCATCTTCAAGATTTGTATTTGATTCAACACGTTTTGGTTACTGTCCCAAAAACTCATGGCAAAAGACGAGACCATGGAAGGAGTAGGATATAATACTCGTGCTCCTCCGTGATGGAGAGAGGTGAAACAGCCCTCTGCTATTTCTTGCTCGCTTCTAAGCATGGGCAGGAGGCATGATGAGGCTAAACTGCTTATGAGGAAGAGCTTCGATGAGTTATATACGATGGATTTCACAAGACGCAATGCAAAGCTATGGCCTCACATTCGTAACACCCGCGAAAGATGTACAGTCTTCACTTGTAATGTTTGGTCCCCTACTAGGATCTCAACACCACTCTGCAGCTGTCAAATAAGGCAAAACAACAACAGCATAGGAAGCATGAGAAAAATATAATGCTTAGCTCAGCATAGTTGACGAGAAAATCCGGAGTTTTAACACCTCAAATCAGCATGAACACGGCAATTCCAAAAGTCAAGGCTCTCCAATTTCAACAAGCACTTTATCCAATCTAATTAACTAGATCTTTGTAGGAAATTTATGAAACTATACACAAGTTTTGACCTGCAGAAACTATAGCTACCAAAAGATTTGGGGAAAAGATAACATTCACTTAATGTCGACGCATTCGCAGAACAAACCACTCGTGATCCCATCGTCAAACGTCTTGAAAGGATTGCAAAAAGGCCTCCACACCAAGATGAGGACAATCAGCATCCACCAGGGCCTCCTGCTTTCTGCTCCCCCTCGCTCTTCGAAGGAGTCTGCAAACAGCCAGTGACACGATCAAGTACACATCGGGTGATGCCACTTCAAATGAGAGACACTAACAAGTGAAAATAGAATTGGATCTGAAATGAGACCAAAAAGGCTAATGACACAGTTCAGCCTGATAGGACATTCTCTCCAATATAACATAATATTTTTCCATTTTGATGAATTTTCTCAAGTGATTAATGTGAAACAATCAATAAAAACCATCACCAACAATGCACTGACCAAAGAAGTGGATGCATGAATGCACGTAACATTTCAATTGATCCAAGTAGCAATACTTAGAAGTTGCTCCAAATGGAGTGAAATCTAAAGTTGTGAGCAGAGGTACCTTGCACTGAAGACCAGTTATAGTTGATCTCAATAAATCATCACCAACTATAAGTCTCAACTTCTTAACAAAATCATCCCGCGTAATCTTCCTTGCCTGGTATTAAAAAGAACCATCAGTTTGATTGGCCAAAACAATACCCATAATGATCAAAAAAGAAGACATTACTACAATTGTGAGCATACCCTGAACAGGTTATAGTGATTATGCACCAATTCCATGTCTTTATGAGTAACTTTGTCAGAAATAGCAGCAAACAACATAGGAAAAGGCATCCAGGGGGATCTAGGAGTCTTAGGAGCGCTGGAACCTATTGTAGGAGCTTTCCCCTGATGCTCCACAATGTCTGAAGGTGGATGACTACTACTTTCCTGCAATTGACAGGAAGGAAATTGCAAAAAATTGTATGCAATCAGAAAAAGATAATGACTAAAAGTTGCAGCAGACCAGACTTCCTAACAACAGGGCGAGAAGACTACTCATAAGAAACAGTCATCGTAGAAATATATCCAAAATACTTTAATACACATCTGAACTTCCTGATACCTCTTGTAGTATGATCTTAATTATTTATCTTAACGTTTCCACTTCACATGTAGTATGATCTTAATAATTTATCTTAACGTTTCCACTTCACATGTAGTATGATCTTTAATTATTTATCTTAACATTTCCACTTCACATTCATCTTATGCAAATTCGTGCATATGTTCTTTCTAACATCTTTAATCATTAATCAAGGGAATCTTAGCATCATGCTCAATAATGGTCAATGCAAGACAGCCACCATAAACAGTGGCAAGCTACTAAAGCAAGAGGCATAAACTCTCCATCACGTCCTATTGGGAAAAGGTGTTTTTGGGAGTGAGTATTTTAAGCACTAGCTACACAGGCCATATGATGTGATTGACCAATCATGTTGTCTGCATGTAATGCTTGTCATCCTGCACAATACTTAGTGATAACTCATTTTTTTATTGACATATTGCACCACATGCACTGCCATGGTGTAACTGTCACATGGAATGCCCTCTTGTCCCTATTAGTGCTGACTAGAAGTAGCCATCAACTACAAGCACATGGCAATGTACTCTTAACTGCCATGGCAAATTAACAGGTAATTTCTAATATTTAGGCTTCCTTCACACACAAATAAAGATTTTCAAAAGACAAGAAAAATGAAAGTTACAAACACATCGCGGTGCATTGCCAATCATCTAGCAAACCACAGTATCCAAAGCAGAAAAGAAAAAATGGCAAATAAACAACATATTTGAGACCCTTACTGAGTCAACTGCAGAAGAGTCTGTTTGAGGCTCCTGGAAAGACCTTGTAACTCTCAATGCAGTATGGTTACTCCTAGTTCCAATCAGATCTCCTGCATACACAACAATATTGGGGCTAAAGTGCAGCAAATACATACTAAAGCACTTGCAAAAAGACATGACTAACTGAGTCATCCAATCAGTAGTTGAACTGATGATCAATCTCCTGAATGAATGAGGCCCATTGAACAATCGACATCAACATATGAAAGGACAAGGCCTCGCTACTAAAACATCAACTTCAAAAATCTCTTCATCCAAGATAGGTTGAGTCTGTGAAGATGATATCTGGACATCAAGATCAACTTCTGATGTTCCATCGGACAGATGACCAATAACATAATTGGCATGTTGTACATGATACGCGTTAGCAAAAGAGATGACCAACGAATTAATAAAAAACTGTCAAGGAATAAGATATCACCTTCGGGTTTCAAAGTGACCTTGAAGCTAATAACATATTCTGGATAAATGTGGGTGTTCATGTTCATAGGCCAGACTACATAACGTGTGGGTTTTTGAAGATCATCTACTCCATTATCAAAGCCCTCGCCACTTGGATAACACTGCGTAGATCCAGGATGTACGACCTCCATGTTTCCCATTATTACACGGCAAAGCACCATGTGTTGAACTCCATTTTCGTCAACATCACAATTATTTTCACTGAGAACAAACCAAAAGTTGAAACCTCTATATAGGTCAAGAAATAAACCTAAATGAAATCAAAGACGAAAAGGAAAGAATTAACATAAATAAAAACTGGAAAGGTACAGGATAAAGTGTCTTGTGCGCACAACCAATTTGTTCTTTTTTTCCTGTTTTTCTTTTCCTTTATTTCTTTTTCTTTTTCTCTTTTTTTTTTTTTTTTTTTTTTTTGGGGAAGGAGGCGGGGTTTATGTTAGTTTATTGCATCAACAATGGTTCAGCATTTGTGAAATTATATATTTTATTTTTGTAAGAATTGATTATTACAAAAAATATGCCTATCATGGTTAAAACACAAGGACAATAGCTAATCCATGACTTGCATTTTGACTACTTCCCTTGCAGTCCTAAGACCGGAAGATGCTTTGTCTGTGCTAATAGTTCTTATTCACATTTAAAAAAAAAAATCAAATGCCCAGTGGTTAAAATCATCTAAAGCCCATCAAGATTTGAATTTTCAACTTTTCTTTCCAGTGTGTTTTCCCCAGGGAAAGAAGTATAAAATGTTGCTTGCTTTATAGGAATTTGATCATGTAATGTGTGCATGAGTATGTGATCATTGTGTCTAGATGCATCCATATCAGCTGCTGCACTTTGATAACATATTTGCTGCTGATATCAAAAGAAGATATCCACCTGATCTGAATATAGTTTGCATCTGCAAGCTGCACACCACTACCATAAGTGGGCTTACTTATCAGTGCTCCACAATTTCCAAGCCCATATGTCATAAGTGTGAGCAACATCCCCTTTGGAATGGCAAGCCAAGCGTACTTAATATTCGCAGTTCCCCGGCGTTTCTCGGTTATCTCAATTTGCTTCTGGAAAAGCTCTAATTGATCTCGCATTGGTTCACTTGAGCAGGGTAACAAATTAAGAATGTCCACAGCAGTAGGGCCCACACCTGTGAGGAACATCTTCCTCACTGTTTCAGAATCCAGTTTCCCACCATCATGTTTTATCCTAGAGGCCACTTCTACCTCCATCTGCTTGTTCTCGCCAACAGTTTCAACCAAGTTCACTTGGTGTTTCCTGTCACAGCTATCTTCAACTTCCATAAACATGTGTTCAATGGCTGATTTCTGGATTTGCTTGTTGGGAGTGGTTGACTCGCCACTACATTCTTTTAGCTTAAATTGATCTATGCCACTTATATCAATCTCGAGTTGCAGCTTCAATTCGCAAGGCCCATCCCGATGCATAGGCTCTGGTAGATCAAAGCATTTATGTTGACAGCACTCGCTGGCAAAGGTTTCTGGAAAAAAGAAGCTACCAGCTTCATCAATCCAAGCAATAGGTTGCTGTACATTACTTTCCAAGTCTAGTCGAAACATGTGCAAGAAATCTAGCAGAAAATGATCACCACCAAAATTCACCTCTATGGCAGCCTTCTTCTTGCTCAGATCCTCCTTGATCATGCCAATTAAAGTCTGGGGGAAATCAGTCCAGTCACCATTTTGATAATACATCAAACGTTGCGGAACCCCACTTTTCATGAAACTATAATAGTATCTAGCGATAGATTTTCCGAAAGGAGACAGACAGCTGGCAGTGCTTTTGAAGCCATCAACTTTCCTACGTTTTCCATGCTTATTAGTAGCTGATATATCGCAGGAGCGCGGAACCTTGGGAGCTACATCAGCAATGCCAACCGCTCGCTTTCGCTTCAATTGGAGCGAGATTCTTTTCTTACCATCACTATCCAATACCTTTCCGATTTCGGCTTGCATTTCTATCTGCTTGTACTAGATCAATCACTATTGATGAGTTCAAGTTCGAATGCAAAATAAACTTGTACAGCAAGTTGTCCAAATAGCCTGGTTCAGGTGCACCTCAGAGTGAATTTCCCACTGGAAAATGCAGGAGAGACCTGGAAAAGTTAAATGAGTCAGAAACTAACTTTTTCTACCAACAACAAAACGATGCCCTGTCTGGAAACACGCTATATATGCAAAGACGAACTCATCTTATTTGAATATTTCGGAATACTTCTGTTAAGCATTACTGCAGCCGAACAAATTAAAACCCGGGAAAAGGAAATAAACACCTTGCCATCTATATCACAAGGTACAGCTTGATAAGATTGAAATCAAAAGACAAAACATACCAAGTGTGAGTATTAAAGTCCATTATGCGCGTAATCATCGTCTCGATATCTGTTGCAATTGTATTAACAGAAGCAGTAATTGTATTAACAGAAGAAGTCATCCCCTCTGATTGCTGTAACGCCTAAAAATACGACAGCCCCTACAACACCTGCGATCAATAAGCTCCATTAACATACCAAACCACAACTCAAATTCCAGCATGCATCTTGTTCTTAAAAACCTCACAAAAGTTATAAATCAAAGGTATGGACACCAAACGAACTCAAAAGTCCCAAAAATTTTATAATATCCCTCGACTAAAGTCCGACGGCTCCTAGCTTTCCGCAAAAACCCAATCGCTGTCTAAATCACTCCAGTTTGTGCGAACAAAATCAGGTGGCCACAAAAAGATCCATTGAAACATGCTCAAAACTAAGCAGAACCACCGGATCTAGGTTAGATTTTTCCCAATTGCCACCGATAATCCCAAAAGGTTTAAAAACCTAAAAAGCAGATGCACAAAACGAAATTCAACCACAGGGTACAGATTCCATCGAGGGAAAAGGTACTTACACGAAAACCGTAAGACAAAAAACAAAGCAATCGGCTCCGATCTGCTCCGAATCAACACGTACCACAAGCAAAAAAAACACAGAGCGCTGATTAAAACCGTTAGGCCTATCCGACGAGATGATAACCAAAGCAAAAACAACAACAAACCCTTCAATCTCATGAAGATTGACGACCAAACCTCCAATTCCATGAGAGATCGGCAGTACAAGGCAGGCGATCTAGCTTACCAGAATACAAACAAAATAACTGGCCGTAACCGAGGTTCGATAGGTCGGACCGCCGCGGGCCGCCGGGGATCTGGCGGAACCCTAGATCGGGGAGCACGGGAGGGCGGAGGGAGGGGAGGGAACAGTGGAGAGAGACGACGCCGTTAAGCGACGGGCGGCATGAACAGCATCCAGGAGCCAGCAGCTAAACGGCGTGAGCCAGGATCGGCGACCTCGCGAGGCATTTGAGCGTCCCCGAAAGCGTGTCGAAGGTCGGTCTTCTTACGTGTGCGAAAAGCAAAAGCAAGTCGCTTTCAGCAAGCACCACAAAATTGAATTATTAGCGCTGGGGTGGTGGATTTTTTGATGCCGTGACGCGCACGGCACGCGCGTGACCCACCGCCCGCCCCCTGATTGGACGGGGCACCCGGCGGGCCCCGGTTGACTTTTCAAACTAGGCGGCGTGCCGCGTTCTGATTGGGGGAAGGGATTTTTCTCGATTTTCTGATTTTTTTTTTTCTCGTGGGGTGCGAGGGTCACGCGTCACGCGTGGGCGTCGATTATTTGCGTGACTTGATTTTAGGGGCGCGGGTCATTAAAAGCAATCACATCTGACTAGGAGGCCCGAATCGCAATTTCCCGGTTTCCGAGGGGTCAATTGTGGAAATAAGAGATGGGTGGTGGGGCCCGGTTGGAAAGTGGGAGGGAAAGATAAGATTGCCTGACGTGTCGTCATCAGCACCTTCCTTATAAAGCTCCCTTTTTTTCTCTTTTTCTTTTTCTTTTTTCCATAGAGAGAGAGAGAGTGCGTGGGGCCCACGAAGAGAGAGAGAGAGAGAGGAATAGGCCCAAGACCAAAAGCAAAAAAACGCAATGAGAGAAAGGGGGGCCCAAAGCAAGGGAAGCGGTCGGTAACGGACGTTGAAAGCCGTGAAGGAAAGCCTCCCCAATCAGCGAGGCTCCGTTGACTTTTTTTTTTTTTGGCTTTGTTGACCGGTGAGTTCCGACCTGAATCATCAGCACGGTCTCTGTAAAAATTGATTTGAACGTCCGTTGTTGAGAAAGTAGGATGGTATCGTTGTCACGGGCCTAGATTTTTCCTCCTGCGTACGTGTGTCTGTTGAATTTTCAAAAGCTCGCTCGAAGAAATAGCCTGAGATGCGAAATATTATGTGTCCACGAGTGACACGAGATTGAGGGGTCCGT
Organism: Eucalyptus cloeziana; assembly: GCA_014182715.1. Classification (NCBI taxonomy): domain Eukaryota; kingdom Viridiplantae; phylum Streptophyta; class Magnoliopsida; order Myrtales; family Myrtaceae; genus Eucalyptus; species Eucalyptus cloeziana. The sequence goes on from CM024637.1 coordinate 28,092,965, forward strand.
AGAATGTCAGGGGAAATTGTCCAAAAAATCCTAAACCTATTGCGTTTTTCTCAATTCGGCTCTAAACCTTCCAATTTTATCAGTTGAGTTTTAAACATTTTCAAGTTTTGCTTGTTGAGTAAACTTAGTCGATTTTAGTCATAAATCACTGATGTGAATATGTCATTTTGCCAATTGGGCTACCAAGGGGCAATGGCCAGTGGAGGTCGGCGGAGGGAAAAGAGAAAAAAAAAAAAGAAGAGAAAAGGGAAAATAAAAAGAGGTGGAAAAAAGGGAAAAAATAAATTTAAAAATATTAAAAATATTATTAAAAATTATTCACGTTAACAATTTTCAACACCTTTCGAATTTTCAAATGTGCACCCTAGTCGAGAAAGAGTTGAGATATAAACTGACATGTCCACGAGTGACAAGACCGAGTGGCCTATATAATGTAGGGAAAATTGTTTGAAAAATTTTAAACTTATCATACTTTTGTCAATTTGGTTAAAATTTTTTAATTTTCTTAATTGAATCTTAAACATTTTCAAGTTTCTTAATTAAATCCATTCCACCAATTTTGGTCGAAATCACTGATGTGAACATATCATTTTGCCAATTGGACTATCGAGGGCCAATGGCCGGTGGAGGTCGGCCGAGGGAATAAGAGAAAAGGAAAGAAGAAAAAGAAAAAGAAGGGAAAAGGGAAAAAGAAAAAAAAGAAAAGAAGGAAAAGTGAAGAACAAAAAAAAGTAAAAAATAAATTGAAAAATAGTTAAAAATCATTAAAAATTATCAACGTCGGTAATTTCCACCCAAAATCAGCCGAACAAACTCCATCGGCAAAAAGTAAAATAAGTTAAGGACTTTATCAACAAAATTAAAAAATCGTTTTAAGATTTTTCGAATAACTTTTCATATATATATATATCAAAGAGGGTTTCTTGCGATTCCGATTGCAAATCCGCATCGGATGCAAAGTTCCAAGCGTGCCAGGACGAATAACTCGCGATGTTCAACGTTTGCGTCCCGTGCTTTAATAAATAATGTCGACCCCGATTTGTCGTACGCGCGCCGCTTTCGCAAATTGCCGAAACAGAGCATCGGGTTCCCACGGCAACAATGCTTAAGAGTATCTGGACTTCGGGGTTGACGAGTGGCGGGTGGAGGTGGGAGCTGGACATGGCACCTCCACCGGATGGCAACGCCACGGAAATAAGATCAAATCAGCACACGAGACCTGGAGCTTTCTCGGGTAGTTCGTTCCAAAGTTGTCAGGAGCGACGAAAATTGAGGGCTCTCCAAGGATCAGAAAGTCTTCTTTAGAGTCGTTGAAAATGAGGGCTCGAGTTTATTCTCCCTAGGATCCGATTCTAGAGAGAAGTAGGACTAGCATTTTGATTAAGAAATTCTGGGAACTTTCTCCAGCGACCCTTCCTTAGCGCTCTGTATCATGCTCGGGAGAAGACTTCAGTTCTAAGGAGCTCTCTGGTTGTGCTGACGAGCCTCCTCAAGACGGTCTTTCCCAGTTTAATTTCTTATCAAGCAATATATCCGGCTTTCCCCTTTCGACTTTCTGGCTTGTCGACCAAGACTTTTTCTGGCTTGTCGAGCAAGTTTCGCCGTGTTACACGAGCAATTGATTAGCTTAGGGATAGATTTCTGAGGACACATCTACATCTATTGGACTATAGAAGTCATGCTATTGCCCGTTCAAGGGAGTATTGTTCTTAGTCTAACGATCTGCTATTGATGTCCGTCAGTACTTGATTGAGGAAAATAATTCATTTGACATGACCCGCGCACCTACTTTTGCTTGCGGGGGGGAGGTGCGGTTTTGATTGGATGCAAGAATTGGTGGTACCTCGTCAGTTGTCAAATATCTGATGATGGAATCTGGAAAGAGAAAGATGCATAGGGCTTTTATCGTTTCGAGAAGAGATGGATGCATCAACTCTGCTTAAACTTGAAGCTATCGCTCTTGTCGTCCAAGAACAGCAATATTTGGTTCAACAGGGCGCCGAACTGGAATCAATTGAACCGTAAGTTTCTCATTATTGAGAGACAAGCACATCTTCACGAGGGAAATCTCGACCAAAAGATGTTTAAAACAGCTTGTTATCTTGTATTGATGACTCGGGTTGCCAAATATACCAGATCTCTCGAGTGCTCACTAGCAGTAACACGTCCTCCTGCTAACAGTGGACATCTCATGCACGAACAAGCAGGTTATCGAGTTCATGACTGTCAGATATAAACTTTTACAATGCATTGCGCAGGGGTCAAGAGCTTCATACACTGATAATATTTAAAAGAACCATGCGTTCAAACCTTTACCCCACTAACACGCATAGAAAAAAGGTGTCAGAGAAAACCTGTGCCTGCATTGTAAATTTATTGGAAACCAGTATGCCGAACCCACCACAGAATGGCCTCCACTTTAGGCGATGCTTTGTATATGGGACCTGCCTGTACTACATGGGACTTCACACTTTAACTTTTGCTGCAGCTTCCTTAATTTGTTCGATTGTGAAGATTCCGAAAACATCGTCATCACTTACAGCATTGATTGCTGCTAGCGCTACGTCATCGACACTAACCGGTGGAGCCAAAAAAATATCGGATGCTGGGAGAGAGCTTAGAGGTTTGGTAAAGTTTTCCACAGCCTTCAAAATTCTCTCCAATGGTTCACCAATAAAGTCGAGAGGAATCTCAATGCCGTCTATCCTCCTTTTCCCATATATAAAACCCGGTCTCAAGACAACACCTGAAGCGAAGGAAACATTCACATCAGTCTGTTGCAGCTGATAGCCATGATCAAATTAATAATTCATCCTGACAGCCATGATCAAATTAATAATTCATCCTGACCACTCTTCTTTAAACTTAATAAAGGGCTGTTCATCATTAGCTTGCCCACAGATTTAATGAAAAGTTGCCGTAAGATTCTCCATAATTGAATTTTAGTTAGGGAAATGCATCATTGTAAAAAGAAGCTGTAGCCCAAGATTAGGGCAATGCCTACATATATGAATTCCTTAGGGGCTCTTCTTTGCTTGTTACTTCTCTTAATTCCAAGGATACTGTTCACCAGACTTGTATGGATAATGTTTACTAGGCCATAATCAAAACATATAGTTGATTTTGTCAAGGACATTTAGTTAGCAATACTATGTCCATCCACGTAACAAATATCCCTGTAGAAGACATGTCTCAGATTACCTGCGTTTGGATACTTGGAGAGGACTTCTGATTCGGCTTTTCTCTTTCCAGTGAAGTATCCAGAAGAAAGAAGAAAAGGTGGCAAGTTATAGTCATGGACGGAGATGAGGACAAATTTCGGAACACCTGCAAGGATTAAAAGGAGAGAATATCATGTCAAATTCCAAATTAGAGGATGTGCCACGGTGCATCAAGGGTCCTCATCCATCATATCTCTTTCGGGAAACTAGAGCCAATTCCTAAAGCCAAGACTAGCATAATTAACTAATTAACTAAGTAGCGTCGTCTACAACATCTCACCAAAATCCTTTGCAGCATTCACAGCGACAACGTTGGCCTCCCCATTGATCCTCTGCATCTGCTCTTCACTACCAAAACCACCAAGGGTCGAAACCACAGCAGTTGCCCCAACTAAAACTTCATCCCAGTTGGCGTAGAAAACATCTCCTGCAGGGAGATACATTAAGTAATCATTAATTGAGAGTAACCCACTGAGCATGTGACATTCTCCTCCTTGTGTGCACAAGTGCCATATAATAAGCGCACGAGTCTCCTCGGTAACAGCTCCATAGCCACTTAGAGAGCCAATCATCAACATCTAGTAGAAGCCTACACAGTCTATTCCAAGATATTAGCCATAGGGATGCACAGAATGCAAGAAAACTCCGCATCATTGCATCAACTCTAGCCAGCAGCAGCCCCAGAACTTGAGCACAGCCTGATTCTCAGAACTTTCAACCATAATTTGCAGTAAAATTCAGTTTTAGTATTACTATGTCCATAACATCATTCTGAGAATCACCTAGAAGACAAAAGTTAACATAATTTCTCTTGGCCAAGAAGACAAAACAATTGACAACATTTTAAGGAAGCATAAGGAAGAATTACTGTAAAGCAAATAACCGGAAATTCGTAAGACATGAATAATGCACGAGAATTGTATCTTGCTAGATAGACTGATGTGTTGCTCAAAATCGTATAACTTTCAAGACCTGCTAACTGAACAACTACAGCATATATTAAGATCCATCAGAAATTTCATTGCAACCTCCAAGATTTCTTTCAAGGGAAAAGGAGGGAAAGAAATACATTTCCTTCGAAGCAAGGAGGCCAAATAAGGGAAAAAAAATTTGGCATAATCACTCAACAAAGCTAACTTTAAATGAAGAACTGTTCACGCATTCTGAGATGAGTTACTAATAGAAGTTTGCCTTCACTGTGATAAAGCATCTAAAACTCATACTTGAATTAAAGTTCAAACAAGGAAGACCAAAAGACATGCCTGAAGTCCATGTAACCTGATCAACCCAAGAACCTGGGTAAGTAGGTCGTCCGGACCTGCAAAAGTAAATATATATATATATATATATATATATACACAAGTTAGAAGTATAAAGGATACAGTGATTTTAGGACCTTTAGGGCTTATTTTGATGTATATATTGAACTTTATTGAATAATATAAGACACTTTTCTCTTTCACATGGCATCAGAGCAAGGTTCTTAAACTTAGTCGACTGAGCAACCACTCCCCACCGTTGATCACTTGCCGGAATAGGTTACCGGCGCCGTGACTTGCATTTGAATCTGTCTTCTTCTCTCGCATCTCTCTCTCTCTCTCTCTCTCTCTCTCTCTCCCTCTCAACCCCCTTGGCGCGGTCACGTGCTACCTCTCGCGTGACCCTCTTACGCGACATCGCGCCATGGTCTGTTATCTCCCTGGCTTTTCTCGCTTGGCCCCCACAAAGCTATGTGATAGAATTATTTGGCTTTTTGGAATTGTTTGCATGGCTATGTGCGATCTTCTCGGCTTCCTCAGCTAGTTTGCTTCGGCCAGGTCTGGATTTCATGACCCTTTTTGTCTATTGATTGTGGCTGTTGGCATGTTCTTGCATGGATTTTGATGAGGGAAGGAATCACAGAGAAGTTCTTGAGTCGGTGCTAGTGAACTCGAGATTGATGCTCTAATTTGTGGGTTCGGGTTCGGGCTCTTCTTTTGGGTAATTGAAATCTTTGGTGTTGCAGAATTTTTTGAAATCTTGCATTATTGAATTGTTGAGGCTGAATTGTTGGAAGGAAAGTATCATGAAAACTTTCTTATTATTATTTGAGAATGGATGATTCTTTGGGAAGTAAAGTTGAGGGTGATCATGGGAAGAATAATTCTGTGACTAAGGTGATTTCCTCTTCGTCTAATCGGATTATCAATTAGAAGCTTGAAGGTAGTTCTAATTTCTATCAATGGAAGAAAATTGTGAAACTTACTTTGACAAACAGAAATCAGCATAGACACTTAATTAAGTCTAAACCCATAGATGATGCAACTTGGAATGTTATTGACGCACGTATTCTTAGTCAGGTGTTAAACTCCCTGGAGAGTAACGTAGCTTATTTAGTAACTCACATTGACACGATTAGAGAATTGCGGGAGTATTTAGACGTATTATATTCAGGTCAAATAACCCGTCGCGAATTTATGAACTATCGCAGGAGTTTAACTGAGAAGGGACATTCTATTACATAATAACTTGCTGATTCTAAGAGAATGTATAAGGAGTTAAATGATGTTCTCCCTATTTCAGCCGATGTTCAACAAATGCAACTTCAGAGAGAACATTTGGCTATAATGAGAATTTTAGGAGATCTGGGCCCTGAATATGAAACTATTAGATCACAAATTCTTGGAGTAGAGACTATTGCATCACTCACAGATACATTTGCTCTGGTTCTAAAGGTATCTTGTGAGTCTTCTTAGGTACATTTATAGTAGACAATTTAGCTCATGTCCTAGTCTCAAACTAGTAGTGGAAATAGGAGTGATAGAGGAAACCGTGGAGGATATGATGGACGTGGGGGAGGTCAAGGCACAGGAATGGGGAGAGGCCAAGGTCAACAGAATTATAATGAATAATCTCATGTGTCTTCTGATGCCTCTGGGGCCACACGAACATGTCATTCCTGTGGCAAACCTAGTAATATTAAAAAATTTTGCTATAAGCTACATGAAAGACCAGGGTAGCAACAACAGTTTGCGAATATTACATTTGGTGCTGACTCTTCTCCACACTTTTGAAGGCAAAGTAGTTGTTATGTCTGAGAAGGAATACAACCAGTTTCAGACAGGTTATGCCATTATATGCTTTTTAGTTGCTTCTTGTCCTTGGATAATTGATTTAGGGGCTTCTGATCACATGTCAGGCCTTTAAGGTATATTTTCCTCTATTACTCCATCTTCATCCATAGTTACCTTAGCCAAAGGATCATCTACACATGTTAAGGGGGTCGGCACTATTCATTCAACTCCTTCATTGTCATTGTCTTTAGTGCTTTATCTTTCACAATTTCCGTTTAACGTCAATCGGTAAATTAACCAAAAAATTTTAGCATTCGATGACATTCTACCGTGATTCTTGTGTTTTCCAAGATATGGTTACGAAAAGGACAATTGGTAGAGAATGTGAGGCCCCAATGTTGCAAATCTACATCAGATTCATTGTCGTCTTGGTCATCCTTCTTTTTAATCTTTGAAAGTTAGATTCTAATTTTCGGTCCCTTTCTAATTTAGAATGTGAATCATGCCAACTTGCCAAATTATATCGTATTAGTTATCCGCCTCAAGTCATTAAACGAGCAGAGTCTCCCTTTTTATTAATTCATTCAGATATTTGGGGTCTGTGTTATATGGTTTCCAATCTAGGTTTCCAATATATTGTTACTTTCATTGATGATCATTGTAGAGTCACTCGGTTATATTTAAAGAAAAATCATTCGGAATTATTTTTTATATTTTGTGCATTTATATCTGAAATTCATACTTAATTTGGTGTGTGTTAAAGTTTTGCATTTTGATAACGCTAAGGAGTACTTTTCTAGACCCTTTTTTGAGTTTATGACTAAACATGAAATGATACATAAATCATCCCATCTTGACACATCACAATAGAATGGTGTTGCTAAAAGGAAGAATAGATATTTATTGGAAATTACCAGATGCATCTTACTTGAGATGAAGGTCCCCAAAACATTTTAATTTGATGCTGTTCTAACGGCATGCTGTCTTATTAATCACATGACTTCTTCTATTTTGTGAGTGGCATTCCATTTTCTACTTTGTTTTCAAATGAGTTATTGTTTATCTTACCACTTCGAATTTTTGGTTGTGTTTGTTTTATTCATGATCATCAACCTAGAATATTAAAACTTGATCCCAGGGCCATCAAGTGTATGTTTATGGGTTATTCATGTACTCAAAAGGGATATCACTCTTTTTTTTCATCATTAAGAAAATACTTCATAACCGCTTATGCTTCCTTTGATGAATCCACTCCTTATCATGATATTTTGATTATTGTGTCTAAATTGAATGAAGACTTATATGTGACCACTATTCGATCAATTGCTCCAACTATTTCAACATTATGTCCACAGGTTCCACCTCCTCTCCAAGTTTATATTTTGTGTGTAGCTACCACTCTCCCTTTCCTCCTATCACTACTATGTCATTTTCTACTCCGGATCTAGCCTTAACTAACCCTCCTCCCTCCTCCCGCATCTGATCTTGATCTTCTTATTGCTCATTGCAAATGTACACGTGCTTGTACTCAATATTCTATTGCAAACTTTATCTCATACTCTTCTACATCTCCTTATTTTCGGTCCTTTTTTGCCTATTGTTGAACAATATCCCATCCCTAAGTCTGTAGCTAAGGCATTACAATATTATGACTAGAGGATAGTAATGAGAGAAAAATTAAAGGCTCTTCAAATTAATCAAACTTGGGATTTTGTACCTCTTCCTTTAAGCAAAACTGCTATTGGCCGTCGATGGGTATATGTTATGAAAGTCAATCCTAATGGTTCTCTTGCTTGTTTAAAAGTAAGGCTTGTTGCCAAAGGGTATGCTTAGGTGTATGGGATTAACTATTTGGATACTTTTTCTCTTGTTACTAAACTTACTTCTGTTCGAATTTTGATCACTCTTACTGCCACATATAACCGGCCCTTGTTTTAGCTTGATGTTAAGAATGCTTTTTTACATGGTACTCTTAATGAGGAAGTTTACGCGGAGCAACCTACGGGGTTTGTTGCTTAGGGAAAGTCTAGGAAATTGGTTTGCATATTAATAAAGTCTTTATATGATTTGAAGCAATCCCCACGAGCGTGGTTTGGAAGATTTTCTGAGGTTGTGCTTTCTTTTGGATTGTCTAGATGTGGAAATGATCACTCTTTCTTTTACAAATAGTCAGGAGGAGGCAAATTGTTCTTGATTGTGTACATTGATGATATTATCATTACAGAAGATGACTTGGTTGGTACAATTGAACTAAAGATCTATCTTCAGCAACAATTTCAGACTAAAGACTTGGCAAAGTTGAAGTATTTCGTAGGAATTGAAGTTGCACAATCACAAAAAGATATTGTTTTGTCACAATGAAAATATGTCCTGGATTTGCTTATTGAAACAACTATGTTGGAATCATAGTCTCTTGATTTGTCCATGGAACAAGGGGTTAAACTGGCTGCTGAGGAAGAAGGGCTTCTTGATAATCCCGAGAGATAAAGAAGATGAGTAGGTAAGCTAAATTATGAAGCTAAATTATCTCACACTTACTCGTCCAGATATTGCCTTTCCAATTAATGTGGTAAGCCAATTTTGTCTTCTCCTCATATATCTCAATGGGATGCAATCGGATATTAAAGTACTTCAAGAAAACTCTCGATAAAGGAATTGTTTACCAAAACCATGATCAAAACAGAGTTCAATGATTTTTTGATGCTGTTTGGATAGGGTCTGCAAATGATAGGAGGTCAACCATTGGCTATTGCACCTTGGTTGGAGGAAATCTAATATTATGGAAGAGTAAGAAACAGAGTATTGTTTCCCGTTCTAGTGCTAAATCAGAATATAGAGCAATGGCACAAATGACAAGTGAATTAGTGTGGATCCAACAATTATTGACTAAGTTAGGCTATAAAGCTTAAGTATCCATGATTCTATGGTGTGATAATAAAGCTACAATATATATAGCTTCCAACCCCATGTTTCATGAGAGAACAAAACATATTAAGGCTGACTGTCATTTAATTCGAAAGAAGTTGCAGAGTGAATTGATCCTTCTCAACCACATTCGAACTGGTGAACAACTTGCATATGTTTTTACTACACCTCTAGGTAAGGGGAGGATAGATTAACTTTGTAACAAGCTGGGCATTATTAATATCTATGTTCCAGCTTGAGGGGGAGTGTTTAGAAATATAACGGATAAAGTAGTCTTTAGGATCTTTAGGGTTTATTTTGATATATATATTGAATTTTATTGAATAATACAAGACACTTTTCCCTTTCACAATATATACACTTCAAACTAGGTTCTATAGGAAAACAATCAGCTCCACCAAATTAAGACAACAAATGTCTTGACGAGATAATTGACTCTCAATCTGTCATTGGACGATTATTAAAATTGGGAACTGCACATCAGCAGATCCATCTATAGTTTTCCCACTTTTATAGAATAGTTCTCTCACCTGCTCAAGCTAACGACCTCTATCCCCTTGGATACAGCAGCCTTACAAATTGCAGAGCCAACAAATCCGCTGCCTCCTAGAACTACAACCTACCAATAGAAGATTCACCATGATAATGCCATTGGTATATGTAGGCAACAACAGCACAGGCTAACGACTTATGAAATGTAGGTTCAAGTCTGACGAGTTCATACCCGTTCAGTCTTCACATCAGCCACAACATCTATTGTAGCAGATTTTGAGTCATTGCTTACACCAGCTTCTGCATAGCTGCAGTTTACTCTAAACCTGCAAAACCCATAGTCATAGTCAAAATATAAGTGCCATTACTTCGAGTCACAATCCGTGGAAAATAGCTGAAGGAAGTATGTCCAAGAAATGGAACGAGATGATACACCAACATAAGGCATGGCATGATGCATAACAGATGTAGACAAGGCGGTCTAGACTCTGGAGGGTGCACTAATGCATAGCAAAAGTAGATATGAAGGTTCATTCTACGGTACAACAGAAGGAAACAATGACTGTCCACGGTCCGAGCAGAAAAAACTGCTAGGGCCATTAAAACTCCTTTTCATAATGCCAAACCAGCTTGACCCAGCTTATCGCCACAGAAAGTTTGTCTTAAATGTCACAAACTCGGGACACGACACTGTGCCATTTCATAGTGCTGGCAGGAATTACTGCTAGGAATGCTCACAACACTCCCTCGGATATCCTCCCCCGACTATCCTTGCTCAATTTCCTCGTTTGATCGAAACCATAAATCGAAAGAGGCGCCCGTTGCCTTCCCCGTCACAAATTTGATTTGAACAGCACCTCAAACAATAAAAAAGCTCCCATTTTGATATACACAGCTCTTAATTAGTTGCCCCCACCCCCCTCCACCCCACCCCTTCGAATTTCGCGTTTTGGAGCAGAGGCGAACAATCTCTCTCTCTCTCTCCCCATCAAACATGAAAACAGCCACAATCAATGCAACAAGACCCCGAAAATGCCTTATCAGTACACCTGATCGCACTGAATAGAGCACGAGAGTACTGCACAGAAGATAACCCGAGCGAATTCGAAAATTCCCGTGCGAAAAACGCCAGTCCGCGAGAAAGAGGAGAGCTCACCGGGTTCTGGGAACGGAGACGGAGCGAGCCGGGAAGGAAGCGCGGGCGACGGAGGAGGGCGGGGGCCTGGAAATGGCGGCTAACGAAGAGAACGACGCCATTTCTCCTCTGCAACCTGGTGGCCGACGAGGAGGAGGACTAGGACCCCACGACAGCGACGACGATGCCGAAGAAGAAGAAGAAGAAGAAGAAGAGAGACGGGATTTGGAAATGGAGGAGACTTGCCGTCTTGTCTGGTCCTTTATGTGTCCTTTGCTGAATTTGTGACGAGCGATGGACGTAAAACAATTTTCGTGAAAATTGAGGGGGGGAAACGTTCAGCCACTCGGGAGTTGGGCTTTAGGAATATCCTACGGTCGGCCGATTTTTTTATTCAATAATAAATGTTTCGAAGCAGCTTTCTGCAGCGTAAATATCACCAAAAAAAAAAAATTAGAAATCTCCAATTATATAGAATTTTGCTAATATAATAATTTTTTAGTTATCGTGAGAAAAAAATTTGTCTTGAGTCGTAAATTTCTAAAAGAGTGAATCTCACAATAATTATAATTATTTTTTATTTGATTTGTTTCAAAACATATTATTATTTTCTTAGTGGATTAAAAAACTGTCATTCAATTATTTTAAATATATCATGATCCAAATATTCTCAATTTCTTTTCTTATCATCGAAAACTCTAAACTTATTTACAAGAACAAAAAAATTTGAGGAAATTGTATTGCAGTGGATAGGATTCGGATTTTTTTTTTTTTGTAGTACTAACCCTCATCTAATTATCCGGGCCAAAATGTATATTAAATCCTCATTTTCAGTGCAAATTAAAATAAAAAAAAAAGAGAAAATTAATTTTCGATCTTCTCAAAAAGTAAGAATTACTTCATTCTCCTGAAAAAAAATGGATTCGAATTTAATTTTCAATATTAATTCTTCAGTCACGAGAACTGCACGTGACTTTCTCAATTTGCATTTCGAGATGCGTCCGGGCTCTGTCCCATCTTTACCAAGCACCTAAGGACGAGGAAGAATCGATTCTAGCAAAACGACCACACATCGCTTTGTTCCATCAAATACATCCGCTTGGGGACAGGCCACGTTCACGGGCACTTGAAGACAATCACTAGTTGAAGACAACCAGTAGTTTTTTTTTGGTCAGTAAAAAAAAAAAAAACTAGTGGTTGCCTGTTTGTTTGAACATTTCTGTTTTTTTTTTCAAAATTATTTTTTTTGTTCCCAATAACAAATTTAGAACAGAATCAAAAAACAAAAAAAACTTGTTTCTTATTCCAGTAACACTTTCAATAAATAATTTTTCTCTCTCTTATTTTTTTCTTCTCTTTCTTTTCTTCTTCTTTTTCTTTTTCGGCCGCCGCGACGATGCCGTCGAGGGCCGGTGACCTCGCCGGAGTGTCGTCGGCCCCGGCAAGCCTCACCATGGTCGGGCGAGGCCGTCGGCCATGGCCGAGGCCGATGACCGGCCAAAAAGAATAAAGAAACAAAAAATTAAAAAATTAAAAGAAACAAAAAAATTAGACAAATTTACCACACGTGTTTTTGTTATTTTTCTATTCTAGTAACAAGTTTATCAAATGACCACCCACCGTGGTGGCGTTGCTTTGCCGGGCCTTCTCCCCTCACGAAGGGGAGGGGTTCGAATCCCCAGTCGTCATTTGGTGATTTACCCGTGGCACGTGCGTGGTGGTCGTGCGTGTCGCCTCCCGGGGTTTCCCGCCATTGCCGCAGACGGGTTCCCAGGTACCAAAAAAAAAAAAAAAAAAAAAAAAGTTTATCAAATGCATTCTTTTGTTCAAAAATCGTTCCCCTAACAAAAGTAGTTTTTTTTTTTATTTCTGTTCCCTGAAACAATTTTTGAACAAAAACGTTACCAAATGCATCCTTATTTGACGATATTCGAGCTTTTCTCCGAGAGATTGTCGATGAACGACCAAGTGGGCCTAAGGAATGAGTGCCTCCAAACCCAATGGGCTCGAAACGTTGTAGGCCCATGGAAAGTGGTAAAGCGCGAGCGAAATCGATCTTGTTGTTCCTTTTTGAGGGGATGTTTTCCGTGTCAAAGCTTGTAATCTGGGAAAAATGAGCTTTTGGTCCATCTTAGAAAGGAGAAGGGTAACTTACAACTAGGATTCGGGATGGATGTGTATGGACAACTCAAGACTTTCACAGGGGAAGTCCCCGTGCCAGTCGTAGTTGCGAGTTAGTCCATGTCACGAGATGGGTCACTCGGACTGGATGCTGAGGAAAGGTGTTGGGTGGGTTTGCGATCGGTATTGGTTCCAAAAGGAACGTCAAGACTTCGATTTCGGACGCTTATCTTGTCTTCTTTAAATGTAAGCCGGCAGTTTGAGTTAATGTATCTGATGCACTCCGCGAACTTTGATCCCGGGACGGAGACGAGGGCTTTTTGTTGGGGCCAAGTTGACGGAAATGAACTAAAGGGAATTTAGTTGACCAAGATCAGCAGAATCTGACTGCAAGCGACCACTCAATTAAGAATCAGATTGACTTTATTCACGGGGATTGTGATTCATGTTTAATTCCACATGCTCGTGAAGAACAATGGAGATCACTCGGATAGCAAAAGGGAACGAAGATTTTTCTAAAACAGCCTTTAGATCTTTTGTAATTTGAATACGCTGAACTCTAGTTTACATGACAAACAGGGAAAAGATAATCCATGATGCGGTTCAATTGACTATTATGTGGACATTAATATTGAAGCGAGGACAGTTCCACCTATTCCGATTCTTAGATAAGTTTATGGAACTAATTATTGATTTCTGATTCTAATTTTTCAGAATCGGTCTTTAATAAACAGTTCTTAATTTTAGGGTGGGAATCATCTATCTCTAAACAATGGATCATGGCTCGGTGACTCCCATTTCACACGTGTCTCTAGGTTTTCTCTTCATTTTGACAATTTGTACTTGGCCCCAAGTAGCAATGGTGGGGAGACAAGATGATGCGCTTTCGAATCACCATGCATGTGATTAATTAATGGAACTAAAGATCAGTGCATCTCAAATCCGGAGAAAGCGTGCTCCGCGTCCTCCAGAGTCCAAGGCAAACGGATCGATTGTCGTCAACGCAACGGTCCATTTCTTTTTCTCAAGACGAACAGAGAAAAGCCAGGACGAGACAAAAGAGGAGCACGAAAAGTCAAAAGGCTGCATTTATTAAAAGCCGAAAGTCGCAATAAAAGACCCGAACATTAATTTCCACGCAAGAAATTTGAATAAAGGCAGAAGCGAACAATGTCTCTTTCTTTTATCGTATCTCCTCCCTCCCTTCAAATTTCGAAATTCAAAAGAGCTCTTCCATCCTCCAACGTTCGACATTGTCCCCCCTCCTCTTTGCTTGGTCGTTGTTAAAACGACCCCATTTCTCTCTCCGCTCCCTGCAGAGCTTCACTTTCTCGTTTCTTCTTCTTCTTCTTCCACGCGATGTTGTTCAGCTCGAGCCACGGGTAGCGCTCGGCCCTAGTCGTTAGCCCCTCCGAGTTTTCCGCTGCTGCTACTTCACTTCAGCGGTGTTGCCCTGAGCTGAGGGTAAGCTTTTCGCGCGCTCGTTTCTCCTTTTCCACTTGGGTGTGGGCTGAGGTTCTCGTGCTTACTGCTTGGTCGGTGTGCGTCTCGTCGTTGACAGTGCGCCGCTCCGTAGTTCTTGCTCTTTTTAGAATGAAGTTGATGGTGATCTCGAGTGAAAAGGGACTGCTTTGTCGGTCGTTGTTCGACACCATATCGTCACGAGCTGTGGAAGAATTTCTTCCCTTCCCGTAATTCAGCGAGATAATGAGGAAAGAGAGAAGCTTTATTAGGAATGGCTCGAATTCGAAGCCAGGACTCGATGCAATGTTGTCGCTTTGAACTGATTAGTGCTGATGTTTGTAACATTGTCACAACTCGGTGCGCTGCTTCATAGTTTTTACTGTTTTAGCATGCTCTTCTTGATGGTAATCTCGAGCGAAAAGCGATTGTTTTGTGGAAGAATATCTTCCCTTCTCGCAATTCAGCAAGATGATGAAAAACAAAAACAGAGAAGCTTTAGGAATAGTTCGAATTAGAAGCCACACAACTCGATGCGAAATTGTCACTTTGAACTGATTAGTGCTGAGGTCTGTAGTTTATTTCTGGTAACTCAATGATGTTGTTCTCTGCATAAGATGCTCTGCTCACAAGAGTTCACTTTCTAAATCATTATAAGACTCTGTTCAGGAGTGCCAGGGGCTCTTTTAACATTTCCTGATGCAATTCCAGGCTCTTGTAGTAGGACCGAGATGGATACCGGAGTTCACATGAGAAGAATGAGCACGCCCGGGATCCGACAAGTGAATAACTCCAGGGACGATGCCGACAGCGTGGTCAGCAGCGCCGAGTTCGCTAGCTACACGGTCCACATACCCCCCACGCCGGAGTACCAACCGATGTACATGTCCATCGAGACTTCGAACGCCGAGAAAGTCGAGGACCTGTACGCGTCGAACTCGCTCTTCACAGGCGGGTACAAGTGCGCCACCCGCTCCTTTCTGAAGGAGAAGATGACCGACTCCGTGTCGAACCACCCTCAGATGGCAGGCGCGAACGGGTCGATGTGCGAAATTCCCGGGTGTGACGCGAAGATCATGAGGGACGAGCGAGGAGAAGACATTGTCCCCTGCGACTGCGACTTCAAGATATGCAGGGACTGTTTCAGGGACGCGGTGAGAGGGGGAGATGTGATTTGCTTGGGGTGCAAGGAGCCTTACAAGGGGCTGGACATGGCCGAGCCCGAGATGAACGACGGGCGGCGGGTATCTTCCGGCGGGATGTCGAAGAGGGAGCGGAGGATGTCCATGATCAAATCGAGGATGTCGCTGAAGAGGTCGGAAATGGATGACTTCGATCATAGGAACTGGCTCTTCGAAACCAAGGGGAGCTACGGATATGGGAACGCGATGTGGCCTAATGAGGACGTCGATGGAGATTGCGATGGATTCGGTAACCCTCAAGTGCTCCATGACAAAAAGTGGAGGCCCCTTACTCGCAAGGTCAATGTCTCCCCAAAAATCCTTAGCCCCTACAGGTACATTCTCTTGTGCCTCTGTTCTGCTCAAGTTTGCTTCTTTGGCTGAAATTTTTCACTGGGTGATGTTCCAAAATATATGGTCATGTTAACAGAGGGAAATGAAAGCATTTGTGATCTGACACTTTGTCAAAGTACGTTGTAGCACTTACTGTAATTGGTGAATAGTTTGCATAATGACCCTATTTATATTTAGTACTACCGCCGTTATCTTTCTGTAAAAAGGTTATCTTTCTGTAAAAAGGTTATCTTTCTGGCAATGTGATTCTTAGTCCAGCATGTTGCTGCATCTGAAGTTGTTAGTTGCCTAAATTTGGATTTGTAGTACATTTCTGATTGATTTTTACCATGGTTGACATGCCATATCGCTCAAATGGGATCATATTTTCTTCAAAGTTTAGAAGACCTTAAGCTATGCTTTAAGGCCTTCTTTTTGCTGCCGAGTTGGCAAGCATTCTCATCGGCCTATCGTGAAATTTCTTCCTTCAGGCTCTTGATTTTCCTCCGAATTATTGCTCTGGCACTACTTTTGATGTGGCGGATTAAGCATCCTAATGAAGATGCAATGTGGTTGTGGGGGATGTCTGTGGTTTGCGAAATATGGTTTGGATTCTCATGGCTACTTGACCAACTTCCAAAACTCTGTCCTATTAATCGCACTACTGACCTTGGTGCTCTGAAGATGAAGTTTGAAACTCCTTCTCCTACCAACCCTACTGGAAAATGTGACCTCCCGGGTATCGATATCTTTGTGTCCACTGCTGATCCGGAGAAGGAACCACCTCTTGTCACTGCAAACACCATTCTGTCTATATTGGCAGCTGACTATCCTGTTGAGAAGCTCGCATGTTATGTGTCCGATGATGGAGGCGCACTCTTAACCTTCGAGGCGATGGCAGAAGCTGCAAGCTTTGCCAATCTGTGGGTCCCATTTTGCCGTAAGCATCGAATTGAACCCAGGAATCCAGAATCTTACTTCAGTCTAAAGAGAGATCCCTACAAAGACAAGGTCCGACAGGATTTTGTTAGGGATCGTAGGCGGGTTAAGCGTGAGTATGATGAATTTAAGGTTCGGATCAATGGCCTTTCCAATTCGATACGACGACGTTCTGATGCTTACAATGCTTGCGAGGAGATAAAAGCTGCGAAGCTGCAGAACAAAAATGAATCCGGTGAAGGAGTGGAGAGTTTGAAGATTCCTAAAGCTACTTGGATGGCTGATGGAACTCACTGGCCAGGCACCTGGACTGGTCCTGCAGCTGAACACTCACGGGGTGATCATGCAAGCATCATACAGGTATGACTTGACTAATAAAAGGTTCCGAGTGCTTCAGATTGATTTGTTCACAATCTTAACTGTATGAATTGCAGGTAATGCTGAAACCTCCAAGCGACGAACCATTGAGAGGTACAGAATCAACATCACCTATTGATCTAGCTGAAGTTGACATTCGTCTTCCCATGCTGGTCTATATATCTCGTGAAAAGCGTCCTGGTTATGATCACAACAAGAAAGCCGGGGCTATGAATGCACTTGTTCGAGCCTCAGCCATTATGTCTAATGGCCCCTTCATTCTAAACCTCGACTGCGACCATTACATATACAATTCCCAAGCAATGAGAGAAGGCATGTGTTTCATGCTGGACCGAGGCGGAGATCGCATCTGTTATGTCCAGTTCCCACAGAGGTTTGAAGGAATAGACCCATCAGATCGATATGCCAATCACAACACCGTCTTTTTTGATGTCAACATGCGTGCTCTTGATGGTTTACAAGGTCCGGTTTATGTTGGAACTGGATGCCTCTTTCGTCGGACTGCTTTATATGGCTTTGACCCACCTCGAGTCAAAGAACATGGGGGCTGTTTTAGCCAGATCTTCAAGCGACATCGATCAGCTGCCACTGTTGCTTCTACCCCTGAAGTTTCCCTCGTCGAAAATCGCTTTCTTGGTATGGGAGATTCTGGCCAGGAAGAAGTGAATCTTCTCCCTAATAAGTTTGGAAATTCAGTCCTCTTTGTTGAATCTATTCACATAGCTGAATTTCAAGGTCGGCCGCTCGCTGATGACCCATCTGTCAAAAATGGGCGGCCACCTGGTGCTCTTACTATTCCTCGGCAGCTTCTCGATGCACCGACTGTTGCTGAGGCAATCAGTGTCATCTCATGCTGGTATGAAGATAAAACTGAATGGGGCCAACGAATTGGCTGGATATACGGGTCTGTCACAGAAGATGTGGTCACAGGATATAGAATGCACAACCGAGGATGGAGATCTATTTATTGTGTCACCAAGAGGGATGCTTTCCGTGGGACTGCGCCCATTAATCTCACTGATCGGCTCCACCAGGTTCTTCGATGGGCCACAGGTTCTGTGGAAATATTCTTCTCCCGTAATAATGCACTTCTAGCCAGCAGAAGGATGAAGTTTTTGCAAAGGATTGCTTATATGAACGTTGGACTCTACCCTTTCACTTCCATTTTCCTAGTTGTCTATTGCTTTCTTCCAGCATTATCCCTCTTCTCTGGTCAGTTCATAGTTCAGTCCCTTGATGTTACTTTTCTCACTTATCTCCTGGCAATCACTGTTACCCTTTGCATCCTGGCAATGCTCGAGATCAAATGGTCTGGGATCGAATTGGAAGAATGGTGGAGAAACGAGCAATTCTGGTTGATCGGAGGGACAAGTGCTCATCTTGCTGCTGTGATACAAGGATTGCTGAAGGTGATTGCTGGGATCGAGATCTCCTTCACCCTGACATCGAAATCAGCCGGTGATGAGAACGACGACGAGTTCGCGGAGCTCTACTTATTCAAATGGACGTCGCTGATGATACTTCCGATCACAATCATGCTGACCAACTTGATCGCGATCGCGGTGGCAGTCTGTCGGACGATATACAGCATCATACCTCAGTGGAGCCGACTGATGGGAGGTGTGTTCTTCAGCTTCTGGGTCCTCGCTCATCTCTATCCTTTCGCCAAAGGGCTCATGGGGAAGAGAGGGAGGACGCCAACGATCGTGTACGTTTGGTCAGGCCTCATAGCCATCACCATTTCTCTCCTTTGGGTGTCCATCAAACCTCCAGCAGGTAACAATCAAATTGGAGGACCCTTTCAGCTGTGGTAGTAGTTCAAGTCATCTTGGATTACTCTGGCTCCATCAGATTCTTTGTTTCTGCTTGAGGGACAACTTTTGATGTCCCTATGTTGAGGATGGTACATGCTCGTTACTTGGTGTAGTTATTCTTGTTTTGAGTTCGAACCTTAAGTCTGTCTTTTGGAAAAAATTCCAGCATTTATGTCAGCAGCCATTTCCATTTCACGCTTTCATGTTGCAATATAGAGCAAAAAACACAACCAAAATCGCCAATGGGATCTATTGCGTCTCTCCCTGCTGACACCTTGAATAGCCGAATCCTTCGGATCAAAAATTACAAGGAAAATATAAATTGGATCTTATGGGTCTCACGTAAGAAACTCGGGGTACGTGATCGGAGTGCAACTTACAAGAACATGTAACCTTACAAAGAAGGTACGAAATGCATGAATGGTTGGTAAGGATCCCAATTAATTTAGCTGTAGAACAGCCATATTGGGACTAACATCGCTCAATTAGAATATATTCCCTACAACTAGAGGCAAATCGAAATCTATCTTTAGAGATTATTTAATTAAGGCTACCGTACACATATCCACACAAAGAATGAAAAGAATATATTCACGGACCAAACTATATCATCCCCTCAATTATTCCACAAATTTCTCTAAGAGAAAGTGAAGCCAATTTACATATATCATGATTGTATGACCCATCACATAGAGGCCTGATTATCCGAGACCGATGCGGCTGGGATCCGCTCCCTCCGCCTTGACCGGCGCTTGTGGCTGCCGCCAAACTTGAGCCTCCCAGTGTCCTTGAACCGTGCCTTCTCCGATGGGATGATCACGCACTCCGGCGGCGGGACAGGGTACCGCAGAGTGTCGTAGCAGTAGGAGTAGTACATGTACCGCTCGCGGAACCGGCGCATGGCGCGGCGCGGGGACGACGTGATGGTGGCGAAGTCCCTGGCCTCAAGCTGGGCGTCCTTCGCATGGCAGCCCTCGGCCGGGAGTTGCCGGATCGGGTCGGCCATGCAGCCCTCGAGGACGAGGTCCTTGAACTCAGACACAAATGGTGCGTACTTGTAATTGACTTTGTATCGGCCACCGGAGGTCGCCCAGTCGGAGGCGTCCCAAATGGTGGCGTAGAGGGACATGGGCTTCGATGGGAAGTCACCACCCATTGCCTCACTTTTCACTATCTCTCTAATGGGCACTTCATCCACATAAAATCTGTAAAAAGGAGAAAAGTTACAACAAATTGTTTATTAATAACGAGAGATAATTACCAGATTAGGGAAGATATCATGTGTTATCTTTGGCATGAAAGCTAGGATTGTGCATATACATACAAGCATGGAAGTTCTCCAAACGTGTAGCTTGTTTGCCAGCTAGGGAATATCTAATTGTGGGAATAATTTAGGCAGAGTGCAGAAAAGTTGGGCGGCAATTCCTGTCAAAGGAATTTATGGGAATACTACGTGAGGGACTATCTCTAAAGTAAGCCTAAGCTACGAAATTAATTAGCACTTGTGGCCCATCTCTCCTTAATGGTAAAAAATTCGATCTTTTCACTGCCATGAAAACTTGAGCATGTTACCGACCCAAAAAAAAACTTGAGTATGGTGCTCCTAGAAAGTATAGAGCTTTCCCCATCTCTCCTTAATGGTCAAAATTCGATCCTTTCGAAAACTTAAGCATGGTGGTCCTAGTTATAGAGCTTTCCCATCTCTCCTTAATGGTCAAAATTCGATCTTTTCACTGCCGTGAAAACTTGAACATGGTGGTCCTAGAAAGTACAGAGCTTTCCCATTTTCTGACAGAACCTCAGACGTTGGAACAGCTTCGCCGCTGGCCCAATTCGAGCAGCTAAATTAGGAAATTTCTACGTTTCTTTTAAAAGCGAGCGTAGGCGGAGAGAGACTCACATGATCTTGTTGGCGGTCCAGAGGATGCTGTAGCGATGGTAATCCTTGGTGGGATCGAACCAGAGCGTGTACCGCTCTTCCCTCCCGCGGCTCGTGCTCCCGTTCCCGTAGACGTTGATCTGAAACCTCCATGGCTTGCCCCTTATGTTGCCCAGGAACTCTATGTCCAGCTCGTCGTGCGTCTTCTCGAACACGTCGCCGTTCGACGTCTGCACATACGCGCGCGCACACGCAATCAATCAACGCGTAAACGCGCGCACGTCCTAATAAAGAAGGCGTAGATTAGGAGAACCCGTGATGGTAATTGAGCCCGATTAATTTTCCTTATTAGCGCCTCATTAATGGCGGAGATAATTCGGAGAAAAGGAGTTTCCATTTCCGTTTTCGATGACACGCTCCCGTTGATTTCGTGCGATTCGGAACGACGCGTTTCTGAATTTTCGATCCTCCGGTCCCCCCGAAATCCCGGATTCGTCCCCGGAAAAATAGATGATCGGAAGACGAAATAATCGAACGGAACTCACATAGAAAGCGACGACAACGCCGGCGGTGTAGTCGGACGGCAACTTGATCTTCGCGCTGAAGAACCCATGTTGATACATATCGGAAGAAATGAACCCGGATCCTGAAAACATTAAAAAAAAGGAAAAAAAAGAAAAGACCAATGAGAAAACGAGGAGGACGACGATGAGTTTGAATATCACTATTGTAGGCGAAGTCAACGAGATCATCGCATGATCATGCAGATAGTTTAACCCCGCATCGACATGCGCATGTCGATGCGCATGTCGCATGTGCGCTCCGTGACTCCACTCAGACACAGAGAGGCAGGCAGGCGGAGAGACACGCACCCGTGAAGCGGTCGAGGAGGATGCGGACGCCGTCGCCGGCGGCGGAGCGGACGACGTTGCCGTCGCCGAAGAGAGGCCGGTAGCCCTCGTCGAAGGAGACGGGGGCGACGTCGAAGGCGGCATCGGACGTGGAAAGGAAGCAGGAGAAGATGAAGATGGAGAGGAGGGAGAGAGAAAGATAGGAAGGTGGTGGGTAGAGAGAGAAGCGACGGGAATGAGGAGGAGGATGACGATCCATGGCTTTTGTCTTCGAGACTCTTTCTCTCTCTCTCTCCTCCGTCCGTGGCCTTTGCTTTCTATCGAAGCGTTCGGCCTGGTTTATATATGGACGCCCATGCCAGCACGCACAGCTGGAATTTTTCCAATTCATAGGATGGCGGATTTGAATAGGGTTTTGGGCGTCGTTATATGACGGAAATGCCCTCGTTTAATCAGGACTTATTAAGATTTCAATTTGGTCACCTACTAAATCATGCGCAATAATACTCCATGATGGAAAAGGTACATGGCTCTTGAACCATCATGGTTAGGCATGATATCGACTTGGCTCATGTTTGATTCCTATTCACATCGGGAGGCTGAATATATATTATAAATCACATAAAAAATCTAATATTTGTGAATCAGGAATCAATTTGGGAAATATAGGTTAATGCAATGTTGAAAAAGCAAGAATCATCCGTTAGCAAAAATGATAGAACTTGTGCTGATCTCATTATTCTGAGTGTCATATGACATGCGACCATGTTTCAAAATGACATATATTTTTCTAGTCCTAAGCTCTTTTTTCTTACCCCTCTTTCCTCTTCCCTTCATTCAATTCTGCACGATGGGTTCGTTCGCTCGTTGGAACCTACCGAAGATGCCTAGTTGGAAATACCATAATTAGCAAAAGAAAAAAGGGGGTTGGAGCTGCCATGTCATGGCACGGTCGCCCAACCCAACATGGCGGATGAGCTAGGGTTTTTTGCTGGTGCGTTAACAACTGCGGAGCACGTACACGGGGAAGGTAAGACAACTAGAGATGACGGCGACGAAGACGTTGTCCGTGCCGAGATTTTTCTTCCATGAACATGAGCAAGTGACCATGATATGTCATGTGGGGAATAGCAACTGGCGTTTTTACTTTTAAGAAAAGACATGCACCACCCTCTTACTCAATAATCATACCCGACTTTCTTTAATCGGTTCTTGCGTCCGAAGGATGGCGACTGCTCGAGAAGCCTGCTGTACCAGTTCGGTTGCACCAGCTTCTTTGATACCCTTCTGTTTAAATCTTGCATGCGATTAAAGAATTGGGTCATCGTCATTCACGAGAGGACACTGGCTGGGTAGGGTGATTTGTTTATGGACCGCAACTTGTCCTCACGCGAGCATGACCGTACGTCACCCTTTTATTTAAAATTCTTCCCCTTGTACAATTATTTGCTCTTTTCCTCCCTATCGTCTCGTTCAATCATATGTCACCAGAATCGGTTCTTGAGATAGGGACTGATGAGTCAGTTCTCTTTCGGTTCTTATCTATATTTTGATCAAAGGAAATAAGAGAGGACGGCTAAAAATACCCAAAACTCATCTTTGACAAGCAATAATAATTAGGGTTAATATCCTGAAAAATCCAAAACTAGTATACTTGTAACAAATTTACTCCGACTAACCATAAAAAATCATAAACTGATACATTTATGACAAATTTACCAAAAACTAATTTATTCAACCTCAAAAAACTTAAAACTGGTAAATTTGTGATAAATATACCCTCCACTAAATTGGATTATTACTACAAAAAAATCACAAAAATTGTAAACTATGACAAACTGAGTGTAAAATCCTAAATTGATATACCAGTCAACTGTTACGTGTCATTTAACTTAATAATTTGACAGTAAAATTTAACAAAAACTAATATAAAGTAAATTTGTCGCAGGTGTACAAGTTTGAGGTAAATTTATCGAAGGTATATCGGTTTGGAGTTTTTTGGGGTAAAAAAAGTAGTTTTTGGTAAATTTGTCACAGGTATACCAGGTTGTGATTTTTCAAGGTATTAACCCTAATAATTATAGCTTAAGTTCCTTTTTATCTCTCTAAGCTTACTCAGACAATCCCAAGAAAGGAAAAAAAAAACAAAATAAAAAGAGATTTGAAGAAAAAGAATCATCAAATCCTTTATCGAGACAGAGTATTTTCACCCTAAAGAGTGAATCAGTATGAACGTTGTGTACATATGCTTTTTGTTTAGAATTGCTTGCGTGAGAATGATGTCATGGACGATAGAATTTGCAAGTAAACACATACGGTAAGGATTCGAGATTCAGACGTCTGGAAAAATTTGAGCTTTTACATTGATCGAAAAATCAATGAGGGTTGACGATGGTAATGAGCAGTTTAGCTTGCAATTGCAAGTCACATAGTCTATAAATTCCCGCCAGGTTGGATCGAATCAAACAACCGAACATCATCCATCATTGGGGATCAATCAATGTCCTCTGGGATCTTAGAGCAAGATATCAAGCAGGTTCGGTTATATGAATTGGCCCATGGATAGGAAGGTCAAAGACACCCCAAATTTCTGTATTCTAAGCACGCATCATTGATGTTTAAAAGCGGTATTATTTAGGGCTACAAAAGGATTACTTCTTAATCATTCGAGGAATCGTCGGAACCAAGCCAAGCATGACTTTGAGGCCGGCGATGGTTATATACCTATCTTTCTCTTTCTAGGTTGACCCAGATAGAAAAATAATAATAATTAAATAATGATGTTACCAATGAAATTAAAAAATTAAAGGGTGGATGAAATAAAACTTGTGAATGAATGATGAGTTTGGTTTGGAATATAAATCAAAGAATTCGGTAGAAAACAGGTGGCGGTAGGTGGACGCTTTGTGTACAGAAGGAAATATTGAATTATTTAGAAGTGGTTAGAGGCGTGCGGGGACAAGTCTTGTAATTGCGAGGGGGATGCGAGGGTATTGAAGGGAATTCGGATATTGTTGAATATTCGGGTATTTTTCTGTGTGCGGATTGTTGGAAATCTTCTTTCATCCGTGGGGCCGAGAGACGGAGCCCCGAGTCCAACGGCGGCGGTCTTATGGACACGTAGTCATCACCGTGACCTCATGTTTGATTTTGACTTTCATATCCCAGAGACCAGCGAAATGCTCTTTTGCTTTTTTTGGCATTAACAAATAGGAAAGGAGTTCTGACCAAAAAAAAAAAAATAGGAAAGGAGTTCAATTTTTGCTTACCCTTAAAGAAATCAAAATAGTATGTATAGATTTCCAGAAGCTTTCACAAATCTCGGAATGAAAGAAGGGTGGGAATTATAAACAACAAAATAAATATGTGTAGTAATTTTGAACAGCTAAGTAGCGGTTGGATGATGATATTAATTTGGTAATTAAATTAAGTTTGATGGTATGATATAAGCATGAGTAGCCCTAAAGGTGGGTAGGGGTGATCAGTTATCGGTCCGGTTTGATTCCACTTAGGAATCTGGAACAGGTCGGAAGGATTGATTCCCATTTTTTGGGACCAGGGACTAGATCCAATGGTCCTAAAAATCAGCCACTTAGCAAAAAAATTAAAAAATTAAAAAATACTAGAATTATTACAATTTTAAGATTTATTGTTATTTTTAAGAAATTTAAAAATATATAATTAAAAAAATTTAATTAATTAAAAAAAGTCAATTCGTTCCCCCTTAGAACTACAAACCGACGACCCTGGGAAGCAGATTGAACTGGCCAGTCCGATTTGGTTCGGGCAATCAGATATGCTCACCCCTAAAGATAGGTAACTTACTTAGATAAAAGACAGTAAATTTTTAAGGTATAAGTGTACCGAAAGTTCTAAAATTTATCGAGAAAGTATAATTAAATCATAAACTTTATAAAAGTGTAATTAAATATTAAAACTTTCAAATTTTTGCAATGGTGTTCTTTTGTTAAATCTATCCAACTTGGCTAACAAAAATTGCTTGTGTTTTTTTAAATATTTTTTCTCTCCTATATGCTAAGTAGTACCAACATCGACACGTAACGCGTGATGCGACATGGCACTCCGCATTCAATATGTTGGGATGCATTATATATTAAGTATATATTTTTATATATACATGATAAATTATCATTTTTATGACTATTTTAATCAATTAATTCGATTCAAATTCACAAATAAATAAATAATAAAAAATAGTCTAGAATTAATTTACACTAAAAAAATTAATCCACCATTTGTGAATATCATTCATTATTTCAATTCTACAAATTCAACTCATTTTCAATAATCCATGAAATTTGGAGGGAAAAAAGCAAGCAATCAACATTCTAAACTCGCGTGTCAAAGCGCGTTGAAAGAAAAGAGCAAAAGACAAACTTGGGAGATGAATTATGTGTCACGGGAGAGCAAAAAACAAACTTGGGAGGTGAATTGTGTGTCATGGGAAGTTAGGGTCAGAAGAGAAAAGAATACTATATTTTTCTTATATATATATTTTACATATTTACATTTTGACTTATCATTTATTGAAATTTTTTAAAATTGACGTCATACGTGTCAGAATCACATGTCAGAAATTCCAAACTTGCATATAGGAAAGTATCAGGAGAGTTGACCAAGTGTTGGAAAATTCAAAACCTATTAATCAAGTGTCAAACACGTGTCAGAATGTCTGTGGCTCTCGGAGAGTGTAAGTGCTTCTTGACCCACGTGACGATGGCGTGGATAAAACATGAAACATAATGCTAAAACAACATTATTTTGGTACAAATATGAACTTTAATACAACTTTTATTTAAATTCAATTAAAAATAAGCTTTAAGAAAAGGGAAGACGTGAGAAACTGGCTATGGGGACTACCTCACCACCGTTGCCCCACCGTCTCCGAAAAAGACCGGCAACCCTCACTTATACTTTTGGCTGGGGAGCGTTGTTGGCCACTAAATGGGGCTTGCCAACCTCCGTTGGTTGGCCCCTACCTTCGCCATCCCTTTCTAGTGACGGGAAGGCAACAAAGATTGTAGCCCTCATTACTTGGTTTCTCACATCTATTTTTTTATTTAGCTTATTTTTTTTAATAAATTAAATAAAATTTATATTAAAAAATCATATTCAGATCAAAATAATGTTGTTTTAGTCAAGTCATTGCAACATACGATAGAAAAAAAAATTCATATCAACATTTTTTATTAATCAAGTTGGATGGAGTAAATGGAATGACTCAATTGCATTGGTTTTAGGAATTAATTACACTTTTTGCAGGTTTTGTGACTCAATTGAACTTTCATAAGAAATTTTAGGACTTTTTGTACACTTATCATAATTTTTAAAAATATTGATAATTTAAGTATAATCAAATAGACATTGACAAGAGTGGGTAAATAAGTTGAAGAAAAATAGGTCGCTCAAATTAATGATGTTAATATGATTTAAGAGACGGTACACCTCAAATGCTAGAAAGTCATGTAAATAAAAGTCAGTAAATTATAAGGAGCATTGGCCATTCATAAATAAGTATGTAGACTTCAGTACTTAACTCAAATAAAAGTTGGTAAATTTCAAAATTTGGTTAGTTGCGGAGCAGATATAACAAGTTATATTATTAGAAAATAAACAAGTAAAAAGACGTTGGTCGGTAACTAAATCGGAGAAAAGTAGGTAAGCACTTATATAAGAGTTGTAAACTTATAACACTGGTGAGTTAGACAAATAAAACATCGCAAGTTGTTAGAAAATCTATTAATTTAAAAACAACTATATGAACATTGATAATTAACTCAAATAAGAGTTAATGACAAAATATTATAGGAAATCTAAATCAGAGAAACATTGATAGGTCACCCCCATTAAGATCTATAATACAAGAGCTGAAAACTTAAAATATCAATTAATTACCCAAATGACAATTAGCGAGTTCTTAGAAAGTTGAAAAGCAATGGTTAATAAAATGAGTGTCAGTAAGCAATTCAAATAAATTGGTAAGCTAAAATTAATTAATAACTAAATGGGAGAAAAGTTTGCAAGTTACTCAAATTAAAGTTGGTAATCCTATACAAGAGTTGTAAACTAAAAAAAATGTAATAAGATGGGTAAATAAAAGTTTGTAAGCTATGTAAAAATTTGGTAGTTTGAAAACGACCCAAAAGACATTAAGTATGTAATTCAAATAAAAGTTAATAACCTAAATTTTATCGATACCTAATTTAAAAAAATTATTGGCAAGTCATCAAATTTAAGTGAATAATATTACTAAAGTTGATAAATTTAATTCGTTGGTAGTTTACGCAAGTGAAAATTAAATAGTAACTTCTTATGAAAGTTGATAACTTTCTATCAAGTAACCGAAATAATGATCTATTATCCCTATAAGTTGATAACTTCTTATATAAGTTCCTATTATTAATGAATTTGGTCGAAAAACTTCAAAGTTTACTAAGATTGATTTTAAAAACAAAGTGTGTATTTCTATTGGGCTTGCAGTTTTTTCAACTCTTCTTGACTTCTAATAACTCTTACTAACTTGAATCGATCATATATCGCCATTTGCAGGTCCCGATTTAAAATTATTTCTTATCTCTTGTTTTCTTTTTCTTTGATTTCAATTTTACTATAAGACAAGCCTACTTATGCTCCTCTCAAATAATATTTATTAAGGTCAAATGTAGGTCCATTATTGATTTAAGATTTTTTTCCTCCTTTTTTTCTTCCTTTTCTCTCAATTTAGGGAGAATATATTAGGTACAATTCCAATGCCGACTTAGAAAAAATTAATTTTATTCATCTTATGACACGTGTTGCATGCAAGCCCATCTATTAGTCACAATCTCCCTCTCTCCCCCCTAGTGTCTTGTCCCCATCTTCTTGTCATTCTCTCTCCTTTGTGACACTTGTTTTTCTTCTCTCTCTCCCTCTCTCCCTCCTTGCGCCCAATGACCGCGGAGCTCAAGCCCAAGGCTCCAGCCGCCATGGCCATGGAGCTTGACCTCGAGTAGTTGAGGTTGTGAGCTTGAAATATGGTAACCACGATTGCCAAGGCTACTTTGACCTCGAGCTCTAGGCTCAAGCCCCAATCTGTGTCCTCAAGTGTCTTAGTCTAGTGGCCATGGACAGGAGTTCAAAGCTCAAACCACTATGGTCACAAGCTTGCAACTCAAGTGGCCATTTCCACAAGCTTGAGGCCAAGCTCAAAACTCAAGCAGCCAAAGCTATCCTAAGCTCGGGGTTCAAGGTTGAGCTGCATGGCCAAAGCAACCATGAGCCTCGAGCCATGACGAATGCCAAAGGAAGGAAGAAAAGCAAGTGCTAAACAAAAAAGATTGAAGGATGGAGAAGATGAGGAAAAAGCAAGTGAGTGAGATAGAGGGTGAGGGGATGAAGGAAAAGGCAACAGAAAAAAGAGGAGAAAGGAAGATTTATGTAAGGTGGACCGGACCCAAAACGTATCATGTTTTGAATGGACTAATAATTTGTTAAGTTGGCACCACTCAGGTATCTAATATTTCCTTCTTAGGGCAAAACCAATGTCTATCTTTCCAAAAACATTTATTCAATAGACAATTTGCTAGTTATTTGTGTTAATGAGTTACTAATTAATGACCTGTTCTAGGTAATCATTCTTTTAAAAATAACGTAAGCACAAGTAAAAGTGAAAAGAATAATCTATTAGTTTTAGTATGCATCTTGTTTAATCAGAACTACAGTATGTGTCATTATTTTATAGTCCATGATATATATATATACATGCGATGATGGCATGAAAAACACATAAAATCAGATTATTTGATTTAATTGAACTTATTGACGTGATCGATTGCTCTTTTCCATTCACAATTTCCTCATCAATCAATACATTTAAGTAATTCGAGTCGTTTTGAATATTTCTTTCTATAGGGACTCCAATACAAAAATGAAAATACAATGAAAGATGAGTAATTGGTGTTACATACATCAACCCCAATATTCAATTTTTGAGTAAATTCTCATAAATTCTTAAGGGTCGAGTTAGGTTGGTTGAGTCTTTAAGATACTCGAGCCGACTTGAAACAAATGGGGTTGTGCTCTACCCGGCTCGACCCGATACCCAAAACGCATATATCCACAGTTGTCAGGTCAGTTTGGGTCTCTCTCTATTTTTTATTTTTTTTAATATGTCATGGAATTTATATGTATTGCTCTATGTTGTTGTTGTTGTTGTTGTTTTTTTTTTTTTTGATGATCCTGGAACCACTGTACAACACAAATCAGGGAGAGCACTAGCGCAGGGGCCCACCTCCCACACCACTCTACTTAAGTCACGCAATGGGGGCGTGGAGTTTCGAGCCCCTCTCCTCCCGGATGAGGGGATAGGGCGTGAACCAGCACGTCTACCGCGGGGTGGGTTGCTCTATGTTGTTGCTATCATATAAAACAGTAATGTCATCCACTTCTCACATATCCTTCATTTATATTAGTTAACTTGATTTTTGAAATCAATCATTTGACTTAGTTTTTATTTTAACTTTTTAGCTTTATCTTTGAGACAAGACGAGCACTTAGTTAATAGTGCTGAGCTTTAGATTAAAAATTTTAGGATTTCCATTTTTCTTAATTTTTTTGTCAGAAATTTTTGAAAAAATTAAATATATATTTATATATTACCATTTTGGTCTAAGTGGGTAGGTAGGTATTTCCACACTTAGAACTGGAAACTGGACCAGTATCCATCGGTTCCAATAAATTGGGATCGAGAACCGGACTGATTCCTTTGGGAATTGCCAGTTTTGGTCCTGGTTCTTTTATACATCCCTACTTTGTATTGTTGCTATAAAATAAAACAATAATGTCATCCACTTCTCACATATCCTTTATTTATATCAGTCGACCTGATTTTCAAAATCAATAAGTTGGCTTAGTTTTCATTTTAACTTTTTAGCTTTATCTTTAAAAAAAAAAAAAAAGACTTTGTGTTTTACATTTTTTAAGAGATTTCTCTCATCAATCTATACATATGGGATTTGGTGGCCTTTATGGGCCTATTTTTAGCTTCTTTTTAAAATAAAAAAGAATGTCATAAAGACAAAATATGAAATAAAATAGAATAAAAATATCGAGGAAACTTGTGAGATGTGATCATGGTGTGATTATCCAGTATACTTGTGGGTTCTTCCACTCGGATATATGGTAAATCAGTGCCATTCATCAATCCATCATCTAAGATGTTCACCTCGATGGAACCGACCCTCCGATCATGAGTCATTCTAGGCTAAAGCAAGCGACGCTGTTGTTCTCTCGTTGATTCATGAAAGTTCATGTTTTAGATTATTTGCCTGACTTTCATTTATGCTAGGAATGATTTGTCTTTGTAGTTGGTGGCATCATTGGCTATAGTGATTTATGTTAAAATCATAGTTATTTCTTTTTGCACGTTTTGCTGATTTGGTTTTTCAGTTATTGGAGTTAGTGGAGTCATGTGTGTTAGTTATCCTAGTTTTTAGGTATTGGTGGAGTAAGTGCTTTATGCAGAACATGGGTAGTTATGGGTCCTATTTTAATGGTATTTTTACGTTATGTATTTGTCTTTTGTAAAAGACTTCGTTGTTTTATACGAAAGATTAAGTTTCAACCTCATCTCTCATCTCTTTAGCAATTTAACAGTGGTATCAGAGCCAGAGAGAAACGTGAGAGAGTTTTTTAAAGAAAAAGAAAAAGAAGGTTTAGAGGTGTGAGATACTTTCGTCAGATAATTGCAACAGCAATATTTCCAATGGCCACTGACAATTTTATTCAACCAGCAATTCCACGCTTTGATGGTCACTATGACCATTGGAGCATGCTGATGGAGAATTTTTTACGATCAAAGGAGTATTGGTCGATTGTCGAATATGGAATTCAAGATCCACCAATAGGCATGGCTTTGACAGATCCCCAGAAATCATAATTGGAAGCTAGAAAGTTGAAGGACCTGAAGGCAAAAAATTATCTCTTTCAGGCTATTGATCGTTCCATCTTGGAGACTATTCTTTGCAAAGAACTTCCAAGGATATTTGGGATTCTATGAAGAAGAAATATCAAGGCTTTGTTAGTGTGAAGCGTACACAACTTCAAGCCTTGAGAAAAGATTTTGAGACACTAGCAATGAAGAATGAAGAATCTATCACTAGTTATTTGCAAGAACAATGGAGATCAGCAACAAGATGTGATTCCATGGCGAGAAGATGGATGACGTCACTATTGTGGAGAAGATTTTGCATTCCTTGACACCAAAGTTTAATTATATTGTCTGCTCAATTGAAGAGTCAAAAGACATAGATGCACTCTCTCTTGATGAATTGCAAAGCTCTTTATTGGTCCATGAACAGAAGATGAACAAAAGTTCAATAGTAGAGGAGCAAGCGTTGAAGGCTTCTACCTATACTCATTCCAACAATTTCAGAGGAAGGGGTAGAGGTAGAGGTAGAGGAAGGGGAGATCGAGGAAATATAGATGTTAGCAGGAATTTCAAAGCTAACAATGACCGATTTCAAGGCAAAGGCAGAAGATGGGATCCTAAAAAATCCAAGGTAGAGTGTTTTAGATATCATAAATTTGGTCATTATGCATCTGAATGTTATACTAAGTTGCCTAATAATAAAGAAAAGGCAGAGAGTTCAAATTTTGTTGAAGAAAAAGAAGTTGAAACGTTGTTGATGACTGTTTAAGATGAAAAGAAGCCCAAGTCAAATATTTGGTATGTGGATACAGGCTGTAGTAACCACATGAGTGGAAGTAAGTCTTCTTTTTCTCATCTAAATGAAGATTTTCATTCTACTGTGAGTTTTGGGGATCATTCTACTGTGAAAGTGATGGAAAAATGTGATATTAAGATAAGAACCAAGAATAGTTTTGTGGAAACGATCTCTAATGTGTTGTATGTTCCTGACTTGAAAAGTAACCTATTGAGTGCTGGCCAATTACAAGAAAAGTGTTATGTAATCACCATTCAGAGGGGTGCTTGTGAAATTTATGATTTTGTTAGAGGTGTTATTGCAGTTGTTCTTATGAGTCGAAATAGGTTGTTTCCATTAAAGATTGAAAATATTCAATCTTGTTTGATGGTTGAAAAGAAAGATCCCTCATGGCTGTGGCATTTTCGCTATGGTCACTTGAATTTTGGTGAATTGAAGACCCTCCAACAAAAAAACATGGTGACATGTTTTCCTCAAATTATTATTCCTTCTCAAGTCTGCGAAGAATGTGTTGTTAGCAAACAACATCGTTCTCCATTTTCAAAAGAGAAGTCATGGAGAGTAAAGAATGTTTTACAACTGGTGCATTCGGACATTTGCAATCCTATAAACCCATCCTCTAATTGAGGTAAAATATACTTAATTATCTTCATTGATGATTTTTTTTTCAGAAAAACTTGGTTTTATTTTTTACAGGAAAAATCAGAAGCTTTCTCCACATTTAAAAGTTTCAAAACTCGTGTTGAAAATGAAGCAAGAAAGACCGTTAAGACTCTTCGAACAAATCGTGGTGGTGAATACTGCTAAAAAAAAATTGAAGCTTTTTGTGCAAAGCATGGCATTTGAAGAGAGCTTACTGCTACATATACACTACAACAGAATGGTGTATTTGAGAGGAAAAATAGAATAATTCTTAACATGGTGAGAAGCTTATTGGCAAGAGGAAGAGTTCCAAAGACTTTCTGGCTAAAAGCAGTAAATTGGAGTATTCATGTTTTGAACAGAAATCCAACTTTTGCTGTTCAGAATATGACACCAGAATAGGCTTGGAGTGGTAGAAAATCGGTTGTAGATCACTTCAGAATCTTTGGATGTATCGCATATGCCTATGTCCCGGATGTGAAAAGGAAGAAACTTGATGACAAGGCTGAAAAATGTGTCTTTCTTGGTGTAAGTGAAGCATCCAAAGCATATAAATTATTCAATCCACTAATAAAGAAGATTGTGACTAGCAAGGATGTTGTTTTTTATGAAGAGAACACTTGGTATTATAATAGGCAGCAACCTACCCAAGTCCTTTATGACAATGATGCTGAACATGAGTAGATTTCAACACCTTGTATGTCCCAAAATTCATCAAATACAACTTCTCCAGCTGTTGGAATTTCACCAACAAGCGCTGAAGTCAATGAAGAAGAAGCTCAATCTCTTCGCTGCGTTAGAAGAAGGCCTGCTTAGTTGGAAGATTATGACGTAACTGGAATTGGAGATTCAATTACTCACTTTGCCTTATTTTCAGACTATGATCCTACAACTTTTGCGAGTGCTGTCAAAAAAAAAAAAATGGCGAAAAGCGATGGATGATGAAATTAATGCCATCGAAAGAAATGATACTTGGGAGCTATCTGATCTTTTGGGTGGACAAAAAACCATTGGTGTAAAGTGGGTCTTTAAAACAAAACTGAAAGAAAATGGTGAAGTTAACAAATACAAAGCACGTTTGGTAGCCAAGGGATACAAGCAGCAATATGGGATCGACTATATAGAATTTTTTTCTCCAGTTGCGACAGATGACACGATCAGATTGGTGGTTGCATTGGCGGCACTGAATTCTTGGCCTATTTTCCAACTAGATGTCAAATTGGCATTCTTGCATGGGTACTTGGAGGAACATGTATTTGTCGAGCAACCCCCTAGTTATGTCAAGATTGGAAATGAGCATAAAGTTTATAGATTGAAGAAAGCTCTTTATGAGCTAAAACAAGCCCCTTGGGCTTGGTATAATCGTATTGAAACTTATTTTCTTAAAGTTGATTTTTCAATATGTCCTTATGAGCATACGTTTTTTGTCAAGATTAGAGATAAAGGGAAAATGCTTATTGTTTACTTGTATGTTGATGATCTTATATTTACTAGAAGTTGTGATGGCATGTTTGAAAAATTCAAGAAATCTATAATTGATGAGTTTGAAATGTCTAATCTTGGTATGATGCATTACTTCCTTGGCATAGAAGTGGTACAATCGGATGATGGGATCTTTATTTCTCAAAAGAAATATATGGGAGAAATTTTGGACTGGTTTCAGATGAAGGATTGTAATCCTGTAAACACTCCAGTTGAGTTTGGCTTAACGCTATTCAAAGATCATGAAGGGAGGAAGGTTGACAGCACACTTTACAAACAAATTGTGGGTAGTTTGATGTATCTAACTGTAACAAAACCAAACATAATGTATTTTGTGAGTTTAATTAGTAGATATATGAAGAATCCTACAGAAATGCATTTGTTAGCTGCCAAGAGAATTTTTCGTTACTTGCAAGGAACTAGAGACTTTGGGTTATTTTACAAGAAGGGTGAAAAGTCTAATTTGTTGGGATTTACTGATAGTGACTATGCAGGAGATTAAGATGATAAGAGGAACACTTCAGGTTATGCTTTTATGTTTGGGACATGTGCTATTTCGTGGTCATCCAAGAAGTAACCAATTGTCACATTGTCAAGTATAAAAGTTGAATTTGTTGCTGCAACAGCTAGTGCTTGTCAAGCTATTTGGCTGAGGAGATTTCTTGAGGAGCTGCAATTCAAGCAACCAGGAGCTACTAAAATTTTTTGTGACAACAACTCAGCAATCAAAATCTCCAAGAATCCCGTGCTACATGGAAGAAGCAAGCACATTGATGTGAAGTTATTTCTTGAGAGATCTTAGCAATGATGGAACAATTGATCTAATCTACTGTAGGAGTGAAGATCAAGTTGCTAATATATTCACTAAGGCCCTCAAGATGGAGTCATTTGTGAAGCTCATAAGGTTACTAGGTGTTTGCACATTGAAAACAGTCAAGGCTTTAAATTGAATGTTAGTAAACATTAGTTTAAGGGAGGGATTGTTAAAATAATAGTTATTTCCTTTTGCACGTTTTGTTGATTTGGTTTTTCAGTTATTGGAGTTAGTGGAGTCATGTGTGTTAGTAGTCCTAATTTTTAAGTGTTGGTGGAGTAAGTGCTTTATGCAGAATATGGGTAGTTATAGGTCTTATTTTAGTGGTGTTTTTACATTATATATTTGTCTTTTGTAAAATACTTCGTTGTTCTGTACGAAATATTAAGTTTCAGCCTCATCTCTTCTCTCTTTAGCAATTTAACAATTTCATGGGTGAACTCGATATATCTAAAAGCACTTTTTTCTTTGCTCGCCATTAATGACCCACAAATCTCTTATCATTCTATAAAATGTAATTAATATAATATTTATTTTTGCACGTGACTTATGAATAAATGAGTTGTGCATAAACAATACTTCATATACGGCACATGCCTTAGAAAGATTACACAAGTGAGAGAGAAGCGAAATAAAAAAGAAAGAAAAAAGGAAACCCGACCCAACCCGACCCGAAGAATTACACAAATTTCTTTACTTATTAGCCGAGCTAAATGAGTTCCGAACCGAAAATACTAGACATATTTGGGTTGGGTCCGGTCAGTCCAAGCCGGGTGATTTTCACACCCCTAGCCAGGAATAACATTGTCGGTGAGTCTCAAAAGTCTGGTAGAAAAAGCGTCATTAAACTGGATTGGGAAATTTTGACAAAAAAAAATTAGATTGGGAAATTAGAACAAAAAAAAGTACTGGATTGGGAAAATTTCTCAAAAAATAAAAAAGAGATTGGGAAAAAGAAAAAAAATAAATGAAAATAAAGCAAACTGCTGTGAAGAACCCCCGACCTGAAATGCAGAAACCCTTCATCTCCTCCTCCGCATCGCTCTAGCCCCAGCGTCACCTTCTGCGCCTCGCAAGCAAGGATGGGCACCGAGACGGAGGACGAAACGGAGGCGAGGCGAGAATCCGTGCTCCTCCAATCGCTCGCGGAGAACAAGTTCAAGTCCTCCAACCTCAAGTCCGCCCTCAAGTACGCCCGCCGGGCCCACCGCCTCTGCCCCTCCGTCGACGGCCTCGACGGCATGGTCGCCGCCCTCGCCGTCCTCGACGCCGCCGCCCGGTCCCCGCCCGAGTACTACAAGATCCTCCAGGTGGAGCCCTTCGCCCACGCCAACGCCATCAAGAAGCAGTACAAGAGGCTCGCCCTCGCCCTCCACCCCGACAAGAATCCTGGGTCGTGGTCCGAGGAGGCGTTCAAGGTCGTGGGCGAGGCGTTCCAGTTCCTGTCCGACAGGGTCAAGAGGAAGGAGTACGATGTCGGGTTGCGGGTCAGGATGCAGGAGGTGGCCGTGGAGGGAATGGGTGCGGCGGAGACGTTCTGGACCGCGTGCTCGCGGTGCCGGCTGCTGCATAAGTTCGAGAGGAAGTACTTGGGGCATAGCCTGGTCTGTCCTAGCTGTAGGAAGAGTTTTAAGGCCGTGGAGGTCGAGGGCGAGGAGGGAGGTGGTGAGGGGTCGAAGGGTGGAGTTGGGCGTGAGGGATCGAAGCGAAAGGCGGGCGGTGTCCGTGTGGGTGTTAAGAGGAAGGCGAGTAGTGAGGGCAGGATGAGGGGTGCCAAGTTGAAGGAGAATGTGGGTGGTGGAGGTGTAATTAAGGGTGGTGATCGTGGTGGCGGAAGTGGCGAGTGGGGTGGGGGAAGAATTGGTGTATATGTAGGTGGTAAGAAGAAGGTGAGTGGTGAGGACAGGATGAGGGATGTCAAGTTGAAGAAGAAAGTGGGTGGTGGTGGTGAAATGTCAAATGGCGATCGTGGTGACAGAAGTGGCGGGTGGGGCGCAGGGAGAATTGGTGTCTATGTAGGTGGTAAGAAGAAGGTGAGTAGTCAGGACAGGATGAGAGATGTCAGGTCGAAGGCGAAAGTGGGTGGTGGTGGTGATATAGAGGGTTCGGATGTCGATCATGGTGGTGGAAGTGGCGGGTGGGGTGCAGGGAGAATTGGTGTCTATGTAGGTGCTAAGAAGAAGGGGAGTAGTGAGGACAGAATGAGGGATGTCAAGTTGAACAAGAAAGTGGGTGGTGGTGGTGAAATAGAGGCTTTGAATGGTGATCGTGGTGGCGGAAGTGGTGAGTGGGGTGGAGGTAGATTGAGGAGGAGAGAATCGAGGGCAAGAACAAGTACGATTACAGAAGTAGTGAAACAGCCAAACAAGAAGGGAGAAAGAACTGAGGAGGAAACGATGACATTGGCAGAAATGCAGTTGGCAGTGAATAAAAAGATCAACAAGGGAAAAATGAAATTAAAAGAGAAGGACAAAGAGAAAGAGAAGGAGAAACAGAAGGAGCAGGTAGAGAAGGATGATGGAGGAAAGAAGGCAGAGGATGATGGTGAGGATAGAAGAAAGGTTTCAAAGAAGGATGGTGCTTTTGAAGTTGAATCAACTCATGGAATCTCAAAGAGAAGTGGAGCTTCGGCAATTGAGATAAGATATTCAAGGAGGAGTAGGACTTCGGGTATTAAGAGGCAAAGTCATTCAGAAAGAAGAGATGGTTCAGAAGTTGAGATGCAAATAACCGCTCCGAAAAAGAGAGCAACCTTGGAGCATGAGAAATCAAGGGGTTCAAAGAGTAAGGATTTGGAGGCAAGAGATGGTTCGGAAGTTGAGATGCAAATAACCATTCCGAAAAAGAGAGCAAACTTAGAGCATGAGAAATCGAGGGGTTCAAAGAGTAGGGATTTGGAGGCCAGAGATGGTTCGGAAGTTGAGATGCAAATAACCGTTCCGAAAAAGAGAGCAAACTTAGAGCATGTGAAATCAAGGAGATCAAAGAGTACGGATTTGGAGGCTATGACGGTCGTGGATTCAGACTTCTATGATTTCGATAAGGACAGAGTAGAAAGGAGCTTTAAGAAAGGGCAAGTGTGGGCTGTCTACGACGACATTGACGGACAGCCAAGGCATTATGGTTTGGTAAATGAAGTTATACACATTAATCCATTTGAGGTTAGACTTAGTTGGTTAGATGTACAGTATAGCATGGTCCAGGATCTAGTTGGACAGGAGCAATTGGGTTTTCATCTATCCTGTGGGAGATTTAAGGTTGCTCAAGAAACGATTGTGAAGTCTCTGAATATATTCTCACATGTGGTTGATTGCGAAAGGGCTGCCCGGGAAATCTACAGGATTTACCCAAAGAAGGGTTCAGTGTGGGCAGTCTTCAAGGAGGGGGTTTTGGATGCCGAAAGGAGAAATCTTTCAAACCAGGACGAATGCTGCTACGATATTGTCATCTGTTTAACCACCTATAGCGAAGTGCACGGTTTGAGCATGGCATTCCTTGAGAAGGTGAATGGATTTAAGACCGTATTCCAGAGACGAGAGATTGGACTGCATGCTATCAGGTGGCTTGAAAAGGATGGAATCGATCTGTTTTCACATCAGATTCCTGCCCGGAGGCTTTCTGGGAGTGACGTGCCAGATGGTTTGAAAGAGTGTTGGGAGCTCGACCCTGCTTCCCTTCCTCCGCATTTCCTGACCAGGCAGTCACGGAGGCTGCAAATAATGCCGTGTGCTTCTTGATATCTATCTCTACTTTCACTGATGTGGATCTTTTAGATATATATATTGTGATGACATCTTGTCCTAAGGAACATTGTCCGCCCTGGCTTGTGAAGCATAGTCAAATAGTACAATGAGAAAATCTGTAAATCATTCAGAGATCGTTTATGCTGTTTACATGAACGTGTTTTAGAATTCCTAATTGCAGCCAAATTAGTCCTCCACTTGTTAAATGACATAGTAATGGGTAAAAAGCCTTTTGTTGTTTTGTGTATATAGCTTCATGATCGAGCTCATCATTCTCAAGCAATATGAATAGTACCATTCTGAAAGATTGGTTGTCTCATTATGAATACATGCGCTGTCGACCCTAGAGCTCATGGTTGGAGTTCTTCGGCCATACACAGAGAGGATCGTTTAACTTCCAATGAACCACTTCACAGGCAACAAATTGAGCTTGACAAAATTTCAAGCTTCTTCGGGAATTTCTTATTGAGGCAATGTGGATTCCTGAAAGGCCAACATTAAAGTTCCAATCTTGAAATCTGATTCAGTTGCAGAGTGAACTAGGACTATGTTTCACTGCGCTATTTTGACTGTCGCTCCTTAGTTTTCGTCTGAGGGGACATGCACACGCTCCTGGGGAGAAGAGTAGTCTCTCATCACGCTTGCCACTACTAGTTCCTCACTGATCTAACGAGCCACGAACTTACTTCATCGCGGGCAATCTCTCCTGCACTAATCCAAGGACGATCCCTTCTCGAAGAAGTCAATTACTCAAAACTGCATCGCATCATGCTCGAAGAATGAGAAAATCGCCGGTAACATTGAGTTGTTAGCATTGTGAGGATCGAAACTTTTTAGCGCGGCTCTGCGTATGCTGCATTATACATTTTCACTTAACGTCATTTCAAGACAATGAGATTATCTCGTTACTCTTGACTTCATTTTTAAAAGCTGAACAGGCGCAAAGTCAGCTCCTTCATACGACCTGGGATCGACGCCGTCGACAGCAAGTTCACCATGCTCAAACCCCGGTTCGAGGCTCGTGTCTTGCTAAGGTAGTAGGACGTTTTCGGCCATGATCATTTTCTGGACGTTGGATGTCCGGTGCCAAGACATCTTCGTTCCCCCCGAGCCTCTGAGCCTGCGCTCTCACGACCGCCGTCGTCATTGATCCCTACCAGACCATGAAGAGAATAAGCTCGAGCTATCTGCAGGCGGAGCGAACCGTTCTGCGGCTCCTCCACGGTCGCGAGACCCGGACCCGGCTCACCCAGATCCACGCATACTTCCTCCGCCACGGCCTCGACCAGTCCAACCAAGTCCTCGCGCACTTCGTCTCCGTCTGCGGCTCCCTCAACCGGATGCCCCACGCCGCGCGCGTCTTCGCCCAGACCCAGTACCCGAACGTCATCCTCTTCAACGCCATGATCAAGGGCCACTCCCTCTGCGGACCCTTCGAGCGTTGTCTGGACCTGTTCTCCGCCATGAAGGGCCTCGGCATTTGGCCCGACGAGTACACCTTTGCGCCTCTGCTCAAGAGTTGCTCGAGCCTCGGGGACCTGAGGCTCGGGAGGAGCTTGCACAGGGATGTGCTTGTTGCTGGGTTTGTGCGTTTTGCTTCGATTCAGATAGGGTTGGTCGAGCTTTATGCAGGATGTGCTGAAATGGGCGATGCACAGAAGGTGTTTGATGAGATGCTTCATAGGGAAGTGATTGTTTGGAACTTGATGGTTCGTGGGTTTTGTAGAGCTGGCGACGTCGAGATGGGTTTGGAGATTTTTTGGAGAATGAGTGAGCGGAATGTTGCTTCCTGGAATACGATATTTTCTTGCTTGGGGCAGAGTGGGAGGGATAGGGAAGCTCTGGAGCTTTTCGATGAGATGCGGAAGCAGGGTTTTGAGCCAGATGAGGTAACGGTTGTCAGTTTGTTGCCTGTGTGTGCTCATTTGGGTGCAGTGGATGCCGGGCAACAGATTGAATCCTATGCTGAGTCGAGCAGGCTTCTGAATGATTTCATCTCCGTTGGAAATGCAGTCATCGATTTCTATTGCAAGAGTGGAGATATGGAGGCTTCTATGCGGAAGTTCAGGGAGATGCCAAGGAAGAATGTGGTATCATTTAATACCATGATCACGGGCATGGCATTTAATGGAAAGGATCGACAAGGAGTTGAGTTATTTGAGAAGATGGCAACAGAAGGCGTGATTCCGAATGATGTCACTTTTGTCAGTGTATTGACATGCTGTAGTCACGCCGGCATGGTGGACAGAGCACGAGAACTGTTTGCTTCTATGAGCACGGATCACCAAATTGAGCCGAAGCTTGAGCACTATGGCTGTATGGTCGACCTATTAGGACGCAGCGGATGTGTGAGAGAGGCTTTTGACTTGATCAGGAAAATGCCTATGATGCCAAATGCCGCACTCTGGGGCTCGGTGCTCAGCGCTTGCCGTACCCATGGGGATATGGAGCTCGCAGAACTCACTGTTAAAGAGCTGATTAACCTTGAACCTTGGAATTCGGGTAATTATGTATTGTTATCAAACTTATATGCGGAAGCGGGGAGATGGAATGAGGTGGAGAAAGTAAGAGTCCAGATGAGAGGACGCTGCGTTCACAAAGTAGCCGGCTACAGCGCTGTTGGATAGTAAGGAGATCTCATTCTTAAGGCTGATCCTCAATCAGTGAGCTGGGGAAGCAGGACGTCACCGCTCTCTAATGCGAAAGGTGCATGATGTGATGGAGACTTAGCCAGCCAAAGGATTGAGAACAGAGAACATCCTCAAAGATAATACACTTGATCCTTTACTGGTTAACTTCAAATTACTGATTTCTGTATGGTTACTATCAATTCACCAATCACAGAATTAGCTCCCTCCAATGGGAAGCGCGGCTTTAGATGATTCAGAGAACTCATTGCAACAATTTAGAACATTTTGGTGGGACTGAAGTAACGGAGTATGGTAATCTGTATTTACTTGCTGAGGAACTAGTCGATTAATGAAACAGGGTAAAAAAAAAATCGATCAAAAAGAAAAAAAAGAAACAGGGTCAAAATATTTGTTGTACTCGAGCAATTATTCTTGAGAAATTGAAAAGCAAATTCGCCAAAAAGTTAAATTCTACCACTAGCCCTGGTGTTCTGCGGAGTTGAAAGACCAAGCCAGGAATTCTACCACTGACCTGGCTCAGTCAATACCAGTTGCAAAGATACCCCATAAACTTCCATCATTTGGCACAGAACATAGGTCGTTTCTGAAAGATATCGGAAATACATCACTGGATCAAAATAGTATGCACATAAAAGAGTGTAGAGCTAAAGCAAATGACTTATGAATGTAATTGTTACTCCATACATTTCAACACTTGATTCATAGCTGAATCACCCGCTAATAGAGCTTCCAAAATATTGTTTCGCTGGGTCGAACAAATCAAAAATTCAAATGGGAGCAACAGCAGAACAAAGAATTATTGCATTTTTGCTCCCAAAAGAAACTGCACAAAGAAAGAGTTTTCTTTCTCCACAACAGAACCAAACTCGGAGCTCAAGTTACAAAAGCACTAGGCCGAGCTCCATTGGCTTCAATGTATCTCTTAACCGATAATTGTAGAGATAGTAGAGTTTCCCGTCACCTGGCCCAAATTTCAGTTCCTTTATAAAGGTTTCATTTTGCATGACATCCAAGGCATTGAACACATCATAGTCCTTTTGGTTGGCCACAATGAGAACATCATTCATCAGTTGAAGCAAAGGAGTCGTTGTGGCAACATTGTAGAAAGAGTAAGCTGCCTTGAGAATTGAGTAATTCTGATTGCCCTGGATAGAAGAAGGAAGACTATAGAAGCTGCAGAAATCAGTAATCTTATGAGATTCAGG
Organism: Eucalyptus cloeziana; assembly: GCA_014182715.1. Lineage (NCBI taxonomy): Eukaryota > Viridiplantae > Streptophyta > Magnoliopsida > Myrtales > Myrtaceae > Eucalyptus > Eucalyptus cloeziana. The sequence goes on from CM024637.1 coordinate 28,136,009, forward strand.
GCTTTCCACCACATAACTGTCAACAACATTCTCGGTAGGAAGAAGCCAATGCTTTACGTCATTTTCATCGAAGTCTGGGGCGACTTCAAATTGGTTCAAGTAATTCCTCAGGAGCTGCGTGACTGTAGGAACATCATGAAGCTCCATCTTTCTGAACCCTGGGGTGCATGTTGAATCTGGTAACCTGTACAGCTTGATCATTCGACTCATTGTCATCCTTGCACCAAGTCTACAAAACCCAACATCAATCAGCTTCTTTGGGTTCAAAGACCTATGCCAGTATAGACAGGACGAAATTGGTGTTGGAAGGACCACTCCGGCAGTATAAGCAGCTTGCCAGATGTTTTCAAGGTGAACCCTCCTGGTGACCTCTTTGATCATGACAGGGGCAAGTCTTTTAGATCTGAGCTTCTTATGAACACACAGGAAATTGATCTCGGCCATGGTGACAACATTGTCACGAACACGAATTCTCGCAGGTACGCCAGCAATGAAAGCAACCAATTTTTTTGAGCTCTTGACATGGACGCCAATGTGCCAGCTCTTGCAGTAACCAGGAGGGCGGAGCGCCCAGCGAAGGAACTCCTTTGAATAATCGAACCGGAACATGTTCTTATCATCCTCTACGTAGTTATGGGTTAGGAAATTACAAACCTCAGCGAACATCTCTTCCGAATCAATATCGCAAGTGATCCATTCATAAAGATTAGGAAGGTTGTAGGGTTCTTGCTTCACTTCAGATAGCGGGGTAGGTGGCTCTATGGGGCCTTCCGGCAGACTAGTATCTCCGATATCCTTGAATTGCTTGACAGGTTGGGTTTCCCAAAACTTGTGCCCCATCCCTTGCAAGAGAGTATCCTGTAGCCTCTTGGCGAGTGCATTGAGCACGGGGTCATTCTCAGGAGGAGCATTCTCATCAGGGTCAGGGTTCGGTGTCTCTTCAGGCGAATCAGAGGATGGATTGCTATCGACCATCTTGATCAAACTAATGAATGCTGCGCGAGGGGGAAAAAGAGCCCTGTCAATCAGCTAAAGAAACTTGCTCGCTGCTGACATAACAAACGAAACACGCCTTTTCACACTGTTCAGCAAAACGCAAGCAATGTAAAGAACTTATCCCTCTCCTCATTCTATCCATTTCTATAACCAACGGATGATACATTCTCATGCAATCAAACCTGAAAAACACAGAATATAAAGAAACGCAAATCCCAAACCCACTGACTTCTCCCAAAGAACCCGATCGAAGCATCGAATTTTGATCCCGGACACACACGGTTAGAACAAAAAGGGCGAAGACGAAAGGAGCCCGCGATGATCCCACATCAATAAATCGCACGCAGAAGGCAATCGACGCACAAAGATGCAAATGTGATGATGATGCAAACCAGCGAGCAAGAAACCGATTGCTGGTGAAGCGCTAAAACACGGACAAAGGGCGAGGGTGTTTGAAGAAACTTTCTTGTGGGTGGCGCGACGATGATCGCAAGCAAGAGCAAGGGAGATACTTGAGAAGCGAGAGCGCAGATTCGCGGGCTGAACAGAGAGATTTGCAATGAAATTCAGGCGTTTCTTGATGAACTTTGAATCTTCTGCGGAGGGAGGGAGAGAGAGTTCGAAATTTTCCCTCTCCTTTCAGGTAGTTAGTTATTGCGTTTTGGGCCGCTCACGGGCTGCGGCCCACCACTAATCGGGTCAGCGCGGCCTCAAAACTTGGGCTTCCCCCCATCTCGCCCTTCGCCCCTTTCGCGAGTCGAACTTTCTAAAGTTAAAAAGATTGAAAAATAACACTATAAATTCAAATTATTTATGGAAATCTTTTGCATGCCTCGGTTTTTACTTTACTTGAAATTCATTCGATTTGCGCATTCACTAGAAATAGTTAACGCGAACATAGTATCATCATTGAGCTGAATTTGGACCATTGAAAATAGGTCTCATCAATATTTGATAGTTCAGATTCAATTTATCGTGTGTACTGCATTTACTGAATGATTTTTCGAGTTTCACTAGAGCAATTATGATATTGAAATCCATTTGGAACACGTGTGTAGATCGAAATCACTATTATCTAGTCTACATGTTAGCTGAATTTTTCACACTTTTTATTTTAGGAAAGGTAATTTTATCTACCACAACGGATATATGTATTACTCTAGTATGATCAATAGGTTTTGTGTGGGATGGAGTGACATTTCCCGAGGGACAATGGGAAAGGATATGGTCGGCCTTGCCTCATGAATCCACTCGGCCCTTACCCACGATCCTATGTTTGAATTTTGGAGTTTTCTAGCATTAATCTAGTCTCTTTACCTAAGTTGTATTGCTTTAATAATATAAAGGTTTCCTTTTGTTTTTTTGTATCTTCCTCATAAATTCCAATATTAATGTGAATACATGCATTAAATTACTCCTTTTTCTCATCAATTTATCACGGTAATTTAACAAACGGCACTTTATGTGTATGCCAGTAGATCTAAGAAATACAAATTCACATATTTTTTCCCGTAAAATGATTCCACCAGCTTGCAATTTTTTTCCACAGATCATTACATAAATTAAATTATATTTACTGAACAATATGTTCAAATATTTAAACTTGCTAAAGTTGAGAGTGAAGTATACGAATATGCCCTACACAGGCTATAAGGCAGGTACGGGGTATCACCAATAATAATGGGACCGGCAAAGGAGGATGCCACACCCGCCTTGCCCTATTGCCATCCCTAATTTTTGCCCTCTTCAAGTTAGCGGACGGAGCCACCATACTCTCAATTGTGCCTACTTTACAACTTATAAAAAAAGTCTGTGCTTAACAAAAATTCATTTCCGATGTTAAACCAATTTTAGTGGAGTCTTGCTTGTTCTAGGATAAATACATTTGCAATTGCATAGATAATATGAAATGATCGTGGTTGACGGCTTTTCATCTCAGTATCTAGAGGAGTTCCAGAGTGGTTTCATAGAATCCGACTCCGACTCATCTTTTGGGTAAAGTCAATATAAATCGTAATTCCACGTTGCTAAAGTACGTGATCGTAATGGACCTTATATATATATGTAATCCCGCAAACTTATAAGAAAAAAAAAAGCTCTCTAAACAAAATGAGGAACCGATTAAATGCATATTTAAATGTTAAAGATTTTCCAATTTTATATATAAGTAAATCTATAATTTTTGCATGCCTTAGAATCTCAACCTACTGTGTTCTTTGCCATTGCCTTCTTTTGTTCTTCACTTCTATGATATGTCAAGACTTAAATTGGTAATGCTTTGAATTGGTTTGGCTCTGTCACTGCTACAAAGCCTTGCCTCTTCCCTGCCCTCTTCGCCCTCAAGTCTTCTCTGTACCTCTCGCTGGGTCAATATAGTCTCCAGTCCAAAACCAAAGATGTCTCCCCCGCCTAATGAGCCCACCGCAAAAACAGCTAACCCGATCGAATCGTGGGTTCAATATGCTGTTCTAGTACCGGCCGGTGTTAAAGTGTTGGTCGTCGATAGAGATTCCGCGACTCTAGCCATTGCCTCGAGGATGCTTCTTATGTTCGGATACAAAGGTTCCTGTTGGAAGATGGAAATATGGTTGTCCTTCTCTTGTTTTAGTACTCTTTTAACAGCAATATGGCATGTGCTTCTTGAGAATGAAAAATCTAGTCATTTTATTTTTGTGTTATTTTCACTTTCCTTGGCGAAGAGTTTTCCTTCGTCCCCATTTTGATCGTCTCATTCACTTCCAGTTGTGACTGCCAAAAGCACTGGCGACGCGTCATCCATCATCCAAGGAAGGCAGGACAACCTCGACCTCATCCTAACCGAAATTCACTTGCCCGACGCAGACAAGTTCGAGGTCTTAGAGAAGCTAGGAAGAGCATCCAATTTGCCGGTTATTAGTTAGTGTATTTTCTCTCACTAAAATTGCTAGCTTCATTCATGAGTGAAGATTGCTTCTGATCACTCTTGTGTTTGTTCTTCTATAGTTATGACAGCTGATAATAACGAGGGCGCAATGTTAGGTGCGCTTCTAAACGTGGCTTCATTTTATCTTCTGAAACTGATCAACAAGTTCGACATCAGAGGCCTTTGGCAATTTTCGTTCATGAGGAAAAAGAGATCAAATGGCACAAGTCATAGAGGACAATACCGATCAAGAGTCGTCCGAGGAGGAGGGCAATGACGAACCGAAGAGCCAACTATCTGTGATTGCTGCGAAGCAAGATGAAGCACTGCCGAGAAAACAGGACTGTGAAGAAGTGGATAGAGACAAAGAGGATGACAGTGCCGACTTGCGACCCCACAGGAAGATAAAGTTAACATGGACTGACGAACTACAAAAGAAATTCTCACAAGCGATTCGACTCTTTAGGCATTGACAGTAAGGACTAAAGAGTCCGTTGGATCTACCATCTAATTTAATGTCCCCTATCTATCTACTATAGACGTGATGCTCTCTCTCGATTCAACAGTAACTAAGGGTTGATATATTTTTTGTTCGCAGGTGCTCAGCTAAAGAAAAGTCTTCAGCTCATGAATGTCCGTGGTCTCAGGGAAGCAAGTGTCGCAAGCCACTCATAGGTCACTATGTAGTTTAGATATTCAGGCCACATTGACTAGACATATGAGAATTGTAACATTAAAAACCGTTTTTAAATTTTCTACTTTATAACGTGCATTACTAGACGACGTGATGTGTGACGATACTACAGCTTTTTTAGTTGCTGGGGGCTTTTGAAATAGTTTTATGAGCATTAAAAGAATTAGAAATTCGCCTGCAAACTTAATGAATTTGATCAAAATCATTTGAACGCGGCGATTTTTTTGGGTAAAAATACCACCCTTCCTTGAAACAAGACCAAGATACCATCTTGAAGATGGTGCATCCCGAATCGCATCGCTTGTCATCCACAATGGATGATGATAATATGTGTTTACTTACTAAGGAACTAGTCGTTCAATGAAACATGGTCACGACTTTTGTTGTACTGGAGCACTGGTTCTTGAGTAATTGAAAAGCAAATTTGCCAAGAAATTAAATTTTAAGCCCTGGTGTTCTGCGGAGTTGAAAGATCAAGCCAGGAATTCTCCCACTGACCTGGCTCAGTCGATACCAGTTGCAAAGATACCACATAAACTTCCGTCATTTGCCACATAACATAATAGGTTGTTTCTGAAAAATATCAGAAACAAATCACTGGATCAAAAAAGTATGCACATAAAAGAGTGTAGAGCTAAAGCAAATGACTAATGAATGTAATTGTTACTCCATACATTCCAACACTTGATTCATAGATGAATCCCTCGCTGATGAAGCTCCCAAAGTTTGGTTTCACTAGGTCGACCACATCGAAAATTCAAATGGAAGCAACAGCAGAACAAAGAATTATTGCAATTGTGCTCTCAAAGTCACTGCACAGAAAAAGACTTCTTTCTCCTCATCAGAGCCAATGAAGATAGGTTGGAGCTCTTGGAGCTCAAGTTACACAAGCACTAGGCCGAGCTCCATTGGCTTCAATGCATTTCTCAACCGATAATTGTAGAGGTAGTAGTGGAGTTTCCCGTCAAGGGGCACAAATTTCAATTCCTCGAAAAAGGTGACATTTTGCATGACATCCAAGGCATTGAACTCGTCGTAGTCCTTTTGCTTGGCCACAATAAGAACGTCATTCATCAGCTGAAGCAAAGAAGTCTCTGTGGCAACATTATAGAAAGAGTGAGCTGCCTTGAGAATTGAGTACTTCTGATTGCCCAGGATAGATGAAGGAAGACTATAGAAGCTGCAGAAATCAGTAATCTTATGAGATTCAGGGCTTTCCACCACATAACTGTCAACAACATTCTCGGTAGGAAGAAGCCAATGCTTTACGTCATTTTCATCGAAGTCTGGGGCGACTTCAAATTGGTTCAAGTAATTCCTCAGGAGCTGCGTGACTGCAGGAACATCATGAAGCTCCATCTTTCTGAACCCTGGGGTGGATGTTGAATCTGGTAACTTGTACAGCTTGATTGTTCGACCCATTGTCATCCCTGCCCCAAGTCTAGAAAACCCAATATCAATCAGCTTCTTTGGGTTCAAAGACCTATGCCAGTATAGACAGGACGAAATTGGTGTTGGAAGGACCACTCCAGCAGTATAAGCAGCTTGCCAGATGTTTTCAAGGTGAACCCTCCTGGTGACCTCTTTGATCATGACGGGGGCAAGTCTTTTAGATCTGAGCTTCTTATGAACACACAGGAAATTGATCTCGGCCATGGTGACAACATTTTCACGGACACGAATTCTCGCAGGGACACCAGTAATGAAAGCAACCAGCATTTTCGAGCTCTTGACACGGACACCAATGTGCCAACTCTTGTAGTAACCAGGAGGGCGGAGCGCCCAGCGAAGGAACTCCTTCGAATAAGCGAACCAGAACATGTTCTTATCGTCCTCTACGTAGTTATGGTTTAGAAGATTATAAACCTCAGCGCACATCTCTTCCGAATCAATATCGCAAGTGATCCATTCATAAAGATTAGGAAGGTTGTAGGGTTCTTGCTTCACTTCAGATAACGGGGTAGGTGGTTCTATGGGGCCTTCGGGAAGACTAGTATCTCCGGTATCCTTGAATTGCCCAACAGGTTGGGTTTCCCAAAACTTGTGCCTCATCCCAGGCAAGAGAGACTCCTGAAGCTTCTTGGCGTCTGCATCAAGAACGGGGTCATTCTCAGGAGAAGCATTCCCATCAGGGTCGGGGTTCGGTGTCTCGTCAGGCGAATCAGAGGACGGATTGTTATCGACCATCTTGATCAAACTAATGAATGCTGCGCGAGGGGGAAAAAGAGCCTTGTCAATCAGCTAAAGAAACTTGCTCGCTGCTGACATAACGAACGAAACCCGCCTTTTCACACTGTTCAGCAAAAGGCAAGCAATGTAAAGAACTTATCCACTCCTTATCCTATCCATATCCATAACCACCGGACGATACATTCCCATGCAATCAAGCCCGAAGAACACAGAATATAAAGAAACGCAATCCCAAACCCATTGACTCCTCTCAAAGAACCCGATCAAAGCATTGAATTTCGACCCCAACACGCGGTTAGAACAAAAGGGTGAAGATGAAAGGAGCCTGCGATGAACCCACATCAACAAGTCGCACGCAGAAGGCAACCGACGCACAAAGATGCAAATGCGATGATGATGATGCACACCAGCGAGCAAGAAACCGATTGCGGGTGACGTGCTGAAACACGGGCAAAGGGCGAGGGCGTTCGAAGAACCTTTGCTTGTGGGGAAGGCGACGATGATGATCGCGAGCAAGAACAAGAGAGATTCAAGAAGAGGGAGAGAGAGCGCAGATTCGCGGGCTGAACAGAGAGTGTTGCAATGAATTCAGGCGTTTCTTGATGAACTTCGGATCTTCTACCGAAGGAGGGAAAGAGAGAATCGAAATTTTCCCTCTTCTTTCAGGTAGTTAGTTATTGCGTTTTGGGCCGCCCACGGGCCACGGCCCACCACTCATCGGGTCGGCGCGGCCTCAAAACTTGGGCTTTCCTCCATCTCGCCCTTTGCTCCTTTCGCGAGTCAAATTTTCTAAGTTAACAAGATTGGAAAATTGCCCTATAAATTCGAGTTATTAATGAAAATCTTTTGCATGCCCTGGTTTTTACTTCACTCCGAATGAACTTCGTTGGATTTGCGTGTTCGCCAAAAATTGTGAACTTGAATACAGAATGCTTATCGAGCTAAATCTGAACTGTTGAAAATGGGTCTCATCATATATGATGATTCGGATTTAATGTACCGCATGTATTATATTCACTGAATAATTCTTTGTTTTCCACCAAAGAAATTATGATTTGGAAATTCATTCGCAAAAGCTGTTCATACTATTATGACGTAGATCGAAATCGCTGTTATCTTGTGTACATATTAGTTGAAATTGCCACAACTTTTCTTAAGGAAGGTAATTCTATCCACCATACTAGATATCCGTATTACTCTAGCTCAATGTTTGAATTTTGGGGATTTCTAGCATTAATATAGTTCTTTACCTATGTTGTATTGCTTTGGTAACATTAATATATATATATATATATATATATATATATTTATCTTCATCATAAATTCCAATGCTAACCTGGATAGTTGCATTAAATTGCTCCTTTTCTCATCAATTTATCACGGTAACTTAACAAATCGAACTTTATGCAATAGATCTAAGAATTACAAATTCATATTTTTTCCCGTAAAATAATTCACCCAGCTTGCAATTTTTTTTTTCCAAATATCGTTACATAAATTTAATTATATTTATTGAAAAATCTATTCAAATATTTAAACTTGCTAAAGTTGAAAGAGGCATACAAATATGCCCCACGCAGGGCATAAGGGAGGGACGGGGAATCACTAATTATAATGGGACCGGTAAAGGGGGATGCCACGCCCGCACCCACTTTGCCCTGTTGCCATCCTTAATTTTTCTCCTTTTCAAGTTAGTGGACAAAGCCACCGTACTCACAAATAATCAGCCCTACGTACGGAAGGTCGGCCTGTTTGCAAGTTGAGTCAATCAGATTGAATCGGGCTAAAAGATAAAAAGATATGATAAAAGGGCTTCATACTTTACACATACATTTTTGTGCTTGTTTTACAACTTATAAAAAAGATCCATGCTTAACAAAAATTCATTTCCAATATTAAACCAATCTTCAGGCCTTCACTGTTTGAATAACGACAGGACGAAGCTCCACTCTCCCATAGCCCATTCAGTGAGCAAAACCACCTCATGTGCGGGCTACCATGAGAGAAGGTCTCTTCATCTCTAAATCCATCGACACCAACCTTTATTGATGGTAATTACATATTTAGCAAATCAAGATGTCAATTTGCAACCAAAAATTTGAAGGGCGTGATAAGAATGGTGAAAACAAAAAAGAGGAATTAAAGACACTAACAAGAAGGGTCTCCCATATATGGTGGATTCTCCCCAACTTCTTTTCGGTAGGGGTGAAAAATCCAGACCAAAATCAAAATCTTGATCACCATTCAGAGTGAAGTAGAGTGGATTTCAGGGACTTTTCATAGCTTTCTTGTCTTTGTGTGGTGGTGGGTGAGTGGGGAAGGTGAACAGAGCAGAAACAAGTCGAAGAAGAAGAGGGAGAGAGATGACAGGAAGAGAGAGCAAAAGTTGCAGGATAGCATAAGCTTTTGTCAATACTCTAATTTTTTTTTTTTTAAATTTGCATATCCTATCCGATTCTATCATACCCCTTAGGTGGGAGTTTTTTATCTGGACTATATCCAGACTATATCCGGTTGTATCCGGATTTCATGTCGCTCCAAATATTGGATATGATAAAAGTTATCCTATCTAGAGTTTTATCTAGCCCACCAAATGCAGTCTTATTGTTTTCAGTCAATGAAAAATATTTTCCATACATCGATTAATTTTTCATTATTCAAATACCAAAAAGTTGAAAAACAAATTCATGAAAACTATTTTCCTTCGAATCAACGGACCCTAAGAGAATATTTTGCATGCCTTAGTTGTCTTTACTATGAATGAAGTTTATTCAATTTATGTATTGAAGGAGAAATTTTAAACGAATGTAGAATACTTACTAAGCTAACACTCATTTTCGAAAATGATATCATTAAATTTGACGATTTAAATTCAGTTTAATGCATGTATTACATTTACAGAATGATTTCTCATGTTTCCTAGAGCAATTAGGACTTGGAAATCCATACGGAACGGGTGTTTATACTATTGTGACGCAAATTGGTGTCGTTGTTATCTTGTGGACATGTTAGTTGAAATATTCACACTATTTTTCTTAGGAATGGTACTTCTACACACCTCATCAAATATTCATGTTACTCTAGCTCAATTGAGGCAGGTAAAATGCACGATCAATAAAATTTGCATTGGAGATTGTAATGACTTGATCTTGCGTGGGATGGGAGTGCGGCTCCGCCTCGAGGATGGCAAAAGGGTCAAGAATAAACCGAGTTCTACATTTTCCGGAGATGGTAAGGTGATGTGCCATATAAAGTGCCGTACCAATCTCAACTCACAATAAAGTCTTTTTGGGCGAAGCCCAAAAGAACGAAACCGTGAGGACATGGGGTGGGTGGGTCCTATGACCCAAAGCAAATGATATCATTTCGAGTGGGGCCAAAGATCGGGCCTTATAGAGATGGAGTGACATTTACCGAGGGAGGACATGGAAGGATATGGTCGGCCTTGCCTCGTGAAACCATCCGGGCCTTACCCACGATCCTATGTTTGAATATTGGACATGTCTAGCATGTGGAGTCTTGCTTGTTCTAGGATTGGTTCATTTGCAAGTGCATAGAGAATATGAAATGAAGGTGGGCGACATCTTTTCTTCTCAGTATATTAAGAAGTTCTAGAGCGACTATAGAATCCGGCTATGACTCATCTTTTCTTTTGTGCAAGGTCATTGCAAATGTTGACCCAAAAAAAGGTTAATGTAAATTGTAATCCCACATCACTAAAGTACATCGTCGTAATGTGTCTTAGAATATATGAGGAACATAAACAGAAAAGCAGTTCCCTAAACAAAATGAGGAACCTATTAAATGCATAATTAAATGTTAAAGATTTTCCAATCTTCCTTATAAGTAAATCTATAATTTTTCCATGCCTTAGAATAAGTGACATTCCAAAAAATGGGTGTTGCATTTCTAGTCTTATTGGACGAGATGATGATATAATGTCAACCTACTGTCTTCTTCGCTATTGCCTTCTTCTTTTGTTGCTCTTTGTTGTGTCAAGGCTCAAATCGGTAATGCTTTGAATTGGTTGGGCTCTGTCACTGCTACAAAGCCTTGCCTCTTCCCTGCCCTCCTTCGCCCTCCAATCTTCTTTGTACCTCTTATTGTGTCAATTTAGTCTCAGTCCAAAACCAGGCATGTCTCCCCCGCCTAACGAGGCGACCGCAGAAGCAGCTAACTCGATCAAAACGAGGGTTCAATATACTGATTTAGTACCAGCCGGTGTTGAAGTGTTGGTCGTCGACGGAGATTCCGCGACTCTAGCCGTTACTTCGAGGATGCTTCTCATGTTCGGATACAAAGGTTCTTGTTGGAAGATGGAGATGTGCTTGTCCTTCTTTCTCTTTCTCTTGTTTCAGCACTGCAATATGGCATGTTCTTAATGGCATGTGCTTCATGAGAATGAAAACTCTAGTCAGTTTATTTTTGTGTTCTTTTTCGCTTTCCTTGGCGAAGAGTTTTCTTTCTTCCCCATTTTGATCGACTCGTTCGCCTCCAGTTTTGACTGCCAACAGCACTGGCGACGCATTATCCATCATCCAAGAAAGGCAGGACAAGCTCGACCTCATCCTAACCGAAATTCACCTGCCCGACGCAGACAAGTTTGAGGTCTTGGATAAACTAGGAAGAGCGTCCAATTTGCCAGTTATTGGTAAGTGTACTTTCTACCCACTAAAATTGCCAGCTTCATCCATGTGTAAAGATTGTTTCATGTCACTCTTGTGTTTGTTCTGGTGTAGTTATGACAGCCGATAATAGCGAGGGCACAATGTTAGGTGCGCTTCTGAATGGGGCTTCGCTTTATCTTCTGAAACCGATCAGCAAGATCGACATCAGAGACCTTTGGCAATTTTCGTTCATGAGGAAAAGAGATCAAATGGCACAAGTCACAGAGGACGGTACCCGTCAAGACTCATCTGAGGAGGAGGGCAAAGATGAACCGGAGAGCCAGCTGCCTGCAAAGCAAGGTGAAGTACGGCAGAGAAAACAGGAATGCGAAGAAGTGGACGGAGACAAAGAGGATGACGGCGCCAACTTGCAGCCCCACAAGAAGACGAGGTTAACATGGACTAATGAGCTAGAAGAGAAATTCTTACGAGCAATCCGACTTTTAGGCGTCGACAGTAAGGACTAAAGAGTTCGCTGGATCTACCATCTAATTTAATGTCCCCTATCTTTCAAATGCAGACACAATGCTTTCTCTTGATTCAACAGTAACTAAGGATCTTTGATCCAATTTTTGTTCGCAGGTGCTCAGCCAAAGAAAATTCTTGAGCTCATGAATGTCCCCAGTCTTAAGAAGGCGAGCGTCGCAAGCCATTTACAGGTTACTATGTAGTTCAGATATTCGTATCACATTGACCCGATATACAAGGACTGTAATCTTAGAGAACTGTTTCTAAGTCTCCGACTTTATGCCGGGAGCTTTTGAAAAGTTTATGAGGATTAGTGAATTTGATCAAAATCATCTGAAGGCGGTGGATTATTTTTCCGCAGAAGTACCGCCTTGCCTTGAAACAAGACCAAGATACCATCCTGAAGACGGTGCATCCCGAATCACATCGCTCGTCATCCACGATGCATCTGCAGGGACTCCTTTCATTTTCAGAGTCGCACCTCCAAGCAATGGCGACGGCTAAAGACCCCCATCCCGCGAGCTGTTTTCAGTCGAATCCCCATATTTCCCTGGTGATGGCGCATGATCGAGATCGGGAACCATGGAACTATAGCAACCAGACATCATATCCAATCGCCAACCCCTTACTCATGCCCAGCACCCAGCTATCTCGCAGCTCCTTTCTTACTGGAAAAGAAGTTGTCGGCACAGCAAACGTCCTGTCCATCGGGAAGGGCTCTTGCTCGGTCACGGAAACTCAATCATCAGGGACAGGAGATCCACCGGCCCAGAAAGCGGCGACGGTGGCAGCGCAGGCTACGGAAAGACGCGACGTTAGGCGCGGCGAAAGAAGATGGTCGCCTCTCTAACTGTGAGGAAGTGGGTGATATATGGAGATGATATCTGGGAGTGAGGGGACCCAATGCTGTGCTCCATAACCGGTTCTGTATGCTTACATCAAGTTAGGTTATCTACAACAATAAAATTTTCCAATTTCATGAACAAAGTGAAGCGAGAAACATGGCACTGCAAAGAGCGGTATTCATCATTTATTACAAGACAAAATAGATATGGAATTTCTGTTGACTACATCTCCTGTTATAAAACATTTTTCATATTTGTGATCACAAAAAAGTGACGTTCATCATTTCTTTTTAATGAATACGATCGTCAAAAATTAAAACTCAAATAATTAATTTACACAACTTAAAGCGCCGATAAATTCTATCGAGTCTTGACAATTTAAGCTAACTCAAAAATCAAAATCACGATCATCTCATGACTAACCAGAACTGAATTTTTCTAACATTTTTTTAAGTCTATTGGACACATTTGAATAAAAAGATTTCGCCTCACTTTTCTTCTTGTACGGCCCATTTTTTCACGATACCAACCAATTTTCAAATATTTTCGCTTAGTCGGGAATACATTTGAAATCTCATTTAAAGTTTATTAAAATTTAAGCGTGATGGCTAATTTCTCACCATAGCAACGTCCTCTTTGGAACGCCCTCTTGTCGTTATCTTGGACTCGACCGAAAGGGCCTAGAGAGATATCCGCACGATTTTAACGCACTAGCACCAAAGGGCGTCTGTAATTTTTATATCGTGCACCGACCGGAGTCATTTTATCGAACACCTGAAGCGCAATGGCCGCGACCCCCCAAGCCGTTTCGCACGTTCTTCCTCTTCGACCATTCCCGCCATATCCTCTGCCTACTTCGTCGCCCAGTAGGACCGGAGCCAGGCATCGACGAGGAGAGTCGTTCATAGCTTGCTCCAAGGGACTTGGCGGGAGCCACGACGATTACCACGCGACCCTCAGAGCTCTCAACTCCAAAGGCCGCACCCCGAGGAAATCCCTCGGCCAGGTACGACGCGTTCGAATCCTCCGGGTCTCTAAAGTAGCTTTCACCGCCTGGTGGTATGCGCTGTCTATGCCTCCATTTCGAAGCGGGAGTAAAATTTCTTTGAGGAAGATAAGACGGGTGGCGTATCGGAAGCTGAGCGATTCATTCAAAACATGAAATTTCAAACCATTCTTCTAGATGGGTTCTGTTTGTAACATCATTCTGAAAATGGGTTTATGATGGTGAAATCTGTAGTTGTCTCGGTAATGGAGTTGAAGTTATGACCAGTGGCTATTTCTGGTTTCTCTATCGTGTTGGACAGTTCATGATTGTGCGCGAGTGACGTCTAATTGTCGCCTTTGATTTACCTGGAAAAAATATGTATTTGTTGCCTCATGTTGCTTGTTGTTTTTTCAGCATTACATGTTAAACAATGACATCAATGAGCAGCTCGTGAATGCTGCCTGTGTCAAAGAAGGAGATGTGGTGCTGGAAATTGGTCCGGGAACTGGTTCTCTCACTAATGTTCTTATTCGTGCCGGTGCCACCGTTCTTGGAATTGAAAAGGTCACTGAACTGTGTAGTTAATGCTCTTACAGTAGTCATCCTAATTCTACCTTTAATGAATTTTTCCTTTTGACTTATTGTAATAAAATGTTGCCCATAGCTAATTTAAGTAGGCAAGTAAGTGCTTAATCTATGTTTCTTCTAGTGATCCAAGCAGACAACAAAATCACGTTTGTTGTGGCTCTGAGACTGGGTACCACTGTACCAGACATTGTGTTTCAGTTTCTTCCGAGCTTTTAACTGTTGTTTCGTGAGCTACGCGCTCATCCATTGCCTGACTTTACTCAATCCGTTGAATCGTGAAATACCTATCATCAGTCTCTTCCATTTGATTTAAAGAATATCAACTGAGGTGGTTGTTTTGTTGCATTTTGTCAAGTAGATGTGGCTTTATTAACCTTTCTATGTTGCTGCTGCATATACTGAATCACCAATCAAAAAACAAGGTTGCACAGGAGGCCTTGCAAGTCTTGTTACAAGCACAATAAATATTCTTCCTACCCTACTTACAGTTTTTGTGTACTCATGTTTTTGTCTTTGTTGTGGAATTTTAGGACCCATATATGGCGTCTATTGTGACTGAAAGATTTGCTGAGACAAACCAGCTAAAGGTAAGGTATTCTGTTCAGAGAGAGTTGACTCTTCTTCACACAGATTGATCCATGGGGCAATTACATTGAAAAACATTTTATGCCCCAGCTCTTCCTATCTTCTGACTAGTCCCTTGATTTTTTCCATGTATTATGTATAATCTCAATTGTATGCTTCTTGCTTATTTCTCGGTTTCATGATGCTAATGTTGTTTCTCAGCATTTTATCTGTTCTAAGTTACCTAAATTATCCTTGTGCAACTATGGTTCTGAGAAATCTTACATACTCACTCTTCCCATTCACCTATCTGTACATATATGTATAGAGAATGTACAGTAATATAATATTAATGCTACTTATGTGCATTTTCCTATATGAATAAGTGGATCTTCTATGATATAAAGGAATTATGTCACTTGTTATTCTTGCTGTTTTCTGTCTTTTTGTATATATCTGTGCTTAACTAGCCATAGGAGACTTAGGAGTAGATTATGACTTGAAATAACCCAATCCAAAACATGTAGGTCTTGCAAGAAGATTTTGTCAGGTGTCACATTCATTCCCACATGTCATCATTTTTGGCTAGCATAGAGTCAGACAAGAAACCAAGATATGCAAAAGTAAGTCTTCTGACCCTTATAGTTTCTGATGGTTGAATGTTGGACTCTCCTCTAAGCCTATATTTTCTAATTTGGCTGATATGGCCTATGGTCTTAAAATTGGGTTAAAAGGCTTATTTTGAAATGGTTTATTGTGACAGGCTTCCACTGAAGGGTGCTTTAGAGCCTTAGTGGAAGCACACGCCACATGTTAAATACCTAAAACACTTTGCGGTTTATATCAGAATTTCCTGAAGTTCTCGGTCTTGTTCCCATCCCATGGTAATACCTTTGTCATAGTAGTCTCCTTTTTGCAGGTCGTCTCCAACATACCCTTTAACATAAGCACAGATGTTGTCAAGCAGATTCTTCCTATGGGTGACATTTTTTCTGAAGTCGTTCTCCTACTTCAGGTTATTGTGAAAAGAATTTTGCTTGTATAACTTGTGATGGTTCTGTAGTTGTGGCATTCAATTAAATTGCAGTAGATATCAGCTATAACTAGTATTGTTTGCTGTTATCTCTCTTATATATGTTATTATTTTCATTCACTTATATCAAGCAATTCCTTTGGTCACCTCATGATCAGTATATGTCCTTCAACCTTAATCATGAGCATGCACAGTCTAATCACTTTTGTCATATCCTGTGTGTTAAAAGCAAAATATAAGTGAAAAGGATTATGAGGTTAAGATGCAGGGTACCCTTCTATTATTCTATGAGAATTATAAAAATTTAAGTTTAAACAATCGGCTGCTACGAACCTTAATGGTGCTCAAATTGCAATAGCAAATATTGAAAAAGCTTTCCAGAAGGTTAAAACTGTAATGCACATTGAAATGGTTCCATTTTATTGATCATTAAATTTACAGGTGATCTAATTTGTCATTGATGTGAAATTTTTATTTGCTATTTAGGAGGAGACAGCTGTCAGGCTGGTGGTTTCAGCTCTACGAACATCTGAATACCGACCCATTAATATCTTTGTCAATTTTTATTCAGGTATACTGTTTATCTGAGTGGGTTTCTTCTCTGTGGCTGCCTTGGCTTTCTTCCATCGTTCACTGATTAGGACTTATTTGGCACTGTATATCATGAGCAAACAAATTTTATAAATCTTTAATATTGGTGATCCAATAAATATCAAGACCTCTCTTCATTTGGTTAGCATTGATCAAAATCAGTTAACAAGCATTTTGGCTAGCGCCTTTCTTTTCTAGGTTGTCTTGAGTTCTTTCACAGCACATATAATTTTGTGGACACTTATGTTCTTTCTGTCAATGATGTTACATTTCAGTTCCTGAATACAAACTTAACGTTCCAAGGACAAACTTCTTTCCTCAGCCTAATGTGAGTACCATTCTCCATACAAAGGCAGATGTTTCATTTCAATTCTTCATTTGTAACTTTTGCTCAAATGCACACCCCATTATAGGCTTGTGAATTACTATTACCTGTCTCCCAGCTAGAAGAGCTGTAGAGCATCATTTGCTCTTATATAAGATCTCGATTGGTTATATAAGAGAATAGATGCAAGGACCAGTTTTGTGAGTTGTTTATTAGGTTTGAAACGTAGTCCGCCATCTATAGTTATGTTCTGAAGTTACCTCACCGTTAGAGCTCATCCATATCTCTTTGTTGATACACTTAACTTACAAAAGGATTGGCTTGAGACCTGAGTAATGCTTGTGTTAATGTGGTTCTATCCAAAGTGGCGTCTAATTATTTGTTAGCAGGTTACTCAAATCAAAGCAGTTTAAATAGGCTCCCAAAAAGGAAGCTTCCTTGATTTGTATTATTCGAAATTAATGCAGGTGTAGGGCGGCCAACGTCACCCGTCAGCCATCATCCTGATTGATAATAATGCCTCTCTGTGTTATGTCCTATGCGTGGTAATTGAACTGGCCACTAATGTTCGGCTTGATTTGCCTACAGGTCGATGCAGCAGTTGTGATGTTTAGGTTGAAAAAAGCTGCTGACTACCCACCAGTTTCCTCCACTCGGAGTTTCTTCTCAATGGTAATTGCTATTGAGTAATTTAAGCCATAGCCTATGAATCATAATAAGCACATAGCATCAGTCTTGTGCATCTTCAGAGGAGCTTTGCGATGGCACATGTTAATTATTTCAGTAGATTGATCCTTTCCTCCTCTATGGCACTTCCATTTGTATGATGAGAAAAAATTGTGGTTCCTTTTTTTGTTTGTGATACTGTTATCTGCTATTTTGGCTAAACAATTCTAGTGGATAATGCAGGTGAACTCGGCATTCAATGGGAAGCGAAAGATGCTGCGGAAGTCTCTCCAGCATCTGTGCACTGCTGTTGAGATTGAAAAGGCTCTCGAAGAAGTTGGTCTTCCAGCAACAGTAAGTTTTATCGAATAACCTGAACGATTGCATATTCTCCCTCTCTTTGCAAATCAATTACTGGGAACTCTCTTTATCTTTTGCGAGTCCAGTTGAATGGTTGATTCTGCTTGCGAATGCTATTTGATATCCCATGCAGTCAAGACCAGGGGAGCTTACGCTGGATGATTTCGTGAAGTTGCATAACGTGATGGTGAAAGACTAGTACATCCAAGTATCTTCTTGGAGGGGGCAGAGGGAAGTCGCTCGTTTCGTGATTGAGCCATGATAGTGGAAACTTCAGAAAGAGTCACTCGATACGTGATTGAGCCATGGAGATGGAAACTTTAGAAAGATCTTAATCATATCCACGGGCATCATAGATGTTTTCAATTGGGAATTCATGATTAGGAGTGGCATCAGATGGAAAGACGGAAGTGAATTCCCACAAGTGCACCGGTGCTGTGAAACTGTCCACGCCAGAGGTTGTCTGAACCATGAATTCATGATATAGGCCCATCAACCGTGTACATGCCTCGTGAATGAAATGTGTGTACAGTTGTCTTGTCTGTATAGAAAGGACAGTACTTTGAGATTTTGTGAAAATAAATGGATCTTAGCAAAGAAGTGAGTTCGGAAAGTTGCTTCTTGTGCTTCTCCTTCTCGTGTTTTCAATTCTCACGGTTCCGCATACAACAACAATCATGCTAAACAACGTATGGCAGACAAAGGCAGCAAACAGTTCCTATAGTTTGTTTCGAACTCTTAAAATTTCCGGTGATGCCGAGTTTGGTAGCACGCGCTCATGAGAAACGGATGGGGAATCGAAGTGATTAAATGAAGATGATGGATTGGATTAGCGTTTGGAAGGACGGTCGCCATGGTCGGACTAGCAGTCTTACTTTTCTTCTTCACATAATCGGACTGTTTTCCAGGAACATTTTACAATCACAAAATGCAAACCCACACAGCTTCACAACATCAGAAGATAATGAAAACCCAGTATCAAAACTGGCAAGAAACTGCAGTAAAATTTCTGTTTCTCCAATATTTCAAATGATACACATCTGTAAGTGATGGATTCACAAAAAACCATATGAACCCACAGCTCTCAAGTCGTGCATTATTGATGTTTAATCTGCTTCCCTATCCAGCATCATCATCATCATCATCCCCCTAGAATCAACAATAACAAATCACAACCAAAAAAATCCCAAAGTTTCATTTTTACCACAAAAGCTCACTCCTCCAGCTCGTTTAGCCTCATCAACTTCGACAAGAGGCCAATCAAGAAGGAAAAGATCTTCTTTTTCCCTCAATCATCGACACCCTGTTTTGCAGCAACTTCATCAGCCGGTTCGCGCTCTCTCTCTCACCCATGAAACTGGTACACGAGATCCAAAGCCCTCAATCTCATGCCGTGGGGATCGTACGCGGGGACCCCATCGCCCCCGCCACCCCGCCCCTCCTCGGCGGCCGCGGCGGAGGACGGGGAGAGCGGCCTCTTGGGCCTCTTGTTCTTGATGAAGCAGTTCCTCATCCGCTCCTCCACCCGGTCGACGGTGGCCTTGGAATTCTCCTCGGCCTCGCCGCCGTCGTCGTCCCCGACTTGCATTGGCTCGGGGCGCCGGTGGCGGAGGAGAAGGAGTTCTCGGCGGCGGAGGCGGGGGCAGCGGGAGGGGGTTGGGAGGCGGGAGGAGGAGGAGGTGGTGGGCGGAGGAGGAGAGGAAGGAGGAGAGGAGGAGGTGGGACTGGTGGAGGGAGGAGTGGATGTGGAGGAGGTGGGTGGGGTCGGCGGTGGAGGCGAGCTGCTTGGCCATGAAGGTGGCTTGTTCTAGGGATTGTACCAGCTCCGCCACTGACACTGACGTCGCCGCCGCCGCCGCCGCCGCCGCCGCGTCGTCTGCTTCGACCATGTTCGTGTTGTTGTCCATCCTCTGTCTCTGATGCTCTGCTGCTGTGTTTGGTCTTCGGTTTTTTTTTTGTGTTGGAAGCTGCGACTTTTGAGAATTCTGAGGTTGACGACAGCCGCGTGCGGCTGGGCTTTTTATTTGGTCCCTCGAATGTCTAAAACATCCCTCACAATTTCAAATAAGAATTTTGTTTTCGACCCAAAAAAAAAAATTGTTAAAAAGTATTTAAGAAATATATGTTAAATACCCAATTTGAACTATTATAATTTTGAATGCATCATCTCTCTTGTGTTATGTGTAAAAATCATATCATAAGTCGAAATATTTTCTTGTCAAAGGTGCTTTATAATATTTTTGTTAAAAAGTATCCCGAAAATACTCATTAATAAGCTTACTTAATAGTGCTCTAGCTCTCAATCTCGTCAAATGAGGCTTCTTTTATTTTCCAGGAACCTACTTCTTAAACACAAGGAGAGGATTGAGGGGTTATGCAATCAATAAAAGCATATCGTTTGTACTACTTGAGAGCTTGACGAAATGGAGATATTATCTATCTCATCTTACATTAGTGACTTATGCAGGTGTATAATTGGCCCAACATTAACAACAACAACCATCGAGCCTTAATCATCAAGCTCGGTCAATTATATAAATCCCTATTAGGTCGTTGCGCTTTATCTTTTATGTAATCCTCTACTAGCTCTAAATATTCTGATTCTTTTAGTCTTCTTTCACGTCCTTTTAGGCCTTCTCCTAGCCCTTTTGACTAATCGCAGATGGCGAAGACAAAAACCATTCTTCTAGAAAGTTCCCCTTGTACAAAAGATCTTAGCAGCGCAAGAGTCACTAGTCAGCAATCAAAAGCATCCTACCAATTAACTGAAAAATCCAGGGTTCATATGGTAGAAGCAAATCAATTTCGCTAGAATCCTTAAAAAGAACTAAAACAAGCCAATGAGATGAATACTTGCTGAGTGAAATTTACGCAAAAACAATGTCATAACCAATCACATTGTCCATCAGAAAACACAAAAAAGAGTGGCCACTAGGAGATATCCAGCAGCAATGCAGCTCTTCAACAGCAACACATCCGTCATTCATTGCGGTCATGGATGACAGATTCCAATACAAAGTAGAAACTCAAAACCACAAACTCAAACTTGTCACTCATCAGATGAATCATAGGCCTGCCGTATCAACACCAACAGCACAACCGGATCACGAGTCCGAAGAACACTCCAGTGCCGTCTGGACAGGAACGTGGATGTCCTTGTACAAACACACATAGGGCGCGTCGCAGCCGATGTAAGGCCCCGTCC
The DNA here is from genome assembly GCA_014182715.1 of Eucalyptus cloeziana. Taxonomy (NCBI): domain Eukaryota; kingdom Viridiplantae; phylum Streptophyta; class Magnoliopsida; order Myrtales; family Myrtaceae; genus Eucalyptus; species Eucalyptus cloeziana. The sequence goes on from CM024637.1 coordinate 28,157,091, forward strand.
ACCTTGCATTGTCGATGCAGCTCGCGTCCCAAACTGATGCGTACAGGAACATGGGCTTATCCGGGAAATCCTCCCCCTCCTTTCTCTCGACTCTCCTCACCAACTTACCGTCAATAACCCACTCGATGTACTCTTTATCCCACTTGATCACGTATTCGTGGAACCCATCGGAACAGTCGAATCCCAGATCATGTATCTGCTCCCTGTTGCCAGTACCTATGTCATGGATCTCAGATTGCGTCAACAATTCTGACTTGACTGACTTCAGATAAATGATGAACTTTAGAGGCAGATACAGGAAAAGTAGACACTCTCAGTGCAGATCAATAGTCAGTAGACATAAGCATGACCTCTAAATATGCACAAGCATTTACTAATCTAGCTGTGGTACACACCCATATTAACCACATGAATAATATACATTCGTTCCCGTATTACAGCAGTGCCTAAATAATCTGCAAATCATGCTTATGTCTCCAGTTTGGCCGTATAAGATGGCCCAAATCTCACTCTGTCAAAAAGGGATCCAACTTTGTGGAGTCGCGTACCTATTCTTCAGTCTAATCAGGATGAAACTTCCCTGCAACATAGTATAGATGGCTTCACATATCTTTTAGCAAAATCTGTTCAGGGTCGATTGGATCCTTTTCAACATCTAAATGGATGCTTCTTCTCCATATTTTCGAATGCAAGCTCAACTTTCAGCGCACTTTCAAATTAGCCCAAAAAGCATGTCCGATTGCTTTGGCCATTGCCATGAATTGAACAAATTATTCCAAGAAAGGACAGTCATACTCAAATCAAATGTGAACTTTCTCTACATTTGTCCCCCTGAATGAGCAAGTAAATGATTCCATCGCTGATCCTATCAACACAACCCCTGGATCCGCAAGCAGGAAACATGGGAAATCAATAATGCAAAACCGACATTGAACCGTCACTAATGACAGTCCCACATTTCAGAAATCACCCAAGTAAAGCAGCTAAAACTTAAGACAAAACAAAAGGAAAGGAAAGCTAAAAAGTCACTGCTTTAACCGTCTCGAACCTGTGGTGTAAATATTGGTCTGGACGATGGTCTTGTCCTTGCCCAGGAACTCGAAGTCGATCTCGTCCTGCGACTTGTCGCCTTCGAGGGACGAGAGGTAGAGGTTGAAGTTGAGGCCGCTGGTGTTGCCCCCGGGGCACTGGATGAGGGCGCTGAAGGTGCCGTACCGGAAGCGGGACGGGGTGCGCCACCGGGCGCCGCCGCGGTGGTCGAAGGTGAGGGCGATGGAGTTGGCGGCGGGGCAGTGGTCGCAGGCCTCCGGGGTGTAGTCGACGGCGATCTGCTTCAGGGGCTGGGTCTCGTGGTGGAGCGACGGATCCGCCATCGGAGGAGGAGGAGGAAGGCCGGCTCTTCCGCCGTCGTTTTGCGGCGGTGGAGGGAAAGGACTGGAAATGGCGGTCGCGATCTGCCGCCGCTTCTCGGAGGTGATGAAGATTTAAATGATTGGTTGACTCGGAGGTACGTAGGGACAAGATTCGAATGACAAGACAACCACTAATGGTATGGCGGTACTTTAAGAAGACATTATAAATGAAGTACATACAAAAAATAAGGAAATGGAAAATAAGATTTTTTAAAAATTACTTTACATTCAATGTAGAAAGAATGGTTTAAACATTTTTATTACAAGGCAACGAATGTAGGATTTCTATTAATCACAAATCTCCAGTATGAATCATCTTCACTTGCAATCGTGAAAGAAAAATATTCATCATTTTTGTTAAATGAATATGATTGTCAATATTAAAACTTGAATACCTAATTTATACAACTTAACGTGTTCGCATTTTGACCAAAAAAATGTTCATAAGTTTTGCTCTAGTTATGACAATTCAAATTAACTTGAAAATCTAGATCTTGATTATTTTTGTGACTAAGCAAAGCTGAAATTTTATTAAAAAATTTAAGTATATTGAACTTGTCTAATTAAGAAAAAATTTAGCCCATTGCATTTCTTTTCTTTTCGCACGACCCCATTTTTTCATAATGATAGCCAATTTTTGAAACATTTCACTTGTTCGGGAATACTTTGGTATCTCGTTAGATTAGATTAAAATACATGTTTGGTTACTAATTTGATTTTCACTATACCTCTAATTAGGGAAAATGTTTTCGTAAGTACGCTATAAAAGAACAGAGTTTTTACATAAGTTAGTCATTCAAAGCGTTGAATTTTTTTTTGCAAGCATCAAGCATTTTTCCTTCTTATTGGCTTCCTTTTGGAAAAAAGAGATATTGTTCAACATTCGAGAAATTTTGTAAAGACTCTTTCCAAATTGCTCGATGTTATATTTTGGTTGCCAATTCCTTTTGAATGGCCATCCGCCATTATTCACAAAAATAATGGTTTCGTCATCATAACAAAATCTCAATAAAATTTATATATACAAATCTTTAATTCAAGTCTTCACGGGTTTTCTCACATTGTTTTTGCTCAAATGAACCAAAAAATTGATCTCAAGCCCTTGTAAACCAAAGCGGGCGGCCCTTAGGCCAAGCCTACACATCCCTATTAGCTGTCAGGCCCATGATTGGGTCTCATATATATATATATATATGTTTTTTTTTGTGACCGAAGAACCGCCGGAGACTCCTTTACGGGGTTACACTGCCCTCCGATGCCGGGTCTCATTGATATCCATGCAGCACTGTGATGAACCGATTAGATGACCACAAAAGAATATATGCATCTTTTGATGTATGGGCTCATAACTGTGTAACTCTACCATTGTTTAAGTTAATCTTCGAAAACCTTTGAAAAGGACCTTTTTTCTGATTTTCTCACTATTATTTTCCTTTCTTTTCGAAATAAAAAAAAAAATGCTGGATTAGCTTTGCGCAAATTCAAATGAAAATATACAAATAACCCTAAATATAGATAGTCGGATGTTTTACATTTGAAGCATCGTATATTAGACAAAAGTCAAATGTCGAAGATGGTCTGAAAGCTAAAGAAAACAATTAAAAGACAAAGGTAATCTCAAAAGCTCACTGATAGTTATTTCACTATCCGATACAAAAGGACTTAGAAAATAGAAAATCAATTTATAGTTTCTGGATCTAATGACTTTGCTGATATAATGGCAACATTGTCAAAAAAGAAATGAATGACCGAAATGCATAGACATTTCGTTTTCTTGACTTATTTTTTGAGTCAGTCATAAATTGAAAATAAGTTTTAATCCGAGACTTTGATAATGTGATAAGATGTAGGCTAGAATTGCATGTAAATGACTACATTGCCCAAGCCCAAGAAAGATGGTCCAAGATAACCCACTGAGAAGTTGTAGTCTTTTTTCAGGACAGAAGTTACAAATCTAATTTGGCGACTAAACTAAACCTGTAAGAAGATGTGATCAAGTGAGAGTAAGACTATGGGTGCGTTTGGGAAGACTTTTGGGGAAAGTCTTTAGGAAAATGCAAAGACCTAAAGTTAAATGTGTTTTCCAAAATGCAAACTGTGTTTGATAAATTATAGTTTGAAAGCCCTTTGTAAGTACCTTTGAGTAAAATGATGTTTGGGGGAATTACATTTACAAACAACTTTAGTGATTAATAAAAAAAAAAAAAACTTTAATGATTAATAAAAAAATTATAAAAAAAAAATTCGTCGGTGGCCCCAAGGTCGGGCAACCTCCAGCAAGGGTCACCCGACCCAAATCTAGGTCCGCCAGAGGTCGGGCGACTAGATCTGGGTTGCTGGAGGTCGCGGCAACGCGACTTGCTGGGTTGCACGACTCGTGGGCGGTCGCCGCAACTTGCTGGGGTCACGCGACTAGTCGGTGATGGTCACCGCGACCTCGCCGACCTCAGCCGTGACCTTGCCGGCCTCTCGAGCTTGTCTACGTTGCCGAAGAAGAAGATGAACAGTAGTTCATGAATAGTGACATGAACATTTCGAGAATACTTAAAGCCCAAGGCAGCCTAAGACTTGCCTTGGGCTTTCAACCTTGCAAATGCTAGCATCCCTTATAGCCCATTGGAAAGTAGTTCCCATACACCTTCATTTTGGCCCAAAGGCCTTTAACCCCCCAAAGCCCCTTGAAAAGCAATTTTCAAACGCACCCTATATCGAGGGAGACAAAGGTGTCTCATCTGAGTATTTGCAAACTATATCTAGGGAGACAAAATTGTCTCCGCCGAGTACTTGGATCATACGATACGAATTTTCCTAACTCGAAAATATTGACTTACATGTATAGTCAATAATATTGTTTGACGTGTCTTAAAAGTATATAACAATACAAAAAAAAATTCTTCAGTTACGATATTCAAATGGCAGGAAATATATATGATGCACGAATGTATGTGGCGTATCAAAATTAACAAACTACGTGTGTTTTACAATCTAAGATTTCACTTACATATATAAGACGTATCGAGCATGCTCTTTCTGATAGGTTTCGTTCGTTCACGGGGTGATAAATGAGCTAAGATAATTCTCTAGTGATCCCACTATTTTACAAAGTAAACACCTACCTCTAGCTATGTTTAGCTAAGCATGTATTACATAAAATCTTTCTTTTACGACGAAATCGCTCACATTAGATAAGTAAATTCAAAACCCCATAAAATGCTCCCACTAACCTTATCAACTAGATATAAATCAAGCTAAAACTCGGATAGTTTCAAATATGAAATTTAGTGGTGTGGGGAATCGAACTTTTGCCCTGCGTATTATCCATACACAAACGAAAGTGTGCTACTTAATGATCTTATTTTGCAAGTAAATTATCAATAAAATCCCAAAAACCAGAAAAGGTCGGGCCACTTCCTATACAAGCCCAAAACCCAACACACAAATTCCCCTTCCACGGCGAGTACTACTCGGTCCCTATCAGAACCACACCAGATAGAGCAAATACAAGCAAAAGCAAACACCACATTCTCGATCTAGCTAGCAGTCCTCAGTCATCAACATCAACTGTTGGATAAATTCTCTTCAGGTATTTTGAAGTTGACAAAACATTTTCCTCAGTCTAGTCTGAAGACTTATAGACTCTACTGGCAAAGTCTGAAGATCAAAATCTGAAGCTAGCAAGACTCATGTTTCAAAGTCTACTCTCATGGACAGTTTCCAGACCATCTTCTATTCTGATCTTATATGGTTTTTATTCTAACGGCTAGAGAATATCTTTCTACTAGATTCAGCACTAAAAGATCTTACTTTCGTATTCGAATATGTATAGATTCTCTAAAGTTTTCGCAACTTATATTTGGAAGGATCTACTTATGGAAACCAAGATCCTGATTGTATGGGCGAGCAGGATTGATGGGCTATCAACACTTGCCTTAAAGAGCTCGAGATCTCTCTAATTGATTCTGTCCAATGGGTTGATTGGAATAACTTCTTTGGAAGGTGCCAACGGTATAGAAGGCATGAAGAAGTATATAAGAGAGATGCTCCAGTTGTTGAAGGGTGTCGGATAGAAGAATTCCAAGTTTGAATCTCCTTTTCTATTTTGCGATCATATACTTCGAGCGTTATATGTAATCAAAAGAGAGATCATATTGTGGTGAGACCTTGAAGAAGTGCAGTAGAGCTTCTACACTGTGGACTCAAGAGCGTGAGACTGTAATAACTCTTTTTGATTCTTAGTGAAATCCAGCCAGAAGGGCTGTCCGTGCGGAAGAGTGGATGTAGGCTTGGTCTAAGCCGAACTATTATAAATTTGGAGTCTTGATTCTCTATCCTTAATCCTTTTATCTTTCATTACTTTCATTTGCTGCAATTGTTGGTTTTAATTCATTAATCTCTCATTCGGATTAAATTGTTAAAATTGCTTTAATCACCTATTCACCCCCTCTAGGTGCTAATTCTAGTCCTAACAATTGGTATCAGAGCTTTGTGTACTCGTTCATAAGAAGTGTCTTTACTTCTGAATAAAAGATCTATGGCTAGTATGTTGCCTACAAGGTTGGTTGAAGGTCAAAGCAATACCAGACCTCCATACTTTGATGGAAAAGACTACAGCATATGGAAAAATAAGATGAAGGCATTCCTAAGATCGAAAGATCCTTTAGAATGGGAAGTGGTTGATAAAGGAATCATTCTTGTTGCTGCATCAGAATCAGAGAGAGGAAAAGAAGCTGCTGATCCCATTCTTCTGACTCAAGAAGAAATCACCAAGAGACAGACTCTTGACGCCAAAGTTATTTACTCATTATATTGTGCTTTATCCCCTACTGAGTATAACAGAATATCTTCTTGTGATACAGCAAAAGAAGTCTAGGATAGGCTTCACATTACCTATGAAGGAACTGATCGTGTGAAAGAAACGAGGATCAATATACTTTTGGGACAATATGAAGTCTTTAAGATGAGATCAGGAGAATCAATAACTGACATGTTTAGTCGCTTTACTGAAATTGTGAATGGTCTTGAATATTAGGGACATCCAATCTCAAGACATATGAAGGTCAACAAACTCCTATGAGGACTCTCTAAAGACTGGAATTACATAAAAACCTCAATAAGAGAGACGCGGAGGATTGCTCCACTCTCTGTAGACGAACTGATTGGGACTCTTCAATCTTATGAAGTGGAACAGACCAACGAAGAGGAAGATTCAAAAGGTAAGAAATCTATTGCCTTAAAGTCTAATGACTATTCTGATGCTACGAGACTCAAGAAGATCTAGATGATGAAGAACGGCACTCATGATAAAGAGATTCGAAAGTTGAACGAAAAAAAGGAAGGAAATTCAATTGGAAGAAACAAAGCTCACAAAGGTTTCAAAACAAATCAACAGAGGAAGATGATTCTAACAAAGAAGTGACTTGCTTTAAATGCAAGAAAAGGGACACATCGAGACCCAACTGTCCTCTCATTAAAGAAGAGAAAAGGAAAGGAAAGACTCGAGAAAAAACAGGAAGGCACTCAAAGCGAGAGACTTGGAGTGATACTTGAATGTGAAGAAAGTGATGACGATTATGCCAATATCTGTTTAATGGCAAGATCAGATTCAGACTCAGACCTTGATTCAGACACAGACTCAGACAGTGAACTCAAGGTTACTATCAAAAGGAAGATTAAGTGGTATCTTGATAGTGGCTGCTCAAGACATATGACAGGAGACTCAAGTTGTTTCATAAAACTTGTCCAGATAGACGGAGGAAAAGTTTCCTTTGGTGGTAACAACAAAGGAAGAATTACTGGTCGAGGAACAATGGATTGGAAGTTTGTCAATCAAAAATGTTTCCTTAGTTGAAGGATTAAATTACAACTTGCTTAGCATAAGTCAGTTGTGTGATACTGGTTTCAAGATCAACTTCCAGAAAGAAACGTGCTCTGGAATCAGTAAAGACTCCACTCAATCTTTTACTAGACGAAAACATGGAAATATCTATCTTCTGGATGTGAATCAAGAAAGATCACAGTGCTTAATATCAGTACAAGATGAAGCTAACCTATGGCACAAAAAGCTAGGCCATACCAATATGAAGCAAATCAACAAGATCTCTACCAAAAAACTTGTTCGAGGATTGCCTATTCTCAATTACTCAAAGTCTGATCTATGTACACCATGCGTACTAGGTAAACAGGTTAGAAACTCTTACAAATCGATGAATAAAGTTTCCACTAATCATGTACTGCAGCTTCTGCATATGGATTTGTTTGGACCTACCAGAACGCAAAGCATTGGTGGAAAAAGGTTATGTCTAGTAATTGTGGATGATTACTCACGATTTACTTGGGTCTACTTTCTTTTAAGTAAGTCGAAGACTTTCTCTCTCTTTTCAAAGTTTGCTAAGAAAGTGCAGAATGAGAAAGGTCACACTATCTCGAGTATTCGTACAGACCATGGAGGTGAGTTTGAAAATCAAGACTTTACTAAACTTTGTGATGAATTTGGTTTTCAGCACAAATTCTCCTCTCCATATACACCAGAACAGAATGGGGTTGTGGAAAGGAAGAATAGGTCTTTACAAGAAATGGCAAGAACTCTTTTAATTGGAAATCAAATTTCTTCAAGGTTTTGGGCTAAAACTGTCTCAACTGCTTGCTATATTATAAACCGAGTGTTTTTAAGGCCAATTCTTGATAAAACCACTTATGAAATTTTTAAAGGAAAGAAACCAATAATTTTTTATTTTCAAGTATTTGGTTGCAAATGCTTTATTCTAAAGAATGCAAATGATCGTGTTGGTAAGTTTGAAGAGAAATCAGATGAAGGATTCTTTCTTGGTTACTCAACTACAAGCAAAGCCTTTAGAGTATTCAACAAGAAGACTCGACTGTGGAAGAATCAATGAATGTCAAATTTCAAGACTCTCCACAAATTCAGCAAATTCGGGCGAAGATTCGAATCTGCTCCCGACACTTGCTAGATCTACTTCCATTGAAGCAGTTACTAATTCAGAATCAATACAACAAACTACTGATGAAGAATCTACTCAAGAAAAAGATCAACAATCTATCAGACTAACTAGTAATTGGAAGCACAAGTTTAGTCATCCTGAAGAACTCATTATTAGAAACATTAATGAGGGAATTCGAACAAGATCCAAAAGGCGAGAAGAGTCTAGTGTTGTTGCTCTTATTTCTGAAATAGAACCCAAAAATATTGAAGAAGCTTTAGGCGATGAAAGCTGGATTGGAGCAATGCAAGAAGAGCTCGAGACAATTCAAGGTATTAACGACGTATGGGAATTGACTCCTAAACCAAAAGGTAAATTAGTTATTGGAGCTAAATGGGTTTTCAGGAATAAAGTTGATGAAAAAGGCAAAGTAACGAGAAACAAAGCAAGACTCGTAGCTAAAGGATACACGCAAGAAGAATGGATAGACTATGATGAGACCTATGCTCCAGTAGCAATGTTAGAAGCAATCAGATTACTACTTGCTTTTACTTGTTATAAGAATTTCAGGTTATTTCAAATGGATGTCAAAAGCGCATTCCTAAACGGATTTATTCAAGAAGAAGTCTACGTAGAACAACCTCATGGATTTGAAGACTCAAAGAAACCAGACTCAGTGTTCAGACTGAAAAAAGCTTTATATGGATTGAAACAAGCCCCTCGAGCTTGGTATGAAAGGCTAAGTAATTTCTTAATTCATAATGGTTTTTCTAAAGGAAATGTAGACACTACTTTATTTATTAAAAAGGAAGGTAAAAGTTTTCTACTTGTTTAGATTTATGTTGATGACATTATATTCGGATCATCTGATGAGACTTTGTGCAAGAAATTTTCTAAGTCTATGCAGGATGAATTCGAGATGAGCATGATGGGTGAACTATCCTATTTCCTTGGTCTACAAGTGAAACAACTAAAGGAAGGAATATTCATTCATCAAGAGAAATATGCAAAAGAACTTGTTAAAAAGTTCGGTCTGGAAAATTACAAAAAGACTGACATACCAATGTCAAGTTCCTTGAAGATAGACAAAGATGAAGCAGGGAAGAAAATCGACCAAAAGTTATACAGAAGTATCATTGGTTCACTTCTTTATCTTACTGCATCCAGACATGACATATTATTTAGTGTTTGCATATGCGCTAGGTTTCAATCAGATCCTAAGGAATCTCATCTAAGTGCTGCTAAACGTATCATTAAATATGTTGTTACTACTGCTAAGATTGGTCTATGGTATCCCAAAGAAGGAGACTTTACTCTTCTTGGTTATTCGAGACGCAGATCTTGCGGGTTGTAGAGTTGAAAGAAAAAGCACTACGGTACTTATCAATTGCTTGGAAACGGGCGTATCTTGGTTTTCAAGAAAACAAAGTACCGTGGCTCTTTCAACAGTGAAGCGAGAATACGTAGCCCTTGGAAGTTGCTTTGTTCTCAAATTCTGTGGATAAAACAACAACTACAAGATTTTGGCATTGAAGATTCTTGCACGTAGATCAAATGTGACAATACCAAATAAGCAATCAATCTTACAAAGAATCCTATCTTACATTCAAGAGCAAAACATATTGAGATTTGACATCATTTTATAAGAGATCATGTTCAGAACAAAGAAGTCTTGATACAATTCATAGACTCAAAGAATCAACTGCGACATCTTCACAAAGCCACTTGAGAAAAGCTTGTTTGAGTCTATTCGCTCGAGACTCAATATTTTATCTCTTGAAGATTGTTGAAGCTCAGACTCAGAATCTAAAGTCTGACAGAGTATCAGACTCAAAAGGTTGTAGACTGAGAATACCAATCGACACGACTGTAAGTTCATTTATTTACTTAAACTGTTATTTCGAAAAGGTAAGATTGTCTGTTTATCTGTAATTGAGCTTATTAAGACAGTTATATTTTAAAAAGGGTGGTTATCGATTTATTAAGGCAGTTATTTAAAAAAAAAAGAAGGAAATTCTTCATATTTCCAAATTACGACGCTTGAATCACCCCGTATCTGTTATCTTTTATATACTCCTTCTCCTTCGTTTTCACTTTACCCAGAAACCCTAGATCAAAAGCCTTTCACTTCTCTGTATTTTTCTCTCCCAAATTTTTACGTCTCAAAGCTTTTAACTTTCTTGCGACACAAGTGTGAAAGTTTCTCCAAGAAAGCGACAATGTCTTACCAAAGGAAATCCTCAAGGATAGCAAACAGGGGACCACAGGGCTCTAGTGAGGGGCCTACGCACTTCGATCTCACGGAAGAAAGTGACTTTCCAAATGAACAGACTCCTCAACGATCTCAACAACGTACTTCCTCAACTAGACCTCATGATCGTCGCCCTCGACATACGTAAGAAGTTCTTGAAGATATTGAACTGTAAGATCACTCAAGCCTGCTTTTGTTTATAGGCTTTACTCTGCATTGAAGGAAGGAGGTTCTGCAATGACCTTCATTAATGAATTTCTGAAAGAAAAAGGTTACGCAAATGAGACACACTTTTTCACTGTAATGGAAAGATCGGGCGTTGATGCTGAACGGCAAAAAAGCTTTTGCAAACTTTCCCAAAGTGACCCTAGGTTTAGTAGTGTAAATCAACCGGGGGAAAGGATGATGATGAGAAAATGTTTATACATTTTAAACCTTGGATGGGTGTGGCTGCAAACCTTCGAGGAAAGAATGATGAATTGTTTCGATCGGACGGACACGTAAAAGATGTATGAGAAACTGGCAAGCGTGGGGTGATGAATCCACGGACGGTGGACTTTGATTTTCTGGACTTATTAAGCATCAATCTGAGAGAGAAGTTTGAGAAACTTCAACTTCATAAGTTCTGTACTGAATGTGATGTGGCTTATTCTGAATTAACAGCATATTTTTATTCCAATATCAGTTTTCTTGATGCGAATAGCTTTTCATTCAGCGTGAGAGATAGAGAATATGTTGTTGATACGAACACTCTGGCAGATGTAATTGGTGTGGAAAGAGGTGCTTTCCAATCAATTGGTGTATCTATAAGTCATGCAACTTTAGAACTTGCGAAAGACCGACCATCAAGGTCGTCTCTCTTACTCCAGGATGAATGCAACAAACACTCTGCTTCACAAGATAGTGATCAACTGTCTTAGACCGAAATCAACATCAAAGACAGATGTATCCATCTCAGAGGCTAAGTTGATGTATGCAATCAAAATTGGTCTTAACTTTTCTCTGCCACACACTATCATGTTTCACATGTACAGGTCCATGGCAAAGGACAAGGGAAATCTCCCTTATGCTGCTCTCATCACTCGTCTTTTCAGACACTTGAACATTCAGCCTCCTCACATTCTCTCTGTGAAGACTATTGATAAAATGGTCATCGGACTGAGGATGATAACAAAAATGCGTTTGAAAGAACTCAGCAAGAAGCTGGAGCAGTTCAAGGAGAAGACTCCTATTAAGTTCAGACCAGACTCTTCTGCGGCCAAAAGAAAAGGAAAGGAACCAGTGACTAGTTCTATCAAGAAGAGAAGGGCAATCATCTTGGAAGATGAAGATGATGAGGATGCTTTACCCATCTCTGCTCTTGTATCTCAATTTTCTGCACTTGTTTCAGCTGTTCCAGAACAACATTTTGCAGAAGAGAAAGAAGCGAAAGAAGAAGAGAAAGAGGAAAAGAAAGAAGAAGAAAAAGAGGAAGAGAAAAAAGAAGAACAATGGGACGAACCAGCAAAAATAGATTCTCCAGCAGAAAAAGAGGATCAACGACAATCTGTCACTGAGGAAACTCCTCAGAAAGAAGAGTACTTTTCTCCTCCAGAAGACATTGAAACAGGGGGAGATACCCAAAGAGAATGTACTCATCTTCTACTGACTTTTACAGAAGAAGATACACAAACAGGTATTAGTCGATCACCTCCTGATGCAGAAGATGTTTATGCTGCTCAGTTTCCTGAGAGAGAGGCATCATCTCCAAATACTAATCTCCCCGCTGATATTCATACCGGCTTGACTCCACCTTCGACCGAGTTGACGCAAGCACACAAACCGACAATTCAGGGAGATTTTGGAAGGCTCTTTGACATCATCTTGGAACTCAAAGGCCAAATCTATGCTATGGGATATGAATTTCAGACTTTGCAGAATGAGAATCATGCAATGTTCATCACCATGCATGACCAGCTTAAAGAAGTTCAGCGTCAGATTCAGGACACTGCCAAAGGCACTGCTCTTACACAACTACAGGAAGATTTAAGGAAGCTAGAAGGAACTGTCAAGTCTATGGAGGACTTTCAACTTGTTCACATTCCTCGTGCTCCTTGATTTTTTTAATGCTGACAAAAATGGGGAGAAGACTTTGCAGATTTCAAGTTCAAGAAAATTTCAAAGACTCTATCCTCAAACCAAATCTTCATTAGACTCTATCCTCAAACCAAATCTTCATTTCTAAACATTTTTTGATTTGTTATGATTATGATTGATATTTTGACTTTATCTTAAGTTTTTAATATGTGCTCATTATTGCATTACTTTAAGCTATTAAATTAGATAAAGATAGTAATGTCTGCACATGACTAATGAGGTTTTACGTGAATGCGGATCTCGTGTACAGGGTAAGTCTCGTGTACAGGACATCCGTGTACAGGATAACTTCTACTATTTTTATTCTAATCTTTATGAGATATCAATGCTTGCTTAAAAGTTGTATTGCGGGGCAATAATATTCAAATCTGCAGGAAAGTTTTGTCACCATCAAAAAGGGGGAGATTGTTGGATAAATTCTCTTCGGTATTTTGAAGTTGACAAAACATTTTCCTCAATCTAGTCTCAAGACTTATAGACTCTACGGCAAAGTCTCGAAGATCAAAGTCCGAAGCTAGCAAGACTCATGTTTCAAAGTCTACTCTCATGGACAGTCTCCGACCATCTTCTATTCTCGATCTTATATGGTTTTTATTCTAACGGCTAGAGAATATCTTTCTACTGGATTCAGCACTAGAAGATCTTACTTTCGTATTCGAATATGTATAGATTCTCTAAAGTTTTCGCAACTTATATTTGGAAGGATCTACTTATGGAAACACAAGATCTTGATTGTATGGGCGAGCAGGATTGATGGGCTATCAACACTTGCCTTAAAGAGCTCGAGATCTCTCTAATTGATTTTGTCCAACGGGTTGATTGGAAGAACTTCTTTGGAAGGTGCCAACGGTATAGAAGGCATGAAGAAGTATATAAGAGAGATGCTCCAGTTGTTGAAGGATGTCGGATAGAAGAATTCCAAAATCTGAATCTCCTTTTCTATTTTGCGATCATATACTTCGAGCGTTATATGTAATCAAAAGAGAGATCATATTGTGGTGAGACCTTGAGGAAGTGTAGTAGAGCTTCTACACCGTGGACTCAAGAGCGTGAGACTCGTAATCACTCTTTTTGATTCTTAGTGAAATCCAGCCCGAAGGGCTGTCCGTGCGGGAGAGTGGACGTAGGCTTGGTCTAAGCCGAACCACTATAAATCTGAGTCTTGATTCTCTATCCCTAATCCTTTTATCTTTCACTACTTTCATTTGCTGCAATTGTTGGTTTTAATTCATTAATCTCTCATTCGGATTAAATTGTTAAAATTGCTTTAATCACCTATTCACCCCCCTCTAGGTGCTAATTCTAGTCCTAACATCAACCACCACGGAACTCTCCAGTAATTGCAAATAACCTGAGCATTTGCTAGTATCATTTTCTTCCCATCACAGTTCATGGCTGAGCAACTCCAATGCTCCTTTCTTATTTAATTTTCCATGCTGAGTTCCAAGGAATCTTACTGGATCCTTCCTAATCAGCTCTAGGAAAGAAGAGGCCACATGCAACCACCTGAACAGCGAGCACATCATCAGATCTAGGAGAGGGTGAAGGCCACTCATCGCCATCAACAACTGCAGAGACCTAGGCATTCTTATTGAGCATTGATTTTGGAATCCCAACTGATCCTAGAATAATGTCTTTCCAGTTAAAACCTCCCATAAGATGCCAGTTATCTAACCACAACAATTTAGATTCGCCATCCCCCACGATGTATTTAAATATAGATTCACCATTCCAACCAATCATAACTACTGCTCCTTTGCTTCCACCTGCCAAATACTATTTCTTCTCAACAGACATCAATGCATCCAAGCCACCCATAATGATCTAGATTGAAGCGATACATTCCAAAGTTTCTTTAATATACAAGTAGAGTTGCTAGCCAAAGATTCTCGGTCCTAAGCCTCCTTCATATTTGGGCAAGTAAATATGCTTCCAAACAACCTTAGCTCCATGACTATTATTTAGTGAACCTTTCTGAAGGAAAGCAGAAAACTTGCCTTCAATGGCTTTTATGATCTTCCTAAGAAGTATAAAGACTGGCACCAAAAAATTACCAAGCTATACACTGCAGAAATATTAATATGTAGTCCAAATCAATGTGGAAGACGAGTACAGCAAGATGACGCACAGTAGTAAACATACGCCCATCATGACTGAACTCCTGCCGCTCGCAGCATTGCATATCTCTCTCTCTCTCTCTCTCTCTCTCTCTCTCTCTCTCTCTCTCTCTCTCTCTCTCTCTGTGTTTAGAGAGAGAGAGCCATGATCGTTCGCTACTTTTCGCTTTTTATCCATTAAGTCTATGCCGTGGGATTGAAGATTTCTTCCTAAAGACGCCTTACTTCTAATCATCATTCAGAAAGGATGAAATAATGAGGTCTCCTGTGTACCGTTTCCAAGTAATTGGGATTCTCAACGAAACGTGACTCTGCTTGTTTGAGATTCTGAACCTAGACAAAGCGAGTAATACCTGGTCAGCGATGTAAGACAATGTCATTTGATTGGTAATTATTTTGACCAGCCGCATATGATATTCATCGGCATATCGAACTTCCACTCACTTGCTCGACATTAAAGTTAAGGCCAAGACTCGGTCACCAACCAAACGATGTAATCATTGGGAGGTGAAAGATTAAGTTCAGCTAAGCAACACTTAGTACTAGACAAGGATCTCTCAAGGAAGCGTTCACCACAGAGGAAACGTGTCCGTGCCCTTTGCTCATACATCATAGCTATATCTCCCTCCATTTTCTTTCAATCCCCTTCTGCATTCTTGTCGAGATGTCATCAGATGTTCCTCAAAAGCTACTGAGTACTGATGAAAATGCTGCTTCATTGCCACACTAGGTAAGATGTGCATGTGCGACCTGCCATCCGGCACGTGCTGACGACGGCCAAGACCCTCACTAAGCTAACCGCTGCGTCATTGCCAAACTAGGTAAAATGTGCAGGTACGACCTGCCATCCGGCACGTGCTGACGACGGCCAAGACTCTCACTAAGCTAACCTCTGCGTCATTGCCAAACTAGGTAAAATGTGCAGGTACGACCTGCCATCCGGCACGTTCAGACGATGGCCAAGACCCCCATTAAGCTAACTGACAAACCCTCCACTTCCCATCTCAGGAGGAAAGGAGATTGCAGGAAACTAATCAATGCTGCGGTTTGCATACATGACTATAGTCATAATCCAAGGGCAAGGGCTCGAACGTCAGGACAAAAGCTCTCCTACTGGGGCAGAAAAAAAAAGAAAAAAGAGCTAATCAAGACTTCTCGTGCTGATACAAATCAATAATCCACGAGTAATGCCATGATTATGTTCAATTAGTTTAATAATGATGAAGGGCAATTTGCTATCCTAGAAATGAAGCCAACACAAGAGACACGATACGGAGCTTTTGGAGCCCACAAATCATTCTATCACCAAGAACTACACTCCAACGGTCACCCCCACGTCACACCCCCCCAAATTAAACTTATCTCTGCTTTTCCTAATAAATTAGACTAATCACTCCAGCCGGATTTAAGATTTCATATTCAATATTCCGGGTCCATTCTTCATTAACAAGCTGCCAAAACTTGACCGCCTTTTCTCCGTTGGCTTCTCCATGTACTTTCCCGGGGCAAAGCAGTTTGGGTCGGCTCGGGCAGGGCTACCGGCCTGAGCCGATGAAAGATCAAATCATTGCAGCATTTTCTCTTTGATTGGTTGGAAAGTGCATGCTTTGGAGCTTTGTGAACTTATATTAAAAATGAGTTGATGATAGACTTGGCAACTAGTGATGTTTGGATGGATGTGAAATAATATTGCATGACGAGGATCATTATCTGAACAAAGAGTTCTTGGAGAGATGTCTTGCAGATGTGGTACCTTTCCACACCAAATTATCCTTTTAACTTTTCTTGAATATGATCACTAATTGGCAAAAGACAACTTGAGAAATTTTTGATTAATTATTGGGGTTTTGCTTTGTAGACTCAGCTGGTTTTTGTGGTCCTAGCCTGATCATTTTGGTATCTAGCAACCTACTAATTTAATACGGTTTGGCTTATATCATCATAAACTTACAGACACAAGGGCAGAGAAACTGATGAATAGAAACACCATTTTGAATTTTGAAACAGTAGTTTGAATTCTCTCTACTTTATTTCAACACAAGGGGGATAAAGATGGCGTTTGTCCTTATATAATTGTAAGACATCCAATCATTCAACATAGTTCTATTTATCGGAGGGGTAATGAACTTTATAACGAATTAATCCAAGTTTCTCAATAAGTACTTTTTCCGGTGATGAAGTTCAGTTCAGGTTAAAAAGATGCACGTTCTCTCGTAAAAAATCTCATACCATGACAAACAACAGAATCAATAGAATTCAAAGCAAGCTACTAGATGTCTTGTCAATATTCATCAACGACAGAACCCACTCAACTTGATGTCCAAAGCCATACACCAATGACTTTAGAAGTTATCGCGTGACAAATCTCAATGAATCATGCCGTTGTTTTCGACGGATATTGATTGTGTTTAAAAATCTTTTATGCATGTTATTATACACGAGTTGCGAGTGCTCATAAAAGATGCGGTCGGTGGGCTAATTAATCAGCTCTTTGCTGATTTTTATGCGTGAAATGTGAAAGCAGATTCGATAACTCGCTAACTTGAAGACTCTCGTGACTCTCGTGGGAAGAAGTCATATGCAACCAATGGTTTCCAAGGCTATACATCCGCTCAAGTATACGTTTACTGACAGATTCGTCCATCCAAGATCTCAACCGTTCCCAACCGTACATACATATCTCATCAGATGCCATTAACCTTAGGCCACGTTTGCGGCTAGCCAATCAAAAGCCATTGATTCGTTTTCATCACATGGTGAGCTATAAGTCTTACAATGCACAGACTGCATTCTGCTGCATTAAATTGTGAGCACATATTACTATATGCATTATAAAAGATAGGCTCTTATAGCTTGGCTTTTTCCTCGTCAAGCCGAGAAATGATCGCTTGTGGATCGTAGCTCCGCTCCTAGCCGAGCTGGTTAGGTCACGAACTCTGTGTGTCATGCAACCATATTTTATAGTAAAACAACAAACTAATAATAGAGACGGGTATATGCTTTACAACACTATTCGATGTACTCATCACTTCTTGGAGCTCACCCCGCCAATATATAGACACTCTCATACACAAACCCACTTAAGCTGATAACTTTTCTTTCTAAAGCTATAGCGGCCATCTCTCTCAGGGCCCACAAGAAAAAATCCTAACCACTCTCACCATGGCAGGGTCCGAAACCACTGCGAAGAACAACCAGCACCAGCGCCACGACAACAACAACAACGTCTCCGCCTCCGCTGCTGCTGCAACTGCGGTTGTTGCAGCAGCCCCACCTTCAAAACCATCGTTCAGGCGGTTCGTCGGCGTCAGGCAGAGGCCTTCCGGGAGATGGGTCGCGGAGATCAAGGACTCGTCACAGCGTGTCCGCCTGTGGCTCGGGACTTACGACACGCCCGAGGAAGCTGCGCGGGCCTACGACGAGGCTGCGAGGGCGCTGCGTGGGGAGAACGCTCGCACCAACTTCGCAGCAGCCCCATCGACGATGAACCCCAGTAATTACCACCAACCGGACTCGTCGTCATCACCTTCTTGCGGGTACACTTCACAAAGTGACTATGCTAGGCATGGCCTGAGCTTCTCGTCGCTCAAGGCCAAGCTGAGCAAGAATCTACAAAGCATCATTGCCAGGAGCTCAGAGAGCAAGTCGTCAAAAAGCCGGGTCAGTAACCACTTCACTTTCGCCAGCATATTCCACTTCAGGGGATACAACCAATACCAAAACCCTGGCGACATCAAGAACATAGAGAAGGTGGTGCAGCCGAGCATCGTCGTGCCATCATCGCACGTGGCGGTCGACCTCGAGAGCCTCTCCTCATGGGACAACTCAAGCGTCTCAGACTGCAGCAGCATCGGGTTCCGGACCCCGGGACTCGATTCGGACGGTTCTGAAGTCGGGGAAGCGATCGGCATGGCGGGTGACCAAGGGTTCTTGGGCTGGATCGATAGCCCGGAATGGAACAATTACAGCGACCCGGGATTGATGAGCGGTGGAGAGCTTTCGAGAAGCAAGAGGTTTAAGGTTTCTTCTTCGGTGGTGGTTCCTCCAACTTTCAGTGAATCTCCATACGACAACAACGGTGAGAAGTGAAGGGTCATAAAGGATAGAAATATAAGAAGAGGGAGTTGGTACAAATCAAAACAGCCTCTGAGCTATTTTTGAATGATGAAGTTATCAGTTTTTCAACTCATGTACAGGAAGGGGAAAGAGAGAGAGAGAGAGAGAGAGGACTTAGAAGTTTATACGTTCAAGACAAAGCCGTGATACATATACCAAAGTTTCAACACTAGAACAGATCAGAAATGAAAGATCCAGAAAGAGATATAAATAAATGGAACATCAGAAGCTTCTCGTGATCGGTCTCTAGTCTTTTGCGGGAGAAAGAGTCTGCCATCTGTATCTACTGAGGAAAGATGTTTCCAACTTTAGCTTACACAGTTAAATATAATCATGCTATAAGTCTTCTATTTTGTTGTCTAGTTTTTTTTTTTTTTTGTCAGTCTTCTATTTTGTTGTCTAGTTCACAAGTGCTCTAATTTAATTTTGAATTATATCTTGCCAGATGGACTATTATTAACCAAATTACTGGCAACTATTTAAAGCATGATGTATGGCAAGGCCAAGGATATATAACTTTTCTCAAACTGACAATTTTTGGTAAGTTGGGCTCCGGCAGCAAAAAGAAAGTGAGATTTAACATGACCAAGGTTCTTGCGGTTAGTAAAAAGGGCATCAGTACATCACTGGAAATAAATCTATCAATACTCTAATAGATGTCCTTCTTTTTCTTCTTTATTTCGTCCACTAACAGAAGTGCTTTGAGAATTGCAAATGATACTAAGGGTGTGTTTGCTTTGCGAAAAATAATTTCCGGGAACATGTTTTCTTCATTTTCCAGTGTTTGGTTCATTTAGGAAAATGAGTCAATGGAAAATGTTTTCCTAGTCAAAGGAAAATGTTTCCTTCCAAAGCTTAAATTCAAGAAAACGATTTCCCCTTTGAAAGAATCGGAAAACGTTTTCCAAAAGGTTTTAAGGTCATTACTTAATGAAAAATTTATTATTAAAAAGAATTTCTAATTAAAATTTTTGAATTTGTTATTATTATATTTCTTTTCTTTTCTTTTTTCTTGTTTTCTCTTTTTTTTGCTTTGCCTGTGAACGTAAACCCTAACTCCTCCTCCCCTCTCTCCTCCTTCACCCCCTCCCTTTCATCACCACCGCCTCCTCCAACCCTAGCACCTCTTGCGCTCCCGTTGGCTTCGCTCCCTTCTCTTCCTCTTCGTCGGCATCTTCTATACCTTCAATCATTTTTCAAATACAATCCAAACACCAGAAAATATTTTCAATCACGTATCACCAAACAAAAGAAAACTAACCGTTTTCCTGGAAAATAGTTTCCTGGAAAACATTTTCCAAAAATGTTACGTTTTTCGTGAAACAAACACACCTTAAATTTTTTTGTTTACATATTTGTAAATTGATTTAGTAAGAATATATTGCAAGCCAATAACTCATATGATTCGGCCACTTATTAAAATATTCAATTTAAGCTTGCAAGGTAATCACAAAGACACGAGTTTGAATAAATTTTGGGAAATTTCTAAATAAGGATCTAAAATACTCTCATTTTTTTCATATAAGGACCAAAAGTGTATTTTGTTTCAAATAAGAGCTTGAACTAGTCAAATCGTCTCAAACAAGGGCTTAAAGTGGAACTCGTTTCAAATAAGGGCCTGAAGTGGTAATATCAATCTCTAAAAAGGGCCTAGCCTCACTAGTCGAAGGGCATTTGAGTCTTTTAATTGTTTAAATTTGTTTCCTTGTTTTCCTTTTTCTTTTTTTCTTTTCTCTTCTTCCCTCCATCAAACATGGCAAAGATCTTCAGCGTTTGGCATCAAGCAAGGGCAGCTCTCGCCTGGGTTGCAGCAGGCGAAGGTTGCCCTCGCCCTCGCCAAATCTAGCGAGGAATGCCCTCTCTCAATCTAGCGAGACCATTCCTTGCCCAAAACGGCGTCGTTTTGCACTTCCTTCGCCGGAAAATTGCCACGTCAGCATTTTGGCCTGAGTGGCACTTAAGTGATCCATTTTGCTTCAATTCACTTAAGTGTAACTTTCCAAAGTTTTGACACTTAAGTGTCTCTCCGTGCCAAGTTTTGGCACTTCAGGTGTTCGTACCTCGTTAGAAGTAAATTTAAGTTGTTGGTAAGAAACATAAATAGAAGTTGGTAATAACAAGAAAATTTTCTTTTATCAAAGATAGGAGAAGTTGGTAATTAAAAAAATAAATAAATTAGCATTGGTAACTAACTTAAATAAGCGTCAGTAACAAGCTAGTCGGTTATTTAATGAGAAAATAGTACTTGAATGAGCTTGGTAATTTCTAGAAAGAATTTGTGAATTTTGAAAAAAAAAATTGGCATGAAAGGCAAATGTAAACGTAAAATAGAAAAGTTAATAAACTAAAAATAGAACAAATAAATATAGTAAGTAATTCAAATGAGAGTTGGTAACTCAAAATTCAAAAGTAACTTGGCCAGAGAAAAAGTCATTCAAACAATCGTCTTTAATTTTATATAATAGTGAGTAAACTTAAGATGTTGGCAAAAAAGTAAACAAAAAATTGAAAAGTATAATTGAAGGTTTTTCTTTGCCAAAGATAAGAAAAAGTTCATAACTTAAAAAATTAAATAAAAATCGGTAACTAACTTGAAGTTGATCACACAAAATTAGTCGATTACTTAATTGGAGGAAAGTTGCCGGTTGGTAATCATTCTAACTAGTTTCATAACTAATTTCTGAAAAGAGTTGTAAATTTGACATATTAAAAAGTAAAGCAGATGAAAGTTAGTAAATCAGCAGAGCATAGCCGGTAAATTCAGAAAGATAATACAAGTTGGTAAGTACCTAAAATGAGATTTAGTAAAGCAAAAATAATTGGTAACCTAATGGGAGAAAAGCCAGTGAATCCAATAGATAAATGTTGGTAAATTCATATAGGAGTTGATAAATTTATAGAGTTTACAAGAAAGATAAATAAAAGTTAATAAACGATTATATAAATTGATAAATTTAAAAAATCCACGTAAGCGTTGACAAGTATTTGAAATAAGAGTTAGTAACCTAAATTAGTTGGTAATATAATTGAAGAAGGTTGGCAAATCACTTCGTTAAACTTATGCAAAAGTCGATTATTTGAGGCATTAGTTAAAAAGATCAATGAAAGTTGGTAAAGGGGTTGCAATATTATCAAAAAGGAATATTGGTAATTTCATAAAAGTCCCAAAAAATTGCCGGGAAAATAAGTGACTAATTGCTTTTTAATTACCAAAATAACACTTAACGACTCCCTTAATCAATATAGAAAATAAACGCACAAGATGATAGAAAGTACAATTTATCGGAGGAATCCTCATTTCCAAATTGCTTCTTCTTGAATCTTTGGTAGATTCATCATACTCATCAGTCACCATCAACGGTGGATTTGGAGCTAATCAACTGAATTAATCCAAATAGGCTCAACTCCCACATTGTCTGCACTACTCATACGGTGATTAGGTAATTAATTAACTCATTATTAAGGGATCAGAAGAAGAGTTAGGGAAAGAGATAAAAAAACTGATGATGAGTGAATTTTTATCTTTTTGTGAAAAAAAAAAAAAAAAAAAAAAATCTGCTAGTATTTCATTCATTCGGAAGCTCTTGCGAATGCATAAAACTAGATCTTCACGAGTTATCAGATGGAGAGTATATATCAGGAACGCCCGTTTTATGACGCAATAGAATTTGTCATTCTCCGTAGTTACTCGCCACCCGAAAATGAATTTTATATCACGGTGTCGAAAAGAAGTAATTTTGGGGGATCCCGAAACAACGCTCGGATAATCTCTCTCTCGAATTATGGGAAATTAATTGAGTGTTAATTATCAAAAGCACTCTCTTTGAAAGAAAACATATACATAGTACGTAAAATTGTAGCGACGAATTGGATAGTTAGATGTGGATGCAAATGTTAATTGTGAAACATTTGTTCTGTACTCTACTTGATTTTGAAGATTACGTCACCCTGAATGTCGGGCCGAATATACCGAGCAAGCCCGCCCATAACACAAAGAAAAGATTATATATAAATCCTTGGGCTAGGCCCGGAACGAAGTTGAGAAGGTTGGGCTGGGTCCAAACCAAATTTGGGGCGGTTCGAGGTTTCTCGTGTACGGACACTTCCCGAGTCTGCCCATTTGCCTTTCGAATCTCTCGAGCTTGAGCGGGGGCGTCGGCCTGTTGATCACCTCCATTCATCGGTTCTATCCGCGCGTTCGTTCGAAATTCAAGATCGTTTCTCCATGTTGTTTTCCAAGACGATACTGATGCTTTTTCAAAGCGTATGTCGTTAGTTCTTCTGTTAAAATGTCCTAGCAGGGAGCTGAGGTGAATGTTGGGGGTGATAAGGCTGTGTTTGGGAACTACCTTCCCAAGGGACTTTGGGGGTGTAAAGGCCTTTGGGCCGAATATTTGGTGTTTGGCAATTTTTTTTTTCACTTGCCTTTGCCAAAGGCAAGCCTTCCCAAGACTAAAAGCCCAAGACAAGTTGGGGGCTGCCTTGGGCTTTCTCGGCATACTGGCTTTGAAGCTAATAAAATTTTCTTCCGAAATTGTCCTTGCTAATTTTTAGTTTTTCCAATTTTACCCTGATAACTATTCATCATCTTCATCTTTTGAACACAACCAGCATCTACGCGTGGTCGCCGGTGAAGGGTAGGTGGTCCGGCGAAGGGCAGGCAGTGAGACGAATGACGGGTGGTTTCGACTAGGGTCTCACGACCCTCCGACGAGAGTCGCTGCATGGCGAGGGTCACGACAACCTAAATTGCACGCAGATCTGGTGGCGCAAGATCTCGGCGAGGGTCGCAATGACCAAATCGCGGGCGCCGGCGACCTCCGCGGTGCGGTGGGTCGCAACACAGCTCGGCGAGGGTTGTGACGACCTAGATCGCACGATCCAAGTCGCCGCAACCCTCGCTGCGCTGTGTCCTCCGCACGGCAACCCTAGTCGGATGCTTGCCCTTCACCGCACCGCCTCCCCCTCGCTGGACTACCTACCCTTTGTCGGCAGTAACCGGCCAACTCTCATTTTTTTTTCTTTTTTTTAATAACAAAAGTCTTCTGCAAATTTAATTTATCCAAACATTATTTTGCTTAAAGATACTTCACAATGGACTTTCACATATATCATTTACCAAACACAATTTGTATTTTGAAAAATTCTTTTAACTTTAAGGGCCTTTACATTTATTTAAGGACTTTCCTCGAAAGCCATCCCAAATGCACCCTAAGTTCAGATGAATTCAGATGTGGCTTATGGTGGTGCTTAAGGAGGGTGATCCCCGCAACATTGCAACGGTGGGACTTTTGACGGATTTGACGGCGGACGGCAGCATATGAGAGAGAGAGAGAGAGAGAGAGAGAGAGAGAGAGAGAGAGAGAGAGAGAGAGAGAGAGAGAGAGAGAGAGAGAGAGAGAGAGAGGGATGACTCTTTTTTTTTTTTTTTTTCGGTCCTACGCTAATCCTACTCTAACACTCACTCGGACTTTTGCCCCCGCCTCCTCGGGCGTGGGAGTCGAAACCCACTCCTGAAATGAAATCGTCTCCACCCCAATTCCCCCTGAAAAGATGGGGATTTGAACCCCCAACCTCCCCCTTCCAAGATGGAAGGATGGCCACTGGGGCGAACCCCCAATGGTTAGAGAGAGGATGACTTGGAGACCCATCTTTGCGGTTGTTGCCACTGGTTGGTAATCAGGAAGCGTGCGACCAGCAATATAGAATAACCACCGAGGGCTTCTTTGTTAAACAGTCAATTCGTGAAAATTTTTTGTTCTTTATTTTTTGGAATAAAAATAAAAAGTAATACATTAAGTAGCGTTAATTAAATTTTCTACTTCTGGAAACAAGTTTACTCCCAAAAATAAATTCGAAACATAATCAAGAGATAAAAAAAGTTTTCAATAATAATTTCAGAATCGAACCATTTTCTTTTTCTTTTTTTTTGTCAATTCTTTTCTTCTTCTTGCTCCTTTAACTGATTGTTGAGCTTAGTGATGGCGAGTGATTGGCCATAGACGAGGTTGGACAAGGTTCTCTCGAGGCCCACGAGATCGCCGATCACAGGCTAGAGAAGGGAGAAGAAGAGAGGGGCCAAAAAAAAAGAAAAAACTCATAAAATTGTTAAAAAATTAAAAGAATTTCTTAATCACATAAAAATTAATACTCATATGAAATGCATTTTTGTTCTTTTTCTATTTCACGAATATAAATTTCGTGCAATTATCAAATTCATTCAAATGCTTAAAAAATTATATGGGAAAGAGAATTAGAAAAAATTAATTTTGCGTAGAAATTAACTATTATAAAAAAACAAAAAAGTTCTTTAAATTCTAATGAAACGAGAGCAGGGGCAGGGATTGCAATAGCCCCGTCGCCAAACGAGCTGAGCCAAAGGCTTTTCAAAGCGCAACGTCCATGACGCGACTCGACGGCCCCGCTACGGCGTCGTTTTCCCGCTATCTTCTTCCCCCAGCTCCGGTTCAACTCCTAAAGCGGCCTCTTCCTTCCGGACTCCGTTCTCGAGCTGCGAAAGAAAAACACACAGCAGGCGCTCCGCGATCTGGGGCCGTCGTCTCCGGCTGCCTAGGGTTTAACCCGAACATCCTCCGCAATCTCCCCCTTCCCTCCCCGCAGGTAACTCCCCGTCTCGCCCCTCACCATGCTCGACGCTCGATGCATTTTCTTGGCGCCGCGCCGCGTGGGTTGCCCACGTGCGTGCGTGGCTTGTGTACGGTCGTGTGGAGGTTGAAGGGGATCGGGGATCTGGTTCGGTTTCCGGGCGGAATTCCGGTCGTCGCTCGTCCGGCCTCTGAACACAGTGAATTTGCCCTTCTGGTCGGCCTGTCGTTTTGTGCGTTTTGGGTGCTCTTCGTGGATCGCTGGAAAAGAGAGGATTTTCTTCGTTAAGCTCGCCTCGTGTCTCGAGGTTTCGCGCATTAGGAGCTGGAAATTCGCTGACCGGTGTTTGAAAAATTGTTTCTTTTCGAGCGAAATGTTTTGGGTTTTTAAGAGCGTTGGAGCGCTGTGAAAATGCTGCGAGAACGGAGCCCTTCTTACGTTTGGTGCTGGAAGGACATTGTGGAGAAGGAAGTGATTGTAGTTTGATTTCTTTTCTTTCGAACCATTTGTTGGGGCTCCAAGAATGGGAAAGTCTGCTGCTTTTCGCTCTTCCAGAGTGTAATTCTAGTTTCACTTGCAATTTTGTAGGTTTGATTGAAAAATTAAACTAGATCTATGATGTGATTGCATTTTGTCTGTGTTACAATAACCCACGGGACATGTATTGCTGCCCAAGTCTTAGAATTGGAGTGGATTCGCCTTTTAGATGTTTGGGTGCAAATCCAACTGCATTGTTTGGGGTGTGTCACTTTGTGTAGAATAGCGAATGTACTGTAAAATTGTCATGTTGAGGTAAATCAATTGAGATAGTTGTTGCATATTTCTAAGAGTATGAATGTTAAAAATAGCCAGCTAACTGCACTTTAATATTTATCTTGATAAACTTATTTACTTCATAGTTCTTAAATTCTGCTTTTCATCCACACTCACGTCTCTGATAACGATTGTTATACATTTGTGAGCTTTCTGCAGATCATAGTGCAGATCATATTGCTTGAACTTGAAGAAAATGAGGCCCATATTTTGCGGTAACCTAGATTATGATGCACGCCAATCTGATGTTGAGCGACTTTTTAGAAGATATGGCAGAGTCGAAAGAGTTGATATGAAATCTGGTAAATTTTCTGCTATTGCATGTTCAGAGTTAGTGTTGGCATCCGTTGAAATGTTATTTTTTGTATCAACACTTATTCCTTATCTATTAACGATAATTGTATCGCAAGCTTTTTGGCCTATTTAGCAGCTACGCAAGCAACCTCGAGCATGAAACTTAGTGAGAACTTCAAAATATGTCTTATATGGATAAGACCTGTCATGCTCATAGTGTAAGACCAAACCAGAAGTGTATGTGCCTTTAAGCATGTGAGGCACATATAGACAATTTATTCAGTTTGTATTTATCCTTTTCTCTCCCTATGTGAGCCTTTCTACTTGAACACTTGATCTGGAATTTTGGTTACATTATTTACATTAGGTATGTACAAGATGGGAGATCTAAGAGCTTAAATCTTGCTTTAGTAAGGAGAATCTTTACACCTCAAAATGATGTTGTGAGGAACTTAATCAAACACTGAGAAGGTATTCTGGAAAGAATAGTTGTAACAACTTGGTAACTTACTTTCTTGGATCTGGATGAGTAACTTTGTTCCCCAAGTTTTATTTTACTTTTGAAGGATGCTTTTGTGTGGATACTCTTGTATTGACTGTTGAGTTGATGTCCTTTATTGGTCATTTGAGAGAGAAAGAGGGAGATTTTAGGTTCTGGACAGTTTGGTTGTGCTTCAGGTGTAATCACTGACTTAATATTTGAGGTGGTGTAGTTGTTGGGATGCCCACTAGCAAATAGACCTAACTAAAGACACTTCTTATTACCCTCAACTTTTGTCATTGTTCCTGATCGCTTTCCAATAATTAGTGAAAGCCTGGAAGTGGTTCATAAAGAGTCTTTGATGTTCTCTTTGGATACAATAGTTTTGCATGGGCTTGTTGCTTGTTTTTCTTTTGAAGAAAAGCAGATGTTGAAAATGTAGCTCCATGCTCAACTATATCTTTGGCGCAGGATTACTTGGAATATCCATGTACTTCTTGGATGGATGTGCTGTCCTGCATTTCTTTTCTTCCCTGCGCTACGCTTCATCTTCTTGTGTTTTTAAGGAGACCCAACATAATTTGCAATGGCACCAATCATATGATTCCTTGAGACACTATTGCCCTTTCACTTTTCCCGGAATCCCTTCAGTCCTCAATTTTCAACATCTTTCTCTCTAGAGATCTCAACTATCTCACATCCAAAGACAGGTGTTGTGTTGCCTCTCCATAGATTTCTTTTGTTGCTACTTTTACCCTCTCTTTGGGTTCACGTGATAAATATTAAGCGTGAAATTATGCTGATTTCAAGCTGTCTTCTGTCTTCTTCTTCTGCTTGCTTTTTACTGCCAAAATATTTTTGCTCGGGATCCTCAACATTTTGAATTTATAGGATATGCCTTTGTCTACATGGAGGATGAGAGAGATGCAGATGATGCAGTTCGAAGGCTTGATAGAATAGAATTTGGCAGAAAGGGACGCCGACTTCGTGTTGAATGGAGTAAGGTAGGATTGGTGATGATCATTGGTATTTGGACTCATGCGTTTGAATAGGATAATAGTATTTGTTATAGGGTTGAACGAAAGTATACATGCTGGATGCACAGCTTGACATGCTTCTCTGAGATGATTGGCCTGAAAAAGGAAAAGATGAAAAGACAAAGCATGAATCTAAAATTTACTTAATGAAAGAAAACATTTTGAGGTTCGAGAATGAGAATCAAAATATGAGTTCTTTTATGACTTCAACCTTTCCCTTTAGAAAGATTGTATATTTTCTCTGAGGCAGATACAAATTGATTTGGTTCAGGCGATCTATGAGCTCACTTTGCTGACTGTTTTAACAATTCTGTCTCCTAGGATGATAATGGTGGTAGAAGGGGTGGTGGTTCCAGAAGATCCGCAGCTAACGTGAGACCATCGAAGACCTTGTTTGTCATTAATTTTGATCCAATACATACTAGGCCCAGGGATTTGGAGAGGCATTTTGATCCACATGGAAAGATAGCAAATATAAGGATCAGAAGGAATTTCGCATTTGTCCAATATGAGACACAGGAGGATGCTACAAGGGCCTTGGATGCGACAAATATGAGGTTTGATTGTCCTGAGAACTTCAAATTCATTCTTCTAATATGGGGTCCTTGAGACTGTTATGGGTAAAGTTTGTTTAGTAGGAGTTTTTGAGATAATCTACATCCCGTATTCTTCTGATAAAATTATTTTGAGGGGAATGCTTATCACTTATCACAAAGTAGTTCCAATGTCTGTTCATGACATTACCTCAGTTTATCTCTGCAGTATGTGATGTCATAGCACCCCTATTATGCTTACTGCTGTCAGAAGGTGGTGCTTAGATTTTCTTATTTGTTATTCTAAGTAGTGGGAATCCAAGAAGTGCAACATGATACGCGACTTGGAATGTCAAGGGACATGACTGAGCTTTTAGGCTATTTATCTTATCGAAGTATAATGGGATACGACCCTTTTCATATTAATCAAGTAATCATCATTGTGAATGTAGCAAATTGATGGATCGAGTAATCACAGTGGAATATGCAATTAAGGATGATGATGAGAGAGGGAATGGTTACAGTCCTGATAGAAGGGATCGGGATGCGTCTCCTCGTGGAAGGGGACGTGGGAGATCACCAAGTCCATATCGTCGAGATAGGGGTAGCCCTGATTATGGGCGTGGTGCTGTTTCAAATTCTAGAGATGACCCCCGAAGGAGTCCCACATACGACAGAGCTGAAAGCCCTGTAAATGAGAGATATCACAGGTTAGCTTGAATCCAGAGCCTGATTTAAGCATTTCTTTTCCTCTAACTTAATTTCGTTTGTTTCTTTGACTTTTTGAATGTGCTTTGATGTTGTAGCCGTTCACCTCCACCTCGTGAAAGATCTCGTTCTTGAGAAAGCGCAGCAAAGAAGTTATGGCAGGCGATGGTGAGGCTTAGGATATTTATTGTCTGGTGCAGGGTCACTTCTGGAGCTCTGTTAAGGACCTTTTATGTGTACGTTTTGGGTTCTCTTTTAGCTTTAATAGGCTTTGGATTCATAAGGTAGATGTTCGTTTAATCATGTCTGATGTACGGTGGAACTTTGAATGATTGCCGATGTTAACATGCAATATTTTTTTAACCTGAACACCTTGTAGTAACTCTGCTTTGGTATGAATTTGCAAATTTTCCTGTTTCCCGCTGTAGAGATTCTGGATATTTGAAAAGCACCCTGGTTTACATTACCCGGTACTAAATTGGTACTTGAGCTTATTAAGAAACGCTTTTTGTGGCGTTTTGGGTAGATTGGAAGTATGAGCTCGAGCCTTGCAAGCTTTAACGAACTTATGAAACTCCTTTTCTTGTGAGTCTAACTTTCTAGTGAGTGGTTAGGGCTCTATATTGCAGAATCATGAATTCACAGTAGGTCAAACTGAGCCCGAGTGGAGCTTAATGCAACTTGGTGGTGGGTTTTTGAGTCAATACATGCTGTGCAGAATTAGAAACGGAGCCTTGTCTGTCCGGCTTGATATAATATGGCCCTCAGTCAGGAGCTGGTGAAACCTCTCTTGGAAATTGGGAACGTTTGTGTCCTGATGCTTCTTAAGTTCATTTAATTCACATTCAGTTCACCGGAAAGAACTTGAACCCGACTGAGTTTCCGAGATGTTCTCTGAGTTCGAAGTCTCAAGATACGCCCGATTTTGACTTTTAAACAGCACGATCTGTTTATATAATTGTTATTGTTCGTAGGCAGTAGGCTCAGAATCTTGTTGACCGGGCAATATCTCATCGGCCTATTCACATGCCCTTGATGAGAAGTTGCTCGGTGGCGACTAACTTTGGTCATTTAGGATAAAGGTGAATCGAAGTCGAAGGTAAAGAAGAGAGAGAAACATCAGGAGACCGATCCGCGCCCCTCCGGTCACGCATCCAGGCCTTGGGATAGCTGACAAAAGTGACAACGGACGTCGTCATCCCCACGAGCCACGCTTCTCGGGGCTCTCGCCTCCGCATACAAAAAGGCTGCTCCTGTTCTCTCACGCTGCTCTCCTCTGCTTCGCTGAACATGCACAACTTTCCCTGTTTTTTAATTTATTTATTTATCCCCTTCTCTTTTCTTTTGAATATCAAATCGTTTCAAAAGCATGTCGAGATTTGAATATTAAAATGCGCAAGTTCAAGTGAGTGCATGGGAGCTGCCGAGCGCTTTGGCAAGAGTGCTTCGTGTCGTCCCTGTCCAGAAAGGCGAGCTCTCGAAACTGCGTCCGTACGAGTTCCCGAGCCGGCCTTTCTGTTTTTTCCAACCTTCAGCTTCTTGAAAATGAAATGCTCTGAAAAAAGAAATGAAAAACCAAACTATATTCTCGAATTGACCCATTTTAGTTTTCCAACATTTGAACCCAAAATGAGTAATGCTGAGGATAATGCTACCGTATGTATAAATTCATCATATATGAAAGCCTCTTGCGGTCAAACCATTTTCTATGTTTGTCGCTCTGACATGCCAGCTTATTTTTTTTCGAGTTTGTCAATGTAATAAATGTCCTTACATGTTGCCTTCTTTTTATTTTCTGTACATGAGTATGTCCTCTCCATCGCTGGACCAATTTGAATAGTCTCTATTTGAACATGGATGGAGAGTAACGAGGATAAAAAGTCAACGCGAATACCGATGGCTTCTGTACTTAGCATTGGCGTCATCAGTGATTGCACCGTACTCTTATCGTTTGAGTCGAACAAGAAACAATATCATAAGGACGTAGAAGGGAGAGGGATCTTGCGGACTGCACATCACGTTCGCATCGCAAAACTAGGTTCATTTGCTAGAAAAGTCAATTGATTCTCAATATCACTTTCTTTTTATGGAAAATTTTCATTTTGCTTTCTTTAGCTTGCCATGCACTTAAGATATTATTAAATTGAGAATCGGTTTCTTCCTTTCTTTCTATCATCTTCCAATGGTAGCTAGGGAGATTTTTATTACAAAACAAGGAAAGAATAGATTAAGAATCTAAAGATTCAAGTCAGTGTTTAATGGCATATGCTCATGTTGACTAGGGGAAGGAGCAACTTAGCCACATGGTCCTCGTAATGTTGACTAGGGGAAGGAGCAACTTAGCCACATGGTCCTCGTAAATGAAGTAGATTAATATAGACTATAATCATTTTGCTAACATGGTCATGGACGCATCCCCCGGACTCACTAATAATGTCAAAGCCTAAAAGAAAAAGTGCATCGCTTCATGCATGCGCCCAATTATTATAACATTTTCATTACTTCCTTTAATTTAGCATAGCTAACTAGGCACCCCACTCGATAAAAAATAAGTGAGATCTTTAGTACCAATAATTTAAGTTCTTACAATCTAACACAAAATCATGTATGGCATTGCTCCCGATAAATGGTTTGAGAATGTCAAGTCATTGGTTTAATGCATATATAATGTGATTAGATCGAGAAGTTACTACGTGCGTCCGCGTAATGCCTGGTTTTCAAACTTTTGAATGTACTTAAAAAAATGCAGAAAAATAACCCCGAAGTAAAAAAGAAGAAACAGACTAACAGTGCACGATGTATTAATTGCGTCATTATTCTCTTTAACAGTCCCATGATTTTAATTTTCATAGGCAGGAACAATTTCAAGGCGAGCAGTGTCCACTGTCCAGCAACACGTGGCATCATCACTGCGGTGAATGTTCAAAAATTTAAGCGAAGCACAACGGCTGCCTGGCCCCAATCTGAGCCGTCGGATCATGCGCATTGACCAAGGACTGATTTCTATGTAAGGCTACACAACCCCCTAAGTCCCAGGTCCTTCCTGTAGGATAAGTTTCTTGCATATTCTTAAATATGAAAAAGAAGAAGATACAAGAAACCGTAAGGAAAACCGATCTCGGCAGACGAATCTGGGGGACAGAGGCACCTGACACCACCTCCTTCCTAACGAGAAAGAGAGAGAGAGAGAGAGAGAGAGAGATGAAAATGGGTTTGATTTTTGAATATCTTCATTGTTAAATCTCTATCTCCGTGTCCTAACCTTGTCTGTGATCCAGAAAGGAGGGGAAAAGAAAAGAGAGATTCAGCCACCATTTCTTCTTCTTCTTCTAGTTCTTGTTCTTCTTCTTTTCTACCCATCTTCAAAAGAAAAGAAAGAAGGGAATTTGACCAGCAAGAGTGTACTCTTTCCACCACCTCCCAAAACGAAACAAGAGTAGGTGTGCCCCGTTCTGGCTCTAAAGCGCTATCCCTGTCGTTTTCTCGAGCAACCACCGCACAGTCTCCCTCTCTCTCTCCCCCTCCTTCCAGCTCAAAAAAACACGTCTTCTCTTGCTGATCTTGCAAGAGTTCAGCCTTCAGAAAGAGAGAGAGAGAGAGAGAGGAGGTTTGAAGATGAAGCTACGCTGGGTTTCTTTGCTCGGGAAGAAAGAAGGCATATTTTCGGTTCCCAAGCCTTAAAGGTTGGAGCTTGACGCACCTATGCGCTTGCTTACTTGAAAAAGTCATTCCTTTGTGGAAGTTTCGGGAAATGCTTTGCTTTCTTTTTCTTTTCTTCCTTTCTTTCAGATACCTTGTGTTTGTCGATCTTACCGTGTTAGCATTTGCCATGGCAGATTTCGTCCGCTCGATGCATCGTTCGGTGCTTTGGATTTCATATCAGAGAGTCGTCTCTGGGTGCTGAAGAAAGTGGAAGCAGTTTGAACCGAGGTAATATGGTCTTTCACGTCTGTTGCTCTGCATTTTCTAATGATGACTATTATTAGCATTTATTATTGTTATTTTTTGTTCTTCTTTTATGTGGGGTTGGTTCTCTTGAGCTAAATTTAAATACACTCCATACAACTGTCGATGGAGACTTCTACCTTCTCTTCAAAGCAAAGCCCCCTTCTCTCTCTCTCTCTCTCTCTCTCTCTCTGTGAGTAGCTAGCTGTATTTTATTGGGTTAGATTGGCAATTAAGCTAAAAATCAGAACTTTCTTGTGTTTGTGAGATATGATGAGTCCGAGATAAGAAAAATCTCTGTCCAAAATCTAGAAAAAGAAAAATCAGATGCCAGTTCCACCGTCTTTATGGTTGAAAAGCGAGGTTCCAATCTTCATTCTCACATTAGCATAATTACCCTTTAAAAGTTGCGGAATCACTTTTTTCCCACAGTGAATTAGGACAGTCTTTTCCACGTATCAGCATGCTGCGATGTGTGCGGAATAGTCATTTTCCGCCTCCTTAATTGGACGGCAGCCCTTGGCTCTTGAAAAGTCGAAGCCTTTCGTTTTCACCAACAGTGATACAGCAAGCTTCATGTTGGTCTTGCTGATTTACTCGTCATTTGCATTGATAGCACTTGAAAAGTAAGTGAAAGGACCCGTGGGGCATCTTTAGGTACTTGTGTCTTATTGGTCGGGGCTTTTCTATTTTTTTTCCCGTTCTTTTTTGCACTAAACATGCATTCTGTGATCACGCAAGATTCTCGAAGCAATTGATGTTAACTTATTTGCCGTGGCCTATTATATTTTAAATTCTCATTAATGTTGATGATTGCAACTGCTCCCCCACCTTTAAATTTTATATATGCAAATATCTCTTCTTTTAGCATTTCTCTCATCTGGATTGATCTCTTAGAAGCTCTTGTCTGTTTCTCCCACTTGCAGTTGCTAAAAAAACTTCTGGTGATCGATTTTGGTCAATACCCAATTCACAAATCATGGTGGAGGATTCGACGAATGAAGTACCAGAAGATTTGCGGTCTACAGAAGATTGGCTAATTCATGCGCAGGAGCTTGTTCCGTTGGCACTGAGTAAGGCGAGGGAAGTGAAGGGGTTTCCTAGCAGGTGGAAGATGATAATTTCCAAGTTGGAGCAGATCCCATCATGTTTATCGGACCTCTCGAGCCATCCTTGCTTCACGAAGAATGCCCTTTGCAAAGAACAGTTGCAGGCAGTTTCGGAAACACTAAGGGAATCGCTTGAATTGGCAGAATTGTGCTTGAAAGAGAAGTATGAAGGGAAACTGAGGATGCAGAGCGATCTGGACTCGTTGGCTGGGAAATTGGACTTGAATTTGAGGGATTGTGGGCTTTTAATCAAGACTGGCATGCTTGGTGAGGCTACAGTCCCACCATCCATGCCCGGTACTTCAACAGAATCTGAGGCTTTATCTTGTAGCAATATTAGGGAGTTGCTTGCTAGGCTTCAGATTGGACACTTGGAGGCAAAGCATAAAGCCCTGGACAATTTAGTAGAAATGCTGAGAGAGGATGAGAAAAATGTTTTGACTACATTGGGAAGGAGCAATATTGCTGCCGTAGTACAATTACTTACCGCAACATCTCCTCGCATTCGTGAAAAAACCGTCACGGTTATATGCTCACTGGCTGAATCTGGCAGTTGTGAGAATTGGCTTGTTGCAGAAGGTGTATTGCCCCCTCTTATAAGGCTTCTTCAGTCGGGCAGTGCGGTCGGGAAAGAGAAGGCGGCCATTTCGTTGCAGAGCCTGTCAATGTCTGCAGAAACAGCCCGGGCCATTGTTGGGCATGGCGGGGTACGCCCCCTGATTGAAATTTGTCAAGGTGGTGATTCTGTCTCCCAGTCTGCGGCTGCCAGTACTTTGAAGAGCATATCAGCTGTCCCTGATGTCCGGCAAACTCTGGCTGAGGAAGGCATTGTGAAGGTCATGATTGATCTTCTTGATCACGGAATTCTACTTGGTTCCAAAGAATACGCGGCAGAGTGCTTGCAAAACCTGACTGTAAGCAATGAGAATTTAAGGAGGAACGTTGTATCAGAGGGTGGGGTTCGAAGCTTGTTGGCTTATCTTGATGGTCCATTGCCTCAGGAATCTGCAGTCGGGGCGTTGAGGAATTTGGTGGGGTCCATCTCAGTCGAAACCCTAGTATCTCTTGGTTTTCTTCCCCGCATGGCTCATGTGCTTAAGTCAGGGTCACCAGGTGCGCAGCAAGCAGCTGCTTCAGCCATTTGCAGGGCGTGCAGCTCTGTTGAGATGAAAAAATTGGTGGGTGAAGCTGGGTGCATTCCCCTGCTTGTGAAATTGCTTGATGCGAAATCAAACAGCAGGAGGGAGGTTGCCGCACAAACGATCTCAAGCTTGATGACAGTTTCACAGAACTGTAGAGAGGTCAAGAGAGATGAGAAAAGCGTGCCTGGTTTGGTCCAACTGCTTGATCCGAGTCCTCAGAACACTGCAAAAAAGTATGCTGTTTCCTGCTTAATGAGTCTTTCCTCCAGTAAGAAATGTAAGAAGTTGATGATCTCCTATGGGGCGATCGGGTATTTGAAGAAGCTTAATGAAATGGATGTTCCAGGAGCCAAGAAACTGCTCGAGCGTTTGGAGAAAGGGAAGCTGAGGAGTCTGTTTAGTCGGAAATAGGAGAGAAACACATTAATCCCTCTGTACATTTTAGGTTCTTATTTACGATAAATGTTTCATTGTCTGTATGAAACGGGGGAGTTGATGGATCTGAACTGCAATGCGTAAGCCTGCTAATACATGGAATACCGTTACATAAAGCTAATATTTCCGCTTTTTTCAACAGTGTACATACGGCGGCTGCCTGTGATATTCTTAAGATATTTTCTTGATCTGCTTCACCTGTTCTGTAATTCTCCTCTTATCTTTCGTAGCGCGAATGTCTGAGACTACATTGGACATGACAAAAAATTTCCGCCTTGTTTTGCAGCAAAATTCAGGAGCATGTCGTGTAATGAACAGAAATTAAGGAGCTTATCCTTTCTATATTTGCTTTATCCGTTCACCAAGTTTTGCCACTAGCCGACTAACCTGAACTGTTTAGTTCAGCATAAGAGAGTTGGTCATTTTCTTTTCTGGGCTGCTAGAACTTAAAATTGGCCAATTCAGATGAGCGTTGAAGGCAACTAACGTGCTCGTGCCAACATGAGGAAAAGCTAAATTACACAGCTTTAGAGCAGCTGGTCGAAGTGTGATGGCAACTTGACCCCCATCTTATTTGGCAATGAATGGTGACATTGGACAACTTGGACATGGTTATGATTGATTAATCATCATACATTAAGAATATATGAAATGTATTCCAATAGCAATCCAGGTAGAATTCTTCCGAATCATTAGGAGAAGTGTGTGGAACAGACAGTTGATGTCATCCTACAGGTGGTATTTCAAATGTTGGGTGTGGAAGCTGATTGAGAATGCCTTTTTATCACCTCGCTGCAACACAGGAAAGGGGAAATGTCGTGAGCACCGCCCATCTTGCCGCTTGCTTCCGAAAAGTTGGATTGGGATCCGCATTGTAACATTTTTATGCAAGTGGGCCTTGATTTGGACTTCCTTCATGCAGATTTACTTCGTGAGAGCCCAGAGTTTTGGACAGTGAAGTGCTGATTGTGGGCTTTTGTCCAACCTGATGGAATACGCCAAAATCTCTCAAAATCACCACAAAAAAACAATTACTCAAGAAACAAAACAGGGTTGAATCAGCAACCGATAGAAGAACTCAATCCATTTTAGTTATTTATGGTTCTTCTGATAAAAGAAAAATAAAAGAGAGGCAGATAATTGCAATAGTAGCAGTAAGCAAAACTTTTGAAAGGAATGAACGGAAGAAGATTGGCTAATTGGTGGGTGTGGTGGCGTTTGTATTGTGATGAACTGGTTTTTTGTTTGTTTGTCTTGGTTTCTGAGGACCAAAGAAGCCTTTATCACAGCCTATCGCCAAAACAGAGTATCGACAGCTTCAACTGCTGACACACACACAGCTCTCTCATTTCATTTCATAATCCTACTGGTTTTGGGAGACAGAAGCAAAGAGAAAAGGGCACCAGAATTTTGGTGCTTTTCAAGCCTAATAATCAATATCAGCTCTTGCTTTGGTACTCCTCTCTCTCTATCTCCAACCCGTCCCCCACGCTCTCCCTCCCTGTCTCTCTCTCTCTCTCTCTGTGCATTGTAATGAACAAGTATAAGCTAATTGCTAAGAAAAGATAGAACGGCGAGAGAACCCAATTCATCGGTTAGGATTTTTAGGTATAAAAGACGACTCTTTTGTTATCAAGTTGTGGACTTTCCAGGATCGCTTGCTGCATTAATCTCTGGTTTGTTTTAGTCAGCCCAGCTGATGCATGTCTTTAGGTTGGTGGTTTGTAATCTAGTCATTTTCTTTTCATGGTATTATGTTCATTGTAAAAGCAGGATATAACGTTGATTCTAAATCTTTGAATTCCTCGTGTATTGTGATAGTCTTCTTGGTTGCATGAGTCCGTTCAATTTCGTTGGTTTTGCCTAATGTTCATACAGTTAAAGAGCCCCTAAATCATTACAAAGTCCGCTTGATGGACAATCATCTGTTTGTTTAGATTTTGGTTAAGTGGATGAATGATTCTAAGCACAGAAAGATTGATGAAGCTTTGAAGAAACTGTGTCCTTATCTTTGAGAAGCATTTCCTCTCCGTTGTCTGCTAAATGGAAGTTTTGTTATTGCTTTTTATAGATGCCTTTTGAATGATATCAGTTCTTTTGCTTTTTCTTTTATCCGTGACATATATGGCCTATCCGAACTGAACATTTTCAAAAGGAAAAAGAAAAGGAATTTTGGTATGTTGACATGATTAACCACAGTACTTTTCTCTTACAGATAGATTGGCCTAGAAGATGAGTTCCATTGATGTCGTGCGAGCGGAACTTGCTCTTGCTGTTCTCTATTTGAACAAGGCTGAGGCAAGGGACAAGATATGCAGGGCCATACAATATGGCTCAAGATTTTTGAGTAAAGGAGAGCCTAGTACAGCTCAAAATGTTGAGAAATCAACCAGCTTGGCAAGGAAGGTCTTTCGTCTTTTTAAGGTTGTAAACAGTTTCTCTGACAAACTTTCTAGTTTCGATTCGAATGCTCAAATTTGCCTGTTGCTAACCTTTGCATAATATGTGCTGTTTCCCCTATTTGCAGTTCATCAACGATCTCCATGCCCTTATAAGTCCAGCTCCTCAAGGAACACCCCTTGCTCTTGTTTTGCTAGGAAAGGTAAGACTAATCCATCCTTGTCTCAAACCTGTCGCAAGTGTTTTTTAACTTCATGCTGTCTGATAAAATTGCTGCCTGGTTCCTCAGTCCAAAAATGCACTATTGTCAACTTTCTTGTTCCTTGATCAATTTGTCTGGCTCAGTCGAACTGGCATCTACAAGGTATGCATGTTATCTTCTTGCTATTGTGCATTTCATAGTCTTTCAAAAGTTCTTTGAATTGAAAACAAAATGGTATATCCTGTTTGACATAGAACAAAGAACGTGCTGAGCTGATGGGCCGCATATCACTCTTCTGCTGGATGGGTTCCTCAATATGTGCTACATTGGTCGAGGTTGGTCTTTTCTCCAATCTAGTGATGACACTTCATCTTTTGGCTAATGCCTTAGCCTCTCAAGGACCATTCCAAAACTAAACCAAAGCATTGCTTTATTACTTTTTTTTTGTCACATGCATCAGCTTGGGGAGTTGGGAAGGCTTTCTGTATCAATGAAGAAGCTAGAGAATGATCTAAAGAAGGGTGAAAAGTATCATGTAGGTCATAATGCTCTCTCACTTACTAATCCATTTGCCTTCTTGTTGCCGCCTCTGTCATGCCGGCTAAAGTACCATCCCTTCTTGACACCTACTTTCTGTGCAGAATGAACAATACCGTGCTAAGGTTCAACAATCAAATGAGAGGTCTCTAGCCCTTATCAAGGCAGCCATGGATATAGTGGTTGCTGTTGGGCTGCTTCAGTTGGCCCCTAAGAAGGTCACTCCTCGTGTAACTGGAGCTTTTGGATTTGTCACCTCCTTAATCTCTTGTTATCAGGTAATTGTGAAGTCCATGCCATCTTCTTGATGATGTCTCAACTTCGTCTCTTTTGCCACATTGTCAGGTCTAATGGGGAGGCAATTAGTCGCATAGTGCTCGTTGAGTTTTGAGTATCTCATGCCATGTCTTTTGCATCTTTTAACAAACATATGCCGCCAACTTTCTGATGATAAATCTGATTCTTTTGTGCAGTTGCTTCCATCGCCACCCAAGTCAAAGACATCGTGAAGAAAGGAGTCCGTAGATTAAGAGGCTTTCATGTTGTAATCGTGATAACCACAGACGCATATCCATGTTGGTGTAAGCTTATCGGCAATATGCCAACTTGTGTGGTGATAATTAAATACCTGCAATTATTTATCACCTATATTACCCAGCAAATTCTGCCGTTCCTTTTGAAGTTGTGATCCGCTAGTCAATGACCATGGCAATCTTTTGGCTTGCTTAGTTCCAGAGACACTACATACAATACTAAAACCGCAGACCACCCATTTTTTCCAAGCATCAGCACATTACCTGATGTGTTATTAGCCAAAAAAATGGGAAAATAATGTTTGCGCGAGTAGCAAGGCATGAGAAATGCGAATGTTCGTCACGATGTTATGCTGACTCCAGTGAATTGCTCTGATCTCATTAGTTCACTGCAGGTGATGCATGTTCTAGTTCTAATGTTGCTGAAAAATGCTTTCCCCTTGCTTAATGGACCGTAAATGTTAGGCATCTTAGCCACATGGTAATTAAGGTTGACATCAATGAACTAGGCACTGTATTGTTCACCGACTTATGCTATTATTACTACAAATCTCATATTTGGTCTTCAACCAGAAACGAACGAGGAATCCACCTCAATTTTGAAGAGGATGCCTCAGGAGGTCTACCACCTCTTTGCCATAAGATTTTGGAATGCAAATATGAAAACATTAACTCCACAAGTATCAAAATGACCCAAATTAAACAA
Organism: Eucalyptus cloeziana; assembly: GCA_014182715.1. Classification (NCBI taxonomy): domain Eukaryota; kingdom Viridiplantae; phylum Streptophyta; class Magnoliopsida; order Myrtales; family Myrtaceae; genus Eucalyptus; species Eucalyptus cloeziana. The sequence goes on from CM024637.1 coordinate 28,197,542, forward strand.
AAGCCCACTTGGACAAACTACAAAAGAAAAAAGAGCATAAGAGAAGGGGCCAATGTTAAAAAGAGAAATGGTGAACGAGATGAAATCAAGTTGTACTACACAATTCGACCGAATATACATATGAAGAGAAGGGGTCAATGTTAAATACTCCCTTTCGTCAAGAGAGGTCCATGACCAAAAATAAAGACCTCTACTGGGATCTCCCTTTCTTAAAGGAGGACAAGTTACATAAACGAGAAGACATAGAACTGACTCATTGCCGAAGTCATACAAACTCTTCATCTGAATCATCTTGCTCTTCATCCCATATATCCTCAACATCTCTCACGTTACCACGAAGCATATTGAGTATGTACTCCAAGTTTCTCACACGTCTCTGCAGTTCCAAGCTGGAAATTTGACGAGGACTGCTTTCAGGTAAGCTTTCTTTTTTGTAACTAAGAGCCTTCAGAACAAACTTTCCAGATGGTTCGATCATTTCAACGCCAAATGTAGGTGTTAAAGGTCGCCCCGAAACTCGAACATGAGAGACACTGCAAGATGCCATATTAAAAGTATCAAATTGCGCCCCAAAACCTGTCACATCCTACTTCTCTAGGACCATCGCCATTTTAAATCCTAGCTATAGAAACTTTTACCAAACTGGTCATACCACACAAAAGCTTTCCACCAAAACCCATAAATACCTCAAATTTGATCAACTCATAAAATAAGTTCATGATACTAGCACAAGGAAAAAGAAGGTGAAAATATGAACTCAGCCGATACCAAGTATTGAGCAAAGATCTAATTTAAAGCTCCTGAAAATAAAAAAACAGTAACATAAGCACTATTGAATACAATTAGTTTACTCCACTTAAACACTAAGTTACTTATTGCCTTCCTTTATTAGCTTTAAAAATCATGGGGAAATTCGACATGATTGCAAATGACCTTAAAAGTCCAAATGTACAAATCTCTGAAGAATTCAAGATGTTCAATGTTAAAGAAAAGTCAAACTGCATTAAAATATGAAAAAACAAAAGTAAAAGTCGCACCAAATTGGCACTTGAAATGCAAGATGTCTGTTGCCATTTCTTCAAGTTTATAAGGAGAGGAGGAAAAAAGAAATGGACCATCCACATGATTATAGAATGCAAAAATGACCATTGAAGAGCTCTTTTGTAATTTATAGTTCTCATACATGGCAAACCACCACTTCCATCTTTCCATATGTAGGTAAAAATATTGTCAATGAACTATTCATGCGCATGGATTATATGACAGACTATGCATAATATTAGAAGTCGAAAGTCTAAGAAGGATATTCTAAAATTGCTTGTGAAAGAACAATGGAAGCTAAGACAGACAGAATAGATAGTTGCAGAAAAGAGTTTAAGCACCAAAGTAATCTGTCACGAGGATAAAAGTGTGCAGACCAACCAAATATAAAACAAGCCATCCATTTCCTGCCTCTGCACCCTGCCAAGCAGCTCAACAAGAAGGAATCCACCTATACAAAGAACAGGCTCGGGAAACTTGAATTTCTGCAAAGAGTTCTCCTATGAAAGACAGAAATTACATGGTCAGCCAAAAAAAAAAAAAAATCCTCCAAAAGATACAATTTTCCATGAATCATGTCACATTCAAGCCCTTAATTATTCAAGAGTGACAACCACTCCACACTCTAACTCCAAAGATATTCCGTCTACTAATACTTTGACCATCATGTCATGGCAATCATTAATTTGTGGGCGATGCTAACAACAACTCATAGGTCTCTTAACATTTGCCGGGCTGCTATTTCTCTTCCCATATAAAGAAAGAACTTATCGTAAGGACAAAAGATTCTGCTACTCAACAAAGCAAGACAGAAAGGTAAAAAAGAGAAATTGGTATCTTTGGAAAATGATGACAATCTTAAGGTGAGGAACACAGTTAAAACACATGACTGAAGTACACAAAAAGGGAATCAACAACTTTATGGTCCTGTCTTGTTCTTTCCCCATATGAGGAAGCAAGTGGAGAACTAAGGGTGCTCCTAAAACGTAATGAAAGCAGAAAGAAAGTGTACTGCATATTATACACAAAAAGAGAATTAACAACTTTATCCAAGTCCGCATTCTTCCAAGGGGAAGTAGAGACTAGTAGATGAAACAACTAACACCATGTAGCAGGAACAAAGAGCCACACTTGCCTGAGCCATGGGAAACTCTGGGGAAGTGTAAGTCCATACAAACTTATCATTTGGAGAAATATGACAAGATTGATCGACCGAATCGAGATCCAATGAAGCTTTAGAATAACCCATCCGAAATCGCACAGATTTGGCTGAATATATAGGTGATCCTGGCTGGAAAAAAGCTGCCCACAACAATAATTTAATTTATTTAAGATACAATTAAACACAAAAATCGACAAGAGAAGCGCAAAAAGAAATCAGGAAAAACCTTTAAAAGGTTGGATGTCGATCTCGGTTATAACACACAAATCACCGACCAGTTTGTAGATCAAAGTCTCAGGCACAGCAGGATTCTTTTGCCCTTTACTGGACCAGTATGAGGCCATCCTTCCAATCCTATCTCTCATTTCCCGAGTATTATGTATACCCTCCTCCGGGAAATTGTCAGTGCTGGAAGCGCTTATTGCATCTGAAATACACTCCCTGTCAACAATTGATCTAGAACAATGAGACAGAAAACCATAGACCCTATGCTCCCTTTCCAGAACATCCCATTCTTTAGTGTTGCTAGAACCAGTTTCACCATCACTTTTGAAGGAGCAGCTTTCGGTGACATGATCAACTCCAGATAACTGAGGAAAAATTTTGAGGCATAGTTGCTTGGAAAGACCATTGAAGACCACTGCACAAAGCCAAAAACCAAAATCATTCAATTGACAATATGATCGAGATCCGTGAACTGATTTAACATCCAAAAATGAAGTCAAAGATCCAGCATAATTGTTACTGCAACACAACAAAATGTGATGAATTGATTAATGACAAATTAATTGATGAACAGTTGCTTCATAGAAAAAGATGCTGATAATCTACCAGGTCTTTCCAATTATTAATTAGAAAAATGGAATATAATCATGTCACTACATATCTAGAAAGATTAGATAAACAGAGCAATATCTTAAAACTTAGTTCCAAGCTCTCTGTCAAATTAATTGTATTATTTCCTGAATACCTATGCCAAAATAAAAGCCGCCTCTTCTAAATGAACTGCTTTGCATTACAAACATCACTAGCATATGCTCAAAATTTGCCAGAGCACATCGTATTTCATGCAAATTCACAATGCACTACAGCAGCACAAAGCAATAAAAGCCATCTATGGTAAAGCAACTCTCCTTAAAATGTAATTCAATTGAATGTCCACACTTCATCAACCAAGCACAATGGATAGAAAACCCATTTCCAATGAGTTGGCATAGAACTTTATCATCAGAATGAACTTGCCAATCCACGTAACTTCATCATCAGCTAGGTACTATTGCTATAGTGGGTACAATCCAATCACACCAAAAAGAACTACTTTAGCATCCTCTTCCATACATGAAAGAGAGACAATAATGTACATATAATCCCATCAAGGAGAGCTAAACACATTCTTCCATGCATGAAGGATAACTAAAAAGATGGAGAGAATTAGACATAATAACATCAAAAGAAACTAGCTTTATTCTCGATTTTCATCAGCATACCAAATTCGTGCCAACGTTGCGAAACACAGCTAGCTCGAGCGAGATCACAAGGGTCGTCCAAAGTCATGAGTATGTTAAACGACATGTCCAAATCAAGTCTTTGCAAAAAATCCTCAGAAGGATCCATTTCTGCTGGCATAAGCAAGTTCCAGAAAGATGCCTTCTCAAACCTCAAAACCTACCTAAGCATCATAATCAACCACAATCAAATCACCCTCAGAATTAAAATAAAAAAATAAAAAGGACATTTAGATCACCGAATGCATCAAGGCACGACATTTATAGTTACTTTCATAATTCAACATAGTACAGTAAAACGAAAAATTTTAGAGTTCACACCTCTGTACGTAGAAGAAAATCAAGAAAATTGGAGTAGAAACCAAACAAAAAATGCCCCCGTAAATTCGTAATTTTGTTACACCACAAACACTAGGCCAGACTCCCTTTCTCGTTCCCGAATTCCCGATCATTCACAAAATGCCCTCACGCACAGATGCGCGAGAATCTAATTCACTCCGCGGGGGGGAAACTCTCGAACAAGGGATTCGCATTAAAGAAACGACCAAAAATTCATCCTTTTTTTCTCTCCCAATTCCACAACACGCAAAATCCCACAAAATCAAAAAAACGAAAGACGAGGATCGACCCCGACCAACATTCAAGAACCCAATCAAGCAACGAGCGAGCGAGAGACGGGGAGAGAGAGAGAGAGAGAGAGAGAACGGCAATTCGAAGACGGGGCAAAACCACCACCGATTCGGAGCCCGCGGAGGGACGAATCCCAATCGGAATTCAGCGAGCGAAGCACCGACTGAACAAAGCAAAAGAGTGCAGAAACCGACGCGGACCGACAGAGAAAAAGAGGGGGCGCCGGAAATTCCCACCTTCCGTCGCCGATACGCCGGACCCTCATCGAGGTCGTCGTCCGAAACCCTAGATTGCGAACAGAGGAAATGGTTCGATGGAGAGAGCGTGCTCGTGGCGTTTGGTGACGATGATTACCTGCGAGCGGAAGAGAGAAAAAGGACAGAGAGAGTGATGCAAGAAAACACCGTAAACGCGAGCGAGGCCAAATTTGTAAATAACGATGACTTTTTGAAACCTACTTTTTATTTCTTTATTAATTGCCTTTTTGGTAAGGAAATTTCGGGTCTCGTTTGTTTGCGTGTATTTTAAGAAAAACATTAAAATTACGATAACATTGCGGATCATTCATTTTAAAGATAATAAGATTCCATTTGTTTGTTGGGGAATGAATGATTTCGAAAAAAATTTCGAAAAAATGATCATCTGTATTGTTTAAAGGTACGGGGATTCCATTTGTTTTCATTATTAACAACAATTTACATCTAAATATTTTATTGATAAAAATATTTTTTATTCATTTATTATTTTGTAAATGATACGAGTAATCTATGAAGTATGACACTTTCCAAGAGTTTTCATGTCGTATCAGACACTTCGACACATGTCCGATACTCTCGAACACTCGGTTAACACGTGTTGGAAAATTCGACACTTGGTCAACTTTCTTGACACTCTCGGACATTCGAGTTGGAATTCTGACATGAATTTTCAACATGTGATTATGATATTAAAGTCGATTTTAAAAATTCAATAAATGAGAGGTCAAAACAAATATATATATATATATATATGTGAAAAAATAAAACACAATAATAAAAATAATAAATGGAAAAAGAAGAAAAACCTAGTCTTCTATTCTCTTCCCGACTCTCACTTCCCATGATATACAATTCACCCATTAATTTTTTTCTCCTTTTCCAATATATCTAACATGTGAGTCAGAATATTGATCGCTTGTTTTTCTCCAAGTTTTATAAATTATTAAAATGAGGTTGAATTTGTCAAATTTAAATAATGAATGATATTAATAAATGACGGATTAATGTTTTTATGTAAATTCATTCTAGACTTTTTAATTATTTATTTATTTATTTATGAATTTGTATCAAATTAATTTGATTGAAATAATCATAAAAACGATAATTTATTATGTATATATAAAAATATATATTTAATATACAACATGTCGGAATTCTCTATTTTTTTAGAAACGACGTGTCAGCGTGTCGTGTCGTGTCGTGTCGCATGTCGTGTGTCAGTGTTGGTGCTACTTAACGAGTAATGATTTTTTGGGAAAATATATTTTGCAAAATAAATGCACCTCAAAAAAAGATTATTATGATCCATTCCCAAAGAAAATCGATCGGTTGTGTTGCTTATTCCTCTCCAAATAAAATATATTTCCGATTTATGTTAATGACATTTGTAATAGATGAAAACCTATCCATTAGGTATTTTGGGTTATCCCTCGCGAAAAACGAATTTATATATCAATCCTTGTTGCAAAAAATACTAATTGCTGTTATAATGGATGAGATGATATTAGCTCCTAATCTGATTTAATAATTCACGTGGTGGTTATCCATAATCTTTTCCCTTGCAATATACTATGATTCGATTCATGAAATTCATTCGATACCTTACCTTTCTTTTTTGGATTTATGAAACTCATTCGATACCTTACCTTTCTTTTTATGCTTTTTGCGTATTTATTTTCGATACTGTTTTTTAAATTCCCAATCGGATAAGTTTCCACTTTCATATTCATCCGATACCTCACCTTTCTTCTATGTTTTTATGTATTTATTTTCGACATTATTTTTTAAATTCCCGATTCAATAAGCTTCCACTTTCATGAAATTTCATATTTTTAGGAGAGAAGATCCTTGGTCTTCACTAATATAAAAGGTGCTTTAATGCTGGCTCGATTTTGGCCCAAACAATACGGGCACTTCCCTGCGACCTCAAATGTGTCGTTACAAAATGTCATTTAATCGATTTACGACGTCATAACCGGGTGTAAAGCAATCCCGAAATAAGTGAGAGTGTCTAGGAGACTAATATGTAACCTTAGAAATTGTGAGGATGCACAAATGCTGATGGTCCCAAAAGTGAAAGATCTAACCATGATTCTTCAGAGAAGGAGAATAAACAAGAGGCAACCATGCCAAAACACTCTCCATATAACCAATTTCATAGTAAATGTCGAAAGGAAAAAGAGAGAATTACATGGTACTGCACAGAAATTGGATTATTAGGAAAGAGAGGAGCAAGATCAAAACACTTGTGTACATGGACACAGTAAGCTTCTTCATCCAATCAAAACTAAGCTCTACGGTTTCGCCCGAACTATGTACTATCGCACGATTCCCCATCTCACTACAATACTCGCACTATGACAATGAATTTATCAATTTACCTACACTACTGGGACATATCAAGACGCAGTCCACGCAGAGACCGCCTTTCGTGTGAGTGCAGTCGATCTGGGTCATTGAAAAGTTGATCTTCGTCGATGCGTCGGACTTCCCGACGACAAAGTCTCCCATGTGGTAATGCATCCAGTTCTCCGGATTGTCCACATGGCAGTGGGACGCAACGCGCTGTCCGTCAGAAGTTGTGAGCTGGAAGTGGACGGGTTTTATGTCCTAGCCGTGGACGGGTTTTATGTCCTAGCCGTGGACGTGCTCGGGATTGCATACACGGCGGCCCAGTCTCTTAGTGGACTTACCGAGCTGGACTCTGAAGAAGACGCTGTACGTCCCTGTAGGAAATGGAAATTCCAACCCGCCATCTACTTCAAACCACCAGATTTGCTGAAGATACGCAACCGTATGGAATCTGCATGTAACAAGCCAGGATAGAAAATCAAGTCTTACCATTTTTATAAGATCGGATCATTCCAAGATGTAAGCAAATGACACAAAGCAGGCGCAACATTTACCAAAGCAAATCTTCGAGCACTAGCTTACTCACCAATCACCACCAATTATAAATTTTCAGTGAATGCATGAATTACTTCAAATTCTAAGATAACACTTTGCCATTTATCCTCCAAAAATACTATTCTAATAACGAGTATTCGAAACTCTACAAAAAAGAAATTCTTGGAGCATTTCTTGCATATGAACAGTTTCATAGCACTCTTCTTGCTCAATACATGTTTTTATGCCGGCAAGTAGCTACATGTCACTTGGCGGATTGTTGTAACAAATTCAAGAAACAAGCAAATGCATTCCTCATATGTCACCAAATCTTTTCAGAAACGTCACTCTCCAAGGAATGTCCACTACTAAAGTACTAAGTTCCTATATGATCCAAAGTTCATCATCTACGGTGCAATCATCTCACAGAAGTCTATGTACTGAACTAAACTTAGAAAGAGAGATTATTCGAAGCTTCGAAACTGAGCATGCCAATATGCAGTACTCCAATCTTCCAGTAATTCCCAAGCACCACAAGAACATATGTTGCCACAAATGTTATCTAACTCATACAACACGTTGAGCATTTCCGATATCCTATACTGGCATCAAAACGAAACTCGTTTACCCGATGATGAAAAGTCCATCGAGATAAGAACAAATTTGGTTCATCCAGGAGCAAAAATGAGTAAGTGATTGTTCTTGTCTCTGTTCAGTTAAATTAACATAATTATCTAAAATGAGTAGTCAATTTATTCAATGATAGCAAAAATAACTTGAAATTAATAAGTATCATTTTCTGTTTGATTGTGATATTTATACCTACTTCTATTTTCTCGTATGATGAAAATATGAAATATGATGAGTTTTCTTTTCTGTTCTTTTTTCCTCATTCGAGGCCTAGTATACTTAGATTGGGGTAATTTTCTATTTTCTTTTGTTAAATATACATTTTGGTGCTATATTTGTTGGGATATTGCTCTTTGCGACCAGATTAATAGAAAGTACGCGTATAATTAACAAAAAGTATATTAGATGCTAAAAGTACATTAGAGAGAGTATGTACTCTTGCTCTTCATCCCATCTATCCTCAACATCTCTCACGTTACCACGAAGCATATTCAGTATGTATTTCTCACACGTCTCTGCAGTACCTCACACGTCTCTGCAGTACCAAGCTGGAAATTCGACGAGGACTGCTTCAGCCTTCAGGTAAGCTTTCTTTTTTGTAACTAAGAGCCTTCAGAACAAACTCTCCTGATGGTTCAATTATTTCAACGCCAAATGTAGGTGTTAAAGGCCGCCCCGAAACTCGAACATGAGAGACACTGCAAGATGCCATATTAAAAGTATCAAATTGCGCCCCAAAACCTGTCACATCCTACTTCTCTTGGACCATCGCCATTTTAAATCCTAGCTATAGAAACTTTTACCAAACTGGTCATACCACACAAAAGCTTTCCACCACAACCCATAATTACCTCAAATTTGATCAACTCATAAAATAAGTTCACGATACTAGCACAAGGAAAAAGAAGGTGAAAATATGAACTCAGCCGATACCAAGTATTGAGCAAAGATCTAATTTAAAGCTCCTGAAAAAAAAAACAGTAACATAAGCACTATTGGATACAATTAGTTCACTCCATTTAAACACTAAGTTACTTATCGCCTTCCTTTATTAGCTTTAAAAATCATGGGGAAATTCGACATGATTGCAAATGACCTTAAAAGTCCAAATGTACAAATTTCTGAAGAATTCAAGATGTTCAATGTTAAAAAGTCAAACTGCATTAAAATATGAAAAAACAAAAGTAAAAGTCGCACCAAATTGGCACTTGAAATGCAAGATCTCTGTTGCCATTTCTTCAAGTTTATAAGGAGAGGAGGAAAAAAGAAATGGACCATCCACATGATTATACAATGCAAAAATGACCATTGAAGAGCTCTTTTGTAATTTATAGTTCTCATACAAGGCAAACCACCACTTCCATCTTTCCATATGTAGGTAAAAATATTGTCAATGAACTATTCATGCGCATGGATTATATGACAGACTATGCATAATATTAGAAGTCGAAAGTCTAAGAAGGATATTCTAAAATTGCTTGTGAAAGAACAATGGAAGCTAAGACAGACAGAATAGATAGTTGCAGAAAAGAGTTTAAGCACCAAAGTAATCTGTCACAAGGATAAAAGTGTGCAGACCAACCAAATATAAAACAAGCCATCAATTCCATTCCTCTGCACCCTGCCAAGCAGCTCAACAAGAAGGAATCCGCCTATACAAAGAACAGGCTCGGGAAACTTGAATTTCTGCAAAGAGTTCTCCTATGAAAGACAGAAATTACATGGTCAGCCATAAAAAAAATTAAAAAATTAAAAAAAAAATCCTCCAAAAGATACAATTTTCTGTGAATCATGGCACAACCGCTCCACACTCTAACTCCAAAGACATTCTGTCTACTAATACTCTGACCATCATCATGTCATGGCGATCATTAATTTGTGGGCGATGCTAACAACTCATAGTAGGTCTCTTAACACTTGCCGGGCTGCTATTCCTCTTCCCTTATAAAGAAAGAACTTATCGTAGGGACAAAAAATTCTGCTACTCAACAAAGCAAGACAGAAAGTAAAAAAGAGAAATTGGTATCTTTGGAAAATGATGACAATCTTAAGGTGAGGAACACAGTTAAAACACATGACTGAAGTACACAAAAAGGGAATCAACAACTTTATGGTCCTGCATTGTTCTTTCCCCATATAAGGAAGGAAGTGGAGAATTAAGGGTGCTCCTAAAACGTAATGAAAGCAGAAAGAAAGTGTACTGCATATTATGCACAAAAAGAGAATTAACAACTTTATCCAAGTCCGCATTCTTCCAAGGGGCAGTAGAGACTAGCAGATGAAACAATTAACACCATGTAGCAGGAACGAAGAGCCACACTTGCCTGAGCCATGGGAAACTCTGGGGAAGTATAAGTCCATACAAACTTATCATTTGGAGAAATATAACCCATCCGAAATCGCACAGATTTGGCTGAATATATAGGTGATCCTGGCGCAAAAAATTCTGCCCACGACAATAATTTAATTTATTTAAGATACAATTAAACACAAAAATCGACAAGAGAAGCGCAAAAAGAAATCAGGAAAAACCTTTAAAAGGTTGGATGTCGATCTCGGTAATAACACACAAATCACCGACCAGTTTGTAGATCAAAGTCTCAGGCACAGCAGGATTCTCTTGCCCTTTACTGGACCAGTATGAGGCCATCCTTCCAATCCTATCTCTCATTTCCCGAGTATTATGTATACCCTCCTCCGGGAAATTGTCAGTGCTGGAAGCGCTTATTGCATCTGAAATACACTCCCTGTCAACAATTGATCTAGAACAATGAGACAGAAAACCATAGACCCTATGCTCCCTTTCCAGAACATCCCATTCTTTAGTGTTGCTAGAACCAGTTTCACCATCACTTTTGAAGGAGCAGCTTTCGGTGACATGATCAACTCCAGATAACTGAGGAAAAATTTTGAGGCATAGTTGCTTGGAAAGACCTTTGGTGATCACTGCACAAAGCCAAAAACCAAAATCATTCAATTGACAATATGATCGAGATCCGTGAACTGATTTAACATCCAAAAATGAAGACAAAGATCCAGCATAATTGTTACTGCAACACAACAAAATGTGATGAATTGATTAATGACAAATTAATTGATGAACAGTTGCTTCATAGAAAAAGATGCTGATAATCTACTAGGTCTTTCCAATTATTAATTAAAAAAATGGAATATAATCACGTCACTACATATCTAGAAAGATTAGATAAACAGAGCAATATCTTAAAACTTAGTTCCAAGCTCTCTGTCAAATTAATTGTACTATTTCCTGAATACCCATGCCAAAATAAAAATCCGCCTCTCCTAAATGAACCGCTTTGCATTACAAACATCACTACCTTATGCTCCAACTTTTCCAGAGCACATCGTGTTTCATGCAAATTCACAATGCACTACAGCAGCACAAAGCAATAAAAGCCATCTATGGTAAAGCAACTCTCCTTAAAATGTAATTCAATTGAAAGTCCATACTTCATCAACCAAGCACAATGGATAGAAAACCCATATCCAATGAGTTGGCATAGAACTTTATTATCAGAATGAACTTGCCGATCCATGTAACTTCATCAGCTAGGGTACTATTGCTATAGCGGGTACAATTCAATCACACCAAAAAAGAGCTACTTCAGCATCCTCTTCCACACATAAAAGAGAGACACTAATGTACCTATAATCCCATCAAGGAGAGCTAAACATATTCTTCCATGCATGAAAGATAACTAAACAGATGGAGAGCATTAGACATAATAACATCAAAAGAAACTAGCTTTATTCTTGATTTTCATCAGCATACCAAATTCGTGCCAACGTTGTGAAACGCAGCTAGCTCGAGCGAGATCACAAGGGTCATCCAAAGTCGTGAGTATCTTAAACGACATGTCCAAATCAAGTCTTTGCAAAAAATCCACAGAAGGATCCATTTCTGCCGGCATAAGCAAGCTCCAGATAGATGCCTTCTCGAACCTCAAAACCTACCTAAGCATCATAATCAACCACAATCAAATCACCCTTTAGAATTTTTTTTTTTTAAAAAAAGGACATTTAGATCACCGAATGCATCAAGGCACGACATTTATAGTCACTTTTATAATTCAACATAGTACAGTAAAACGAACAAAATTTAGAGTTCACACCTCTGTACGTAAAAGAAAATCAAGAAAATTGGAGTAGAAACCAAACAAAAAATGCCCCCGTAAATTCGTAATTTTGTTACACCACAAACACTAGGCCGGGCTCCCTTTCTCGTTCCCGAATTTCCGATCATTCACAAAATGCCCTCACGCACAGATGCGGGAGAATCTAATTCACTCCGCAGGGGAGAAATTCAATCGCATTAAAGAAACGACCAAAAATTCATCCTTTTTTTCTCTCCCAATTCCACAACACACAAAATCCCACAAAACCAAAAAACCGAAAGACGAGAATCGACCCCGACCAACATTCAAGAACCCAATCAAGCAACGAGCGAGCGAGAGACGGGGAGAGAGAGAGAGAGAGAGAGAGAACGGCAATTCGAAGACGGGGCAAAACCACCACCGATTCGGAGCCCGCGGCCGGACGAATCCCAATCGGAATTCAGCGAGCGAAGCACCGACTGAACAAAGCAACACAGTGCAGAAACCGACGCGGACCGACAGAGAAAAAGAGGGGGCGCCGGAAATTCCCACCTTCCGTCGCCGAAACCCTAGATTGCGAACAGAGGAAATGGTTCGATGGAGAGAGCGTGCTAGTGCCGTTTAGGGACGATGATTATCTGCGAGCGAAAGAGAGAAAAAGGAAAGAGTGAGTGATGCGAGAAAACCACCGGGCCCAGTGGCCACCCTTCCGGAGAGGCTGGGGTTCAAATCCCACCTTCTTAGGTGAGAAGATTAGGGTGGGGATGATTTCAATTTAAGAGTGAGTTTTTACTCTTACTAGGATAAAAGTTTAAGAGTAAGATTAGTGTAGAAACGAAAAAAAAAAAAGTGATGCAAGAAAACAACGTAAATGCAAGCGAGGCCAAATCTGTAAATAACGATGACTTTTTGAAACCTGCTTTTTATTTCTTTATTAATTGCCTTTTGGTAAAGAAATTTCAGGTCTCGTTTGTTTGCGTGTATTTTAAGAAAAACATTAAAATTACAATAACATTACGGATCATTCATTTTAAAGATAATAAGATTCCATTTGTTTGTTTGGGGAATGCATGATTTCGAAAAAAATTTCAAAAAAATGATCATCTGTATTGTTTAATGGTACGGAGATTCCATTTGTTTTCATTATTAACAACAATTTACATCTAAATATTTTATTGATAAAAATATTTTTTATTCATTTTTTATTTTGTAAATGATACAAGTAATCTATAAAGACGACATTCTCCAAGAAACTTTCGTGTCGTATCGGACACTTCGACACGTGTCCGATGCTTTCGGACACTCGGTTAACATGTGTTGGAAAATCCAACACTTGGTCAACTTTTTTGACACTCTCTGACACTCGAATTGAAATTCTGACATATGAATTTTCGACATGTAATTCTGATATTAAGGTCGATTTAAAAATTCAATAAATGAAAAGTCAAAATATATATATGTGAAAAAATAAAACACAATAATAAAAATAATAAATGGAAAATGAAGGAAAAACTTAGTTTCCTATTTTCTTCTGACTCTCACTTCCCGTGATACACATTTCATCCATTAATTTTTTTTTCTCCTCTTCCAATATATCTAACATGTGAGTCCAGAATATGGATTACTTGTTTTTTTTTTCCAAGTTTTATAAATTATTAAAATAGGGTTGAATTTGTCAAATTAAAATAATAAATGATATTAATAAATGGCGGATTAATGTTTTTATGTAAATTCATTCTAGACTTTTTAATTATTTATTTATTTATGAATTTGTATCAAATTAATTTGATTGAAATAATCATAAAAATGATAATTTATAAAAATATATATTTAATATACAACGTGTTCCAACGTATCAGAATTCTCTGTTTTTTTAGAAACAACGCGTCGGCGTGTCGTGTCATGTTGTGTGTCGTGTGTCAGTGTCGGCGCTACTTAATGAGTAATGATTTTTTGGGAAAATATATTTTGCAAAATAAATGCACCTAAAAAAAAAAAGATTATTATGATCCATTCCCAAAGAAAATCGATCGGTTGTGTTGCTTATTCCTCTCCAAATAAAATATATTTCCAATTTATGTTAATGACATTTGTAATAGATGAAAACCTATCCATTAGGTATTTTGGGTTATCCCTCGCGAAAAACGAATTTATATATCAATCCTTGTTGCAAAAAATACTAATTGCTATTATAATGGATGAGATGATATTAGCTCCTAATCTGATTTAATAATTCATGTGGAGGTTATCCATAATCTTTTCCCTTGCAATATACTATGATTCAATTCATGAAATTCATTCGATACCTTACCTTTCTTTTTTGGATTCATGAAACTCATTCGATACCTTACCTTTCTTTTTATGCTTTTTGCGTATTTATTTTCGATACTGTTTTTTAAATTCCCAATCGGATAAGTTTCCACTTTCATATTCATCCGATACCTCACCTTTCTTCTATGTTTTTATGTATTTATTTTCGACATTATTTTTTAAATTCCCGATTCAATAAGCTTCCACTTTCATGAAATTTCATATTTTTAGGAGAGAAGATCCTTGGTCTTCACTAATATAAAAGGTGCTTTAATGCTGGCTCGATTTTGGCCCAAACAATACGGGCACTTCCCTGCGACCTCAAACGTGTCGTTACAAAATGTCATTTAATCGATTTACGACGTCATAACCGAGTGTAAAGCAATCCCGAAATAAGTGATAGTGTCTGGGAGACTAATATGTCACCTTAGAAATTGTGAGGATGCACAAATGCTGATGGTCCCAAAAGTTAAAGATCTAACCATGATTATTCAGAGAAGGTGAATAAACAAGAGGCAACCATGCCAAAACACTCTCCATATAACCAATTTCATAGTAAATGTCGAAAGGAAAAAGAGAGAATTACATGGTACTGCACAGAAATTGGATTATTAGGAAAGAGAGGAGCAAGATCAAAACACTTACGTACATGGACACAGTAAGCTATATCATCCAATCAAAACTAAGCTCTACGGTTTCGCCCGAACTATGTACTATCGCACGCTACACAGTAATTGGATTATTAGGAAAGAGAGGAGCAATATAAAAACACTTATGTACATGGACACAGTAAGCTTCTTCATCGAATCAAAACTAAGCTGTATGGTTTCGCCCGAACTATGTACTATCGCACGATTCCCCATCTCGCTACAATACTCGCACTATGACAATGAATTAATCAATTTACCTACACTACTGGGACATATCAAGACGCAGTCCACGCAGAGACCGCCTTTCGTGTGAGTGCAGTCGATCTGGGTCATTGAAAAGTTGATCTTTGTTGATGTGTCGGACTTCCCGACGACAAAGTCTCCCATGTGGTAATGCATCCAGTTCCCCGGATTGTCCACATGGCAGTGGGACGCAACGCGCTGTCCGTCAGAAGTTGTGAGCTGGAAGTGGACGGGTTTTATGTCCCAGCCGTGGACGTGCTCGGGATTGCATACACGGCGGCCCAGTCTCTTAGTCGACTTACCAAGCTGGACTCTGAAGAAGACGCTGTACGTCCCTGTAGGAAATGGAAATTCCAACTCGCCATCTACTTCAAACCACCAGATTTGCTGAAGATACGCAACCATATGGAATCTGCATGTAACAAGCCGGGAAAGAAAATCAAGTCTTACCATTTTTATAAGATTGGATCATTCCAAGTAGTAAGTAAATGACACAAAGTAGAGGAAACATTTACCAAAGCAAATCTTCGAGCACTAGCTTACTCACCAATCACCACCAATTATAAATTTTCGGTGAATGCATGAATTACTTCAAATTTTAAGATAGCCCTTTGCCATTTATCCACCGAAGATACTATTCTAATAATGAGTACTCGATAAAACTCTACGAAAAAGAAATTCTTGGTGCATTAATTGCATATGAACAGTTTCATTGCACTCTTCTTGCTTAATACAGGATATCATGCCGGCAAGTAGCTACATGTCAATTGGCGGATTATTGTAACAAATTCAAGAAACAAGCAAATGCACTCCTCATATGTCACCAAATCTTTTCAGAAACGTCACTCTCCAAGGAATGTCCACTACTAAAGTACTAAGTTCCTATATGATCCAAAGTTCATCATCTACGGTGCAATCATCTCACAGAAGTCTATGTACTGAACTAAACTTGGAGAGATTATTCGAAGCTTCGAAACTGAGCATGCCAATATGCAGTACTCCGATCTTCCAGTAATTCCCAAGCACCACAAGAACATATGTTGCCACGAATGTTATCTAACCCACACAACACGTTGAGCATTTCCGATATCCAATACTGGCATCAAAACGAAACTCGTTTACCCGATGATGAAAAGTCCATCGAGATAGGAACAAATTTGGTTCATCCAGGAGCAGAATGAGGGGAGAAGGTTTACCTAGATTCCTCGGTCGAAATGTGATTCCAGTATCTTCGATCGTCTATTCCGGTGATCATCAAGGCCTTGAATGAAATCGACAGACAAACCCCGCCCGTCCTCTTATCCAGCCAAACTTCCTGCATTCCACATCCCCAAATCCACCAACGATCAGTGAAACCATAATTAAATCATTAAATAAACTTTCCATTTCTTTCTGATCCAGAAAATCCAAATTCACCCCACTTCTCATCTTATCCAAAGGAGAGAAAAAGGCAAGACTTTTCCTATGATCCCGGAATCGAAATCGCTAAGTTCCGACCCCAAAAAAAAAAAAAAAAATAAATCCCTAATTCCTCATCGATCTTCAAAACGGAAAAGAGATTGAAAGAGTCTCGCACCTTGGTACCGCCATCGAATGAATTAGGCCTGCAGAGCCGAGCGTAGATCTCCTTCTTGCCCAAATTCAGCACCTTGGGCTCGTCCAGCACTTTCTCCACGATCGTCCCGTAATTCTCCGGCAACTTCGCCTCCCAGATGAAATCGGCGGAGGAGGCGCCGCGGAAGGCCCGGTTCAATCGGGCCAGGCTACAGATTTGGGGCGGATCCAGGTGCATCAGCACCGCCGCCACGCAGCTCTCCGGGATGTCGCCCAGCCTCAGCTTCGCGAGGGCGCCGTCCCCGTCCGCGTCCGAGTCCGACGAAAACCCCGAGAAGCTCGAACCCATAAAAGAAAAAAAGCAAGAAAGAAAAAAAAAAAAAAAACCCTAGAAATCGCGAGCTTGGAAGGAAGATAAAATGGAGTCGAGGCGGAGGCAGAGAGGGGACGGGACGGGATTTTCAGTGCCTGAACTTGAATCGGAAGGTGTAGATTTTGAGGGAGAGCGAGAGCTCGACGGTCAAGCTCGAGAGATCCATTTCTCGTCCCAGTTGATCGGGGATTTTTTGGGGGGGACGATGAATTGTCGAACGAGGAACTTCGGGGGGTTTCGGCTTTCGGCTTTCGGCCTGGAGCTGAACAGGACCTGACGTTGACTGGGGTGCTGGATAGAGAGAGATAGATGCTGGGAATAGCAACTCGGAGCAGAGAGAATCGGACCGGCCGTTGCTCGTGTCGGGATTTTACAGGAAGGAAGAGATAGAGAGAGAAAGAGAGGGGAGATTGGTTGGTGATTTAATACATTGGGAGAAATTGCAGCTATGGGCAGGTGAGATTGATGATGTTTATGCATTATCCACTGAATCTTACCGCTCGACTAATCATTGACATGTATATACTGAATTGGATGTGCTAAAGCAAACTCGTTCGATGAATTGAGTAATAGAGAAGCTCATTCGTGTAAATTAAATGATTGTTCTCGTCTCCGTAGTTAAGTTAATATAATTATCTAAAATGGGTAGCTAATTTATTCAGTGATAGTGAAAAGAATTTGAAATTAATAAGTATCTTTTTTCTGTTTAATTGTGGTATTTATACCTATTTCTATTTTCTCGTATGATGAAAATTGGGATAGACTTGTCACTTATATCTCAGTATTATGAAATTAATAAGCATCTTTTTTTCTGTTTAATTGTGGTAATTTTCTATTTTCTTTTGTTAAATATACATTTTGGTGCTATGTTTGCTGAGATATTGCTCTTTGTGACCAAATTAAAAGAGAGTACACGTATAATTGACAAAAAGTATGTTAGATGCTTTAACCCAAAAAAAAAAAGTATATTAGTGCTAAAAGTATATTAGAGATAGAGAGAGAAGGAGAGAGAGAGAGAGAGAGAGAGAGGCATTAGGTGGTTAACGTTTATAAGCAGACACGTGTACACGTGCACGAATACCGGCCGCCGCTTTCTAGAGAGAGAAAGTTCCCACTGACAAGAGTTTGTATTCGTAGGTTCTTGTTCTTATCCGAATTAATCAGCAACCATTAAATTAACGAAAAATCGGATAAAGGCTACGGAAGCGCTGAATCATCCGTCGCCTCCACGGCCAGGCTCCCACCCGGAGCGTGCGAGACACGCTCCTCCCTTCTTCACCTATTCACAATATCAAAACACCACTTGCTATCGCCACTCCAGCAAAAGAGCGCGTGCACCGACGAGCCGCAGGGTTTGAGAATGGCTCGCAAGTGAATTATTGGACTAGTATAAGGATAACGTAACAAGTCGACAGCCCCAATTTTGGTGAAATATTAAAAAAAAAATGAGGATACAGGATTTTTAATTATATTATCTATAGATTTAGAATAATTATCTGACCAGGCCAAACTTAGTAATATTCGATGAGATTGATATTTTCGAAATGATAGAGATACATCATTTATATTTGAGTACCGAAAAACATCCAATCTTGATTGGAAAAATGTCGACATGGGAAATGACTTGATTATTTTCACCTAATACCATGCTTGTAATCACATTTGATATGTGTATTCATAGTTAGCTTCCAATAAATTGTTGATGACAACATCACGCTATTTTAATGATACGTTTGTTTAAAGAAAAGCTGTTGATGGGAAATTATTTATTGATTTTTTAGTATATAGATATTGACGGAAAATTAATTGACGTGCAAAAAATAGTTTTCATGAATTGAGAATAACAAATTTAGATTAGGGGAAAACTGCTTCCTCTTCCGGTAAGAAGACAATCGCTTTCTTTATGTCACCGAAAAAATGAAAACCAATTATTTTGCTTTAATATGAATTTCTTAGTAAAACAAACACATCATTAGGGTTCGTTCATTCTTCGACATACCCTTAAATAAAAAGATCTTATTCATTATTCATGTATGAAGAGATCAGGTCTTTATTTGATCTGTCTTTAGAGTTTTCTCGCTTGCGAGACCAATCTTGACCGGACATTAGCCAAAACCATTGTCTTTAATGCGAGAGTCCAATGCTTTGCTTCCAACTTAAATAATTCGCTCTCACTAAACACAATCTACCTTCATCATTTCTTAATCTTCTTCGACGGACGCACGACCCTTTCTCATTTGGTATAAGAATAATCGCCCTTTACGAATTAAACTAATAAAAAGCGATGGATAAAGTGCGTTGTATTCATAATAAATTCCATCACAGAACGAAAGCTCGGTTTCTTTTCCATAAAACTAGTGCAAGCAATCATCAGCCATCGTCCATCTTGTGCATATTAAATTTTAGCTGGAGCTATCGTAGACCAACAAAGATCGACAATCAGCAAGCATCCAGGTTTCTCCCACGTGGATCCGAGTCAGCAAGCATGTCCGGGATCGTTATAGTTAAGAACATCGTTGTTTCTCAATGATAGTTTTAAGACGATTGCCGAGAGGCTCTGAAATTGCACAAGAGTCTATATAGATCAAGAAGAACCTTTCTAATCAAATTGACACGGGAGCAATTGACTCGAGGATCGTCGCTCGACGTCCTAGTTCGAGGATTTCGTCTAGGAGGACCGATCGGATGACAGTTCTTTCCCGTAAAGTTTCTAGTGGACTAGATTCGATTTCACTGGAAAAAAAAAGATTGTTTACTTTTCAGGGGTTACTTTTTCTCAATTAGAGGGGTGAAAGGTCGATTTTATTCGTTTCAGTGAGATCATCGGACCTTAGTAGACACGATGCTTATGCGTCGGATATGAATCGGGTGCGCCATCCTTCTCCCGCTAAACACGATTTATCTAAATTTGAGTGACTAGCACTAGCTTTTCTCTGCGCTATCCAAAAGCATGTCGTTGAAGTCAATTTCCAGATTAGTTCGTGTAAACTTACACGGGCTTAATGTCCGAACGGGCCTCAAGCTAAATGTCATCTTCACATGTGGGCTTAATCGGAAGTTTAAAGATTCCATGCGCCCATCTCAACTTAGCTAAGAATGCCCATGCCCCCCCAAAAAATAAAAACCTGGAAAGAAGAAAATCTTGGCTTTTTAAGTTGAACCATTTTATTTTTTTTGGGTCGGTTCTACTTTACTCCTAATCTAGCTCTTACTCTCAGACTTTTGTCCTACCTCCTTGCATGATGTGGGAGTCGAAACCTACACTTGAAACTAAATTGTCCCACCTCAATCCTACTGAAAATATGAGGATTCGACCCATTTTAAACCTAGAGACGTATGAAAAGTGAACAATTCAACCATATACGCAACCACGGGCCCGCCTGTGGCCACCCTTCCATCTTGGAAGGGGGAGGTTGGGGTTCAAATCCCCACCTTGGGGGTGGGGAAGATTTCATTTCAGGAGTGGATTTCGACTCCCACGCCCTGCACGGAGGTAGGGCAAAAGTCTGAGAGTGAGTATTAGAGTAGGATTAGCGTAGGATTGACCCAAAAAAAAAAAAACCATATACGCTAGCAATACACAATGAGTAGACGCGACACCATATTCAACAAATAGCTCGCGAATCTCCCTTGAGGTTCAACTCCATGACGTTTTATAAAGTTTTTCAAATAGAGGACTCTTATTTTTCATATGGTCGAAACTTTCGTGAGGACCCGATCCATAGACATTTGCTTGGATAAAAACCCTAAAAGACTTGGTTTTTAATTTTGACTAAGAAGACATTTTTCCTTCAGTGCAAACGGGGAAAGCGTTAAAAAAATCCTAAACATTTTATATTTGTGCCAATTTAGTCATAAACATTTTTTTTTGTGTCAATCTAGTTCTAAACATTTTTACTTGGTATCAATTCAATCATTTCCGACTAATTTTGTCTGGATTTTGTTGATTAAGCACCAGTTAGCTTACATGGTATGATCCGCACTGACGTGGACAACTTTTAATAATAATTTAATATTTTTGAATTTTGTTTTTTCTTTTTCTTTTTTCGTTCTCCTCCACCTCCCTCTAGTCTATCGCTGAACCTTGGCGGTCGGCCAGAGGCGATGACCAGCAAGGTTGACCTCGACCTTGTTGGCCACTAGCGAGGCTTTGCCACGAGGGCGGCCTCGCGTCGGGCTGGTGAGGCTCGCCCTTATCGAATCTGGCAAGGTCGAGCCTCGCCCACCTCATTTGCCAAGCCGCAAGGGCGACCTTGCATCGGGCTGGCTAGGCTTGCCCTCGCCGGCCCCTCGCCCTTGCCGATCCAACAAGGGCTAGCCTCGCCACCCAGCGTGAGGCCGCGCTCATGGCAAATTCTCACCAGCTGGATAAAGGATGAGGAGAAGGAAAAAAGAAAAAAAGAAAAAAGAAATAAAAAATACTAAAATATTAAAATATTTTTAAAAGTTGTCAACGTCAACCAAACTCCCAATCAAAAAATTCGACCAAAATTAATCGAAAATGACTATATTAGCACCTAAAAAAAGATTTAGAACTTTTTTAACACACCTCTCGAATGCAAACTTCTCATTGCGCAAGAGCATCTTCCTTTATACAAGCGCAAGAAAACATCTTTACATGAGAATCTTTCTGGGAAATAGAGAAGCGTGTTTCCCCATTGGTGGATTAAAGTCAAGGTCAGCCCAATTTGGACAATTAAGATATCACAAATGTTGATTGCCTCATGCATAATTGTCCTCATCAAGATGGGATCCGAGGGCCCCACCTTCAACCGCTCCTAGATCTAACCTTTTCATGAAGTCGTCGTCCATCAGATGGAAAAAAACCATCAACTAAGGAAGGCATCTTCAGTTATCTTTATTCCCATCGTAGTCCCACCTCCTCTAGCTCAGTCCAAATATCAATTATTACTAAGTAAGCTATCCAATGTATATTTCAATAATTGCATATGTTGTTTTGTCGTTTTTTGTGTAGCTATCGAGTGGTATATAGACCCATCCAATAGATAAATCGAATCAAAGATATTTCGACTCAAATCAATCAAACTTCTATGCAATATAGATCTAATGACTAATACTTGACCCGACCTAACTCATATTACTAAAACACTTTAATATAGATCGAGTGAGGGCGAGAGAGGGTGAAAGAGAGTCATAGCAGTAGATTTTGTCTAAGTAAATCGTCACCTCATTTAGTGCGCATATAATTTTTGAATTTAATATTCTAAAATCATATATGACCCATTTCCTGAATATAAAGAATCCATATAACAACTCACCTTATCAAATACGAGTCAAGAAATAGCCTTATAACCTAATATGACGAGTACAATGGTGTATTAGAGTGGCTTTTATGCGTGAGATCGAAATGGACAATGGGCCAACAAAAGGAGCGATGACTCGTATTCTTTGCATTCGCTTGGGGGTCTGAAAATTTGAATAACCCCCTCGTTTGTTAAATAAAGGAGATAGAGAAGCAGTCAATCTCAAGCATCTGCATCTCCTTTTTGCTCAAATTTTAGTGCAGAAACCTGACTGGGGGAGTCTTATCCAATTCGCTTCGTTGTCCGCACAGCTATCCCTGCTCCAAGTGTCGCCTCTCGTTCTATTCGATTAGTCAATGGAAAGAGGAAGGGCACAAGAAAGAAAACCATCCTCTCTCTTTACGTAAGATCACGTAACGAATCCACGCATAATTTATACTGGTTAATATATATATATATATATATATATATAGGGATGAACGCTTTGGTCCACTTCCAAAACTTAGATTCTCTTGTCACCTTCATCTTTTTCAATAGCTCACGTCCATGCATGTTTGCAATTTATACAAACGGTCTTCCTCAATTTATAAGTTTAAGCTTCTGGATCGAGGACATTCTGATGTGGCGTCGAAGCCGAATTCCAACCCCAATTCATCTCGTCCGCACAATCCTCCATTCTTGATCTGCCTTGTAAACTAGATATTTGACATAGATAAATTAGAATATTTCGATGTCAGAAAAAGGGGTTTCCATCCATCCATACCGCACCAACAAGAAGCAGGAGATCCACAGAGTGGTGCTCGAGAAGAGGAATTAGATGCTTAAAGTCAAAATTACACCCAATTTCAAGCAAAGTGCAAGCAACCACTCCTTGCCCAAATTCCTAATCTTAATTTCAATTTTTTCTCCTCCATAACATCCAGCGGGACCCACAAAGAAAATAAAAACAGTTTTTTAATTAGGATGAATTATTTTAGCTTCATGAAGTTGGGAATTAGTACGATTTATTTCGTTTTAGGACATGCCAACGTGCGGAGCAGGCCGTCGGTTTCGATGGCGCCGGCTCGTAGGTTATTACCGAAACCGAAGACATGGCATCGTGGTTGGTCAACAATTTTTTTGGCAACTTTCCTGCACGACAACTCCGGGTGGATACTGACCCAAAAAAAAAAAAAAAACTCCGGGTGGATCATTGCCGAAGGTCGCCTCTCGATCAGTCCAAGGGATTCTTACCATATAAAATTCATTAGAGTTAATTTCACCGATTAGCCTATGCGCTCTCATTTTTTCCCCTCGAGAAAAGCTAGAAATCCCTCATTGGAAAATCAGAGCCGAGTCGCAGAGGCTGTATTTGTCAGGATATCTGAATATTAAATCACGCACTTATGTAACAGTATAAGCCTTTTGAACTATTCATTAAGAAGCCTTGTATTGAAATCTGATGCTAAATGAACTTCTTATTTATGGTGATTGGAATTAATCAATAGGATTGATTTGTAACAATCAACATTTAAATGGAGATCTTCTTTTCCTAAATTAGTCCCTTTTTTTGTCCTTTCCCTTTTTTTCTTTCCATTTCCTATTTAAGTTTATCACGTACGTGTATATATATACACACACACGCGTACGTACGTATCGCATCTATGACGTATGGTTTCACGGGCCTGATTTATTTTAGCCGTCGCTCCACACTAATTTTTTCCTTGTCAAAATCTGACGAAATTATGAAAGATAAACGTACACATCAAATCGTCGTCGTCGGCATCCTACATTAGTTTAACACATGGTCGTCACTACATTATATTACGATAATGATATTCGAAAAAAGTCTATCCATCGCCCTTAAGTTTTCTCCAATTTCTGCCCCATCTCTTTTCTCCCTCATCGGCATGTTCGCACGTAGTCGCGCACTCTCATTTTCTCTCTCTAGAAGCAGAGACTTCATACGCCGCGCCATGAGCTGAAGATCCCTCTCTCTCTCTCTCTCTCTCTCTCTCTCTCTCTCTCCGTCTAAAGTCGCCGCCGCCGACGACGGTGTCGCCGTCGCCGTGGTCTTCCGATGGCGAACCACAGGAATTGCCCCAACCCGTTTCAAATCTTCACCTTCATGACCAGGAGGGCCAACCTCTACTACATCGCCACCGCCTCCGTCCTCTGCGCCATCTTCTACCTCCTCGGCAACTGGCAGCACTCCGGCGGCGTCGCCTCCGCCGTCTCTTCCTCCAGCTTCTCCCCATTCCCCTGCGCCATCGCCAACGTCATCTATTCGTCCCCGCCGCGCAACGCCACCTCCTCCGGCGCCTCCGCCTTTGCCTCATCGGCCAACGTCGTCCTCGACTTCGAGGCCCACCACAGGGCGGAGGACCTCATCCCGACGGAGGTGGCGACGGCGCAGGATCTCTACTTCCCTCCTTGCGACCCGAAGTTCTCCGAGTACACGCCTTGCGAGGACGTGCAGCGATCGCTGAGGTTCGATAGGGAGAGGCTGGTTTACCGGGAGAGGCATTGCCCCGAGAAGGGAGAGAGGCTCAAGTGCCGGATCCCCGCGCCGCACGGGTATAGGGTGCCGTTCCCGTGGCCGGAGAGCCGCGACAAGGCGTGGTTCGCGAACGTCCCGCACAAGGAGCTGACCGTGGAGAAGAAGAAGCAGAACTGGGTCCGGTTCGAGGGCGACCGGTTCATCTTCCCCGGCGGCGGGACCATGTTCTCGAACGGCGCCGACGCGTACATCGACGACATCGGGAAGATGATCGACCTCCGGGGCGGGTCCATAAGGACCGCCATCGACACCGGCTGCGGGGTATGTATCGAATGCCTCTGATTTCGACTTAATCCGGTCTAATTCAGTCTCCGAATGATGATTAATCGATAGGATGCGTCGTTGGCAAGCATCCAGATTAAGTCAAACAGTATGGACTAAACATAGGACGCCGTCGCACGGTACCATGCGTTAAGACGTGCAAGACTCGCCTTCTTACGTTGCTACAACACGTTTTAATCGGTCCCGTCGTTACCTGCATGTCGCTATACGTTTTGAGTTTATGGATGTCGGTTTAAGTAACATATTTCAGCAAAAACTCTCGGGTTTGACGGGTGGGTTGGGGCGGTGAGAATTTGGGACTCAGTTGTCCATTCGAATTCCACCAACTAGGTGAGCTCGCTATGATCAAAAGCGTCTCAATGACCCAGAAATTTGGACTCTTTCGGTTCATAAGACTTATAGAGTATTCCATGGGTTTTCGAGTACATGAATTTCCACGCCTGGGTCCCTAGATCGGAATATTATAGTGTCTGAAGTTGCAGCAACTACTTGTTAGGACATTGTAGATTCCTCCAGGGTCGGTCAGAGCGTGACCGGGGCGGGTTGAACCGGCCAGAGACGGAAGGACAGTAATTTCCTAGTAATTTCCTAGTAATTTCCTATTGGATCGAAAAATTAGGATATGTCGTGGGTACATGTGCGGACTTTTCCTACATAAGCGGTCCGAATTTGACATAGTGACCGTAATAAATTTACAAGTTAATGTAAAAAGGCTGTATATTGGAGAATCCACAGTCTAAATTCACTCATTTATGAATTTTCGAATTGGATGTTCTTTATATGGCCTCCACTGTCAAATTTGAATAATCTAGGTGGGAAAATATTGATAATTTGGGTGATTATTACATGGTAAGACTATTTGATCTTGACCCTTGAAGCTTTGGTTGATCTCTCAGTTGGTTGGAGAGTGCTCCATTATTCTACCAGTACCAACCACCCAAACCAAACTTCACCAAATCTTGAGTGCCAAGCTTGAGATGATTCCAATTTGAGTACCAATTCCCAAAATTTTTTATGCTTGGGAGATTAACATTTGGGATCCTTAGCCAGAGAAATCATGATTTTGCATTTCAAGTGCAGAGATGAGATCTGCAAGTGGATTTATTCATATCTGTTGTCCGGGACATAAGTTAATCTTGAGTATAATCAAATGCATCAATAGGGTTAAGTCACTAAATGATCCTGTGTCAGTGTGCATGTTGGGTAGATAGCATCTGTTCTGTTGTATTACCCGGTTTGCACACAAGAACAGTAGAAGTTGAAGCAGCACTTGAGTCCACGAAGAATGCAGATCTCAGATCTTATGATTGTTTCACACCTTGCAACTAGTTCAAGAATTCCATGGCATACTCTGCCCCAATCAACATTTGAACTTTATCAGATATTTTGACTTTCTCGATTTTATATGGGGTCTAAGACAGCATTGTATGTCTAAATAGACCAATTTGGGGGCAAATGAGGATTTTAATTTGAAGCATGGCCCAATGGCTTTGCAGGTGGCTAGCTGGGGAGCTTACCTCCTGTCGAGGGACATCCTCACGGTGTCGTTTGCGCCGCGAGACACCCACGAAGCTCAAGTTCAGTTCGCCCTCGAGAGGGGAGTGCCCGCCCTGATCGGAGTCCTCGCTTCCAAGAGGCTTCCGTACCCTTCGAGAGCGTTCGACATGGCTCATTGTTCTCGCTGCCTCATTCCTTGGGGTCAGTATGGTGAGTCATACCCCTTCACTACGTATTTTCTGAATATTAAGGTTGTATTCGTAATTCATGGCATTAGGCATTCATAAAATGCAGATGGGGCATACTTGATGGAGGTTGACCGGGTTCTGCGTCCCGGTGGGTACTGGATTCTGTCGGGGCCGCCAATAAACTGGGAGAGCCACTGGAGAGGGTGGGACAGAAAGAAGGAAGATCTTAAAGCAGAACAAGATGCGATTGAGAGCATAGCGAGAAGCCTGTGCTGGAAGAAGTTGAAACAGAAGGGCGACATCGCAATCTGGCAGAAACCCACCAACCATATCCATTGCAAAAAGAACCGCAAGGTGTTCAAGTTCCCGCCTTTCTGCCCCGCACAAGACCCCGACAAGGCCTGGTACGTCTTATGTTTCGATCAGACCTGTTCATGAGTGGTCGTATCCGTTACATTAAGTCTGCTGTCATTACGTATTAAGGTTTAAATTGGTACTTGTTCGCCTTAGGAGTGTCGACAGTACTCAGTGGCAGTGAACTTGTGATGTGAAACTAAAAAGCAATGTCTTCTTCCCTCATTCCTAAGCAACTTCAAGGACGAGTGATCCGATTTAAGACGAGCCGACATTCGAGCTATTGCAAAAGTTATGTAGAACTCTGCTTCTAGATTTGGGTAGATTTGGTTCTCTAGAATCACCAAACTGAGGCAAAAGCAGTTTCTGGACTCTGGTATGTGACAAAGTGATACCAAAACCCTTTGGATGGCAAAGGCAGTTGATACGGGATGTCTTTTTCAGCTGGCTTTCAATCACAAAACAATCACTTCAAATCAATTTAGATCTTTCTTAAGCAGTGGGGATTCTAGCTTATGTCTGCTGTTTCTCCTAGAAATAACCTGCTCACTTACTAGTAATCTTGTCGTTCTTGTACTCTCGATCCGTAACTCTGTACTGTCTACAGGTACACCCAAATGGATACCTGCTTAACCGCGCTTCCCGAAGTGTCCGACATTAAGGATATGGCGGGAGGGGAGTTAGCAAAATGGCCCCAAAGACTGACTGCCGTGCCACCAAGGATTGCGAGCGGAAGTGTAGGAGCAACAGCAGAGACGTTCAAAGAAAACACCGACTTGTGGAGGAGCAGAGTCTCCTACTACAAGTCCCTGGATCACCAACTAGCCCAGAAAGGAAGATACCGCAACTTGCTCGATATGAATGCCAACCTGGGAGGTTTCGCGGCTGCATTGGTGGATGATCCAGTGTGGGTCATGAACGTGGTCCCAGTCGAGGCCACAACCAACACCCTTGGAGTGATATATGAGCGCGGATTAATCGGAACTTATCAGAACTGGTATGTTTCATCAGGATCAGACTTTCCAAACTCCTTGCTCGACTGACCTTTCGCGAAAGGACAGTGGACGTTAGCTAATTATCTTGGCCACTACTCTTCCTTGTAGGTGCGAAGCCATGTCCACTTATCCGAGGACTTACGACTTCATCCACGCTGATTCCGTATTCACCCTCTACAGCGAGAGGTATTTTTGCTTCTCTTTCTCTATATAGTCTTCGGGTACTAGATTTGGATTCTGAATTGGAACTAATCTGGTGTTTCGTCTTCACAGGTGCGACATGGATGATATTTTGTTAGAAATGGATAGGATTTTGAGGCCCGAGGGTGGAATTATATTCCGCGACGACGTAGATATTTTGGAAAAGATCAAGAGAATGACAGATGCAATGCAATATGAGAGCAGAATCATAGACCATGAAAAGGGACCTCACGAAAGAGAGAAGATCCTATTGGCGTACAAGCAGTACTGGACAGCTCCAACCCCAACGGAAGGAACCGATACTGTTTCCTAGTCATAGACATGGGAGTTCTCTCTTGTTTTGCATTTTTCATGTTCTTGCGTTCTTTTAGTTTTTTCTTTTTTCATTATTCTTGTGTTAATAATTTAATCGGCATTCAATTTTCCGGTGCCCAATTTTTTGGATGTATCACGCTAAAGATATCTGTATGAATGGCATGGAAATTCTTGAACCAAAGCCAAAGAGATTGAACTAGCGATTAGAAGATAGATAGGGTTGGTACTAGTACTCCTGGCTGAAGAATCACTTAAAAAGAAATTCTAGCCAAACTAGAGCTGGGCACATCATCACAAGATTAGACGAAAAGAGCGCAAGTTCATCTTTCACAAACAATAGATCAGACAACTGTCATTTACCCCGTGATATTCCCTTCGGCGTAGACATACCACCAACAGGCCAATGTTTCGCATAAGATTCCTATAGAGTGGGAAAGTATATGCAAGTGCTGCAAATAAGCAACAGATTTTTCCCTGTCTAAAATACTTTCTGATACCTAGTGGGTAACTAATTTGAGTCATGATCAGTTAAGAGCGCGACAGACACACATTTGATACAACAGACAAAGCTTTACCAATAGGGTGCAGTAGCAACTACATGCATTGCCAATCATAAATGTTGTTGCATCTTTTCTGATCTCGGATCAGTTGTTACCTTTGAGCTTTGGTGAAGCAAACCAGTCAGATGCTGCAGACGAAAAGCTATGAATGCACTTCTCGACGAAAAGCTAAACAAACTCTAGAAACAAAGCTTCTTGTTTACCAGCTAGCCCCAGTGCACTAAAACTGCAGATTCTGTCACCATCAGAGAACTCCTCGCGAGGATAAGGCCTTATCTGCTCATCAGGAGAAAAGACACAAATCAGTACAGAGGCAAATATACCATTTGGACTGCTCATTCTTATTTAACTTGGGACTTGAGAGATGTACTTAAATGGAAGACTTAAGAAATGCACACTACAGCTGGGCGGAGGAACTGCAAATGAATAAACAGGGAACATTTCCTTCCCCAGATACTAGTATATTTCGATCTATTATCATTCAAGTACATGAGCAAAAAATAGAAGATTTTGAATCTTTTGCCATTGGGGACTGAGATGTAATGACAGTTATTGAAGAAAAGCCAAAATGTGCAGCCATTTTTATGGAAAATCAACAAAATATGGATAATAATGGCAAAACTACAAATAATCCTGATCAAGTGGATATAGTGGCTTGATTTGACTGCCTTCTGCATTTTTTGGGGCTTTTCTTTTATTAGGTGGGAGCCTGAATAACTTCATTTTATGGGTCCATCAGAAATTCAGAGAAGTAATGCCACCTTGAAATAATCTATGCTCATGATTGCAAATATACAGCATAGCGTTTGCCAATGGAGATGTAGTTTTAATCATTAGCCATACTTCAACCACAAGGTGACTGCATTGCTCATAAAGCTAAACAGAGGCTTAGGAGTTAAGCATGAGGAAGCAAATCGATCGTAGCACTTGCCAGTCTGTAAGTCATAGGCTTCGCCCAACCACCAGCATCTATGAAGTCAAAAAGAGACTGCAGAGGAAGAGAAATAACTGTGAGGTCTAGTGTTAAAAATGCTCAGAACACACATAAGAAGATTCACCTGAAGCTTGTCAGACATGAGGAAGCGGCGACTGTGACGAGCCCCATCTGGCATGCGGACAACAAGATTTATTGCTTCTCTTGCATCTGGTGCAGGTTCTTGAGGTAGAGGGCCTCCACTTTGAATTAACCTTTTCTGAAATCCCTTGCAGTAAGTCATAGGAGAAACATCAAAATAGTACATTCCGACAAGAAACATGGTGGAAGTATCCACTTTTTTGAGCTGAAAAATAAATGAATAGTCATTCATAAGGTTCAACCCCTAGCGCAGGAGAATCTACATGACTAAAGGACATGCCGCTTAGTCTAATTTACATTGTAGCCAAGTGTTCCCAGTCCAGCCCAAAAAAAAAACCGTCCCCTTGAGAATGGAGACTTGTCCGAGAGCTTAGTCACCAGATGCCATGATGTTAAGGCCTTAAGCATGTTATGATTGCAAACTATGCACCTATGATGAGAGACATGGAGTTCTTTTTCCATCCCTGGGGAAATTTACCAAAATAATGCAGCTTCCTTCTAGCATTACTCCTATTCAAGCTCGCTAGGAGCAACAAGTAAGCTCCCCGGAACATCATTGAAATGAACGGAGTTTAGAGGTGTCGATTTTCTTCTGAAAGTAACCGTATGAATGCCAATTGCCACCGTATTTATATTCATCGAATATAGATTTACCTGATCGGACTGATTGGCATCTGGACCACAGTGAATATGATCATGATAATGCTGGTTGGACTTATCATCCTGCAAATTCAGCCCTTCCAGCCTAATCTCATGTGGCTGCGATGTGCTTCCCGGCTTCAATGAAGCATTGCATGTTAGAGAATACCTTCTCTCCTCAATAATGGACAAATAGAAACAGACCCCCATCGGAAAAAGAACGTAGGCACCCAAAGGAAAAGGAAAACAACTGAAATAGACGACAGCACTAGAAAAAGAAAATTGTATCCGAGAAAATACCAAGATCATTCATCTAATTTGTGTATCTCACTCTGCTATGTCAACCAAAGAGGAGCATATACTAAACGGAAGTTGCTCAAAGGAAATACAATTGAAGGTTGTCCACAGGATGACTAGTGAGCAATATATATTTTATAGTAGAAATTTAGATAACTGCAACATGCTCGTGCTCACATGGAGAACCTACCATCTTATAAAGATGCTAATAAAAAATACATTATTTGTGCATCTAATATTTTGCGTATGAATTAAAGACGCTCACTTTTGATCTTTTATCCTTAGTTTTGTCTGCACTTTCATGCGAAGCATCGAATCCAGATTCTCGGTCTCTATCTTTCACTCGTTGCACACGCTTCTCTTCCTCTTGCTCTGCTTCCTGGAATTTTTATCAGAGTAAAATGAACCAAAAGGCTGCGCAATAATAGGGGAAATCTGAGAAAAAGTTTGCCATGACCAAACAACCATCAACGAAAGTGAAATTGCACGATCAAGCTCCTTATCTTCTTGGCTAGGTTGCCTTTGAGATAGCCCAGAGCCAGAAAGAAACTGCATCACATGCATCGAGGGTGTCACGATCCAGAGAATGTCGTGGTAAACAAATGCAAAAACCCGAGAAAAGCAATGACCCGAATTCGAACGGTCACTCCTGCAATGGACTCTCAAAACATACCTCCTGCTTCGATGCCTCAATAGCAGCTCGAAGCATCTCTTCTTCTGCATCATGCCCATACGCATGCGGACTCCTGACTTCAGCTGGAGTGCTAGAATAAACTGGCGTTCCAATTACGCTGCCGGCGTCGATCGATCCCGGATGATAAGGCGCCCCATAACCGCCACGGAATGTTTCAGCAGACCCAGCTGCATAGCTTGGAGAAGGAGCAAGCGGCTGGGGACTACTAGTAAATGCAGAAGCGCCAATCTGGTTTAAGAAATTCCTCCTGTAGTTCGGGTCAAGAAGGGAAGAAGGCTTGAAACTCATAAGGGTATCCAAGAGCGGCACGAGCCCTTGTCGCCCGGCGTGATTCTGGCTATACGTCTCACGAGGGTATGCATAAGCTGCAGGAGGAAATCTGGGCAGGCAAAAAAGCAAAAAAGGAAAGCAAAAGGATCAAAATGCAACTCCAGCATGAAGCGCATGAAACTCGAGAAATGTCGAGAGTTAAGCGGAGGGCAAATTGAGGGACGGACGTTTGGTGCATCCCTTCGGTATAATGCGCATTGACGGCCGCGTCGAGATTCCCACCGTATTCCTGCAAAAGGGTAGACGCAGACAACAGATATCTCCCGGATTCTCCATGAAAACGACGTGAATAGATAGCGCATCGCATCGCATTTTCAAGCCGGCAGGCGAAACGCAAGATGGGTCGGAGCGGCACACCTCAAGTTCTCACATTTGCCACTCCATTCGTCATCCCTCGCCGCTCTTATAGCCCAAAAGGAAAGCAGAGTCGCAAATTCTCTCTCTCTCTCTCTCTCTCTCTAGTTAAGCCGTCAACTCGAATGCTACGAAATCGCGACGGAGCGACGACGATCCGGCTACGTCTCGTGCGACAGACTAAGCTAACCCGGAGACAACCGATCGGGGAAAGGCCGGAGATGGCTTCGAGAGGGGAATGCGGGGAATGTACCTCCAACCGGCGGACGGCGACGGGCTCGGGCGCGCCGGTGATGGCCATGAACCTGTCGACGGACTCTCGGGACGGCCTGGACATGGCGGCGGCTCCCGGGGGGTCCTTGCGGCGGAGCGCGGCGGCGAGTGCGGAAGACGGTGGCGGTTGCGGCGACGGCAACGGCAACGGCGACGGTATGGACGGAGAGTAGGATGGGACCGCACCGCCTCTTTCTCTCTCTTTCTTTCTGCCTCGGATGCTCTGTCTCTCTCTCTCTCTCTCTTCTTTCCCTCTCGTTTCGTGCCTCGTGGACCGTTCCGACAATTGTAATCCGCCGCAAATTACAATTATCTTTTTAACAAAAATGCAGTAAATTACATTACGATAAAGATAATTTAGAAGATTCTCCGTGTCTAATTTATCACCGCGTGCATTGCACAGTCCCGATTGATTGTAATCGACGTCGTAACGTTGCCTTACCTTAATGGTCATGACAACACCGGTTGCGCCAATGCATGTTTCTAACACTTTTTCCTCTTGACCAACATACTATTGTCGGACCCGTTGATCACAAATGAGTTGGATCCTGGAATTCTAGTTCGAGTTCCTCCACTCCACAAGACAACATGCCGCACAAGGGACGTCTTCTTGCCCACCTCTCACGTGTTTATGCACTTATGTTCCTTGATGTCAGCAACAAGTCGATCATAAACGATCTAATCACCCGTCACATTAGTTTGGTTTGAGAATAATGGTTGATCTTTGTAATTTTAAACTTTAGCCACCGAGACATCTAATCATATTAATGTGTAACGATTTTATTTTATTTTTACTATTACTATCGATTTGTATTCTTTCTGTCATAGACATTTTAGCTGATTTAATTTTCTCCATTTCGAGATTTTCATAAAAATGAATGCTAACGAAATATATCTTTTGAAAGTTATGTTTACCGTGACTGGAAAAAAATTAATGATGAGTTAATGGTTACAACAAATTCAAAATTCACAGTTTATATGTGAGTGCATTATTCGAATTTCTGTATAATTTCCTCTCGAGAACATATAAATAAGATTGAAATTGCACATTTTGGATTAGGGGAAAAAAAAAAAAAAACTCTTGCTCTTCGTTCCATTCCGACATTGAAGCAATTTTTTCGCCTCCAATCGATTTTGGTGAGAAATCCCCACAATCACGGAGCCGCACAAATCGCCATTGACGAAAGTGGCCAAACAAAAGTCGTGCCAGCCAGCTTGCCTCTGTGCAGAGTTCCTTTCGGTCGGAGATTTATAAAACAATTTCCTTAATTCTTCCGAGAATCACTTCTCGCCTGGCCGGCCGGGCCCGGCCCGGCCCATTTCGTGTTGTACTATACCCTTCGTCCCCCGGAGTTCAGCCCGGCCCATGAGAGGAAATGGAAAACGGGCCCGAAATCGAAGCCGGCCCTACTCGGGCTCGTGCATTTTGATTTGGCCCGGGCTTCTGGATCTCCTTCGCTCCAGTGGATGATTTGATTTCTCCAAAAAGGAGTATTATTTTCGTAA
Organism: Eucalyptus cloeziana; assembly: GCA_014182715.1. Lineage (NCBI taxonomy): Eukaryota > Viridiplantae > Streptophyta > Magnoliopsida > Myrtales > Myrtaceae > Eucalyptus > Eucalyptus cloeziana. The sequence goes on from CM024637.1 coordinate 28,232,261, forward strand.
TTCCACAAAAGGGCGAGGCTATTTCCAATCTCGTTGGTGACAGACAACGTGATCGTGCCCGTAATGCTCGCATGAGCAATAAAAAACATTACCAAAAAAAGATTAGCTTACTTTCCACGCAGAATAATGGTGAAAATAGCATTAAGATGATTCGCGGTCGACCATTATGAGCTCCAAATGAGTGCGATTACAATTTTACTCTCAACTTCTCGATTCTTTTCATACTCTTGACCACTCCATTTATTTTGTTCTCCCTCAACGGTTCCTATCTTCGGTCTAGGTTTGACTTTTCGTTAATCATCTGAAAAGACACGTGTAATTTTTGTATTAAAACATCATGACATTGTGTGACGTGAGAGATATATTCCGGAAGAGCTTTAATTGACCTCGATATGAAATTAGAGAATTTGATGTATTAATAATATCCATGACTCAATATACGATTTCATTAATTTATAAGGCCGATACCACAAAAGACCCCAAACAGTATACCCATATCACATTCACCAAAAATAATTTTGATGTTATGAAAAATGGTAAACCGGTATATCATTGCCATATTTACCTCAAATTTGTGTATTTGTGCGACGTTCATATCACATTTACCCTAAAAAATTCAAAATTTACAATCTAAAAATTTTATATTTACCTTAGCGTATGGTAAATATAGTCGAATGGTAACACTATTATACTAGTTTGAGATTTCTTATGATGTAAATTGGGGGTAAATGCAATATGAGTGTGCTGGTACGGAGATAAATATGGCATAAATTTATTAATTTGAAGTTTATGATAACATTAACCTTAATCTTTGTGAACTTGTATAGCGGAAATTCCTAACATGCACATAGTCAATCTCTACAAGAAGTCAATGAAACCCGTCCCGTGCAAATCAAGTTTGCATAAAAAATGATGCAAGCTCCATTGAAAATTCTAAATAATGAATACAATAAATAAATAAGCACAGTTTGTTTGGTGAAAATCATTTTCCTAGAAGAAATTTTATTCATTTTCCAGCATTTGATTTGCTCAATAAAATGAATCAACGGAAAATGTTTCTTTACCAAAACTTAAATTAAAGAAAATATATTTATTTATTTTTTGGTAAAGGTAAGAGAACCAAAAGCTATACAGCAGATACTCGGCATCAATAACTTACACTCACGAAGACAAACAAGTCAAAACGAGTGGAAGGGTGCCGAGAAAGAGGAAACACAACCAGCGAAAAGCAGTAAATAACAACCAAAACAGCGGTAGCAAGATAGCCAAAACAGCGGCCACCAACAAAAGGAAAAGGAGTTCTCCTAATCTTGGTGTAATCGCAATAGCTGAGCAGCAGCAAGTAGCCAACCAGCAGCATCAAAAGAGGAAGACAACGGGCAAAGGCGACCCACACATCTATCGACAACAATTTGCGAGGAAACTTGATGCAGCCCCCAAAGGGCAATATCAGGAAGAATTCGACATGACAGGATCGAAATTAGATGGGTTGATACCCCAATTACGTTGAAGCCTCCTATTCCTATAAGTGTCTGCAACGTTATTGAATGTTAAGGCATTGTCCTTGACAACTTTGATGAGGTAGTTCTTCAAAGTCGGGATTGCCAAAGTTTCTTCCCTAAAGAGAATACTGTTCCTCTTCTTCCAAGTCACATGGCAGTGGGCTCCAAAGGAGAAACGAGCAGTGCATTGATGAAAATCGTTGCCTGAAAGGAACTTCATTGCCCATTATAGATTGTCCAACCAAGACCCATTCTGCCAAGGGATGTCGCATCTCGCAGCCCAAAAATACGCAAGACCAACGGTAATGCGACAACCGAAAAATAAGCGATCAATAAAATCAAGTCTAGTATTGCAAAATGCACAAACTACACTCTCAGTCATTCCATAAGAAAGTAAAAGTGCCTAAGTAAGAAGGTGGTTCTTAGCAATAAGCCAAATGATAAATTGATACCGTGGTAAGATCGCATTGCTCCAAATAAATGCGAATCAAGGAACCAAGTCCTTTTTCAATGTGATAGTTTCCCACGCAGAAGCTACCATAAATAAACTTGAAGGATTCTACAGCCAGCAAAACTGGTCCGGGTTCTGAGATAGAACAGGGAGGGGGTACTCCCATGACTCCAAAGTAGCCTTGAGCGCCTGGCCAGAATCAGAAAAGAGATCCGCAACCTTCGTCTGCCTGAATAACCCTGAACTATAAATGAGAGTGTCCGAGAATAACATGTTTAGGGGACCTCTGGGGTGCCAATAGTCAAACCAAAGAGACACGGAAAGGCCATCCCCTACCCTCCATTGGAAGGAAAGCCGGAACTCCCTCCTAAGTTGAAGAATCTTCTTCCAAGCCCACGAGCAACATGTTGGCTTGTTCACTATCCAGAAATTTTTTCTTTTTAAAAAGGTAGAATGGATCCATTTACACCACAAGGATTCATTGCCAGAAAAAATGACCCAAATGTATTTAAGCATGGCTGCTGTATTACAATCATGCAGCCTTCGAATATCAAAACCTCCCTCCTCTTTTGGAAGGCATACATCCTCATAGGAAATTTTCGCCCCACCACTTCTAAGGTCTAAGCCTTTCCAAAAAAACCGTCTTAGAATTTGTTCAATACGATCCAATATAGCTCTAGGAATCATAAAGACACTAGCCCAAAAGGCTTAAATCGAGTGAAGAACTGACCTTATAATATGTAGCCTCCTAACGAAGGAAATGAATCGTTGAGCCCATGATTGTACTCTTGTTGTTATGCAGTTGACGAGGGTGGTACAATCAACCTTTCCGAGCCGTGTAGTAATAATGGGAACCCCTAAATATCGAACCGGAAAATTCCCTACGTGGAACCCCAGGGCGTGAACGATTTGGTTCCGAGATGAAGCCATCCCTCTAGCTAGGAATACCTCACTTTTATTTATATTTGGACTTAGCCCACTCTAAGACGAAAAGGTTTCAAGGCCTTCCTTAAGGAGAGAAACCGAAGCCATGTTTGCTTCATAAAAGAGGAAAACATTATCCGCAAAGAATAAGTGAGACAAACACGTTGTTTTACACCTCCAGAAGAATCTAAACTCCGGCTATCTAGAGCGAAGATAAAGAATCCTCGAGAACACCTCCATAACCAGTGTAAATAAATAATGAGATATAGGGTCCCCTTAACGAAACCCGTAACCACTTGGGAAGAAATAGTGTAGTTCCCCATTCAATGAGATAGAAAATTTGGCTATGCGCACACAATTCATAATAAGCCGGGTAAAATGATCAAGAAAGTCGAAAGCATGGAGAACAAGCTCCAGGAAGTCCCAATCAATGGTATCATAGGCTTTATGGAAGTCCACATTGATAGCACACTTGAGCAAATAAAGGTCAAGATGGAATCGACTAAAAAGTTCTTGGGCCAGGAGAATGTTGTCCTTAATCCACCGGCCTTTGGCAAAAGCACTATATGAAGGACTTATGATGGTATGAAGAACAGCAGCCACCATGTTAGCCAATACCTTAGTGATGCATTTATATATTGTATTACAGCAGGCAATAGGTCTGTAATCAGAAAGCGTAGACGTATTGGGAATTTATGGCACCAAAACGAGAATGGTGTTATTTATCTCTCGTAATAATTTCCCATAGATAAATAAATCCTTGACTGCTGCAAGAACCGATGGACCTACCACCTCCCAGTTGAGTTTAAAGAATTCTACATTAAAACCATATGGCCCTTGTGCCTTACCTCGAGCTAAGGAGAATAGGATATCCCGTATCTCCAAATCAGAAATAGGGGGAGAGAAAGATCTAACCTGTTCCATATTCAACGGATGTTGAATGACCTCCTGAATCTCCTACACCGAAGGCCTCACAAGCAGGATCCGTGGCGCCTAAAGATCCTGGAAGTAGGTAACAAAGAGCTGTTGCACCATTCCTAGTTCCATGACTAAGGTATCGGAGTTATCCTTGACCGAAAGAATTCTATTCCTCAGCTGTCTCTTGTTGACATAATGATGAAAAAATTTTGTGTTATAGTCCACTTCTTTAAGTCACCTGACCCTGGATTTCTACCTATAGAGTGACTCTTCCTGAAAATGCAAAATCGAGAAGGCCCGACGCTGAGACTTCTCTAACTCAACGAGCGAACCGCTAGTCCAATCCTGCTGGAGGCCAACCTAGGTGACTCGAAGAGCATTCATCGCCTTAGCTGATCTGCCAAAGATGTTAAAAAAGGATTTCGTGTTGAACTGCTTGAGGTGGCCTTTAAGGACATTCAGCTTGCACACTAGCCTGTACATCGGGACTCCCTCACTCAGGCTCTCCCACACCTGATCTACAATTGTATGAAAAACCGAGTGCTTCGTCCAGAAGTTAAAGAATTTAAAAGGTTTCCTCTAATGAATAGGGTCCAAGACCCTGACTACCATAGGGGTATGATCAGAAAAGCCGGGCGCAAGGAATGAAGCTTCTGAGAAGGAGAAATCTTGGCTCCATTTTGTATTCACAAGGACTCTATCAATCTTCCTTAGCTTCCGATTGGGTCCAAAAGAAGTTGTCCAAGTGTAACGAAAGCCAACATATCTCAGATCATCTAAGCCAATCTGAGATAAGCATTGACTAAACTCATCAAAATAAAGAATCCAAGCGTTTGAGCCCCCAATCCGGTCAAACGGATCCTTAATGGCATTGAAATCCCCTGCCAGCAGCCAAGACGAGTCCTGCAAAATGACACTCATTCGGGTGAGGTCCGCCTAAAGAGGCCGACGAGAAATGAAGGTATGCTCGGCGTAAACAACCAAGATGCAACAATTCAAGCCAGACATAAGAAACTTCAAACTTCCATGAATTGCTTGAGCATTAGTCGAAGAGACATCAAGACAGACCATAGAAGAATCCCATCCGACCCAAATCCTCCCTCTTGGGGAGTGTTTATAGTTTGTCCTCCAGCTCCAACCCATCAAAAGCTTCGAAGAAATGGCCCGAAATAGAGACTCCGAGACTTTAGTCTCCAACAAACCAACAAAACACAGACTATTTGAGGAAACAAGGCTCCGGACTTCAACCTGTCTAATGGGGTCAACAAGATCCATAATATTCTAAATACTTATGTACATAAATAAGTATATACAGGAGAAAGGGACCTACCTCCGCTTGCTCGATCGCCGCCGACTAGCCACCATACTGAGGTGATTAGCAGGATGTGGAGCTGGGCAGGGGTTCTGAGTCTTATCCTACTTGGGATCAGGCTTTCTACTGGTAGAGGTAGCTCTTGGAGATGGAGGACCTTGTAAATTGAGATCATCATCCAAGCTGTTGAACTGACTAGCAGAGTCATCTGAGTCTTCCCCAGAGGTAGACGAGGCTCAAGAGATAGTAACACTTGCTAGGTTGGCTTTAGAAGCATTTGAGGAGGTGGCTAGGGTCTCACTCACCTTTACCTGCTCCTTTTGGGCCTTCTAAACTAAACGGGATGAAGTGTAAGTCTTAACCATCCCCGGATTAGCATGCTTCAACTTTAGAATTTGGCCAGTTTCACTAGTGTCGCGACCCGATCTCGTCGCTCTCGATGTCAAAGGGGGAAAGGTCAGATTTAGGAGTACTTGATCATAAGAGTTTCCTCAATGAGATCATGGGCGGCGAGATCGGGTCGTGACAAACTTGGCGACTCCACTGGGGACTTGTTACTAGATTAAGAGGACTTGAAGCCGTTTAAAAATGGTTGTTGTGTTTTAATTAACATGTCTCGTGTAGGATCGCCTGCGTCGCATGTAAAATCAGGTTAGTCGCTAACCTTGTGTTAAATGGTTTTGTATGTGGGAGTTATAAGGGGAGGCATGCTTGTAAACCTTTTGTTTTGCAGATGGTGTATGGATGTATGAATGCATGAGGGTTTATATTGAAGTGCTGGATGTTTAAATTTAAATGCATGTTTACAAGCTTTAGCACGACACTGCACACACAACCGCGGTCTAAAACCCCGATCGTCTAATCTAGGACCTTAGGAGGGTTTATGGGTGGAATTTGCGAGTGAATACTCGTGGTAATCCATTACTTACATACTCCCGCTTATCCCAACTAATAAAGATAGCACTGACTGACGATAGTAGTGGTGGGTAAACTATTTTTATCCTTTAAGATGAGGACCTTGAGCTTTTACCACCCTCACCTTAGGCGTCAAAACCTCACAGTTTCATGCGACATGTGATTTGTGCTTGCCATGTGTTTGGTGGGTAAGAGATCGTTCCTTTTTTATCGTTCTTATCTTTCCATATTTCCATTATGCACTTTATATTTCAAAGACGATATGTTTTAATCATGAATGCCCCTTTAGGTTTAAGTTTAGATAGGTAAACCTGAAATGGACGTGCCCCCCATGCTTGGGAATCTCAAGACTTTATGGGAGAATCTCGACCCAAGACATCAAGACTACGTAGAAAAACGTATAGGTTTCCATCGATGAAGCTGACTTGGAAGGAGAAATGAAGACTCATCCCGAACCTCAAGGTTTTTGGCCATCTCATATTCAGGAGCAAGAAGACATTGCCTTCGTCGATGAGGAACGCTTGGCCCATGATAACAAGCGTCTCTTCACGATCCCACCTAGTCCTTAGGTTTTCATTTCACATACTTTTCTTGTAAAGGGATTTCATTTGTGTTTCCCTCTTTTCTATTGAGATTTCCTTGTATTCATTTTCATATCGCATGTAAAATTGAACCAACTTTGTATGCTTCAAGAAAGCAAGGTTTTGTTTCCCTTGTAATTGTTCGATTGAAATGAATAAAATTCATGAACATTTTCATGTAATTTTTAGAAAATGGGCATTCTGATTAAATATTTGTCGTCGTTCCTTTTCAATTGTATAATTTCTTTTGAAGAAATTTTAATAAGAAGATGTTATATGATACTAGGATCATACACACTTCTTATCATTATTTTATCTCAAGAAAATATAAAATTGACTGGGATTTGTATTTTAACAATTTTTAACCTGTACTAATTCGAGTCATTTTCTTTTATACAGGTTGTGAAAGATGGCTGAAGAAAGATTTGTCATACGTACTCGCCGCCAAACAAGGACGTCCTATGATGATGCTTTAAGGCCTGAGCCTCCACACAATCTATAGTTTCAAAATGTTTTAGTGGAACGAAGACGTCCAATGACATGAGGGCTAGTTCCCAATAAATTTTTAAAAAAAAATAACTTGAATTTGAAAACAATTTTTTTCATGACATTTACATACATTGCAGTCATTTATATGGATATATACTAACCATCTTTTTTATTGCATTTCAGGCATGACATTTCATGTCACCATGGTCATTTGCATGGCTCAGATTCGCTCCATGAATAAATTGAAAGGCCTTTGAGCCACTGTTGGATTGAATCTAAGCCACTTTAGGATATTTGCATTATGCATCACATACATACATATTGCATCTGCATGTTTGTTCGTTTTGTAGGATCTCTTATAAAGATTCTACCTGTCTACAAAAGGTTCATCTTAGAAATGTAGAACTTTCAAAAGTTGCCATCTTCTTTAGAACTTAGAAGTGATCATGTCCTTTAGAATGCCGAAGAGTCAATTAGAACTCTTGAAGTACAGCTAAAACTCTGAAAGTGAACTCTTGTGCTGAGCCAAGCTTGTTCTGTTCACAAATTTTATTCAACATTATTTCCAAAAGTCTCTCTAGTAAGGTCAAAGAAAAATGTCATTTCAAGCAAAATTTTGTTACATTTTCATTCCCCAAGGAGTTGAATTTAACCAAAATGTGCTTTGGAAAACTTGAAAAGGATTGTTGAATATGCCAGGTGGTAATGCCTAAAATGATGAGAGGCAACCCCTTTACCAAACACGTCCTTATACACTCATTGAGAAAATTGAGTGGAAAGAACCATGTCTTGGGGCATAAGATTCATTCATGATGAATACATGATTTGAGATGATAAAGGCATTTCATTTCTCAATCCCAAACACTATTAATATCCCTTGCAAGCCACTTTGAGCAAAATAGGGAGTATTTCCAAAATAACCATGTCATGAACAACCCCGCATTGGGGCAAAATGGGGGGTTTTGGTTGAAAATTATGGAGCAAAAGATCAACAAAGATTTTATTGCTTTCACTTGTATCAATCTTCTTGTGCTAGCTTCAGGTGATTTCTTATTGAAACTCGAAGCATCCCGAAGTGACGAAGAGCATTCCATTCACTATCACAAACAGAATTACCCTTTGCTTAGCCAATTTGAGCCTCATGCAATTCTTTCACAACCCCAGGTGATGATTATCTCCCCACACTGGGGCAAGGCACATAATTTACCAACAAAATTGAGAACATTGGTAAATGCCACTCGGGAGTCCTAGATGCTCAAAAGAGAGTGAAAACTAGGGGGCATGAAAAAGCAATGTGCTTGGTAAAAGTAAGGCCAATGCCCATTAAAAAAAATGCAAAGAAAAGCAAAAATGTAAAGAAAATCAAAATCAATGGTCATGCAAAAGACCGTCCGTTGAAAAACAAAAGAAATGTCTTGCAAGAGAAAACATGTATTGCAAGCAATATCATTAGAACAGAGAGCGAAGCTCTCATATCTCAAAACAAATTACCAAAAGGGCTCTCGAGATAGGTTAAATTTCAATAGTCAAATTTTTTAAAAGTCGTGTGATGGTAATGATGCCAAGATAATCACTCACTTTTTTAACCCTTCGATGTTTGAAAATTTTTCAAGCCTTTTCTAAGCCTCACCCGAACCAACACTACAACCCTTATCCAAAGTCTCTTCCGATTGGGATGGATCGAGTTGAAATGAGAGTATCACATAGGAGCTACCGCTAGAAGGAGTGGAAGCAATCCTATCTTATCTTATCTTCAAGGTTCTTGACTTGTAAACCCGGTGAAGGTATTGATTGAATTTTCATTTCTTGGCCTCAAAGTACATGCCCTTTGTGTAAGCCCATGACCAAGCCATCATTACGGTTCCTTCAAAAGACCTTTTGATCAATGGATTGTATTCACTGTGAACGTTTCCAAAAGCCTTAGACATAGGTTGAGTGAGACTTCTCTAGTGAAGGTTAAACAGTTTTCCCATATCAATGGTTGGGAACAAAAGCCTTTTTGATAACTAGTGTGAAAGACCTCTTTTGATTAGGATATTTCCACTTGGCATATTTGATTTAACCCTTAGATGGTTAATCATATCTCGTTTTGTTAAAATCTTCTCTGAAAGGATTTGAATATCAATATCATTTCGCAAGATTGATTCTCCAGCAATTTTGAAAATCATACTCAGTCGAAACCCGTTTTTACACAGTGAAGCTATCATACTCGGTCAAAGCCCGTTCTTACACAGTAAGACCTTTCTCCCGATCGAAACCCATTCTTACACAGTAAAATCTTTCTCCCAGTCGCAATTCGTTCTTACACAGTAAGACCCTTTCCCCGGTCGAAGCCCGTTCTTACGCGGTAAGACCTTTCTCCCGGTCGAAACCCGTTCTTACACGGTAAGACCTTTCTCCCGATCGTAACCCGTTCTTACACGGTAAGACCTTTCTCCCGGTCGCAACCCGTTCTTATACGGTAAGACCCTTTTCCTGGTCAAAGCTTGTTATTACACGGTAAGACCTTTCTCCCGGTCGTAACCCGTTCTTACATGGTAAGACCTTTTCTCCCAGTCGCAACCCCTTCTTACACGATAAGACCCTTTTCTCGGTTGCAACCCGTTCTTACATGGTAAGACCCTTTCCCCGATCAAAGCCTATTATTACACGGTAAGACCTTTCTCTCGGTCCAAGCCCGTTCTTATATGGTAAGACCTTTCTCCTGGTCGAAGCCCATTCTTACACGGTAAGACCTTTCTCCCAGTTTAAATCACTAGGTTCGTGGGTCCATCCTTAAACCACACGGTTCCAAGTCATCCTTAAACCTTGTCTCTTAGGTTTGAGGTTATCCTTAAACCTTGTCTTCCAAATTCTAGTGATTTCATTGCTTTCAGTCCATTCCACGAGAGAGAGAAACAGAAACAGAGTAAACAGACCTCAACAAGATTTTAGATACCCCAATGAGCAAAGGTAAGTATCAGGTATGTTTCTGATCAACTATCATTGTTGTTATCTTTTTTTATTATCAAAGTCGAGTCGACTAAAAATTTCAGGTATCAATTTTATCTTTGAGTGGAACCTCTTTGAACTCCCACCCAAAGAGGGGTAGCTGTTGACACCCGATTTTTTATCGACATTTTTAAAATCCATTTTTTGCAAAAATATAAAAGATAAAGAAAAAAGACAAAAAAAAAATGAATGAAAACATAAAAAAAAAAAATGAAAAGAAAACAAGAAAATAAAAAGAATGTAAAGAAAACAATACAAGAAAAAAAAAAAAAAAGAGAAAACAAAAGAAAAGGTGGGGGCATTCTTTTTTTTTGGCGCTCTCTCTCTTTTGGGGGAAAAAAACGGTCTGGCTCTCTCTCTCTCATAGAGGGGGCGAAGCTCTCTCTCACGATGAGCTCGCACTCTCCCACGGGGTCTCTCTCCGGCAAAGGCTCTCTCTCTCGAAGACGGAGGTTGGGGGGACTGACTCTCGGACTTTTTGCTTTCTCTCGCTCAATCGTGGAGTTTGCTCTGGTTCGGTCTCATGGCTTCCGAGCTCTGATTGAAGGCTAGGGTTTTCCTCCATTGGCACGATCGAAGATCAAGGGCCGGCGGTCAGGGATCGCGAGGAAGGTTTCCGTTTGGCTCTGGCGAAGGATCGTTCTCTCTGGCTCAGGAATCGAAGGCTCTCTCGATCGGGATAACGGGTTTGTTCTTGTGGCCGAAAATCCGTCATTTGAAATATATGGCGCCGGAGCGGAACTTCTTCAGATCTGACATACTTTTTCCGAGATCATCGGCTCGATGCTTCTTCACGCCAACGGATGATGGAGTATTCTCCTCTCGCCGATTCAGCCATTGAACCAACTAAATCTGGTGATTCCCGAAGCGAGACCGGAAAATAGTTCGCCGATTCATTTAAGAATTGTACTTCTCGCTGCCTTGTTGGCCATCCTCTTGTGGTCCAATCCAGGTACAGTTGTGATGCCATCGTTGTCTTGCGGTTCTTTTATGTAGAGTAATAGCATGGAGTTAGCTTCAGTTTTCATTCGATAGTTTCTACTGAACATATTTGAATTTGATTCGTACCTATTTCCGCTTCTGCACTCCACATGTCTGGTCAACGGGAGGGGATTCCTGGTGTTCGTTATTTTGGGGAATGGTTATTGAAAAAGTGAAAGGTCTCATGAACTCTGTCTTGTTATCCTCTAATGGCAAAACTTTGGAAGATGAGACTGCTCATGGGATTGAAACCGAGAATTCTAGAGTGAAGCAGCATCTTATTGAGGATATGCTATTGATTTGAGCTTGCTTGGATGATGTTGTAGTTGCGTCGCTGACTCATCCTTGTGTTTTGGTCACTAAGGTGAGATGCTTGCCATATGTTTGCGAAAATGCCTGAATGAATATCTGCATAGTGTCTTCATCAGTCTATATGCAAGATGTTCATGGCTTACTTAAATCATGATGCCTATATTGATTTCATCTTGCTTACCGTTGATCTGATCAATCTGAGCCATTTTTAGCATTATGGCATGCTTAAAACCTGTGCTCATTGGCCTCACTAACTTTGAGTGATATTCGTTTCCACTTCGAATCAAATTGAATTTTAGAAAGTAATAAATCTCTGTTCTGGTCTTGTTTTACTCAAATTTGGGAAGTTTTCTCGATCAAATAGAGATCTGTTGATTGATGAAACTGATGGTTGAAGTTGGCAGATATAAGTAGAAATTTGTAGAAATAAAAACATGGTTCGTTACTTTTAGGCTGCGTTTGTTTTCACTTCTTTTTTTTGTTTTTAAACACTTTTTCTGTTTTTTTGTTCTTTTGTTCCCAGGAACAAATGTGAAACAGAAATAAGAAACAAAAAAATTTTGTTTCTCGTTTCTGGAACAAAGAACGGAAACACTTCTTCTTCTTCTTCTTTTTTCTTCTCTTTTCTTCTTCTTTTTTCTTTCTTTTTTCTTTGGCCGGTCGCCGGCCTCGGCCATGGCCGTCGAGGGCCGACGACCTCGCCGGAGCGTCGCCGGCCCCCGGCGAGGCCGGGCGTCGCCGGCCCCTGGCGAGGCCGAGCCTCGCCCAACCACGGCGAGGCTCGGCCTTGCCGGGGGTCGGCGAGCCTCGCCGTGGCTGGGCGAGGCCGCCGGCCCTCTTCGGCCTCGGCCAAGGCCGGCGACCGGCCAAAAGAAGAAAATAAAAAATAAAAAGAAAAAAATAGAAATAAAAAATAAAGAAAATAAAAATAAAAATATTAAAAAATTAAAAGAAATAAAAAAAAAAATACAATTTTACCAAACTTGTTTCTGTTCATTTTTTATTTCCGGAGCAAGTTTACCAAACCCCTTTTTTTGTTCAAAAATTGTTCCCCGGAACAGAAACATTTTTTTCTATTTCTTCCCTAGAACAATTTTTAAACGAAAATGTTACCAAACACACTCTTATCGACCCTTTTAAGGTTGTAGGGTTTGTTGTGATTCATTGTTAGAACTACTCTTTGTGCATTGTCCGGATGTTTTTATAAATCATTAGTTATGCATTATGTTTTAATTCATTTGTGGCTGATTTGTATGTCCTCATGATAATCATTTTTCGACTATCAATTTAACGTCAATTGGACTCAACTTCTCTTAAGAAGTAGGCTCGTTTTAATCTCTCCTATGATGCTAATCTCACATGATTTGCGATGAGTTGATGATTATTGATGATGAACTTGAAGTTGATTGAACTTGATTTGCCTTGATCTGCAATTTCATATACCTGATATGTCACTTTCTGTTTTGGCTTAAATGAGGTGCTAGATGAGGTTTTTTTACTTCGAGCCCTTCTAGACATATAAAATACACTTCTAGAGCTTCGATTTGATATGTCGCACGCCTTGAACAGACATCATTTGGTCATCGAAAAACACCTACAAAATTTGTCAATTCTGCAGTAGTTTTAGATTGATTTATTGTTCTGACTTAATGCGATTTTCTATTTTAACTGAAATGAGCTAGTAGATGATTTTATTAGGACTAATGTCTTCTAGAGATTTGTAATAAACTTCTCAAGCTTTCCATAGACATATTATATGTGCAATTTGCACACCATTTACCCTGCTTTTCTTTTTTTTTTAGATCAAGTTTGCAATCTGGAATTTGCCTTGGTCAGAAATGCATATTCTGTTTTTGTGGGTCTGGTTGTTTGTCACTTTCCCACGATCTTTTAGGTGTTAATGTAGAGAAATCTTCTCTAGATGCATATGTGTTGTAGCTTTTCTTTTCGCACGCTAATTGCTACTCCATTTTAGGTTTGGTTGAAACTTCACTTTACATGTGATGGATATGTTGAAGCATAGTGTGCATCTTGCTTGGGTTGTATTTGTAAGTACATAGCATCTTACTTGGGTTTTAGGTGCAAGTACATAATCACTAGTGGCTTGCATAATCTTCATCTTGGCTTGTGCTATTTGTTGAATTCGTACACTTGCTGCATTGTGAGTTCGCTGAATATGTCTACTCTTACCATACATAGCTCAAGTTTATTGGATTCATTATTGTTCTTGCTAAACATATTGTATTCTTGGCTATAAGTGTAGCATATATTCATAATATGCTGTCACCTGGTTATAATTGTTGTTTGTGACTTGAATTTGCTGGATTCATGTTCATGTATGATGCCTATGTCTATTCATCATAATAACGATTTCAATGCGTTGTGATGAGGCAAGGAATCCTTGTTTCTTAGATTAGGTTTAGATTAGGGCCCTGAACATAAAGAAAACGTGAAGATGGTGGAGGTCAATGTCCACCCCGACCATTGTCATGTAATATTCATTTTCCCAACATATGTCTCGAGCTCATTTGTTGTATAAAACCCGATGAGTTGCGGGTTTTTCTCTCTTTTTCTCATACATTTCTCTTCTATATTTTTTTTAGAATTGCATGATAGATTTACTGCTTTTATTGATTGTTTACTTTAAGTCTAGCAATTTCAATTTCATTGATTGTTTACTTTAAGTCTAGCAATTTCAATTTCATTGATTGTTTTCCTTTCATTTTTTTTAGAAATAGAATAGAATGAAAGTGACCAACCACGCGTGATCACTTAGCTTAGAACTGATGATCCCGAAAATGTAAAAAGAGAAGCATGGACATGTTAGGCAGAACACAACATACCGTTAGGTACCGAAATGGTGTTAATAGAAATATTAGCGTAACCCAAGTCCCCGAACCTAGATATCTGGTTACGTAGGAATCGAGGGAACACTCCCAACCCTCGATTGGGTTTTCTAGCCAACCCCCAAAACGAGGCTAGTGGCGACTCCCGTCTATTTTTAGGTTGTTATAAATAACTAGATCATACAAAATTCGTTGTCATGCGGGGTACGAGCTTGGGAGAGCTCACGATCTCATGGAAGAAACTCTTATGATCAAGTACTCCTAAATCCGACCTTTCCCCCTTTGACATTGAGGGCGGCGAGATCGGGTCGCGACAACTAGGTATAACCAAATGAGAGGACACCCCCTCCTTAGGCATCATGGGTTGTTTTTTCTTCCTACCCACAACCTTATTCCATCTAGGCTCAGGATTTCTAGGAACCTCAGCCTCAACTGAAGCAAGTGCCGAGGCCTAGTCATGAGGAGCAGGGGACACGCTAACCTGAAAGTTGTTAAGCTGCTATCTCAGGGTTTGAGGGAGTAGGAGACGACACACACTTGTGACCAAAAGTGCCGTAGCTTGGGCACGCAACCGGTCTCCACTCGTATTCTACAGTCACAGTACGAGATTCCCCATTGAGGACGATGTCAACCGAATTACACTTAGGTTACTTTGCTGAGATCTCCATGCACACTCAAGCATAGGAGATCATCTTCATTTGCTCAGTTCGCAAATCGACATATAGCGGTTTACCCACCGCACTAGCCACGGCACTTATCCTCAACGCAGACCAGAAGGCATAGGGAAATTTTTTAAGCCTAATCCAAATCGGGACAAAGGAATGATTGTCTTTTTTCAGTTCCAACAGCGGCTGCCATTGCTGTAGGATCAGCAAAACCCTGGCCACCGCTAATGGTCCATCATCCAGGATGTTCCTTCGAAACTCACGGTCCGGGATGTGGAAGAAGTAGAAGCCCTGGTCATTCACCAACACTTTGGCCAGCTTTGGTCCCCAAGCATATTTCAGGGCTGTTTCCGTGAGTTTGAATGACAGTTCTTCTCGACGTTGTACTCGACTAGGCATTCGTGCCACTTCGAGTCAATAGCCTCGAGGATTTCATCAGACAGGCTAACCACAAGCTTATCATCAATGATAGTTTATGGAACAAACGACAAGTCATACCCCTTAGTAGCCGATCTAGTGACGTTGACCTAGGAGCGGGCAAGGGGGGGTTTTGAAATCCTTGCTTGTTGGTCACTGGGCTGAGGGCGCTTGGAGGAGGACCTGGCACGTTATGACCAAGACAACCAACAGAGCCTTGATGGAGCTTATGAGAATCCAGTTGGCCTTCCATCGAGGGGGCCGAATCTGCCTTCCGAGAGTCCGCATGTCTAACAGCTGCTATAGACGGATGGGCTTGGGGGGGAAAGGTGGGGATTCGCCCCCTTATCCCATCCACATTGTGCTAGGCCGTGCCTAACTGGCCAGCCAACTCAGCAGACGAAGACACCATAAATACCGACAAAACCCACACGGAGACCCACAACCCTCACACGGGGGGAGCATAGTATCACAAGTAGCGCATACCAGAACGATCTCTTCGATAAGGAAAATAATTTTCGCTTTGAAAAAACAAGAACATTTTTTAAAATATACATTTATCACCACTTGAACTCGAAACTCCACGTTTGGACACGGAAACCCCAACATTGATTTTTATGTCCTAATATCAAGGACCAGGTCTCTTGACGATTGGATTTGGGTATGGGTCCATCGAGGATGGACCCAGGATTGAGCACTAAGCCCCTAGCACTAGTACCCAATTATTCGACACCTAAACTCAAGTCCATAAAGGCTATGCTCGAGTCCTCGATGCTCAAATTATGATCCTAGCCCTTAGGCCTGGGCTAACAAAGACCACGTTTGGTCCTCACCGCGTGGATTCAATTTCTTAGTTAATGAAATGTTTGATCTTTAAAATAATTTTAAAAAAAAAAAAATTGTTTTTCCTTCTTCTTTTTTTCACTTTCTCCTCCTTCCTTCGCCAACCACGAGCCTAAGTGACAACCGGCAACCTAGGGACCGACCATGATAGGGGTTGGCGAGCTCGAGGCTCAACTGAGGCCACCGAGCTTGCACTTACCCAATCCTAACTAGCTCAAGCTCATCTGTGGCGGTCATTGAAACCCTACCACCAACGTGAAGGGAGGAGGAAAAGGAAAAAAAAAAAGATTTAAAATTTAGATTTATTTTGGTTGGAGATAAAATCACGAAATTGAATGAGATCTAATTATCAAAAAATATATTTAGCCACAAATTAACAAATAGAAAAATTAACCAATTGTCATGAAGTTTTTTATCAAATAAACACAATGTGTATATATATATCGAAAATGGTTGTGTGTTGGTCACTCGTATCGAGATTCGAGACGAAGGCACGAGCTTAGATTCGCTTTCTGAAAACGAAATCCAGTCGAGATCCTCCCGACCGACTCTCCTCCGTCCCACCGCAAATCTGCATCTCCACGAACCTCTCGTTTCCCGGAGCCCGAAATCTCCGCCGCCGCCTCCTCCATCCCCACGAGCGGCCCGCCCCAATGCGGCTCCGGGACCTCCTGCTCGCCACCTTCCTCCTCCTCTTCCTCCTCCTCCTCTTCACCCCGCGCCGCCTCGGCCCCCTCCTCTCCCGCCGCCCCCCGCCCCTCGCCGCCGCCGCGCGGGACCACTCCCGCCTCGCCGCCACGGTGGAGTCCGGCGCGCGCCGCATCGAGCCGTGCCCCGCCGGCTACGTGGACCACATGCCGTGCGAGGACCCGCGGCGGAGCAGCCAGCTCAGCCGGGAGATGAACTACTACCGCGAGCGGCATTGCCCCCCGCCGGAGGAGACGCCGCTCTGCCTCGTCCCTCCGCCGGACGGCTACAGGGTCCCCGTCCGCTGGCCCGAGAGCTTGAATAAGGTATCTTTTTCGATGGATTGCTCGTTTCGAAGCTTAAGCTAGTGAATCGGGAGCGTTAAAATTGTTTGTCGACGAATCGCCCATTGATCGGTGGCGTGACGGGCGATAGCAAGATGAGATATTCTCGTGAATTAGAGCATGGTTTGGTATTTAAAAGCTTCAGCATTGGAAAGTCTCAGTAACTGTCTTGGTTTTGTTTCTGTTTAAGTGGCTTGGTGCTGCTACTAAATGTGGATATGAACTGTTAGATATAATGAGAGAATCCAGCTTACAGTGGCTTAAGTCACCCCGTGAAGCTCAAGCTTCAGTTTTTATTAAGCTCATCTAGAGTGGGTTATGCAAAAACAAAATAGTCAAGGGGTAAGGTGAACAGTTCCGTTTTTCGTTTGAGTTGCTTAGGCCTGTTGTGTTTGAAGATTGGTATTACAGGGTAGAACGGTTGCATAAGTCCCCCTACTAAAATGTAAGTACTGGCCGGTGGACTAGAGATATGTGAAAGATTAACCGAAGTGTTCGAGATGAATGAGAAGCCATTCAAAGGTTTCATACCTCATGTCTATTGCATTGGTTTTGACCCTATAAGTGCCCGTGCTTTATTAGGTCGTTGAACTTAAAATGGTATTATAGGCTTGTGCATATCTGTGATCAGAACTGATTTAGTTTCAATGCGAAATTGCCCACTCATCGATTATCTTCACTTTTGATTCTGAATGATGTCATTCTTCACAATCTAGCATCCTGAAACATGCCATGCATATCTCATATGATCATCCTGTGCATCTTAGATGGACTGTGGAATGAGTTGGTTCTCGATCTACTTTACCATGCGCTTTGTGTTTGTGGGACATGTGTAGCTATGGCTATTTCGCGCTGTCGTCTTATTTGTAGATTTGGCACAGCAACATGCCATATAACAAAATTGCAGACAGAAAAGGTCACCAGGGATGGATGAAAATAGAGGGACCTCATTTCATTTTCCCCGGTGGGGGTACAATGTTTCCAGATGGAGCGGGACACTATCTTGAAAAGCTTAAAAAGTATGTTCCATTAACTGGGGGAGTGTTGCGGACTGCCCTTGACATGGGATGTGGGGTAAGAATCATAATCTGTTTTACCTTTAGCCTCTTCCGGTAGCAATCAGAATATAAGGTTTCAGCATATTCGTATTAGGTGGCAAGCTTTGGGGGGGCTTTGTTAGCAGAAGGTATTCTTACCATGTCATTTGCGCCGAGAGATTCGCACAAAGCACAGATACAGTTTGCCCTAGAAAGAGGGATTCCGGCATTTGTTGCAATGCTTGGCACTCGGAGGCTCCCATTTTCCTCCTTTTCTTTTGACCTCATTCACTGCTCTCGATGTTTGATCCCATTTACAGCCTACAGTAAGTTCTATGACATTTGAATTACCAATTTGAGCCAATTATGGTGCTTCTGGTTCCGTTCTCACTGAAGCAATGTCCTATTTGGCAGATGCTAGCTACTTCATTGAGGTAGACCGATTGCTCCGCCCAGGAGGTTATTTGGTTATCTCTGGTCCTCCTGTACAGTGGGCTAAGCAGGAAAAGGAGTGGGCAGATCTCCAAGCTGTAGCAAGAGCTTTGTGTTATGAGGTCATAGCTGTGGATCAAAACACAGCTGTTTGGAGAAAGCCTACTGGGGATTCTTGTCTTCCTAATCAAAATGAACTTGGGATTAAGCCGTGTGATGAATCCAATGACTCAACTGTTGCATGGTAATTTTCCTAACCGTGCAAATGTATGATAAGGCTATCTAGTATATAAATCTGTATATATTGATATGAACTTGAGTCTCTCTCATTAATGAGGTTCATAGATAACAATAGTCTTTTTAAAAGCTTTTCCGTGAAGAGAGCAATATTCTCCAATGATAACTTATTCTAATATGTTCTGCCTTGTACTTGTTTCGTTAACAGAGAATTAAGTCATTTCTTCTTCTTCCCATTGTAACAGGCATTCCACAAGTCAAATCATGTTTTAGCTTATTCAAAGCATAAATTCTTAGAAGTTGATTTTAATGAGTTCTTGAATTTGAGAGAGGCTAAAAAGTAACTATTGTATGAATATATGCTACTTCATAGCACATGTATGAAGCTAGTGTTTAATACGGTTGGCTGTACTCATTGTCATTGGATCCCACTGATGACCAGGATAATCCATCAGGCAGGCATAAAAATCTCATCATCTCTGGAAATTTGACAGTGATTTTGTGCAGGTACATCAAGTTAAAAAATTGTGTAAGCAGGACAAGCTCTGTCAAGGGGGACTATGCAGTTGGATCAATTCCAAAATGGCCAGACAGGCTTAACAGGATTCCTGTCAGGGCTGGGTTATTGGAAGATGGGACTAATATTTTTGAGGATGACACTAGGAGGTGGACAAGAAGGGTTGATTATTATAAGAAATCCTTAAACTTGGAACTGGGAACTCCATCTGTACGCAATGTCATGGATATGAATGCATTTTTTGGAGGTTTTGCTGCAGCACTCTCGTCTGATCCAGTATGGGTTATGAATGTACTTCCTGCAGACAAGCCCTCAACTTTAAGTGCGATTTATGATAGAGGGCTAATTGGAGTCTACCATGACTGGTTAGTAATAATGGCTTGTCTTTTTGGTTATACTAAATTTACATCAGCTTTATTTTTGGCAAGTGACGACTTCAACTTTATATAATAGAGTATGAAAACCAGTTCTGACATGATTGATAATGAACATGAGGAAATGACTGCAAAAAGAAGGGACCAAGTTGTGCATGGCATTTTCTCTCTTTTTCTCTTTGGCCAGCACATGGCTTTCTATTATCTCTGTCAATTATTGAGGTCTTGTTTGTTCTTCTCAGATGTTTTTCTTTATCGTTTTATGGACTGTATTTTGTTTAGGTGTGAGGTTTACAGTAACTTTACCATAATCACCTTTTTATTGACTTTCCCTACAACCAATGGCTGTAGGTGTGAGCCTTTCTCAACATATCCTCGTACTTACGATTTCCTCCACGTTGATGGCATTGCAATGCTTATAGAACATCAAGGCTCAAAAAGGAGAAGGTAATTTGACAATTGGTCGATAGTTTCAATCCTACTAAGCTGTCTTGTTTCATGATTTTCCATTCGCTGGCATGTTTCCTGTGACTTCATTCCATCAATTAATGACTATGCGAGACAGTGGTGAAGGACAGAATGCCATGAGAAAGTTTTATACTTATTTGTCTCATTGCTCATGTTGATCCCTATCTTATTGCTTCTCATGTGCCATTGATTCAAATGTTGTAAGCCTGTGAGAGGTAATAATTGATTAAAGGGAAAGCATGACTTTTACATGTTTCAAAGAACTGGTCAGCTGTGTCACTATCTACAGAAACATTCCATTACTGTATGGTCTACATGTTATCTTATTATTTTGGTTAGTATAAACCCAGACGAAGTTGTAGGATATTCTGAATCACTACTTCCACGAGTAAGACATATAAACCTCAATCTTGTTATTAGTTGGCATATCGTGTTTCCAGAAGCAGTTATTTGTTATTCTTTCTAATGGAGACTTTTGTCTTCACTGTAGATGTAGCCTTGTAGATTTGATGGTGGAGATGGATAGAATATTGCGTCCAGAGGGGACGGTTCTTATTCGAGACTCACCTGAAGTTATTGACAAGGTAAATCATATAGCTCATGCCGTAAGGTGGACTACGGCAATACATGAGGGAGATTCGGGATCTCCCGAAACAGAGAAGATTCTAGTTGCGACCAAAACGATGTGGAAGCTATCTTCAGAATCCCGCTGACGACCCCTTCATTCTTTTACATGAACCTGTAATTGTTGTTTATTCTTTCAATTTTGCAGCTGAGAGATCTTCTAACCTACTGTCAAGGTATTCTTTTCTGCTTCCTCTTCTTCTTTTGGCGGAGAAACGTAGGACAGACTCTAAAGAACGTGCAAGTACAAGCCTTTGTATTCATTTTGTAGAAAATGCACGTGCTGACAGATCTGATCTCCTCTGTGGCTGCGCTTTAGCCATTATTACTATTGTCTACTTTTTTCGAGAATATGAATGGGATCATCGCCGTACCAGCCTTGCCTTTTTCTCGGTTTCTTAACATGGGAATGTAGCGCAGTTGAATGAAGCGGTACTTTATGGGCGCATTTGACAACCGACCAAATAATGAAAATTTCTATTCTTTTATTTTCAAGAATAAATTTAAAATAGAAATTTGTTTAGTAAAATTTTTATTTTTTGGGAATAAATTTTTATTTTTTTTATTTTCGGATGTAGACTTGGAATAGAATTGAGAAGTAAAAAAAATTGATTTTTTATTCCTATGAACAATTCCAGAATCAAGCTAATTTAATTTTTCTTTTTTCTCTTCTTTCTTCTTATTCTTCTTCTCTCGCTCCTCTTCTTCAACCGATGTCGCCGTGGCTGTCCACCGTCGCCAGTCGCCAGCAATCGATTGGGTGAGATCCAATGAGGTTGTTGGAGGCTCGCCCAACCATCGGCGAAACTCGACCTCCCCCAGATTTGGCCAGGCAACACTGACCTCACGATAGCCCGACGAGGTCAACCCTTCCGACGGCTGAGCAGTCTCTAGGTGAGGTTGCTCGCCTAGCCAAGGCTCGGCCAAGCCTCACCTAGCTGTCGACAAGGCGTGGCCTTACTGAGGGCCGCTGACCCTCGTCTGGCCGGTCACCAGTCATCCCAAGACTAGCGATCGGCAAACCTTGAAGAAGAAGAAGAAGAAGAAGAAGAAGAAGAAGAAGAAGAGGAGAGAGAAAAGAAAAGAAGAAATAAGAAAAAGTAATAAAATTATTAAAAAATAAGAGAAAATGATTTGGATTAGAAATTTTCAGAACGGTACCAAACGCAATTCTATTTCGGAAATAAAAAATTTTGAACAGTTACTTAACAGCTTAAAATGCTTAAGAATTGTTTTAGGGAACAAAATTAAAAAGAATTATTTCTGATGAGAAATTGTTATCGAGAACAAAATAGTTACCAAATACTCCCTATGTGTACATCAACGTGAATGGTGTGAAATTGAAAGAATATTGGTTGTTGTGGATCATACTGGGAAATTAATATTGCTAAGGCAATTTAGAAACTGTGGTTGTTCATGTTCAAGATATTTGCTCTTCTAGTGACTAGCCCGCACTGTCTTGCATTTGTTTTCTCCATTTAATCCTCACCACATGAGCAATGAATCTGAGGCTACGTTTGGGAACTACTTTGCAAAGCCCTTTGGGGTCCAAAGCCCTTTGGGGTCCAAAGCCCATTTGCCCAAATATTGGGTGTTTGGGAACACCCAATAAAACTCACCTTGAAGAAATACTAGCATTCCAAAGGCTGGAAAGCCCAAGGCAAGTCTTAGGTTGCCTTGGGCCTTCAGCATTCTCGAAATGCCCATGCCACAGTTCATGAACTACCGTTCATCTTCTTCTTCAGCGGCGTAGACGAGCTCGAGAGGCCGGTGAGGTCACGGCTAAGGTCGACGAGGTCACGGCGACCGCCAGCGAGTCGCGCGGCTCGACAAGTCGTGTCGCTGCGACCTAGATCTGGTCACCGGAGGTCGCGCGACCTCGCGACGACCATATCTGGGTCACGCGACCTCAGGCGCCACCTAGATCTAGGTCACGTCGATCATTGCAAGGTCGCACGACCTCCGACAACCGAGATTTGGGTCACCGCGAGGTCCTACAACCTCCAACGGACCTAGATCTGGGTCAGGCGACCCTTGCCGAAGGTCGCCCAACCTTGAGGTTGCCGGCGAACCTTTTTTTTTTTTTGACAATTATTTTTTTATTAATCACCAAATTTTTTTGTAAATGTAATTTCCCTAAATACCATTTTACTCAAAAGGTATTTACAAAGGGTTTTTAAACTATAATTTATTAAACACAGTTTATATTTTGGAAAATACTTTTAACTCAAAGGTACTTACATTTTCCTAAAGATTTTCTCAAAAAGTCTTTCCAAACGCACATTGAGTCTCAATAAATGCCGCAAAACACGAGCACGGCGTTTAGAATCAGCGCAGAGCCTCTAACGACCACCATAGCAAATCTCAGGCCATTTGATACATCATTAAGAAGCGATGACGAGGGGAGAAGATCCCGGAGTCGTCTTCTTCTCCATACTTTGATCGCCTGTCCCTTCCAAAATCGACCGTGTTAAAACGTGGGGAAGTTAGATCTGCCAAACTTTTACGCATATGGCCAGTTCATTCCCATCAACCTTCTCTTCACTGTCTACAGCGTCTTCTCCCAAATCTCTGGCATCATTCACCAGACAAGTTACCAGCCAAACCGTACCCTGCGATCCACCCATCAACTCTCTCAATCTCTGCATGACTGACGCAAAAAAAAAGGTGAAAAGGAAAATCTGACCCCGAACGAGAGAAAAAGGTTCTTTTCACGTCAATCTACAGGGACAGGCTGGGGCCGATGGCCGGGGAATGGGCCCTGCGCTCGGGAGAGAGAATTCAGAATTATCACATGTCGGATCTTGCGTGCAGCCATCCAGGTTGGTCCCGTCCCCACACTATTACCGTCCTCGAAAAAGTCAGCAGATTTCCCGGTGAAATCACCCCTCCCTCCATTTCCCGGTAGCCCATATCATCATCATCGGATGCGCCCCGAGTGAAATCCCCCCCTCCTCGACGATGCTGCTGCTTCGTCGTCGTCTTACGTGCGATGTGGAGAGCATCTCCGTCCCGTATCTTTACTAGGGCCGCGTCAACTGCCGAGAACATCGCGCGCCTCGACTGGTCTCCATCGTTTGGACTCGAGCGAGAGAAAGAGCAGGGACACACGGCGCTGTTTCAACGACAGAGCTCCTGCGCCCCATGTGGAATTGCTCCACCTCAGACTCGCTTCACCCACATTTGGGTCTCTCCGTACCTCCACATGATCGAACCGTTCACGTAGATTCTTCCATAACTCTAGCTAGACCCGTCGAGTGGGTAGGTCAAGTATGGTTAGGTTAGGGTCGGGATGAAGATAGTTCAACAAAAAATTTACCCATTTCAATTTGATACAATACGAATCCAATGTCTCATAGTTAACACATCTCTGATCTGATCTATATCATTAAAATACTTCTATAATCAATCTAAGGGAAAATTCTAACTAAGAGTCTGAAGTTCCTAATTTTCTTTAAAAAAAAATGTTTGAAATGGTTCTTATTTCAAATAAAAACATTAAGGCTGCGTTTGTTTTCGTTTTTTTTTTTCTGTTTTTAAACAACTTTTTTGTTTTTTTTTTTTTGTTCCTAGGAACAAAAAAAAAATAGAATAAACGCGTTTGTGTGTGTTTTTGTTTCAAAATTATTTTTTGTTCCCGAAACACATCCTAAATGTAAATAAGAAACAAAAAAAAATTGTTTCTTGTTTTTGGAACAAAATTTAGAAACACTTTATTTTCTTCTTCTTTTTCTTCTCTCTTTTTTCTTCTTCTTTTTTCTTTCTTTTTTCTTTGGCCGGCGACCTCGCCGGAGTGTCGCCGGCCCCGTGGGCGAGGCCGAGCATCGCCGCCCCCAGGCAAAGCTTGGCCTTGCGCCGAGCTTGCCCAGAGGCCGCGAGGCCGAGGGCCGACAAGCCTTGCCGTGGTTGGGCAAGGCCGCCGGCCCTCGTCGCCCGATCACGGCCATGGCCGAGGCCGGTGACCGGCCAAAAGAAGAAAAAAAAAAAAGGAAAAATAAATAAGAAAAATAAGAAAGAAATAAAAATATTAAAAATTAAAAGAAAAAAAAAATACACAAATTTACCAAACGTGTTTCTATTCATTTTTTTATTCCTAGAACAAGTTTGCCAAACGCGTTTTTGGTTAAAAATTGTTCCCTGGAACAAAAACACTTTTTTCTATTTCTGTTTCCTAAACAATTTTTAAACGAAATGTTACCAAACACGCCCTAAGTGATTATGATAGTTCTAAATAAGGACATAACCTCACGACCGTAGGCTGGTCAAAGGGCATTTTTGTCAAAATATAATTTTGATTTTAAATTATTTTCTCTTTTCTCTTTTCTTTTCTTTTTTTTTCTTTTCGACGAGGGTTAGTGATGGCCCGATGACTCTCGTCGGCCATGGGGCGAGGGTGGACGCCAAATTGCGTGAGGGTGACCATCACCTAGCCCTCTCTATCCCTCTCTAGCCCTCTCTATCACTTGAGACCAACCATCGACGAGAGAAAATAAAGGTATTTCAAGTCATTATTTGAAAGAAGACTCACTTCAGATTCTCATTTGAAAAAATGATAGTATTTCAAGCTTTTATTAATCTAATTTAGGAAAACTCATATCCAAATTAAGATGAAGCAAGCAGGAGATTAAGTGAAAATGAAATAGAGTAACAAAGATATATTGGATTTAAGTAAGTTATGAATGCTTTTTAGGTTTTATTAGTCTAAACCCATTTACTAAATATAACCCACTCATAAAATAGTCCAGCCCATCAAATGATGGGTTAAGAAATGGGTCTCATTTTAATAAGTCTAGCTCTAGTTTTTAGTGAAATTCATGATCTGGATAACTCGAAGAAGCGGTGATTTTGACGTGAGTACTCTCGAGACTGGATTTTTCACATGGGATTGTCACATCTCTAGCAGCGGTGCCGCCCAACATACAGACAGGCAATCACCTATCTTGTTGACCAAAAATGTATTTGGGATTGGCAGGATATGAAGGAGCCACAGCATTGCATGATCCACGAATCCTCGGCGCTGCCGATCAAATCATTCTGACTCCGCAAAACTCGACCGGATCGGACGTCGAAAGATTTCTATCATTCGAATACCCACCGACGGCATACAAACTTACTCGAGGCCGAGCCATGCGCACAGGCCAAGGTCTTCACCCCAAACACAAACCCAAAAAGATTAAAAAAAAGAAAACCATGTGGTGGGCCTAAGGATTCGAACTACATGGGCCTGGGGGCCCGCAAAGCTCCACAGCAGTCGGCGTCCGTTGCGCTCTCTCTCTCTCTCTCTCTCTCTCTCTCTCTCTCTCTCCTTCCCCCGAGTTTCACGAGAGGGAACGAAGACAGCGCCTCTCTCCCTCCTCCGACCCCTCTGCACGACGGATTCGAAATGGAAAGAGAGCCGCGAGGCTTTAAAAGCAGTTTGAAAATTGTGAAAACGAAGCGTTGCATGCATGGACGCGCGCGCACGAGCGGCATAAATCTATCGTTTCTCGTGATAACAACGTCGGAATGGGGTGTCCAGTTCACTTTGATTGCCGAGAGCGAAGTGTCATGTGCATCTTGGGTCCTCCACCCCGGGTTCCTTCTTCGTTTAGGTGCGTTGCTGTACTGTGCCATAAATTTTGAATCGGCGCCCGCGTTCATGTGCGGTGCTGTTAGTTGGCCTGTGCAGGGGATAAATGCGACCGGTTTTGCGCCCGTGCCCTGTGATTCCAGGGTTGCTTGCGCTAGGTAGGTTCGTAGACGTTTCTTGGTTCAGTCCGAAGTGAGCTTTAATCTCAAATTTCGATGCAGTTCGAGCTAGGGTTCTTTGGTCATTTGATGAAAACCGGGAAACGACTCCATTTGAGGACGTGGTCAGAGTGATGTTTTGAGTCGGGTCTTAGACCATGGGTCGAATAGAGATGAGCATGATTTTAGGATAAAACTAGGAACTTGAGAATTGAATCGAAAATTGGTCCGATTCCAAATTTTAGCATTTATGGGACAGATTTCAAGTTTAAAAAATTGAGAAACCTATTCCGACAAGGGAATTTAGAACTTGAAATATGAAACCATGAATAAATCTTTGTGCTTTTTATGTTCTATATCTTCGCATGATCATACAGTATTTCATAATGTCGAATAATGAGTGTAATCTAAAAGCACTAATCTGAGCTTTCATTTATGATAATATTCATGATTAAGACTTCTACTTTATTAATATTTCGTTATTTTAGTCTGTCTAAATATGAGTTGTAATAAGTGAGTTGTAGTAAATAGTGATCGTTTAACTGTAATCGTTCAATTAAGAGTATAGGTAAAACCTAAGTAGACTTTGGAGCTTATGATAGGGTAAGTCATATGTTCCTAGACATGCATAGTAGATTCTAAATTCCAAAAATTAGGAAACTTCTTTCAACGAGTAAATTTTGAGCTTTGATGAAAACCTAAAACTACTTATTCCTAGGATAAAGTTGTTTTGTCGATCAATGTGATTTATTGAAAGATAATCTATCCGTGTCATTAAGAAAGATTCGAGATGAATGATTTTGTCTAAGGAGGAAGTGAGATTTGTGATTGCAAGAGCGAGACTATGAGATGTTAGAAAATTCCGAGTTGAATGGAGACGTGAAAGTGAAATTCAACATCCAAAATTTGGCCACCCGCGACCGAGGCCCGGCGGTCCCCCCGACCCTTCAAGTCTTCCTTTTGACTATCGGGTCGATACCTCGAAAGGATCGCTCGATGAGAGAGCCAAACACGAGAAGGATTGAGGGTTTCCTCACGTTCCTTCCGACAAGACACGTCATTTCTCCATCCGATATCGAACCCGATGCCGTCAATAAACCCCCCCAAGTTCCACGGGACTTCGATCAAATCAAGCACTTGCTTTCGCAGCGGTTTCTTCATGCGCGTGTTCGGAGGGTAGTAGGAACCATTGTGGGGTCGAAGATCGGTGAGGGGCTTTCAAAAGCCAATTTAAGAAGTTCGAGTTAATGGTGTTCTCACGCGGTGGACTGGAGCTTCTTCACGATGAGTCTTTAATGGCCCACTGCCTGCCTCCTGCCCGTCCGTGGTACCTGTCTCGCCTTCTGCTCACCTCTTGGATCGACCACGGTACGGACTCGCCAGGTATACATGAATTCAGACGTTCTTCCAAGCAATCGCAGGGAGAAAGACAGCGGCTGAGCTGTCACGGTTCTTGGCAGCGAGCGCCCTGAAATCGGCCTCCTCGTGAAGGAGGCTGTGAGATGGCATGGAGAAATGTTTTGGCTCCGACTCGTACCGATCTGGCATTGATTGTTCTCCATTTAGATTAGTCTGCACGGTGGTTTGATGGAAACGATCAGCTCTTTCAGGGAAACCCCGGTAAGCCAGGAGCCGAACGAGAGATTGTTTGCACTCGACTCGACGGCGTGATGGAAAAAACGGCACGGCGTGTGTTTTCTTACCCTGCTGAGTGGTAAGAAATTCGCGTGGGATTAAGCTTGCCGTCCCGGTGAATATCGTGGGTTCGATAATGATTGAGTAATGCACTCGAATGAGATACTTTTTGTTACCGTTTCTAACCAATCATTCTGCATAGAAAAAATTTCAAGGATAGAGCGTTATCTTCATAGTAGCCTCAAGGCGGGATTTGTTCTAAAGTGGCTCTGAAGATGATGACTTCATCTACATCGATCATCCATTTCGCTAGCAGCACAACCATGACCGAAGCATGCTACGCATTGTATGCCGCACTATGGACAAGGGCATTCTTTTTTTTTTTTCCTGAAACGTTGTATTTGACCAAAATTTTCCTGATGAGATTGATTAAACCTGAATAGCTAACAAAGAGCCCCCAAGCCATCCTATTGGCTACCTCTGTCGCCGCCCATCCCCCCTTTTATTTCTCGTGTTTTGAGTGTCTCTTCGTCTCTATCGAGTTTGGATTGTGCTGGTCTTGATCTCTCCCCCGTTCTCTCGACTTGTCTTATGCAAGAAGGTTTCTTGAAAATGAAAGGAAAAATGACCTATCTCGAGGGCTTTTTTCGAACAAAATTTCCCCGTTGCATATGACATTTTCAATCCTCTCCATGCCAAGCGTAAATTCTCCTCCCCCGAAGATCGAGTACGGTACAGCAACGTGACTATGTTCAAAGTCCCATCGCATAATAAATGGTGATGTACAAGAAATTATGGGCTTCTTGGGTGTTTATATGCGCGACTGAATATTTTGCTGACTATTAATAATTGCCAGTCGCACTAAAGTCGACTCTAGCTTAAATTATTATCTCGGGAATTGTGTAAAATTTAATGCGAAACCATTGGTGAAAATCGTTAAGATTAGCACGGTAATTTCCAGAACATGGGCAATAAATTCTACCTTGGGGTTTTGTGATGAAGCTCATGATCATTCCGAGCACATCAAGAGATGATGCCACTCATTGTCGTCGGTTTGACATGGCCCCAATTACAACTCGAATTGGACGTGTCGGAACCTGTTGATGATGGTGACGATGATTCATCTCATAAATCTAGACTTTAAGACCTAGCTAACTTTCTAACTTCCTAGCAAATTTTAATCATGGTGTCTGTTTGAGAGAGTCGATGGACAGAATTGCTATTTAAGTTTCTCATTTGGCCCCTTGATTTCTAAATGGATTCGAATAATGTTTATTTGTTGGACAACATGATATTTAATATTAATCCATTTTTCTTGCCTTTATGTATGGTATAGACACATCTTGCCTCACTTTTGCCTTTCCTATGTGGAACCGGATCCTCTAAATAACTCGCGAATCGGGTCTTATTGGAGTTTTCTTCTCGTAGTTGTTGACATGATCTAAACATATGTCATCTATATTTCAATCGGGGAGTAATTGATTATTTGAGAATTGAATTTAATCACGCCGATGAAAGAAATGCCTCTTATAATATGATCAATATAAAAATTGTTTTCACCATTAATAATGTTTGTAGCATGATCTTCCTATATATTTCAGCATATGATTTTTTTTTTTTACGGATTTCATTCAATTTCTAAGCTTTTCTTGTCTATTTTTTTTAAACCAACGTCCAATCCCATGTTCAGACAAGCGAATGAGTAAACGTGCTTCAGACCAAGGAAAAAAAAACGTGTTTTAGAATTAAAAATTGATGGCGAGTTTGTCCAAAGGGAGACAGGAAAAGGGACAATGACCAAACATTTTGACATCGTGAAAAGGCATAGGCTAAACAAGTGAACTCGAAATTGAACTTTCTTCCAAATTAAGAGACTCTGCAATAGATCCCTCTTTGAAATGGCTTAATTTCCTAAAAATCTCTCCACTTTAACATAATCTTGATTATGCTCTGAATTTTTTTGTCTCAAAAAATAATAAATTTTTGTTCTAGTCTCAAATTTGTCCCACATAAACTAAATTGCCCATTGATATATTCAAGATTATCAACATTTAGAGACCGCTGTTGTTCCATACAAATGTAAGAGTGTTGATGGATGCACACGCTTGTAAAAGCTTGCAATTTTGAAAATATTAGTGATGATTTTTTAACTTGGGGACGAATTTAGGACTATAATAAAAGCTTATGATTGCTTCTACACAAAAAAAAAATGTTCTAGATAGAATTGAAATTGAACTTAAAGTTTAGAATTTCCTAGGGAATTATCACTCTTTTGAAAAGGGTATTACCGTAGTTTTCGCTTTTTCATTACATTTGAAAAATGCGTACGATATTCTTTGTTAGATTTTATATCCTATCTGTAATGACTTTTTTCAACTCTTACGGCACATGCACTTTGATTTTTTAATCTAAAATATTTTGAAACCTTTAAAAAAACCTTGTCATGCGGAGACGCCAATTTACTTCCTAATTTCGAATTTCAACATGAGTTACTTTTGACTTTTAAAAAAAAATTCAGAACCGAAAAAATTACGACCATCTATTTTGCAGTTCGTTTTTCACTTATTCTGGATATAACAAGGACGTTGAAATCATAGACTTCGATTGGCGGAGTACTAATTAGAAAGGGAAACGGAAAAGATCTCCATTTCCAAAACTCCATGCAGACGCCAAACGTCAAACGCCAAACGCCAAACGCCTATTAGACCTCTCTAATGCCAAGCACGACTTTGAAATCATCTAGGCGCTCTCTGGTCTATTCACCAAGAAAGTTCTTGCAACTTGCCCTCTGTCTTCACCAAGAAAGTTCTTGCAACTTGCCCTCTGTCTTCCTTTCGTTTTCCAAACATACAGTTCCTCAGAAGAAGGAAAATTCATCCGGACCGGCATCCATCGACACAATGTCCTCGCTTTGAAGGATGAAGATACATCGACAAAGTTAGATCCCATCAATCAATAAGCAAGAGGCTTGATTAGTACGGTAATATACAGTGCTCAATCTTGCCGTGATATAATGTGGTGTTTGTCGGTATGATTATGATCAGCTGACCGCATTACGACTTTGCTCACACGTGATTCGTGCTGTGGAATGCAGTAATAGGGGCGTCCAATGGTATGCACGTGTATTTCAGAAACAAACAGCGGCCGGAAAATAAGCAGGAAGCGGTTTCCTGAAAAGAAAAAACTAGGTATTATGATTGCTGAGGAGCTCGCCAAGAAGCCGCGACAAGCACGCATGCTCATCTTTTTTGAAAACTTGTGTTTCGAAGTTGTAGCAATAGCCTCGAAAGCAAGCCAGAACAAGCAGCTTCCTAAAATTGGCTATTGAACGAGGCCGTCGTGATGGTGTTTTAGCGGGCGAGACGTTTGTCGATAACATTTCTTTTTTTTTCTTTTCAATTTTTATGTGGAATTACTTCAAGCTAGATCCCACTGGAGGAAGGCTTTGTGCCGAACTTGTGCCAAACTCGTGCCAAACTCCCACTCCCTAACTCTCTTTTGGCACAAACTTGGGTTCCACTTACAACACAGAGGCAGCTAGCTCCATGCCTTAGCTCTCAAAGCTTTTGGCCGTTGAATAACTTCACTCACCATGTTCTCCGAAATAGGACAAAAAGGAAGGGGAGAAAACGTAAGACGATATTTCCTCCGGCTAATTTGCTCCCCCACTGTCCTCCGATGTTGTAACCTAACCTTTTCATGCTGCTGGCCGACACCGTAACTTCCTTCCTCGCCGCACTGGCTGTGGACTTGAAAGCTTTTCTTTGTTTCTTTCTTCCTCTTTTCTTCTTTAGGATGAGTCTAATGAAAATCCGAAAATTTATTATCAATACGCAATTAGATTCTAAAATTTTCAAAAAATACAATAAAGTTATAAAATTTATCACAAAAACACAAAATAATCTTAAAACTTTTCATGAATGTATGATCAATAGCTAAAATTTTCGAAAAATATAATCAGGGAAATAACCGGATTGAATCAATT
Source organism: Eucalyptus cloeziana (assembly GCA_014182715.1). Classification (NCBI taxonomy): domain Eukaryota; kingdom Viridiplantae; phylum Streptophyta; class Magnoliopsida; order Myrtales; family Myrtaceae; genus Eucalyptus; species Eucalyptus cloeziana. Next base: position 28,264,475 of record CM024637.1, read on the forward strand.
AAATAAGTTTCAGAATTTAATTGTATTTTTAAAAGTTTTAATATTTATTGTATTTTCATGATAAATTTGATAATTTATACTTTGAGGATAAACTTTAAGAGTTTTAATACACTTATTTTTTTTCTTTTCTTTGATAATAGAGTAATAATAATAATAATAATAGAGAGAGAGAGAGAGAGAGGGGGACGAGGGAGGAAGGATAAAACATTTTCGAACTTTTTATTTTCTTTGGGTCATGAAACAATTTTGAACTGACTGTCACAGGCTTTCTGAGGGAAGCGAGAGTCAACCGGTCCTTTTTGGTGCTTTGTATTTGTATGGCTTCGATGACTCCACATATCCCCCTTTTATCTTCACTTCCTCTCTCCTCTCTCTCTTTCTCTCTCTCTCCGAGCTCTGGCCCTTTCGTTTTCCTCTCTCTCCCTTCATTTTTCTTCTCTCTCTCTCCATAATATTTTCCGCTCTCGCCCTCTGTTTCTCTTTTGTTCCCATGACGGCCCTCGCGATCTCGTTCCTCATCCACGCTTTAGAGTCAAGCATGCAGCGGACGAGATATCCCGCGACAAGCAGGCCTTCGCTCTCTCGCACCTAAAAAAAAAAGCCAAAACAAATAGAGAAAAGGAAGACTCTCTCTCACTTCTAGGGTTCCCCTCCCTCCCTCTCTCTCTCTGTGGCTATCTTTCCTTTTTATTTTTCTGCAGCAGCTACCCACTGCCACCGCGTCGCGGCGCTTCTCTCGTGCCGTTTTGCAGACCTATAAGCGCTCCTAGATTGTTAGAAAGCGATAGAGAGAGAGAGAGAGAGAGAGAGAAAGAGAGGGAGAGTTTGAGGACGAACAGCAAGGCGCAGCCGAGAGAGTTGGAAAGAGGGAAAGAGAGAGAGAAGAAAAAAGTTGGCTTCCTCCTGCTGCTCCTCCTTTCTTTCTTTCTTTATTTTCTTTTCTTACAGCCGCCTCGTCCTCGTAGATAGAGAGGAAGCTGGAGACATTTGGGTTACCCTTTGTCTCCTCGTCCTCTCTATTAAGAGCGCACCTTCCTTTTCCATCTCTCCCATTTTCCCCCTTCGCGGCTCGTGTACGAGAAGAAGCGGGCTTTGCCTTCTCTTGGACGTGTTGAGTGTACTGCTGTTGTCCCGCACGAACTTTCCTTGGAAGCTGGAAAGTGGAGCGAGCCCTGGCGGTGACTGCTGAGCTCGTTTTCTAGTTGGGATTGAATTCGCCGGCTGAGAAGCGGAAGGCTCGGCGGCGACTCGAAAGAGATCGGAAGGACGTCCGGTGCAGCTGCTGGGGTTGGAAGGGAGAGATTAAGAGGAGCAAAAATTGCGACCTTTTTGATGAGTTTCGGGGGATTCCTCGACACCAGCTCGGGCGGCGGCGGCGGCGGCGGAGGAGGAGGAGGAGGGGCGAGGGTCGTTGCCGCCGATATCCCGTACGCGGGAAAGAACGACATGGCGCCGTCGGGCGCAATCGGGCAGCCCCGACTCCTGAGCCCTTCTCTGTCCAAGTCCATGTTCAACAACTCTCCTGGACTCTCCCTCGCTCTCGTACGACGCCACATACTCTCCACCGTCTCCCCTCTCTCTCTCTCTTCTTCATCTTCTATCTTCTTTTGTTTTTGTGATTTGATTTGGTTCGATGACTTTTGTGAGCAGCAAACTGGGATAGAGAACCAGCAAATGGGGGAGACCTACGAGCAAATGAGCGTGAGCAACCACCACCTCCGGAGGAGCAGAGAGGAGGAGCATGAGAGCAGATCCGGCAGCGACAACCTCGACGGGGGCGGGGCCTCCGGCGACGACCAGGACGCCTCCGCCGACAACCCTCCCAGGAAGAAGCGTTACCACCGACACACTCCCCAGCAAATCCAAGAACTCGAAGCGTACGAATACCATCTCTTCGCTTATCTTCACATACCCAAACGGAAGGAAAAAAAAACCACTTTCGCCGGAGGATTTATCTCCTGCTTGTGTTTTAGTGATGATTTCGCTCAATCTCAGTGGCATTTTCCGTAATTATTGTGGTTTTTTTTTTTGTTTCTTGTTTTGGGTTGGCTTTAGGTTGTTCAAGGAGTGTCCCCATCCTGATGAGAAGCAAAGGTTGGAGCTGAGCAAGAGGCTTTGCTTGGAGACCAGGCAAGTCAAGTTCTGGTTCCAGAATCGGCGCACCCAGATGAAGGTAGCAATGATTGCTTCTCTAAAAACTCGATCTTTTCAAAGTACCTGGAAAAAAGTTTTGATCTTTTCTCTTCTTTTCGGGGGGGCATTTTCTTGATTATTGCACCAACCAGACACAACTGGAGCGACATGAGAATTCGCTGCTCCGGCAAGAGAACGACAAGCTCCGGGCTGAGAACATGTCCCTCCGAGACGCCATGAGGGAGCCGATTTGCAGCAACTGCGGCGGCCCGGCCGTCATCGGCGAGATCTCCTTCGAGGAGCAGCAGCTCCGGATCGAGAACGCCCGGCTCAAGGACGAGCTGGACCGCGTGTGCGCGCTCGCCGGGAAGTTCCTCGGCCGCCCCGTCCCGTCGCTCGCCGCTTCCATCGGCCCGCTGATGCCCAACTCGAGCCTCGAGCTAGGGGTCGGGACCAACAACGGGTTCGTCGGTAGCTTGGGCCCGGTGGCCGCGACGACACTGCCCCTGGGGCCTGATTTCGGGGGCGGGATCTCGGGCAACTCGGCGATGGCGGTGGTGAACCCGTCGAGGCCCCCGGGAGCTGGCGGGGGCATGGTATCTATCGAGAGGTCGATTTTGCTGGAGCTCGCCTTGGCCGCCATGGATGAGCTGGTCAAGATGGCTCAGACCAACGAGCCGCTGTGGATCAGGAGCTTGGAAGGTGGGAGGGAAATGCTGAACCATGACGACTACATGAGGACCTTCACTCCTTGCATTGGCATGAAACCCAATGGATTCGTGACCGAGGCCTCTAGAGAGACCGGCATGGTGATCATCAATAGCTTGGCACTCGTGGAGACTCTCATGGACTCTGTGAGTTTTGAGTTTTCTTCTCTCTTATCTAACTTCTCATGAAATTTTCTGTCATATTCATTACAATTGACAGTGTTATTGATTAGAGCGACCCATTAAATGATCATCGTTTCGTTCGATAAGAAAGTTGCGGTCTTTTCTGCAGAACCGGTGGGCTGAGATGTTTCCGTGTATGATAGCTAGAACATCGACCGCAGATGTGATCTGCAATGGAATGGGAGGAACCAGAAATGGTGCACTTCAACTGGTGAGTTTTATATGGTTTTAATTGATACGCTCAGTTGTTTGTTCGCAGCTCACGCCTTTGTCTTTGGTATATTCAATTTTCCCAGACAACAGCTCTCTGCGTTGCAACTAGAAACTTCACTTTCTTGATTTCAACGTACTAAAAATTTCGTTTGTGGGGTTCAGATGCACGCGGAGCTGCAAGTGCTGTCGCCGCTGGTTCCGGTCCGGGAGGTGACCTTCCTCCGGTTCTGCAAGCAGCACGCTGAGGGCGTGTGGGCAGTGGTCGACGTGTCGGTCGACGCCATCCGGGAAGCTCCAGGCGGCGGTGGCGGCGGCACGGCCTCGTTCCCGAGCTGCTGCCGGAGGCTGCCTTCCGGCTGCGTGGTCCAAGACATGCCCAACGGGTACTCCAAGGTAAGAAAAAGTACAACTCCCCCCTCTCCAAAACAAAAAACCCAACCCTCCATTTCCGCACGAAATCCCTCTTCACGTGCAGCAGTTCCTTGGCTCAGCTCGGTCTGTTGGTTCTCTCCATTTATTTCTTGGGGTTGGCCTTATTCTGAAGTGGGGTTCCTTTCTTTCCAGTTGGGTCCTTTAAATGTCCTTTGTTGAGGCAGAAAAACTAGGGCATTCGGCGCAGAGAGAGCGCCTTGAAATTGGTTGGGATGACATTAAATCGTGCTGAAAGAGAACCCACCATCGCCACCATGTCTCTATCATCTCCACTGGGGTTCTTCTTCTTCCTCTCCTTAGCCTCCTGGTGCATCACAGTCCAAGTGATTACCCAGTGTGCAACGACTACGTCGTTCAGTGTCAAAGATTTGAGCTTGGTCCCCCCCTCCCCCCACTCTTTTTCCCTCCTCATCCCTAAAAAACAATTCAAGACATCGGGAAAAAATCCAGATACTTTTAGGTCATCCTTCCAAAGAATCTGAACCTACGTAGAGACTCCATTCTTTATTTTGACCGCCGGACCGGATGCTTCTCCATGTGTCAGGTCCTTAACTTAAAAATTTGTTAAATTTTTCCTTGGATTAGACCCCAAATTTCGACAACTGGGGTTCCTTGCTCTGGAATATCAAGAACCATTATTTTATTTTATTTTAATTTAATCCACCGTGCATCAAGAAATCGAGATTGCCTCCCAAACCCCCCTAGCCCTAATAGCCATATTATTATATGAATTGGAAGCCTCTATCGTGCCCATCTCTGAACACATTAATTTCATATATCCCCTTTGGAAAGTAAATGCCTTGTAATCCGCGAGCTTTCTTTTGGGTGATAAGTCAAGACCGAATAAAGAATGCATTTGATGTTTCTATTCCAATCTTTGATGCTGTCTCGAATATCCCATCCCCCTCACTCATCAACCCCCGTCCTCCCTTTATTTTATTCCTATTTGATTTCCGATTTTGCACGTATTTTATTGAGTCCTAAGAACCATGTGCGACCTGGTTAAACAACCCCTCGTCGAGTCAAACTCCCGAGGACTCTCGGTTCTTTGTTGTTACATGAGCATCTTAGGGCTCGGAGTTTGGACTTTGAAGACAAATCGAGCGCGTATCTCGATGCCGCGCACCTTCTACGAGTCTCGCTCGGCTCTCTCTTCCTCAAAATCTTGCGGGACTCGATCTGTGTTCCGCCATTATTTTATGGCCCCCCTTAGTTAGCAACAGGGAGTAGGAGGAGAAGAAGAAGCTTCTCACGGAATAGTTTATTCTGTCATTGAGCCCACCCTCGAGCTATTTCCGAGATTCGCCTCGTATCTTATGCGTGTAGCTTGGTGTTTTGTAAAGGGTTAGAAACCCACGAAGAGATAAAAAATGCACCAAAATTCGCGGACTTGGAACTTCTCGTGTTTGGACGAGCTGAATTTCTTGCGGAAAACCTGTGTGACATGGCCGGTACCTGCAACTACAATATTAGTCCCTCGCAAACTTACTACTGTTTGTCTTTCATGAATGTACGCATCCTTATTGGGATGAACTACATTGAATACGTGAATTTTTTTCTAATCCCGGGTCAGTGATTCCGTCATTTTCGTGTAGAATTAATCCGATTACGGACATAATGAGGAGATGAAAACCTTGCAGGTGACGTGGGTGGAGCATGCAGAGTACGATGAGAACCACATACACCAGCTGTACAGGCCGTTGATCAGCTCGGGCATGGGCTTTGGTGCTCAACGGTGGGTCGCCACCCTCCAACGGCAGTGCCAGTGCCTTGCCATTCTCATGTCCTCCACCGTCTCTTCTCGCGATCACACCGGTATAGATACTTCAAACATATATCTATATATTTTAAGCATGGTGCAATTTTATCATACCCGTCGATATCTTCAGTTGAGATAAGCAAAAGAAATCCTTAAGGTGACCTTAATTTTCTTTTAGAGAATTGTTAATGTGTTGGTTTAGTTATCAGGCGGGACATTTTGTGCCTGATATCTTGGTTGATGGGTTTAGTCTGATATCATGGAGACTCCACTGATTTCCCTCTTTTTATTTCCTTTGGATGCAGCGATAACGCCGAGCGGGAGGCGAAGCATGCTGAAGCTGGCGCAGCGGATGACGGCCAACTTCTGCGCGGGGGTGTGCGCGTCCACGGTGCACAAGTGGAACAAGCTGAGCGGCGGGAACGTGGACGAGGACGTGCGGGTGATGACCCGGAAGAGCGTGGATGACCCGGGGGAGCCGCCGGGCATCGTGCTGAGCGCGGCCACCTCGGTGTGGCTTCCCGTCTCGCCACAGCGCCTCTTTGACTTCCTCCGCGACGAGCAGCTCCGGAGCGAGTGGGACATCCTCTCCAACGGCGGCCCCATGCAGGAGATGGCCCACATCGCCAAGGGCCAAGACCACGGCAACTGCGTCTCCCTCCTACGTGCCAGCGTAAGAACCTCTCCCTCCCTCTCCCTCTCTCTCGTCTCTAGTCTCGTCATAAGCCGATTTCGACCCAAGATTTTTCGCGCCCGTTTTGACCGAAAATCATTGGTGGGTCTCTGAGGGTTTTTGAATACAAGATGATAACGTGTTTCCCGAACTGACGCCATGGGAGAGAAACCCTGCTGCGCGGGCGACATCAGGTCGTGATGGGAGGGGGGCTCTTTTGTCCTGGCGATGGAAAGGGGGAGATTTGGCGAAAAGGGCGAAAAGATCTAAAACACAGGACGAGCTCGCGATTTGGAGGTTTCCCCCGTGAGGTCGCTTTTCCTTCTTCTCCTCCTCTTCCGGGAAGATGATAAAAAGGGACAGTTCATGTTCTCTCTCCTTTCCATCTCAGAACTTAAAAGTCAAAATAAAAAGGACGGTCCTGACCTTTTTACACCTCCTCGTCCTGAGCCGGACCGTCTTTTGCCTTTTCCTCTGTCTGTGATTGGGATTGGAAAGCGGGGGAAGGGAAAAAGAAAAAGAGAAAAAGAAAAGAGGAGGAGGGGAAAAAGTTCGATTTTTCTTGCAGGGTTTGACTCTTTCCATCGCTTCTGTGCATGGATTCTGACACGTCCAACGTGGTTCCCGCTGCGTTTTTGGTGGCATTCGTGGGTGGAAACCTGTGACGGGGCAAGGGGCGTTTAAAATGATTAAAATGTCTTGACTTTTGTCGTGTTTTGCGGGCTTCTACCCTACGTGCAGGCCATGAACGCGAATCAGAGCAGCATGCTGATACTGCAGGAGACGTGCATCGACGCTGCCGGGTCGCTCGTGGTGTACGCGCCCGTGGACATCCCCGCCATGCACGTGGTGATGAACGGCGGGGACTCCGCCTACGTGGCGCTCCTCCCGTCGGGGTTCGCCATCGTCCCCGACGGGCCGGGCTCCCACGGGGGCGGGGCTGCCGCCAATGGGCCCGCTGCGAGCAACGGGGGACCGCCGAGGGTGGGCGGGTCGCTCCTGACGGTGGCGTTCCAGATCCTGGTGAACAGCCTGCCCACGGCAAAGCTCACGGTGGAGTCGGTCGAGACGGTCAACAACCTGATCTCATGCACGATCCAGAAGATCAAGGCAGCGCTCCAGTGCGAGAGCTGATCCGGGCGACGGCGACGGGGGGTGGACGAATCGCCCGCCATCTTCACGTCAGCAGTAATTTGTTTTTCTTTGTTCTAGGTTTGTGCATGAGGGTGTAGTTACCAAGCATTTTGAGCGTGTGAAATGAGCGAAGGACTCGGACGAAAGCTGGGTTTTTCTAGAAGGGGGTGTGTTGAGTCAAGAACGAACCGCGCGTCGAGACTCCTTGCACGGTGGTAAGAAAACGGCGCGGCGCTGTGCAGAGTGTTGTCCGAGCGCTTCTCGCTTCGGAAGTCGGAGCATTCTTAGTGCCGGGCAAGGGTGGTGGTTCGGGTATTGACTCAGGTTCATCCCGAGGTGGCTCAACAGAGAGAACCGAGAAAAGAAAGGACGGGGAAATAGTTGTCAGAGAAAAAGTTTGTGTGTCAGCTGTTTTTGTGCTTAATCGAAATCATTTTATCTTCTTGTTTAAGCCACGCTACTTCGACTTGGAACATTGTAACCTCTTGATGGTTTCGTCCGGCGACGACTCTGCATTTGAACTGAAAACTAATCGGTCTGCGAGTGCATGCGACGACGGACGGATATGAGGAAACTAAAGGGTTTTTCTCCATACACGGTTTAGATGCATATAAGCCAAGGTGATGCTAATGGAAAGTCCGATGCAGATGGTCCTTCCGACGGCACAACGGAGGCGCGTGGAGATGATGCGCCGCCGGCAGCGGTGGGGCTGCCGGTAGAGTAGGAGGTGGGGCAGCGGGGGAGGGGCAGTGCATTAAATGAGAGGGGGCAGAGGCTGTTGGAAGGGGAAGGAAAAGGGCCTGCCCCTCATTTATTGCGGTAGACTCCTACCGCGCTTGTCCACTGCTGGCGTCCCATCCGCCACTCGCCTCCCGCCACGTGGCCCTGGCTCGAGATGGCTGTCTATCCGCTGGATCACGGACAGTGACGAACGGGATTCCTGCTCCATCGCGCCAAAGAAAAAGAAAATAAGATAAAAATAGAACCTATAATAATGAAGTATATACTATACAGTCGCCCGATTTCAGGATTATAACTACTCACTTTTCCAACCCTTGAATATCGATTGATAAAGATTGTTTGCATGAACTTATCCATACGCCGGCGGATAAAGAAAAGCTGTTTTCAATCTTTGTGCCTGATTCAAAGTTTTCATTGCGTAATCAATCGATCTGACCCGGTGAAATGAATTCGGCGACTCAGTAGAGCTATTCATAGAAGTGGCATATTATTAAAGTTTCTACAAGATGGAACCCCTATGCCAAAGAAAAATATTCAAAATTTAACATAATTAACATTTAATATAAATTGTAAATTTAATTGAAATCGCCCTAAACAGAGTATCGGGCCTTGTTAGGGATAAATATTATCCAGATATCTTGTATCAAGGTATCAATAGCGGAAAAAAAAAATTACGGATATTCTATTTGCCAAGGAGAAAACGGGGGAAACGGGGTTTGATTCGGCGGATCTCACTATCCCCTGAGGTTAAAATAATGTAATCAATGATATAAGAGATTCGATATAATTGACTATGATAGTGTAGTGAATGGTTCTATCTCCCAAGCCTTAGCCGAGGGCAAGGTGGGTGTGAATTAGATGTGAACTATTCCAAGATTCGTACGGTTCCATCAAGAACCTAAAACCAACCTGTTGAAACGGGTTTTTCATTTTTTGGAACTTGAAATTTATCTTGCACATATCGGAACCTATAACCTCCCTCCTCACAGGTTTTAAGATCTATCCAAGTTCCACTTATATTATTAATCGAACGATTATAGTAAATCATTACCTTTAATAACCACTACTTACTATAAATTCGCTGACCACCATTTATATTTGAATACATGAAAAATATGAAATTTTAACAAAGTAAAAGTTTCAATCATAAAATGAAAACCTTAAATCGGTAGTTCCACATTATACACTCATCATGGATGCCAGGGAACATCATAGAATCACATGAAGATATAGATAGAAAAAAACACAAAAACTTGTTTAAGGTTTGGGTTCCAAATTTCAAAATTCACCTACCTAGAACTTAAACTTACCAGTTGAGATAAGTTTTCTAATTTTTAGAACTTAGAATCTATCATATATATCTTGAAACTAGGAACCTGAACTGTTCTTTGGTTCCAGCTAGAATCACACTAACCCCAAGTGTGAATGCAAAATGTGTAGAACAAGGGTAGTTGGCAAATTGTTTAGATTGGGGCGGGGGGAGAGAGAGAGGATCGGGAAATGAGAATTGAATGGAGGGATTGCGAAAGCTTTGGAGTGAAGCGGTATTGAAAACGGTGCCCTTTAGGGCCCTTGTTGATGATTGAGTTTTGGATGATGCATTGGATGATATCTAGGTGGGGGGAGGCATTTGAAATCGTCTCCACATTTTGATTGGATGTGGGGGAGGGAGGGAGGGCTTGAAGAAGACGAAGCTGTCAGCTTTGGGCTGTGCTTTTGGACCCCAACTCCTTTGAATGTTTCAGATTTGCAATCCTTTTTTGGCCACAAAAATAGAAGCTAGGGTTTGTGAATATCTCGAAGTATCGTTAAAGATAATCACCTCCTCCAAAGACCAAACCATCAATCTGCTACTTCATTTGCGCAACGAATCACGATGCACCACATCATTCGATCTCGGGTCCGAAGTATCGTCAAATTGCTTGTGAACTTATGAGCACCGACACGGTCATTATGTACGATAGTCTTGCCTTAGTTCCAGATCTGTTCTTTCTCATGGGTTCACGGGGTCACCAAGTTACACTCTCAATAAGTTGCGGCTGATTTCCGTTGCTAACCACTAGGGCAATTGGCCGGCAAACACAAGGAGAGGGAGGGGATAGAGATGAGACCCTAGATCAAATCCCAAGTAAAAAGCTCTCGAACATGCGAATGTAATGCTCATCGAGGAAGAAACGATCATGCACTCGAGTTAGTACACAAATACAAACTTCGCTTCAGAGCGAACTTCCCTTAAATTGAATGATGGGATCGGATTCCATAGGGCATTTCGAAAACAAAATATAATTAGGACATATTTATCTTATTCATCCTGGAGATTATGGTGGTTATTATTAGTATTATTTTGAACATCGTATTCATCACTGAGATTGATCGTGCATCCATGAAAAGCTGTTAAGAAACCGAACGACGAGATAAAATTGATTAGAGCATGTGATAGACTCCGTTCCTTAGTTGCTACTTCCGCTAAAACGACACAATAGTGACATGGTGGTTGGTTTTTGTCCCTTCTTTTACATGTAGATCGTCTCTTATTCCTACTTTTCTCCGACAACTTACTAACCTCAATAAATTTTTGTAGGCTCGTTTTCGCTTCTCGTGTCTTTAGACTCTATACTTATCTTCATAAGACGAAGTCACCTTTCCACGATTACTCGTTGTAACCAATCGTTGTCTCTCTTTTTCAATTATCGATGACGCTGAATTCATTTCATTGGTGATCGTCAAGATAGGATGGCTAATTTTCGTCGAAACCCAAATCCCCATCATAGTTTAGTCCAATTTGGTGGGTCCAACGTTGACATCCTACTAGCTACCATCATCGTTGCTCCATATGCTAATCGTCTCCCAAAACTCTTATGTTGTTCTCTTGTCAAAAGACAACTTTGGAGGCTTTTGGAAGTTGCCCTTTCATGGTCTATGAGATTGACTTTTCGACCGCGAGTATGTCGTGGACTGAATTGTCCCGTACTCTCTCGTACCCTTTGTTGAGGAAATTTCTCTAATTGACTTTGAAGATTGGCAAAAGCTTCCTTATACATTTAATGATTCTGATGAGACACTTTCCAAGTGTTCTTCTTGGAGCAAATATGTTCAGACCATATTAATTAGATTGAGAGACTTATTTGAGATTCTGGTTCTCCATATTTATGATTGTGTTATGTCTTAATAATCAAGGACAATGACATAAATTATATCAGGATTATACGAGGATTATCAAGATAATACACATCATCAATCGATATAAGAAGATCTCAAATCTTCACAATAAGCTTGGATTATATGAAGTGCAATGGCTTGGAATTTGGCATGGATTTCTTTCTACTTATTGATTGTCCAAAAAGAATGATTATCTACACAATATTTCCTTGTTGAAGGATCTTAATTCATGCGAAAATTAGTTTAAGACATGATACATTTTCCAAATGAGGAACTTAACTTATGGAACCCCAATTTGTGTCGTATGGGCATCAGAATCAATGGAGACACTATTCTTGGCATCCTAGAGACAATTGGATCTTCCTAAATCATTTAAGTTCAACAGGTTGATTGGAAGAATGATGCTCGAAGTTTCTATCCAATCGTCAGCTTGGAAAATGAGGTGCATAAAAGGAGACCGTGATGCTTAAGGGAATAAGAGAAACAAAGTCTTAAAATCCCAAAGTTCAAGAGAGTTTCGTCTTTACATATTTATCTTTGTGAGCTTATTTTGTAATAACTACGAGCTTGTTGTTGGAGTGTGAGATCAGAAGATTCGATTACACTTACTTGAGTCAAGAATATTCAGTTGTTGTAAGGTTTGGGTTCCAAGTTTCAAAATTCACCTACCTAGAACTTAAACTTACCAATTGAGATAAGTTTTCTAATTTTTAGAACCTAGAATCTATCATATATACCTTGAAGCTAGGAACCTGAATTGTTCTCTGGTTCCAGGTTCTTTTCTAGAACCACACTAACCCCTAGTGTGAATGCAAAATGTGTAGAACAAGGGTGGTTGGCAAATTGTTTAGATTGGGGGGGGTAGGGGGAGAGGAATGGGAAATGGGAATTGAATAGAAGGATTGCGAAAGCTTTGGAGTGAAGTGGTATTGAAAACGGTGCCCTTTAGGGCCCTTGTTGATGATTGAGTTTTGGATGATGCGTTGGATGATATCTGGGTGGGGGAGGCATTTGAAATCGTCTCCACATTTGATTGGATGTGGGGGAGGGGAGGGAGGGAGGGCTTGAAGAAGATGAAGCATTGTATGATATGCAGTTGTAATATATGATTAGTTCATTAGTGAAATCCAAGCAATAGATAGTCAGCGCGAGAGAGTGGACCTATAGTTATCATAAGCCGAATCACTATGATTTTTGTGTGCATTTTTTTCTATCCCTTAAACTCTTATTTATTTCTTGTGAGAGATTATTACACACTAGTAAGATCTAATCACTACACAATTCTTCCTTAGATGTTGTCCTATTGTAAGATTAGACTCAATTAGTTTTAAATTCCGCATATTCACCTACTAACCCTCCTCTAGGTGATAGTTATAACCCTAACACCCTTGTGACTGTAGCTTATGGCATTAGAGTGAAGAGTAAGTGATAGAAAAGGGATGAAACAATTAGCTTGTAAGAGTGACATTTGGGCGTTTGTGCTAGGAGCTCTAGGTTGGAGCGATTATAATTTGAGGAACTTTTAATTAGGGATTGACTTCCCATGCACAAAGTGGTCAGAAACTGATGTTGCTCTCTTGTTGAAACCATGGTAGGCCAAAATCATTTTTTTTTTACAGTGAAGCATTCTATATGCCTCGCTCAAGGAATTGGATGCCTAAGCTAAACTAGGCGTGGCATGACTTGGATGTGATTCATGATACTAATCCTAGGAATAATTATGGAAGGAAGGTTAGCCTGGTGTTCTAAACTCATCAAGCACCGCATGGGGAAAGCCTGTAGTCTATTTGGTCTTATGAGGGTGGGGAGTGATCACTTGGGCTAAGAGGGCTCGAATGAGGTGCAGCTCTCATCAAGTTTCTAGGATGACAATGGAGGGACAAGTTAGAGTCGAATTACTCACCAAATATGAAAATGTTCTTGAATCAATGGCCGTATCTCCAAAAAAGGTTTGCTAACCATGTTTCCAACAAGAAGAGAAACCTCAATTGGTCTATTAAGATCAAGAGAAACCTAATAGGCAAAATAAGTTATTGCCATGAGAGTGCAATTGGCTTCAAACGTAACAATTGTTAAGAAGAGCACAAGTGACTAGAAATGTGTGAACAGCTTTGATTGGGAGAAGCTATGAGTAGAATGGAGTGACTCATTAAGTAAGGCCAATGTTACTATTCATGTAAGCCCCAAGAGAGTGGCATTGATGTTTGTAGAATTTAGGGAAGTGATAGAACAAGTGGCAATGAGGGCGTTGCAAAAATGGGTGGGAGTGAATGCCATAGACTGAATTCTCCCACACTCTCATGCCCTCATGAGTGGAACTCATGGTATTAGGGTGAAGAATGAGTGATCCACAATAGATGATACAACTTATAGGTAGGAGTGGCATTGGGACATTTGTGCAAGGAGTTAGAAGATAGAATGATTATAACTCTAAGGAGTGAGGTTGGCCTCCCATGCACAAATTAGTCGGGAATTGATACCATTCTCCTAACAACGGCATGGCAGGCCAAAACTAGTTGTTGTACTTTGAAATATCCCACATGTCTCGGTCAAAGGATAAAATGCTTTAGTTAAACTATACATTATACAATCCTCTATGAAGATGGGATTTGTCATACTGTTCTTGGGAACAACTATAAAAGAAATGTTAGCCTGGTTTTCTCAGCACACTAAGGGGGTGTTTGTTTGTGTTTCTTTTTCTTGTTTTTTGGCTGGGGGAGGCCGCCGGCCCTCGTCAACCATGGCCAAAGCCGGCGACCGGCCAAAAGGAAGAAAAAAAGTAAAAAAGGAAAAATAAAATAAAAATATTAAAAAATTAAAAGAAATAAAAAAATTATACAGGTTTACTAAACGTGTTTATGTTCTTTTTCTATTCCGGAACAAGTTTTTACCAAACACGTTATTACTTAAAAAATTGTTCTCTATAACGAAATAGTTTTTATTTCTTCGTTCCTGTAACAATTTTTGAATAGAAACGTTACCAAACGCATCCTAAGTGTCACACAAGTTATTCCACAATCAAGAATATGTTAGCTCATGACAAATATACATATGAGAATTCGTCTAAAAGGGTCGAATGGGGAAATAACTTAGCTTTTGTTGCCAATTTCATCAGGTAGTGCTCGATAGCTTTTGAACTGTGGTCGTGATCAAGGCGTTAAAGGCTTAGCCAGTAGAAAGAAGTCATAATGCGCTTGACAAGAGATGAAATTGTGGCTAGGTTCAGGCTAATTTACTGGTCATTCATGAGGGTTTCAGCAACGTTTTTCCTACTGCGGACATAAGCCATGTAACAACTTAGTTCCATGTAGTTTTTTCAGTCCTCAGTCATTTTTCAAGCTCGAAATGATAAATAAAAAGATAACTTTTTTCGATCATTTCTATTTTAATTCGAATAGCATTTTTCTATGTGCATGAACACATGCATCCGCACGTGACCATCACAGTGTTCTATGCATTGCTACTGTGCTGGTAGGTATGCAGGACGGGCCACAAAGTCAAAAGACAGCGAAATGCTATCCGAATCGGGAACGGCAGATGGCGCCTGTCTTTTTTTTTTTTTCCCTTTTTCCTTCTTTTTAGTTTCTAAAATTTTTTTAAAAAAAAAAGAAAAGATTTTCGATGTTCCATTTATTTTCCCTCCAATTAAGTCTAGGTACCTTGCCTAACACCTTCACATGCCACCGGCTCCACCTCCAAACATCAATTTCAACCTCTATACATACAGGCCACTTTCTGAGCTGGTGCGCCAGTTTCTGGTCGCTCGAGCGAGCGAGCGCCGATGAATCTTATTCAAGGCTTGATTGCAATTGCGGAGAAATCGGGGGGACGGGGGTTCAAATTGTAATGCTGCACAGTGGGAATCATGTGTAGGAGAGACTGGTGGCGCATCGGATGGGAATCATCATCATTCATCTCTCTGTGCACAGTGTTTCTTTCGTGCATTATGAGCGGGCCAGGATTTTGCTCTGGATGAGGACAGGAGAGGGAGAGGGAGAGGGAGTGGGGGACCGTGCCTGATGTTGCTGGCCGAGGGCAACGGTCCAATTCGAGAGAATAATTCATCGACGATGACTAAAATCTTGTGCTTCGGTTGGATTTTTTGCTGAATGTCATGCACGATGGGTTGCTGTTTGGGTAGGGGTAGCTAGGGTTTAGTCGGCAACCCCTTTCTGGTGGACCTCTTGTCCTGCCATCCCGTTGACTTTCTCAGCTGATTCTTCGGTGATTATACAATCTGTTGAGATTATTTAGCGCTCTTCTATTTGTCAAAGATAGGTGTAATTATTAAAATGCACATGTAAGTGAATTGTATTAGAAAAATTTCACATCGATGAATTGACGTGGTGTAAAGCGGCTGATCTATTACAATTAGCGCATAATTAATTAGTTTAAATTTTTGAGTAAAGGTGGTCCAACTGAATATATTGATGAGTTTTGATTTGGGCTTTTTTTTGGCGATTTTCTTGAAAGAAGGTATTGGACTTCTGCTGTATGCTTCCAACACTAACTATTGCAATAAGTGATAAAATGGGCCTAGGCAATGATGTGGGAAATGAAGATTAGCTATAATTGGAAACATCTTATGATATTAAGGAAAAATGATGGAGATGGTTTATGAACTTTGATCCAATATACAATGTCATCCATAAACTTTTGATTTGTTTAATGCAATCTCTAAACTTATGGTACATATTTAATTTAATTCCTCAACTATTTGTAAATGTTCGATATTGTCATCAATTCAAGTTATTCAAATTTGCTCTTTTGCTTTCAATTCTATTCATTTGAACATCGGACCCAAAAAAAAAGTGACGTGGATTGGAAAAAAAAAAGTCAATAAATTCCGTGAACTTAAATTAATGGAAGGATAATATTGAATATTTCCATATAATTTAAGAACTAGATTGAATATGTATCAAAGTTCGGGGATTATATTGGACGAATCCAATGTTCAAAAACAACATCGCACATTGGGCCAAAATTCACGAAATACTATATAGTTATTCCCAACATTAACATATAGAGCTATCTATAGTTTCCCTAAGAGGAAGACTCGATGGACATATATATATATATATATCACAGCAACGACAATACACGTGGGCATCATCATCGGTACACAACGCAACAGTGGATACACAGAAGGATGTAATGAGTATACCATTTTTTTTTTTTTCATATTGGTAACACTAACGCACATATCCAATTAAACGGTCCACTCCGCCACGATTATTTTCTTTCACACTTTATGTCGGCTTAACCATCTATTGACTTACAGACAAAGAATTGTCGACGCACGGTCCATCCATACTACCGGCAGAAGCACGTGATGACACCGTGGCACGACGCACATCATATTTGTACCTCAATTTCATGTGAACCAAAGTGGATTCGTGAGGGGGGTGATGAACATCAGTCATAGCATCAGTCCTAGGATCCAAGAAAGCCCGGGGCCGACATCAAATGAATGGAGCAGGAACAGCAAGGTCGTCGCGGGAGGCGAATGGGGAGGGGAACCTGTCGTTGTTGTGGAAATTGACGCGACATCGAAGGGGGGAGGGAGGGCATTGATTGAAGCGGGAAAAAGATGGAAGATGGAAGGGAGGCTGAACGCTAGAGGGGGGACTGACTCTCCTTTTAGCTTTCAATGCGAAATGGAGAAAAAGGGGGCTGTGGGTTCGTTGGACTTTGGCCCAACTCGACATTTAATGTCTCGAACATTACAGAAGGAGGGGGAGGACTACTTCGGTGCATTTAATGAGGCTTTTTTGAGGAAGATGCTCCCTCTTCTTTTCGTTTTTTTTTTTTTTTTTTTTTTTGAATTTTTTTTGGAAGACGATGAGGTGTTGATGCTTTGATTTGCGAGAATAAATAAATGAATTAATTAATTAAGACAAGACTGAGAATTTCTTGATTTAGGATGATGCCCCCCTTTCTCTTTATTTTCTTTTTTTTTTGCAGCGGGGAAACAGGAAGGGACTCGTGATGTCACCTAGGACGAACTTTTTGGGTTCTTGTGCCCTCAAAAGTCAATTTCATTAATACGGTGGGTTTGTGGTTCTGGAAATAGCCAAATAAGATATTTCTAAAGCTGGATATGATGATGTGGTTTGGATGCATTTTGGGTCACTTTGTCGAAAATGTTGCCACATGAAGAAAAAGAACAAGATGGAACCGAACAAATACTTTTCGGTGATATTTATTCTGGAGAATGGTTCTGTTTTTTTTTGCTTTTGTTGAAAGAACGGTTATATTAAGATATCAGTCGTGATTCTGTTTATTTTTTGAAAAATGAATTATTTTGAAAATACTTTCATAAAAATAATCACTCATATCACTTATAATAATAAATGAATAAAATATATTTTCATCATCCATGAAAATATTTAAAACTAAATTACCATCGAAAGTGAAAATATCGATTTTTCCTTTTGTGCTATTTGCCTTGAGTGGTGTTTTCTTTATAATAGATCACACCACCTTAGGCAATGCTGTCGTCCCTTTTCATATTATGGGGATTCGAGATGAATATCATGCCACTGAACCGTAATTTTAGAGATACAAAAACTCTCTCCCCCATATCTCAAGACATAAAAAAACACGACTCTTCTGTTTCTCCGATAGATTTAAAAAACTTCTTAACTAATTCAAATTGGCTGCGCAACTAGTCATCACGTTTGACGGTCCACCCATCGATTCCCGGGTGCCTACTGTTTCGACCAAGAGGACCTGAACAATAAAGTAATTAGAGTGCAAGACTGGGCAATTTCTCTCCTAAACTAAAAGGCCTTCTTCATTTGACGAATCAATGCCTATCCTCTTTATTCTTCATTCGCTCTGCTCGATCAAATCATCGTTAAACGACCGTAATCGATTCGCTGAGCTGACACCAACTTCTTCTTTTAGTGCTTTTTCGTCGGACAGCAACAATTTAAGGACGGCCCGTTGATTAATCAGAAGCATCGCTCTGATCATGACCTCATCCTCTTTTATTCCTCTTTTTATTCCGGGTCAAAACGGACGTGCAGTGCACAAACCCTTGCCGGCCCAGACCGCTTCGATGGGCCTGAACCGGCCCCCCCGCGGAGTAGCTGGGCTCTGGTCCATCTGTTCATGAACAAACCATTATCGAAATAAATAACATAGATAATTTAATTATTTTTAATTATTTTCGGGCAATGAAGAACGTCATTAAATATCGCTCTCTAGATAACCCTCCGAGGTAGGCAAGGGAGCTGTTCTTTGGCTGTCGTCAAAGGTAATAATTCACCGGGTTCTTCACCGGATAAAGCTAGACTAGTCAGAAAAACGTTATTTTAAAAACGGGTTTACAAGGTCCGGTCCATTCACGTGGAATTTTTAAACAGATTATTGTATTTTCGACCTTAATCTTAGCACGAAAAATTTGACCAAGGGACATTACTTTTTGACCCCACGAAATGTTGTGCGTGTACGTTAAAGGATTAATGCTACCGTAATTATCAAATTAGCGTGTTCTTGCCGCATTTATCCTATATTGATTTTTGTTTTGGAAAAAAATTCAAACTGATAGCTAGAGATGAACTTATGTTCCGTTAGTTTCCGCTCGATTTCATTGTCGAATTGCCGATGTGGAAATGCGGGCGGCAAACAAGGCGTGTGATGTAGATATGACGTGGAAATTCAACATGAACGGATCTCCTTAGCGAAGTCATTTCAGGAAATCACATTTGCAGAAAACGAACCGAGATTATGAAGTATGCTAAAGACCACTCTCTTTGCATTCTCTCGCTTTTGAAAATCTGCTACAATTTATAATTTGGTCCAAAGATTTTGGTAGAACCGATCTTGGATTTTTCTGCAATGGGAAAATTAATTCGAAGGTAATGATGACACTGATGTATTAATTTACGTTTTTTTTTGTGAAATCAAAATTAATTAGAGAAAACTATGATACACGTAATACCGATTTAAGGTTTTTTATTATCTCGACTTAAATTTAAAACAAGACATCCCAACCATAAAGACCATTCATATGACGACCCATTATATTAAAATCAAGTGTTTCAATTTATCCCATTTTGATCAGGACCGAAAAAATTATATTTCAAGTAATAAAAAAGGCGTAGTTTTCTTTTCCACATTTGCACACATTACTTTAAGCTGCAAGAAGATAAGGATCGTTAATAAGAAAACAAAAGTCGGTCTCTAATCTGACGTGTGTCCGCTACGGGAAACGCTGTGCGGCGCAATTCTCTACACAAAACCGTATAATTTAATCTTTCGGGCTTAAAATATTTGCAAAGCGGAAATTAATTAATAAAAGTTAAAAAAAGAAGAAGAGAAAACGTCAACGAGACAGTCAAATCCCGAATATTCCGGGAATCATATAGGCTATACCCCATACTTATTTAAGGTATTTTTCCTGATGTCTGCCCTTTAAGTAGCAACAACAAAAAAAATTCAAAAATTAAACCATAGAAGAATTTGATTTAAAATTCTTCACTATAAAAAAAATGGTTTCAACTTTAAATTCGGTCCTCGGCAAACTCTGGAGATTAATTATAATAATATCGAGATTTTAAAACTATAGTGTATTGAAATTCAAATCTTTATCCGTTTTCTAGTTGATAATCTATAAAATGATTTTCATCTTAATATGAAAATATTCCCGTTATCAAAAGAAAAAAAATTGGGTAGAAATCGTGTTAAGAATTGAAATATTTTGAATCGGCTCATTCTTTTGTAAGCGACGTCAGCGATTAAATTAGAAAAAAGCGTTTTTCCAAAATTTTAAAAGGAAAAATTAGAGAATGGAATTTCAGGGATTCCGTCAGGGTGAAATTTCTCACCGCGGGGGTGGGGGGCATTCTGGTAAAATCAACGGCGCCCCGCTCTCGTCCGCGGGAGCCCGGGATCCCGGCCGTCGGATCGGGGGCATGATGAGGGATCGACGACCAGGCATCCAAGTTTGACTGACGTACGAGAGGAATTTGAAGCGGGCATGATTGGGTGGGCGGTTAGGGTGTCCGGTCAAACTTTGACCGAAGGGAAAGGAAAAAAAAGAAATTGAAAAAATCAAATAGAAATTAAAAAAATCGGGGAAACAAGAAAACATCAAATTACCTGGAGAGAGAGAGAGAGGAGAGAGAAACGGCAGCTCCGTCCTCGATCGAGAGAGAGGAGAGAGAAACAACGAGCGAGCGAGCGAGCCAGAGAGAGAGAAAGAGAGAGAGATTTGTGCAGTGCTTATATAGATTTCGATCCGTTTCCGTTTCGCCAGCCGAGACGAGAGAGGAGCGAGCGGGGGAGAAGGAGGAGGAGGAGAGAGAGAGAGAACAGAGAGAGGAGAGAGGAGAGAGAGAGGGAAAGGAGAGCCTTCGCGTCGCGTCTTCGCCCTTTCTCCCTCGCCGGAGGGAGTCCGCATCCTCCGTTTTTCCGATCCCCGTTCCTCCCGAAGCTTTCCTTCCGGGATTCCACCCCCCCTCCCCCCTTTCTTTCCCACCGTTCCCGAGCCGGCGGCGGCTGGGTCGGGTGCTCCGTTCGGGTTCCGGCGAAGATGAATATGATGCGCCGGATCAAGAGCATTGCGTCGGGACGCACCTCCATATCCTCCGAGCCCGTAAGTTTTCCGAATCGGACTTTCCGGGTTTTTTTCTCTTCTTCTTCTTCTTCTTCTTCTTCTTTTTTTTTCCTTTTCTTTTTCTTCTTCTCCCTCCCTGAAATTTTCGCGTCCTAGGGTTCCTATTGGCTGTCCGGAGCCCGGATTCGGGGGGATGTTTGTCGGCGTTGTTTGATTTCGCGCGATGTAGCTGCTTTTGGCTCCTGTGATTTAGGTTTTGTATGTCTAGCCGAAATGGTATTCATTTGGGTAGAAGTTTTTTTTTTTTTTTTTTTTTTTTTAGCTCGATCGATCGCTTTTCGTTTGCCGTTGATTCACTTCCTGGCCAACGCTTTGGGCGCGGATAGTGTATTTTGCTGGCAAACGGAGTTTCTTTTTCTTTAATTCGATAATTATATGGGTCTTTATTATTTGTCCAAAAAATGAGTTTTTTATTTTGTTTTATTTTTTTACGTGAAGAACGTTGCAAATTCAAGGGTAGAGGGTGGTATTTTCGCCTAGGACTTCGTCGAATCGCAATGATTGGGAACATTTCTGCGAATTTGTTATGTGAACCTTTGCTTTCGGCAAAAAGCTCGAGAAAGAACATGTTAGGTGATTACCAAATGAGTAGTGGTGATTAGTCACCACGGTGACCTGTATGTTGGTGTTTGGCATGTCTGAAATGTATTCGCCGTAGTAGGTAGGCGAATGGTCAAAGTCAAATTTGTCTGTTCTCTTTTGGACTACGGGTGAGCCAGTTAGAATATGTTCTCGTACAATGAATTGTTTTAACGAGAATTCTAAGATCATGGAAAAATATGCTGCTGGCGGTACCTAACGCCATATGCGAATGGATGTGTTTTATAGGAGTTGATCTGGTAAGCCTGAGGCGGCAGAACCTTCTGCCCAGTTTTGTTTGAATGTGAACATTGTGGTTGGCCTTTTCCAGTATCATATGAAGTCAACATATGATAATTATATCTCAATCCACAGATTAGTTCACTTAGTTAATATTGAATGAAAGAAATTCCTATCGTTTCAATGAGGAGTTGTAGAGCAACATTCGATGAAGCACATTGTGCAAGGTACTTGGTTGTTCTGTTGACTTTCATGATCTTCTAAACTTAGTGTGGTTCCTTCTTGGCTTGGTTTATCTGTGGAATTGTTGCTGTTCTTCTTATACACCCTAAATCTGTTCTTTGTATGAGAAGCTTATTTTCCTTTCAACTCGTGATGTTTACTGTGGTGGATCTTATACGGTTCACCTGTGCAACTATTCATCAAAGACTGTTGTTTTATTTTTCCTTCTCTTTGATTTGTGTTTTTGAAGCCTTGACCTCATGTCACCCCCTCTCCCAACAACCACTAGGCCAAGTGCCTCGTGGCTTAGAATTTTGAGGACTTTAGTTTTTTCCTTGAACTATAAGTTCTTAACACATCAATTTTGTTTACGTCAGGGTGGGGATTCTGGTACAAAAAGGGTGAAGGTTGATCAAGAAGCTCATCACAGGGATAATGTGGACCAGCTTTTGCACTCTGTTGAGAGAGGTGCTACAGGTCTAGAGCAGCACATGGCTTCCACATCTCTGGAAGCTGTTGCAGGCACTTCCAGTAAATCATCAGTTTCTAAACACAGTGATGATCAGGTTCATAGAGGAGGGCACGAGACAAGAATTAAAGATGACAAAGCATTTCATGATGACAAGGTATGATCTGCTTCTAAGGAGTTGATGATAAAGTATTGCATGTGGTGTAATTCTGAGCATTATATGTTCCATTATTTTAAAAACAGCTCCCTTGTGATGGATTCTGAACCTCATTTATGCTGTAAATTTCAGGACTGTGAACCAGCTCTAATTAATGGACATGGAACTGAAACAGGCCACATAATTACAACAACAGTTGGTGGTCGAGATGGACAACCCAAACAGGTTAGGTGTCCTGTATTCGTTGTACAGCATAGATGTCATTTTGCAGTGCTGTCACTGGATCTTGTCTTGTGGATGTGAACCTCATGAAGCATGCCTGTTGATATGGCTATCATTAGAACCCTATGTAGTGTTTAAGAAATTGAATCAAGTAACGATTGCCTCAGTGGGCACCAGAGTCTTTTGTTGTGCATCACAGAAAGTACATGTCATATTTTTTACAATTGACTTGTTGGGTGGTTGGGGAGATCTAATTAGCAACTGAACCTGGGAAATCTCACATGCTGTATGTTTGTCCTCTGCTTTCTCTTTTACTGCTACATGAAAAGTTTACATTAATATACATTTGTATCTTTCTTTCCACTATTTTTATGTTCAGCAGGAGTTGTCTTTTGCTGAAGAATTGCACGATTGACTATGATTTTCTCTTCAAAAAGTACCATGCACGAGAAGTTTCTTAACAAATTCTGACGTTTGGGTTGCAGACTATCTCATATATGGCAGAGCGTGTAGTTGGCACTGGCTCATTTGGTGTTGTCTTTCAGGTTTGTTGCCTTCTTCAATATGAATCGACTCTGAGTAAGTAATCTTTTGTCTGACCTATGGATATTTGGTATGCAGGCAAAGTGTTTAGAAACGGGGGAGACTGTTGCTATCAAGAAGGTGTTGCAAGATAAGAGATATAAGAATAGAGAACTTCAGATCATGCGCATACTTGATCATCCTAATGTTGTCCTACTGAAGCACTGCTTCTTTTCAACCACTGAAAAAGATGAGGTGTACCTCAACCTTGTTTTGGAGTATATCTCTGAAACAGTCTATCGAGCTTCAAAGCATTATGTTAGAATGAACCAGCACGTGCCGATCATTTTTGTGCAGTTGTACGCATACCAGGTGAATTATTGTTGCATTAAATGATTTCCAGTCTTTGTTTTTCTCTTCAATGTTTCCGTATGTTATACTGGTTGAGGTTACCCTTTTTGATATTCTGGATTTTCTCCAATGCAGATCTGTCGAGCATTAAACTACTTGCATAACGTGGTTGGTGTGTGTCATCGTGACATCAAGCCTCAGAATCTACTGGTAAGAGTTATCTTTCAGCCCTTCGGTCACATACCGCAGATGGTGTGGTATGAGAGAGAGAGAGAGAGAGAGAGAGAGAGAGAGACATCAACAGTGAAGTATGGTGAATTGATCTTTGCATGATTGCACAAATCAGTTGACTAAAATGGTACAATTGAAAATGCTTATCCAATATGATGCACTTGTTGTGCAAAAGTTTGAGGTAACCCTGTAATTTTGCATGAAATGCATTGAATACTGTACATACAATAGGACACACTATCCATCAGTGTAATGCTGTGATGTTCCTCCTGTTTGTTTTACTTTGACCAAATTTTCTTTTTCCATTGAAATATGGGTACTGATGTTATCTTTAATGCTGCAGGTCAATCCCCACACTCATCAGTTGAAGATATGCGACTTTGGTAGTGCAAAGAAGTTGGTAAGTCCATTTTCTATAAGTACTTAATATTCTGTTCGTATATCGAGATCTAATTTGATTTAGTTATCTTTCATAGGTCCCAGGAGAGCCCAATATATCATATATATGCTCACGGTATTATAGGGCCCCAGAGTTGATATTTGGGGCCTCAGAATATACAACTGCAATTGATATGTGGTCTGTTGGTTGTGTCTTGGCCGAGCTTCTTCTGGGACATGTAAGTACCTCTTTTTCCTAGTTAATTAATAAAATGTATTCACAGCAGGCTTGCTCATGGCTTTTCAATATTTGAAATTCACTGAATTAGGGGCTCGTTCTGTATTTTCTTCTAAAACGTGCCTTTTAGAATTTGTTTCTCTGCTTTCTAGTTTTCTTGAGAAAGAATTTGTTTTACGTGCCTCATTACTTAGAATGATGCTCTTATTTAATCTAAATCTGACGTCTGCTCATGTTTTGTTGCTGCAGCCACTGTTTCCTGGAGAGAGTGGTGTTGATCAGCTTGTGGAAATAATAAAGGTTTCAACTTGTCTACTTTCCTTTTAATACGATGCTGAATTACCTTTGGTTCAAACTTTTCCTTATTACTAATTTTCCTCCTCTCTTGCAAATTTCATTAGATTCTGGGGACGCCTACCAGGGAAGAAATTAAATGCATGAATCCAAATTATTCAGAATTCAAGTTTCCTCAGATTAAAGCTCATCCTTGGCACAAGGTTTTGTTTCGAGTGTTTATTTGAGTGATGATCTGTGGGTTGATGGTTTCCTTTTGGTATTGTCTGTCGCTTTTTCTGAAAAAAATTATGGAACTGATACAGGTGTTTCACAAGCGGTTGCCTCCTGATGCAGTGGATATTGTATCAAGGCTACTCCAGTATTCACCAAATCTACGTTGCACTGCTGTAAGTCTATAATGAAGTCAATTATCAGTTAGATTTGAGTTGCTTAGAATGTGCAACTGCTTTGAACCTCCTGTCCTTGCATTAGATTTCTTGGGGCTTAGTGTCAGCCACCTTTTGGCTTCACCAAGCATGACTGAAATCCCTCTTTGGAACTGCTTTTATTACTGCCATTATTCAGCTGTGGTGATCGAGTTGCCCAAGAGAATGTTTATGACAGTCTGAAGACTCGGCCTATGTTTTAGTGATTATTTGTGTTGAATGATCATAGCAAAAGTTGGATTTTGTTCAGTTGATGTCTTTACTATAGAACCTGGAGAATGAACTTCAGGCTATACATCTAGGATCAGTTTAAAGCGGATTTTTCTCAGATGTGTTTTTGGATTTTGTTCCTGCTGTCTGGATGGGTATGCCTGTAGAGAACAGAGTATTTTCTCAAATAGCTGACCATCATCTCTTGGTAATGTCAGTTGGAGGCCTGTGCTCATCCTTTCTTTGATGATTTGAGAGACCCGAATGCGACCTTGCCCAATGGACGTGCCCTACCGCCCCTCTTTGATTTCACAGCTCAAGGTAAAGCAAAAAATAGCGACATAGCTCTTTACATTTTGGGTCCTCATTCCAGTTAAACTTATACCCAAGTCTACTGCAGAATTGGGAGGTGCACCCTCTGAGCTGCGTCGACGCCTCATTCCTGAGCACGCGGGGAACTGAGCTCCGATAGTCTTCCCGCATCATCATCAGGAACATGAGATTCTTGGGTACTTGTCTACACTACACGAAGTTCAAACATTCTTTAGCCTTCAGCTTCGACTGAGCATATATATGTGCATGCTGGGAATGGAGTCAAATTAGTGGATAGGTTGTCAATCTAGGAATTTCTCATAAATCGACCTCGAGTAGAGTCTTGGAGGAAAAGGTGGAGCTGCCGAACGAGACCCAGCCACGTTCTACAGGAGCATTGAACAGGAATCGTCGAGGCTCATTGCTGGAATCGTCGCCATGCCAATTCTTTGTTTTATTTCCTTCTTTTCATTTTGGGGGGTGGGGGTGGGTTTGCATTTTTTTCTTCTTTCTTTGGCTATTGTTTTGCTGGATACAGCGCGCGCTGTGGGAGTGAGTTTGTAACGTAGACTAACATGATGCAATCGCTTAGTGCGTCCGGCATGACGTGGGCATGTATTTCGACACACGTTATCGATTCGATAACACTAATAGCAGCATGATAATTTAAGCTCTACACGATGAGCCCGGTGTCGGCTATACTGAAAAAAGGAAAAGAAAAAAAAAAGGAAAGAAAATACTTGATGGTCCGTGTCCCCGATCGAAATTCGTTCCTTCAGGGGGCGGGCAAGAACGGCCATGAAGGCCGAGGAGGGTAATGTGGGATCGACGCAAACGATTGATTGCTTTACATGTGAAGGATGGAAAAGGATATTGTGGGATTAAAAAAGGGGGGAATTCCAATTTTTAAAGCGATTGGGCGGGAAGCAAAGACTAAGGAGAGGGCGGGACACGTGTACGTACGAAGCGGACAGCTCGGCAGTTGTCCGGTATTAGTGTACCGGCGCGGGGTTTAATTTGTAAGGAGCTCCTTGTCGCTTTTCTCTCCACTGTTTACGGTTCCCACCAGGTTCAACCTTCCTTATCCCTTCTTCCTTTTCAAAAGCTCCCCGCAATCGCCTTCGGGGAAAAAAGCCAAGCAGCTGCGTACCTTTGGTACTACGATATTTCAAATGATCAATCAGGATATGTTGGGTAAAATTTCTGTTTTTTTTGAGAATAAATTCTGTAATAAATTTAATTCTTCTCATTGTTTCTATCGCGAGACTATTCCCGCGGTGACTTTCTAATCGAATCCTTTGGGTGCACATGATTGATTGAATGAAAAAATTGTGACATCTTGATTTCGCCGGACCTCGAAAAAATAACGGCCGTCACGGATTGACAAAATTGTTATCGGATTGCGTCATTGGCACCAATTTTGGACACTATCGCATCAACGTCATCGTCATCGTCGGCACCATATTTGACCATCGTTTCATCATCACCCGTCGTCCTAAAACATTGACTTTCGGAGAAAATTTTTCCATATGCACGGCCATGCACACATTCGATACTAATCCCGAGTGGCCTTGCCAATTGACCGAGCTGATGGCCCGTAGGACGCAATGGCCATACGTACGTGAAAGTTTACGGCGGGAATTGTTGAAGACCTCCCGACCGTTCCCTGCAAAGGACCGCGGACCAACACGGCTTCATGCACAAATTTTCCACTTGGATGGCCAGGCGAGCGGCCTCACCGACGGCCACGTTTTCTTTCTTTTCCTTGGCCGGTCAACCATGCAAAATCCTTTGACCCATGCAACGTCCCCCTTCTTCTTGCGGAATCATGGACATGCACATGTGGTGCTTTTCTTTCCGTAGCTGCCAAAGTGACTTCGTTTGGTTGACTTGAGTGGTCAACCAAATGAAGCCCCCAACCATCGACGTGTAGGAGAGACGGCAACAAATGAAGACACGTTTACTGCATGAAGAAGAGCTGCCCAGCGGAAGCCACGATTTCCTTCAGCCGGCGGAGAAGCCACGTTTCCCTCCTGCTAGACGCGCGCGTCTCCTTCCTGCTGCCAGCTTCAATTGTCGACTATCTAAGTCAACTAAAAGAGAGTCACCACGGACACGCCTCTGCATGGAGAGACGATCTGTCTCGGCGAGAGAAAGGGAATGAGAGAACCCAGCATGCAAAGCCACGTTCCCTCCACCCGTCCTCGCCTCCTTCTGCCGCCGAAGCCTTCACCTTGTTGACTGATTTTGTCAACATAACCGGTGACGGAAATAGCGAGCAGAGAGAGAGAACCGCGAGCGAGAAAGAGAAACCGAGAGAGAAGAAAGCGCGAGAGTGAGAGAGAAAGAAAAGGGATCGTTCCCTTCGCCCGTGCACTCAGCCACCGCCCCGCCGCGCCGATCCAGCTGTCCAGACCGAGCTTCACCGCTGCCGCACCACTGCGCCACCTCCTCGTAGTCGATGTCGCAAGACTTAAGGCAAGTCAATATCCACTAACCTATATCGTGTAGATTATGTCGTTGCTTGATAAATACATTTCGCAACTTAACATTATTGTAGGATACTTACAATGGTTTAGATATAATCGACCTAATCGAAAATATTAGAGAATCGGTAATGGTGTATGTGTCTGGTCTTTTTGGTGGTCCGTGAACCATAGATTTGGGTGTTATAAGGCTTGTTAGCAATTCTAGAAATTAAAGGTGTTGGACCACTATGATTGCCGATTTTGTAGGATTTTCTATGATTCGATTTTTGGCTGCCCTTCTTCATGAATGTTGTGTTATATACCTAGAACTACAGCATATATTTATTTCGAAATTTTCGGATCACAAAGATCAACTCATGGACCTAATTTCCTACCAAGATTGAACTGTCTAGAACTATAGTTTTCATGACCTCGAGACTACACAAATTTTTATAAACTCTTCTAGTTGAAATTTTAACATGCATCCATTTTGAAAGTTGTTAAATATATTCGTAAGCAAACCATTAAAAAGGCAACTGATAAATTTTTGTCGATGATTAAATGAACTGTTTTCATTAGTGCGAGCTGGCAAATTTTAAGGGTTTGTTTGCATTATAAATTTTGATATGAAATTATCTTATTCGACTACTACACCATAGTTGTGAATATTACTATCGTCGGACCCTTGGGTCGACGATGCCCTGGGAGTCAGGTTGCCTGGAGGGTCGTGATGGCGATGCCTCTAGATGCTTGGGGACCAGTGAGCCCCAGAGGTTTCTCGGGAGTGTCGATGCCTGGATGTATGACGATACACGTTCTGGAGGGTAGGGGCAACCATTGACATGGCGAGCCCCGGTGATTTCTTGTGATGCTAGGTGAGGTGCGAGATGCTCGGAGGTGTGACGTAACACGCTCTGGATGCTCGGTGACTGAAATATGGAACCGTAGGCTTTCGTGACGCCAGGTTGGGTGCGAATGCCTAGAGGGACGCAAACACTGGTCCTCTGGGAGTAGATGTTAGTGAACCGCAAAATCTATTGAATTCTAAGGTTTCATGGACCTGCTATATCATACCCTTTCATAGACAATCTTATCGGTTTAGTGCTTGTCTACTTCTTCAATTATGTGTATTGTTTTAAATTACATAAATTGGGTAACCATAGCTTTATGTAATATAGTTTAGTGAAATTTTAACTGCCGAATAGTCGTACTCACCCCTCGTGGGACTAACATATTTCAAACTAGGAAAGAATGTTGCTGCTGCCCCCACCTCTCAGCACCTTCTATGGTGTCCCCATTGACATGAGATGGGAGCAAATTGAACATCCGGATCCAGACATGCCAAGTGTGACTTTTATCCGGGTGATAATGGTCCTAACTTTTGATGCCGGCCTTCCTTTGGGCCAAGTAGCCCAGAATTTTGTCGTCCTCTACGTTAGCTACGGCCACACGATGGGACCATTGCTGCCACCACCGGAGGAGGATGACGGAAGATCCAGCGAGGTCGAGTAAGGGTGGGGGGGAGAGCAAGAGGTTGTAGGAAAAATTTTGGACCCCAGCACCACAGACGAATGACGCTATAGGTGACTAACCAAATAGTCAGTCTCATTTTGAATATATATATATATATATATATATATATGGCTTTTTAGTTGTACCGACAAGTGACATCCGTTACATATATATGTAAATAAAAAGGGTGCCTGGTTAGTGTGTATATCTAATGTGCATCATTTGGAAGTCGGAGGAAAGGAGTCGACGAATTCGCTTCCACCTTATTATTGCGCAGGGATCGATGGAAAATTTAACAGACCCTTGAATTCCCGGATTCGCTGAAATTCATTAGTACCATAGTAAATGGTATCCAGAACAAAGAAGAGTTGTGGCGACCCCAGCCGATCAGGGGTTGACAAGGGGAAGGGGGTGCCACAGCGAATCTACAAATTTGGGAATCTGTTAAATTTTTCATCAGTCCATGCGCAAAAATAAGGTGGAAGCAAATTCGTCGACTCCTTTCCTCCGACTTCCGAATGATGCACATTAGATATACACACTAACTAGGCACTCTTTTTATTTACATATATATGTAATGGATGTCTCTTGTCGGTACAACTAAAAAGCCAACTACTTATATATATTCCAAAATGAGACCGACTATTTGGTTAGTCACCTATAGTGTCATCCGTCTACGGTGCTGGTGTCTAAAATTTTTCCTGCAGCCTCTCGCTCTCCCTCCCCCCCCCCCTACTCAATCCCGCTGGATCCTCTGTCATCCTCCTCCGGTGGCGGCGGCAACGGTCCCATCGTGTGGCCGTCCCAGCTGATATAGAGGACGACAAAATTCTGGACTGCCGGCCCGAAGGAAGGCCAGCATCAAAAGTCAGGACCACTTGCACCCGGATAAAAATCACACTCGGCATGTCTGGATCCGGATGTTCAATTTGCTCCCATCTCATGTCAATGGGGACATCATAGAAGGTGCTCGGAGGTGGGGGCAGCATTCTTTCGTAGTCTGAAATATGTTAGTCCCACAAGGGGTGAGTACAACTACTCAGTAATTAAAATTTCACTAAACTATATTACATAAAGCTATGGTTACCCAATTTATGTAATTTAAAACAATACACATAACTGAAGAAGTAGATAGGCACTAAACTAATAAGATTGTTTATGAAAGGGTATGATATAGCAGGTCCATGAAACCTTAGAATTCAATAGATTTTGCAGTTCACTAACATCTACTCCCAGAGGACCAGTGTTTGTGTCCCTCTAGGCCTTCGCACCCAACCTGGCGTCACGATGGCCTCCGGTTCCATATTTTAGTCACTGGGCATCTAGAGCGTGTTACGTCACACCTTCGAGCATCTCGCACCTCACCTAGCATCATGAGGAATCGCCAGGGCTCGCCATGTCAATGGTTGCCCCTATCCTCCGGAACGTGTATCGTCATAGATCCGGGCATCCCGACACTCTCGAGGAACCTCTGGGGCTCATCGATCCCCAGGCATCTAGAGGCATCGCCATCACGACCCTCTAGGCAACCCGACTCTCAGAGCATCGTCGACCCGAGTGTCCGACGGTAGCAATATTCACAACTATGGTGTAGTAGTCGAATAAGATAATTTCATATCAAAATTATATAATGCAAACAAACCCTTAAAATATGCTAGCTCGCGCTAATGAAAATAGTTCATTTAAGCGTCGACAAAAATTCATCGGTCGCCCCGAAAATTTTAATGGTTTGCTTACAAATATATTTAACAACTTTCAAAACAGATGCATGTTAAAATTTCAACTAGAAGAGTTTATTAAATTTTTTGTAGTCTCAAGGGTCATGAAAACTGCAGTTCTAGACAATTCAATCTTGGTAGGAAATCAGGTCTATGAGTTAGTCTTTTTTTTGATACCCAGGGAACCCCGTACAGCCGGTAGCCGGCGGGTAAACCCTGGAGCGACGCTAGCGGAGGACCCACCACCCCGACATCGCGCTTAAGATCTCGTGCGGCCAGCGGGATTCGACCCCCTCCACTCTCGTTAGTTTCATTGGAGAGCTTTATCCAACTGGGCCACCGCATACGGTGGTTCTATGAGTTAATCTTTGTAATCCAAAAAATCCTAAAATAAATATATGTTGTAGTTCTAGGTACAGAACACAACTTTCATGCAGGAAATCATCCTAAATTCGAAACATAGAAGGCCCTACAAAAATCGGCAACCACAGTGGCCCAGTACCTCAAGTTTCTGGAGTTGCTCGCAAACCTTATAAAACATGAATCTATGGTTCACGGACACACCAAAAGATCAAATGCATGCACCATCACCTATTCAACTTCCTATATATGGCGTAGAAAGGGTACATTCTAGAACAATGCAAATCCGCCAAGCAGCAATGGGGTCAAGAAGACTAGTGTTTAGCAACTTTACTCACATTTCCAGGATTTGAAGTTTCTCTACGACCCGATCCTCTACATAAGATTCTTAATATTTCGGTTAGGTCGACTACATCTGATTATTGTAAGTATCCTACAATAATGTTAAGTTGCGAAATGTATTTATCAAGCAAAAACATAGTTTACGCGATATAGGTTAGTGGATATCGACTTGCCTTAATGTTAGCGGTGTTGATGGCGAGGAGGTGGCGCGGTGGTGCGGCAGCGGTGAGCTCGGTTTGGACGGCTGGATCAGCGCGGCAGGGGCGGTGGCTAAGTGCATGGGCGAAGGGAACGATCCCTTTTCTTTCTCTCTCTCTCTCGCTTGCTGTTCTGTTTCTCAAATCCTCGACCTTCTTGTTTCCGTGGTGTGTCTTTTACCCCACCGTTAATTGACTAACTTAGTCAACAATTGTGGGTGCGGTGGCAGCAAGAGAAGGAGACACGGTTGGCAGGCGTGTCACGCCCGAAGCAAAAGGAAGGAGAGCAACTATGGACGTGACTCTGCATGCTGGGCTCTTTTTTCAAATGGCTTAAAATGCTTAAAAATTATTTTTGATGATAGAATAAAAAAGAATAATTTCTTATCAGAATTTATTTCCGAAAGCATGATCGTTACCAAACGCGCTCTTTGTTGTTTTCTGATTTTTGATTTGTTCCGTCGTTGTCCGAAGCCTTCCATGCGTCTATGGAGTATTATTTTTAGGGGTGTGCAACGGGAACCGCCCGAACCGGGAACCGGCCGGACCGGACCAGATCGAACCGGCCGGTTTTGGGCGGTTCCCACAGTTGGCGGTCTGGTTCCCGGCTCCTAATCTTGGAACTGGTGGCCGGTCGGTCCGGTTCCCGGTTCCTGGTTCCAAGGTGGGAATCGGACCGACCGGACCAAACCAAATTTTTTAATATATAATTTATATACATAGAATTAACAAAATATATAAACATGTTAACTTATTGAAACCAAAATTGCAATTTGAGGTAGGAACCTCTTATGTGGTCAAGAGACCATTAAAATCATTTTTATTACTCTTTTATTTATAGAAAAAATCTCCTTGTTAGTAATGTGGGTTGTGACTTGAGTTCTCTGTTTCCAAGGTTCCTCGAGTGGTACCAGCAAGTTAGTTATCAAGAGAAAGAGGGAAGTAAGAGACTCTTTCTTTTTTAATTGATTTATTGGGGATTTTTTGATGAATGGTTGAATGATCATTGCTTTGTGTTTTGTTTTGCTTGCTTGAGGAAATTAGATGATATACTCTTTAGCGAATAAGATTACAATTTTTTACTTCTAGTGATTAAAATGTCCCCACGTTACTTGTTTATAGGATTACAATTTAAGTCAAGTCCAACCTTTAGCCAAATTATTCATGGCCTTTATGGTTAAAGTTAAGTGTGAAACACACGAAGCGTGAATTACGCAAGTGAAGTTTGAATATTTTGCACGTGGGAACATGTGTGATTAGTTTCATTGAATCGCCCGAGAACCGAATTGGATTGATCAGTCCAGAGTGTAGTCACTCTTTAGTGCAAAAAAGTAGAGCCGATTTTGTTGGACTAGATCGGAATTGATGGTTGGGTCCGGTTCCTGATCCTAGGACCAAATGGTCCGGTCCACGATTCGTAATTTTAGGAACCGGTGCTCCCGGTCCGGTTCCCGATTTCAAGGTGGAACCGGATCAAACTGGAACCGATCACCCCTGATTATTTTGACAGATGGATGACAATTCCAGAATCTTTAGGAAGCGTGCCGGTAAAATTTTCGGTGGCGATTCACCGTTGGATTTCGGATAATTCCACACGTGTCGACCTAGCCCCACAAGCGCGGCGTGGACCCCACCATCGCTCCTCCTCTCTCGCCAATTATTACATCGAATTCAAATTCGCAATCTCTTTCTCTCTCTCTCCTGCCCCTGAAAACCCTACGAATCATCTCCCATCTGTCGATCCGATTCCTCCAGCTTCCGCCCTTAATCGCCCCGACCCGACCTGGAATCAACCCGCCTCCGACGAACCGGAATCCGGCGACGCGACTTGCCCTGCCGATCGCGCGAACCAGCATGCTCTCTCTCGGGCCGCGGCCCCGACCGGGCGCTCAATTCGGCTCGGCGGCGACTCGCTAATCCTTCGCGCCGATTCTTCCTTCCACCGATCGGCCCCCGCGAATCCCGCCCGGCGACGCGCCGCCCGACGGCCATGCACGCGGCGGCGGGCTCCGCGCCGGTGCAGCGGCGGGGAAATGCCCTGATCGACGCCGTGGACGCGACCCCTCTCCTCACGCACTCCGTCGCCGACCACCTCCTCCGCAGCCGGCGGCTCATCCGCCACCCCGTGCTGCCCCTGCGCGGCGCGGCGGCGCGGCTCCTGCGCCGGGCCAGCGGCCGCCGCATGATGCTCCGGGAGCCCTCGATGCAGGTCCGCGAGAACGCCGCGGAGCAGCTCGAGACGCGCCAGAGCGACTGGGCCTACTCGAAGCCCATCGTGGCCCTCGACATCCTCTGGAACCTGGCGTTCGTCGGCGTCGCGCTCGCCGTCGTCGCGCTGAGCCCGAACGAGAGGCCTGGGGTGCCTCTGCGACTGTGGATCGTCGTGTACGCCCTGCAGTGCCTGTTCCACGTGGCGTGCGTCGTCGCCGAGTACAAGCGACGGCGGACGGAGGTGGAGCACGTGGGATTGGGCGGGAGCGGCGCCTGGGGCGCCGGCGATTTGAATGCTTACCTGAGCCCGGCTACGGGTTCCGGGAGTGATGGCGGCGAATCAGACGATTATGCGAATGATCAGAGTAGAGACGATGAAGAAACCGGGTACTTGCCAATCGCCTATCTTGACATTGTAACCTGTGCCACTTGTTTCTTTCCGCCTGTTAATTTTGCATTGGTTACGAATGGAAGTTTTACTTTTGTTGATGGTTTTTTTTTCCGGGAAATGACCTATTCTCTCAGAAAAAAAATTGTGTTTGCAAGGCTCTTGGCGCAATTCAGATATCAAGCTTGAAATTTGCTTGAGGGCAAGCTGCATTGTTTGCATTTCTGCACGGTGCCTAGTGTTTGCAATATCTGTCCAAATGCATTTATTCATAGTTGCAGTTGATTCTTTTTCTGCCACTACAAGTTCATTTGAAATGAGAGTCTAGTTTTCAGGCATTTCCGACATGGCAGTGGTGCTCTGTCATTGACAAAAGAAGGATGGGGGATAATGTGTCAGTCACTCTTCACCGTTTTACTGCGCATTGCAAGTTAGGTGACCCTGTAATCTATCTGAATCTCACGGCATGTTCCTCATGATGGTTTCTTGACAGCATGTCAAAGCATTTTGAGTCTGCAAATACGATGTTTTCATTCATCTGGTGGATAATTGGGTTTTACTGGGTAACTGCTGGCGGCCAAGACCTGATACGCGATTCACCTCAGCTCTACTGGTTCGAATTCGGACCTTAACCTAGATTTCTTTCTCTCTCTCTCTTTTTTTTTTTTTTTTTTTTTTTTTTTTTCCTGGCCATTATTTCCACAATGAATTGTTCTCATCTTTGAGTGCTTTTGATTGTTACTGTTTGCAGGCTCTGTATATCATTTCTGGCCTTTGATGTGGTTTTTGTTGTCATCTGCATTGCTATTGCGTGCCTGATTGGTATTGCAATATGCTGCTGTCTCCCATGTATAATCGCAATCTTGTATGCTGTGGCAGATCAGGTAAAAGAATTTGCAAATATCATCTATCATTTAGGTCGATTAACTTATCAAAACTCAAGTGGCATTAGCCTCTTCTTGATTCTCCAACCTAGGATTCCTATTCCTCATCTTCTTTTTGGTTGGGTGATACACTCCATACACCACATTGCCTGTACCGCTGCCTTTTAAAGAAGGAAAAGCAGTTATAAAAGACGAGGATTTTGGGCCCTAATAAGAGTAAGTGGAAACACTGGACGATGTATCATGTGTTCTCTGGCTTGTCATTTGTATATGATTACTATTTGCGGATTCTTTAGCGATAGCTCTAACTAAACCAAAAGTTTGTGCTTTGTTTTTTGAAGTTCCTATAGCACAGCTTAAGATGATTTGCATCTCCTCTCTCTCTCTCTCTCTCTCTCTCTATATATATATATATATATATATATATATATGCTTCCTTTCTTTAGAACAAAAGCTTACATAGAATGAAGGGGTAGTTTGCGCCGATGGTTTTTCAGTAGTTCACATACTCATACTTTGCTTTTTAAATTGTTTCATAATAACAGGAAGGAGCAACGCAGGAGGAGATCAATCAATTGCCTAGGTACAAGTTCCGCAGGGTAGGTGATTATGACAAAACTAATGAGGAGACTCAGCCATCATCTGGAGGGATAATGATGGAATGTGATGGTGGCACATCTATTGAACGTGCTCTATCGGAGGAGGATGCTGTAAGACTTTGTTTTGGTCTCATTAATTTGGCTATTTGTCATCTCTTTGTGGTTGCCGCTATTGAGGGACTATTCTTCTCATCTAGTGCTTACTTTGTCATCAAATTTAGAGTAGGGGTATGCAAAATGAACTACCCGAATCAAGAACCGTCTGGACGGGACCAAACTGGCTAGTTCGGTCTGGTTCTCAGGAGTGTTGATCCTGTTCCTAGTTCCCAGTTCTTAAAAGTGGAACCGGGAAGCTATTGTCTGGGTGGTCCGGTTCCCGGTTCCAAGGGGGAATCGGACCAAACCAACTGCACATGTTTTTTCCCTTCAAAAAAATTAATAATATATGAAATAAATATTATCTCGTCTAGTGGCATCACAAGCTGCGGTACAGTGACGCTCCACTTATTTTCTCTTCTGTCAATATCTCAAGATTTATCTTTTTCTCTTGTTGTGCACAAACACTTTAGTGGAGAAAAAAAAAAAAAAAGTGACCGGTTCAACTAGACCAGACCGAACCGGTTCCCGGTCCTAGGACCAACCAATCTGGTCCCTGGTTCCCAAAATTGGGAACCGGACCGGAAACTGATTACCCCTAATTCTGCTTCCATGCATTGAAAACCTGGTAGCTCAATCATTAGAGGTCATTTGTTGCATTTTTCTTTCTATAGCTCTTGATTCTATGACGTATTATTGTATATTATAAACACAAGCTCATTGAAAGCTGCACTCAGCGGCTTCTCCTCCCCTCCGCTACACTTAGGCTAGCATATCCAATAACTCCTTCAAAAAGAGCTTGGCATGTTGCATTTCCTCTTTAATCATCTTACCTAAGACGGGGTCTTTGTTTTTTGTTTCCAAATCTCTTATGCCTTTAAAAATTGAAGCAAATTGCAACTTGGTGAAAAAAAGTGTAATTCTCAACAATAAAATGTGATTCCTATTAATGGTTGCCGATGTTGTTTTGTTGAAGGAATGCTGCATCTGCCTTTCTGCTTATGAAGATGGATCGGAGTTGAGAGAACTTCCCTGCCGTCACCACTTTCATTGCGGTTGCATCGACAAGTGGTTGTACATTAATGCCATTTGCCCCCTCTGCAAGTTCAACATTCTGAAGTCTCAGAACCTGAGCGGAAGCGAAGAAGTAGTATGAAGAATTTTAGGGTTTCGTAAGGGATGAATGGTCAGAGATCTTGTATTTTGCCGATATGCTTAAACTAGGCACTTTGGCACCTAGGAGAGCTTTCCTGTTGGCTCCTGCTCTAGGTCATGCAATTCTTCACGAGCTACTAAGCTACTTTGGCTGTTTTAGCATCTAGGAGGTCTCCTGTTGGTCATGCTGTTCATATATATAATGGTTTGGGCAGTTTATGATGAACCCTGCCCAGTGTAAATTGTAAGGATCATCTCAATCTTATCTGTTTGCCAACTTTGAGTATCCTTCGAAATTGGTGGCGAAAAGTCTGGCCAAAAATGTCTACCGTTCTCGCATTCTCAATTCAAAAACCCGAAATTTCAGTTGCTCATGAGGCGTCGATGAATTGAGGGTTAGGACATGAACTCTATTGGGCTAGCGTGCTGAGCGCAATGGTCAGGTTTCCTTTGGTACTTTTCACGGGATGCGACTCTCAAAGCAAAACTAAGCACTTTGGCACCTAAGAGAGCTTTCCTGTTGCTCCTGCTGTAGGTCATGCAATTCTTAACGAGCCGCTTTCGCTGTGTTAGCCTCTAGGAGGTCTCCCATTGGTCATGCTGTTCATGTATATAAAGGCTTGGGCAGTTTATGACGAACCCGGCCCAGTGCAAATTGTACGGATCATCTCAATCTTATCTATTTGCCAACTTTGAGTATCCTTCGGAATTTGGTGGCGAAAAGTCGGCCAAAAATTTCTACCGTTCTCGCATTCCCAGTTCAGAACCTGAAAATTCAGTTACTCACGAGGCGCGGCATCTATCGATGATTCGAGGGTGAGTATATGAACGACATTGGGGGTAGCAGGCCGAGTGTAATGGTCAGGTTTTCTTAGGTCAGGGTGGGTCGGTACGTTTCACAGGATGCGAATCTCAAGGGAAAAAGAAAGTGGCAGCAAAATGAGAGTAGCTCAGAAGCGCTTACATATCATCTGAAGGATCAGACAACTGTGACTGAATCTAGGCGTCACGGAAGCACAATCATCATCACTGCTCTGCTGCACCAGCCGGGAATCGAACCCGGGTCTGTACCGTGGCAGGGTACTATTCTACCACTAGACCACTGGTGCGTCGTTGAGGATAGTCTCTCAAAAGAATATTGATATATTATGTAGACTGGAAGCAAAACCTCCGCTCCCGGACTCGAGCCTCTCTACCCGTCTCTGTTCCGAGAAGTTAGCTGAATTGCCCATTCACATGTGTGGCTCACCTACTACTTTCCATCCGGGTCCCCCTTGTCTCTAGTCTTTTTCATCTCCATAATAGCACGAAATGAATTCGAGGACCCGACCGGCCCCGAGACTAGTGCTTGAAGAGAGCAAAGGGGAGTCGCTAGGGTTCGCGGAGAGCCGAGGGGCGCTAGGGTTTGCGGAACAAAAGCCCTTTAAATGGGGCAGCGCGGACGGATTAGATCGCATCCCGCGATCCGACGGCTCCAGAGGCACGCGAGGCTCCGCTGATCTGGACGGTGGAGATGCATCCAATCTTAGAGGATCCAACGGTCCTCAAAATTCGAAAGGATATGGCCAAAATTTTAAAAATAAAGGCAAATTATTTTGCGATTTTTGCAAGCGACCCCACCACACAGTCGACACTTGCTGGAAATTACATGGCAGACCTGGAGCAAAGGAAAAAAGGGGAAAAGAAATATTTGCAGCAGCCTATCAAATTTCTGGATAGATGAATTCTGCAAATCAGCCCATTACGCATGGGGAATATCAGCAACTTATGCAAGCTTTGCAAAAATTAGATGTCCAGAAAAAGGGAAGCAGCTTTACAGGTATTTCTTATTGCTTGGCAAATGCTATTTCTAGAAATACCTGGATTATAGACTCAGGAGCCAGTGATCATATAGCATGTGATAGAGGGTTATTTTCTACAATTAATGAAGAATGGAAGATCCTGTCACTGTACAATTACCCAATGGACATGTTGCATATGTTACTACAACAGGAACAGTCGAGCTCAATTCCCATATTATCCTTACCAATGTCCTTTATATTCCAGACTTCCAGTTTAATCTTATTTCAGTGTCTAGAGCTTGTAAGGAGAACTCTTGTCAAGTCCTTTTCAACATTGATACCTGTTTGTTTCAGGCCCTTTCAACTGGGACACTGATGGGCTGGGGTAGTCTCTCTAAAGGATTGTTTTTCTGGAAAAGTTTGCCTGCAAATTTCAACTATTCCTGTAATAAGAGATCATTGTGTAATTCAACTTCCAATGATAGAAATTTCTTTTTGCACTCCAGATTGGGTCATAGTTCTTTTTATTCTTATCCTCAATGTCGAATTTGCCCACTTGCAAAGCAATCGCGTAATTCTTTTCCCTTAAGTCAAAGTCGATCGAAACATATTCTTTCCCTACTTCATATTGATGTCTGGGGACCTTACCATACCCTAAATCATGATGGATCGCGATTTTTCCTTACCATTGTGGATGATCACTCTAGAGCCACATGGATTTTTCTCATGCAGTCCAAAGGTCAAGTTGTGTCCAACTTAAAAACTTTCCTTTCCCTGTCCAAGACTCAGTTTGGAAAACCTGTCCAAAGGATAAGGACAGACAATGGAAAGGAGTTTTTTAATTATGAATGTGCGGATCTCCTCTCATCACAAGGAATCTTACATGAGAGCTCCTGTATCTATACGCCACAACAAAATGGAGTGGTGGAAAGGAAGCATCGTCATCTCTTAGAGGTTGCCAGAGCTTTAAAATTTCAAGCTTCTATTCCAGATAATTTTTGGGGGGATTGCATATTGACTGCCGCTTATCTGATAAATAGAATGCCGACCAAAGTTCTGGATGGCAAATCTCCTTTCCAGATACTCTTTGGGAAACAACCAGATTTGAGTCATTTGAGAATTTTTGGATGTTTGTGCTATGCTGCAATTGTCGGGCCCAAAGATAAAATGAGTCCACGAGCCCGTCACTGCATCTTCATGGGTTATTCTACCCTACAAAAGGGATATCGGATTTTTGATCCTCATACAGGAGAGTTTTCTGTTAGCAGGGATATTACTTTCCAAGAAACCATTTTCCCTTTTGCTCATCAGAACAAAAGCGGCACAGAAACAGGGCATTTTCCAAATCATTTTGTTGAAGATAAACCTGCAGATTCTGGATATATCTTTCTTCCTCCATTGATAGATACACAAGGTGTTTCCACATCCACTGTCGGGACCACACCTATCGAGGAAGTCCAAGATGAAAGACTAAATGATGCTGAGATTCTTCCAGATATGCCTCTTTCTGACTTGCCTCCAGTGGATAACCCAGATACTGCTACATCTTCAGAAGAACATCAACACAGACGCTCTGGCCGAGCTACTCGACCACCTACCTGGACCAAAGACTATATATGTGGAGTTCGGAATTCACCAGGTATTCCTTTTCCGATCTCATCTTATGTTTCTTTCGATCATTTGTCCCCAAAGCATCGGTGTTGCATTGCTCGTATTTCTGAAGAACAAGAACCATCCAACTTCCATGAGGCAAGTACTGATCCACGATGGTAGACAGCTATGGAGGCAGAATTAAAGGCCCTTATGGATAACCACACATGGGATATAGTTTCATTACCTCCACATCGTAAAGCAATCGGATGCAAATGGGTTTACAAGATTAAACATCGAGCAGATGGATCGGTGGAACGATACAAGGCACGACTAGTGGCTAAAGGCTTCACACAGAAAGAAGGTTTCGATTATCACGAGACTTTTTGCCCTGTGGCCAAGGCTGTCACAGTGCGTTCATTTATCTCTCGTAGCACTTCTCAAGACTGGTCATTACATCGATGGATGTTCATAATGCCTTTCTTCATGGTGATTTAGACGAGGAGATATATATGGAAATACCTCAAGGTTTACGGAGACGGGGAGAATAGAGTATGTCGTCTCCGCAAATCCTTATACGGGCTCAAGCAAGCATCCGACAAAGGTGGTATGCAAAGTTTGTCAATCACTAATAACTGCTGGTTTTCAACAATCCAAATTTGATTATGCTTTGTTTTCACATGGACTCAAGGTACGTCATCTATCTACTTGATGATATATGTAGATGACATACTCATTATGGGGAATGATGAAATAGCTATCAAAAACCTTAAAGGATACCTGCATTCTACTTTTCATATCAAAGATCTGGGATCACCAAAGTATTTCCTTGGGATAGAAATTGCTCGATCTAGCCAAGGAATCTCTCTCGATCGAGAAAAATTTGCATTGGAGATCATTTCGGAAGCGAGGATTATCGGATGTAAGCCAAAAATGGTACCAATTGAACAAAATGCCAAACTGACAACCGCTGATTATGATGTTGAAGTACCTCAGGAGGCAGATCATATTCTCAAGGACTCTTTTGGATATCAGAAGCTTGTCGGGAAGCTCATATATTTAACTATGACTAGACCAGACATAAGTTACGCTGTGCAGACACTTAGCCAGTTTATGCATAAGCCAAAATAGTCTCATATGAATGCCGCATTGAAAGTAGTGAGGTACTTGAAGAAATGTCCTGGCCTTGGGATTCTTCTCTCTAGGAAGTGTGATATGAAAATGACCGCACACTGCGACGCAGACTATGCAACCTGTCCTATGAGCAGAAGGTCGATAATCGGATTTTGTATCAAATTTGGGGATTCTCTACTTTCCTGGAAAACAAAGAAGCAACCAACTGTCTCATTATCTTCGGCAGAGGCGGAATATCGAGCCATGGCCAAAACTACATGTGAGATAGTATGGTTGAGAGGGTTACTTCATGATCTTGGAGTGCAGGTCAAGGGACCAACTAAGTTGTTCTGCGACAATGATGCAGCCCTAAAACTTGCATCTAACCCTATCGTGCATGAGAGAACAAAGCACATTGAAGTAGATTGTCATTTCACCCGGGAGAAAATCCAAGAAGGTGTAATTGAGACACAAGGGATTGGAACACAGGAACAACTAGCGGATATCTTCACCAAACCTCTCGTGTCGAAACAAAGATGCGTATCTCTTGAGCAAGCTAGGTGTCTTGGACATCTACAAGCTACCAAATTGAGGGGGAGTGTTAGAAGATACGCGAAGTTAGGAAAGATTTGACTAAATCAAATCATGAAGATTTTATTGAATCAATTAGATCGGATCTAAATCTGTACATTGTACCATTTCCTTTTCTTCTACACATACTTTGTAGTATAATAGAACACTGTACATTGATTGAAAGACAGTGAGAATATACAGAAAATTCATACACTTCTACTTCTCTACCTACTTTCCTTCGTGTTTCCCTTACCCTTGCCGCCAGTGCTAGGGTTTCGGAGATCTTGCTATCTGACGAAGCAAGCCTTTGATTCTCCTCTTGCACCGCAAGCTAGAAGATTCGGCCGAGGGTTGGCGCTGGTTCCATCGCCAAGATCTGCGATCGGAAGGTTCGAAAGGAATCGTTCAAAATGAGTAAGAATCGAGTCGCTTTCTCCCTATCTTTTATGGCCTTGTACTGTTGGATCGTTGATTCAGCCCCTTCGAGCTTTTCTTCTGCGCCTTCCAACTCGTTCCAGAGGGCTGAAAGCCTGTTGAAGCACGTTGTCACCGACGTGTTTCCTTGCTTCAGTTCGCTGAGCGATTGGTGGAGTGAAA
This sequence comes from Eucalyptus cloeziana, assembly GCA_014182715.1. Classification (NCBI taxonomy): domain Eukaryota; kingdom Viridiplantae; phylum Streptophyta; class Magnoliopsida; order Myrtales; family Myrtaceae; genus Eucalyptus; species Eucalyptus cloeziana. The sequence goes on from CM024637.1 coordinate 28,307,671, forward strand.
ATATTTTGGCCCGATCTAATTTGCCATACATTTCGCGGATGCTATCCCAAATTGATTTTGAGTCTTCTGTGGGTGGTAACCCGGCTGCAATTTCTGGGTTGATGCAGTTGCCGATCCATGTTCTGACCAATTGGTTGCATTTTCTCCACTGTTTTCCCATTTTTTCGTCGGTCAGGATCGGAACGGTCCCGTCGATGAACCCCTCTTTGTCTTTCGTGATTAGGGCTCGCCGGAATTCCCGCGCCCAGGTTGAGTAGTTCTCTGGACCCGTGAGAGGGTGGCTGATGAGCCGCAACTCCGGTCCGTCGGAATTGGAGACATAAAGCGTGTCGCCGGGCTCTGGTCGACCCATGGCGGCCGCGAAAGGAAACGAAAGATATCCAGGAGGTATTCCCTGGTAAGAATTGCTGGATTGTCCCTGAAATCCCGCACCGAATTGTCCCTGAGGTACCGTTCCAGATTGATTCAATCCGCCCGTCTGCTCCGGGCCGATGGTCGAGTCCGCCCCAATGTTGGTTGGTGGACCTCCGTCACTCGGCATATTGCTTTGAACTCCCGGCGATGATGTGACTGGACTCATCCCTAGGATCCATGGATATGGCATCCATTGGTAGGGATACGCCGAAAATGGCTGACCCAGATTGAACTGAGCCGGAGCATTCTGCCAATGCGCATGTTGATTTTGGATCTGGCCGAATTGTTGCTCGGTCACAGAAATAGGGTTGGAGGTCTGTGGAGTCGAAGTTGTTGATTCATCTGGATTGGAGGTGAGATGTTCTGGTTGGTTAGTATTTGACATGATTCCCTTCAAAAATTTTTTTTGATTCCTCTCGGCAACCCCTTTGCAGGATAGGGTTCCTCTCGGCAATCAATAGAGAAGAAGCGGAAGCAATGTCAGAGTCTCCGGGGCTCTGATACCATGTCAAAATATGAAGGGAAACACGAAGGAAAGTAGGTAGAGAAGTAGAAGTGTATGAATTTTCTGTATATTCTCACTGTCTTTCAATCAATGTACAGTGTTCTATTATACTACAAAGTATGTGTAGAAGAAAAGGAAATGGTACAATGTACAGATTTAGATCTGATCTAATTGATTCAATAAAATCTTCATGATTTGATTTAGTCAAATCTTTCCTAACTTCTGCGTATCTTCTAACATTGAAGATGTCGAGTCTGACGAAACTGCTGAGGAATCAGGTTCCCTCATACAAAGCGAGAGCCTCGAGTTTGCACAACGTCGAGCGCATTTCCGACACCAATTAGAAGACGACGAGGTGGATCGACGATGTAACTCCGGGGGCTCGGTTGCTCAGCAGTTGAGTCGGTGGCAATGGTCGCATCTTCCGCTTCGACCCATCCCTTCTTCACTATTGATGTTTGATGTTCTCGTCGTTAACATGATGTGTGTGTGTGTGTTTTTTTTTTTTTTTTTTTTTTTTTTTTTTTTTGTGGTCGTCGGTCAGAACCAACATAATGTTTCGATGGGGTATTTGGGAGATGATGAATTGATGATTCCTTTTTCGGATTTCTAAGCAGCAGCCAATGTGGAACGAAGTCGTTTTCATCTGGTTGCCGCGTACGCCTAGTCAATTCCCCTTGCTGGTGCCGCCGGCGCATATTCCATTTCTCTATTATATCATCATCATCATCATCATTATTATTATGTTTTCTTTTTCTTTAAAATTTTTCGGGGGGCTTTTGTTTGATAGGCGCATGTTCCCTTTTTCTCTCTCCACAATTGACGTTCGTCCGATATATTTCTGGTCTGTAGCTGCGAGGCCCGCTTGAGGCTGTGTTCCTCGTTTTATACCCGCCTTTCCTTTTTCTTAGTTTTATCTAAATAAATTGGGGTGCAAGTCGAATCACGAAAAGATAAAAAAGAATGTTACATTCCGCTAGAAATCATACTTTAACGGGAGTCGCCTTAATTTATTATTTTAATTGCTAAACCGTGGCGCAGGCTATTCCTGGAGGGCCGAAAATGGGGAGCATCGTATTCTCTCGAGAAGCCCGGAGAAAGCCTAACCACAGAAGATCGGATGAACGAAACTGCACCGGACGAGGGAAAAATTCCAAATAAAGAAAGGGGAATAAAAGGGGAATAAAAGGAAAGGAACTGGGAAGTTGCTTAGAAACCCGCGGGATGGAATCGAACCAGTTCACAATATTCTCAATTATTACTCTCCTCCCAGCGATTCGATTTCGGATTTCGATTAGCTAGGCTTGCCTTTTGCTTAGGCATATTGTCTGTCGCGTAAAACCTATGGTCGAAGAGACAGACGCAGAGCTAAACAATGAAATAATTGGGACGCAGCATCGACGCGCGCTTTGGCCCCGGCAAAGGAAAGTCCTCCTAGGCCAGCCTGGGAACTCTCTCTCTTGCTAATTTCTAAGTGCGATTAGATTGATGTGGTGGAACGAGTCCGGGTGATGTTTACTTGGATTGATGGAATTGCGGCGACCGCGAAAGAATCGGGCACCCCTAGAAGGGCCTGGAGGAAAATATCGAAATACCGTCATTCTAGCAAAAAAGGAAAGAAAGAAAAGAGAATCGATACCACATTAGGTCCACTAAGTATTCATTGGCGAGGGGTGGAGGGCTCGACAAGGAACTCGAGTTCGAAAGCTTAGAGTTAGGTCTAATCATGCGCCTGATGCCTTGCCGCCCCGAAATTGAAGCTCAAATTGCAAATGTACTCAATATTTAAAAGGCTCGATTTCTATCCCTAAAGGCCGTGCGATTTTCGCTTGAAGGCAAGCTCGAGCAACATAAGCTAGCCTGACTTTGTGAGAGGAGATCATCTAGTTAAGTCATGTCTGTTTCGGGTCAAAGCTTATGATAAAAGAAAATATTCTTCGAAAAATACTTTCCTCCTTCCACATTCAAGAATTCATTTCCCGAACTTTAAACATGGATATTTCCGTCGATTGTAAATAGTTTTTCCATCGACTGATCATGTCCAGCAAATCAAGCATGTGAAAGTCCAAAAAACTAATAAGATACTCTCGAAATCTCCATGTTCAATTTTACGAACTTCCTAATTCATGATTGAGTTTAGTTTATGCTTATAAATGATTTTTTTTTTACTTTGTTCCCTAAACAAATTTTGATTATTTGAAGGGATTTGATAATTGTCCAAAATTTCTATTATCGGGATATAAATATGTCTAGTAAGACGTTAAGATTGTGTTTACCAATCGGGATAAAATTTAAGATATGATAAAATTTATTTCATCTTGCGTTTGATGCCTACTTAAGACAGGATAAAGTCAGATATAAATGGTATATAAACAAAATAAAATTATCTCATGGAGAGATGGGATAAAAATAGATAGGATTTGTAACTATTTCTCTTGAATAATAAAATTATAATATTAACAAAATTAAAATTATATTTCAATATATAAATAATATATGAATTATAATAAAATAAATTCAAAATAAAAAATAACAATTTAGTTATTTTTATTTAATGTTATTTTTATTTTTATAAATATTTATCACATATTTTAGGTATATTAGTATAGTTTACTATTTAATAAAAATTTATTAGAGAATAATGGAAGGAGAAGAAAGAAACAACAAAGAAATTAATTAAAAAAGAGAGGAAAAAAAATAAAATGGCAAAAGTGTCACGAAAGATTTTTACCATATCTATTTGTAAAATCTTTTGTTCATTTATATTAATATGTTGTTTATACCATATAATACACATGGTATGATGTGAATATATATGACTGCAATTATCAAACAATATATATGATATAGTAAAATATATGAATTTTATATTTTATCACATTCAATCCTATTTTGGTTAGAAATTCGGACGATTAAACTAACCTAAATTCTTTTGTCATTTAGAATTTCATTTAATTTTTTAAATAATTTTATTATAATTTGCTTTTTTTTTCTTTTCTTGTTTGCTTTTATTCTTCTCCTTCTTCCTCTTTGGCCAATCACTAACCCAATTGCCCTGGCGATCGGCTAGACAAGGGTCAGCAACCTCATTCGAGCGTTGTCGGTTGAGCCTCACCCTTGCCGCCAAGCCTCATTGGTGGCTGGGTGAGCTTGGCCTTTCTTAGTCTCTGGGGAGGCTAGGTTGGCGATGCTTTGACGAGATCACTAGACTAGTGTAAGGCTGGTGGCTGACTAGGGTGGAAGAAAAAGAAAAAGAAAGGAGGAAAAAAATGAAAATGGACTTGATTTTGGAATTATTTTTAGGAATAAAGAAATAATTTTTTTCTCTTTCTTGATTCTTTTTCAAATCTATTTCCGAGGATAAATTTATTTTTAGAAACAAAAAAGTTTCCAAACGGATTTCCATTCTTCTTTATTTTTAAGAATAAAAAAAGAGAATTAGACAGTATTTTGTTAGTTAACAAACTGATCTTTTATTAAAAATGCTATAATTCGATTCACCAACGCAATTATTTGATCCCACGTCATGATCTATCACGGACAGGAAATCCATGTTCTTATCTTCCGAGTGGGCAGAACTCTCCAAAAGCAAAGAACATAGCACGAATGAGAATTCCACCTTTTCCTTTTTCGAGATCCAAATCAATAAGTCAGTAAAAAATTCCCCTTTTCTTTGACTTAATAGTACCTACCAAGCTACCCCAAAAGACCTGCTCGAGTTTCCTCTTTTTCTCCCCCCGGGGGTCGGAACCTGCTCGAGTTAGGCTAGGCTTTTTCCCATTGATTTTAATACTGGTCTACTCGTCCAAACCAATTGTTCGTTCGACTCGCGTTGAAATTTTACATGGTCGACTATGAATGCGAGCATCCCCAACTTCGCGTTGAAAAGATGTGCATGGCATGATATGGTCCGACCTAAAAAAAATATGCAATTTGGCATGAGCTCCAAACCAATAATTAGATGAATGTGTGATTTATTATATAAATAGTCTAATACTCCTCTGGGAAGTAAATTGGGTTTGGAAATATTTGAATCGAGGACATGTAGCTCTGATATCATATGAGATTTTTGTAAAATCATGGTTAATTATTCTAAAAGAAAGCATAGTTTATTATTTAAATATTTTAATACTCTCAACGCACCATGCATTGGATGAAAAATTAATGGTGTCCACCTTTATTGCACAAGGGGTCGTCTAGGGCATTGATCTTGAAATAACTGAAATGCTTTGAGCATCTAGGGAACTTATGCTCGATTAGGTGGAGTGGGCAGATGAATTTAGCATCTTGGATGCGATCCAAAGCCGTAAAGGAATTTCTTTCGAATATCAATGGAAGGATATTAATAAGATCTAATGTCACCAGCACTTACGATAACCCGTCGATTGATAACCACGACCCATCAATCTAGACAAAAGTTGCCACTGCGTGGTTGATGCGTGTTGGTCTGGATTGCCATACTTTACACTCTGTAATTTGGCCAGGTGGGTTATATAATAATGCCCTTAATTTTGATTCATCCGAATGCCTCGAAAAACATATTTTTATTTAGGAAAAAGAATTACAGAAGACCTCATTATAAAACATTTATCCTGATTTTTTTTTTTGCGACATCAAAAATACTGAACTATGCTCACTATGACGTGTTTACACTAAATTTTTTCTTGTGATGTAAAAAACCTTAGGAGTGTATATATATAACACATTTATCTTAATTTAAGATTCTATTAGATGATGTTTCGGCAAAAACAACATTGTTTTTGCTTTATTTAAGTCACGTAAGTATCATGTTAGTACTATTTGCTTTTTAGCATTTATATGGATAGATTTTTAATGGTTTTTATCGACGAATGGTAAATATGTCATGCAAATATAAATTTAGGATTTTTGATATTGTAAAAAAAAATTTAAAATAAATATATCATGCTGGACATGACTTAAGATTTTTAGTGGCTTTCGCCCTTCCTTTTAACGTATCTATACATCATGTCGTGCTTTAGGGCATGGATTTCTAGTCAGCGCCGGCGTATTTAAGCCATCAAATTCTCCGCCAAATGCGACGGGTCAAGCGAGTATATTCTTTTTGCCCAAAATAAATTCAGGAAAAAGGAATTCCACGGGAGAGCCTATTAATTATCCGGCAACTCCCACTACACGTGGCGCATCGAACGGCTGAGGACCGAAACCATCTTCGGATTGGGCAAAAGCCCCGCCCAATCACATTTGTCCCCCGCCTTCCCACGAGCCCGAACTGTCCACGTGGCGGATCGCCGCTCGCTCGCAGGACTGTCGTCCTTACCGCAGCGCGGAATTTCCTCTTTCGTACTCCCCCGCTGCCCGAACCTCAGCTCGGGCAGACTCCGCTCGCCATCCGCGTCCCACTTTTCCACATTCTTTTTATTTGTATTTTTATAGAAAATAAAGTTTTTAGGTGTTCATTTAACAATAATCAAATAAGGCTCGTGATTTTTCAAAATCCCATCAACAGAATACCTCGTAATTCACAGGCAGATTTATTACAAGCTCAATTTTGAGGTCGGACCTCCACCAAGCTCATTGTATGATGCATTTGTTTCGTAAGAAAAGAAATATTTGAAAAATATTATCTTAAAAATTATTGGTTATATCACTTAAAATAATTAGTCAATAAAAATATTTTAATTATTAGCAAATACATCCATAAACACCGAAAATATTTTGCCAGCGAAAACGTATTTTAACTAATTCAATTTTTTTTCTCGAATTAAATGCGCCCTTGCTTTCGAGCATTCTCTATCCTGCCCGTGGAAATTCGGGGACCTTTCCAGTCTTTCGACAGCTTAAACTGTTTCACACTTCAGGAAGAAGACCTCGCCGCCCCCCCCACAAAAAAAAATCTCCAAGAAATCGGAAAAAATATAATTAAAAAAAACACCGGGATTTTTATCGGACTATATAAGGAACTCCGAGCAGACGAAGAAGATGAGACTCCCCGTCAGTGTGTCTCAGTCCCAGTTTCCGGCGCCGATCTCCGTCGTCTCGCTCGCGAAGCAGCTGCTGCAATCTCTCTCTCTCTCTCTCTCTGCAGGCCATGGCGAGCTAGCGGAATCGGAGCTTCGCTCTCCCGTTCGCCGTCGCCGTCGCCGTCGCGGCCGTCGTTTGGGATCTCCGCTCCCGGTTGCGCTTTCCGGCGATCGGGGCTCCGTGCTTTCTTTTAGGGCGAAGGGATGTGGAACTTCGCGCGGATTGCGGCGTCGAGCCTGCGCGGATCGAGGCGGCTCTCCACTGCCATACCTGGCCCGTGCATCGTGCACAAGCGCGGCGCTGACATCCTCCACGATCCGTGGTTCAACAAGGTCAGTATCGCCGGATTCGGTTCGTGCTTGTTTGCTTGTTTGTTTGTGATCTCGCTGTGTTTCGTCGTACTTTGAATGAGTGCGCGATTGGTGTTGTCGGGAGGAGTCGGCTTCAGTGTAGTACTGTAGTGTCGGCGGAAGAAGTTCTCCGAGCGATTCGTCGTTTTCGTCACTGGTTGGACTGTTTGAAGTTTCATCATTCTAGTGAGCAGGTTGTTATGTGTGCTCTGGCATACGTACGTGACTACAGAGCACGTTCCGGACTAATCATTTCTCGCGGGTTGCTGAAATTGATGGATGTTGATTTCGATTAGGATTGTCTTGGGTTCAGTCTTGAAGCATTATGAGCACTTTTGCGAGTCTTCTTCCTGCATTCCGCGGATGTGAAGATGGGAACGATTAGCTGACCACGTCAACTTTTTTACTATGCTGTTTCGCATTTTTTCTACGAGCAGGATACTGGCTTCCCTTACACCGAGAGAGATCGACTTGGGCTCCGTGGCCTGCTTCCGCCTCGTGTGATATCCTTTGAACAGCAATATGATCGATTCAGTAAGCCTGCTTTTCCACCTTCCAGAGTTAATTACTATGTCCTGTGCATCAAGTGTGAGGTACTCATTTGGGAAATCGAATTCGTTTAAAGTTATTCTAAATAAAAGGGCATGATAGTTGTGAGTTTGATTAAACTGGAGATAAAGATACTGAAAAAAAACTTGTGGCTGCTGTAGAACAAGATTGTGAAGCCTGAGGGCCAATGAAGCATATTTTTAGTTTGTGATTTATCGGCATTTAAGCTTTTCTGAAATAAAATGTGGATCATTATGAGATCACAACAGTCCTGCTGTTTGTTGCCAATTATTTTCTCATATGATTCTCATTTTCTAATACCATCACCTCTATCTGTGATGGTACCTATTTTGAGATAAAACCATGGTTAATCATGCTTGTGGTATTGGGAATATTGATGGGAATAGAATCTTTCTTCGATGTCTAACTGCCCCTACAAAAATCATCTTGCACTGCCCCATTCCTTGTCCTTTTTAATATAAAATTGTTCCTCTCTTAATAAAGGGTAACAGAGAGCCTTGTTTTTTATTTTTTCTCCCTAACATAAAGTGTGCATCGTTTCAGTTACCATTCTTCCAGTTCACTTCATTAGGAATTAAAATTTTGTTAATTGCACTTGATTTCTAATTTGAATTTCTTTTTCAGAGAGTTGCTCTAACCTTGAAAAATTTGTTCTGAAGCTCATTGAGTTTGCTGATATAATTAGTAGCAAATTTTGATTGATAGATGCTGCTTAATTTTGTAGTGCAATCATATCGGTCATTAGAGAGAAATACTCGTAATGAACCGGAGGGTGTTTCGTCATTGTCAAAGTGGAGGATACTAAATAGGCTGCATGACAGGAATGAGACACTGTACTACCGAGTAAGTATGGCAGCAATCTGTCTTGAGTGGCCAGAAAATAAATCTGTTCTAGTCCTTTTCTGAGAAAGCTGTTTTTCTTTTGTCCAGGTTCTAATTGATAACATTAAAGATTTTGCCCCAATAATCTATACCCCCACTGTAGGGCTAGTCTGTCAAAATTATTCAGGTTTATTTAGACGTCCTCGTGGAATGTACTTCAGTGCAAAGGATAAAGGAGAAATGATGTCCATGATCTATAACTGGCCTGCCCAAAAGGTATAATTTCACTCTCTTAGACAACTACATTATCATGTATCTTGTTACCTTTGGCTCTCTTTATGTCCAATCTTACAGTGAATGCTGATCTTTATTTATATCCTCTTGGTATACCTCTAAACCGAAACAGTTATACTTTGCTTCTTGTAAGTGATATAAAAAGGTAGTCCAAATTTTGCATGGGTTTTTGAATTTGAATCTATATGGAGTTTCTCACTCACTGATGTGCTAAATCTATCTTGATTCCAACAGTCACTAAAAATGGATGTATTCTCTCTTTTGCCAAAAATATCCAGAACTATTATTCAAAAGATTTGCATGGTCGTGGCATTGTTTTGGAAGGTCATCATGGAATCCTTTCCAATTTATGGTGGATATTCCTTCTTATCTCCATAAAGCTTCAGTCTGATAAACCCGTGAAAATATCTTAGTTATGGGTAACGTGTACCAGTAAAAATCATATTTGGTGTGTATGGTGTGAATCAGTAAAAGTTCAAATGACACAGATGATTATCAGGGCATTGTGCGTTGGTTCTTTAGGTGCATTTCATTGATACTTAAAAAGTTCAAGTTTGTCCATCATGCTGCTTCCTTTCATCTCCTCACTGCAGTTGTGATGTCTTTAATATCTGCTCTCCCAACAATTGCAGGTAGACATGATAGTTCTCACGGACGGTAGTCGGATTCTTGGGCTTGGTGACCTTGGAGTTCAGGGGATTGGAATACCAATTGGAAAGCTGGATATGTATGTTGCAGCTGCTGGTATTAACCCACAGCGAGTATGACTACCCTCAACTTTTTCACAATCCTTTGTTGCCAACGCATCCCACATCCCTGGACTTTAAAAAGGAAAAAGAACTTCATGCATTCTAGTTCATTGTTGAGCACGCCTAATTAGATATATTTTCCCCCAAAAGTATTCCACATTTATAATCTAAATGTGAGCGCCTTTCCACTCTGCCCTGGGGTGTCTGGGGAGCATATTCAATTTTTTGTCCTCCTCCTTTACATGCCAATGTGCATGCTGGCACATGCATGCAGACACTAACTCCACTGCAGACTTGCATTGTGATTTACAATTTAACATTCATCAGGGGACCTGCACGGGAGTTGTTGAATGAGTGATATGCATATTATTCTATGTATGAATTGATATCACGTGAAAACCTTTGGAAGATGATACTTTTGTGTAATATGGACATGATAGGACTCTTGGTACGTAAATTTGTAATGGAAACTTTATACTGATCAGAAAGAAATTTGTTGATGTCCATCCTTGGCAGATACTCCCCGTCATGCTTGATGTTGGTACCAATAATCAGAAACTACTTGAAGATCGGCTTTGTGAGTAACAATTGCATTCATTTTCTGCTTATAAATCATACTTTGTGCTCTCAAAACTTCATGTTCTCTCTCTCTCTCTCTATCTGACGGAAAAATTTTGCTGCTGTCAAAATAAACTCTCAACTCCTATGCCATGGTGAAGTTTTCTCAATCTTGTGAGGATCCTGTTCATAATTAATGGCTGGTCGCAACAACTTATTAGGAACCTTCTTAGTTGATATTGTGCGCCTGAAATTTTTCTGCTTCCATTAGCAAACATTGTAACATAGTCTTGCAAAAAATTTTCTTTTCCGCGTTAAAAGTCTCACAAAGGTTTTCACAAACAGATTTAGGGCTTCGACAGCCCAGGTTGGAAGGGGAAGAGTATCTTGAAATTGTTGATGAGTTTATGGAAGCTGTATTCACACGTTGGCCAAAGGCAATTGTACAGGTCAGTTGTTGAAAAGTACCTTTTTCTGTCTCTTCTGATTGGACTATCTTACTAAAACTCTTGTTGAACTTTCATAGTTCGAAGATTTTCAGTTTAAGTGGGCTTTTGAGACATTGCAACGATATCGTACAAGGTTTTGCATGTTCAATGATGACATACAGGTGAGCACTCGTTTCTACATATTCAATTGTTGTATTAATTAAAAGAAAGGCTGTCGAGTATATGTCGTCAAATAAAAAGAAGGCCAACTTGTTCATGAGTGCTATCTGAGAAGAAGAAACCATAGTAAAGAGAGATCAAACTCAAGGGCCTAGGCATGATGAGTAATCAATGAAGTGGAGCAAGGGCTAAGATCGCCTTCCTGTACAGGTCCTGCCTCAGTTACTCCCTGACAACTTCTAAAACGTGCACTTAGTGGTTTAGCTAAAAAGGAAGTATGCTGGATATGTAAACTATCCTAAAAATCTTGTCTCACCTATGGACCATGGATTAATTTTATTGCTTCTGCTATATTTTTTTATCGTTCTCGCCCTTGTTATGTCACAGGGAACAGCTGGTGTTGCACTTGCAGGATTGTTGGGAACAGTAAGGGCCCAAGGTCTGCCATTGGCAGATTTTGTTAAGCAGAAGATTGTTGTAGTGGGTGCTGGGAGGTCAGACTAGAGCCTACACAAATGGTTATCTATGAGTGAGCTACATGTTCTAATACTCTACTTGTGTTTTCCAATCTTCTCATGTGTGCAAATTGGCTATCAGTGCGGGGCTCGGTGTTCTTAAGCAGGCTGTACAGGCTGTTTCAAGAATGGCAGGGAATAGTGAAGCAGCTGCAAATAGTCAATTTTATTTGCTCGACAAAGATGTATGATTTTGGGCTAACTATTTTCATTATAGCTCTCTTCTTGTGACTGCAATGATATTTCATATCCAAGTTGCCTGCATCAGCAAGTCCTTGAATTTGTTTGATATATACTGCAGGCAACCGACAATCTCATTTAATTGGAGTGTCGACATTCTTACTTGTACTTTGCTTCCTTTTGGTTCTTTCCCATAAAAGTATGCCCCCACATATCATTGACATGAGAAACAAACGAGTCAATTATGAATTATAGCTTCTCACTTGAAATGCGGGATAGTATGCATTAGCATCCCCTTATCAGGTTTAATGGATGCAGGGTCTTGTCACAAAAGCAAGAAAGAATCTTGATCCTGCTGCTGCACCATTTGCTAAAGATCCAGGAGATATCGATGGTCTTGTGGAGGGAGCCAACCTTCTCGAAGTGGTAGGCTCGATAGGACACTTTTTTGGCTTCATGAGGCCCAAAATTGTCTTCTTGTCAACTCCAGATCAGTAACTCATTGCTTGCATGCTGTCTTTAGTTTCTAGGAGATTTTGTGATTGTTTATGTGTACCGGGATTTTAGTTGCTGAGAACTTTCTGTGCAGGTTAGAAAGGTCAGGCCCCATGTGCTCCTTGGTTTGTCTGGAGTTGGTGGTATCTTCAACGAGGAGGTATAGACTCGATAATGACTGGCATTCTCTTTGTTTTCTCATCTTTTTTGCTAAGATGTGGTAGACATTACTCATATTATGTCACATACGAATAGAAGTTTGGGCATTCCTCTTAACTGGTCAAGTTAGGGTCACTGTATAGGTTCTTTTTTCTTCTTCTTAGTTTATTTTATTTTGATGGGTGATGACTCTATATGTTAGTCTGCTGCATTTGACAGCAACGATTTGAGTTTTAACAGTGGAGGCATCTGGCTCAACCATTTTGTGGTCCTTGTGCGTATCTCTAGCTATTGGTTAACTGATAAGATTTCCTCTATATCTTCCCCCTCACATGCTTCTTGCTCTTTCCTTCCTTGATGGGTCGAAGTTTGACTCACTGTAAACTGTGCCCAGCTGTATCCTGAATCATCTTGTATGAATATAATCCGATATGAATCATTTTCGGCATCTCTTATGCATTCATAGCGCAAGACTTTACTACTCAATTCTTGTATAAAAATGACTTGTGATAGGTTCTAAATACTTGGCTATTTCTACTTATCTGAGTTCTTGTACTGGATATCAGGTGTTTACTAGAGTATACTTTTTTTGCATACTGATCAGGTGCTTAAGGCTATGAGAGACTCCGATTCACCTAAACCTGCTATTTTTGCCATGTCCAATCCCACAAATAATGGTACCTGTTTGGATTGACCTCAAATTCCTTCTAAGAATATCCGTGTGCTGTCTTATTTGAGGTCCTTGTTCGTTTTACTCTGCTAACACAAAGTTGATCAATCTATGAAAAAGCTGAATGCTCTGCTGCTGATGCTTTTAAGCATGCTGGAGAAAATATAGTTTTTGCCAGTGGAAGCCCTTTTGCAAATGTTGATCTTGGTACGTTGTCTTCTTACTGGTGCTTTTCATGCATGGAAGGATTTCTCTCTGGTTCCTAAAGCCAAATTATATTTCTGCACCTTTTACTTCCATAATGATAACTGCCGATCGTGTTACATTAATTACTGCCTCCCATGTATAATTTTTGAACTCCCGCAACTGTTAACTTCTACAACTACTAGCATATGTATATGTTGGCAGGGAACGGAAAAGTTGGTCATGTAAATCAAGCAAATAATATGTACCTTTTCCCTGGGTTGGTGCTTCTATGACGATTTTACATTGTCTACCCTAGAGTTTCTTTTGAATTTTGAAATGTTCATGGAGTTTCTGTTGTTTTGAAACAGAATTGGTCTGGGTACCCTTCTTTCTGGCGCTCATTTTATCACTGATGGAATGTTACAGGCAGCTGCTGAGTGGTAGGCATTCATTATTCCATGACTTATTTGTCTTATTTTAACCGATTTTTCTGTGCTTGGCTGGGCAAAAATGTCGATGTACTAATAATTGATGGTAGAAGTCATACTATCAAAACTTTAGGGGTGGCTGAAAAGTTGGAACATTTTCATCTGATCTGAAGACAAAACAACTGAAGACTTGATATTCTCTTGTTCGTCGAGTTGCTAATTTCTTCTTGTTGCCAGCCTTGCTTCTTATATGACGGATGAAGAAGTTCAAAATGGTATCCTGTATCCATCTATTAATAGGTAATATTCTCTCCCGTCTTGTATGTTCGTCCACAAATCATATGAACAATGATGCAATGCCAGAGGCGTGTATAAATTATTAGTCATTTGTTGCCTTTATCTCTCATGGGATAATTGAGTAATTTTATCAAGCATTCTTCTAGCCTCACTAGAGTAGTCTCTTTTTTTGGTGCTAAAAAGCATGACTTAAGTAGTGCCTGGTTACCTGTCTCGGTGCATAATTACGGTAATGCTCTGGATATTGTTCTCGTCTACATCGTTTATGAAGAACATCCACCTACAGATGTGGCTCAACCTGAAATGAACCGTAAATGTTTGAGTGCTCCAATCTCCTAATTATGCACATTATGGGGTCACAATGCTGAGCTAATGCAATCAAATCTGTTGGGAATATTGTTGCTATGCCAGTGCAATATTTTTCACGAGGATGTAGGTTGGCATGATGCAATATGGTTTGCTCCAGTCCTGCTTCAGCTGTAGCTGGTTTGCCTTTTTATTTTAAATGTGCTGATCATATTTTATATGATGCAGCATTAGGCATATAACAGCAGAAGTTGGGGCTGCTGTTTTACAAGCAGCTGTTGCAGAAGAACTCGCTGAGGGACATGACGATATTGGGCCCCGAGAACTGATGCACATGTCAAAGGTATGAATGACCTTAGCCTTATCTTCAGTAGTAAAATCTGAACTTCATAGAGATGCATTGCTTTCAAATTGATCACACCACCTGGAGGGATGAATGCTTTTTCAGTCGAGTGCCTTATTCCTTCTAGATGTAGCGCTTAAAAACTCTTATGCGCCGCATCTTCTGATGGGATCTGACTTTCTGGTGACAAGATCAAATCATAGTTTATGGTTCAACATTAGCTTGCACATGGTGACCTCAGATTGCAGCGGTTACTTATGGTTCATTACTGTGAATGCAGGAGGAAACAGTGCAATTTGTCAGAAGAAGCATGTGGTACCCTATCTACAGCCCCCTTGTTCACGAAAAATAGAGCCTCAGCCTGTGAATCTATCCCCAGAGGTTTAATAAAATTCTGGGCGAGATAAAATGTAGTGATGGGGATGACTCGAGAGTCATGGACGACTCATGAGTCTCTTGTAAAGTACGATGATCAAGAAAGATTCAGAACTAGGAATATGCTACTACTGCTGCTACGGGCGAACACATTCTTAACTCTTTGATTATTTGTACTGGCATCGAAGTCAGGTGAATCACTGCAGCATCTGCATGGTGGTGTTAGACTTTAGACGATCAATTTTACAGTTGTCCCCATGCATCTTTCCCTGAAAGCCAATGTCCTCTTGTTATGTGAATCTTCACGCCAATGAATATCACCAGCCGGATGAAGACATGCTTATTGCTTATATATGCATTCAAGGCACACATTTGCATTCATGTTTCAACTATTTAAACGTGCTATGTAATCTGACCTGAAGAGTCCCGATATGACTGCCTTGCACTTATGCTAAATGAATGCCCTAAGTATTTGAGGAAATCCTTGCACTACTGCTCGGCGAGAGTTGGATTCCTTACTGTGCCGAACCATTCCTCAATAACTTTCATTGGTGTATGCTTTGTTAAGGCGCGTGGCCATGACAATCGATCACTTCGTACTCGATGCTTACGCAAGTTCTTGGTTGAAGGATCTTCAGCGAACCATCACAAATTGGAATGTGAAGCCAGCTCAATCTGAAATTAGAGTGAGACCATCTTTGACAATGACAGGTAGCCTTTCCCCTGGAAGCAAAGCAAGGCGGACTGCATTTTCTCTATTCAGTGACGAGGAAATTTCCAAGTCTGAGACCCCATAATGTATACCCCTAGTTTGCATTTGTAATGACTGCGTACGTAACTACTGAAAAGAAGGATAAGAAAGTTCTTACATAACAGGAAGAGTAAAAAAATTGATGGAAGTCATGCATGCATAAAGCTCATTAGAGGATTATGAACCCCGTGTTGATTCTGCAATTTGGTTGCAAACTGTAGCTACTGGGGAGTGTACACTGTCTAAAAAGGAAAGGCAACCATTCAATCTTCTTCGATTATGTAAAAGGTGCAAGATATTGACTCGATTATCTTTTGCAAGTCACTGGTGCTTGTTTTTCTCTCACAAGCATGAGAGAGAGAGAGAGAGAGAGAGAGAGAGAGAGAGAGAGAGAGAGAGAGAGGCCATTTGCAATATGGAAGGAAGTCAAGATGAAAGGATGTGAGATCGAACCCAAGGAGAACATCTAAAATGGTCGGATATGAAATATCAATCTGGTAAGGACAAGGGTCTACAGCTAGACCATTATTTAGTTCGTCACACACGGTAGAGATAGCTGAGATAGACTTTCCATTCACAAGGAATCAAAATTCTGACTCTTTCTTCCTAACAAAGAAGCAACCAGAAGGACCATTATTTGGAAGAAGTGCCAGCTTCACTAGACTCTCGGCGCCTTCCTCATCCAACAGGATGCCGGTGTTGAAGTTGCCGTCCGTTTTGACAAATCCAGGGCACACGCAATTGATGACGATGCTCGGGTACATATTTGCAAGAATCCTAGTGTAAGCATTCATGGCTGCTTTCGAGATGGTGTAAGCGGGCACGAAGGCAGGCCAGCCTTTGGCTTCGGACGAACCATCCTCGAACTTCGAGGAAAGCCTTCACGATCCCATCCACTTCCTCTTCCGTGATGTTCTCGGGATCACTCAGAATTTCCCTGGCCCATTCATTAGACACTCTCTGGAGAGAAAAAAAAAAAAAACAAATTGAACAAATCCTCAGCATAAATCACCCAAAACATTTGTAAAGGAGCTTCAATCCAGGGATCAGACAGCGCTACAAATGCAAAAGGAGCGAAGGGTTTATGTGTTACAGACTGCTAATTATCCGGCAATACATCTATGGTGTGAAGGCCACCGTACGGCGAACGCTCCGTCTCTCGATAGTTGTCCAAAGAAAGGTTCATCTTCTGCATTGGCGAGAACCAGACCTAATGCAATCGCCCAGAATCTAAATACCATATACAAAATTCAAGTGGGTGAATTCTAAGAAACCATAAACTAGAGAGCATCGGCATGGAAACGTATTTACCTAGTAGGAATTTCTCTCATGACAATAGCAAGGTGATGAAATAGGGAGCACAACTCAATATATCTGCTTAGTGGGTTTCATCAACCACTGAAAATCTGTCCTACACCTGATTAATCTAAGTTCAAATTTTCAGCAACCTAGTCCATGACTCGATGCATACCTCAAGCTTCCCCATAATGGATGAAACATTTACTATCCTCGGCGAATCAGAGAGTTGGAGGAGGTCAATATGAGCCTCCACCATTCGTTTGGCCCCATAGTAGTTTGTTTCAATACACGCCTAAGCTGCTTCGTAAGGTTGGGTCATGATTTCGTTCCAATTGATTTGCACACCTTTCTGCATCAACAAGAAGAAAGTTCCTCATAGTTCCTAATCAACTAATATTGGAAGACTAACCACTTACAAATTGATTTATCTTAATTTTAAAAAAGTAGGTGGGTTTCCTTCTCTTAGGGCGCGCATGACAAAATTTCTGGAACAAAAATCAATTTCTATTCCATGGATGAGTTTCTGAGTAAAGAAACACGTTTGATAACAATTCAAAATTTTTATTTTTGAAATAAAAATTTATTTCATAACATAATAAAATTTCTATTTCTAGGAGCGGCAACGATCGACGTCTGGTGGCCAGAGTTCGATGTTTGGCGACCGGCGTTCGGTGGTGGGCGGTTGAAGTTTGAAGTTTGATGTTCGGCGATCGGCGTTTGGTGTCCGGTGACTAGCGGTGGGTGGCTGAAGTCCGAAGTCCGACGTTCGGTGACCGGCGTTCAGCGGCGGGTGGCCAAAGTCCGGAGTTTGACACCGGAGTCCAGCGACCAGCAATCGGTGTCCAATGTCTGGAGTTCGACGTCTGACGTTCGACATCCGGAGTTCGGCGACAGGAGGCCGGCGGCGGGTGGCGAGTGGCTAACATCCGACGGTCGGTGGTGAGCGGCGGACGGTTGCCGGTGAACATCTGTTGGTTGGTGATGAGTCTCCGGCATCTAATGATTGGTGATGAGGTCTGGCATCCGGCGATTGGCGGTTGGCAACGGGTGGCCGGAGTGCGGTGGCTAGTAGTCAGCGGCTGGTGGCCGGGACCGGCAGCGGGGGTTCGACAATCGGCGGCGGGTGTCCGGCATCCCACAGGCGGTAAGTAGGTGACGGGCGGTGATGAGAGTGAATGATGAGAAAATTTTTTATTTCTCATTTCTATTCAAAAAATAGAAAAGCTAAAAATTTTAATTTCTGATTTCTGCTCCAAATCTATTTCTGGAATAGAAATCTGTTCTAGAAATAGAAAAATGAAATTGCGTTACCAAACGGATTTCTGTTCCAAACCTGTTTTAGGGAATAGAAAAACAGAGAAATAGAGAAACAAAAATTTTGTCATGCGCGCTGTTAGTGTGCGGTCCATCTATTCAGAGGTGATTGTTTTGCACCATTATATTGCATAAGGAACGGCTCGTGCTATACTTCCACACAGTTTGCACAGAAAAATGTACCAACACCAATAAAACTATTGGCTGGTCCGCCTCATTTGTGGAGCCCAACTAATTTGTAAATATGTAAATAAAAAGAAGAGAAAAGTCAAAAAGAAAAAGAAAAAGAAAAAAAAGAACAAAAGTGGGGTGGTTGCTTCGTTGAAAACCAGAGGAGAGAGAAGAAGAGAGCCCCTTGGGCGAGGGAGTTACCCAAGAGCGTGGAGAAAAAGAGAAGAAAAAGGGGCGCAACTATGCGGCTCCAATTCGAAAGCCAAACATCGACGGAATTGGCTTAAATTTGAATATATTGTTCGTGAGATTGAGGGTTACGAGTTGATCAGTTTCGTTTGTTGAGAACTGCCTCCAAATTCTTTAATTGCAGTTACGATATTTATGTGGTGAGAAGATGCGGTTATAATATTGATGTTGAGCCTCTAGTGTGTGACTAGAGAAGAATATTTTGTGTATCTTGCTATTCTTGAGGGTTAGTAGATGTTTTTGGGTGGTTCGTGATTTTTTCCATATTGAGTTTTCCATGTAAAATCCTTGGTGTCATTCTTTACTTTGTCTACTTATCATTTAACATATTAACTTATTGTTCCAAATGTCAGCTCCACCTTAGGGATCCTAGAGGTAGAATGAGAAGCCCTTTTTTAAATCTTTTCTGCAAATCCTGCTAAATCAACTTACTGTTCAAAATGATGGTCACATGTAACAGTATATGTTGAGAAATTCTCTTCTAATTGTCTTCTCTACCAGTTCAACTCATACCAGGAGAATGGCTGCAGCAAATATTAGGCGATTTTGAGACCCTCAAAGAAGAGAGTAGACAGAGTCCTGGTGTCATTCTTGCAGGATTTCAAAGAAGGGGACTATGGAAAGAGGGGTTGGCCGACCCATATCTTAGCATACAAGGTCTCGAAAACAGCCTTGAATGCATACACAAGGATCGTGGCCAAAAAGTTGCCTTCTTTCTTGTGTGCCCTGGCTTTGTCAAGACCGGCATCACTTGCAATACTAGACCCTTGACTCCTTCACAACGGGCCGAGAGCTTGGTTTGGCTGGCTCTGCTTCCTAAAGGTGGCCCGAGCGGCTTGTTCTTTGATAGGAAGAAAGTCTCTAGTTTCTTGTCTCTTCCTAACTGGCCTTCCAATGTCAAGGGTGTTGTATATATTGTTAATATAGTCATAAATAATATGTTCACATACAAGCTCAATAGGTGAAAGCACGGTTATTTGGGTCCATATGGGTCAGAGTCCAATAACTTGCGTATAAACTCTAAGGTTCCTCTACGCTAGAGGTAACACTGTTGAACGTTTTAAACTTGACGTCTCTTGGTGTAATACTTCAAGCAACCGCTTCTTCTCTCTCAAACCTATAACCTCCAATAATCTTGAAGTATGTAGTTCCTATGATATTATAAAGTTGCAATTATTTGATGTTACTGAATTTCATGGCTGGAAATTACATGTTTAATTTGGCATGAAAGAACGTGACATATTCTATACTGTATTAAGTGATTTTGCATCTACCACTGAAGATGTGGATGAATATCAATGGAACAAAGATGATGATTTTTGTAGAGATTATTTGTTGAACTCTCTAAATCCTATAGTGAGTATAAGACGGCGAAAGAGATATGGGATCACTTGAACGCTTAGTTCCAAAAACAAGAGAGGCTCTCTAAAACTCTCCTAGCGGAGAAATTCTTTGACTTTAAATTCACTATGAATTCAAGCATCACCTCTCAGTTAGTTGAATTTGAAAACATGAGAAACAAGCTGAAAGATGATAACTTTGATATGTCCGATAATCTCTTTGTCAGTCTTGTGTTAAGCAAACTACCAACTGAATGGAGTTCTTTCAAGACTGAAGGTACGGATGGGACTGGATGAATTAAATAGGTATATTTACATTGAGGATCAAAACATTACCAGAAAGAGTTTGGAACAAGTAGAACAATAAAAGTCAGTTGCCAACTTAGTTTCACACTCCAATAAATCTAAAAAAAAATCCAAGTCACAAAAAGGTGAATCATTTTTACAGTTAGAGGTCAAAAAGACTATCTCCAAAAAAAAGAAGAAAGGCAAGTGCCATAACTGTGGAAAGTGGGGTTACTGGGCAGCAGAGTGTAAGTTACCAAAGAAGCCAAATAATGACACACCACAAAATGAGGCCAATATGCTAATTAGTGAATCTGAGCCTCGAGTCTTCGTTGGAATGATGAAGAATGGAAATGCCAGTGTCTCTTCGAAGTGGTGGTTGGACAGTGGCACTACTTGTCATGCTACAAATGACAAGAACTTATTAACTGAGGTCACATAAGTGAAAGACACTGGAAAATTGCAATGGTGGTGAGGCAAATGTGACTTATGCTGGAACTGCAAATTTGGTGTTTTCTTCAGGTAAGTTACTAACTCTTAAACATGTTAGAGTAGTACCTTTACTTAAAAAGAATTTGATATCTATGAGTTTACTTAATAAAATTGGTATGTCTTTTTCAACTATGAATGGTAGAGTAATTTTATCTGTTAACTCATATTATTTCGGTTGTGCATTCATGGTTAATGATATGTATAGGTTGAGTTTAAATACCGATAGCATAAACAATGTGAATTCTGCTTTGATTGATCCAAAGTTGCTACACAATAGACTTGGACATGTGAATTATAGGAAAATGCAACATCTAGCTAAAACTCACAACATTCCATTAGATACTTCTATTCGATTTGACAAGTGTGAAGTGTGTGCATAGACTAAAATCACTAGAAAACCCTTTAAGTTGGTTTCTAAAAGCGCACAACTTCTTGAGTTAATACATTCTGACATTTGTGACTTTAGAAATTACATTACTAGAGGTGGTCGGAAGTATCTAATAACATTCATAGACTATTTTTCTAGATACTGTCATGTCTATTTGTTGAAATTGAAATATGAAGCTTTTGAAAAATTTAAGAATTTCAAGCTAGAGTAGAAAATTAACTCAACTTGAAAATTAAGAGGTTTAGGAGTGATAGATGAGGAGAATTGCTATGTCAAGGTTCAAGGAATTTTGTACTTCAGAAGGTATAATATTTGAAACCACTGCTCCTTATTTACCTCAATCAAATGGTGTTGCAGAGCGTAAGAATAGAACGTTAACTGAAATGTTAAACTCTATGTTACTTACAGTTGGCACGCCTTCCTCCTAAGCAGTTCTAACTGCTAATCACATCTTGAACATGTTGCCGCACTCTAAGTTGTCTATGACACCTTATGAGATATGGCAGAAGCGCCATTGTAGATATGATACTCTTAATACTTGGGGCTGTATTGCTTATGTAAGCATACCGGATCCTAAGAAACCTAAGGTGAGATCTAGAACTATTACTTGTGTATATTTAAGTAGTGTAGAAGATAGTGTTGCAAATAGGTTTTTAGATCTATCTACTAATACAGTGATAGAATCTAGAGATGCAGTGTTCTTCGAAAACAAGTTTCTTAGAGATCAATGCTTGAATGCTTCTGGATCTATAGATATGATTTCAGAATCTCTTGTAGAATCTGAAGCAAGCCATTCTAACACTAATTCCACATAGTTGGCTGTTGAACCATTTCCAGTTAGAGTATCTACAAGAGAGAGAGAGAGTTCCCAAAAGTTTTGGTGAAGACTTTGTTGCTTACCATCTTGAGGATGATCCATTCTCCTATCAGGAAGCAATGAGATCTAGGGAATCACTATTGTGGGCAGAAGCCATAGATGATGAAATAAGCTCTTTGTTGCAGAACCACACTTGGCAGCTAGTAAATTTGCTAAAATGGGCTAAAGCTATAGGATGTAAATGGGTGTCGAAGAAGAAATTGAATAGTGGTGGATCAATAGCTAGATACAAAGCACGTTTAGTAGCTAGATACAAAGCACGTTCAGATAAATGCCTTTACCATCGTTCTATGTAAAAAAAGATAGTCATCATTTGCTTGTATGTCAAAGACATGTTAATTCTTGGTTTCGATCATTCTGTAGTGAGTGATGTGAAAGCTACTTTAGCTAAAGAATTTGACATGAAAGATCTTGGTATTGCTAATATCATTCTTGGTATGAAAGTAAGCTTTAAACAGCAAGTCATCTCCCTTAGCCAAACTCATTATATTGAGCCACTACTTTTTACTTGGGGATACGATACGTGTAAACCGAGTAGACACCATGTGATTATAATAACGGACTGAGTCCTAATGAAGGGACCGATGTTGATTAGTTAAAGTACTTGAAACTACTTGGTACTCTCATATATGCTTTGAGTTGCACTAGACTCGACATAGTCTTTACAGTTGGTTTGCTGAGTCGTTTTACTAGTAATCCTAGTAAAGAGTATTGGGATGCCCTTGATAGGCTAATGAGATACCTTAAAGGTATTAAAGATTATGCTCTCTATTATTCTGGTTGTCCTCCAACTGTGGATGGATATCCTAATGCCTCATGGTGCTCAGATATTGGAAATAGTAAGTTCACTAGTGGATATGTATTTACTTTGGGTGGAGCTGCTATTACTTGGAAATCCAAATGACAGACTTATATTGCATTGTCGTCTATGGAATCAGAACTTTTTGCTTTAGCCTCAGCTGGCGAAGAGGCCGAGTGGATGAAGAATCTGATTTTGGATATTCCTTTGACTCGGCTAAAGATTAATTCTTTAAGCCTATTTTGTGATAATCAAGTAGCTGTCCGAGTCGTCAAGAATGCTCTCTTTAATTCAAAGAGAAGACATGTGAGACTGAGACATGCGTTGTTGAATTATCTGAGAGAACAAGTGGTTATCACCTTGATTGATGTGAGATTGAAGGATAACATAGCCGATACTCTCACCAAAGGAATGCCTAAAGATTGATTATTCAAAACAGTGAGGGAAATGGGGTTAAAAACTATATAGGCAATTTTTAACTACCATTTACTTACTTTCTAATTGTGTGTTTTGAATTATCGAATCTTTATTTATTGGCTACAATGATAAGCACAGTTTATATGTTTCATCAATGTTAACAGTTGTTGACTAATTTGAAAAGGGTGAGTTGTCTCATTCCAAACTTGATGAAAATGTCTTTAACCTAATTCAAATGTTCTATCGGGGAAACTTGTGTCATTCCAAACTTGATGATACAATTCAACTAGGTTGGACTATCCTTTTGGTTAAATGATTTCATTCCAAACTTGATGCTAGATTATTTAACTTTAAGGAATTAGTAACTGTGACATTCTAAATTGAAACATAGAAACAGTTGTTTACATAAGAAGCCTGCTGGTCTTGTTCTTAATTGAAACTTGATATTAAATGACTAGGTTAATGTAAGTGACTTGACTATTGGTCATGTTCTTTGAAACTAGACAATAGTTATTCTCCTACAAATAAACTTAAGTTGATGGCTTTTTGTAAATCACATTGTTTAGATCTTGTTCATAATTTATGAAATTGGCTTGATGCTTATGAACATGATATTGTGATGCTTTATGACATCAATATATGTTCTTCTCTGCCTGATGGAATGGTGCTAAGTTTTTATTCAAATGATTGAATTCATGATAATATGAAATTCATATTTGACATTCTACAAGGGATGGCAGAGATGGAGGAGAGCTTAATGAGTGGGATCCTAACCAGGATGACCTACTTGATGAATGAATATATATATCATTTAGAGCGTGTGGGGACTTGACAGTTTATCTGCTATTGCCTATTTTGATGAAGTCCATTTACTTGAGACTTGCATTTTGTTATTTTTATTTTGTGAACATTATTATGCTTGTTTCTTGTCTTTGTAAGGCCTTGGACTATTTTGATTGGCCTACTTATACTTGACTATTATGCATATATTGGTTGTGAACTGAGTTTGAGATTTATTTTGGAGTTTGGATGAGTTTAGATTGAATCTAAAACTCCTAATACTTATTTTGATTTATTGATCTCAGAACATATTCATGATAAGAATGATTAACTTATTTGAATTGCAAATGATGATTTAGTTTAATATTTTATTGCTGAAAAACTCTTTGACCAATTTGAGTTGATTGTCTTGGACTGAATGTGGATGATTCTTGTTGTCTGAACATTACACTGACCACCTTATTGGATTGTGCTGTATGGTGAACATAGGAGGAGATTGCTGGATATATTGTTATTATAGTCCTAAATAATATGTTCACATACAAGCCCAATAGGTGAAAGCACGGTTATTTGGGTCCATATAGGCCAGAGCCCAATAACTTGCATTTAAACTCTAGGGTTCCCCTATACTGGAGGTAATACTGTTGAGCGTTCCAATCTTGATGTCTCTTGGTGTAATACTTCAAGTAACCGCTTCTTTTCTCTCAAACTTATAACCTCCAACAAAGGGATGATTTCATTTCCTTTCTCTAGGGTTCTTGTTTTGTCTTTGTAACAAGCACCTATTTGAACATTTAGTAAATGGAATGTTTATGAGTGCTTCAAATAGTTTTGATCTAGTAGCTTGTTGCAACACTTCCTTATCAAGATTGTGCCATTTAGGTGATTCATATAAAATAAAGAACTTTGCAAAATTGATTCCAAGCTCCAAATGCAGTGTTTCATTCTATGAAAGAAGAGAAACTCAACACCTCATGTGGGGTTTATATTATTGAAGTAAATGGAAATTAAGTAAAGGTGACAAGCTATTAACCCATAACAAATAGTAATAAAGATAGATGATATGTGGACATCTCAAGTGCCAAAACTTGACATGGATGGATACATAAGTACCAAAACTTCCAAAAGGTACACTTACATACCAAAATCAGAGAAGAAAGGAGCACTTAAGTGCCAATTGTGAGAATTTCTAACCAAACAGCCGATGTGACATTTTATAACAAGAATTTTAAATGATATAGTATTTCTTTAAAAAAATTTATTTACGTGGTGCTGACATTCCTAGATAAGCCTAAAATGATGTCATTTTAGTCCAAATTTATTTTTTAATATATATGAAATAAAATAAATTAATTACTTTTTTGAAAAGAGAAATTGACAAGGGCCTCCACAGCCTTCACTGCCGTCGCCACACCATCGTAGGAAAGGGCCAGCAATAGTACGGTGAGGGTTGGCTAGGGTTGTTGAGCCTAAGCGAGGTCACTGACCATTGGCGGGGCCTAATGACCCTAGCCGACCCTCACCCAATCTAGGGGAAGGCCACAACCCCTCGCCCCAGTTAGGGCCTGGCTGACCTCACCCCACTGTTGTTGGTCCTATGTCCCTTGTTGATTTTTTTTTTTTTTTTAATTTTAATTTAATTAATTAATTTATTTAAATTAATAATTACATTAAAAATTAAATATGATGGTAAAACGATGTCATTTTGGGACAAACCAGCCACGTTAGCGCCATGTGGATTTTTGGTGAGCCACATAGAATAGTTTTATTATTAAAATAATGTCACGTTAGATTTCTAGTCGGTCTCACTTGAGTTGGCACTCAAGTGTCCAATTCAAAAAAATAAAAAAAAATGGCAGTTAAAGGGGTGAATGATAACCATTCTTCCGAAATAGGTTCTGAAGAGAAATAGATTTTTCTATTTTTATTTCTAGAAGAGTTTCTAAGCAAAAATAACCGTTTGATAACGACATAAAATTTCTACTCTAAAAATAGAAATTCGTTTGATAAAGACACAAAATTTTTTCTTTTCGAACGGCTGTGGACCGGCGGCGGCAGCCGGCGACCGACGATCGGTGGCAGTGGTGGCGGCCGGCGATCAGCAGCAGCGGCGGCGGCGGACAATCGACGGGAAGCGACGGACGGACGGTGGTCAACGGCGACGAATGAAGGACCGGTTGACGAACGATGAAAATAATTTTTATTTCTCATTTCTGTTCCAGAAATAGAAAAATAGAAAATTTCTACTTCTGATTTCTATTCCAAACCTATTTCTGGAACAAGAATCTATTTTAGAAATAGAAAAATGGAATAGGTTTATCAAACGGATTTCTATTCCAGAAATAGGTCTAGAATAGAAAAATTGTTTCTGGAATAGAAATAGGCAGTTGTCATGCACCCCCTAAGTGTACTTTTTTGAAATTTTGGCACTTAAGTATTCATTCATGCTAAGTTTTGACACTTGCGGTATACTTTTAGCTTAAAAAATTAGTTTTAGGTAAATTTGTCACAAATGTGCTAGTTTTGAGGTTTTGATGGTAAAAAAAATAGTTTAGAATAAATTTGTCACAAATATTCTAGTTTGGAGTTTTTCAAGGTGTCAACCCTTTTAAATATTGAGAGTTATTAATTTCTTTTCTTAATTATTTTATCTTGAAAGTAATTAAAACTTTGAGTTGTCCAAGCATTTTATTTAAGGTAAGTGAAACTATAAGGGTTAAGTTTGATTGATTTACCTAGGCTTTGTTTGGCGATCGGGATAAAATTTAGGATAAGATAAAATTTATCCTATCTAGCATTTGGTACCTACTCAATATATGACAAAATCGAATATAAGAGGGAAATAGATAAGATAAAATTATTTCATGGGAGTGAGATAAATGTGGATATAATTTCTAACAGCCATAATATGAAAGTTATTTTTCTTGAATAAAAAAATTCTTAAATTAACAGAATTAAAATTATATTTCAATATAAATAATATTTGAATTCTAATAAGAAATTCAAAATAACAAAAATTAAAATAAATATCTCAATTTAATCTTATTTTGTTACATATATTAGGTATTTTAGTATTTTTTTGTATATTAGTGTAGTTTACTATATAATAAAATATCATTAAAGAATGTT
The DNA here is from genome assembly GCA_014182715.1 of Eucalyptus cloeziana. NCBI lineage: Eukaryota > Viridiplantae > Streptophyta > Magnoliopsida > Myrtales > Myrtaceae > Eucalyptus > Eucalyptus cloeziana. The sequence goes on from CM024637.1 coordinate 28,334,789, forward strand.
GGAAGGGGAATAGAGAAATAAAAGAAATAAATTAAAAAGAGAGAAAAAAAAAAAAAAAAAGTAGGTAAGAGTGTTACAAGAGATTTTTATCATCTTCAATTATAAAATTTTTGGTTCGTTTATGCTAATATGTCGTTTATTCCAAACATTATACATGATATCATATGAATATATTTGACTTTATTACTACAGTCACTAAACTGCGGATATGACATAGCAAAATCTCTAGATTTCATATCCCATCCTATTTAGTATTATTTTAGTTAAAAATCCGGACGACCAAACGTAGCCTTAGTACTTTTGACTTAACTTAGTTTGAATATATACCTTGAGTGTAATCAACTTTCTAAGTAAATTGATATTTTAATCAACTTACTGATTGTATCCATTTCAAAGGTGTTGATTTCTAGGTACCAATTCCTAGTTATTGATTTCTACGTGCCCCACTTCAAAGTTATCAATTTCAAAAACATCGATTTCGGACTAAAATTGCCCATTCCAAAGTTGTTGATTCCTTAGTGTCAATTTCAAGTTGTCACTTTACAAGCATTAATTCCTAAGTTGCCGATTATTTGATAAGGCCCTAATTAAATGATGATGGCTTGGCTGGAAAGGAATGAGGGTACATGTGTCAAAGTGTATGTAATTATTTGTTTATCATTACTCACATGAGAAATGACAAGTTATTACTTACTAGATTGTGATTGTTGAAATGTAGATGAAATTGTTGAACTATGTTTGTGTAATGCCATGTGATGAGGATTTTTGCCATGACCTATTTATCAAAAAATGAATTTTCTTGTATGAGTATGTGTGAAAGACTATATGAAAAGACAAATATTCTACCATATAGATATGGGTCTCTATAAGGTTAAAGGGACATAAAAGTCCTATAATTTATATGCGATATGAAATGGCTTGTGTAGCTAGATACGACTTGTGTAGCCTAAGTTGACCATCATCATATGGTGGTATAGTGACATAATTATCCTTGTTAGTGAAGACGAAGCCCATGATGGATGGTTGTGTGGTGTGATAAAGAGATATTTATGATTCCATCCTCACGAGTTGGTAGAGATGATGCCTCGTGAGTTGAGATAGGTCTTGATTAGTGACGAGTAGGAAGTATAAACTCACTCGTGTATATTGGTGAGTTACCATGTGGTATATGTGAACGAAATTATATGCCATTTGCTTGCAATTGAGCAAATAATTTGATGCGAAGTTGATTTGTGTATCAATCGGCATATCTTGATAGAAAAGATAGCACATTTACTTCATTTGTCATGCATAATTATTTTATACTTGAATTGAACTCACTTTATTTTGTGGGTGCCAAGTTTGAGTGACAAGAGGATCTCTTACCTTAGACTTAGGATTTCATTTACTAAGTCTCGGTTAGCCTATTTATTCATCAGATTTGTAGGATAAATCGCTCACTACCTTAGCCTTTTGGAGTTCTTGTGTATTTTGATATTGAATATTAGAACGTGCTAATACTGGAATTGGCAATAATTTATACTAAGTGTAGTTGAATCGTATGGATCAACGTGGGGTTGCAAGAGTGGATACCACATCAATTTGTTGTTTAGTATTTAATATCGGCTGAGGAGTTAATTAGACCACTCAGGGGCTTTAACGGTCCCAGCTTTGATGGCAATGGAGATGTGTTGATGAGTGAGGTTATCGATTCATAATGTCCTGACTTGGCTTTTGTATAGACAAGTTTTTGGTGTAGGAGTATGGGGAATGATGACAATCGACCCGACCTTCTTCCCATGATCAATGCTTTGTAATCTGCTTCTTTTTGGTGCATGTATTATTATTTGGAAGATGAAAGTTAAAGGTGAGATGCTTATGCATATAATTTAAACTTGTTAAATTTTTGTTACCGAATGATGTGATCATCTAGTTATGATACTGTGTTTAGAAAGAATAATAGATAAATTAAGAAAAGATATTGGATTGTGTGTGACGTTTTGGGCATTGCATAGGGATTTTTTTTTTTTTTTTGGGGGGAGGATACCACCCATAATTTTATAACGTGTTTGGTAACAATTTTGTTTTCAAGAATAATTCCGGCTCAAAAATGATTTTTTCTGATTTTGTTCTTTGGACGACTTTCTAAACATTCGAAGGTATTTGGTAACTGCGCAAAATTTCTATTCACAGAATAAAAATACATTTGTTACGACCCTCAAATATTTTTGTGGCTTAAAATTTCTTTTAATTTTTTAATAGTTTTATTACATTTTTCTCTTTTTTCTTTTTCCTTCCCCGCTTCCTCTTCCTCTAGTTGACGACCCTCAATGAGACTCAACTTGCCCAAATCTAGCTAGGGTCGACCTTGCCCACCTCTTGTGGGGTCGAGCCTCGCTATCGCCAGGCGAGGTTGTCGAGGCTTGACCTTGCCCAGCTGTCGCGAGGTCGACCCTCGCCAGACCTTGTTTGGCTTGTGACCAAGTAGAGGAAGAAGAGGAAGATAAAAAGAAAGAAAAGAAAAGGAAGAAAAGAAAAGAGAAAAAAATGATTTTGGTTTGATTCTAAAGTTGTTCTTGAAAACAAAGAAGTAACTTTTTTTTTTTACTTCTTGATTCCGTTCCAAATCTATTTTTGGGAACAAATTTGTTCTTAAAAACAAAAATTTAGCAAATAGACAATTGTTTTCTTTTTTTTTTCGGGGAACAAAAGAATAAAGTTAGGTACTATTTGGCATGTCACCAAATAGATCCTTAGCATTCAGTGGTATTCCTCAATAATCACTTTTCCTTCTCAATAGTATATAGATATAAATGCCTAACAAGTATAATTTTTCCCTTGGTGGCAAAGCAAGAACCAAGCACCAAGATGGTTTTGTTGGCTTAAATGGCAAGACGATTTACTCCTTTTTTTAGTTTTTGAATCATGTCTTCTTAGAGCACTCCGAGAATAAAATCTTGAATGCACTAGGTCAATGGGGAAATGTGTCCGCAAAATCGCTCAAAAGGGCAAACTATTTGAGGTTTGCAAAAACTAATCTAGATGTCAACACCACCATAATAAAAAAGAAAAAAAAAGAAAAAAAAGGAGGACCAAGCAGAAGACAAAAAGATCGGTCTGTTTGGCGACAAAGGCATATTACCGACCCAGAAACCCTACAAATTAGTCAAACGCCATGGCTACAACTGTCGATGCCATCTTGGAAATAGTAAGTGTTACAAATTCATGGGAAAAAAGAAGAGTATTAGTAGTGTCATACGAAGCTCATTTCAGTGCTAAAATTTTTTTGAGCGATCACTTGGACGTCATATTGATGGAAAAACGATAATTTAAGTGTCTCCAGCGATAGATTCTGGTTGTTCATCCTACATAGCTTTTTTCTAGTGGAATTTAAAATTCTAGATGGCTTTGGTGACCTAAATTGAAGTCTAACGTAGATAAAAAACGAGATGATGAAGCAAATAGTCTAATTAACTCACCAACTTCCCTTCTCTTCTATTTCATCTTCTTTGTCTTCGTCTTCATTTACGCTAAATTTTTTTCACTTTCATGCACATTTTTGTTCTTTTTCTTTTCCAATCATTGTCTTAACCAAATATATGTCGTAATAGACTAGCAAAACCGACAAAATTATATGCGGAAGAAAAATTAGTCTTCTTGCTCTTTCGGTGACATTTTCTTTTTGAATTTGCAAGTGGGAACGATGGTGTTGGAAGAAAGTCGGCGGAAGAAACGACTAACTTCTTTGATGCACAATGAACAAATTACCTAGGAACGAACATTGAATCACGAGCGAACGATAATTGATACAACTTCACGATGGTCCAAATGCAATTGCGAGGAAAACATTCAATTTCTATAGCGTTAATGTCGATTGTCTTCTCAAAGCAGTAATGTAATGTCTTTTGTTTTCTGATGGAGAGATGAGAAGAAGAGAGAATAGTTTCTTTCAGAACGTTTCTTTTGCCAGCCAAAACCAACGGTTATCTCCAAAAATTATTTATATAAGTTCCCTCACACTCTTTCAAGAGGTGTCTCTCCATTATGTTCTATCAAGATGAACCGATGCGTCTTAATTACACTCTATCATGGAGTACTAACATAAATATAATATCTCCCACTCGGACATGATAGACTTCATAGTGCTCTATCAAGAATATAAAGCATTCAACATTCATTTACTTTAGAAACAATTCATATTGGTAACAAAGTCGCACGCCTAGTTAGTACACTTGCACTTAGGAGCTCAAATTATATACCTATTAGGGATGACATAATGGTTACAACCCAAAAAAGAAATAAACAATTGATATCTCATAGTGCCTCATACATATTTTGTTACATTAGTCCAAGTATACCTATCCTTTAAAGGTTATACTTAACCGTTCTCATAATACCATGTATTTACAATTATATCCAAAATTAGAGAAGACAATATCATTGGTAAACCGGTAAATACATGTGATAGATGTAAAACAAAAATAGTCTTTCTTTGCACTCATGTCTCTCTCCATTTCAGAACAACTACTTTCCCAAACACGTTTCATAAAGCCATATTTATTCATGACTGCCGGTAACATGCTAAAGTAGCAATATTGATCTTTTATTTCGAGAACATAAGATACAAAATGAGGTAAATTATAAGTTACCTCAAAAGCTCACATGATGAGTAAATAGGGATACTTTCACTCATCTTTCCTTATCGGTCGTATAATGCACATGTAATATGAATTATATGTTATAGTGGATTTTTTTTTTCTATAAGAGCATATGTCATTTATTAAATACATCCACTATATAGATCTTAGTTTAAACATAGTCACATGCTTCTCACATACTTATGTGTATCCCAAGTGCTATATCAACTTGTTTTCTACAGCGCCCAATTAAGTATTCGCATCCGGCATCTTTCAAGCATACACGATTGTGAGACTATCATGTTTGGTCTTATCTTATACAAATCACAAACCTCATCTTGACTTTAATTAAGGTGACGTATGATTTTACGTACTAAACTTGCTCTTCCAGCATTTATAGTATATAACTTCTTATTTCAACATGTTAACTATGACACTTGGAGTGATTGCTTATGTAAGTGAGCCAATCATTGCTTGTTGACATACCTTTCAATAATATATGTGTGTTTGTGCTAGTCTTATGAGGAATTTGTACTTATTGATAAAACATCAAGTTACTAAAGATAAACAAGTATAATACATATGTTCACATTTATGTTAATTAATGATCCTCAACAATATTACATGTCATATGTTACATAATCCTAGAGATATCCTATGGGTCAAGAACACGTTTCTAGGAACAACCTTCGTAAAAGGATCAGTATCCATTTTATTAGTCGAAATGTATTGTAGAATCACTTTTTTTCTACACTATTATATCTCTGACGAAATTGTTCTTTATGTCAATATATTTCGTCTTGACATGATACTTTGGATCTTTTATATAGACAATGGCTGCTTAACTGTCATAATAAATTGTTACTAGTCTTGGAACCTCAATAACAATTGCTAAATTTTTCAGGAAAAATTTTAGTCATATTGCTTCTTATATTGCAGTAAAGCATGTAATAAATTCTGCCTCCATTGTAGATAAGGTTATGCGTGTTTATTTCTTGCTATTCTAAGAAATTGCATCTTCATTGAGTAAGAACACATATCCATAAGTCGATTTATGCTCATTTAGGTATCCTATCCAATCAGCATTTAAGTAGCCTAATAAGCGTAAATCATTTCCTTGATAATAAAGTCGATAGTCCATGATGCCTTTCAAGTATTTTAGGATTTTCTTCATCGCTTTCCATTGTGCTTGATTAGGATTTGATTGATATCGGCTCACCAACTCCACAGCATGACATATGTCGAGTCGAGTACACATCATAACATACGCCAAACTTCTGACCGCATTAGCATAAGGAACAGTTTCCATTTCTTTTCTTTTTCTTCTGGAGTCTTATGACGCATTTTAGTACTGAGGCCTTCACCTTACATGATAGGGGTATTAGTGGGATTACAATGCTGCATATTGAAACGCTCAAGAATTTTTATTATATAAAACTCTTTGTGACAGAGTAAGAAGTTTCCTTGATCGATCTCTTTTAATCTTAACTCTCAATATATAAGCAGTTTCTCCCATGTTTTTCATTTCAAAATGAGAGGACAACTATTCTTTTATGGTGATAACCAAACTTTTGTCATTTCCAACTAATAGTATATTGTCAACATAAAGTGATAAAATTACAAATTTATTTTTAGACATTTGACATATACACAGTGATTTTTTTCGATCATCATGGACTTGAAATACATTATGGTTCGATGAAAATGAAGATACCACTATCTAGATGATTGCTTAAGACAATATATTGAGCGATGAAGCTTAGAAACTTTACGCTTTTGACTTTCAGTTATGAAACCTATTAGTTGCTTCATATAGATTTCTTCATATAGTAAATGCTGTCTTTACATCTATTTGATATAATTATAAGTCTAAATGTACGATGATGGCTAAGATAAGACTTATAAAGGCAAACCTTACAATTAGTGAAAATGTTTTCTCATAATTTATACGCTCTTATTGAGTACAACTTTTGACCATAAGATAAATTTTATACTTTTCAATGGATCCATCCGCTCTTCGCTTAATCTTGAAAACTTATTTGTTTCCAATAGCCTTATGATTAGATGATAGATCAACCCAGTTTTAGACGTGATTTGCCCTCATTGATTCTATTTCATCTTTCAAAACTTTTCTTCATTTTAGTTTGTTAGAGAATGAGAGAGTCTCTTGGATAGTCTTAGGCTCAGCATCGTCTTGCGGAGCAATTATAAATGCTTCTCATTTAGTATCAAAACGATGACAGGGAATATTTTTATGATTTGTTTTACATAACCAAACCTCTTCTGAATTCAATTCGCTAGGCGATGCAACACTCTCACTTGGTCTTGTATGTTAAGGTAAATCTTCATTTATGTCGACAACATTAGTAGGTGTGTTATCATAATTTTTCATCTTATATAATTGGAAATCCTTGTTAATCTTACTCTACCAGGAAAATTGGTCTCTAAGAACATGATATCTCGTGACTCTATTTCAGTCATACTTCCATTAGCTTGTTCACCTATGAATACATATTTTTTGGAGTATTCAGAATATCTTATAAAGATACATTTCTTCCCTCTAAGGCCTAATTTGTTATATTTATGGGAATGATCATGAACATAAGCTGTATACTCCCAAGGTCGTAGATTGCTTAAGTCTGGTTTTTTACCAGTCCACAACTCATAAGGGGTAAAAATGATTGACTTAGATGGCATGCGATTAAGTATATAGGCAGTAGTTAGCATCTCCCCAATATGAGATAGGTAGATTTGTTCATGCCATCATAGACCTAACTATTTTTAATAGGGTTCTATTCCTTTTCTTGGTAATTCCATTTAGTTGCGGAATACTAGAAAGAGTCAATTTTCTTGTAATTCTTTTCTCATCACAAAGATGCTTAAATTGGTTAGATAGAAACTCACGTCCGTAATCGGTTCTCAATGTCTTTGTTGTTTTGTTTAACTGATTTTCTACTAACGCTATATATTATCTAAAGTAATCTAATGCTTCTGACTTGTGGGAGATTAGAAAGACATAATCGAAACTCATGAAATCATTTACAAAAGTGATGAAATATGAGGCTCTATGTCTCGCCCTCACATTCAATGGACCATAAATGTTAGAATGTATGAGTTGTAATAGAAGTTCAGCTCTAGTTCTTTTACTGAATGGTCTTTTAGTTGTTTTTTCCGTTAGACAATGTTTACATACGGATAAATCAACATTAGTGATTGACCCTAAAATGCATTCTCTAGCTAACTTTTGCATTCTTTATAATCCAATGTGACATAGTCTTGTATATCAAGTACTTGCATCAATTTCAACATTACTAGAAAATGCAATTAAAGAAAAACAACCATCAACATTAATATTATACACATTTTAATCAATGTCTAACACCATAAAACCATTCAAGACATAACCAGAATCATAATAAACTGTTTCAAATAAAATGTTAACATAATCACCATGACCTTAGTTGAGAAGAACTTCTACAAGACCAAGTTCCGTCGAATATTTGGAGTATGGAGGACATCATATAGGAATAAGTTTCGACCACTATGTAAAATTAATTTACATATGTCAACACTCTTCACTTTAACTCTTGAATTATTCTCAACATATATCGATTTTATTCCAAACTATATTAGACGATACTTCACAAATGCTTCTCGGTGTCTAACTACGTGTTCTATTGCTCCCGAGTCTACAATCCATATTGGATGAGATTCAGCAAGTATTACATTGCAAGAAATAAAATCATTACTTAAAAAAATAGAGTAATGAGGTACCTCTTTCGACTCAATGCACTCACGAACGAAATGACCTAACTTGCCACAATTGTAGCACTTCATTTTGGTCTCGTCTTTTTTCCCACAACACTTCTTTAGTTAGAGGGTTTTTGCTTTCTTGGGTGCGTGATCAGTCTCTTTCCCTTCATTGTTGAATTTATAATTCCCCTTGCGCTCGAAGCACGTAGTTTTGCGCGAACTCGATTTAGCAACATAAGTATGGATATAAGATCTTACAACCTCTAGGTGCTCATCCTCTAATTCCAAATGAAGTGCTATATTGTCAAAAGTGACAATATTCTCATTGTATATCATATTGATTTTCATATGCTCCTTATAACAATATGAACTTGCTGTTCATCAACAAGAGAGTGACATGCCCACTTCAGTTTATGAATTATGTTTGACATATCCCGAAAATGCTGTCTCATCATTTCATTTGGGTGCTTTCGATTTGTGTCAAATTTGATGGTGAGTCTCCTTAACTTAGTGGCAGACGTACCCTCAAACTTATCTTTTAAGGCAACCCATATTACTTGAGCTTTATCATAACCTTCAAACTCACACATGATATCATCTTGCATATAACTTAACAACGTGATGCGAGTAATGCAATTTTTCCTTTTTTAAACTTGATAAGCTTCCTGACCTCTCCCATACTAAGCTGAAGTTCTATACTTATACTCATCCATGGTGTGGTTGAGGATTTCCAAAGCCTCTTGTTCTTTAAGGATGTATTGAACATTTCAGTGCAAAATATCATAATTATCATCGTTCAGCTTCTCATCCTTATTGAGGTTAGCCACAATGGTCTTGGATACCGAAACCATAATCAATTGCCATAGCCACATTGATGTAATAAATGCATAATCGATACTAGCACATTTTCCATAGTTATACACACATTTAATTTGCAACAAAAACAAACTAAATTAATGATAATTCAACAAAAGACACCGAAACGAAAGTTTACTATATTTCCAATTAGCTTCAGTGTACTATTGTTCAATCATCATTAACTAGTTTAATTTGTGCAAATTTTAAGTTTTAAGTGAGAACTTCTTTGAGTTCTACCAACCTACGAGCTCTCACTAGAAAAAAATAATTATATGACCTCATGTAATTTGCACATTTTTCTATAATATAAAAAAAAAAGCATGATATGAGCCAACGAACATAACAATCATGTGGCAATTATAATTGAAAGCAAAGCTCAAGATGTAATGAAAAAATCAAGGATCTCCAACCATTGTTCTAGTTTACTCGGAACAAGGAAATTACAAGCATATCAAACCATATACATGCAATCATTGAACCAAGTTCTACACAATACATATGTGGTCATTTACATATAGGCTAGCTTTTATATTTCCAAAACTATAAGAAAATATAGGTTAGAAGGAATAAACAATGCATTTATACTCCAAAAAATATGCGTACTTAGGGCTCCATACGCATTTTTATACATTTACAAGTCTCAAACATGTAAAATGGCTATACCACAATGTAGAACACATCCATATGAACCAAATGCCACTGACCAGGCGTCCATCGGAGCCCGCACGTGCCTACACGTGCCACCTAAGTGTGTGGCATGTGTGGCGCACGCGCTAGCGAACCACCGTGGCTCCTAGCTGGTCTAACCGACCCAACTGGTCCAACTGGAGATCGGTTTAATTGGTCCAACCACTAGACAGGTCCAAGCGGTTGGACCGTTTGATTGGTTTAGTATCCGAGTCTTTGGGTTAGGTCGTCAGTTAGGTCGAGTCGCTAGACGGTTGTCGGCCGGTGAATGGTCGGTGGATGACATCATGTCATCCTAACTGTCAGATGACATCATCGATGGCGTCAGCATGTGTTGGTTCGCCAATGTGCGTGGCACTCACGCACCACGTCTTTTGGCCGCATGTGCGGGCACGTCCAGCGTTGTCCAATGGCTCGACCTGCCGTTCTGCTCGTCTCGATAAAATCTTTCACTCCATATATTCAAAAGTTGATTTTAGCCAAAAAAATTATTCCGAAAAATGGCCACAATCATACGGGTGACCGCAATCTCCAAACTCGTTCTTTGCTTTGGTTCATTTTCGACAATTCATGTTGCAATTTCCGAGCAATGAACATCCAGATGATGTGAAGTTCATGCTCTTGATCCCCATATCAAACAGCACACGAGAAAATTCAATGGAAAAATAAAGCAAAGGTTATAATATAGGCTCTGATACCAATGTTAGAAGACAACTAGCAAAATAAATGCTAACCTCTTTGATGTGCAATAAACAAATTACCCAAGAATGAACATTGAATCACGAGCGAACGACGGACGATACGACTCTATGATGGTCCGAATGCAATCACAAGGAAAACATTCAATTTTCACAGCGTTAATGCCGATTGTCTTCTCAAAACAATAATGGAATGTCCTTTGTTCTTTAATTGAGAGCGGAGAAGAAGAGAGAACAATTTCTTTTAGAACGTTCTTTCTCCAATCAAAACCAACGGTTATCTCTAGAAGTTATTTATATAACTCCCCTCGCACTCTTGCAAGAGATGTCTCTCCATTATGTTCCATTAAGATGAACCGATGCGTCTTAATCACACCCCATCATAGACGTAGCAACATAAATATAATAGATGGAGTTTCAACAAGTTTGATTGATGATCTCTATCATCATGGTGATATTGCTAGTGAGTGGTCCTCATTCCGTGAGGGCCGTAGACATGGTACACAACTATTCGACTCTATAGAACAACTGATTTTTTTGGCAACTATGTTGCTCCCCCATTTTTGCTGCTCTTGTTTGGCGATTCTAACTAGAACATGCTTAATTTGGTCATTTTCATCATGCTCTAACGCTTTATTGGGAATTTCAACACCTAATTTTGCCCCAATTCAACGAATCATATAGTCCTACCATTTCATCGAAGAACAAAACAAATCTTGGGTTTGAAGGAGAAAACAAATTTAGCCCAAATTTGTTAATTTAGGGCAAATAACACACATAGACAACGTCATCGAGCACTAACAATACTTATTTCACTTTGTCAGCAAGCCGCGTCGGACTATTTATATTAACAAAATTGTTACATTAGATTTCCAGGCAAGTCAAATCGGCGATGGCATTGAAGTGATTATTTTTTCACAAAAATGGCACTCCAACAATCGCTCCAAAAATTTTGGCATTGAAAGGAGCACCATATAAAAGTTATTTGGCATTGAAAGGAGCACCATATAAAAGTTATGATGATTATAGGTTCATTTTTCTTATTTTTATGTGAAAAACATATCAGTCAAATTGGTCTTGTGGCTCTGATGTCATCCGCTAGTAATTTTGTCAATAGGAATCAACTAGCGCACATGCCAAAATTTGAATTAGAAAGAAGAAAGGTTGGAATCATTGAATTGAATATCAATATGGAAGGACCAATGAAGTTTGTTAATGATATATAGAACTTTAAAAACTCATATATTCATCGTCTTTGCATTGCAATTATAAACTCCTCTATTTATAGAGTAATCAAGACATAAGAAATCGAAAAACATTAAAGACATGAGAACTAGCCAAACATTAAAGACATTCATTGGAACTAGCTAAACATTAAGACTCAAGAAATTAGGATTTTAAATTCGTCCACCAACCTTGACTAGAAAATAACCATTTTGGAAGATCAACAAAATCCTAGGAAATTACTTAGAATAGCCTCCGGTTATTAGGTAGTCGATTACTAGTTTTAAAGTTGATAACAAACTTGTAAATCGACATCTAGGTAGTAACTCGACAATCATGTTTTGGACAACTATTATTGCGAGTCAACAAACTAGTACATGGAATGGACATTTTCAAAGTTGATCCATCGGTTCAAATTGTAGCCGAAATTATTGGCTTTTTGCTTCCAAACGTAAGGATTGAGCTGGATTAATTGACGTGGTTTGAGTTGAGCTTGATTGATAGAGCCCCACATTCGTGGTTATCTTTTGCGAGTAACTGGTGCTTGTTTTTCTCTCGACTACAAGTATGAGAGATCAAGGAGAATATCACAAATGAGGTATGCAATGACGGAGTTCCTCTGTAGACTCAATACAGAGAGAGAGAGGCCATTCGCAGTACGAAAGGAAGTCTAGATGAGAGGATGTGAGATCGAACCGAAGGAAAGCATCTAAAACAGTCGGATATGAAATATCAGTCTGCTCAGGACCATGATCTACAACTAGACCATTATTTGGTTTGTCAAGCAGTAGGGATAGCTGAGATAATCTTCCATTCACAAGGAACACTAGATTACTATCTTCTATTAACCTAAAAAAGAAGCAACCTGAAGGACCACCATTTGGAAGAAGTGCCAGCTTCACTGGGCTTGCAGCGCCTTCCTCAACCGACAGGATGCCCGTGTTGAAGTTGATGTCCGTTTTGACAAGTCCAGGGCACACACAATTGACGACGATACTAGGGTACTTCTTTGCGAGAATCCTAGTGTAAGCATTCATGGCCGCTTTCGAGATGCTGTAAGCGGGCATGAAGGCAGGCCAGCCTTTGGCTTCGGACAAACCATCCTTGAAGTCTGCGAGGAAAGCCTTCACGATCCCGTCCACTTTCTCTTCCGTGATGTTCTCGGGATCACTCAGAATTTCCCTGGCCTTTTCGTTAGAGACTCTCTGGAGAAAAAAATCACCAAAATTAACAAATCCTCAGCATAGATCACCCAAAACATATGTTTAGGAGCTTCAATCCAGGGACTAGACAGCGCTACAAATGCAAAGTGGACTTGAAGGCTTGAACCTCAATGCATATCATACAAATCCAGAAAAGAAGTAAACGAAAACCAAAACGAGTGAAGGTTTTTCGGGTTATGGCCTGTTACTTATCCAGCAATACATTTATCGTGTAACCGTATCCTAGAAGTAAATTAATTCCACAAAATGGAGTCTTTATTAAGGCGATGGCCACCTTAAGGCAAACACTCTCTCTCTCCCTCTCTTTAGTTGTCCTAAGAAAGGTTCATCTTTTGCGATTGATGCAGCAGCCTCTTGGCGAGAACCAGACCTAATGCAATCGCCAAGAATCTAGAAACCATTAACAAAAATTCAGGTAGATGAATTCTCAGAAACCAGAAACTAGAGAGCGTCGGCATGGAAATGTATTTGTCTAGGAGGAATTTCTCTGATTGCAACAGAAAGCTGATGAAATAGGGAGCACAACTCAATATATCTGCCTAGCGGGTTTCATCAACAACTGAAAATCTATCCTCTATGACTCTGTGCTTACCTCAAGCTTCCCCATGCTGGATGAAACATTTACTATCCTTGGCGAATCAGATAGTTGGAGGAGGTTGATATGAGCCTCCACCATTCGTTTGGCCCCATAGTAGTTTGTTTCGATACACGCCTCAGCTGCTTCATAAGGTTGGGTCATGATTTCGTTCCAATTGATTTGGGCACCTTCCTGCATCAACAAGGAGAAAGCTCCTCATAATTCCTAATCAAGTAATATTGGAAGACCAACCACTTAAAAATTCATTTAGCTTAACTTTCAAAAAGTAGGTGGGTTTCCTTCTCTTAGTGTGCAATCCATTTATTCGAGTGTGATTGTTTTACACCATTATGTTGCATAAGGAGCTGCTCATGCTATACTTCCTCACGGTTTGCACAGAAAAAAGTACCAACACCAATAGCTAGCCAGGTTCTTGAGAAACCAAGCATCATTTACCAGCGCCATGGCAGAAAAATTACTGACTTTTTTTTTTTTTTAATTAGAAAAAAAGACTTATTCTAAAGTCAGTACTGATCTTTGCTTGATCCACCTAATGTATGAGGAAAGTAACAAATTTGGAAATTCCAGTTCCAACGTTCGTGTAAAGCAATTCTTTTCACCGGGGAGCATGCAATCTTCTCATACTCAACTGTAACAAATGCCAGAAAATTAAGAAATCGAGAAGTTACCTAACCCACACCAGAGGCCCTTAAAGCATCACCATCTATAATGGCTCCAGGAACCCCAGCATTGTTCACCTAGACAAATTTTTCCCTTGTTTATTGAAAGTTTTCAGTATTGGGTTGACAAAAGGCAAATGATGGTTGGAAATGCATATATACCAATATATCTAGCTTTCCGAATTGGGTCTCGATGAAATTTGCGAGGGCTAAAATGCTAGAGGGATTAGAGACATCGAGCTGATGAAAAACCAGGTAATCAAACAGACTCGAGTCTTTCAGTTTTTGAATTGCTTCAAGCCCTCTTTTTTCATCTCTAGATGTTAACACCACCACAATCCCATTTGAAGTCAACTGCCTACGTATGTCGAATCCAATTCCCTTGTTCGCACCTGTCACGACTGCATACCTAAATACCAGAAAAGAAGGATAAGAAAGTTCTAAGAGAATAATAAGAACAAACAAATTGATGGAATGGTGGACGTATGGATGCATAAACCCATTAGAGAGTACCTCTTTGTTGATCCTTCCATCGTATCTTGACTAATGTGAAGCGCGTGAACTGTTGAAAAACGAAAAGCTAACTAGCTCTCAATTTTCTGTTACATAAGAGAGGCAAGGTCATGGATTTCTTTCGCAAGAGATTTTCTCGTGCAATTCGTAATAGTTGTTGGGGTTGACCAGTCAAAGAGTCAAAGGTCAAAGTCTGCAAAAATTAAAAAAGAAAAGAAAACCTAGTTGAGCTGCATAAAATAAAGGACTTCTTCCCTTACCAAAAAAGTAATTTTATACCTTACCAAAAAAAAAAAAAAAAAAAAAAAAGGAAAGGATTTCTTCTCCCATGAGGAAATATTAGGTAGGATTAGGTAAAAGTTTGATGCCAACGAGTGAAAATTTTAGTCCACCAGATGACACTTGTTGCTCGGCCCCATCATTGGCAAAAACTCTAACACCCTTACCTCTCTCTTCCATCTCAAAGATTTTTCTTTATATTTTTTGGATTTTTTTATTTCTTTTTCTCTTTTGTCTTTTTCTGTTTTTGTCTTTTTCCTCTCCGTCTTCAACCTTGAGCTTTCTTCTTCCCCAAACATGAATGCCTCCAGCGCTTGCAACCAGCCAAACCAAGGACCACTTGGCACCACAACTCTGGCTGCCAACCATCGTCCTTCGCCGTCGTAGAAACACGACCACCTGCAAGTTGTCTACTTCATTGGCATCGGCCACTGCCATCTTTTTTCCATTGTTTTTTCTTCTTCTTCCCTTTCACTCCGATGGGGACGACGACGTATCCTTCCGCCACCATCGCAACCCCACCGCCGTCTCAGTCCACCACCTCATCGTCCTTTTAGTCCTTTGTCGTTGATCTCGAGCTTGGCCAGTGAACTTAAGCCTCATATATTGGATTTGAGGTTGAGCGAGCCCTAGATTTGTGGTCTAGAGCTCAGCTCGACCTCGAATATGAGTCAATTCGAGCTTGACCAGGGTTGACTTAGACAACGAACGAGGCGGAGGCGGTGGCAATGGGCTTGAGGTAAGGCTCGAGGTTGAGGTTGGAGAAGGGAACATAGGGCAGGTGGAGGAGGGAGAGAGAAAGAGGAAGACTGTGAACCAAGGGAAAAAGAAGAAAAAAGAAAGGGAAAAAAGAAAGGAAATGTAGGGCCCAAGCGACAAAAGGGTTTGACATTCTTGCAGCGAGGTGGGGCTCGGTCCATACTTGTCGTCCCAAATGACGTGAGATTTTGACACGCTAGAATCCCACTCCTAGGAGAAAATATTCAATGGTCGCCAACCGCCACGTCAATTGCTGATGTGGCGTGCGTTTTTTACTTATGTCCAATAATAAACGACAAGTGTTAGCTGAGGTGGAATAAAAAAATTAAAAATTGTTTTTTCTTTACTTCCTCCTTTCTCTGCTGATCTAGTTGTCCTCCATGGCCGCTGGCGCTTCTTCCTCCATCATAGAGCACCACCTCGCTTGGCTAGCATCCACATTGCTTCCGGCGTCACATGCAGTCGACCCAAGCTATCCCTTCGTCATGCTTGTGGTTGGCTCTGTCCTTGCCTGTTCAGATCTGGATTGGAGTCATGCCTCCAGATCTGCAAGCCTAGCTTGTCCATGGCTCACGAGGCTTGTCCATGGCCATGAGCCTCGACGGCAAGCTGGAGGTTCAGACGGCCATGAACTGCGGTTGGTCGTCAGCGGGGCTTCAAATCTGGACTGATTGGTTCATCCTCAAGAAGAAAGCATGGCTTCCGCTCCCTCTGCTTTAGATCTGAACTGAACTTGTGCTTTCTTCAACAGTGGATGTGGTGGCACTAAAGGCATGGCTCCCAGATCTGAAGCCCCCTTCATATTTGGCCATGACTGCTCGTCCATGGCCGTCATGGGCAAGGTTGAGATCCCAACGGCAATGGACGGAGCTCACATATCCCGACAGCCATGGATGCTTGAATGCGTTCGACCAAGGATGGACCAACGCTGACGATTTCAACCATGGACGAGCCAGATTCAAGATCTGGAGAACGACGAGACGAGGACCGGATTCAAGATCTGGAGAACGACAAGATGAAGAAAACATGTTCGGCTCGAATGTAGTGGTGGTTGGCCTATTCACGGCGTCAGTGATTCCGCTGGTGGCAACGGCTGAGGAGGAGCTAAGGTCGGCGGCTATGGATAGAGGTGGAAGAGAGCAAAGGTGAAGGAGAGAGAAGTCCATGTCAATTGCTGACATGGATACATGAACACATGTCAAGATATCATTGGATGCGAGTGAAAAAATATGTCATGTGGGATGTTGACGTGGTGGTACCAAACCATTGAATATTTTCTCCACTTGTAGACAATATTTTGACACGCTGGAAGCCCACCATTGAACAAGAAAAGCGAGATAAGGTAGATAAAAAAAAAGAAAAAAGAGAAACGTTGAAAAAGTCAACAAAAGAAAAGGAAAGGGGGAACGGTGGAATGCTTTAGCTCTTTCATGAGGCGGAGAGCACGCATGCACGCACGCATAGAAGGTAAGGAAAAGAGAAGGGAAAGGAGAAAAAGAAGAAAAAAGAGGGAGAAGTGAGGGATTTTGCGTGTGCTTTCCACGGATGCTTACTAAGTTGGATTAACCATGTATCGCAAAAGTGCTCATATCCCTCGTTTGTCCAATTGGGGTGGTTTCCGTGTTTAGTGCTCAAATTTGAAATTTAGTGAAAATCGAGCTATGAAATCCAATTTTTTAGTTGTAGAGCTTTGGGATTTCATGAAAATAGTGGTTTATAGTGTCTTGGAGCCATAGGGTTTGTCGAGAGTTATTTTCGAGCAATGGTTTATTGATCGAAATTTTAAGGTGTTGAGGTTGAGTTTCATGTTGTGTTTAGGTTTGAGTAATCGCTTTGGGTGAGTGATTTATTAACGTATAGGAACCTTTTATTAGTGTTTAGGTTAGTTTAGCCATTTCATAATTGAGGTAGAATTTTACTTAGTTTAACGCTAATTTTCATTTAACTAATATGATTACGAGATCCTCGGCTCATTTAGTAACACATTATTTTGTTTGGGCATTCTTAGGTGAGTGATACTAAACTTCTTTGAATTTATAATACTCACGTTATGAAAATGCTATGGATTATACATGGTATGAATTGTGAAATGGCATTGTTATTGCATACAAGCTAGATCCAGAATTTACTACTTGTTGGTTGTTTACGAATGTCCAAAAAGCATGTTATGCAGGATATTGTGAAATAAAATATATTTGTAATAGCTTTGCGACTGGTTTATATGGAAGGGTTTATAAATGATTTCAGAAATGATTGAGATATGATGCATGGGCTATGTGGCAAAAAGTTATTTGCTTGGTTTATGAAATTGATTTCTAGATTGGATTTTTGTTAGGGATGAGCATGGTCCGGGTTAGTTCGGGCCACCCCCTAACCCTAGGACCAACCCGTACAGTGTCGGTCCTCAATTTTTAGGATCGAGGACCGACCCTATTGAGCTTGGGACCAAGGACCGGACCGACCCAATGGGTTCGGTGCAGGTTCCCAAAATCAGTCGGGGCCAATCGATAATTTTTTTTGTCTTGTTTTTATACTCCCTAAAAAGCAAACCTACAAATTCAAATTACACATCTATCGACAATGCGGCATTGTGCAACTAAACTATAAATACCAATACATATTCAGCAAATTTAAGATGACACAATAATAGAAATTTCGTACCTACTAACCGCTAATTGAGATATGGGACAAGATGGAAAGTTCTTGTAATCATCTATCTTTAATATTCATAACACCATATGCAAAAGCGTTTTTCTGCATTTGATCATGTAGAGTCCACTCAACCAAAAAATGAGCTTCACACCACTTGACTAGCAAATCATCGTAGTAACTGCAGTACAACTCTACTCTTCAAAAACTTCTACCATTTGACACAAATTGAAAAGTAAAGTGTAGCTGAAATTCATTAGTAAAATACAATTAAACCATAAAAAGTTCAAAATACTTAATATAAACCATGAATATATAACTTCACATCTTGTTAATTCACTTAAACTTCTAAACACCTGAAAACAAAACAAACGACACATAATTAATACTCAACAAAAGTTTTAAATTGAAATTACTATTAGTGCTATTGATAGAATATCTCACCATAACTCTTAGGTTTTATAATAGACATTTTACTTAGATTTGAATATATAAAAGAATTATAAATAATATAATGTAATATATATATATATATATATATATATATATATATATATATGTACAGGGTTGGTCCAGGGTTGGACTGACCCAAAACTCTTAGGACCGAGGACCAACCCGCACAATGTCGGTCCTGGAATTTCAGGATCGAGGACCGACCCAGTCCCCTTGGGAATCGGACCAGGATCGGCAGGGTTGGGCCGGTCCAGGGTCGGTCCAGGGTTGACCGTAGATCGCTGCTCACCCTAATTTCTGGTATCGGAAGTTGGTTGTTTATGCTCAACATGATTGTCAACTCGGTGAAGGGTTTATGGGTATGTGTATTGATTTAGAATATCCTTCTAAGCTGAGCCACCGGTTTTGTAGGTGGAGACTTTGTCAAGGGGGATCTTGATCGCCTTGTCACCAAGCGTTATGTCATGACCATGGTTGATATTGAGCAATAGATTGATTGATGGAATGAACCATCGATGTGTGATTTGATAAGATTAATCTATGAAATAAGCCATTGATATGTGAGTTGTTGAGATTGATCAATTGATTAGACTATTGATATTATTGTTTTAATATTGTTGAGTAAATGAGTATTTTTGACTTGTACATAGCTTAACAACTCATATGTGATTCGATACATATTTTATACCTTGGGTTTAGATTCTGAGTTTCTGGTATCACTTTGTATACATGTGTAGTAGTTGCTCGATCTATTTAAAAGATATACACACGACTCATTGAGCTTATGGTTGCTTACTCCTCTCTTTTCAAACTTATTAGGCCCTCAGTTAGTGGATAATAGAGCAAGAGCGATATCGACAAGGACTTTTGGGAGTTTGATTTTGGTGGTTTGAGGTTGCATCCTTCGGGTGGAAGGATAGCCATGTCACCCCTCATCGTTATAGGATTTGAGATGTGACACAATTTTTTTGATAACAAATATTGGAACTGCAAGAAAAATATCATAAGTAATGCTCACAATGATGCAGTACCTATGTACATTGAATACAGAAAGAAGCTAGAGAGAGAGAGAGAGAGTGGCCACTTTAGGCACTAAGAAAGCTATTGAAGGTGATGAAAATGAAAGGACACCATCCTTGTATTATTCTGACATGACATACATATAATTCTTGTACATACATACACAATTTCACACTAAAATAACTCACCTTTTCTTCTATTGCATATCAACAATTTAGGAAAATTATTAAAAAAAAGTCATAAACATATTATATTTGTACAAATTCAGTAATAAACCTATTAATTTGGCCAATTTAGTCCTAAACCTTTTGAGGATTTGCTAATCCAGTCTAATCATTTTCTAAACTTTGTGCATAGAGTCGGCTATTGATATCACTCTCTTTATGATGTAAATGATATTGTAGATTGATTTTACCAAACTTGAAGATGTTCAAGGAATCAACAAAAAAGTTCTATGATGCAGTGATGTTTTGCCTAATTGGGGGAAGGCCTTTGGTTTTTTTTTTTTTTGGGAATTGTGCTTGCTTAAGCTAATTAGTTGCGATAAATTATTTTTACTCTTACCCTTAACTTTATTATGCTGATGTTTCTATTCTCGACTTGAGAAGGCAAGTTTTAAGTGTAGGAGTATAAGGTAATGATGACAATCGAACTGACCTTCTTCCCATGATAAATGCCTTCTAATATGCTTCTTTTGGTGCATATATTATTTTTTGGAAGAGGAAAGTTAAAGGTGAGATACTTATGCTTATTGTTTAAACTTGTTAAATTTCTAGTATTGAATGATGTGATCATCTAACTATGCTTTTGTGTGTTTAGAAAGAATAGTAAATAAATTAAGAAAAGATACTGTGCCACGCGTGACGCTTTGGGGCATAACATAGGGATTTGGGGGGATACCATGAGAAATCTTAGGGTGTGTTTGGTAATATTTTGTTCTGAGAACAATTTCTACTAAAAAATTATTTTTTCTAATTCCGCTTCTTGGACAAGTTTATAAGCATCCAAACGTATTTGGTAATTGTACAAACTTTCTATTTCCGAAATAGAAACGTATTTGGTATGACCTTTAAATATTTTTGTGGCTTGGAATTTCTTTTCATTTTTAATAATTTTATTACATTTTTCTCTTCTTCTTTTTTCCCTCTTTTTTTCTTTTTCCTCCTCTACTTCTTCCTCTAGCCAGCAACCTCGCTGGCCTCAAGGGAGCCTTGCCCAGATCTAGCAAGGGCCAACCTCACCCACTCGTTGTGAGGTTGAGCCTTACCATGGTCGAGCAAGGCCGTCAAGGCTCCACCTTGTGATGGCTTGGCGAGGTTGACCCTTGTTGGTGGTTGGCAAGGCTTGGCCTCACCGAGGGTTGTCGAGGCTTCGAAGTCACCAGCCATCATCGTAGCTGGCGATTATGTAGAGGAAGAAAAAGAAGAAAAAGAGTAAAAGAAAGAAAAGAAAAAGAAGAAAGGAAGAGAGAAAAATATAATTTGGGCTTGATTTTAGAGTTGTTCCATGAACAAAGAAGTAACTTTTTTTTTTTTTACTTCTTATTTTTGTTTTAAATCTATTCTTGGAATAAAAACGTTATCATATAGATTTTTGTTCTTTTTTTTTGTTTCGAGGAACAAAAGAATATAATCAGACATTATTTGACACATTACCAAATAAGTCCTTAACAATCAAAGTGTGTTCCTCAATAATCACTTCTCCTTCTCAATAGTATGAATGCTTGGATATAAATGTCTAACGAGTACCATTTTTTCCCTTCTCGGCAAAGCAAGAACCAAGCACCAACAATGTGTCGTTGGCTTAAATGGTTAGACAATTCACTCCTTTTCTAGTTTTGAATCATCTCTTGTTAGAATAAAATCTTGAATGTACTGGGCTGATGGGGACATGTGCCCTTAAGATCACTCAAAAAGGTGGACTAATAGAGATGTGCAAAAACTAATTCAAATGTGAACAATACTATAATAAAAAAATGAAGAAAAGAGGACCGACCAGAGACAAAAAAAAATAAATTTGGTTTGTTCAGTGACAAAGGCATATTACGAACTCAAAAACCCTATGAATTAGTCAAATGCGATGGCTACACCTGCCGATGCACATTTTTGTTCCTTTTCTTTTCCAATCATTCTCTTAACCAAATTTATGTCCCAACAGGCCAGCAAAACCAAAACAAAATTATATACGGAAGAAAAATTAATCCTCTTGCTCTTTCGATGACATGTTCTTCGTTAATTTGCAATTAGGAACGATGGAGTTTCAACAAGTGAGATGGATGATCTCCGTCATCATAGTGGTACTGCTGGTGGGTGGTCCTCATTCCATGGGGGCCTCAGACATAGTACACATCCATTTGACTCTGAAGAACAACTGATTCTTTTTTTGGCAACTATGTTGCTCCCCCACTTTCGCTGCTCTTGTTTGGCGATTCTAACTAGAACATGCTTAATTTGGTCATTTTCATCATTCTCTAACGCTTTATTGGGAATGTCAACACCTAATTTTGCCCCAATTCGACGAATCATATAGTCCTACGACCTACGATTTCATTGAATAACAAAACAAATCTAGGGTTTGAAGAAGAAAACAAATTTAGCCCCAATTCGTTAATTTAGGGCAAATAACACACATAGGCAACATCATCGAGCACTAATAATACTGATTTCACATTGTTGGCAAGCCACATCGGACTATTTATATTAAAAAAATTGCCACATTAGATTTTTAGGCAAGTCAAATTAGGGATGGCATTGAAGTGATTAATTTTTCACAAAAGTGGCACTCTACTAATTGCTTGAAAAGTTTTGGTATTGAAATGAGCACCGTATGAAAGATATGACGCTTTTAATGTCATTTTTCTTATATTTATGTGAGAAATATATTGGTCAAATTGGTCATGTGGCTCTCATGTCATCCGCTAGTAATTTCGTTAACAGGATTCAACTAGCGCACATGCCAAAATTTGAAGAAGAAAGAAGAAAGGTTGGAATAATTGAATTGAATATCAATATGGAAGGACTAGTGAAGTTTGTTTAATTTAATAATAGCGAAGAGATTAACAAAGGTCTAAATGATGGGGCTATACTGATTTGCTCGAGATCTTGGAAGGAAACGTGATTTAGGGCGTGGTTCACGGGGAGACGCAATTTAGACGGGGTCACGCGAAAATGATATATAAAACATTAAAAACTCATATATGTTGTAAAATATTGCGTTGCGAATATATAATAGAGAAAATAGAGAGATTGAGTAGAGAGAATTAGACACCAGAGATTGTAGAGAAAGTTAGAGGAGACAATTTTATTTCCAGTGTATGACTATTATCACTGTTCATATCACTGTTATTCTATTGTTCTGATTGTTTTATCGTACATCAAAACTAAACTCCTATTTATAGGAGAACAAGAATGTACTTATCATTAATATCAATGTATCGAATGATACATGTACTGGATAGGGAGATGAACGTTCATTATATAGGGAGATGTACTTAGAATGTATGATACAAATGTACCATAATAAGTATATTAGATAAGATGAATATAATGAATATTCATTCATGTATTTCATTCATTCATGTATTTCACAACACTCCCCCTTGAATATTCATTGTATTCATTGCGAATATGCATCGAATGATACTGCCTCATTAAAAACCTTAAGCTGGAAAAATCCAGTGGGACAAAAATCGGACAAAAGGGAAAAAGAGTGCATAGCACAAATGTTATGATCTCTCCCTTTTATGGATGCATTAATTGCCTCGTTAAAAACTTTAAGCCGGAAAAACCCTGTGGGAAAAAACCGGACAAAAAGAAAAAAGAGTGCAATGCATATATAGCCACTACTGGGGCTAATCAATCTTGTATCTTGTGAATTTACCGCATATCAATGCTACAATGCATAGTTCATAATATCTCCCCATCAATTGGGCTATATAGCCACTTTTGGGGCTAATCAATCTTGTATCTTAGTTATAGAGTCAAATAAATATTATATAAGGTTCATAAGCATTTCATAACCATATAAAAGAACAATAAGAAGTAATACATTTAAAGCGAAACAACTAAACAGAAATTATTAGAATCATAAAATTTTGAAGTTCAAATCATCATCTACCAATCTGATGCCTTATCAAAATAATCAGAGGTCCTCACATTTGCTACTTCAGGAGCAAGAGGAGTCCCACCAACGGAAATATTGTTGGTCTCAACAGTGATTATGATAGTAGGATTGATTTCAATGGCATGAGATTCACCACGCTTGCCCGTATTTTTTAAAGATGCCTAGTATATGTCAACAAAGTGCCTTGGCGTACGACAAGTATGTGACCAGTGCCCAGTCATGCCACAGCAATGACAAATACTTTCATTAATCACCTTTTTCGGCTTCTTTTATTTGCCATGATTCAGGCCAAGTTTGATTTCATAGGGCGGTTAAATTTCCCGCAATCCCTTCTAGGATTATGTTCTTGCCTGCGCTTATAACCCTTAAAATGGCTAGTATTTTTCTCAAAGTTAGCATGTGCTTCAGGCAATGCTTTTGAGCAAGCAGGTCTAAGATCATGATTTTTGAGCAGCAATTCATTAGTTTGCTCAGCAGTGAGAAGCACAGAAATTAATTCAGAATATGTGGCAAAATGACGTTGTCGGTATTGCTGTTGCAATACAATATTCGAAGCATGGAAGGTGAAGAAAGTTTTCTCTAATAATTTCGCATCAGCGAGTTTGATACCGCATAACTCAAGCCGAGAAATAATATCAAATAAAGTGGAATTATAGTCAGATACTGATTTAAAATATTGTAGTTTGAGATTTTGCCAGTCATATTGTGCTTGAGGGAGGATAACAGTTTTGGTATGATCATACCTATCCTTCAACCTCCTCCATAGGATCTGAGGGTCTCGAACAAATAAATATTGAGTCTGCAGTCTCTCATGCAAATGATGGCGAATAAAAATCAGCGCATTTGCTTTATCCTTTTCATTTAAGGTTCCATCCTCTATAATTGCATTAGCGAGACCTTGCCCTTGGAGGTGCATTTCCATGTCAAGGCACTAGGATAGATAATTCTTTTCACTCACTTCTAGGATGTGGAATTTGGGCTTTTCAATATTTCCCATAATCCTTGCAAAAATAAATCCTTATTAATTAAAAGGATTTCCAAATATCCACCGTCATTTCAGGAGCAGAAGGATACTTTTAGATTTGAAATTGGCTTCGGGCCAAGAAAAATAAAATAAAGAATTGATAGAAGAAGAAGAAGTATAAGTTGATTAATAAAAAGAATACCCACCTTACAAAAATTACTTATTCAGTCGGTTGATTTTCGTGTTGATAACGTGTTGTAAAATATTGCGTTGCGAATATATAATAAAGAAAATAGAGAGATTGAGTAGAGAGAATTAGACACCAGAGATCGTAGAGAAAGTTAGAGGAGAGAATTTTATTTCAAGTGTATGACTATTATCACTGTTCATATCACCGTTATTCTGTTGTTCTGATTGTTTTATTGTACATCAAAACTAAACTCCTATTTATAGGAGAACAAGAATGCACTTATCATTAATATCAATGTATCGAATGATACATGTACTGGATAGGGAGATGAACGTTAATTGTATATGGAGATGTACTTAGAATGTATGATACAGATGTACCTTAATAAGTATATTAGATAAGATGAATATAATGAATATTCATTCATGTATTTCATAACAATATATTCATTGTCTCGTTGCAATTGAAAACTCCTCTATTTATAGAGTAATCAAGATATAAGAAATAGATAAACATTAAAGACATGGGAACTATCTAAACATTAAAGACATTGGAACCGGCTAATCATAAAAAGACATGAGAACTAGAAAAGGAATTAAAGTCCTCAGAACTAGAACTTTGACTCTTGAAACCTATGTTACAATGAAGACTCACAAAATTAGGATTTTAAATTCGTCCATCACCCTTGACTAGAAGATAACCATTTTGGAAGATCAACAAATCCAAGGAAATTACTCAGAGTAGCCTCCGATTATTAGGGAATCAATTATTAGTTTTAAAGTTGACAACGAACTTGTAACTAGACATCTAGGTAGTCAATGGACAACCATATTCTGGACAAGTATTATTGTGAGTCGATAAGTACGGACGCGTTTGGTAACGATTCTGTTCCGTTGAATAATTTTTGATGAGAAATGATTTTTTCTGATTTTATTCTCGAGAACAATTTCTGAACAAAATAATGCGTTTGGTAACTTCCCAAAATTTCTATTCCCGAGATAGAATTACGCTTTGTAAGATTCTTAGATTTTTTTATTTCTTTTATTTTTTAATTCTTTTATTATTTTTTTCTTTTCTCTTTGGCCAACGACCAGTTGGGCAAGGTCCGACGAGCTCGCTGGAGGCCAGCTTGGCCACGGTGAGCCTTGGCCTCGCCTAGGCGGCACGAGGTTGGCCTTGCCCTGGCTCAGTGAGGCCTAGCCTCGTGTCAGTTGGGGAGGCCAAGCCTCGTTGTGGCTGCGCGAGGCTTGGGCTGACGAGCCTCGCCGTGGCTCGGCGTCTCTGGGGGTCGGCGATGCTCCAGCAAGGTCGTCGGCCCTCGTCTGGCCAGTCGCCGACGCCGGCCATGGCCAAGGCTGGCGACCGACTAAAAGGAAGAAGAAGAAGAAATGAAAGAGAAGAAAAAAGAAGAGAAAGAAAATAGATTCTAGAAATTGTTTCAGGAACAAGAAATTACTTTTTTCTACTTTTTGTTTTTGTTCCAAATCTTTTCTCAGGAACAAAAAAATATATCTTTTGTTCTTGGGAACAAAAGTTTTACTAAACAGGTTTTTATTTTTTTTTTTCGTTCCCTGGCATAAAAGAACAAAAAAAGTTGTTTCGAGAATTAGAAACAAATTTTAACAAACAGGCCTTGATACATGGAATGGAGACCATCGGTTCAAATTGTAGCCAAAACAGGCTTTTTGCTTCCAAACATAAGGATTGATCTGGATTAATTGACATGGCTTGAGTTGAGCTTGATTGATAGAGAACCATACTCGTGGTTATCTTTTGCAAGTCACTGATGCTTCCTTTTCTCTCACTACAATTATGAGAGATGCAGGAAAATATCACAAATGAGGTATGCAATGACGCAGTTCCCTTGTAGAATTAATACACACTGAGAGAGAGAGAGAGAGAGAGAGAGAGAGAGAGAGAGAGAATGTGAGGTCGAACCCACGGAAAACATCTAAAAGAGTCGGATATGAAATATCAATCTGTTGAGGACGATGATCTATAGCTAGACCATTATTTAGTTCGTCACACGGTAGAGATGAGGATGTGAGGTCGAACCCACGGAAAACATCTAAAAGAGTCGGATATGAAATATCAATCTGTTGAGGACGATGATCTATAGCTAGACCATTATTTAGTTCGTCACACGGTAGAGATAGCTGAGATAGACTTTCCATTCACGAGGAAGACTATACCACCATCAAAATTCTGACTCTTCCTTCCTAACAAAGAAGCAACCGGAAGGACCACCATTTGGAAGAAGTGCCAGCTTCACTGGGCTTGCAGCGCCTTCCTCAACCGACAGGATGCCCGTGTTGAAGTTGATGTCCGTTTTGACAAGTCCAGGGCACACACAATTGACGACGATACTAGGGTACTTCTTTGCGAGAATCCTAGTGTAAGCATTCATGGCCGCTTTCGAGATTCTGTAAGCGGGCATGGAGGCAGGCCAGCCTTTGGCTTCGGACAAACCATCCTTGAAGTCTGCGAGGAAAGCCTTCACGATCCCGTCCACTTTCTCTTCCCCGATGTTCTCGGGATCACTCAGAATTTCCCTGGCCTTTTCGTTAGAGACTCTCTGGAGAAAAAAAATCACCAAAATTTAACAAATCCTCAGCATAGATCACCCAAAACATATGTTTAGGAGCTTCAATCCAGGGACTAGACAGCGCTACAAATGCAAAGTGGACTTGAAGGCTTGAATCTCAATGCATATCATACAAATCCAGAAAAGAAGTAAACGAAAACCAAAACGAGTGAAGGTTTTCCGGGTTATGGCCTGTTACTTATCCAGCAATACATTTATCGTGTAACCGTGTCCTAGAAGTAAATTAATTCCACAAAATGGAGTCTTTATTAAGGCGAAGGCCACCTTAAGGCAAACACTCTCTCTCTCCCTCTCTTTAGTTGTCCTAAGAAAGGTTCATCTTTTGCGATTGATGCAGCAGCCTCTTGGCAAGAACCAGACCTAATGCAATCGCCAAGAATCTAGAAACCATTTACAAAAATTCAGGTAGATGAATTCTCAGAAACCATAAACTAGATAGCGTCGGCATGGAAATGTATTTGTCTAGTAGGAATTTCTCTGATTGCAACAGAAAGTTGATGAAATAGGGAGCACAACTCAATATATCTGCCTAGCGGGTTTCATCAACATTTGAAAATCTATCCTCTATGACTCTGTGCTTACCTCAAGCTTCCCCATGCTGGATGAAACATTTACTATCCTTGGCGAATCAGATAGTTGGAGGAGGTTGATATGAGCCTCCACCATTCGTTTGGCCCCATAGTAGTTTGTTTCGATACACGCCTCAGCTGCTTCATAAGGTTGGGTCATGATTTCGTTCCAATTGATTTGGGCACCTTCCTGCGTCAACAAGAAGAAAGCTCCTCATAATTCCTAATCAAGTAATATTGGAAGACTAACCACTTAAAAATTCATTTAGCTTAACTTTCAAAAAGTAGGTGGGTTTCCTTCTCTTAGTGTGCAATCCATTTATTCGAGTGTGATTGTTTTACACCATTATGTTGCATAAGGAGCTGCTCATGCTATACTTCCTCACGGTTTGCACAGAAAAAAGTACCAACACCAATAGCTAGCCAAGTTCTTGAGAAACCAAGCATCATTTGCCAGCGCCATGGCAGAAAAATTACTGACTTTTTTTTTTTTTAATTAGAAAAAAAGACTTATTCTAAAGTCAGTACTGATCTTTGCTTGATCCACCTAATGTATGAGGAAAGTAAAAAATTTGGAAATTCCAGTTCCAACGTTCGTGTAAAGCAATTCTTTTCACCGGGGAGCATGCAATCTTCTCATACTCAACTGTAACAAATGCCAGAAAATTAAGAAATCGAGAAGTTACCTTACCCACGCCAGAGGCCCTTAAAGCATCACCATCTATAATGGCTCCAGGAACCCCAGCATTGTTCACCTGGACAAATTTTTCCCTTGTTTATTGAAAGTTTTCAGTATTGGGTTGACAAAAGGCAAATGATGGTTGGAAATGCATATATACCAATATATCTAGCTTTCCGAATTGGGTCTCGATGAAATTTGCGAGGGCTAAAATGCTAGAGGGATTAGAGACATCGAGCTGATGAAAAACTAGGTAATCAGACAAACTCGAGTCTTTCAGTTTTTGAATTGCTTCAAGCCCTCTTTTTTCATCTCTAGATGTTAACACCACCACAATCCCATTTGAAGCCAACTGCCTACATATTTCAAATCCAATTCCCTTGTTCGCACCTGTCACGACTGCATACCTAAATACCAGAAAAGAAGGATAAGAAAGTTCTAAGAGAATAATAAAAACAAACAAATTGATGGAATGATGGATGTATGGAAGCAAAAACCCATTAGAGAGTACCTCTTTGTTGATCCTTCCATCGTATCTTGACTAATGTGAAGCGCGTGAACTGTTGAAAAACGAAAAGCTAACTAGCTCTCAATTTTCTGTTACATAAGAGAGGCAAGGTCATGGATTTCTTTCGCAAGTTCGCAAGTTCGCAAGAGATTTTCTCTTGCAATTTGTAATAGTTGTTGGGGTTGACTAGTCAAAGAGTCAAAGGTCAAAGTCTGCAAAAATTAAAAAAGAAAAGAAAACTTAGTTGAGCTGCATAAAAGAAAGGACTTCTTCTCCCACGAGGAAATATTAGGTAGGATTAGGTAAAATTTGATGCCAACGGGTGAAAATTTTAGTCCACCAGATGACACTTGTTGCCCGGCCCCATCATTGGCAAAAACTCTAACACCGTTACCTCTCTATTCCATTTCAAAGATTTTTCTTTATATTTTTTTTGGATTTTTTATATGACCTCATGTAATTTGCACATTTTTCTATAATATAAAAAAAATAGCATGATATGAGCCAACGAACATAACAAGCATGTGGCAATTATAATCGAAAGCAGAGCTCAAGATGTAATGAAAAAATCAAGGGATCTCCAACCATTGTTCAAGTTTACTCGGAACAAGGAAATTACAAGCATATCAAACCATATATATGCAATCATCGAACCAAGTTCTACACAACACATGTGATCATTTACATATAGGCTAACTCTTATATTTCCAAAACTATAAGAAAATATAGGTTAGAAGGAATAAACAATGCATTTATACTCCAAAAAATAAGCGTACTTAGGGCTCCGTGTGACATCCTGAATTTTAGATTCTGTTTTCAATTGAATGAGTCGGGCTTTTCATTAATGTGCCTATAGTTCTATTCTGTGAGCTGATCACTCACGAGATAACTAGTCTATCTGGTGAAGTCGTTAAGGGATTTTAACGCAACATATTTGAGAATTCGACCAGGAATCAACTGCTCGACTGTGCTAATCTGCAAGAGTCAATACAGCATCGTCAAAATCGATCAGAGATCGGAGATAGGTCGGTTCGACTGAGATATGTGATGAAAGTGTGGGTGATTCCACTTAATTGCAAAATTCTTGTCGAACGGTACTAAACTGATTCTTCTGTCATTTTTGTACCTTGTGCTCGTATTTGAAATCTCGATATTTTCACGACAATCGAGAGACGCCAATGAGTCGAAGATGTACAATGTGGCTTGAAAATAATCGTCCATGAGTTAATTGCACTAAAAATTCCTAAAAGCTACCCGGTAGGCTAGGTCACGCTAAAATCTCACCCGGTTGAAATTAACCGCGATTTTGAACGCGATTTCAAAAATTGAAAGTTCTGTCATGTCACAATTCATTTTAAGAACGTCAACTCATCCTCCGAAGATTTTGCTACAAACTCGAGTTTTCAGCAAAAAATTCAAAGTAAGGTTATTTTGGACCGGGAAAATTAGAGGACCGTTTTTGGTCGCATCTTTGGCCGTCAAGTTGGATCAATTGATGAAGAAAAATCATGAGATGGATGTGGGCACCTTGGCTGAATTATTTGGGCTTCAATTGGATTGATTTGAAGAGGAATTGAATGAGATTGAAGGGAAATGTTGCAAAATTCGTAGGCCTTGTGGGGTGCAACATTTGGACAGCCATCTTGGCTTGCTAAGGAAGTTTTGAGAGAGAGAAATGAGCTGTGGATATGGCTGAGCATGGTGGGGGCAAGCAATGAGTGAATTGGACATGTGTTGAAGGCTTGGAGGCCATCCGGGGGTCCCCTCTTCAGTAGCCTTCTTCTCCCTCTTCCCTTGGCTGCTTTCCCCATTGTTGTCGTGCTTTGAAAGCTAGAGAAAACCAGAGAACCAAAGAACTAGCCAGTAAGCCAGCCAGCCCATCGACTGCCCGCTCGAAGCCGTTCGAGCGTCGCCGTGCCCCCGCCAAGCTGTCGCTGCCGCCCGAGTGCTGCGCACTGTTCCACGCATCCCCAGCTGTCCCGAGGCCTCCATCCATCCACGTCGCCGCCAATCGAGCTGCCTCCGGTGGCCTGGAAGCAATCGCTACCGTCCCTAAGCCCTTGCCGCCGCCGCCTAGCCCCGCCTAGCCGTGTCTCGCCATCCAAGCTGCCTCGACCAGCCTCCTTCAGCCACGTGCATAACCGAAGCTTCATCTTCGGGCTAAGCCTTCGTGAGGCTTTTCCGAGCCTTTCCGGACCTTTGTTGGTGTTGCCATGGGCTTGAGTGTTGCTCACCTCCACGTTGCCGTTGTCGTGGACTCACCGACCCACTAAACCGATGAGTTTACTCACTAAATCTTGCTTAGGAGGTTAATTATGCTTAAGGGTTGATTAGTTTAGGCTAATTAGGGATTATGTGGTTAGTTAGTTTAGATTAGTGATTTAATTATTTAATTATGCATGTTAGGTGGTTAGAATAGACTAATTAAGGATTAGATAGATTGTACTATCTATCTAGATAGGTTCGGAAATTTTCTAGGCCTATTTAGGCGGCTAGATTAGCATTTCCGGTCTAAGTGAGTAGTTATGGTATTTATTTTGCATTATTTAATTAATTTTTCTATTTATTTAATTATTTAATATTTTCTGGAAATTATACCGGGATAACTAGTGACTGGAATTTCATGCTGATTGCAATGGTGTGCTTAGTTTATGCAATTTAGTGCAATTGAATGGTGATTTTGATTTTTGAGTATTTATTTCAAAATCGAGAAATTTTGGTATTTAATTAGAAAATACCGAGTGTCGAGTTTTGACCCAAAAAATGATTTTAAATACTATATAAAATAGTGGGATTTTAAAAGGAAGGATATCAATTTTTAAGGTTCGATCTGACCGTGTACCCACACAGGATTATTTTCACCGAGTGTTTTTAATACGAAGAAAACAGGCCAAGGTCATTATCTTAATTGAGGCATGTGAGTGCAAAGCACATTGTCCTTGGCCGAGATTGATTGATCGTGTGATGGTTAAATGAACCTATCCTCGGGTGCGTCGATATATTAGCTTGTGCGAGCTATAATCTATATTAGCTTGTGTGAGCAATAATCCCTAGCTATGCCAGAAGATTGATGTGCGTTGGTAGTTCATGCTTGTGCGAGCAATAATCGAATTGGAATGTGTGATTGATTGAAATTGAAGTGCTTGATTATGAGACGAAATTGTGTGGCACGGTATGGGATGTGTCATAACGATTTGATCTTGTGAGAAGATAATTGTTTTTCTAATTATCAAAAATAAAAAGGATTACAAATATATATATATGCTCATATCTGCTTAACCCTACTCAAAACCAAATTACTATTTTACCCTTATTACTCACAATCTTTCTCAACACTCCCCCTCAAGTTGGGATATAGATATAAACCCAACTTGTTACATAAGACACTCACTCTATTCCCCCGTAGAGATTTCGTAAAAATGTCCGCGAGTTGATCCTCCGACTTTGTGTGTTGCAGAATAACCTTGCCTTTTTGAATTTTTTCTCGCACAAAATGACAATCAACCTCAATGTGCTTAGTTCGCTTGTGGAAGACTGGATTAGATGCAATATGAATAGCGGATTGATTATCACAATATAGTATTGATGGATTTGACAGTGACATTCCAATCTCTGATAGTAACATTCTCAACCATAGTAATTCACTTGTCACATGTGCCATAGCACGATATTCAGCTTCAGCACTTGATCGGGAAACTACATGTTGTTTCTTGCTTTTCCATGCAGCCAAATTACCCCCAAGAAACACATAATAGCCTGAAGTAGATCTTCTATCCATAGGACATCCAGCTTAGTCGGCATCAGAGAAGCTTGCAGTGTTTAGATGGCCATAATTCTTGAACTGTAGTCCTTTACCCGGCGCTCCCTTCAAATATTTGGCGATTCGAAGTACAACATCCCAATGAGTGGTACAAGGAGAACTCATGAATTGACTTACTATACTAACCGCGAAGGATATATCAAGTCTTGTGATAGTAAGATAGTTTAACTTATCAACTAACCTTTGATACTTTGCTGGATCATGTAGTAATTCTCCATGTTCTGCATCAAGTTTCATATTGGGATCCATAGGGGTATTGATTGGCTTTACTCCGAGAAACCCAACCTCACCAAGGATGTCCAGTACATGCTTTCGTTGCGATAAATTGATACCAGCATGTGAATAGGATACTTCAATACCAAGAAAGTATCGAAGACGTCCCAAATCTTTAGTATTGAATTCTTTATGCAAAAATTGCTTAAGTTTTTGAATACCACCTGAATCACTGCTAGTAATGATGATATCATCCACATATACAACTAGAAGGATATAGCCAGTTGAAGACACAGAGCTGAAAACTGAATGATCTACCTGACACCGCTTTAATCCAAATTTGATAACTGTATCACCAAATCTACCAAACTAAGCACGAGGAGATTGTTTAAGTCCATACAAAGCTTTGTGTAAACGACATACCACATTCTCCCCCTGAGCAATAAACCCAGGTGGTTGCTCCATGTAGACCTCCTCAGCCAGATCACCATGTAAAAAGGCATTTTTCACATCCAATTGATGAAGGATCCAGCCAAATTGCACAACCAATGAAATAAAGACACGGACATAGGGAATTTTGGCCATAGGAGAGAATGTGTCATTATAGTCGACACCATAATTTTGAGTATATCCCTTCGCAACTAACCGTGCCTTCAATCGATCAAGAGTACCATCCGGGTGAACTTTAACGGTGAAAACCCAACGACAACCAACAGGTTGCTTATTTGTAGGTAAGGAAGTAAGCACCCAAGTTTTGTTTTGAATTAGTGCTTGCATTTCATCTTCCATGGCACGACACCAACTCGGATGGGCAAGAGCTTCAGCATCACTGCTAGGCACAGAAACATAAGACAACGACGAGAGAAAGGCAGAGAAGGTAGGAGATAAACGATCATATGAAAAAAACTTTGAAATAGGATGACGTGTACTAACACCATCAGAAAGACCAGAATATGGAGAATAACGATCAATAGGACGACTAACACAAGAACATGTACCTTTTCGAGATGCAATTAGTGGATCAGGATCAGAGACTGGCACTGCAACTGATGGGGGAACAGATGAATCAGGTGTTGATGAAGGCTATATGTGATAGTTGGAATTGTACTTCATCGATGATAGGTGTGGTCAGTAAACTGAAATTTTCTGGAGGTAGCGGGAGAGATGGAAGGTGGTGGAAGCATTGGTAGGACACAATCCTCACTATCACCATGTGTCTGTGGAACATTCTGAGAAGAAAAATATGACTGATCTTCAAAGAACGTCACATCTGTAGACACAAACATATGACGACGAGTAGGACAGTAACATTTGTATCCCTTATGAGTTTGAGAATATCCCACAAAGACACATCTTTCAGCACGAGGATCCAATTTATCAAGACCTGGAGTAAGATTATGTATGAAACAAACACACCCAAAAACTTGAAGAGGTAAGGAAAAGGGAGGACGATTTGGATGTAAAATTGAGAATGGTGTCTTCCCTTGAAGAACAGAAGTGCGAAGCCTATTAATTAAATAACACACCGTAAGAATAGCATGGCCCCAAAAGTGTTTAGGTAGATGCATATGAAACATGAGGCAACGGGCGACATCAAGAAGATGGCGATTTTTACGTTCAGCTACACCATTTTGTTGTGCAGTGTATGAACATGACGTTTGATGAATAATACCATGAGATTCCAGAAAGGGCTGGAAACCAGAAGTTGTAGCAAGGTATTCTCTAGCATTATCTGACCGTAAATGTTTGATAGAGATATTATATTGATTCAACACTTCAAAATAGAACAATTGAAAGCAACGAAAAATCTCTGTATGATCTTTTATTAAGAATAACCAAGTCATTCGGGAAAAATCATCCACGAATGTAACAAAATATCTGAATCCATAGATATCAGACACACGACATGGACCCCATACATCTGAGTGAACCAATTCAAATGGACTAGACACACGACTCTGCATATGGGAAGGAAAAGAAGCTCTATGATGTTTACCAAACTAACAAGCTTCACACTGAAAGGAACTCATAGACTTAGCCTCAGGAAATAGACGTCGAAGTAGGTTTGGTGGTGGATGACCAACACGACAATGCATCCGATATACATTAGTGGATGTCTGTTTCACAGCTGTGGCAGCTAACACCTTCTTATCAAGATAGTACAAGCCATTTGATTCATGTCCCCCACCAATCATCTGTCCAGTCTTCAGATCCTGAAAAACACAACGAGAAGAGTTTTCCATGAGCTAACAGAAATCAAATTATAAGGAGATTTTGATATGTGAAGGATAGATGATAAAGAAAGAGAGGGACTAAATGAGCAACTCCCATACCAGTAATCTGAGATTGTGAACCATTTGCTAATGTAACTGAATTTGATAATGAAGGAGATGTAGAGTGAAAAGAAGACAGAAGGTTAGAGTTACCAGTCATGTGATTGGTAGCTCCAGAGTTTATAACCCAAGAATCAGACGATGTCGACAACAAACACGATGAACTACCTTTAGAGGTTTGTGCTAGAGTTGCAGTAGGAGCTGAAGATCTTGTCACTTGTTGGGAGCGAACCAATGTATCATACTCAGCACGTGTTAATGTAACTGGATCGCCTGTCTTAAGAACTTGAGTTGAACTTGGTGGAGTCATTAAGGGAGGACTAAGAGAATCCTCAACCTCTGCATATGCAGCAAGAGGTGGTTTGAGCTCTAGATGAAGTGTATAGCAATAAGCTTCTGAATGTCCGGCTATTTGACAATGATGGCAATAACGGGAACCACGACTATTCCCATAATTGATCGTACCACGAGTCCCAACTCCCCCTTCATGGCCTCCACGACTTCCACCATGAACAACACCACGTCCATGACCTCGATAACCACGACCTCGACCTCCACGTCCACTAGAATCACGAGAAAGCATAGCACCAATCTCCACCGCCGGCATGGAAGAACTCTTCTCAGGAATTGTAGAACGGAGAGCCTAGGAGAAGACTTCATCTACCGTGGGAAGAGAACTCTAAGATGTAATATGCTGACGAAGAGATGAATACTCAGGCCCCAATGACTTGAGATATAATATTACCCTCAAATCCTCTTGGCGTTTAGCCAGAACATCTGGATTGTTCGAGGCAGGAAGATAAGTATCCAATCGTTGGCAGAGAGTGGTGAACCGAGCATAATGATCAGACAAAGATTGATCTCCACGCTGAATATCAAATAACTTTTCCCACGTGTCACATACTCGCATCATATTATTTTGCCTCGAATAGAGTAATGCGGACTTATCCCAAACTGCTTTAGCGGAGTCACATTGAATAAAGTGAGGACTGACCTTAGGGTCCATGCAATTCCATAATAGGGTCCAAATCATCGCATCTCCTGCAATCCAATCGGCAGCTTTACTCATGTCTGACGGTATCGTAGACGTGAGATAGTCCAATTGTCTGGTGGCAGTAAGATAGACCTCGACCTCGACCGCTTTAGACCAGGATGGATAATTAGTTCCATCTAACTTGACAGATGTTAATTGAAAATGACCAAAAAGAGATCTAGAAGTTGATCCAAAAGTCTCCATTAGTGAATAACTATCAAAACTGCAGGTGGTGCCCGCATAATTAGTAGCCTAACAATGAGAAAGAGTAGCAAACCATCACATTCCTAAACCAGGTATTTCCGAACTTCTTGACAGAAATTCACGTAAAATCAATTTACACTGATCGACAAAGTGGCAAAACAGGGATCCCCATGACACCATCACTCTTCGACTCCACCGCCAAACAAGAACCTCCCACCATATTCGCCTCAATCCCAAGAAACAAAACACAGAATCATCAATGGAACAGCACAATTTCCAATGGCAACTTCAAATTCAACCTCAAATATACCCCTGAACGCTAAACGATCGAAAAGCCAAAACCTAGAAGTCCCGATGGCAAGAAAAGCCAAACCAACACGCAAACCTAACAACACCCCCCGCACAGCTTCGCAAGCCTCGAATTTGGGGTACTACCTGCACTCGCGAGCCGCCAATCGGACACCCAAACTAATAGGAAACAGACAATTTACAAAATAGATTAGGATTGCGTTTAACGGTGAGCGGCGTCGACAGCCAACTATTCCGGCGAGTTGACGGTGGCGAGTGGTTGCTCCATCGTCTACGTCGTCTATGAGCATATATATATGCTCATATCTGCTTAACCCTACTCATAACCAAATTACTATTTTACCCTTATTACTCACAATCTTTCTCAATAGATCTTATAATCAGGACCCCTATAATTGAGATGTGACTAATTGAGACGCTCCAATTAATGTGTGCATCTATTATATGCATTGTGTATATAAACTGTGCTAACGTGCATGAAGGAACTGAGGCGAGGTGAGTCTTTGTGGTTGTGTAGATAGACCGCCCTTAGGCGTATTTTCTTTCTAGTCGAGGTTTAGGGGGTGAACTTTCTGAGACATTGTCTCACCCCATCGTGGACTCAAACTTTTCAGGTCCTTAGACAGTGGTCCCTCTAGTACGTTTTGGTCGGCCTCGGAGGGTTACCGAGGTGAGTATTGACTTCCCTGTTCCTTGGAGTCACTAGTCTATGAGTTAGGGGTGACCACTGTTTGGGTCGATGAGGGCTTACCTAAGAGGGTACCTCATCGATTTAGGGCGTGATTTTGCCATGGACTCAATGGATACCGAGATGGTCCCCTTCAGGGTTTTGAGTTCCCCATTGTGGTTATCAACGCCGCTTTTGGCGAGAGTGCAGCTGACCCTCATGATGGCGCTGTGGTGGACCCGGCGCTCTCGGAGCTTATGGAGTCCGAAGGATCGGTGAATGTGTCCAACTAGTGGGCCATAGGACAGTTTCCTTTTTGAGGGCCGATCTTTTTGGTAGACAGACTAGTATTGTATATAACCTAGTTTGTGTATAAAAGCGTGTTTTGGTTGTGAATGTGTTTCCTACTTTTCTATCCCATGCTGTTTGCTATTAGGGGATTCGTTTATTCGCTTTCGCATGTGCAATAAAATGAATGGGTCGGCAACGCGTCCTGGAAACGTTGCAATTTTATTGACCACTGAGGGATGTGCGCGCGCTCGAGGTTCGGGGTGTGACATCCCCGCCCGGAGTGGTATCAGAGCTGGTCTGTGTATGGAGTGATAAGGTGCGATGGTTTATGGGATAGTTAGTAGGAACGACTTTTATTTTATGCAGATGCATGTGTTTAATAGTTGATTGGTAGATTGTTTGGTGTGATCACTTAGCTTCTAATTCTGTGTAGGATTGGAAAGTAGGTGCTGTAAGAATCCTGCAAAACGAGTGATTAGGAGTAGAGGACTCCTAGAAAGAGGGCAGTAACCCCTGTGACACGGGGTAGGATGCCAACAAGGGTCGGTACTTGAGGTGGTTGTGGTAGAGCGCAGGTTGAGGCTAGCGCTAGTGGAGTAGCACCTTCTCCAGTCGGTGTTGATGTAGCAGCACCTGGTGATCCGAGAATTGACGGGATCATGCAGACGCTAGAGACAAGGTCACGGATTTCTTTCATAAGAGATTTTCTCGTGCAATTCGTAATAGTTGTTGGGATTGACCAGTCAAAGAGTCAAAGGTCAAAGTCTGCAAAATTAAAAAAGAAAAGAAAACCTAGTTGAGCTGCATAAAAGAAAGGACTTATTCTCCCACGAGGAAATATTAGGTAAGATTAGGTAAAAGTTTGATGCCAACGGGTGAAAATTTTAGTCCATTGGATGACACTTGTTGCCCGGCCCCATCATTGGCAAAAACTCTAACACCCTTATCTCTCTCTTCCATCTCTAAGATTTTTCTTTATATTTTTTGGATTTTTTTTTTATTTCTTTTTCTCTTTTGTCTTTTTCTGTTTTTGTCTTTTTCCTCTCCGTCTTCAACCTTGAGCTTTCTTCTTCCCCGAACATGAATGCCTCCAGCGCTTGCAACCAGCCGAACCAAGGACCACTTAGCGCCTCGACTCTGGCTACCAACCACCGTCATTCGCCGTCGCAGAAACTCGACCACCTGCAAGTTGTCTACTTCATCGGCATCGGCCACTGCCATCTTTTTTCCATTGTTTTTTCTTCTTCTTCCCTTTCACTCCGATGGGGACGACGACGTATCCTTCCGCCACCATCGCAACCCCACCGCCGTCTCAGTCCACCACCTCACAGTCGTTTCAGTCCTTTGTTGTTGATCTCGAGCTTGGCCGGTGAACTTGAGCCTCAGATATTGGATCTAAGGTTGAGCGAGCCCTAGATTTGTGGTCTAAAGCTCAGCTCGACCTCGAATTTGAGTTGATTCGAGGTCGACCAGGGTTGGCTTAGACAATGAATGAGGCAGAGGTGGTAGCAGTGGGCTTGAGGTTAGGCTCGATGTTGAGTTTGGAGAAGGGAACATAGGGCAGGCGGAGGAGGGAGAGAGAAAGAGGAAGACCGTGAACCGAGGGAAAAAGAAGAAAAAATAAAGGGAAAAAAAAGAAGGGAAATGTAGGCCCAAGCGACAAAAGGGTTCGACATTCTTGTAGAGAGGTGGGGCTCGGTCGATACATGTCGTCTCGAATGACGTGAGATTTTGACATGCTGGAATCCCACTCCTAGACAATATTTTGACATGCTGGAAGCCCACCATTGAACAAGAAAAGTGAGATAAGGTAGATAAAAAGAAAAAGAAAAAGAGAAACGTTGAAAAAGTCAACAAAAGAAAAGGAAATGGGGAACGGTGGAATGCTTTAGCTCTTTCATGAGGCGGAGAGCACACACGCACGCACGTGTAGAAGGTAAGGAAAAGAGAAGGGAAAGGAGAAAAAGAAGAAAAAGAGGGAGAAGTGAGGGATTTTGCATGTGCTTGCCACGGATGCATTGCTAAGTTGGATTAACCATGTATCACAAAAGTTCTCATGTCCTCGTTTGTCCAATCGGGGTGGTTTTCGTGTTTAAGGCTCAAATTTGAAATTTAGTGAAAATCGAGCTGCGAAATCCAATTTTTTAATCGTAGAGCTTTGGGATTTCATGAAAATAGTGGTTTATAGTGTCCTGGAGCCATGGGGTTTGTTGAGAGTTATTTTTGAGCAATGGTTTATCAATCGTAATTTTAGGGTGTTGAGGTTGAGTTTCACTTTGCATTTAGGTTTGAGTAATCGCTTTGAGTGAGTGATTTATTAACGTATAGGAACCTTTTTAGGCTAGTTTAGCCATTTCATAATTGAGGTAGAATTTTACTTAATTTAACGCTAATTTTCATTTAACTAATATGATTACGAGATCCTCGGCTCATTTAGTAACACATTATTTTGTTTGGGCATTCTTAGGTGAGTGATACTAAACTTCTTTGAATTTATAATACTCACGTTTTGAAAATGCTATGAATATATATGGTATGAATTGTGAAATGGCATTGTTGTTGCATACAAGCTAGATCAAGAATTTACTACTTGTTGGTTGTTTACGAACGTCCAAAAAGCATGTTATGCAGGATATTGTGAAATAAAATATATTTGTAATAGCTTTGCGACTGGTTTATAAGGAAGGGTTTATAAATGATTTAAAAAATGATTGAGATATGACGCATGGGCTATGTGGCAAAAAGTTATTTGCTTGGTTTATGAAATTGATTTATGGATTGGATTTCTGGTATTGGAAGATGGTTGTTTATTCTCAACATGACTGTAAACCTGGTGAAGGTATTATGGGTTTGTTTATTGATTTAGAATATTCTTCTAAGCTGAGCCACCAGATTTGTAGGTGGAGACTTGGTTAAGGGGGATCTTGATTGTTTTGTCACTAAGCGTTATGTCATGACCATGGTTGATATTGAGCAATAGATTGGTTGATGGAATGAACCATCGATGTGTGATTTGATAAGATTAATCTATGAAATAAGTCATTGATATGTGAGTTGTTGAGATTGATCAATGGATTGGACTATTGATATTATTGTTTTAATATTGTTGAGTAAATTAGTATTTTTGACTTGTACAAAGCTTAACAACTTATATGTGATTCGATACATATTTTATACCTTGGGTTTAGATTATGAGTTTCTGGTATCACCTTGTATACATGTTTAGTAGTTGCTCGATCTATTTAGAAGATATACACACGACTCATTGAGCTTATGGTTGCTTACTCCTCTCTTTTCAAATCTTATTAGGCCTTTACTTAGTAGATAATAGAGCGAGAGCGATATCGACAAGGACTTTTGGGAGTTTGATTTTGGTGATTTGAGGTTCCATCCTTTAGTGGAAGGATAGTCATGTCACCCCTCATCATTGTAGGATTTGAGATGTGACACAATTTTTTTGACAACAAATATGGAACCGCAGGAAAAATATCATAAGTAATGCTCACAATGACGCAGTACCTGTGTACACCGAATACATAAAGAAGCTAGAGAGAGAGTAGCCGCTCTTGGCACTAAGAAAGCTATTGAAGGTGATGAAGATGAAAGGACACCATCCCTGTATTATTCTGACATGACATACATATAATTCTTGTACATACATACACAATTTCACACTAAAATAACTCACCTTTTCTTCTATTGCATATCAACAATTTAGGAAAATTATTCAAAAAAAGTCATAAACATATTATATTTGTACCAATTTAGTAATAAACCTATTAATTTAGCCAGTTTAGTCCTAAACCTTTTGAGGATTTGCTAATCAAGTCTAGTCATTTCCTAAACTTTGTGCATAGAGTCGGCTATTGATATCACTCTCTTTATGATGTAAATGATATTGTAGATTGATTTTACCTAACTTGAAGATGTTCAAGGAATCAACAGAAAAGTTCTGTGATGCAATGATGTTTTGCCTCATTGGGGGAAGGCCTTTAGTTTTTTTTTTTTTTTTTTTTGGGAATTGTGCTTGCTTAAGCTAATTAGTTGCGAGAATTTTTTTTACTCTTGCCCTTAACTTTATTATGCTGATGTTTCTATTCTTGACTTGAGAAGGCAAGTTTTTAGTGTAGGAGTATAAGGTAATGATGACAATGGAACCGACCTTCTTCCCATGATCAATGCCTTGTAATATGCTTCTTTTGGTGCATATATTAGTTTTTGGAAGAGGAAAGTTAAAGGTGAGATGCTTATGCATATTATTTAAACTTGTTAAATTTCTAGTATTGAATGATGTGATCATCTAACTATGCTTTTGTGTGTTTAGAAAGAACAGTAAATAAATTAAGAAAAGATACTGTGCCATGTGTGACACATTGGGGCATAACATAGGGATTTGGGAGGGATACCATGAGAAATCTTAGGGTGTGTTTAGTAATATTTTGTTCCGAGAACAATTTCTACTCAAAAATTATTTTTTTCTAATTTTGCTTCTTGGACAAGTTTATAAACATCCGA
The DNA here is from genome assembly GCA_014182715.1 of Eucalyptus cloeziana. Taxonomy (NCBI): domain Eukaryota; kingdom Viridiplantae; phylum Streptophyta; class Magnoliopsida; order Myrtales; family Myrtaceae; genus Eucalyptus; species Eucalyptus cloeziana. Next base: position 28,377,800 of record CM024637.1, read on the forward strand.
AAGTATTTGGTAATTGTACAAACTTTCTATTTCCGAAATAGAAACGTATGTTGCATGATCCTTAAATATTTTTGTGATTTAGAATTTGTTTTCATTTTTAATAATTTTATTACATTTTTCTCTTCTTCTTTTTTTCCCTCTTTTTTTCTTTTTCCTCCTCTACTTCTTCCTCTAGCCGGCAACCTCGCCGGCCTCAAGGGAGCCTTGCCTAGATCTAGCAAGGGTCAACCTCACCCACTCGTTGTGAGGTTGAGCCTTACCATGGTCGAGCAAGGATGTCGAGGCTCCACCTTGTGGCGGCTTGGCGAGGTTGACCTTTGTTGGTGGCTAGCAAGGCTTGGCCTTGCTGAGGGTTGTCAAGGCTTCGGAGTCACTAGCCATCATTGTAGCTGGTGATTGGGTAGAGGAAGAAAAAGAAGAAAGAGTGAAAGAAAGAGAAGAAAAAAGAAGAAAGGAAGAGAGAAAAAGATAATTTGGGCTTGATTTTAGAGTTGTTCCATGAACAAAGAAGTAACTTTTTTTTTTTTTTTACTTCTTAATTTTATTTTAAATCTATTCTTGGAATAAAAACGTTATCAGATAGATTTCTATTCTTTTTTTGTTTCGAGGAACAAAAAAATAGAATCAGACATTATTTGACACGTTACCAAATAAGTCCTTGATAATCAATGTGTGATCCTCAATAATCACTTCTCCTTCTCAATATTATGTATGCTTGGATATAAATGTCTAATGAGTACCATTTTTTCTCTTGGCAGCAAAGCAAGAACCAAGCACCAACAATGTGTCGTTGGCTTAAATGGTTAGACAATTCACTCCTTTTCTAGTTTTGAATCATGCCTTGTTAGAATAAAATCTTGAATGTATTGGGCTGATGGGGACATGTGCCCTTAAGATCACTCAAAAAGGTGGACTAATAGAGATGTGCAAAAACTAATCCGAATGTGAACACTACTATAATAAAAAAATGAAGAAAAGAGGACCGACTAGAGACAAAAAAAGAAAAAAAGAAATTGGTTTGCTCAATGACAAACGCATATTACCAACTTAAAAACCCTATGAATTAGTCAAATGCGGTGGCTACACCTGCCGATGCCAACTTGGAGATAGCGACTGCTACAAAATTCATGGGAAAATGTACATTACTGTAGGGGTGTTAAAATCGAATATAATCTAACTTAAAATTTTGAGTATTTCGATTTGGTTCGATTTTCTATTCGGATAATAAAAAGTAACCATTTTTTTTTTAAATTTGATTTATTTCAGATCGGTTTAGATTGAACCGAACTGAAAAATAACTTTCCGTTTTTAACCCTAATCTTCGTCTTCTTTCTCACCCCTCCCTAGGGGTGTGCAAAATACCCGGGAATCGCCTGGACCGCCCGGAACCGCTCGGAACCGGTGGTTCTTGAGGGAACCGGTCTGGTTCCCGGTTCCATGGGTGGATCCGCCTGCCCGTCCACCCGGATCGGACCGATTAATTTTTAATATTAAAATATTACTAAAACAAAACAAACCTTAACCGAGCGTGACTTCTCTCCTCTGTCTTCAACTTCTTCGGTTTTGTGACTGTCTCTCTTCTCTGTCTCTTCCTCGGTTCCTCCTCGAGTGCCGACGCCGCTGCTGCCGCTGCTCCTCTGTCGCTGTTGTTCGGCCCCTCGCGTCGGCCGCCACCCGCCACAGCCTCTGCTCTGCCTAGCAGTGACCCGCGACGCCACAGCTCGCCTCCGCACCGACCACCGCGCCAGCAGCCGCGAGCGCCCTTCGCCCACTTGCCCACCGCCATTGCTTCTGCTTCGGGCCCCCTCCGCCATCAATCCGACGCCGTTGCAGCCCCTACAGCCTTGACAACACACGCCTTAGCTGCTTCATAGGGTTGGGTCATGATTTCGTTCCAATTGATTTGGGCACCTTCCTGCATCAACAAGAAGAAAGCTCCTCATAATTCTTAAGCAAGTAATATTGGAAGACTAACCACTTAAAAATTCATTTTTCTTAACTTTCAAAAAGTAGGTGAGTTTCCTTCTCTTAGTGTGCAGTCCATTTATTCAAATGTGATTGTTTTACACCATTATGTTGCAGAAGAAGCTGTTCATGCTATATTTCCTCGCAGTTTGGACAGAAAAAAGTACCTACACCAACAAAACATTATATGATTTGCAGACTAGCCAGGTTCTTGAGAAACCAAGCATCATTTACCAGCGCCATGGAAGAGAAAAGGCTGACTTTGGAAAGAATACTAGATGACTTAACCTAAAATCAGTTCTGATCTTTGCTTGATCCACCTAATGGATGAGGAGAGTGACCCATTTGGAAAGTCCAGTTCCAACGTTCGTATAAAGCAATTCTTTTCACCGGGAGCATGCAATCTTCTTATATTCAACCGTAACCAATGCTAGAAAATTAAGAAATTGAGAACTTGCCTTGCCAAAACCAGAGGCCCTTAAAGCATCACCATCTATAATGGCTCCTGGAACCCCAGCATTGTTCACCTGGACAAAATTTTCGCTTGTTTATTGCAAGTTGTGTATTGGGTTGGCAAAACTAAGGGTCAAATGATGATTGGCAATGCATATATACCAATATATCTAGCTTTCCAAATTGGGTCTTGGTGAAATTTGCGAGGACTAAAATGCTAGACGGATTAGAGACATCAAGCTGATGAAAAACCAGGTAATCGGACAAACCCGAGTCTTTCAGCTTTTGAATTGCTTCAAAACCCCTTTTTTCATCTCTAGATGTTAACACCACCACAATCCCATTTGAAGCCAATTGCCTGCATATTTCAAAGCCAATTCCTTTGTTCGCACCGGTAATGACTGCATACCTAAATACCGAAAAAGAAGGATAAGAAAGTTCTCAGAGAACAATTCAAACAAAAAAATTGATGGACTGATGGACGTATAGATGCATAAAACCCCTTGGAGAATACCTTTTCGTTGATTCTTCCATTGGCTCCTAACTGTAACGTAAAGTGCGTGAACTGTTGAAAAACGAATTAACTAGCTCTCGATTTTCTTTTACATAAGAGAGGCAAGGTCATAGATATCTTTTGCAAGAGATTTTTTTCATGCAATTTATTTTGACCACAAATATTGGAACTGCTGGAAAGATATCACTCGTGATGTCCACATTGACGCAGTACCGGTGTGCACTTAATACATAAAGAAGCTAGAGAGGGAGAGAGAGAGAGCGGCCATTCCACGTACTAAGAAAGCTATTGATGGGGATGAAAATGACAAGGACACCATCCCTGTTTTATTCGGGCATGAAATATATATAATTCTTGTACAATACATACGCAATTGTACTGTAAAATAACTCACCTTTTCTTCTTTTACCTATTAACAGTTTAGGAAAATTATCAAAAATATCCTAAAGCTGTTGTACTTGCACCAATTTAATTCAAAACCTTTCAACTTTAATTTAGTCCTAAACCCTTTGTCAATTCGTCAATTCAATCCCGTCATTTCTTAAACTTTGTGCATTGTTGACACCTATTTTTAAACAAAGAAAAAAAAGCGAAAAAAATTAATTAATTAATTAATTAATTTAAAAAAAAAGAGCTTAGGCGGGTCGGGTCGGGCCGGATCTGGCTTTGGCCTGGCCCGCCCCTCTTCCTTTCTTCTTCCCCCCAAGTGGGCCTGGGCCCGGCCTTTTTCTCCCTCACGCGGCCCACCAGCCCGGCCAACCACGCCTGGTCGTCCCCTTCCGGCCTGTCTCCACGCCCAGACCTGCAAAAAAGAAAGGCAGTAGCAGAGGCGCAGGGGAGGCGGGGGAACCCAGACGCACAGAGAACAGAAGCAAGACAGAAAACCAGACCGGAGAAAAAACGAGGGAGAGAGCAGGAGCGAGAGAGAGAGAGAGAGAGGGAAGGGAGAAACAGAGAGCTCAAGAGAGAGAGGGCTGGAGAAGAGAGAGACGCGGAGAAAGGAGAGAGCTAAGACAAGAAGCCACTTTGATTAATATATGTATATCATCCTAACCTCTGGTTTTCTCCTACCAAGAAATTAAACGATGGCCGAATCATCAACCTTTCTTGCTAACAAGAGGTATCCAATTTAGCTTCTTTCTGTCTTTTATTTTCCCTTTGGATGGAAAAACGAAGTTGACGATGTGGGTTTAGACTAATCCATGGTTTGAACGGAACTATTTTGCAGGTATGCAGTCGTGACGGGATCAAACAAGGGGATCGGGTTCGAGATATGCAGACAATTAGCTTCGACTGGAGTGACCGTAGTCTTGACCGCAAGAGATGAGAAGAGAGGCCTTCAGGCAGCTCGAGAAGTCCAAAACAACGCCAGTCTTTCGGCCGGTGCCGTCGTCTTTCATCAGCTCGATGTGGCTGATCCTGCTAGTGTTTCTTCTCTTGTGGGTTTCGTCGCCACCCAGTTTGGCAGGCTTGATATCTTGGTAATCGAGCAAATGCTTTTTTCTTCTCCTCTCTTTTTTATTTTTTATTTTTGAAATCTTGTGGGAGGGCTTGTATTTTTCTCATCCTAAGGTCCAATTGGCTTTGGTTAAAATTGATCATTTTCAGGTAAATAATGCTGGAATTGGTGGAAACATCATGGACCTTAATGCTATGTCCGAAGCTGTTGAACGTACTGGTGGCGGCTTTGTAAGTCATGCATCGGTCTAGTTCTTGTTTATATAACACCAAAGAACTAGATGAGCTATCGTGAATCCTCGTTTGTGATGGTTGATGAATCTCATCGGCCTCTAACGTTTGTGCTAATTAAGAGAGATGGCTACTCGGTGCTTTTCATTGATTCATGGGTTTTTTGGTTTTCTTTTGTAAATGTGCGCATTTTTCTAGCTTCTTTTTACCATCAAAATGCATAAGTTTCGTTCCTCAAATTTCAGCCATTTGGCGAGGAAGTTTGGAAAAAGATATCGACCGAGGACTATGGAATGGCGAAAGAATGTGTGAAGACAAATTATTATGGTGCCAAGTCCGTGACCGAAGCCCTCCTTCCGCTCCTCCATTTGTCTGACTCACCGAGAATCGTAAATGTCAGCTCCACCTTGGGGACCCTAGAGGTAAAACAAGAATCCCTTTTTCAAACCTTTTCCGCAAATCCTGCTTAACAGTTGTTTAATATGGTTCAAAATGATAGTTACACGTAACGATATATTCTGAGAAATTCTGTTCTAATCGCCTCTCTACTGGTTTAGCTCATACCGGGAGAGTGGCCGAAGCAAGTATTAGGCGATGTTGAGACCCTCACAGAAGAGAGAGTGGACGAAGTCCTGGAGTCATTCTTGCAGGATTTCAAAGAAGGGGACTTTGGAAAGAGGGGTTGGCCAACCCATATCTCAGCATACAAGGTCACGAAAGCAGCCTTGAACGCATACACAAGGATCATGGCCAAGAAGCTGCCATCTTTCTTGGTGAACAGCGTGTGCCCTGGCTTTGTCAAGACCGACATCACTTGCAATACCGGACTCTTGACTTCTCCACAGGGGGCCGAGAGCCCGGTTTGGCTGGCTCTGCTTCCTCAGGGTGGCCCGAGTGGCCTCTTCTTTGATAGGAAGCAAGTCTCCAGTTTCTTGTCTCTTTCGAACTCGCCTTCCATTGTCAAGGGATGATTTCATTTCATTTCTCTGTTTTTCTTTGGGGTTATTGTTCTGTCTTTGTAACTGGCACCTGTTTGACCATTCAGTGGGTAATAACATGGTGGTAATAAATGGAATGTTTATGAGTGCTTCTATTATCTTGATCTAGTAGCTTTCTGCGACAATTACTTATTAAGATTGTGCCGTTCAGGTGATTCATATAAAAGAAAGAACTTTGCAAAATTTCATCAAAAATCCAAATGGAGTGTTTCATTCTATGAAAGAAGAGGTGGTCAACATCACATGTGGGGTTTGTTTTATTGAAATGCAAATTAAGTAAAGTTGACAGGCTACTAACCCATAACAAACAGGAATAAAGATATTATAGAGAGAGAGAGCTTGGACCCCCGTATTGACGAAATTTATCAGCAAGATACTTCATATTCTAGTGATGAAAAAATAAATAATTAGTTAAATCTTCGTCAAACTGTCCAACAAATAATGATAAATCAAATTTAGAAATTCTAAAATTTCGACCAATCCTTAAAAGGAGATAGTAATAATAATACGACGCACCAACTATATATATGATTGTGTAAAGAATCATCATATAGTCGCATGATTTCATTGACCGATAATTTCCTCAGCTATAAAATAAAGGGTCATTTCCCATCCAGAGCACCCGTGTATAAATAGATCTATATCGTTTAGTTTATAACTGCATGGTTCCATATTTTAAAATTTTAATATATGAAATCATACGTATAATGAAGACTCATATATCCTTTTCGATAATCTCTTCCCATTGCGATACCTATTGTATTGAAATGACTATGATGTGAAATGAATAACCCTCATTTTTATAGTAGTTGGTCTTACATTTTTGCTATTGGCATATGTATTTTGCTGGTTATCAGATCCAAATCAAGTTGGGGAGGCAGAGGGGGGTACCACGCTTAATCTTAGCATTCAATGTATTTTTCTGAATAATCATTTCTCCTTCCCTTCGCACTGAAGTAATCTTTATTTATTTATTTATTTTTTTCAAATGTGGCATTCAAATAATTGTCCAAAAAGTTTTAGTACCGAGTGAGTGCCGTACGAAAATTATGATACTTTTAGTAATAATTTTCTCATATTTATGTGAAAATGTTTTGGTCAAATCGGTTATGTGCTCTGATGTTATCCGCTAATAATTTCGTGAATAGGATACAACTAGCCCGCATGCCAACAATTGAATAAGAAAAAAGAAAGGTTGGCATCATTGAATTGATTATCAATATGGAAGGACCAGTGAAGTTTTATATAATAATGGTGAAGAGATTAACAAAGGTCTAAATGATGGGGCCGTACAGATTTGCTCGAGATCTTAGAAGGGAACGTGATTTCGGGTGTATTTCACGTGGAAACGTGATTTAGCGGGAGGTTCACGGGAAAATCATATATAGAGAAGTAGGCTTGTCAGAGATGAGATTTTCCTAAATTAAAACGCCAGGTCACTTGGAATGCATATGATGCAAGTACTAAAAGAAGTTGGTAAATTGCTAACATGTTGGGATTTTGGTAAATTTGCTGTAGAGTGTTTTACTAACCACACTTGTAATATTTGAAAAAAAGTTGGTAACTTACCAATTTATCAAGATTTTAGTAAATTTTTTGTAGTGTTGGTAGTTTACTAATCACAACAGTAATATTTCAAAGAGGCCAGTGACTTACGAATTTATTGGGATGTTGGTTAAATTCTTATATTACAGGTGTTTTACTAACAACAATTGTAAAAGTTTAAAGGAAATGGTAACTTCCTAATTTATCGGGACTTTGGTATATTCTATGTAGAGTCAATATTTTTGTAACAACTTTGTAATAAGTTACTAATTTATTGGAATGTTGGTAAATTTATCATAGTATTGATAATTTACGTATGGCATTTGTAAAGTTTGTTAATTTATTTATTCATTTGAAAGTTGGTAAGTTAATAACATAATTTTTTTTTTACCAACGGTACTGAAAATCTGCCAACAACTTCAAAAATCCACGAACTGTGGAAAAATTTTCAGATTTTCCTTTGACTGGACTTTAGACTGAAAGAAAGGCAAGAGGAGAAGGAAGAAAATAGAGAGAATGTTGTGTTGGAATTTTCTGTATTCCAATAAAATTCCAACATGTATTGAATGTACAATTCAATCTAATAAATAATACAAGTTGTATTCTGTGCAAGGAAGTAAAAGATCTAATAATCAATCTAGATCTAAATCTAATATTCAATTGACATAAATACATAAAACACAATCAATCAAGATATGGGACAATTCCGCATATCTTCCAATATTCCCCCTCAAGCTGGTGGCTTGTAGATGTCCAAGACGCCTAGCTTGTTTAGTAGATATGCGTGTTGTTTCTGACATAAGGGCTTGGTGAACATGTCCGCTGGCTGTTTTGTTGTCCCAATTCCTCTTGTCTCAATTACTCCTTCTTGGATCTTTTCCCGTGTAAAATGACAATCCACTTCTATATGCTTGGTTCTTTCATGCACTATAGGATTAGATGCAAGTTTAAGAGCTACATCATTATCACAGTACAGCTTCGTGGATCCTTGTACTTCTACTCTAAGGTCCTTGAGTAATCCTCGTATCCAAACTACTTGACATGTAGCCTTAGTCATAGCTCGATATTTTGCTTCGGCTGAAGAAAGAGACACAGTAGCCTGTTTCTTGGTCTTCCACGAAAGAAGAGATTCTCCCAATTTGATACAATATCCAGTGACAAATCTTCTACTAATGGGACAAGTTGCATAGTCTGCATCATAATATGCTGACATTCTTAAGTCACTCTTTCTAGATAGAAGCATCCCAAGTCCTGGACATTTCTTCAAGTATTTCACGACCTTCAAGGCTGCATCCAAATGAGATCGCTTTGGCTGATGCATGAACTGACTGAGTGTCTGAACCGCATATGAGATATCAGGTCTAGTCATTGTCAGGTATATAAGTTTCCCAACAAGTCTTTGATAGCCTGATGAATCGCTGAGTACAGGATCATCATTGACGTTACTTTATCATAATTTGCGGTGGTCAGCTTAGTATTCTACTCTATGGGAATTACAGCTGGCTTGCATCTTGAAAGACCTGCCTCTAATATGATCTCTAAAATAAATTTCCGCTGACTAAGGGAAATTCCTTTGTCAGAACGAGCAATTTCAATTCCAAGGAAGTATTTTGGTGCTCCTAAATCTTTAATATGAAAGGTAAAGTGCAAATATTCCTTGAAATTCTCTATAGAGGTTCTATCATTTCCCATGACAAGTATGTCATCAACATAAATCATCAGATAGATAGATGACATACCTTTAATACATGAAAATAAGGCATAATCATGCTTGGATTGCTTGAAGCCTGCTATTGTAAGAGCACTAGCAAATTTGGCATACCATTGTTTGGATGCCTGTTTCAATCCATAAAGGGATTTACGGAGACGACACACTTTATTCTCCCCCTGTCTCCGTATGCCTTGAGGAATATCCATGTAAATTTCTTCATCCAGATCACCATGGAGGAAGGCATTATGAACATCCATCTGGTGTAGATTCCAGTCATTAATGGCAGCAACAGCTAAGAAAGAACGTACTGTAACATCTTTGGCAACTGGAGAGAACATCTCGTGATAGTCAAAGCCTTCTCTCTAGGTGAATCCTTTAGCTACCAATCTTGCCTTGTATCGTTCAGTAGAGCCATCAGCATGATACTTGATCTTATAGACCCATTTGCATCCAATCGGTTTCCGATGATGTGGTAAGGGAACAAGATCCCATGTATGGTTATCAGTAAGAGCCTTCAATTCTGCCGTCATGGCTTCTTGCCATTTTGGATGAGTGGCGGCTTCGTTATAACTAGACGGTTCCTTGTTGTCGGATAAACGACTAATACAACATCTATGCTCCTTAGATAATCTATGAAAAGAAACATAGGAGGAGATTGGATGTTGAATACCTGGAGAATTGTGAGCAGCACATACATAATCCTTTGTCCAAGTTGGAGGTTTTGTAGCCCGTCCAGACCGCCTAGGATACTCAACTCCAGTTGGAGATTGTGATGGCTCTTGTGAGGAAGTTGGTGCAGGGTCATGTATATCCATAGTGGCAATGGAATCTTCTTCTGTATCTTGCTGGATATGTTCTGAAGTGTTCAATTGTGCATCAGAACTTGGCTAAACAAATTGGCGAGAAGAATCAAGACTCCTTGGTTGTGTCATTGGTATGTAAGAGAGATCTTGATAAGAAGCCTCATCAGAAGAAAAATGCTGATATATGGGGATTGTCTCTGGACCTTCATTTGGGGATGCATTTTCAGAAAATGGGAAAATATTCTCATGGAAAATCACATCGCGACTGACGAAGAATTCTCTTGTTGAAATCTCAAGAATTCAATATCCTTTCTGTAGATTGGGATATCCCATAAGGATGCATCGCCGTGCACGTGGGCTCAATTTATCTCAAGATCCCGTTGTTGCGATATAACAGAGACAGCCGAAGATCCTGAGATGGTTTAAGTCTGGCTTCTTTCCAAATAGCAGCTCGAATAGTGTTTGCCCATTCAGGATTCGAGTAGGCATTCGATTAATAAGATAAGCTGCTGTAGTGATACAATCGCCCCAAAAGTTGTCTGGAATAAATGCCTGAAATTTTAAGGCATGAGCAACTTCCAGTAGATGTCGATGCTTTCTTTCAACTACGCCATTTTGTTGTGGTGAATAGACACATGAATGTTCATGTTGAATGCCATGAGAAGTGAATAATGAGGAGCATTCATGATTAAAAAATTCACTCCCGTTATCAGTACGTATCCGCTGAATGGATTTCTGGAATTGATTCTTAGATAGTAAGATGAAATTCTTCAGGTGAGAAACGACCTGATTCTTAGAATGCATCAAGAAAAGCCATGTTGCCCGAGAATAATCATCTACTATAGTAAGAAAATAACGAGAACCATCATGATTGATTGTATGATATGGTCCCCAAATGTCCACATGAATTAATGCAAATATGTCACTAGTTCTTGAAGTACTAGAAGGAAAAGGTGTTCTTGATTGCTTTGCAAGAGGACAAATAGAATACTCAGAATATGGAAAGGAAGCACTATGACCCAATCTCATGTGCATAGTAAAATTTCTATAATTGGTAGTTGAATTACACAATGATTTATTATTGCAAGGAAAATTGAAATTACTTGGAAAATCCATCCAGAAATAGAGTCCTTTGGAGAGATTACCCAAGCCCATCAGTTTGCCAGTCGAAATGGCTTGAAATAGACAGGTGTCAGCATAAAAAAATACCCGGCATGAATTTTCTTTGCAGGCTTTAGACATAGATATGAGATTGAATTGGAATTCTGGGACATAGAGCACATTCTGGAGAATAATCTGTGGACTGAGATTCACTGTTCCTGTCACTTTGACATAAGTGAAATTGCCATTGGGTAATTGTATGGAGACAGGATGATCTAAATTTTCATTCATATCTGAAAATAATCCCTTGTCGCATATAATATGGTCACTTGCCACAGAGTCAATAATCCATGCCTTTCTGGAAATATAATTAATTAGGCAATGTGAAATACCTGAGAAATTTCCCCCTTTGTTGGAAATATCCATTTTCTGTAATGCCTACATGAGCTGCTGGTACTGGCCAATTGAAATAGCCTGATCAATTTTTGGACCAGTTGGTCTAGTGACTTGATAGGCTGTGGAAATTTTTTTCTCCTTATCACCCAGTTTCCCGTGTAATTTCCAACAACTGTCAATAGTATGATTAGTACGCTTGCAATAATCGTAAAAAAATTTACCCTTTCCTTTAAAATTTTTTGCGAAATTTCTGGATGACGTGGTGAAGATCTGTCCATCCGTTCCTGATCGCAATCTCCTGTCCGCCGTCCGATCCGAGTGTGTATTTGCCCCCTTGGATGCTGTCCGATCCTCGCGTGAAGTTTGGGCCATTCGATCCTCTCGCGAAATCTGGGCCATTCGATCCTCGCGTGTGATCTGGACCGTTCGCTCCATCCCTTTTAAAGGAGTGTGGATCTGCGTCGTCGAACCCTAAGAGGTTCTTCCTTTCGCGAGCTAGGGTTGAGGGAGTCCTGGCGGCCGCGTCTCTTCGTTCTCCGTGAGCGGCGAGAGCGATGCTCTCGCTGTTCCTCGTATGTTCAGCTTATGCGAGTCGCTGACTCTCCTCCTGCATCGCCAACTGGAAGATACGTCCGATCGATGGCATGGGATCCATAGCCAGGATGTGGGATCGGAACGTGAGGTATGATTCGTTTAGAATCATGAGGAATCTCGTGGCCTTTTCTCTCTCTTTGATCTGTTTATACTGTTTGAGAGTTGATTCTGGCCCTTCAAGCTTTTCCTCCGTTGCTTCGAGTTGATTCCATAGAGACGATAGTCTGTTGAAGCAGACCGTGACCGTCGTGTTTGCCTGTTTGAGTTCGCTGATTTCCTGCATTAGGTTAATTTTTTTTTGCTTGATCCAATTTACCATACAATTCTCGTATGTTTTCCCACATGGTTTTGGCATCCTCTGTGGGTGGAAGCCCAGCCGCGACCTCTGGGGACAGGCAATTACCGATCCATGTTTGGACGAGGTGATTGCATTTCCGCCAATGTCGGGCTTGGCGTTCATCAGAGGGGATTGCGATGGTTCCATCGAGGAAACCATCTTTATCATTTGTTATCAATGCCCGCCGGAGCTCCTGTGACCACTTCGAATAGATTTATGCTCCGGTCAGTTGTTGGCTTATCAGTCGAAGCTCCGGTCCGTTGGCGTTGGAGACGTACAGAAGGTCGCCTAGTGAATGCCACCGTCGGAACGGGCAAAAATCCGGGCATGAAATTCGGGTAGGGATTCGTCCCTTGGCCCGATTCGCCCGACCCGATCGGATGACCCGCATTGAGATATCCCGGGTAGGGATTTTGTCCCGTACCCGAGTCGCTCGAACCGCTTGATCCACCCGTCTGCTCTATCACGATGGCTCGGCTTGCCCCATTTGTGGCTGGCGGGCCCCCATCGTGACTTTGGTGGCCCACGAAACTAGGCGGTGATGATATTGGGCTTGGCCCAAAATAAAGTGGATATGGAATCCACTGGTATGGTTGGCCCATCGTGGGTTGCCCCAACTGGATTTGAGCCTGCATGGGCCGCCATTGCGGAGGTTGGGCCTGGATTAAAAGTTGATCGGATGTTGAGGTTGCCGTAGGAGGATTCTGGTGCAGCGGAGCTTGTGGAGTGTCTTCTCCTCCGGTGTTCCTGCTGTCAGCACCCAGATTGGAGTCCTACTGAGAAGTCATGATAAGTGTTAAAAAAAAGTTTTTCTTCCTTCAAGAGTATGCCTTCTAATGCTGAATGATCAATCCTTTTGTAGGTTGGAAATTTGCTTTGGCAGCAGCTTGAGGTGGAAGCGAGTCAGAGACCAAGAGCTCTGATACCATGAAAGAAAGGCAAGAGGAGAAGGAAGAAAATAGAGAGAATGTTGTGTAGGAATTTTCTGTATTCCAATATGTATTGAATGTACAATTCAATCTAATAAATAATACAAGTTGTATTCTGTGCAAGAAAGTAAAAGATCTAATAATCAATCTAGATCTAAATCTAATATTCAATTGACATAAATACATAAAACACAATCAATCAAGATATGGGACAATTCCACATATCTTCCAACATAGACACGTCGAGAATTCAAGCAAAATAGTATCTCGGTTGGTAGAAGAACTGCGAAAAAATTTGCAGAGACCAACTTTAATTGCTTACACGTTTCTTGATACTCGTTTTGCGCGGGCATACATTGACAAACAATTTTCGCATGCCTTTATTTTTCTTTTTGTTATTAGTGTCGGCAACTTTTATATGTATTTTATTTGGAGTTGTTAATCATTGAGTGTATAAAATAGTAAGTAAAAATATCTGTCGAATTGGACCCGCAAAGTGCGGCCTAAAGAGTTGAAGTTACTGTTTAGTTAAATTAACATATAACGTGAAGATTAGAAATGAAGAGTTTGATTATTATTAGGGGAGGTAGAGGGCTCGAATTCCTATCTTCTCAGGGGGAGTTGGAGTGGGGATGTTGTAGTTTCAGGTATGGATTTCGATTTCCATGCCTTGCAAAGAGGTAGGGTAAAAGTTTGAGAATGAGTTAAGAGGAAAAATAGAATAGACAAAAAAATAAAATAAAATTACATTTGTGTTTTGGAGTACACGGGTTTTCTTATCTAGTATTATATCCTTTAAGTTGATATTTTTGTTCGTTAAACCAAAACTTAAGACCATATTTCCTTATGCACTATTTCAATTTTTCTAATAAACTAAAGTGCTCATGGACTTCTCACCTGTCTATTTTGTATAAGTTAATTTCAAATTAACTGGATCAAAGATAAAATCACAATTTTTTATACTTTTTTTTAAAAATGCATTTTTTGTTTTCAAAATGATTGAAGATATTCTCAATATAAAAAGAATTTTGAAAGCAAAAATAAATTTAACTGAAATGTATATATAATGTTTTAGATAAGTTGCAATTTATACTTTCCTAAAGTTTTGTTGAATTTGATAGACAGTATGCTTTATTTCACTCTTAATAAAGTATATTTTACTGAATTGAAGAAAAATATCATTTGATTAGAAAAATCTTTTCAGCCTTATTTTTCTAAATCAATTTTGAATTAAGTAGATTTTGCATGAAATTGTTTTTATTCTCATTTGTCCTAAACCTATCTATATAAAATGAGGTTTGCTTTTTTTTTTTTTTTTTTTGACAAATTGATTTCAGAACAAGAAAATAAAAATGATGAGATATTATTCGTATGTTTCAAACAAGTTGTAATTTTAATTTCTTATATTTCTGCTCAAGTAAATAAGGCATATTTTTTTAATTCATTTGTAGTTAAATAATCTTGGTTGCTTTAAAGAAAATATTTCACTTTACAAAATTAAGTCATTCATGAATATACTTTATCTTACTTTGATAAATTTTGTTAATTGACATAATTTATTTCATTCCTAGTTAGGTTCAGTTCAATTAAAAAAATATATGATTCAAAATACTTTATCTTTTATCATATTATTTTTAAATTTAAGTTCAATAAGATAATAGACTTTTGGGATGACAACTTACTAGTTGCAGTCAGGCCACATGTCTTTCTACATGACAATCCTAAAGATAAAGTGAAATGTCACTTGTAGAGCATAGGATCTGACAAGATAAAGTGAAATGTCATGTGGCATGCATAAAAGGGAATATCCTTTTAGCGCTCACGCTTCCTGCAAACATATGTCTAGGAACAAATGTTTACATGTTTTTGTACAGTAATTAAAATTTTTCCATTACAAATTTACATAAGAGAATGTATATAGATTTTATCAAATTCAAAAAATGTAACATAATTTTTGATTACATCATGGAGTCGTAAAAACTTTCTGATTCTTTTATCTCTCGAGCATGACGAAGGCCTTGATGACTCAATCTCAAATTGGGCATCACAAATTTCGATCTCTTCACTAGTCGGACTTCAAGGCCTTGATGGCTTTAATTGAGGTTGGTTGGCGTTGTCATGGCCGATTCAAGATTTTCCATCCATTATTGTAGCACTTTATGCTTTGTTAGCATAATAATTTTTGGACTACTTTAAGAGTAACAATATGTTATGAACTACAAATTCTTAAAGATGTGGACCCCATCACAAATTTAATTTTTTGTTATATGTTTTCTTTTTGTAGTAAAAAAGAGGCATTATTATTATAGTGAATTAAAGACAATCATATAAGCATTTCTCTTTTAAATTCAATAAAGACCTTTAATTACTCCAAAAAAAAAAAATCGGATTTATTGCAAATTTAACTTAGATAAATGTCAATTTAATTCATGGATCGACAAATCGCTGAATAATAAGCTAACAAAGTGAAACTTGTGAAGATGAAGAAACAGAACTGAAGAACTAGAGAATGTGAAGATGAAGAGATATGTCGAAGAACTGAAGATCAATCAAGAAACTTTGAATTCTTCTATTTCAATGAGATTGTAATACAAAGTCTGTATATCTCGGATCATCAATGAACAAAGAAGATTTACACTTCTAAATTTCTCACACACTCTCTCTCTCTCTCTATCTCTACTGTAAAATACAGAGCATTCATTTATAGGAGTTCTCTATCTGTTTTCCTCAACAACAACAAAGATGATCCTGCTAAGACTTCTTTATATCTTTTCCTATCGAAGAAGATGAAGATACAATAGAAAAACTGATTTTAACAAGACCGTTTCTCAATCTGTTTCAATCCTCAACTGAATAACTGCTCACGTGTCTTCATGAGTTGGCAATCCGTGTCAGTTTTCATCACAAACTCTTCACCGTTGATGACGATCCATATCAACCTTCATCGCGATCGTTTATTTGAGTTGTCGTGTCTTCTCCAGTCTGTGTTACTCACTTTGTTGCTTTGCAGCTCTTACTTCTCTCTAATATTAGCCTCTGTTCTTTCTCTTTTAATATCAGTCTTCACCCTCTTTTCTCTATTATCAATATCAGTAGCATAGATAGTTGGTACAGTTGGTGTTTTTGATTTATACTCCTTAACAAAACTCATGAATTTATCTCATATATGATTTACTTTCAAAATTTTAAAAGAATGAGATAAGCCGCACCAAATGAATGATTGAGAAGGATAATAGAAATGAATTACAAAGTTTGAAGATACTTTATCTTAATTCATTTCAAATATAAAAGCAATTAATCAATAATAGATGCTTGAGAATGATTAATTGCCCAATAAATGCTAACTGGTCCAGATGAGCCATGTGACATAATTATACTACGTGGCTAGCTAGCTACGTCACTTGCAAAAAGTTGTTGTATATAATAGAAACTGGCTTTTTGCTTTCAAATGTAAGGATTGAGTTGAATTAATTGACATGGTTTTTTTTTTTTGTCGGTCTTACTCTATTCCTATTCTAACGCTCACTCTCAGACTTTTGCCCCACCTTTTTGTAGGGCGTGGGAGTCAAAACCCACTCCTGAAACTACAGCGTCCCCACCCCAACCTCTCCTGAGAAGGTGGGGATTCGAACCCCCCACCCCCCCTTCTAAGTTAGAAGGGTGGCCACTGGAACGAACCCCAGTAGTTGACGTGGTTTGAGTTGAGCTTGATTGATGGAGCCCTGTACTCGTGGTTATCTTTTGCAAGTCATTGGTGCTTGTTTTTCTCTCAACTACAAGTATGAGAGATCCGGGAAAATATCACAAATGAGGCATGTGAAGACGGAGTTCCTCTGTAGACTCAATAGAGAGAGAGAGAGAGAGAGAGAGAGAGAGAGAGAGAGAGAGGCCATTCGCAGTATGAAAGGAAGTCTAGATGAGAGGATGTGAGATCGAACCCAAGGAAAGTGTCTAAAACAGTCGGATACGAAATAACAGTCTGTTGAGGACCATGATCTACAACTAGACCATTGTTTGGTTCGTCAAGCGGTAGGGATAGCTGGGATAATCTTCCATTCACAAGGAACACTAGATTACTATCTTCTATTAAAATTCTGACTCTTCCTTTCTAAAAAAGAAGCAACCTGAAGGACCACCATTTGGAAGAAGTGCCAACTTCACTGGACTTTCGGCGCCTTCCTCAACCGACATGAAGCCAGTGTTGAAGTTGATGTCCGTTTTGACAAATCCGGGGCACACGCAATTGACGGCTATACTTGGGTACTTCTTTGCGAGAATCCTAGTGAAAGCATTCATGGCCGCTTTCGAGATGCTGTAAGCGGGCATGAAGGCAGGCCAGCCTTTGGCTTCGGACAAACCGTCCTTGAAGTCTGCGAGGAAAGCCTTCACGATCCCGTCCACTTTCTCTTCCGTGATGTTCTCGGGATCACTCAGAATTTCCCTGGCCCATTCGTTAGACACTCTCTGGAGAAAAAAATCACCAAAATTAACAAATCCTCAGCATAGATCACCCAAAACATATGTTTAGGAGCTTCAATCCAGGGATTAGACAGCGCTACAAATGCAAAGTGGACTTGAAGGCTTGAATCTCAATGCATATCATACAAATCCAGAAAAGAAGTAAACAAAAACCAAAACGAGTGAAGGTTTTTCGGGTTATGGCCTGTTAATTATCCAGCAATACATTTATTGTGTAACCTCATCCTAGAAGTAAATTAATTCCACAAAATGGACTCTTTATTAAGGCGAAGGCCACCTTAAGGCAAACAGCGAAGGCCACCTTAAGGCAAACATTCTCTCTCTCTCTCTCTCGATAGTTGTCCTAAGAAAGGTTCATCTTTTGCGATTGATGCAGCAGCCTCTTGGCGAGAACCAGACCTAATGTAATCTCCAAGAATCTAGAAACCATTTACAAAAATTCAGGTAGATGAATTCTCAGAAACCATAAACTAGAGAGCGTCAGCATGGAAATGCATTTGTCTAGTAGGAATTTTTCTGATTGCAACAGAAAGCTGATGAAATAGGGAGCACAACTCAATATATCTGCCTAGCGGGTTTCCTCAACAACTGAAAATCTATCCTCTATGACTCTGTGCTTACCTCAAGCTTCCCCATGCTGGATGAAACATTTACTATCCTCGGCGAATCTGATAGTTGGAGGAGGTTGATATGAGCCTCCACCATTCGTTTGGCCCCATAGTAATTTGTTTCCATACACGCATCAGCTGCTTCATAAGGTTGGGTCATGATTTCGTTCCAATGATTTGGGCACCTTCCTGCATCAACAAGAAGAAAGCTCCTCATAATTGCTAATGAAGTAATATTGGAAGACTAACAACTTAAAACATTTATTTATCTTAACTTTCAGAAAGTAGGAGGGTTTCCTTCTCTTCGTGTGCAGTCCATTTATTCAAGTGTGATTGTTTTACACCATTATGTTGCATAAGGAGCTGCTCATGCTATACTTCCTTGCGATTTGCACAGAAAAAAGTACCAACACCAATAAAACATTATATGATTTGCAGACTAGCCAGGTTCTTGAGAAACCAAGCATCATTTACCAGCGCCATGGCAGAAAAATTACTGACTTTCTTAAAAAAAAATGACTTATTCAAAAGTCAGTTCTGATCTTTGCTTGATCCACCTAATGTACGAGGAGAGTAACAAATTTGGAAATTCCAGTTCCGACGTTCATGTAAAGCAATTCTTTTCACTGGGGAGCATGCAGTCTTCTCCTACTCAACTGTAACAAATGCCAGAAATTTAAGAAATTGAGAAGTTACCTTACCAATACCAGAGGCTGTTAAAGCATCACCATCTATAATGGCTCCTGGAACCCCAGCATTGTTCACCTGGACAAATTTTTCCCTTGTTTATTGAAAGTTTTCAGTATTGGGTTGACAAAAGGCAAATGATCGTTGGAAATGCATATATACCAATATATCTAGCTTTCCGAATTGGGTCTCGATGAAATTTGCGAGGGTTAAAATGCTAGAGGGATTAGAGACATCAAGTTGATGAAAAACCAGGTAATCAGACAGACTCGAGTCTTTTAGTTTTTGAATTGCTTCAAGCCCTCTTTTTTCATCTCTAGATGTTAACACCACCACAATCCTGTTTGAAGCCAATTGCCTGCATATTTCGAATCCAATTCCCTTGTTCGCACACCTGTCACGACTGCATACCTAAATACCAGAAAAGAAGGATAAGAAAGTTCTTAGAGAATAATAAGAACAAACAAATTGATGGAATGATGGAAGAATGGATGCATAAACCCATTAGAGAGTACCTCTTTGTTGATCCTTCCATTGATTCCTGACTAATGTGAAGTGCGTGAACTGTTGACAAACCAAAAGCTAACTAGCTCTCAATTTTCTGTAACACACGAGAGGCAAGGTCATGGATTTCTTTTGCAAGAGATTTTCTCGTGCAATTCGTAATAGTTGTTGGAGCTGACCAGTCAAAGAGTCAAAGGTCAAAGAGTAAAAAAAGAAAAAAAAAGAAAAGAAAAACTATATATATATATATATATATATATATATATATATATATATTTTGGTCGATCTCCTACTCTATTCCTATTCTACACTTCGCTTCTCGGACTTTGCCCTACTCTCTTGCGTGGCGTGGGAGTCGAAACCCACTCTTGAAACTTACGTGTCCCCACCCCATCCCCCCTGAGAAAAACTAGTTGAGCTGCATAAAAGGAGAAAATATTAGGTGCTCTAGGAGCGCTATGTCAGCATGGTCTCCGACCACTCATGTGGCGCCACCTGGAGACATGGGCCCGCTTGATGTCTTCTGCACTCTTCCCCTCTCTCCTCCCTCTCTCCTCTCCCTAGCCTTCTTCCCTCTCTCTCTTAACCTGCACCTTACCCCTACCTCCTCTCTCTCTCTCTCTCTTCTGCAATGCATTAACCTGAGAAGGAAAGAGAAGCAAACCATTTCCCTTTCCTCTCCAGATAACTCAAACTGACTTCTTTCTCCTCGAGGGAGGCTTTCAGATTTTAAATCTCAAATTCTCTCTCTCCGCGCTCGTTGTTGCTTCGGCGTTCATCAAGCGGTTGTTCCCCCACCGTCTTCGACAAAGCACATTATGGCCGCTCTGCTCTGGCGCTCGCTCGCTTCTCTCTCCGCGCTCTCGTTGCTGCTTCGGCCAAGAAGGAGGAGATCCAAAAGATCAGGAAGCACAACTAGGCGTCGGAAGAGAGGGTGAAGTCGCTGTGCATGGAGAACTAGATTTGGAGGGACCTTGCCTAGGTCAATGAGGCCACCATCAACGCCCTCCGCACCAACCTCAAGCAGGTCCCGGCGCAGGTCAGCAAGGACGACCGCCCCTGCTGTCGCTTAAGCAAATTAAGGCCGCCCCTGCTTCAATGCTCGCTCACTTCTCTCTCCACACTCATTGCTGCTTCGGCCCTCGTCAAGCGACAGTTCTCCGTGTTGCCAATGAAGCACATTAAAGCCGCTCTTGCTTCGGCGCTCACTCGCTTCTCTCTCCACGCTCGTTGCTACTCCAACGTTCGTCAAGCGGTTGTTCCCTTGCCGTGTCTAACGAAGCACATTTGTTATTTTGTAATATGTTAATTTTAATAGCATTTTTTAACAACATTAACTTGTTAAATAGTCATGGTTCAAGATTATCATTAGATATAATTTTATATATCATAGGTATATACTCCTCTTGAAGGGATACAAATTTTAGGCCTTTTCTGCGTGTCACGAGACCTTGGACACGCGAAATTGTCAGGAGCTTTATGAGCTATCATACGGCTTATGATGTTTATCGCTGTCGGATCGACAATGAATTCCTGCCAGCCATCTAATTACCTTGAACAACTTTGCTAGAAAATCCCCAGATCTTAATTTTGCTGTCATCTGTTCTAGCTGCTAGAAAAGGGATAAGCAAAGAGAAGGAAAATAGAAAGGTTGATGAAGAAACCATGGACATGGAGGAAAAAAGAGATTGCGCTAGAAAAGCAGAAACATATATTGTACATAATGGTCGGAATCATGGTCAGCCAGAGAGTCCATAAAACACATTTAAAGAACCAAATGAATGACAAACGAACGACCAATCCAATCTCTCTCTCTCTCTCTCTCTCTCACTCTCTCATACATTGTGCGGCAACGATAAGTTTGTGACCCAAAAATCTGATGACCACTATTCTAGACAAAGACAGCCATGCCGCACTTGCTGCTGTTGAAGCCCACCCACAACGGGAAGCTCACAGTCCCCAATACCGTCTTCTTGGCCAACACGTCCTTGACGGTACAGAGCTTCTCGAGCCTCCGGACGACAAATTCACTGGACAACACTCGGCCCTTGTTCTCGCCCTTGGTGATGTCAGTGACTAGCCTGTTCTCATAAGGCGCCATCATGATATTGACGCCATGGCTGTCGACTTTGCTCTCGAGTGCTTTGGCGAGGGTGACTTGCAAGGTGGTCGGCGATGGCCTCTGGAACGTTGCCTTGCATATGTATGCGAAAGAGATGGCTTGCATGTCAGTCGGAAATGGCGGCTTGACAAGGGCCGGAGCAGCAACAGGCATGGAGAGAGAAGCAAGGCGGCCGTAATGTGGTTCGTCAATGACAGTAGGGGTACGGCCGCTTGACGCACAGTGAAGTAGCAAGGAGTGCAAAGAGAATTTAGGATTCAAAATTTTGAAACCTTCATAAGGAGAAAGAAATGGGATTCCTAGTTGCTAGAGAGGAACGAAAAGCCTATGCTTCTCTTTCCTTCTTTCATGTCGTAACAAATGCACTGTAGAGGAGGCGTGCAAGCTAGGAGAGCGTGTGTAGACTAGGAGAGAGGGGGAAGAAGGCTAGAGAGGGGGGAGAGAGGGGAAGAGGACAAAAGACATCAAGCGGGCCCACGTCTCGAGGTGGCACCGCGTGAATGGTTGGAGACCACGCTGACATGGCACTCCTGAAGCACCTAATATTTTCTCACATAAAAGAAAGTACTTCTCCCGCGAGAAAATATTAGATAGGATTAGATAAGGTAAGAGTATGATGCCAACAGGTGAAAATTTTAGTCCATTCACCGAATGACACTTGTTGCCCAGGCCCATCATTGGCAAAACCACATGCTTACCTCTCTCTTCCATCTCAAAGATTTTTATTTATTTTTATTTATATATTTTTTGTATTTATTTTTATTGATTTTTGTATTTATTTTTCCATTTTTTGTTTCATTTTCTCTTTTATCTTTTTCCTTTCCATCTTCAACCCCGAGCTTTCTTCTTCCCCGAACATGAATGCCTCCAGCGCTTGCAACCAGCCGAACCAAGGACCGCTTGGTGCCATGACTCTGGTTGCCAACCACCATCCTTTGCCATCACAGAAACACGACCACTTGAAGTTGTCTACTTGATCGGCATCGGCCACTACCCTCTTTTTCCTTTTTTTTTTTCTTCTTCTTCCCTTTCACTTCGATGGGGACGATAATGTATCCTTCCGCCACCATTGCAACCCCACCACTGTCTCAATCCACCACCTCACCATCGTTTCAGTCCTTTGTCGTTGATCTCGAGCTTGGCTTGCGAACTTGAGCCTCAGATATTGGATCTAAGGTTGAGCGAGCCCTAGATTTATGGTCTAGAGCTCAGCTCAACCTCGAATTTGAGTTGATTCGAGGTAGACCAGGGTTGGCTTAGACAACGAACGAGGCAGAGGCGTGGTTCGTTGATGTAGCGTAGGGCCTCGAGGCAATGGCGTTGGAAGTTGAAGAAGGAGTGGGCGAAGATGGAGGCATAGATGAGGTGATGTGTCGAAGGCGGCGGCAGTGGGCTTAAGGTCAGGCTCGAGGTTGAGGTCAGAGAAGGGAAATAAGGCAGGTGGAGGAGAGAGAGAAAGAGGAAGACTGTGAACAGAGGAAAAAATAAGAAAAAATAAAGGAAAAAAGAAAAAGGGAAATGTAGGGCCCAAGCAACAAAAGGGTTTGACATTCTTGCAGCGAGGTGGGGCTCGGTCGATACGTGTCGTCTCGAATGATATGAGATTTTGACATGCCGGAATCCCACTCCTAGACAATATTTTGACATGCTGGAAACCCACCATTGAACAAGAAAAGCGAGATAAGGCAGATAAAACAAAGAGAAGAGAAACGTTGAAAAAGTCAACAAAAGAAAAGGAAAAGGGGAACGGTGGAATGCTTTAGCTCTTTTATGAGGTAGAGAGCATGCACGCACGCGTAGAAGGTAAGGAAAGAGAAGGGAAAGAAAAAGAAAGACGAAAAAAGAGGGAAAAGTGAGGGATTTTGCATGTGCTTGCCACGGATGCATTGCTAAGTCGGATTAACCATGTATCGCAACGTTTAATAAGTGCTCATGTTCCTTGTTTGTCTAATCGGGGTGGTTTTCGGGTTTAGGACTCAAATTCGAAATTTAGTGAAAATCGAGCTGCAAAATCCAATTTTTGAGTTGTAGAACTTTGAGATTTCAGGGAAATAGTGGTTTATAGTGTCCTGGAGCCATAGGGTTTGTCGAGAGTTACTTTCGAGCAATGGTTTATCGATCGAAATTTTAGGGTGTTGAGGTTGAGTTTCATGTTGCGTTTAGGTTTGAGTAATCGCTTTGGGTGAGTGATTTATTAACGCATAGGAACCTTTTTATTAGTGTTTAGGCTAGTTTGGCCATTTCATAATTGAGGTAGAATTTTACCTAGTTTAACGCTGATTCTCATTTAATTGATATGATTACAAGATCCTCGGCTTGTTTAGTAACACATTATTTTGTTTGGGCATTCTTAGGCAAGTGGTACTAAACTTCTTTCAATTTATAATACTCACCTTCTGAAAATGCTACGGATTATATATGGTATGAATTGTAAAATGACATTGTTATTGCATACAAGCTAGATCGAGAATTTACTACTCTTTGGTTGTTTACGAACATCCAAAAAGCATGTTATGCAGGATATTGCGAAATAAAATAGATTTGTAATAGCTTTGCGACTGGTTTATATGGAAGGGTTTATAAATGATTTCAGAAATGATTGAGATATGATGCATGGGCTATGTGGCAAAAAGTTATTTGCTTGGTTTATGAAATTGATTTTTGGATTGGATTTCTGGTATTAGAAGATGGTCGTTTATGCTTAACATGACTATCAAACCAGTGAAGGGTTTATGGATATGTGTATCGATTTAGAATATCCTTCTAAGCTGAGCCATCGGCTTTGTAGATGTAAACTTTGTCAAGGGGGGTCTTGATCGCCTTATCACCAAGTGCTATGTCATGACCATGGTTGATATCAAGCAATAGATTGGTTGATGGAATGAACCATCGATGTGTGATTTGATGAGATCAATCTATGAAATAAGTCATTGATATGTGAGTTGTTGAGATTGATCAATGGATTGGACTATTGATACTATTGTTTTAATATTGTTGAGTAAATGAGTATTTTTGACTTCTACAAAGCTTAACAACTCATATGTGATTCGATACGTATTTTATACCTTGGGTTTAGATTATGAGTTTTTGGTATCACCTTGTATACATGTATAGTAATTGCTCGATCTATTTAAAAGATATACACACTACTCATTGAGCTTATGGTTGCTTACTCTTCTCTTTTCAAATCTTATTAGGCCTTCAGTTAGTGGATAATAGAGCGAGAGTGATATTGACGAGGACTTTTGGGAGTTTGATTTTGGTGGTTTGAGGCTACACCCTTCAGGTGGAAGGATAGCCGTGTCAACCCTCATCATTGTAGGATTTGAGATGTGACACAATTTTTTTGACAACAAATATTGGAACCGCAAGAAAAATATCACAAGTAATGCTCACAATGACACAGTACCTGCGTACGATGAATAGAGAAAGAAGCTAAAGAGAGAGCGTGGCCATTCTAGGCACTAAGAAAGCTATTGAAGGTGATGAAAATGAAAGGACACCATCCCTGTATTATTCTGACATGACATACATATAGTTCTTGTACATACATACACAATTTCACACTAAAATAACCCACCTTTTTCTTCTATTGCATATCAACAATTTAGGAAAATTATTAAAAAAAGGTCATAAACATATTATATTTGTATCAATTCAGTTATAAACCTATTAATTTAGTCAATTTAGTTATAAATCTTTTGACGATTTGCTAGTCTAGTCTAGTCATTTCCTAAACTTTGTGCATAGAGTCAGCTATTGATATCACACTCTTTATGATGTAAATGATATTGTAGATTGATTTTACCAAACTTGAAGATGTTCAAGGAATCAACAGAAAGTTCTGTGATGCAGTGATGTTTTGCCTCATTGGGTGAAGGCCTTTGGGTTTTTTTTTTTTTTTTTTGGGAATTGTGCTTGCTTAAGCTAATTAGCTGCGAAAAATTATTCTTACTCTTGCCCTTAACTTTATTATGCTGATGTTTCTATTCTTGACTTGATAAGGCAATTTTTTAATGTAAGGAGTATGGGGTAATGATGACAATCGACCTTCTTCCCATGATCAATGCCTTGCAATATGCTTCTTTTGGTGCATATATTATTTTTTGGAAGAAGAAAGTTAAAGGTGAGATGCTTATGCATATTATTTAAACTTGTTAAATTTTTAGTACTGAATGATGTGATCATCTAACTATGCTTTTGTGTGTTTAGAAAGAATAATAAATAAATTAAGAAAAGATACTGTGCCACGGGTGACGCTTTGGGGGCATAACATAGGGATTTTGGGGGGATACCATGAGAAATCTTAGGGTGCGTTTGGTAACATTTTGTTTCGGCAGCAATTTCTATTCAAAAATTATTTTTTCTAATTCTGCTCCTTGGACAAGTTTATAAGCATCCAAAAGTATTTGGTAATTGTACAAAATTTCTATTTCCAAAATAGAAATGTATTTGGTACAATCCTTAAATATTTTTGTGGCTTAGAATTTCTTTTCATTTTAAATAATTTTATTATATTTTTTCCCTCTTTTCTTCTTTTTCCTCCTCTACTTCTTCCTCCAGCTGGCGACCTCGCAGGCCTTAGGGGAGCCTTGCCCAAATCTAGCAATAGTCAACCTCACCCACTCACAGTGAGGTTGAGCCTTACCACGGTCAAGCAAGGCTGTTTAGGCTCCACCTTGCGGTGGCTTGGCGAGGTTTACCCTTGTTGGTGGCTAGCCAGGCTTGGCCTCGCGGAGGGTTGTCGAGGCTCCGGAGTCACCAGCCATCATTGTGGCTGGCGATTGGGTAGAGGAAGAAAAAGAAGAAAAATAGTAAAAGAAATAAAAGAAAAAGAAGAAAGGAAAACAGAAAAAATAATAATTTGGGCTTGATTTTAGAGTTGTTCCATTAATAAAGAAATAATTTTTTTTAACTTCTTAATTTTGTTTTAAATCTATTCTTGGAATAAAAACTTTATCAAACAGATTTCTATTTTTTTTTTTGGGAAACAAAAGAATAGAATCGGACGTTATTTGACACGTTACCAAATAAGTCCTTAACAATCAATGTGTATTCCTCAATAATCACTTCTCCTCCATAGTATGTATGCTTGGATATAAATTATAATGAGTACCATTTTTTCCCTTGGCGACAAAGCAAGAACCAAGCACCAACAATGTGTCGTTGGCTTAAATGGTTAGACAATTCACTCCTTTTCTAGTTTTTGAATCATGCCTTGTTAGAATAAAATCTTGAATGTACTAGGCTGATGGGGACATGTGCCCTTAAGATCACTAAAAAAAGTGGACTAATTGAGATGTGCAAAAACTAATCTGAATGTAAACACCATTATAATAAAAAATGGGATAAGTGCATTAAAAGTCCTAAAACTTATAATGAAAATGCAATTGAGTTCTAAAACTTTCAAAATGTTTAATAAAGTCCTAAAACTTGTCTCGAAAATGCAATCGAGTCTTAAAACTTTCAAAAAGTGCAATCAATGGAAGGAATTAAATTGAACCACTTTGATAAGTTTTAAAATTTGATTGCACTTTTTGAAAGTTTTAGGATTTAATTGCACTTTGTGACAAGTTTTAGGACTAAATTGCACTTTTTAAAAGTTTTAGGACTTAATTGCATTTTCATGACAAATTTTAGGACTTCCAGTGCACTTATCCCATAAAAAAAAATGAAGAAAAGAGGACCAGAGACAAAAAAAAAATAAAAAAATTAGTTTGTTTAGTGACATAGGCATATTACCAACTTAAAAATCTTATGAATTAGTCAAATGCGATGGCTACATTTGCCAATACCAACTTGGAGATAGCAAGTGCTACAAAATTCATGGGAAAAAGGGACATTACTGTAGGGGTGTTAGAACCGAACAAAATTGAACTTAAAATTTTGGGGATTTGATTTGGTTCGGTTTTCCATTCGGATAATAAAAAGTAACCATTTTTTTTTTTTTAATTTGATTCATTTCGGATCGGTTCACATTGAACCGAACTGAAAAATAACTTCTCGTTTTTAACCCTAATCTTCGTCTTCTTTCTCATCTCTCCCGCATCCTCCCAAAACCAGAAAAAAAGCACAATTATTTCTCAAATCCTCTCTCTTTCTCTCTGTGGCCTTATTTTGCGTTCTCTCTGGCTCTCTTGTGAGAGAAATGGGAATCAATGCAACTCCATTAGAAAGAGTAAGGGTTTCAGATGAAAAGGGGAATTAGGGCAGAGCTATACAACTGATAGAGAGAGCTCCACAAAACGGGAGAAAGCGAGAGTGAAATCGCTTTAGTAAATCGATGGGCTTATTTATAAGTCAATGGGTCCCTGGAATTTTGACCTTCTTTTCCAACAATGCCCAAATATCGTAACTCCAGAAATGAACCAGCAACTATTTGCAGCAATCACAATGGAAGAAGTACAGGATGTTGTTTTTCAATTGGGATCTTTGAAGGCGCTAGGACTTGATGGTTTGAATGGACAATTTTATCAACATTACTGGGAGGAGATCAAACAGAGTATATTTGAGGAAGTGCAGTCTTTTTTCAAGTCTGGACTTCTAAATCTAGAACTGAATAACACTCACATCACATTGATTCCAAAAGTTTAAAATCCAAAAAGATTAGATCAATTCAGACCAATCAGCCTTTGTAATTTTGCATATAAGATCATATCCAAAATGTTGGCAAATGGATTGAAACCATGGCTTCCAAAACTTATTGCAGGTGAGCAAAGTGCCTTTGTAGGGGGTCGGCAAATTCAAAACAACATTTTGATCTTACATGAGGTGTTACATTAGTTGAGAGTAAGAAAGAGGAAAGGGAAATTTCAAGTTGTATTAAACTGGATATGAAAAAGGCATATGATAGAATGGAATGGAATTTTCTAGAGGCATGCTTGTTGAAAATGGGATTCAGCGATTGAGGGGTAAATAGAATTATGAAATGTGTTATCTCAGTCTCCTTTAGCATGAAGTTTAATGGGGAGCCATTGGAATATTTTCAACCATCGAGAGGTATTTGACAAGGAGACCCCAATTCTCCTTATCTTTTTATATTGATGGCCAACACACTCTCAACTCTAATGACAAAGGCAATTTAGGAAGGAACAATAGTAGGCATTAAGCTAAACAGGTTTTGTCCTGTCCTTTCCCATCTTCTTTTTACTGACAACTCAATTTTTTTCTTGGATGGAAAAGTGAAAGAATGTAAGAATTTAGCGTTGCTATTGAATCAATATTGCTATGCATCCGATCAGGCCATAAATTTGAACAAATCTAGTATCTCGTTTAGTTCAAATTGTCCACATTCCCAAAGAAAGAATATGGCAGTAGAATTATGAGTTCCAAAAGTTGATAAAACTTGAAAATATTCAGGGATACCTTTGAATTGGGGAGCCTCTAAGAAACAAATGTTTGCATGGATTTTAGCAAGAGTGAATAGGAAACTAGAGGGTTGGAAAGAAAACTTGATTTCGAAGGCAGGAAACGAGACTTTGATTAAAGCAATGATTCAAGCTATTCCTCAATATGTGATGTCCATTTTTAAAATCCCAGTGTCAATTTGCCAATCTATAGAGAAAAGAATTGCTGCGTTTTGGTGGAAGAACAATGAATCAAGAAGTGGTCTACATTGGAAAAGATGAGAAGTGCTCAAAAGTAGAAAAGACAGTGGGCGAATGGGCTTTAGAGACTTATTGGATTTTAATAGAACAATGCTTGGGAAACAAGCATGGAGGCTCTCTCAAAATCAATCATCCTTATGGTGCAAAATTCTCAAGGGAATTTATTTTCCTACGAGAGCATTTTGGCATGCTGGGAAGGGATCCCACCCCTCTTGGGGTTGGCTGAGTTTGTTGATGGGAAGAGATACTATTTCAAATTTGGTCATATGGTCAGTAGGTACAGGAGAAAATATCAATATCTGAGAAGACAGGTGGCTAAAACGAGGTATCATCGGGGGACCAACCAACTCTAGTGACCCAATAAAGTTGTTGATTTGATTATACAAAATGAGAGAAAGTGGGATGTTCACAGGAATGTTTGATGAACAAACAGTGAATGAAGTTCTTGCAATGCCACTTAGTTCTCATGCCACGCAAGATAAATTGATGTGGATGGCTTCCAAATCAGGTATCTACTCAGTGAAAAGTGCCTATAATATGATATGAAAAACAGACAAGCCACAACATATCATGAAAGCAACATCTTCTTTCTTGCCGCCTCGTAAATTATGGAATCATATTTGGAGTATGACGACACCCCCTAAAGTGAAGATCTTTATGTGGAGCATATGTCAAAATGCACTCCCTACAATAGAAAATCTTTATCGGAGCAAAATTATACCTCGGCCAACCTGCCCTTTTTGTGACCAGGAAGTGGAATCTATAGAACACCTCTTCTTGCTCTGTTGCTGGACTAGTTCAGTTTGGTTGGACCCTGAGGTTAACATTCAAGCATCGTGTCACAATATCACACGAATAGAAATTTGGCTTCAAGACCTGATTGAACACCAACATAACTCACTGACCTTTGAAGAAATTGCAACCCTCTTGTGGTTTATGTGGAAAGTGAGGAATGACTTCATGTTTTGGAGGCTTGCTCTAAATCTGAAAGCCCTAATCAGCTCAGCAAAAGCGTCACTCGGAAATTTCAGCAAATGGAACCATCAAAGCTTGAAACTTTACTCAGAAACAGCTCAATCGACCAAAAAGTGGATACCACCGAAGGCGTATACCTTAAAAATGGACATTGATGGAGCTTACGTTGAGGGAGCTACAGAAGGTGCCATCGTGGGGGTTATCCGAGATGTTACAGGGACCTTTCTTGACGGGTTTGCTAAAATTGTTCCAGTTTCATCAGCGATCCAAATGGAGGCATTGGCCATGGTCGAAGCTTTGAAGCTGCTTTAGTCGAAGAAAGAGAAAAACCTACAACTACAATTGGAAAGTGATTGATTTGAGCTTCTAGATGCAATGGTCAAAGAAGACCACATGTGGTGGGAAATTAAGCTTATAGTGGATGAAGCTAAATTCCTGTTGGGCTCTTTTGAAAATATCTCCTTGGCCCATTGTGGTCGATCCACAAATTGTGTAGCCGATTGGGTAGCTAAGGCCCGTAGAATGAATTCCTTGTCCCATTCTTGGATAGTCTAGCCTCCCTAGCATCTTTGGGATTTGCTTTGTTTGGATGCCCCAATGGGTCTTTTGTTTGAGAACTCTTAAGTATTAATATTATCATCTTGTTTTCGACCAAAAAAAAAAAAAATCGATTTTTCCTATTCGGTTCATATTAGATTCGAGTCAAAATTCAATTCGGTTCAAGCATATGCCTTAATTGTTCGATTTGGTTTGGTTTTTCAAGAAAACCAAATTGAACTGAATCATTGACTTCTTTATGTATTAGTAGTGTCATAACTTTTATACGAAACTCATTTCAATGTCAAAACTTTTTTTCAGCGATCACTTGGACATCATATCGATAAAAATACGATAATTTAAGTGTCTTTAGCGGCAGATTTCGACGGTTCATTCGACATAGTTTTTTTTTTAATGGAATTTAAAATTCTAGATGGCTTTGTTGACCTAAATTGAAGTCTAATGCAGACAAAAAACGAGATGATGAAGCAAATAGTCTAATTAACTCGTCAATTTCCCTTCTCTTCAACTTCATCTTCTTTGTCTTCATTTTCATCTACACCAAACAATTTTCCCTTTCATGCACATTTTTGTTCTTTTTCTTTTCCAATCATTCTCTTAACCAAATTTATGTCCCAACAGGCCAGCAAAACCAAAACAAAATTATATACGGAAGAAAAATTAATCCTCTTGCTCTTTCGATGGCATGTTCTTCGTTAATTTGCAATTAGGAACGATGGAGTTTCAACAAGTGAGATGGATGATCTCCATCATCATAGTGGTATTGCTGGTGGGTGGTCCTCATTCCATGGGGGCCTCAAACATAGTACACAACTATTTGACTCTGAAGAACAACTGATTATTTTTTTGGCAACTATGTTGCTCCCCCACTTTCGCTGCTCTTGTTTGGCGATTCTAACTAGAACATGCTTAATTTGGTCATTTTCATCATGCTCTAACGCTTTACTGGGAATTTCAACACCTAATTTTTCCCCAATTCGACGAATCATATAGTCCTACGACCTACGATTTCATTGAAGAACAAAACAAATCTAGGGTTCGAAGAAGAAAACAAATTTAGCCCCAATTCGTTAATTTAGGGCAAATAACACACATAGACAACGTCATCGAGCACTAATAATACTGATTTCACTTTGTCGGCAAGCCACATCGGACTATTTATATTAAAAAAATTGCTACATTGGATTTTTAGGCAAGTAAAATTAGCGATAGGATTGAAATGATTAATTTTTCACAAAAGTGGCACTCTAGTAATTGCTCGAAAAGTTTTGATACTAAAGTGAGTGCCGTACAAAATATATGACGTTTTTAATGTCATTTTTCTTATATTTATGTGAGAAATATATCAGTCAAATCGGTCACGTGGCTCTCATGTCATCCGTCAGTAATTTCGTTAACAGGATTCAACTAGCGCACATGCCAAAATTTGAATAAGAAAGAAGAAAGGTTGGAATAATTGAATTGAACATCAATATGGAAGGACCAGTGAAGTTTGTTTAATGTAATAATAGCGAAGAGATTAACAAAGGTCTAAATGATGGGAACATACTGATTTGCTCGAGGTCTTGGAAGGAAACGTGATTTAGGGCGTGGTTCACGGGGAGACGCAATTTAGACGGGGTCACGCGAAAATGATATCTAGAATATTAAAAACTCATATTTTCATTGTTTCGTTGCAATTGAAAAATCCTCTATTTATAGAGTAATCAAGATATAAGAAATAGATAAACATTAAAGACATTGGAACCGGCTAATCATTAAAAGACATGAGAACTAGAAAAGGAAATATAGTCCACAGAACTAGAACTTTGACTCTTGAAACCTATGCTACAATTAAGACTCATAAAATTAGGATTTTAAATTTGTCCACCACCCTTGTGTCACGGCCCGTGAGAATACAAAGCCAAGAGGGTTCTTGAGGACGGGCGTGACACATCCGACCCTCAGCCTATATCCCCGAGACTTAGAGTATTCTCGAGTATACTTCTGTGGCGGGTAAATACGGTATTTGTACGCATACGTCATAAATGCGAGTAGTTGGTAGTTTGGAGTAAATATGGGTAGTTGGGGAGGTGCAATCTCCACTGTTAGATCTAAGAGAGATCTACGGATACGGTTTGCCTTGTACTTGTATATAAAAGGGTCTCCTCCCGTCTTTGTAATTCATTCACAGGCAATACGAAAACCAGAGCTTCTCTCTCTAAGAGTTTCTCTCTCTACATACGAGTCTTGTGAGTCGAGTGTTGAAAGGCTGCTTAGGGGTAAAACCTTAAGGCCGCACGGGTCAGCCTACGTGTGATCGAGAGTGAATCGATCGGCCCGTGACAAGTGGTATCAGAGCTGATTATGATCCAAGCGCAAGTACAATGGTTGATCCACGATCTGATGAGGCGCTTGCCATGGGTAGTGATGGTGCTGATCGTGGGCAGAACGCCGAGAAGGTTGGTGCCAAGGGGAAGAAGTCCCGGGATGGTTCGAGGGATCCGACGGGGAATCTTGCACAACGGATGGCGAAACCAGAGTTGTTCATCACCGATGTCCAAGGATCGGTAAACGACCTAACCCAGACCGTGGATGGAGTTGACGTCGGAAGAGAGGAGCTGTTTGCGGATGTGCAAGAGCTCAAGACCGGCATGAGAGAACTTCGCCACGAGTTGCTGGGGACCCTACAGGAGGAACTCGCGCAACGGTATGAACCCTTGGAGGCCACGATGGTGGCCATGCGCGCGGAGATAGCGGAGCTTACGGGTAAGCTTGCTGAAGCACAAGCTGCACGCGTGAACGGAGTGATCACGGTGCAAGGTCCACGAGTGGACACGCCGAAGCTGAAGGAATTTCGGGGCTCGCGGGTGGCCAAGGATGTCGACAACTTTCTGTGGTAAATGGAGCGGTACTTCCAGGCCATGGGAATCAACGATGACCAAACACGGGTAACTACTGCATCGATGTATTTAGCTGATAGTGCATTGTTGTGGTGGCGTCGTCGGTCGGATGATAGGTGTGGGAATCCTATCGCGACCTGGGTTGGTTTTGTTGAGGAGTTTCGACGGAACTACTTTCCTGCTTACGCAGAGGAAGAAGCTCGTGACGAGCTGAAGCGTCTCGAGCAAAAGAGTGGTGTGCGCGACTATATCAAGCGGTTTTCAGAGTTGCTGCTCCAAATCCCCTCGATGAATGAAGTTGAAGCATTTCACCAATTCATGGGTGGTCTCAAACCATGGACAAAGCAAGAGTTAAAGCGGTACAACGTGGGAGATCTTACTACGGCCATGACCGTAGCCGAGTCACTCGTGGAGTATAAGGCGTCACCTTCCACATCCCGACAAGACACTCGTCTTAGGGACAAAGCCACTGGTGGGGGAGATCGGGGGAGATACAACCGCCCGACCAGAGGTAGACCACCACCAGCTGGTCCTCATCCTCATCGGGTTCATGCGGGGCCAAATGGAGGAGGGCAAAGGAAGGTACGCTCGTATAGTTGCTTCTTTTGCAACGGTCCGCACATGGCGCGGGATTGCCCGAACAAGACCAAGTTGGCCGCTCTTTGCAAAGAAGAGGAGCCAAGGGAGGAAGCACGGTTGGGATCGCTGCGACTCCTTGGCACGATCAAGGCCAAGAAGGCGAAGGAGCCTAAAGGCTTGATGTTCGCGGACATGAAGATCGGAGTGACCATGGTGAGTGCACTCGTGGACACGGGAGCATCCGACATCTTCATCTCGGAGGAAGCCGCGAAGAAACTTAACCTGCGGGTTGAGAAGGGAGCCGGTTGGCTCAAGACGGTGAACTCGAAGGAAGTCCCTGCGATCGGGGTTGCGAGGGACGTGGAACTACAACTCGGATCATGGAAAGGCAAAGAAACTCTAGAGGTAATTCCACTTGACGACTATGATATTGTCATTGAAATTAAATTCCTAGATAGAATCCATGCAGTCGTAGTTCCCTTTGCCGAGTGTATATGCGTGTTGGACAAGAATTGTCAATGCGTGATTTCGGTCCATCGTGAGTCGGATCGTGATCGGAAGATGATCTCGGCCATACGACTCACCAGAGGAGCAAGGAAGGGTGAAGTGACCTTCCTGGCGGCCTTGAAGATCGAGGACGACAAGGGTGAAGGGAAAGAAGTCCCGACGGAAGCAGCCCAAGTCCTCGACTCGTTCAAGGATGTCATGCCTTCAGAGCTGCCGAAGAAGCTACCACCCAAGAGAGAGGTGGATCACCGGATCGAGCTAGTGCCTGATGCTCGACCGCCTACCATGGCGCCTTACCATATGGCGCCACCCGAATTGGAAGAGTTGAGGAGACAACTCAAGGAGCTGCTCAACGCGGGTTTCATACGACCGTCTAAAGCCCCGTTCGGTGTGCCGGTCCTATTTCAGAAGAAGCACGATGGGTCACTCCGGATGTGCATCGACTACTGGGCGCTGAACAAGCTGACTATGAAGAACA
Source organism: Eucalyptus cloeziana (assembly GCA_014182715.1). Taxonomy (NCBI): domain Eukaryota; kingdom Viridiplantae; phylum Streptophyta; class Magnoliopsida; order Myrtales; family Myrtaceae; genus Eucalyptus; species Eucalyptus cloeziana. The sequence continues at coordinate 28,412,821 of CM024637.1, forward strand.
AGTGCTCGATCCTGCTCATCGTGGATCTCTTCGATCAACTTGGTGGAGCTCAGTGGTTTACCAAGCTGGATCTCCGATCGGGCTACTATCAAGTTCGGGTCGCTGAAGGGGACGAGCCAAAAACAGCTTGCGTGACGCGGTATGGATCCTACGAGTTCCTGGTAATGCCGTTCGGCTTGACCAACGCTCCGGCTACCTTTTGCACAATGATGAACAAGGTACTCCACCCTTTCCTAGATAGGTTTGTAGTGGTTTACCTAGATGATATTGTGATATATAGTCGAACGTTGGGAGAACACGTCGAGCACATAAGGCAAGTCTTCCAAGTCTTGCGCGAGAACGAACTGTCCGTTAAGCGCGAGAAGTGTGCCTTCGCCCAAGAGGAAGTTCCGTTCTTGGGGCACATTGTCGGAGGTGGGAGAGTGCGAATGGACAAGGCGAAGATCCAAGCAATCGTCGAATGGGAGCCACCGATGAAGGTGCCGGCATTGAGGTCATTCCTGGGCCTCACCAACTATTACCGGTGATTCATCCGGAGCTACTCGAGTATCACCGTGCCACTCACGGACCTGCTGAAGAAGGAAAAGGCGTGGGAGTGGACGGATCGGTGCCAAAGAGCCTTCGACCGATTGAAGCGAGCCATGACCGAGGAATCGGTGTTGGCATTGCCCAACCACACCAAACCCTACGAGGTAGAGACCCATGCGTCGGATTATGCGATCGGTGGTGTTCTTATGCATGATGGACACCCGGTGGCGTTCGAGTCCCGAAAGCTGAACGACACCGAGCGTCGATATACCGTCCAAGAGAAGGAGATGACCGCGGTGGTGCACTGCCTTTGGACGTGGAGACACTACATCCTGGGATCGAAATTCGTCGTAAGGACGGACAACGTGGGTACGAGCTACTTTCAGACTCAAAAGAAGCTAAGTCTGAAGCAAGCTTGATGGCAGGATTTCCTAGCGGAGTTCGACTACGCGTTGGAGTACAAGCCGGGGAAGGCCAACTCCGTGGCAGACGCGTTGAGCCGAAAGACGGAGCTGATGAGTCACACAATGAGTCGACCAAGTTGCCCTTGGGTCGATTGCATCAAGGAGGGGTTGACGCATGATCCAAGAGCTCAAGCCCTCATCGGGTATGCCAAGGAAGGTAAGACTCGACAATTTTGGTGTGAGGACGAATTCCTTTACACCAAGGGGAGGCGGCTGTATGTGCCCTTCTATGGGAAGATAAGGAAAGAGATCTTGCGCGAGTGCCACGACTCGAAGTGGGCGGGTCATCCAGGGATCCACCGCACGTTGGCCCTCGTCGAAGATCGGTACTATTGGCCACAAATGCGCAACGACGTGGAGGCGTATGTGAAGACTTGTTTGGTATACCAATAAGACAAGCTGGAGCAACGGTTGTCGCTGGGTTTGTTGGAGCCACTTCCCGTTCCAACTCGTCCATGGGAAAGCATTTCCATAGACTTCATCGTCAACCTGCCGAAATCCGAAGGGTGTCGGACTCTAATGGTAGTGGTTGACCGATTCTCAAAGTATGCAACCTTTGTGCCTGTGACAAAGGATTGCCCGGCCGAGGAGGCGGCCAAGCTGTTCATGAAGCACGTGGTGAAGTATTGGGGAGTGCCACAAACGATTGTGAGCGATCGGGATCCCCGCTTCACGGGACGTTTCTAGTTCGAGTTGTTCAAACTGCTGGGGTCGGAGCTGAACATGTCAACAAGTTTACATCCCCAAACCGACGGTCAGACGGAGCGGGTCAATGCTCTCTTGGAGATCTACCTCCGACAATATGTGAGCACGACGCAAGTGAATTGGGCAAAGCTAATCGATGTAGCCTAGTTCTCCTACAACCTACAGCGGAGTGAGTCGACTGGCCGGAGTTCGTTCGAGGTTGCCATTGGACAGCAACCGAACACCTCGACAGTAACCGAACACCTCGAGCGCAATCGCTTCGGGTTACCGGGGGAGTAGTCCGCCCGCGTACCAGTTCACCAAAAACATGCAAGAAGAGGCGGACTTGGCACGGGTGTGTCTACACAAGGCCTCCAAGCGCATGAAGAAATGGGCGGATAGGAAGTGACGGCGCGTGGAGTTCCAAGTGGGAGACCAAGTGTTGGCCAAGCTGCACGTGGTTCTTCGATACAAGGATGTGCACGAGGGATTGATCCGTCGCTACGAAGGACCATTTCAAGTACTACAACGGGTTGGAAAGGTTGCATACAAGCTGGAACTACCACCAAAGCTAAAGGTGCTACCGGTTTTCCACGTAAGTATGCTTAAACCCTTCCAAGTTGATGAGGAAGACCCGGATCGAGGGGAGTCACAACGAGCACCGCTCGAGGCAAAGACCTCGTATGATCAAGAAGTCGAAAGCATTTTGGCGGATCGAGTCATACGAAAGAGGTATTGTGTGGCCAAGTGCGAATATTTGATCCGATGGAAAGGTCTTCCGGAGAGTGAAGCCAGCTGGGAGCCCGAGGAGAATCTTTTGCAATTCAAGAAAGAGATCGAAACCTTTCATGCCGAAGACGCGACGAGGGCGTCGCCTGATTAGGTGGGGGAGAATGTCACGGCCCGTGAGAATACAAAGCCAAGAGGGTTCTTGAGGACGGGCGTGACACATCCGACCCTCGGCCGATATCCCCAAGACTTAGAGTATTTTCGAGTATACTCCTGGGGCGGGTAAATACTGTATTTGTACGCATACGTTATAAATGCGAGTAGCTGGTAGTTGGGAGTAAATATGGGTAGTTGGGGAGGTGCAATCTCCACCGTTAGATCTAAGAGAGATCTACGGATACGGTTTGCCTTGTACTTGTATATAAATGGGTCTCCTCCCTTCTTTGTAATTCATTCACAAGTAATACGAAAATCAGAGCTTCTCTCTCTAAGAGTTTCTCTCTCTACATATGAGTCTTGTGAGTCGAGTGTTGAAAGGCTGCTTAGGGGTAAAACCTTAAGGCCGCACGGGTCAGCCTACGTGTGATCGAGAGTGAATCGATCGGCCCGTGACACTTGACTAGAAGATAACCATTTTGGAAGATCAAGAAATCCAAGGAAATTACTCAGAGTAACCTCTGATTATTAGGTAATCAATTACTAGTTTTAAAGTCGATAACAAACTTTTAAATAAACATCTAGGTAGTCAATCGACAACCATATTCTGGACAAGTATTATTGTGAGTCGACAACTAATACATGGAATGGAGCCCATCGATTCAAATTGTAGCCAAAACTGGCCTTTTGCTTCCAAACATAAGGATTGAGCTGGGTTAATTGACATGGCTTGAGTTGAGCTTGATTGATAGAGACCCATACTCGTGGTTATCTTGTGCAAGTCACTGGGGCTTGTTTTTTCTCTCACTACAATTATGAGAGATGCAGGAAAATATCACAAATGAGGTATGCAATGACGCAGTTCCTGTGTAGAATTAATACACACCGAGAGAGAGAAAGAGAGAGAGGCCACTCGTAGTACGAAAGGAAGTCTAGACGAGAGGATGTGAGATCGAATCCACGGAAAACATCTAAAAGAGTCGGATATGAAATATCAATCTGTTGAGGACGATGATCTACAGCTAGACCATTATTTAGCTCGTCACACGGTAGAGATAGCTGAGATAGACTTTCCATTCAGAAGGTAGACTTAGACCAGCATCAAAATTCTGACTCTTCCTTCCTAACAAAGAAACAACCAGAAGGACCACCATTTGGAAGAAGTGCCAGCTTCACTGGACTTTCAGCGCCTTCCTCAACCGACAGGATGCCCGTGTTGAAGTTGATGTCCGTTTTGACAAATCCAGGGCACACGCAATTGACGATGATACTCGGGTATTTCTTTGCGATAATCCTAGTGTAAGCATTCGTGGCCGCTTTCGAGATGCTGTAAGCGGGCATGAAGGCAGGCCAGCCTTTGGCTTCGGAGGAACCGTCCTTGAAGTCTGTGAGGAGAGCCTTCACGATCCCGTCCACTTTCTCTTCCGTGATGTCCTTGGGATCACTCAGAGTTTCCCTGGCCCATTCATTAGACACTCTCTGGAGAAAATATCACCAAAAGTAACAAATCCTCAGCATAGATCACCCAGAACATATGTAAAGGAGCTTCATTCTGGGATTAGACAGCGCTACAAATGCAGAATAGAGTTGGAGGCTTGAATTTCAATGCATATTAGACAAATCCAGAAAAGAAGTAAACAAAAACCAAAACGAGAGAAGGGCTTTTGGGTTACGGTCCGTTAATTATCCAGCAATACATTTCTTTTGCAACCTCATCCTAGAAGTAAGTTAATTCCACAAAATGGACTCTTTATCAAGGTGTAACCGTGTAAGCCACCTTACGGGGAACACACTCTATAGTTGTCCTGAGAAAGGTTCATCTTTTACGATTAATGCTGAAACCATTTACAAATTCAAGAGGATGAATTCTAAGAAACCACAAACTAGAGAGAGCGTCAGAGTGGAAATGTTTTTGTCTATTAGGAATTTCTCTCATTTCAATAGGAAACGGATAAATAGGGAGCACAGCTCGATATATCTACTCTGTGGGTTTCATCAACCACTGAAAATCTGCCCTACATACCCGATTAATCAAAGTTTAAATTTTGAGCTTCCTAGTCTATGACTCTGTGCTTACCTCAAGCTTCCCCATGCTGGATGAAACATTTACTATCCTCGGAGAATCAGATAGTTGGAGGAGGTCGATATGAGCCTCCACCATTCGTTTGGCCCCATAGTAGTTTGTTTCGATACACGCCTCAGCTGCTTCATAAGGTTGGGTCATCATTTCGTTCCAATTGATTTGGGCACCTTCCTGCATCAACAAGAAGAAAGCTCCTCATAATTCCTAATCAAGTAATATTGGAAGACTTACCACTTAAAAATTCATTTATCTTAGCTTTCAAAAAGTAGGCGAGTTTCCTTCTCTTAGTGTGCAGTCCTTTTATTCAAATGTCATTTTTTACACCATAATGTTGCATAAGGAGCTGCTCATGCTATACTTCCTCGCAATTTGCACAGAATATAATACCAACACTAATAAAACATTATATGATTTTCAGACTAGCCAGGTTCTTGAGAAACCAAGCATCATTTACCAGCGCCATGGCAGAAAAAAGGCTGACTTTGGAAAAAATACTAGATGACTTATCCTAAAGTCAGTTCTGATCTTTGCTTGATCCACCTAATGGATGAGGAGAGTGACACATTTAAAACTTCCAGTTCCAACGTTCATGTAAAGCAATTATTTTCACCAGGAGCATGCAATCTTCTCATACTGAACCGTAACCAATGCTAGAAAATTAAGAAATTGAGACTTGCCTTGCCAAAACCAGAGGCCCTTAAAGCATCACCATCTATAATGACTCCTGGAACCCCAGCATTGTTCACCTGGACAAAATTTTCCCTTGTTTATTGCAGGTTTTTAGTGTTGGGTTGGCAAAACTCAGGGTCAAATGATGATTGGAAATGCATATATACCAATATATCTAGCTTTCCGAATTGGGTCTTGATGAAATTTGCAAGGGCTAAAATGCTAGAGGGATTAGAGACATCAAGCTGATGAAAAATCAGGTAATCGGACAGACCCGAGTCTTTCAGCTTTTGAATTGCTTCAAGACCTCTTTTTTCATCTCTAGATGTTAATACCACCACAATCCCATTTGAAGCCAATTGCCTGCATATTTCAAATCCAATTCCTTTGTTTGCACCGGTAACGACTGCATATCTAAATATTGATAAAAAAAGGATAAGAAAGTTCTTAGAGAACAATTCAAACAAACAAACTGATGGACTGATGGACGTATAGATGCATAAAGCCCCTTAGAGAATACCTCTTTGTTGATTCTTCCATTGGTTCCTAACTGTAACGTGAAGTGCGTGAATTGTTGAAAAGCGAAAACTAACCAGCTCTCGATCTGCTTTTACATAAGAGAGGCAAGGTCATAGATATCTTTCCAAGAGATTTTTTTTTTTTTCAAATGCAATTCTTTTGGACCACAAATATTGGAACTGCTGGAAAAATATCACTAGTGATGTCCACGATGACGCGGTACCGGTATGCATTGAATACAGAAAGAAGCTAGAGAGGGAGAGAGAGAGAGAGAGTGGCCATTCCACGTACTAGGAAAGCTATTGATGGGGATGCAAATGACAAGGACACCATCGCTATTTTATTCGGGCATGAAATACATATAATTTTTGTACAATACATACGCAATTTTACTGTAAAATAACTTATCTTTTCTTCTTTTGCCTATCAATATTTTAGGAAAATAAAATAAAAAATCATAAATCCGTTGCACTTGTGTCGAGTTAATTCTAAACCTTTCAATTTCAATTTATTCCAAAACCTTTTGTCAATTTGCCAATTTAATCCTATCATTTCTTAAACTTTGTGCATCGAGTCAACCGTTCATATCTCTCCCTTTATGACGGAAATGATATTGCAAATCCAATTTGTTAGACTTTGAAGATGTTTAAGGAACCTACGTAACAGTTTTGTGGTGTAGTGATGTTTTGCCTCATCGAGCGAAGAACCTCTGGTTTGTTTTTTCCATTGTGCTTGCTTAAGCTCTTTAGTTGCGCGGAAATTATTTTTACTCTTGCCCTAACTTTGTTGTGCCGATGTCTCTATTCTTGACATGAGAATGCGAATTTAAGTTAGAATGAGTGAAGATTTTCTATTCTCGTGTTTCCTATGATGTCTCGACAAATCTTAGCTACCGATAAAAGTCTCATTTTCACAAACCAATGATTGAGATTTATTAAGGCACCAAAACGATCACTCTACAAAGCAAATGACCTATGTTCGACCTGCACTTGACATGCCATCTGTCGCAATAAATAAAATGGAAAAGAATATAAGTTTTTACCGCTGTATAGAGATGGATGGTAGATTCTGTTTAGTAAATTGGGTAGTATTAATCTTGCCAGTAGCTATAATTTAAGATAAAACCTCCCAACCAACAGATAGGACAAGAAGCCACTTTGATTAATATATGTATTGTAGAAAATTATTAACATAATTTAACTTATTAATCAAGAAGAATCGGATCCATATATAACTGTAAAACACCAAGATCAATAAACACAGCGGAATTAAAGCGTACTTGTTTGAGTCATTGCTTTACTTGAAGAAAAATAGATCGCTCTGATAATCAGAGATCAATTGGAATGCAAGATTTTCCTCTCTATGACATATTTTAGTATAACAGCTTTTAATGGGATTCTAGCAACTGATAGGTATAACCGACCATTTTATAGGCTAAAAAAGGGGATCTAACAAATCCTAATCAACAACGTGTCAATTGGGCCCTTCCCATTACGGGCTTCAGTTAAACACAATTGTCTACATTTTGTTGCTCAACTAGGCCCGTTATTAATAGATGCTAGTACCCAATTCAATAAGATCACTCAAGGGTTTAATAAATATTGGAATATTCATTAACCCAATTATTTAAAATAAAAAATTAATTAATTAATATTAGCCCATATTATAAGAAATTTCCAACATGTATGTCATCCTAAGCTCTGGTTTTCTCCTTCCAAGAAATTAAACGATGGCCGAAGCATCAACTTTTCTTGCTAACAAGAGGTATCCAATTTAGCTTCTTTCTGTCTTTTATTTTCCCTTTGAATGGAAAAAACGAAGTTGACCACGTGGGTTTAGTCTTGAGGACAAGTGGTGGTTACAGCTTAAAGAGGACCACTCGGTCCTGATAAAAAAGGAGAAGAAGCCACTTAACTTCCCGGGAAGATAAGCACGAAGAGCGCTCGCCCTCACAGAAGAGATGGCGTCAAGACAGTCGTCTCTTCCCTTAAACAGTCGGGGTGAATACCATCCACGCCTTACTATTCCATTCCTTTAGGGGTGCATTTTAAACCCCTGTAGGAAAACTTGAATCCATGGTTTTTTTTGGTCGGTTGAATCCATGGTTTGAACGGAACTATTTTGCAGGTATGCAGTCGTGACTGGGTCAAACAAGGGGATTGGGTTCGAGATAACAAGAGGTATCCAACTTGATTAATATCTATATGTCGTCCTAAGCTCTGGTATTCTCCTACCAAATGTCATCCTAAGCTCTGGTTTTCTCCTACCAAGAATTAAACGATGGCCGAAGCATCAACCTTTCTTGCTAACAAGAGGTATCCAACTTGTCTTCTTTCTCTTGTTCTGTTTTCCCTTTGAATGGAAAAACGAAGTCAACTCTGTGGGTTTAGACTAATCCATGGTTTTAACGGAACTATTTTGAAGGTATGCAGTCGTGACGGGATCGAACAAGGGGATTGGGTTCGAGATATGCAGACAATTAGCTTCGACTGGAGTGACCGTGGTCTTCACCGCAAGAGATGAGAAGAGAGGGCTTCAGGCAGCTCGAGAACTCCAAAACAACGACAGCCTTTCGGACGGCGCCGTCGTCTTTCATCAGCTCGATGTGGCTGATCCTGCTAGCGTTTCTTCTCTTGTGGGTTTCGTCGCTACCCAGTTTGGAAAGCTTGATATCTTGGTAATCGAGCAAATTCTTTTTTCTCTCCTCTTTTTTATTTTATATTTTTGAAATCTTGTGGGAGGGCTTGTATTTTTCTCATCCTAAGGTCCAATGAGCTTTGGATAATTTGATCATTTTCAGGTAAATAATGCTGGAATCGGTGGACACATCATGGACCGTAATGCTCTGTCCGAAGCTGTTGAACGTGCTGGTGGCGGCTTTGTAAGTCGTGCGTCGGTCTAGTTCTTGTTTATATAACACCAAAGAACTAGATGAGCTCTCGTGAATCCTCGTATGTGATGGTTGATGAATCTCATAGGCCCCTAACGTTTGTGCTAATTAAGAGAGATGGCTACTTGGTGCTTTTCTTTGATTCATGGGTTTTTTGGTCTTCTTGCAAATGTGTAAATATTTCTAGCTTCTTTTTATCGTCAAAGTGCATAAGTTTCGTTTCTCAAATTTCAGCCATTTGGCGAGGAAGTGTGGAAAAAGATATCAACCGAGGACTATGGAACGGCGGAAGAATGTGTGAAGACCAATTATTATGGTGCCAAGTCAGTGACCGAAGCCCTCCTTCCGCTCCTCCATCTGTCTGACTCACCGAGAATCGTAAATGTCAGCTCCACCTTGGGGACCTTAGAGGTAAAATGAGAATGCCTTTTTAAAAAAATTTCCGCAAAACCTACTTAAGAGTTGTTTAATATGGTTCAAAATGATAGTTACAAATAACAATATTTTCTGAGAATTTCTGTTCTAATCGCCTCTCTTCTGGTTTAGCTCATACCGGGAGAGTGGCCGAAGCAAGTTTTAGGCGATGTCGAGACCCTCACAGAAGAGAGAGTGGACGAAGTCCTGAAGTCATTCTTGCAGGATTTCAAAGAAGGGGACTTTGGAAAGAGGGGTTGGCCAACCCATATCTCAGCATACAAGGTCTCGAAAGCAGCCTTGAATGCATACACAAGGATCATGGCCAAGAAGCTGCCACCTTTCTTGGTGAACAGCGTGTACCCTGGCTTTGTAAAGACCGACATGACTCTCAATACCGGACTCTTCACTCCTTCACATGGGGCCGAGAGCCCGGTTTGGCTGGCTCTGCTTCCTAAGGGTGGCCCAAGCGGCCTGTTCTTTGCCAGGAAGCAAGTTTCCAGTTTCTTGTCTATTTCTAACTCGCCTTCCATTGTCGAGGGATGATTTCATTTCCTTTCTTTGTTTTTCTTTGGGGTTCTTGTTTTGTCTTTGTAACAAGCACCTGTTTGAACACGTCTATGAGTGCTTCGAATATTTTTGATGTAGTAGCTTGCTGCGACACTTCCTTATCAAGATCGTGTCGTTCAGGTGATTCATATAAAAGAAAGAACCTCGCAAAATTGCTCTTAAGCTCCAAATGGAGTATTTCGTTCTATGAAAGAAGAGAAGCTCAACACCTCATGTGGGGTTTATTTTATTGAAGTTAACACAAATTAAGTAAAGGCGACAAGCTACTAACCCATAACAAATAGGGATAAAGATAGAGGAGGTGCGAACACCTCAAGTACCAAAACTTAACATGGGTTGATACATAATTGCTAAAACTTCTAAAATGTATACTTTAAGTATCAAAATTGGAGAATAAATGAACATTAAAGTGCCAACTGTGATAATTTTTGGCCAATTGGTTAATGAGACATTTTTTGGTGAGAATTTTAAATGATGTGACATTTTTTTATAAAAAAAATTATCCATATGGCGTTGATGTGGCTAGATAAGTCCAAAATGATGTTGGGAAATCAGCGAGGGCCTCCACGCCCTCATCGCTGTCGTTGCCCCACTATCACCGGAGTGATGGTGGGGCGAGGGTCGGCTAGGGTTGCCTAGCCTCGCCCTAGCTATCGGTGGCCCTTAGCTCGATCTGGGTGAGGATTGACAACCCTCGCCCGATTTGGGTAAGGGTTGCGACCCTTACCCCAAATCTGGGCGAGGGCTACGATTGGCTAGGGCTCGGTGACCCCTAGCGACCCCCTTGTTGGCCCTTTCTAGTGATGGTGGTGCGGTGGCGCGATGAGGGCCATAGAGGCCCTCGTTGATTTGCTCTCTCTCTCTAATTTAATTTAATTACTATTTATATTAAAAATCAAATTTGGTAAAACAACGTTGCAAACTAGCTATGTCAGAACCACATGGATTTTCAACAAGTCACATAGATCAATTTTATTATTAAATTAATGCCACGTTAGATTTATGATCAGCTTCGTCGGAGTTGACAATTAAGTATATATATATATATATATATATATATATATTATTTATTTATTTAAAAAGTGGCATTTAAGTATACATTTTGAAAGTTTCAGTATTTAAGTGTCTATTTGTGCTAAGTTTTGGTGCTTGCGGTATACTTTTGTCTCAAAAAATTAATTTTGGGTAAATTTGTCATAAGTGAATAAGAGGCTTATGGGATTGAGAGGCTTTGTTTGGGTAAATTCAAGTCCTTGCTCAACCCTAGACAGGTGGTGGAGACTACCAAGCTATGATTTGGATTAGATCTCGATGAAACAGTACGTCCATGAGAAGTTTATTTCAAGTTTGAGGTTTTTTGTGGTGAAAAAAATAGTTTGTAATAAATTTGTCACAGATATACTAGTTTGAGGTTTTTCAGGTATCAACCCTTTTAAATATTGGGAGTTGTAATTTCTTTTTTTAATTATTTTACTTTGCAGGTAATTAAACCTTTGAGTTGTCCAAGCCTTTTATTTAAGGTAAGTGAAACTTTAAGGGTTAAGTTTGATTGATTTACTTAGTACTTTTAACTTGGTAGATTGATATTTGTTAACTTAGTTTGAATATATGCCTTAAGTGTGATCAAGCTTTAATGACAGTATGTTGAGATATTGCGTTTACTTTACTTAAATCGGTAAGTATTCTCATGTATAGGAAGTGTTGGTATTCTTCCCAAAAGGCTCGGTTGTATTGGATGAGAAAAGTGTAAAACCCGGAATTTGGACTTGAAAATGATACTTAAGTGATTCTGATAAAGTGTTGGCTGACTAATCATTTATCGATTTTGATAAGTCACCGATTTTGATCAATTATAGATTCTCTGACTAGTTCACCAATTCTAACCATTCTCTCGATTTTGATCATCCAACCAACTAAGTAAGCCGATATTTTAGGCACTGTATGATAAGGTTTCTTTTCTTTGTTCTTTTATTTTTTTGTTCCTGGAATAGAAAAAGAACATAAATCAATTTGGTAATGTTAATTAATTTTTTTTATTCCCCAAAATAGAAAAATGGTTGGGGAATAAGTTTGTAAAAGAAACAAGAAGTAGAAAAAAAATAACTTCTTGTTTTCGGGAACAATATCTAGAAATAAGTCATTTTTTTCTTTTCTTCTTGTTCCTCGCCGCTTACTGCCCCCGCATACTGTTGGCCTTCGGTCGTGTGGAAGATTTTCTTGTTCTTTATTCGTTTAATTCAATCTAGTTAATTATATTGATGTTAGAAGCAAAACCCATGAAGAAATTTCAAGAAAAATCAACTCAATGGGTGTTATTTTTGAGTTTCGGGTCAAAACCGGGTCGTGTGACCCGGTTTGCAGGGGTTTCGGGACCCGGCTGGAGGTTGAAGAAGACCTCCAGCTGGGCCTGGGCCAAAAGCCCTAGTTTCTGATTTGCCTGGGCCAACATATGGGCGTAGGCCCATATTTTATTAATGTTCTGATTCTGGGCGTGAGCCCAGAATTCTGGACTTGTAAAATGGGCATAAGCTCATTTTATTTCATTTAATTTTGTGCCCAATCGTGGGCCATATTAATAAAAGAAACAATGGGCCTAAATGGAGCGAAAAGAATAGCTTGGGCCGGGCGAAGGTTGGGCCCCGTGAGAGAATCCCCGATTTGGGCTGCTCGAGGGTCAAGCCCACGGGTGGGTCCGAAATATTAAAATAATATTAAAATAATTTGGCCCATTTTTTTTTTTTAAAATTAGTGGGCCATTTTAATTCATGGGCTCCTGCGGGTTTACGGGCCGGGCGCGGGTGGGGTCCGAAATATTAAAATAATAAATTAAAAAAAATTATGGCAAAAATTGTTGCTTGAGAAATGCAATATGACCTTGGGAAGCACATGTTGTGAAGTGTTTCATATTGTTTGATGAATTTTGGGCATAAATTTATGGAGTTCCTTATTGATAAAAATTAGTATATACAATAACTCGCTCAAAGGGGATTATTGTGTATGTTAATTTGGCAAAAAGAATGAAGATTAATTCCCAAATTTGAAAGATGGGGATGTATAATGAAAAAATATTTATCTGCCCAAAGGGGATAAATGTTTTGAAAATTATATGTAATTCCCCTTTATATTGATAATGGAGATGTATAATTTAAAGGATTTGTCTGCCCAAAGAGGATGGATCCTTGACAATTATATGTAATTCTCATTGTTGTTACTTTATAAACTTCATGCTGTGGAAAATAATGATGCATTATACACTCTGCTCAAAGGGGAGTTTATAATATATCAATTATTTTTGTTGAATTGCTTATTGCCCATAATTGATCTTATTGCATTATGTGTGACAAATAGTTAGTTTTGCTATAAACAACAATAATACCACGGTTGAAATATTAACTTGATAAAATATTATATTGTTAAGGACTTTGTCAAAAAGGGAGACATTGTGATTGGGAATATTAGAACTGAGTCCATGTTGGCTAATCCTCTAACAAAAGGCTTACGACCCATTTTGTTTAAAGAACATGTAAACAATATGGATGTTTTAGATTCTTTTGATTTCTTTTGTTAGTGGGAGCTATATAATTTGTATTTGTGGATGTTATAGTTATATGCAAATTGATAATACTTTTATGATATCTATTAAAGAATATATATATATATATATATATTTATGATCATTATTGTTGATTCTATTGTTATCATTTCTCTTGTTGACTAAGAAATGGAAGTATAAAACAATATCTTTAAACAAATTTTAGTTTAAAAATAACTGGATGTCACTGATTATGATATCTCATGTTGGATTGTGACATAGTCGCGCAATTTCATGTTGTTTAGAAATTGTGTTAATGTAGTTTCATGTCGTCGAGAAATTGCATTAAGGACCAATAAGAAATAATGTATATTTTGATCACATGTTGGCACTATTTCTTACTACACTACTAGGCCTATGAACCATGAAAATATAATGCTTATTATATGTGATTATGGAAGGTCATGTGTTGTGGTATTTTCTTAACACATTGATCTCCATAGTCCTATACTGAGGTTATATAGGATTGGATTGGTTTTGAGATGCCGTTATTAGAATATTATTTTTTAAAGTTGTGGCCACATAAAACAAAAATTTCAATTATTAACCCGATAGTGTCATTTTCAATATAAAATCATTTTCAAAATAAAATAAGTTAATTAATGTAGCCCAAGTGGGAGAATGTTGGAAATTTTCTATAATATGGGCTTACATTAATTAATTGATTTTCTATTTTAAATAATTAGGTTAATGGATATTCCAATATTTGTTGAATCCTACAGTGATCTTATTGAATTAGGTATTGGCATCTATTAATAACGGGCCTAGTTGAGCAGCAAAGTGTAGGCAATTGTGTTTAACTGAAGTCCGTAATGAGAAGGGCCTAGTTGACACGCTGTTGAATATGGTTTGCTAGGTCCCCTCTCTAGCCTATAAAAGGGTAAGTTATACTTATCAGTTGCGTGAATCCCATTGAAAGCTGCTATATTAAAATAGGTTATAGAGAAGAAGATTTGGCATTCCGATAGATCTCTGATTATCATAGTGATCTATTTTTCCTCAGGTGAAGCAATGACTCAAATAGGTATGTTTTATTCTGTTGTGCTTATCAATCTCGATGTTTTATAGTCATATATGGATCCAATTCTTCTTGATTGATTAGTTGTTTATGTGAATAATTTTCTACATGTGGCAGTGCTCGCTGTCGCCATCCGCCTCCCGTCCGTCGTTTGTTGCTGCTCGCCGCCGCTGTTTGTTGTCACCTCTCGAGTAGTGGTGATTGGTTCTTGGTCGTGTTCGGTTCCATCTACTAGATTGGGAGGACCGGTTTCCAATTTTTGAGATAAAGGATTGGATCAGATGGTCTTGGAACCGGGAACCAGACCAATGAAACCACTCATTTAGCTAAAAAATATAAAAGTTATTACTATTTTAGGATTTATTACTATTTTTAAGAAATAAAAAAGAATAAGTCTAGTTTGTTGGTTCAGTTCCCTTGGAATCGGAAATTGAACCGACAATCATAAGTTCCATTTTTATGGTTCAGGAATTGGACCGATGTCCTTGGGAATGGAACCAACCGACTGGTTCGATTCGGTTCGGTTCAGGTGGTTCCCGATTCGATTAGTCTAATATGCTCACCCATACTCTCATTCATTGTCTGCCGTCGTTTGTTGTCTGCCTTTTGTCGCTTCTCAGCCGCCGTCGGTTGCCACTCGGTGACTGGCTAGAGGAGGAAGAAGAAGAGAGGAAAAAAAAGAAAAAAATTATTAAAAAATTAAAAGAAATTCTATCTCACATAAAAACTTGTGAGTCGTGCCAAGCACATTCCTGTTTTTTTTTTTGCTTTCTATTCTAGGAATAAAAATTTTGTATAGTTACCAAATGCGTTATTTTATTTAGAAACTGTTCTAGAAAATAAAAATAAAAAAACAACTATTTTCGAAATTATTTCGCCTAGCGAAGGTCGTCAACTCTCACCTGGGGCCGGTGAGGCTTAGATATGGGCGAGCCTTGCTGGCCACAGGCGAGGGCCGATGTCACCTAGATCTAGGCGAGCCTCGTCAAGGCCTTGCCTAGGTCGATGAGGGCTGCCCACCCTCCACCACCATCGGCCCCCTTCGACGGTGGCAGCGGCATGCCCAACAACCCATGACCTTACCTTTTTCTTTTTTTTTTTTTTTCACAACCTTGCCTTTTTCTTTCTTTTTTATTCCAATTTTGTTTTTTTAGAATTATTCCTAGCCACCCATCTGCCTTTTTTTTTTTTTCATGACCCTGCCTTTTTTTTTTTTCTAGTTTTGATTTTTAGAATTATTTTATCGTTTTTAGAAGTTTTTTTTTTTTTTTTTTTACAATTTTTTGAATAAGATTTAAAGAAAAAAAGTAATTAAAAATTACCATGTAGGATAAATAAATTAATTTAAAAATACTATTTTAGCATTTTCGATTAAATAAATTGACGGTGTTAACAAAAGGACTCAATTGCATTAATTTGATAAGTTTTGCGACTCAATTACACTTTCGCGATAAGTTTTACGATCTGTGGTACACACATCCGTAATTTTGGTAGTAGAATATGAATTGTTTATTTTTTCTCTCCAAGTTTTATGTAGTATAGTTGAATTTGTCAAATTAAAATAATGAATGATATTAACAAATATTAGATTAATGATTTTAATGTAAATTAATTCTAGAATCTTTTTATTATTTATTTATGTATTTATATATAAAAATTTATTTAATATATAACGTATCGGAATTTTTTAATTTTAAAAAAATAATGTGTTGGCATGTTGTGTCATATATATCATGTGTCCATATTTGTGTTACATGATTGAGAGCTGCATATAAGATAGGAGGGCTTCCTCCACGAGAAAATATTAGGTAGGAGTCTAGCTTGTGAAAATCCTAATCCACTAATCAGACTACACGGGGATAAGAACGCTTCAAGTGCCATAACTTGGCACAAAGGGACACTTAAGTGCCATAACTTACGAAAGGTACACTTAAGTGCCACATTCGAAGAAAAACGAATCACTTAAGTGCCACTCTGGCCAAAGTCCGGCCAAAACGCCGACGTGGCATTTTTCCGACGAGGCGAGCCCAAAACGACGCCATTTTGCTTGCCGACATGGCCAAATAATGCAAAAATGGTGTTATTTTTGGGCTGACGTGGTAAAAAAAATTAATGAAAAATTAATTAAATTAAATTAAAAATTAAATTTAGTTAAAATATTTAAAAATAATAATTTTAAAATTAAATTTAGTTAAAATATTAAAAAATAATTATTTTAAAATTGAATTTAGTTAAACTATTAAAAAATAATTATTTTAAAATTAGAAAAATTTAAAAAATTAATAAAAAGGGGGGTGTGGGGAGACGGCTGAGGGATCAACCCTTATCTGCCGCTGCCTTGTCACCGCCAGGAAGGGCTGGCGACGGCGGGAGGAGGGTCGGCTGGGGTCGCCGGGCCCTAGCTAGGGGCTGGCGACCCCGGCCGGCCGGCGGCGAGGGCTCGCGAGCCCTCGCCGGATCTGGGTGAGGTCGCGACCCTCACCCCGGATCTGGCCGATGGTGAGGGCTTGTGGCCCTTGCCCAAATCCGGCGAGGTCGGCGGCCCTTGGCCCGGCCGGGCGAGGGCCGCGGACACTCGTCGGATCTGGCGAGGGCTGCGACCCTCGCCCGATCTGGGGCGAGGGCTCGCGAGCCCTCACCGCCCGATCGGCCGGGTCGCCGGCCCCCGGCCAGAGCTCGGCGACCTCGGCCAACCCTCACCCCGCCGTCGTCGGCCCTTCCCGGTGGAGGTGGGGCGGCCCTTTTTTTAATTTTTTTAAATTTTTCTAATTTTAAAATAATTATTTTTTAATATTTTAACTAAATTTAATTTTAAAATAATTATTTTTTAATATTGTAGCTAAATTTAATTTTAAAATTATTATTTTTAAATATTTTAACTAAATTTAATTTTTAATTTAATTAATTTTAATTTTAATTTTTTACCACATCAGCCCAAAACGACGCCATTTTTGCATTATTTGGCCACATCAGCGAGCAAAACGGCGTCGTTTTGGGCTCGCTTCGCCGGAAAAATGCCACGTCGGCGTTTTGGTCGGACTTTGGCCGGATTGGCACTCAAGTGATCCTTTTTACTCCGATTTTGGCACTTAAGTGTACATTTCGTAAGTTATGGCACTTAAGTGTCCCTTTGTGCAAAGTTAAGGCACTCCAGGGGTCCGCACGTCGACTACACGTGTTTGCCTCGGCTCCTTCACCGACAAAGCCTCTGACATCCCAATCTCTCTCTTCCCTCACAAAGATTTTTTTTCTCTTTGGTCTTTTTTTGTTTTTGTCTTTTTCCTCTTTGTCTTCAACCTTGAGCGTTCTTCTTCCCTGAACATGAACGCCTCAAGTGCCTGTAACTAGCTAAACCAAGGATCGCTCGGCACCACGACTTTGGCCGCCAACCACTAACCGCCGTCCTTCGCCGTCGTAGAAACACGACCACCTGTTGGCCATCTACTCGACTGGCATCGACCATTGCCATCATTTTTCCTTTTTTTTTTTCTTCTTCTTCCATTTCACTCTGATGGGGACGATAATGTCTCCTTCCACCACCACCACGCCATCGCCATCTCAGTCCACCACCCCGCCGCCGTTGCAGTCCTTTGTTGTCGAGATTGAGCCTCAAATTTTGGATCGAAGGTTGAGCGAGCCCTAGAATTGTGATCTAGAGCTTAGCTTGACCTTGAATCTGAGTTGATTTGGGGTTGACCAGGGTCGGCTTAGACAACGGACAAGGCCGAGGTGGCAGTGTGGTTCATTGATGCGGCGTAGGGCCTCGAGGTGGTGGCGCTGGAGGTTGGAGGAGGAGTGGGCAAAGATGGAGGCATGGATGAGGTGACGTGCTGGAGGTGGCGGAGGGTGTGAGGTCGGGCTTGAGGTTGAGGTTGGAGAAGGGAACATGGGGCGGGCGGAGGAGAGAGAGAAAGAGGAAGACCGTGAAGAGAGAGAAGAAGAAGAAAAAATAAAAGAAAAAAGAAGAAGGGAAATGTGGGGCCCAATGATAGAAGGGTTCTGCATTCTTGCAGCAAGGTAGGGCCGAGCGACACATGTCTGAGATGAGATTTTGACATACTGGAATTCCACCATTAAATAGGAAAAGCAAGATAAGGTAAAAAAAAAAGAAAAGAGAGAGAAACATTGAAAAAGTCAACAAAAAAAAAAAGCAAAAAGGAACCGTGGAACACTTGTCGAGAGCACACACGCACGCATAGAAAGGGAGGAAAGGACAAAGGGCCCGTTTGGTTCGGCTTTGGGCAAATGCCATTGGGAAAATGTAAATACCTTTGAACTAAAAGGGTTTGTGAAAATGCAAATAGCATTTGGTAAATTGTAGTTTTAAAGTGCATTGTGAAACAACTTTGGGAAAAATATTATTTGGTAAAATTTGTATTTGGAAGTGACTTTTGTTAAATTAAAAAAACAAAAAAAAAATTACAAATTTTTTTTTTTTTTAAGTCTCGGTTCTTTGGGTGGCCGGATCTGGCGGCCAGACCGCCAGATCTAGCCGTCGGATGGCTCGATCGCCCCCATTTGCCGTCACCTGAGGTCGCCCACCTCAAGTGCGCGACCCTAGGTGTCGGCAACCCCAAGCATCGGCGACCCCAGGTGTCGCGACCTTAGGCGGCTGTCGCCTGGGGTTGGGCACCCAAGCGACGGTCACCTGAGGTCGCGTGACCCCAGGCAACGCCGCCCGGGAAGCTCAACCCCGCGACCGTCGCCCGGGGTCGCGTGACCTCGGTGGCCGCATGGATCGCACGATTCAGGCCATCAATCACCCGGGTCGCGCAATCCGGGAGTCGCCTGAGGTCCGGCAACGATCGCTGGGGTCGGGTGACCCTCAAGCGGCGGTCACCGGCGTGCGCCACCACTTGGCCAGCGGTCGTCGGCCTTCGATCAGCAGCGGTCAGTTGGAGAAGTTGGAGAAGATGAACAGTAACTAAGCTATTTGCATTCCCAAAATACAACTTCCCAAAGCACCTCAAGCCTTGCATTGAGCTAAAAGCCCTTAGAGCCATTTGGAGATGCAATTGCATCTTACTAAAGTCGCCCAAAAAATCAAACCAAACGCGTTTGCATTTGGCCAAGGGACTTTAGAGTGCCAAAGCCCCTTCTGAAAGTCAAACCAAACAGGGCCTTTGGGAAATAGAGAAAAAAAGAAGAAAAGAGACAGAAAAGTGAGGGATCTTGCATGTGCTTGCCACAGACACCTTACCAAGTCGGATTAATGAGATATTACAATGCTCAATAAGTATTTATGCCAATTGTTTTTCAGTTGGGGTAATTTTCATATTTAGAATTTAGTGAAAATCAAGCCGTGAAATCCGGTTTTTGAGTTGTTTAGCTTCGAGATTTCTGGAAATGGTGGTTTATGACATATTGGAGCCATAGGGTTTGTTGAAAGTCGTTTTTGAGCAACGGTTTAATCTTGACTTTTGTATAGGCAAATTTTTAGTGTAGGAGTATGGAGTAATGACAACAATCTACCCGATGTTCTTCCCATGATTAATGCTTTGTAATCTGCTTCTTTTGGTGCATATATTATTATTTGGAAGAGGAAAGTTAAAGGTGAGAGGCTTATGCATATTATTTAAACTTGTTAAATTTCTATTACTGAATGACGTGATCACCTAACTATGCTTATGTGTGTTTAGAAAGAATAATAAATAAATTAAGAAAAGATATTGTGCCGCACGTGATGTTTTGGGGTATCAAGTAGGGATTTTTTTGGGGGTGGGGGGGGTGTGCGGGCAAGAATATCACATGTAATCTTGGAGTGCTTTTGGTAACCATTCTATTCCTAGGAACAATTTTTGCTTAGAAATTTTTTTTTCCTGATTTTATTCATTGGATGAGTTTCTAAGCATTCGAAGGTATTTGGTAATTGCACAAAATTTCTATTCTTGCAGTAGAAATACGTATGGTATGATCCTCAAATATTTTTGTGGCTTAGAATTTCTTTTACTTTTTAAATAATTTTATTAAAATTTTCTCTTTTTCCTTTTTCCTTCTCTACTTCTTCTTCCTCTAGTTGGCAACCTCGCCGGGCTCAAGGAAGCCTTGCTCAGATCTAGTGAGGGTCAACCTCACCCACCCACTGCGAGGTCGAGCCTGAACATGGCAGCATGAGGCTGTCGAGGCTCGACCTCGTGGCAACTAGGTGAGGTCGATTTTCGCTGGTGGCTGATGAGGTTCGGCCTTGCTAAGGGCTGCCGAGGCTTTGGTGAGGTCATTTGACCTCGTCTGGCCAGTCACCAACCATCATCGTGGCTAGCGATTGGGTAGAGGAAGAAGAAGAGGAAGAGAAAAATAAAGAAAAGAAAAAGAAATGAAAAGAGAAACAAATAGTTTAGGCTTGATTTTAATGTTGTTCCCATGAACAAAGATATATTTATTTATTTATTTTTTGATTCTGTTTCAAATCTATTCCCGGAATAAAAACATTATCAAATGATTTTTTTTTTCGGAGAGCAAAAGAATAGGATTAGGCAAACATACCCTTAGCATTCAACCTATATTCCTCAATGGTCACTTCTCCTTCTCAATAGTATGTATGCTCGGATATAAATGCCTAACAAGTATCATTTTTTCCCTTGGCTACAAAGCAAGAACCAAACACCAACAAGGTGTTGTTGGCTTAAATGGTAAGACAATTTACTCCTTTTTTAGTTTTTGAATCATGCTTTGTTTGAATAAAATCTCGAATGCACTAGACTAATGGGGATATATGCCCTTAAGATCGCTCAAAAGAGTGGACTAATCGAGGTATGAGAAAAAGTATAACAAAAGTCAAACTTATTGCATTGGTATCGATTTAGCCATAAACCTTTTAATTGAACCAATTTAATCCTAAACCTTTTCGCATTAATACTATTTAAGTCTATTCGGTCAATTTAGGTAGCAAATTGATGACGTGGATGCCAATGGTCCTATGTGGCATGATCGATGTTGACATAAATAAATTTTATAATTTTAAAATATTTTTTACAATTTTCTCTCTCTCTCTCTCTCTCTCTTAAATTTTTCCCTACTCTTTGGCCGGTGAGATTGTTGGCCGATCATCGCCGGCCACAGGTTGGTCTAGGTGAGGGCCTTTGTCCCCTCGCCAGCCACACGTTGGGCCCCCACCTAGATCTAGGCGAGGGTCGTGGCGCTCTCACCTAGACCACGCAAGACCTTTGCGGGCCACAAGTGAGGTCCTTCGTGCCCTCGTTGGCCACATGCGAGAGCACCAAGGCCTTGCCTGAGGCGTTACAATCCTCGCTCGCCACGAGTGAGGGTGCGGAGGCCTTTGTTAGCCAATAGGCGTGGGTTTGGGCCCTCACCTAGATCTGGGTGGGGACTTGATGCCCTTACTTGTGGCTAGCAAGGGCGCGGGGGCCCTTGCTAGTGGTAGGTGAGGGCGCAAAGGCCCTTTTCTAGACTAGCATGTGGCCAACGATGGTTGGCTAGTAATCTCGCTAGCGTCGGCCAAAGGGTAAGGAAAAGAAAAAAAGAAAGAAAGAAAATAGGAAAAAAAAGGAAAAAAAAGGAAAAAAAAAAGAAAAAGAAAAAAGAAAAAAGAAAAAAAAAGAAAGAAAAGAAAATAGAAAAAATAATAAAATAATAAAATAATAAAAAATTCTAAAAATATTTAAAAATTATGAAATTTATTCGCATTAGCGCCGATCGTGCCACATAAGACCACCGTCATCCATTTCATTAATTTTACTGGCTAAATTGGCTAGATGGACTTGATTGGTATAAATATGAAAATGTTTATGATTAAATTAGTTGAATTGAAAGGTTTATGATTGAATTGGTACTAATACAATAAGTTTAGCACTTTTTTGGTACTTTTCCCTCAAGTGTGCAAAAACTAATCTAGATGTCAACACCACTTTAATGAAAAAAATGGAAAAAAGAGGACCAAGCAGAAGACAAACAAAATTGGTCTATTTAGTGACAAAGGCATATTACTGATCCAGAATCCCAATGAATTAGTCGAATGCCATGGTTGCATCTGTCGATGCCAACTTGGAGATAGTGAGTGTTACAAATTCATGGAAAAAAAAGGGTGATGGTAGTGGTATAACTTCCACATGAAGCTCATTTCAATGTCAAATCTTCTGAGCGATCACTTGGACGTCATATCGATGAAAAAATGATTATTTTAAGTGTTTCTAGCGACATATTTTGGCGGTTCATCTTACATAGCTTTTTTTTTCTAATGGAATTTAAAATTCTAGATGGCTTTGGTGACCTAAATTGAATTCTAATGCAGACAAAAACCGAGATGATGAAGCAAATAGTCTAATTAACTCACTGATCTCCCTGCTCTTCTACTTCATCTTCTCTGTCTTCCTCTTTGTCTACACCAAACAATTTTCACTTTCATGCACATTTTTGTTCTTTTTCTTTTCCAATAATTTTCTTAACCAAATTTATGTCCTAACAGACCAACAAAACCGAAACAAAATTGCATGCGGAAGAAAAATTAATCCTCTTGCTCTTTCGGTGACGCATGTTCTTCGTGACTCTGCAATTAGGAATGGTCGACTTTCGGCAATTCTGATGGATGATCTCTATCATCATGGTGATATTGCTGGTGGGTGGTCCTCGTTCTGTGAGGGCAGTAGACATGGTACACAACTATTCGACTTTGAAGAACAACTGATTTTTTTGTTTTGTTTTGTTTTGCTTTTTTTGTTGCAACTATGTTGCTCCCCCTCTTTCGCTGCTCTTGTTTGGCGATTCTAACTACAACATGCTTGATTTGGTCATTTTCATCATGCTCCTAAGCTTTACTGGGAATTTCAACACCTAATTTTGCCCCAATTCGATGAATCATATAGTCCTACTACTTCATCGGAGAACAAAACGATTCTGGAGTTTGAAGAAGAAAACAAATTTAGCCCCAACTCATTAATTTAGGGCAAATAACACACATAGACAACATCATGGAGCACTAAATACTGCTTTCACTTTGTTGGCAAGCCACGTCGAACTACTTATATTAAAAAAATTGCTACATTGGATTATCAGTTAAGTCAATTCAGCAATGGCATTGACGTGATTATTTTTTCACAAAAGTGGCACTCTAGTAATCGCTTGAAAAGTTTTGTTATTGAAGGGAGCGCCGTATGTGATTTTTTTTTTTTTTTCACAAAAATGGCACTCTAGTAATCGCTTGAAAAGTTTTGTTACCGAAGGAAGCGCCGTACATAGTTATGATACTTTTAGTGTCATTTTTCTTATATTTATGTTAGAAACATATTGGTCAAATCGGTCATGTGGCTCTGATGTCATCTGCTAGTAATTTCATTAATAGGATTCAACTGGCGCACATGCCAAAATTTGAATAAGAAAGAAGAAAGGTTGGAATTATTGAATTGAATATCAATAGGGAAGGACCAGTGAAGTTTGTTTAATGTAATAATAGCGAAGAGATTAACAAAGGTCTAAACAATGTGGCCGTACTAATTTGCTCTAGATCTTAGAAGGAAACGTGATTTAGGGCGCAGTTCACGGGGAGATGCGATTTAGAGGGTGGGTCACGTGGAAATGATATGTAGAACTTTAAAAACTCATATATTCATAGTCTCTGCATTGTAATTGAAAACTCATCTATTTATAGAGTAATCGAGACACAAGAAATAGACAAACATTAAAGACATGGGAACTATCCAAACATTAAAGACATTGGAACCAGCTAAACAAACATTAAAGACATTGGAACCAGCTAAACATTAAAAGACACGAGAACTAGAATAGGAAATAAAATGGTAAGAATTGGAATTTTGCCTCTTGAAACCTATGTTACAATTAAGACTCTTAAACTTAGGATTTTAAATTCGTCCACCAACCTTGACTAGAAAAATACCATTTTGGAAGATCAACAAAATCCAAGGAAATTACTCAGCATAGCCTCCGGTTATTAGGTAGTCGATTATTAGTTTTAAAGTCGATAACAAACTTGTAAATTGACATTCAGGTAATCAATCAGTAACTATATTTTGGACAATTATTATTGCGAGTTGATAGTACATGGAATGGACATTTTCCAAGTTGATCCATCGGTTCAAATTTTAGCCGAAATTGGCCTTTTGCTTCCAAACGTAAGTATTGAGCTAGATTAATTGATGTGGTTTGAGTTGAGCTTGATTGATAGAGCCCCATACTTGTGGTTATCTTTTGCAAGTCACTGGTGCTTGTTTTTCTCTCGACTACAAGTATGAGAGATGCTAGACGATATCAAAAATGAGGTATGCAATGACGCTGTTCCTGTGTAGACTCAATAGAGAGAGAGAGAGAGAGAGAGAGAGAGAGAGAGAGAGAGGCCATTCGCAGTACGAAAGGAAGTCTAGATGAGAGGATGAGAGATCAAACCCACGGAAAACATTGAAAAGAGTCGGATATGAAATATCAATCTGTTGAGGACGATGATCTATAACTAGACCATTATTTAGTTCGTCACACGGTAGAGATAGCTGAGATAGACTTTCCATTCACAAGGAAGACTTGACTACCATCAAAATTCTGACTCTTCCTTCCTAACAAAGAAGCAACAAGAAGGACCACCATTTGGATGAAGTGCCAGCTTCACTGGACTTTTGGCGCCTTCCTCAACCGACAGGATGCCCGTGTTGAAGTTGATGTCCGTTTTGACAAATCCGGGGCACATGCAATTGATGACGATACTCGGGTACTAATTTGCGAGAATCCTAGTGTAAGCATTCATGGCCGCTTTCGAGATGCTGTAAGTGGGCATGAAGGCAGGCCAGCCTTTGGCTTCGGATGAACCGTCTTTGAAGTCTGCTAGGAGAGCCTTCACAATCCTGTCCACTTTCACTTCCGTGATGTCCTTGGGATCACTCAGAATTTTTCTGGCCCATTCATTAGAAACTCTCTGGAGAAAAATTCACCAAAATTAACAAATCCTCAGCATAGATCACCCAACACATATGTAAAGGAGCTTCAATCCAGGGATTAGACAGCGCTACAAATGCAAAATAGAGTTGAAGGCTTGAATCTCAATGCATATTATACAAATCTAGGAAAGAAGTAAACAAAAACCAAAACGAGTGAAGGGTTTTTGGGTTACGGTCTGTTGATTATCCAGCAATACATTTTTTGTGTAACCTCATCCTAGGAGTAAGTTAATTCCACAAAATGGACTCTTTATCAAGGTGAAGGCCACCTTATGGCGAATGCTCTCTCTCTCTCTCTCTCTCTCTCGATAGTTTCTAAGAGATTCATCTTTTGCGATTGGTGCAGATGCCTCTTGGTGAGAACCAGACCCAATGCAATTTCCCAGAACCTAGATACCATTTACAAAATTCAAGCGGATGAATTCTGAGAAACCATAAACTAGAGAGCGTCAGCATGGAAATGAATTTGTCTAGGAGGAATTTCTCTCATCACAATAGCAAGCTGATGAGATAGGGGGCACAACTCAATGTATCTGCTTGGCGGGTTTCGTCAACCACTGAAAATCTGTCCTCTATGACTGTGCTTACCTCAAGCTTCCCCATGCTGGATGAAACATTTACTATCCTAGCGGAGTCAGAGAGTTGGAGGCGGTCGATATGAGCCTCCACCATACGGTTGGCCCCATAGTAGTTTGTTTCAATACACACCTCATCTGTTTCATAAGGTTGGGTCATGATTTCCTTCCAATTGATTTGGGCACCTTCCTGCGTCAACAAGAAGAAAGTTCCTCATAAGTCCTAGTCAATTAACATTGGAAGACTAACCACTTACAAATTCATTTATCTTAACTTTTAAAAAGTAGGTGGGTTTCCTTCTATTAGTATGCAATCCATTTATTCAAATGTGATTGTTTTACTCCAATATGTTGGACAAGGAGATAATTCATGCTATGCTTCCTCGCAGTTTGCACAGACAAAAAAAATACCAACACCAATAAGACATTTTATGATTTGCAGACTAGCCAGATTCTCAGGAAACAAAGCATCATTAACCAGCGTCATGGCAGAAAAATTATTGACTTTGTAAAAATAAATAAATGAATGACTAATTCTAAAGTCAGTTCTGATCTTTGCTTGATCCACCTAATGGATGAGGAGAGTGACACATTTGGAACTTCCAGTTCCGACGTTCATGTAAAGCAATTCTTTTCACCGGGGAACATGCAATCTTCTGATACTCAACTGTAACAAATTCTAGAAAATTAAGAAATTGAGAACTTGCTAACCAAAACCGGGAAAAGTGTCAAAAAAGTCATAAACCTTTTGTATTTGTGTCAATTTAGTCATAAACCTTTTGTATTTGTGTCAATTTAGTCATAAACCTTTTGCATTTGTGACAATTTAGTCCTAAGCCTTTTCACTTGGTGCCAATTCAGTCATTTCCAACTAATTTTGGTTGGATTTTGCTGATTGGGTGCCAATTAGCTGACGTGGTACGATCGGCATTGACATAGACATCTTTTAATAATATTTTAATTTTTTTGAATTTTAATTTTGTTTTATTTTCTTTTTCTTTTTTCTTTCTCCTCCTCCTTCCTCTAGCTAGTCGTTAGACCTCGGCGACGGCCGAGGCGATGGCCAATGAGGCTCGAGCCTCATCGGCCATGCACAAGGCTCCCCCTCGCTAGATTTGGCGAGGTTGGGCTGCTTGGAGTTGGCCTCACCAGAGGCTGGGCAAGGCTTGACCCTCGTGCTGGGCGGCGAGGTTGCCCTCGTAGCCTCTGGTGAGGGCTCGAGCCTCACTAGTGGTTGGCAAGGTTGACCTCAACCTCGTTAGACCTCGGCGCTGGTTGTCGCTTTTGGCCGGTTGCCGAGGTCCGGCAATCGACTGGAGGAAGGAGGAGGAGAAGGAAAAGAAAAAGAAAAAGAAAAAGAAAAGGGAGATAAAAAATTCAAAAAAAAATATTAATATATTATTAAAATTTGTTCACATTAGCATTGATCATACCTATAAGTCGATCAGTGCCTAGCTAGGCAAAATTTGACAGCTAGGAGGACTGAATTGGAATCAAATCAAAAGGTTTATGACTAAATTGGCACAACTACAAAATGTTTAGGTTTCTTTTTACACTTTTCCCTACCAAAACCAGAGGCCCTTAAAGCATCACCTTCTATAATGGCTCCTGGAACTCCAGCATTGTTCACCTGGACAAAATTCCCTTGTTTATTGCAAGTTTTTAGGTTGGGTTGGCAAAAGTCAGGTCAAATGATAATTGGAAATGCATGTGTACCAATATATCTAGCTTTCTGAATTGGGTCTTGATGAAATTTGCGAGGGCTAAAATGCTAGAGGGATCAGAGACATCAAGTTGATGAAAACTATGATAATCAGACAAACTCTAGTCTTTCAGCTTTTGAATTGCTTCAAGACCTCTTTTTTCATATCTAGATGTTAACGCCACCACAATCCTATTTGAAGCCAACTGCCTGTATATTTCAAATCCAATTTCCTCCTTCGCTCCTGTAGCCACTGCATACCTAAATACCAGAAAAAAAGGATAAGAAAGTTCTTAGAGAACAATAAGAACAAAAAAATGATGGAATGATGGATGTATAGATGCATGAAATCCATTAGAGAATTGCATTGGCTCCTAACTGTAATGTGAAGTGCGTGAACTGTTGGAAAACGAAAACTAACTAGGTCTCGATTTTCTATTACATAAGAGAGGCCAGGTCATAGATATCTTTTGCAAGAGATTTTTTCCGAGCAATTTTTTTCAACCACAAATATTGAAGCTGCTGGAAAAATATCACTAGTGATGTCCACAATGACGCAGTCCCGGTGAACATTGAGTCCTGAAAGAACCTAGAGAGAGTGGCCATTCCAGGTACTAAGAAAGCTATTAATGGTGATGAAAATGACAAGGACACCATCCCTTTATTCGGGCATGAAATACTTATGATTCTTGTACAATACATACGCAATTTCATAGTAAAATGACTCCCCTTTTCTACTTTTGCCTGTCGACAGCTTAGGAAAACTACCAAAAAATCCTAAACTTGTTGTATTTGTCCCAATTCAATATAAAACCTTTCAATTTGATCAATTTAGTTCTAAACTTTTGGTCAATTTTGCCAATTTAGTCCAATCATTTCCTAAACTTTGCGCATCGAGTCAACTGTTGATATCACTCCCTTTATGATGGAAATGATATTGCAAATCCATTTTACTAGACTTTGAAGATGTTTAAGGAATCTACATAACAGTTTTGTGATGTAGTGATGTTTGGGACGCAGACACTTAGAGTACCAAAAGTTTGGAAAGGTTCAAGTGCCAAAATTAGAGCAAAATCGATCAGTTAAGTATCAACGTCGAGAAAATCTGGCCAAAATACTAACGTGACGTTTTCCTGGCGAGACAAATGCAAAAAGACGTCATTTTGCACACTGACATGGCTAGATAAGCTGAAAATGACGTTGTTTTGCATGCCAACATGGAAAGAAAGAAAAAATGACGTCATTTTGCTTCGAATTTGAATTTTAATATAAATATTAATTTAATTAAAATTTAAACTAAGTTTACTAAAAAAAGAAAAAAAAAAAGGAAGAAGCAAATTGTAGAAGGCGAGGGCTGTGCAAGCCTTCACCACTACCTCCCCACCATCGCTGAGAAGGGCTAGCGACCCTAGCTGACGGTGGTGAGAGCTTGCAAGCCCTCGCCCAAATCTGGGGCCTAGTGGGCAGCGGCCCTTGGTCCGGCTGAGCAAGGGTCGGCGACCCTCGCTGAATTTGGGGGAGGGCCGCGACCTACGCCTCAGATCTAGGCAAGGGCTTGTAAGGCCTCCTTGTCGGTTGGCCAGGGTCGCCGGCCCCTAGCTAGGGCTCGGTGACTTCAGCTGACCCTCCCCCCACCGTCGCCAGCCCTTTTCGATGACAATGGGGCGGTGACGATGAGGGGTGACAGCGAGGGCTATCCTCGTCGTTCTACAATCCCCTCCTTTTTTTTTTTTTTTTTTTTTTCAAATTTAGTTTTGAATTTAGTTTAATTAGTATTTTTATTAAAATTCAAATAAGAGGCAAAATGATATCGTTTTGACTATTCTTTATTGACTCAGCGCTTTGCGAGTCACGTAGGTTAGTTATATATATATAAAAAAAAATTACCACGTAAGATTTCTAGCTAGGGTAGCTAGATTTGGCACTTAGATGTCCCCATTTTTTTTTTTTTTAAATACACTTATGCATACCTTTTGTAATTTTTGACACTTAAGTATCATCCTATGCCAAGTTTTAGCGCTTGCACTGTACTTTTGCCAATAATGTTTTGCCTCTTCAAGCGAAGAGCCTCTAGTTTGTTTTTCGCATTGTGTGCTCTTTAGCTCTTTAGCTGCGAGGAAATTGTTCTTATCCTTGCCCTAACTTCGTTGTGCCGATGTTTATGCTCTCGACATGAGAAGGTGAATTTAGGTCAGAATGAGTGAAGATTTTCTATTCCATATCGTATTTCCTTTGATATCTCGACAAATCTTAACGAATGAGAACAGTCTTATTTTCACAAATCAATGGTTGAGACTCGTTAAGGCACCAAAACGATCACTCTACAACGCAAATGACCTATGTTCGACCTGCACTCGACATGCCATCTGTCGTAATATATTAAATGGAAAAGAATACTAGTTTTTACCACTTAATAGAGATAAATGGTAGATTCTGCTTAGTAAATTAAGTAGTACTTATCTTGCCAGTAGCTAAAATAAGATAAAACCTCCCAATCAACCTTTTAGATAAGACAAGAGGAACCTCCCAATCAACCTTTTAGATAAGACAAGAGGCCACTATGATTAATATATGTATGTCATCCTAAGCTCTGGTTTTCTCCTACCAAGAAATTAAACGATGGCCGAAGCATCAACCTTTCTTGCTAACAAGAGGTATCCGACTTGTCTTCTTTCTCTCGTTCTGATTTCCCTTTGAATGGAAAAACGAAGTTGACTCTGTGGGTTTAGACTATTCCATGGTTTGAACGGAACTATTTTGCAGGTATGCAGTCGTGACGGGATCGAACAAGGGGATCGGGTTCGAGATATGCAGACAATTAGCTTCGACTGGAGTGACCGTGGTCTTCACCGCAAGAGATGAGAAGAGAGGGCTTCAGGCAGCTCGAGAACTCCAGAACAACGCCAGCCTTTCGGCCGGCGCCGTTGTCTTTCATCAGCTCGATGTGGCTGATCCTGCTAGTGTTTCTTCTCTTGTGAGTTTCGTCGCTACCCAGTTTGGAAAGCTTGATATCTTGGTAATCGAGCAAATTGTTTTTTCTCTCCTCTTTTTTATTTTATATTTTTGAAATCTTGTGGGAGGGCTTGTATTTTTCTCATCCTAAGGTCCAATGAGCTTTGGATAAAATTGATCACTTTCAGGTAAATAATGCTGGGATTGGTGGAATCATCATGGACCGTAATGCTATGTCCGAAGCTGTTGAACGTTCTGGTGGCGGCTATGTAAGTCGTACTTCGGTCTAGTTCTTGTTTATATAACACCAAATAATTAGATGAGCTCTCGTGAATTCTCGTATGTGATGGTTGATAAATCTCATAGGCCTCTAACGTTTGTGCTAATTAAGAGAGATGGCTACTTGGTGCTTTTCTTTGATTCATGGGTTTTTTGGTTCTCTCTTGCAAATGTGTGCATTTTTCTTGCTTCTTTTCTTCATCGAAGTGCATAAGTTTTTTTCCTCAAATTTCAGCCATTTGGCGAGGAAGTGTGGAAAAAGATATCGACCGAGGACAATGGAATGGCGGAACAATGTGTGAAGACGAATTATTATGGTGCCAAGTCAGTGACCGAAACGCTCCTTCCGCTCCTCCGTCTGTCTGATTCACCGAGAATCGTAAATGTCAGCTCCACCTTGGGGACCCTAGAGGTAAAACGAGAATCCCTCGTTTAAACATTTTCCGCAAATCCTACTTAAAATTTGTTTAATATGGTTCAAAATAATAGTTACATGTAACAATATATTCTGAGAAATTCTCTTCTAATGGTCTTCTCTACTAGTTCAGCTCATACCGGGAGAATGGCCGAAGCATGTATTAGGCAATGTCGAGACCCTCACAGAAGAGAGAGTGGACGAAGTCTTGGAGTCATTCTTGCAGGATTTCAAAGAAGGGGACTTTGGAAAGAGGGGTTGGCCAACCCATATCTCAGCATACAAGGTCTCGAAAGCAGCCTTGAA
This sequence comes from Eucalyptus cloeziana, assembly GCA_014182715.1. Lineage (NCBI taxonomy): Eukaryota > Viridiplantae > Streptophyta > Magnoliopsida > Myrtales > Myrtaceae > Eucalyptus > Eucalyptus cloeziana. The sequence goes on from CM024637.1 coordinate 28,444,261, forward strand.
TGCATACACAAGGATCATGGCCAAGAAGCTGCCATCTTTCTTGGTGAACAGCGTGTGCCCTGGCTTTGTCAAGACCGACATCACTTGCAATACTGGACCCTTGACTCCTCCACAGGGGGCCGAGAGCCCGGTTTGGCTGGCTCTGCTTCCTCAGGGTGGCCCGAGTGGCCTCTTCTTTCATAGGAAACAAGTCTCCAGTTTCTTGTCTCTTTCGAACTCGCCTTCCATTGTCAAGGGATGATTTCATTTCCTCTCTCTGTTTTTCTTTGGGGTTCTTGTTCTGTCTCTGTAACTAGCACCCGTTTGACCATGCAGTGGGTAATAACATGGTGGTAGTAAATGGAATGTTTATGAGTGCTTCGATTATATTGATCTAGTAGCTTTCTGCGACAATTCCTTATTATGATTGTGCCGTTCAGGTGATTCATATAAAAGCAAGAACATTGCAAAATTTTATAAATAAATCCAAATGGAGCGTTTCATTCAATGAAAGAACAGGTGCTCAACACCACGTGGGGTTTATTTTATTGAAATGCCAATTAAGTAAAGTTTTTTTTTTTTTTTGTCGGTCCTACTCTACGCCTATTTTAACGTTCACTCTCAGACTTTTGCCCTGCTTCTGCCTCCTTGCAACTGCAGGGCGTAGGAGTCGAAACTCACTCTTGAAATTAATTCGTCTCTACCCCAACCCCCCGAGAAGGTGGGGATTTGAACCTCTCACTTCCCCTTTCCATGTTAGAAGGGTGGCTACTGGAGTAAACTCCAGTGGTTCAATTAAGTAAAGTTGACAGGCTACTAACCCATAACAAAAAGGAATAAAGACATTAGAGAGAGAGAGAGAGCTTGGATCTCCTTACTGATGAAATTTATCAGCAAGATACTTCATATTCTAGTGATGACAAAATAAATATTTAGTTAAATCTTCGTCAAACTGTCCAACTAATAATGATAAATCAAATTTAGAAATTCTAAAATATCGACCAATCCTTAAAAGGCGACGATAATAATAATAATAATAATAATAATAATAATAATAATAATAATAATAATAATAATAATAATAATAATAGAACGCACCAATTATATATATGATTGTGTGAAGAATCATATAGTCGCATGATTTCATTGACCAATAATTTCCTCAGCTATAAAATAAAGGGTCATTTCCCATCCAGAGCACCCCATAAATAAATACATATATGTATACATATATGTATATCGTTTAGTTTATAACTGCATGGTTCCATATTTTAAAATTTTAAAATATGGAATCATATGTATAATGAAGACTCATATATCCTTTTCGATAAGCTCTTCCCATTGCAATACCTATTGTATTGAAATGACCATGATACGAAATGAATAACCCTCATTTTGATAGTCTTTGGTCTTACATTTTTGCTATTGGCATATGTATTTTGCTGGTTATTAGATCCAAATCAAGTTGGGGAGGCGGAGGGGGTACCACGCTTAATCTTAGCATTCAATGTATTTTTCTGAATAATCATTTCTCCTTCCCTTCGCACTGAAGTGATCTTTTAAATTATTTTTTTTCAAATGTGGCATTCAAATGATCGTCCAAAAAGTTTTGGCATTGAGTGAGTGTTGTACGGAAGTTATGACATTTTTAGTAATGTTTTTCTCATATTTATGTGAAATTTTTTTGGTCAAATCGGTTATGTGCTTTGATGTTAACCGCTAATAATTTCGTGAATAGGATTCAACTAGCCCACATGCCAGCAATTGAATAAGAAAAGAGAAAGGTTGGCATCATTGAATTGATTATCAATATGGAAGGACCGGTGAAGTTTAATATAATAATGGTGAAGAGATTAACAAAGGTCTAAATGATGGGGCCATACTGATTTGCTCGAGATCTTAGAAGGGAACGTGATTTAGGGTTATTTCACGTGGAAACGTTATTTAGCGGGGGGTTCACGTGAAAATCATATACAGAGAAGTAGGCTTGTCAGAGATGAGATTTTCCTAAATTAAAACGCAAGGTCACTTGGAATGCATATGATGCAAGTACTAAAAGAAGTTGGTAACTTGCTAACATGTTGGGATGTTGGTAAATTTGCTGTAGAGTGAGTATTTTACTAACCACACTCGTAATATTTGAAAAAAAGTTGGTAAGTTACCAATTTATCAAGATTTTAGTAAATTTTTTGTAGTGTTGGTAGTTTACTAATCACAACAGTAATATTTCAAAGAGGCCAGTAACTTACGAATTTATTGGGATGTTGGTTAAATTCTTATATTACAGGTGTTTTACTAACAATATTTGTAAAAGTTTAAGGAGATGGTGACTTACTAATTTATCGGGACTTTGGTAAATTCTATGTCGAGTCAATATTTTTGTAGCAACTTTGTAATAAGTTACTAATTTATTGGAATGTTGGTAAATATATATAGTATTGATAATTTACGTATGGCATTTGTAAAGTTTGTTAATTTATTAATTCTTTTGAAAGTTGGTAATTAATTCTTTTGAAAGTTGGTAAGTTAATAACATAAAGTTTTTTTTTACCAACAGTATTGGAAATCTACCAAAAACTTCAAAAATCTACGAACTGTGGAAAAATTTTCAGATTTTCCCTTGACTGGACCCTAGACACGTCAAGAATTCAAGCAAAATAGTATCTTGGTTGGTAAAAGAACTGCCAAATTTTTTGGAAAGACCAACTTTAATTGCTTACTCGTTTCTCGAAACTCGTTTTGCGCGGGCATACATTGACAAACAACTTTCGCATGCCTTTATTTTTCTTAATGTTATTAGTGTCGGCAACTTTTATATCTATTTTATTTGGAGTTGTTAATCATCGAGTGTATAAAATAATAAGTAAAAATATCTATCGAATTGGACCCGCAAAATGCGGCCTAAAGAGTTGAAGTTACTGTTTAGTTAAATTAACCTATAACGTAAGGATTAGAAAATGAAGAGTTTGATTATTATTAAGGGAGGTAGAGGGTTCGAATTCCCATCTTATTAGGGGAGAGGGGGAGTTGGGGTGGGGATGTTGTAATTTCAAGTATGGATTTCGATTTCCACGCCTTGCAAAGAGATATGGTAATAGTTTAAGAGTGAGTTAAGAGGTTAAATAGAACAGACAAAAAAATAGAATTACATTTGTGTTTTGGAGTACACGGGTTTTCTTATCTAGTATTATATTCTTTAAGTGACATTTTTGTTCATTAAACCAAAAATTGAGACCATATTTCCTTATGCATTATTTCAATTTTTCTAATAAACAAAAGTGCTCATGGACTTCTCACCTGTCTATTTTGTATAAGTTAATTTCAAATTAACTGGATTAGAGATAACATCACAGTTTTTTTTTTTTATATATATACTTTTCTGCTAAAATGCATTTTTTTTTTCAAAATGATTGAAGATATTCTTGATATAAAAGAATTTTGAAAGAGAAAAATAAATTTAATTGAAATGTAGATATATTGTTTCAGATAAGTTGCAATTTTATACTTTCCTAAAGTTTTGTTGAATTTGATAGACAGTATGCATAAAAACGATTATCCTTTTAGCCCTCAAGCTTCCTGCAACATATGTCTTGAAACAAATGTTTATATGTTTTTGTACAATAATTAAAAAGTTTCCATTATAAATTTAGATAAGAGAATGTATATTGATTTTGTTAAATTCCAAAAATGTAGTAGAATTTTTTATTACATCATTGAGTCGAAAATTTTTTCCGATTCTTTTATCTCTCAAGCGTGATGAAGGCCTTGATGACTCAATCTCAAATTGGGCATCACAAATTTCGATCTCTTCTCTAGTTAGACTTCAAGGCCTTGATGGCTTTAACTCAGGTTGGTTGGCGTTGTTGTGGTTGATTCAAGATTTTCCATCCATTATTGTAGCGCTTTATACTTTGCTAGCATAATAATTTTAAGGCTACTTTGAGATAACAATTGTGAACCACAACTTCTTAAAGATATGGACCCCATCAAAATTTTTAATTATTTGTTATATTGTTTTTAGTAAAAAAGAGGCATTATTACTATAGTGAATTAAAGACAATCATATAAGCATTTCTCTTTTGAATTCAATAAAATCGGATTTGTTTCAAATTTAACTTGGATAAATGTTAATTTAATTCATGGATCAACAAATCACTGAATAATAAGCTAACAAAGTGAAACTCATGAATTTATCTCACATATGATTTACTTTCAAAATTTTAAAGGGAAAATTGTCCAAAAAGTCATAAACCTATTGCACTTTTGCCAATTCAGTCCCAAACTTTTTAATTTTACCAATTCAATCATAAACATTTTCACTTCTTACCAATTGAGTTCATTCGGCCAATTTTGGTTGGAAAATGCTAACGTGAACGCTGGCGATGCCACGTAAGACTATAAACGCCGATGTGGACAATTTTTAATAATATTTTATTATTTTTATCTGAATTTTTATTGTTTTTTCTATATTTCCCTTTTTTTTTCTTTTCTTTTTGGCTTTCTTTTTTGCCTTTTCCGGTGGTTGGTCGGCCATAGGCGACCGCTGGCCACTGGCCACAGCCAGCCAACTGGCCTCACCTGCCATAGGGGAGGCTTGGCTGGGTGAGGCCGACCTACGCCCAGGCTAGGGCGGACCTGCGCCTAGGGTAGGGTGGCCTCGCCAAGTGTCGGACTCGCCCAGGTGACCTTTCTCGGGCCGCACCTGGGCGAGAGCTCCCTTCGTTGGGGCTCGCCCTCGCTTAATTGGGCCTCGTTTGTGGCGGGTGAAGCCAGCTAACTGGCTGTGGTTGGTGGCTAATAGTTGCTTATGGTTGGATGACCATCGGAAAAGGCAAAGAAGAAAGCCAAAAAGAAAAGAAAGAAAAGAAAGAAAAAAATGGGAAAAAAATAATAAAAATTCAAAAATAAAATAAAATATTATTAAAAATTATCTACGTTAGCATCGGCGGTCCTATGTGGCACAATGCTGGTGTCCACATCATCATTTTTCAACCAAAATATGTCGGATGGACTCAATTTACAAGAAGTGAAAAAATTTAGGACTGAATTGGCAAAGTTAAAAAGTTTATGACTGAATTGCAAAAATGTAATAGGTTTAGGATTTTTTGGACAATCTTTCCAATTTTAAAAAGAACGAGATAACCGACCAAAAAAAAAAAAAAGAACGAGATAAGCCGTACCATATGAATGTTTGAGAAGGATAATAGAAATGAATTACAAAGTTTGAAGATACTTTATCTTAATTCATTTCAAACTAAAAGCAATTAATCAATAGTAGATGTTTGAGAATGACTAATTGCTCAATAAATGCTAACTGGTCCAAATGAGCATGTGACATAATTATGCTACGTGGCTTGCTAGCTACAATTTTGGCCAAATGCAAATATCTTTGGGGTAAATGGGTTTTTGTGAATGCTCGAATGTTTGGCAAATTACAATTTAAAGGGCATTGGAAAGTGGCTTTGGTGTAAATACCGTTTGGTAAACCCAACATTTGCAAAGGGTTTTTATTATTTTTTTAAAAAAATAAAAATAAAATCCGATGAAACTCTGTCGCCGATCAACGGTGGGCCAACCACCGGCGGCCAAATCTAGCCGCCGACGAGGTTGGCTGAGGTCTAGGGAACCTAGATCTGGCTGGCGACGGTTGGAGTATGGGGAAGATGATCATTTTTTTTTTTTTAAGAAGTCAACGGATGAACAGTAGATGTGGACTTGCATTTCCAAAATCTTTGAAAGCTCAAAGCAGGTGGGGATTTGCTTTGAGCTTTTAGCATTTCAAAGGCCAGCATTTGGATACCTCCAAATGCTGAATCAAACACCTAAATTTTTTCCCAATGGGCTTTCGAGGCTGAAAGCCCATTGGGAATGCTGAACCAAACGAGGATGTGACAAGTGAAAAGTTGTAGTTAAGTGACATGTGGCGAGTACAAAAGCAAAAATTATACCAATTTTGACCTTAACTATATATGATAGAAAAAAATATTTATCCAATTCTTTTTTCATTGTCAGTTAAGCAGATTTTGTTGAAATAATAAAATATATGGTTCAAGACACTCTCTTTATCATTTGGAATTTAAACTTAATAAGATATAAACGTTTGGGATGACAAATAAATGAACTTATTGGTTGAGTTTAGGCCATGTGGCGATACTCTCCGCATGACAATTATAGTAAAGGTAAATTGTCATGCGGCGATCATATAAATGGACAAAGTATATCACATGGTAAGTATACCAGCGACACAGCTCTCACGCTTTTTGCAGATATATATACGTACACAAATCTTTTCTTGTGTTTGTACTCATATGAAAATGGTGATACGAATCAGATTAGAGAATATATGAACATTTTATTAATTTCACTGAATGATGTTTAATCTCTTCTACGAGATTGAGTCGCAAACCTCTCACGATTCTTTTTCCTTTTGAGAACGTTGGAGGCCTTGATGACTCGATCACGAATTCAACATCACGTATTTTGAATTCTCTTCACCAGTCATACCCGAAGCCCTTGATAGCTTGAACTCAAGTCAAAGACAGTCGAGATCTCGATTACCAATGTTGAAATTGGTGATGCAGTGGAAGCAAATCGTAATTTTGCAACTAAATTGGGCATTATAAAAATTGATGGAGAAATAAAACAATGAGCAATGAAAGGAGACAATAAATTCACGTGGTTGGATCCGAATATTAGAACTTACGTCCATGGGGAGAACTAACAAATAATCCACTAATCAATGGGAAAATTACACGTTTACAATAGCTCACACACTCAAATATTTCTCACACCTAAATTACACCGAATTCCCATAGTCTTTAATCACACAAATCTCACAATGCGCCAAAGAGAAAGAGATCAAGTCCCTTCCGGACACGATGACAAAATTTGTAAAGAGGACCAAGGGACCCTCCAGAAAAAATCATTTGCTCTCTCTTTTCTTGGCTTCTGACTTGTTTTTGCTTGTGGCTTGACCGAGAGCCTGTGTGAACTCGCATACTTATACACGGCAATAAGGGCTTACATTTCATCGTGGGAGTAGTATATGTGTGACCTTGGGAAGTAAAAAAGACACGAACCCCAATGGCTTAGCTTCAAGACTTTAACATCGCGCGGCTAGGAGACAAAAAGGAGTTAAAAGTCCTCCCTTCATTTAGTGAGCAGCTTGTGGAAGTCTTCTCTTGCAGTCAAGATCCCTCCCCCACGGATCAGGAGATGACCTTCCTGTTTTACTTCAAGCTAGCATGCGTGCACAAAATATCGACGCAGGAAGAGACAAAACAGAAACAACCGATTGGATTTTATTTGTCTGGCCATGCTCGTTTGCTATAATTTCGGACAGTGTTTATTTAAGGAAAAATTTCAAATAAAAGCCTAAAATACTCTCATTTTCTCACATAAGAGCTTGAAGTAGATCTTGTGTCAAGTAGAGATTTGAAATTGTCATATTAGTCTCAAAAAAGGTATGACCTTACTAGTTGCCGGCCGGCTAAATATTCCAACTAGTTGAGGGCTTTTTTGTCAAAAACAATTTAATTTTAAATTATTTTTATTTTTTTCTTTTATTGTTTTTTTTCTACTTCCAGCGAGGGCTTGGTGACTATTGCATGCCATTGGGTGAGGGCCTACAATGAGAGAAACCGAGAGAATGAAGAGAGGACGGAGAGAATGTATTGTATTCTCATTAATTCAATTGAAGATGTACAGATCTCTTGTAAATATAGTACAATGAATATGTAATTAAAGAAAGTAAATTATTCTATGTATCAATCTATATCTAAATCTAATCTTGATTGATGTGTGCAAATCATAAATAAATCAAATCAAATCTTCTTGTTTGATCAAATATTCTCGCATATCTTCCAACACTCCCCCTCAAGCTGGTGGCTTGTAGATGTCCAAGACGCCTAGCTTGCTCAAAAGATATGCGTGTTGTCTCTGACATAAGGGTTTGGTAAAGATATCCGCTGGCTGTTCTGTAGTCCCAATTCCCTTTGTCTCAATCACTCCTTCTTGGATCTTCTCCCCTGTGAAATGACAATCCACTTCTATGTGCTTGGTTCTTTCATGCTTTCATGCACAATAGGATTTGCAGCAAGTTTGAGAGCTGCATCATTGTCACAGTGCAACTTTGTTGGTCCTTGTACTTGTATTCCGAGATCTTTAAGAAGGCCTCGTAACCATACTATTTGACAAGTAGTTTTTGCCATAGCTCTATACTCGCTTCAGCGAGGACAAGGATACTGATAGGTTGCTTCTTGGTCTTCCATGAAAGAAGAGATTCTCCCAATTTGATGCAATATCCAAAGTGATCGATCTTCGACTCATGGGACATGTTGCATAATCTGCATCACAGTATGCTGTCATTTGCATGTCGCATCTCTTGGATAGAAGTATCCCGAGTCCTGGACATTTCTTCAAATATTTCACAATTTTCAAGGCAGCCTCCAAATGGGATTGCTTTGGATTGTGCATGAACTGACTAATTGTCATGTTGCATAAGAGATGTCGAATCAGTCTGGTCATAGTCAGATATATAAGCTTCCCGACAAGCCTTTGATAACCTGATGGATCGCTGAGTGTTGGATCATCATTTCTAGATATACCCTTATCATAATCTGCAGTAGTTAACTTAGTGTTCTGCTCGATGGGAATTATTGCTGGCTTACATCCTGACAAACCTGCTTCTGATATAATCTCCAAAACAAACTTGCGTTGACTAAGGGAAATTCCTTGTTCGGATCGGGCAATTTCGATTCCAAGGAAATATTTAGGTGCTCCTAAATCTTTAATGTGAAAGGTAGCATGCAAATATTCCTTGAATCTTTCTATGGCAGTTTTGTCATTTCCCATAAGGAGAATATCATCGACATATATCATCAAATAGATAGATGACATACCTTTGCTTTGTGTGAATAAAGCATAGTCATGCTTGGATTGTTTGAAGCCTGCTGTTGTAAGAGCATCTGCAAATTTGGCGTACCATTGCCTGGATGCCTGTTTCAATCCATAAAGGGATTTGCGAAGACGACATACTCTATTCTTCCCCTGTCTTCGTAAGCCCTGGGGAATATCCATATAGATTTCTTCGTCTAAATCACCGTGAAGAAAGGCATTGTGTACATCCATCTGATGTAAAGGCCAGTCATTTATTGCAGCAACAGTTAAAAATGAACGGACCGTGACATCTTTGGCGACTGGAGAAAAGGTTTCATGGTAGTCAAAACCTTCTCGTTGGGTGTAACCCTTGGCAACCAATCGTGCCTTGTATCGTTCGATGGATCCATCAGCACGATATTTAGTCTTGTAGACCCACTTGCATCCAATTAGCTTGCGATTATGAGGCAGGGTAACAAGATTCCATGTTTGATTATCAATCAGTGCCTTCAGTTCTGCCTTCATGGCTTGTTGCCATTTTGGATCAGTGGATGCTTCGTCATAACTGGATGGTTCTCTATCCTCTGATAGACGACTAATGCAACATCTATTTTCCTGTGATAATCTGTGAAAGGAAACATAGGATGAAATAGGGTACTGAATACCTGGAGAATTGTGAGTGGCACAAATAAAATCTTTGGTCCATGTTGGAGGTCGTGTGGCACGACCAGAGCGTCTTGGTGGATCGATTGCTATAGGATGTTGGATTCTCTCATGAGAGGGCAGTGTTGAAGTATCCTGGATGTCCTCATTGTTGCTGGAATCTTCTGGAATATGCTCCAAGGGATCTTCTGAGGAGGACAAATTCTCAGCTACATGTTCTGTTGTTGCTGGAAGAAAAGTGGGAACCAGAATACCCCTCGTCTGCTCTAGTGATATGTAATTAGAATCACTAGGTAATGTTTCCTCAGATAATAAACCACGAGGATTTGAAATAGTCATGTATCCTCATCTGAAGATGTTTCTTTAGAAAAAGGGAAAATGTTCTCATGAAAGATAACATCACGACTAATAATAAATTCCCTCGTAGAAATCTCCATGACTCGATATCCCTTCTGCAGATTCGAATATCCCATGAAAATGCATTGCCGAGCACGTGGACTGAATTTGTCGCGAGGACCCACTGTTGCAATATAGCATAGACATCCGAAAACCCTGAGATTTGTTAGTTCAGGTTTCTTCCGAAATAACAATTCAAATGGTGTACGCCCATTGAGAACCCGAGTGGGCATACGGTTGATTAAATAAGCAGCCGTGGTGACACAATCTCCCCAATATTCTTCAGGAATTGAAGCTTGGAATTTCAAAGCACGTGCCACTTCTAGTAGATGGCGATGCTTGCGTTCAACCACTCCATTTTGTTGTGGTGTGTAAACGCATGAACTTTCATGTTGGATCCCATGAGATGAAAGAAAGGAAGAGCAATTGTGACTGAAAAATTCTGCTCCGTTATCAGTTCGAATCCGCTAAATGGATTTTTTAAACTGATTCTTGGATAATGTGATGAATGTTTTTAAATAGGAGTAAGTCTGATCCTTAGACTGCATCAAAAAAATCCATGTTGCACGAGAATAATCGTCGACTATAGTGAGGAAGTAACGAGATCCATCATGATTAATAGTACGATGAGGTCCCTAAATATCCACATGAATTAGAGAAAAAATCTCACTAGTACGGGAATTACTAGATGGAAAAGGATTGCGAGATTGTTTTGCAAGTGGACATATAGGACATTGATGGCAAGGAAAAAAAGAACTATGACCCAATCTCAAGTGCATAAGGGAATTTTTGTCATTCATGCTCAAATTACATAAGGAAGATTTATTCAATGAATTGCATGGTAAACCAGAATTACTTGGAAGATTGGACCAGAAAAATAATCCTTCTGAAACTTTACCCCAGCCTATCAGTCTCCCAAATCGAAAGGGCCCGAAAGAAATAGGTATCAGCATTGAATAATACTTGACATGAATTTTCTGTGCAGACTTTTGACACAGAGATGAGATTGAATTGGAATTCCGGGACATATAAGACATTTCTAAGAATAATCTGGGGACTGAGGTTTACTGTTCCTGTCACATTAACATGGGTGATATTTCCATTTGGTAATTGGACAAAAACAGGAAAATCGAGTTCCTCATTTATACTTGAGAAAAAAACTTTGTCACAAATAATGTGATCACTTGCCCCTGAATCAATAATCCATGCTTTCCTTGATATAGAATTAATCAAGGAATATGTGATACCTGAAAAACTCCCTCCTTTGTCAGATTTATCCAATTTTTGCATTGCTTGGATCAGCTGTTGATATTGCCCATAAGTAATGGGAGGATCAGAATTTTGACCAGTGGGTCCACTGACTTGATAAGCAGTTGAAATTTTTTTTCCTTTGTCTCCTGGCCTTCCGTGCAATTTCCAACAGCTGTCAATTACATGGTTAGAACGTTTGCAATATTCGCAAAATAATTTACCCTTTCCTTTGAAATTTTGCCCGAAATTCCTTGCTGACGTGACAAGAATCTGGCCGTCGATCTCCTTTCCCGCGGACAAATCTCCACCGTTCGATCCGCTTAATGTGTCGCCCATTTGCGATCCGTCGGATCCTCGCGCTTGATCTGAGCCGTCGAATCCTCGCGCTCGATCTGAGCCATTAGATCCCCGCACTCGATCTGAGCCGTTGAAGGACTCCTTATTAAAGGAAAATGACTCGGCTGTTCCGCCAAACCCTAGCGTGCCCCTTCTTTCTCTCTCGCGTGCTAGGGTTTTGAACCCGTCTCGCCGGTCGTCGCGAACCGCAAGAGCAATGCTCTCGCTGCTCCTTGCATGGTCTGGTGATGCGAGGCGCTAGCTCTCCTCCTGCACCGCTAGTTGAAAGATTCGGCCGATTGGTGGCATGGGCTCCATGGCAAGAATCTGCGATCGATAGGTAAGAAAAGTGTTGTTCAAAATGAGGAGAAAGCGTGTGGCTTTCTCCCTGTCCTTGATAGATCTGTATTGCCTGATCGTGGATTCTGGGCCCTTGAGCTTCTCCTCTGCCGCCTCGAGGTTGTTCCACAGTGACGATAGCTTGTTAAAACAAGCCGTCACTGACATGTTACCCTGTTTTAAATTGTTGATTTCCTGCATTAGGGTAAATATCTTCGCTTGATCAAGTTTACCGTACATTTCTTCAATGTTTTTCCACATATTTCTGGCATCCTCCGTCGGTGGTAGTCCAGCCGAGACCTCTGGGGAGACGCAATTCCCGATCCAAGTTCGGACGAGTCGATTGCTCTTCCTCCAGAGTCTGGCTAGACGTTCATCGACAGGTATAGGAATGGATCCGTCAAGAAAATCGTCTTTTTCCTTTGTTGCTAGGGCACGCCGGAACTCCTACGACCATTTGTGGTAATTTTTTGATCCGGTCAACTGTTGGCTGATCGGCCGCAGTTCTGGTCCGTCGGTATTGGAAAGAAACAGAGGGTCGCCGGGTTCTGGTCGTCCGGCGAAAGTCCCTGCTGGAAACGACAGGAAACCAGGTGCGAGATTCGGGTAGGGATTCGTCCCTAGACCCGATTCGCTCGACCCGATTGGAAAACCCGCATTGTAATATCCCGGGTAGGGATTTGTTCCCGTACCCGGTTGACCCGACCCGTTTGTCCGCTCCAAGCCTTCGGCTGTGTTTGCCCCACTTGTGGTTGGCGGGCCTCCGTTGGTTTGGACGTGACTCTGGTGGCCCACGAAACTAGGCGATGATGAACCTGGGCTTGGCCCAAGGTAAAGTGGATAAGGAATCCACTGGTAAGGTTGGCCCATCATGGGTTGCCCCATATTGGACTGAGCCTGCGTGGGTTGCCACTGGATGGGTTGGGCCTGGAACGGTTGTTGTTCCATTGCTGATGATTGTTGTTCGATTTGAGGAAGAACTGCAGGTGAATTCCGATCCTGCGAAATCTGTGGAATGACTCCTTCAGTAGACTGATCACGAGCAACAGAAGTTTCATCTTGCGGCGTGTCCATGGTAAGCAAAAAAAAAATCTTCTTTAGGAGTGACACTGATGCTATTCTGTTTTGTATGACAGGATTTTGGCAAAAGGTCGAGAAGGAAGATTGAAGCGGAAGCTAAGATCGAAGCCCGGACGCTCCGATACCATGAGAGAAACCGAGAGAATGAAGAGAGGACGGAGAGAATGTATTGTATTCTCATTAATTCAATTGAAGATGTACAGATCTCTTGTAAATATAGTACAATGAATATGTAATTAAAGAAAGTAAATTATTCTATGTATCAATCTATATCTAAATCTAATCTTGATTGATATGTACAAATCATAAATAAATCAAATCAAATCTTCTTGTTTGATCAAATATTCTCGCATATCTTCCAACATACAAGTCTCATTGGCTGTAGGCGATTCGACCCTCACCTAGATTTGGCCAGGGTTGGCCTAACTTATGGGCAACACGACCAGCCTTACCTAGGGCAAGGGTTACCTCGCCAATGGCCAGGGAGGGTGCCCTTGCCAAATTGGGCAAGGGCGACCCTCGCCCAGCCCCCTTTGGGATCGCCGGTGGTTAGCCATCACTTGAGTTCGACCACCGGCAAAGAAAAAAGAAAAAATTAGAAAAAGGAAAAAAGAAAGAAAAAAACAAAATAATTCAGAAAAGGTAAGTGACTAGTCGGAAAGTCAGGTCCTTATTTAAAACTAACATAATCATTTGAGGCTTTTATTTAAAACAAGATCCACTTCATATCTTAATATGAGAAAATACGTGCATTTTAGGCCTTTATTTGAAATAAAATCCATTTCATATATTTATTTGAGAAAATGAGGACACTTGAGGCCCTTATTTGGAGTTTCCCCTTTATTCAATGAGCTCAAATTCAACAATTCGATTCCAAATTGTGTTTTTAAAAAAAGGTTTGATCTCCGAGAAAGGAATAACGTTGCAAATCAGATATGTTGCTATCAGTCCGGGGTGTCAAATTAAATGTAGGAGTTTCATAGTTAGAAAGATGAACCTTTATGCTCGTACTCGAACATGATAGGTTGACTAAGGTTTTCGATTTGTAATTTTGGAATCAAACGGGCATCCAATCTACTCAAAGAAAACAAGCATCCAATTAATTTCTAATTTAATTTGGAGAATGTCAATTTAGCTTATGTAATTGACTAATTGCCGAACATTAAGCTAACAAATTAAAGATCATGAACTTATTTCATGTGTGATTTTCGTTCTTTTCCAAATTCAAATTCAATGAGATAAGTCGTATGATAAGCAACCTTCATAAATCAAAGCCACAAATTCTAAAATTTAGGTCGATCTCCCCCTGTAGAAACCTAACTTTACAGGTCTTTATCTATAAGTCTCTAACTTATGCATCACACAGAGAACGCTTTAACATGATAGAAAATGAACAACTGCCCAATGTAGTACATTACCACATAGCACTCGCCCTTTCCTAGATTGGGCCGAGTACACAAAAGGATTATGGGCTATTCGATGGGCCTTCACATGATGGAAGTTCATTATGAACCCAACAGGTTCATATATTCTTGAGCCTATATTCTTTTATGGCCTTTTCCTCTTTACAATGAAGAATGTGGAGGCAAAAAAATTTTGGACACCCTTTATTCCCGAAAGATAGACACCCTTTATTTCAATAGAGAAAATGGAAGAGAAAGTATAGAGTGGTAGGTTATTTTATAATCATCTAAGTACACTTTGAAGTGAAATTCAAATATAGAAAAGCCCATGAATTCAATCAATTGGCAGATGAGGAAGTGTCTGGGCAACATTCATCATTATATTTCCCCTTCAACAATTTTTTTTATATATTCCCATATACATAGGAAAATCCTTTATTCTCATGTTAACCAGACTGAAAAATTTCCTACTTCTCTTAATCTATAAAATTTGACTATCTGTTACTTATTTTAAAAAGAAAACAACCATCTGTTAATAGGCCTACTATCAATATCGTTGTTGCCATTCAAATCACAAGAATTTGGCTCACATTTCAGCCATACAAATGGCAAAAGAAAAGGCAAAAAAAAAAAAAAAAAAATCTTAGAATGCCTTAGTATAAAAGGCTTGAGAAGGCGAACTTAGGCCAGAATGGGTGAAAATCTTCTATTTCATATATTCTTTCTCATGATGACTTGATAAATCCTAATGAATCTAATAATTGATAAAACTCATTTTTGTAAATTAATGGTTGAGATTTGTCGAGATATCAAAAGAATCACCATACCAGGAGGAAAATCCATGTCCAGCCAAGACTCAAAATGCCATCTTCTCACTGTATGAATTAGAAAAGAAAACTAGTTTTTACTGCTCAATAAATATGGGATATTAAATTCCATTTGGTAAATTGGGTCGTACTAATTTAGCTAGCAGCTATTAGCTAAGCTAAAATCTTCCAATTACGATGGACTTTACCAAGCGTTCTCTCTTTAGATCCTATGTAGCTTCATTTTAGATAAGGCAAGAAGCCAATTCCATTAATATCTATATTTCAAGCTAAGCTCTAGTTTTCTCCGACCAAGAACTTGAACGATGGCCATAAACCTGTCTTGCAACCAAGAGGTATACATTTTATTCTCTTATTCTGGTACCTTGTTTTTTTACATTTTCCATGAAATACAAGGTTGACTATATTAGTTTAGACTAATCCATGGTTTGAATGGAATTCCTTTCCAGGTATGCAGTCGTGACGGGGTTGAAATATACAGGAAATTAGCTTCGAGTGGAGTGGCCGTGGTCTTGACTGCAAGAGACGAGAAGAGAGGCCTTCAGGCAGCACGAGAACTTGGGAACGACGCCGGCCTATCGGCCAAGTCGTGTCTTTCATTGGCTCGATGCGGCTGATCCTGCTAGTGTTGCTTCTCTTGTGGTTTTCGTCTCCACTCGGTTTGGCAGGCCCGATAGCGTGGTAATCAAGCTCATTCTTTCTTCTTATCCTCTCTTACTTTTATTTATTTCGATCTTGTGGAAGACTTAGTTCTTGTCATCTTTCCTACTGCCTTTGTTTCCTGGTCAACTTACACTTTTTAGCTCAGCTGAAAATAATCCAAGAGCTGATTTCGATGTTGGTTTGAACGGTTATGTGATTGCAGGTAAAAGATGCAGGACTTGGTGGACCCATCACGAACTATGATGCATGTCCAAAGCTACTGAACGAGCTGGTGTCGGCTTTGTAAGTCATGCATTGGTCAAGTTCTTGTTTATATAATACCAGAAAACTAGATGAGATATCGGGAATCATTGCATGTGATGATTGATGAATCCCATAGGTCTCCATCGTTTGTGCTTATTAAGAGAGATCTCTTTCCTCCGATTTCGGCCATTAGATGAGGAAGTCTGGAAAGAGATAGGGACTGAGGACAATGAATGGCGGAAGAATGTGTGAAAAAGACGGATTATTGTAGGGCCAAATCAGTGACGGAACCGCTCCTTCCGCTCTATCTGCCAAATCATTAGATGAGGAAGTTTGGAAAGAGATAGAGACTGAGGACTATGGAATGGCAGAAGAATGCGTGAAAAACACAAATTATTATAAAGCCAAATCAGTGATAGAAGCGCTCCTTCCGCTCCTTCATCTGTACAAGAATCGTAAATGACACTTCCACCTTAGAAATCCTCGAGGTAAAACCACGATCACTTTTTTATACCTTTTTGGTGAATCCTAATTAAAAATATTAAATTGTTTCATATTGTTTGACACGATAGTGATATGTAACAGATATATGCTGAAAAATTCAGTTAATACCAGACGAATGGCCAAAGCAGGTATTGAGCGATGTTGAGATCGAGAGAGGGGACCAAGTCCTGGAGTCATTCTTGTAAGATTTCAAAGAAGGGGACTTCGGAAAGAGGGGTTTGCCAACTCATCTCGCAGCATACAATGTCGGAAAGGTAGCCTTGAATGAATGCATACACGAGGATCATGGCCAAGAAGGTGCCATCTGCCTTGGAGAACAACGTGGCCCTGGCTTCGTCAAGACTTGACTCACTTGCAATTCCGGACTTTTGACTCCATCACAGGGGGCTGAGAGCCCTGTTTGGCTGGCTCTGCTTACTCAGGGTGGCCCAAGTGGCCTCTTCTACGAGAGGAAGAAAGTCTCTAGTTTCTTGTCTTTTCCTAACTTGCCTTCCCCCGTCAAGGAATGATTTGATTTTCTTTTTCCGTTACTTTTTTGTCTTTGAAACAACCAGTTGTTTGAACATCTAACTAGTGGGTAATGACAAGATGATAGCTAATCGAAATGTTTATGAGAGCTTCGGTTTTTTGATCTAGTGGTTTGCTGCGATATTGTCTTATCATGGTTTTGCCGTTTGAATGGCTTTATGTAGAAGAAGGAACTTGGCTAAATTGCATCAAAACTCTAGATGGACTCATTCATTTGCGAAAGAAGAAAGGCTAACTCCTCTACGCGATCTATTTTATTGTAGGTGTGTGCGAGTGAAGTAAAGGTGATAAGGCTACTAACCCATCTTGATTAGATAAAAAAATAGGATTGAAGATATATAATCTTTGGCAAGTCAATTATAAAAGAAAAGTGAAATTTATTAGCTTCTTCACTAAATCAATAATAATTTGTCCTAGAGTCTGGATTTTATTATTCAGTGATGTATTTTTTGAATGACATTTTCCTTCCATCTTTAAATTTTAACTCTCATAACGACTGTCCAAATAAATGCACGGAAAATTCGACTCTTCTTTAAAGAATTGACTACATGTTAATAAAAGGCTAACCATTAAAATCGTTATTGAGCGTTTGAACCACGAAACACCTGGCTAAATCTCGGCCACACAAGTAACAGAAAGATCTTGAATTCTTTCACTACCTGCGTTTTTGTTCCTCTGCTCTGGTCGTGTTCGTCTTCGATGGGCGGAAAAAGAGAGGTTGCATAACTCATTCGCACGCCAAAAGACAAAGTGGGTACATTACATTCGAGGCTGCCGAAGGTTTTGGAGGTTCTTAAATCTATTAAAACAGGGAGAGGGTTCACAGGTTTTCATCTTTGTCTTCAGTCTACAAAGCAACAGATGGCAGAGTCTACCAAGAGGTATTCTTTCATGGTTCAGGGCATACTTTCATACCCATCACCCTCCTAATAATTCCATTCCTTTGCTTGTTTCTTTATTGTTCCCTGAAATTGCTCTCTTGTTCTCCGAATTCCATTGTTGTGGGGTTATTATTATTTTTTTTTGGGTGCGTTTTCAGGTATGCAGTGGTCACAGGTGCAAACAAGGGGATTGGGTTGGAGATATGTAGGCAGCTGGCTTCAAATGGAATCATGGTGATATTAACGTCTAGAGATGAAAAAAGAGGGCTTGAAGCGGTCCAGAAGCTCAAGGATTCTTCAAGTGGTCTGTCTGATCACATTGTCTTTCACCAGCTTGACGTCACTGATCCTGCTAGCGTTTCGTCCCTTGCGAATTTCATCAAGACCGGATTCGGGAAGCTCGACATCCTGGTATGACGTCGGAGTCTTTTTGTCATTAATTTCGTAAGATTGTTAGCAGTGATCTGATATGATGAGTTAGTGAAAGCGTCTAGAGTTCTGCTACAGGTGAACAATGCTGGGATTGGCGGAGCCGTTGCAGATGGCGAAGCCTTGAAGGCTTCTGGTTTTGGAAAGGTAACAAGGAACTATTTCAAATTGGCGCTAGGAGTTTTGATTGTCTAGCATCACAAAACTGATTAGGATCGAAGCATGTGATGATTATAAGCCCTGGCAAGGAACTATTTCAAAAAAGCGCTAGGAGTTTCAAGTGGCACTCTGCTCGATGTTAATGAGTTATTGATTGGCATCAAGCTTAATAAGACTCCAGCCAGCCTTAAAACAAGCTTACATAATTAATTTGCCCAAGTTTGTATTTTTTGCCCTTTCTCATAACTTGGTACATTGTGATGCACGGTCTTACTGTGACCTGTCGGAAGTATGAGGAGCTTTCTTCTTGTTGACGCAGGAAGGTGCCCAAATCAATTGGAAAGAAGTATTGACCCAACCTTATGAAATGGCTGAAGCATGTGTGGAAACGAACTATTTTGGGGCCAAACGAATGATCGAGGCTCATATTGACCTCCTCCAACTTTCCAATTCACCAAGGATAGTGAATGTTTCCTCCAGCATGGGGAAGCTGCAGGTGAGCCTGGATTCAGGTTGGTTCTTGAAAATTTAAATTTACAATAAGCAGTGATATAGGACAGACTGATGAAACTTGGCAAAAATATACTTTTGAGTAGAGCTCCACCATTCATGAGCTTGCTATTTTAATGAGCAAAATCAAGATGAGGTACACAAATATTTCCACCAGCCCTGTTTGCCTATTGGTATCTTAGAAATTGAGTAAGCAGTTGACCCTCATGAATTTGAATGGTATCTGCACTGTGGACCATTGCATTTGGTGTTCATTCTCGCCTACAAGCTTCTGCCCTGTTTAGCTTGTTTCAATTGCATCACATGAACTTCCTTTTGATAACTATCTTCAGTGAAGTTTTATACCTAATGCACCCTTCACGTTAAAGATAAAGAGTTCCATTTCGTGAAATTGGCTTGCTTCTAGGATGGAATTTCTCTAGAAATGCATTGACTGACTTGTTATAAACCATTCCCATAAACAACTAATTTTTTTTTTTTTTAATTCTTAATCAAGGAATGTGCATCTAGCTTCAAGTCCCACTTGCATGATGGAGCGCTGTTTATATCCCTGGTTGAAATTCCTTTGGGGACCCTATGCTGATGATTTTGTTAATTTTGGTGATTTTCCTTTCAGAGGTTGTCTAATGAATGGGCCAGAGGAGTTCTGAGCGATGCTGAGAACCTTACGGAGGAGAAGGTGGACGGGGTTGTGAAGGCTTTCCTTGAAGACTTCAAGAACGGATCTTTGGAAGCCAAAGGCTGGCCTGCGGTCCTTGCCGCTTACATTGTCTCAAAAGCAGCCATGAATGCTTACACAAGGATCCTCGCCAAGAAGTACCCAAACATCATTGTGAACTGTGTGTGCCCCGGATTTGTCAAAACGGACATTAACTTCAACACCGGTATCTTGTCGGTTGAGGAAGGTGCTGAAAGTCCTGTGAAGTTGGCACTTCTTCCAAATGGCGGTCCTTCTGGTTGCTTCTTTGTGAGGAAGGAAGAGTCGGACTTTTGATAGAAGATGTTGAGTCTTCACATGATGGCCCCCCCAACGGTTTGAAAGATCTAGTTGTAATTTATGGACCCCAACAGCTCAATATTTCATATGTGACTTCTTCGATGTTGTCCTGAGTTGGATTTACATCCTCTCCCATAACTTTTGGGTATCAGATTAGTTTAATGTGTGACTACGTTCCAGTCCTTAAATCACCCATTTCTAGGTACTTCCACCATTTACCATCATACAACTTCTTCAGACATATTCAGCATATATATTATTTGACAGTATCCACAGAATTTGTTGTATGATAGCTTGCGAGCATCCAGTGAACCTCTTAGTTCAATGGACCGAGAACCTTTTATTGCCTTTTCCTTAACATGTTCAATTGATCCGATGGCTTCGAGCTAGCACAGTAGGAACTTGGTTTGAGTTCCTAGAGAGAATCCTGTAATGGTCATTTCAATTGAAGAGCGTTCTCCTGGTGGTCCATGGAAAATCATGCATGGAGACTATATCAGAGAACTGTTCTATAGATTCCTTAAATATCTCCGAAGTCCGGAATACTGCATCTCCACTCTTTCCATCGTAAAGGCATTAACAGTTGACTCTATGCACAAGCCAAAGATTTTGGCTTAATTCTGAGAAACATTGCCGACAGCGGGCAAAAGAAGAAAAAGGGAGTTATTTGACTGTGTAATTGCTTATATGTTTGCGCAAGAATTACGTAGATTCATGCCCGAATAAAATGTGGATGGTGTCTTTGTCATTTTCATCGCCTTCAACTGCTTTCTTTAGTACATTGAAGGGCTGCAATCCTCGCCCATGGCTAGGGAGGGCTTCGTGTTGTTGTTGGTGAGGGCCTCGCTTCCCTCACCCAGTGACAGGCAAGGGTTGGCTGGCCCTCTCCGAGGTTGGAAGAAAAATAAGAAAGAGAAAGAAAGAAAGAAAAGAAAAGAAAAGAAGAAAAGATTAAAAAAAAATTATAAAAATATCCACATTAGAGTTGATCATATCATGTTAAATGGCTAACGCACACATCAATGATTTTTAACTAAAATTGACCATATATATTCAATTGGAAAAATGAGTAAATATTTAGAACTCAAAGGTTTATGAATGAAGTGGCTGAAGTGCAATAAGTTTAGGATTTTTTTGACAATCTTCCTTGTGAAATTTGATTAATGGCCTCCTACGTGCAAGTTAGATTAGGAGTGACATATGCAATTAAATTAATGTGGTGGATGCATCGCAAAAGGGATATAACCTTGCTTTTAATATCATCCAATATCTCAAATTGATAGGTGGAGAGCATATGAACTCCATAATCAAGCGACGTGAGAGATATTTCAATGCTTAGGGCGTTCGTGTTTACTAAAATCTTACTTCGGGGGTGGACTCTTCTGCTCATTACATCACTGCCAACGCTTCAGTAGTGTTAGGGGGGTGGCTCCTCTTCTGAAATCTTACCCACTGGTGATGCAACAGACATGGTGTAAACTCGTAATTCTCGCATTCAAACGTGATCGGTCCCTCGTGGACGAAAACTTGGAGAAGGTTCTCTTTCTGTATTTCTGAGTAAAAGATAAAGCAAAATCTGTCTGATTCTTCGAGCATAAAGATAAGAGAACAAGTACATTAAGATATACTGAAATCTCTATTGACCTAATTAGAAAACTCATTTGGACTAATATATAAAATCACCGAAAGTCAATTGTGCGAAAATTAAATATATGATAAATGAAAAAAATCAAAATCTTGGACATAATATTCTCCTGCGTCATTAACCTGCACGCGGAAAAGCTCGACTCCGGTGAGTTGCATGTGCTGTGAAATGTAAAAAATCTGATCTTGAAGTGTGGAAGAATAAATATTGTCTCGTTCACCCTTCTTGCTATTAATTCCATTGTTCAAATATCAAGACCATTTGCTTGCCAAAAACATAACTTTCCAATAATTTTCTTTGCGACTCAAATGAATTGCTCATCGTCGCATAATCAACCTCTGGGGTTTCTTGGTCAGGGCTACCAACGCTATAGCCAAAAAACGTAACAGGCCCCCATGCTTTTCTCTATCTTCTCTGATTGTGGCTGAAAAGAAAGGAATCAGAAAAGGCCAAGGAAAAACCTTCTGGACGTGTCACGTGAAGTGGCCATCAAGAAGTTGTCGGATTTCTCTGCCTATGGAGTTGGATATTCAAGAAGTTTTAGGATAACTGCCTCTCTCTCTCTCCCCCGGTATTCTTCTGTATTCAGAAACGCAGGAGCTGCGTCATTGCATACGTAATCTGCGATACTGTCACGTTTGTGGTCCCAAGTAAAACAAGCACACGGACTTGCAAAAGACGGCGTATGAGTCTATGGCCTTGCACCTTCTACGTAAACAAGAAAGTCGAAAAGTCTAGTTGCTTCTCCTTTTTCAACAGTGGACAGATTCTCAGTAGCTACAGTTTGCAACCAAAATCGCGGAATCAACCAAGAGGTATTCTATTTCTCTGATAGGTTTTACGTATGCATTGATGTTGGAAGATACGCAAGAATCTTCTAAATATTATTGAAATCAATCAAGATCAAATTAGTATTGGATCTGATTTGTAGATTATTTAGTTGTCTTTCTTTGTACATGCTTTGTATTATAATATTGATGGGAAAATTATCAAAAAAGTCATAAACCTATTACAATTGCGCCAATTTAGTCAAATTTTTTTTGACCAATTGAGTCCTAAACCTTTTACAATTATTCCCGATCAATCCATCCGGCTAAAATTGGCCGGCCGGCGCCGATGATGTGCAAAAAGCCCACACCGACGACATTTTTTAATAAAATTTTATTAATTTTTTTATCTTTTATTTTTTTTTTTTCTTTTTTATCTTTTTTTTTTCCTTCTCCCTCTTCCTTCTTCCTCCCTCCCGCCTCCTCCTTCCTTTGGCTCCGGTGGGCTCGCCTCGCTAGTCAGCGAGCTCGCGCCTAGCGATGGTGGGGCAAGCCCCCACCAGATCTGGCGAGCAAGGCCTCGCCAGATGTGACGACAAGCCCCCTTGATCGAATCTGATGAGGAGGGCCTTGCCAGACGTGATGGCTAGCCCCCCTTGTCAGATCTGGCGAGGGCTCACCTCGCCTGGCGATTGCGAGGGGAGCCCTCACCAAATCCGGCGGGGCTCAACTTGCCAGACCTGGCAACGACAAAGCCCCCTTCGCCGGATCTGGCAATGGCGAGGCGAGCTAGCCTGGCCGCCTCAGTCTAGCGACGGGCCAGCCCTCCCTTTTGGCCGGTCGCCAGAGCCAAAAGAAGGAGGGAGGAGGAGAGAAGAGGAGGAAGGAGAGAGAGGGAGAAGGAAAAAAAAAAGAGAAAAAGATAAAAAAAAATTACTAAAATATTTTAGAAAAATAAAATATTATTAAAAAAAGGTCGCCAGCACTGATTGGTTGCCACGTTAGTGCTGGCCGGCCAATTTTTGCCGAATGGACTGATCGGGAATAATTGTAAAAGGTTCAAGACTCAATTAGTCAAAAAAATAAGTTTAGGACTGAATCGGCATAATTGCAATAGGTTTAGAACTTTTTTGGTAATTTTCCCTAATATTGATCTTGTACATTGAGTCATATACGAATATATAGAAAAATTCCCTCGTTCTTCTCTCCCTTTCTCTTTCCCTTTGTCTTCTTTCATGGTATCAAAGCACGGTTGTGCGTCTGTTTCATCTTTTCCGCTTTCTCTTCTTTTTTGTTTTCTCTGATTGCCTACCAGAAGAAACAAGCTAACCTACAAAATAACATTAGCACTCCGGTGTAGGAATCAGTACCTTGAAGACAATTTTTTATAACATACGAAGGAAGGAAAGGGTTTTTACCATCACCATGGCCGACGATCAAGTTCCTGTGGAAACACCTACCTCAGAAGTACAAGACTCCATGCGGAACACAATCGCTGGAGCTGATCAGCCCACTACAGGGCAATTTTTTCAATGGCAACCTAATCCAGGGCAGCCCACTTTGGGCCCTCCATACTGGTGGGTGCCGTTTCCCATGTACTATGGGCCTAGCCCAAAATTTTCTTTTTCAAGAGCCCAAATTTGAAGTGATGACGTTCAAGCCCACGACGACCCACCAGCCATAAGTAGGGCGGACCTATCAGAAACAACCGGATCATCCAATGTGAGCAAAAACCCTAACGGGTCAGGTGGGTTCAATTTGGGTCAACCTACAAATCCCTATTAGGGATTTCCACTCGGCTTTCTACTGTTCCCCATCGCGGCCGCCATGGGTCGCTCAAAACCCGACGACATGTTGCATGTCTCCACTGCTAATGGACTGGAGTTGTGGCTTATTAGCCACCCTTTCATAGGACTAGAGAATTACTTGAGCTGGGTGCGGGAATTTCGGCGAGCCCTCATCACGAAGGATAAAGAAGGTTTCATTGACGGGACCATTCTGGTTTCAACTGACGAAAAAATGGCACGACAGTGGGGAAAGTGTAACCAGTTAGTTAGGACATGGATAGGAAATTGCCGCCAGTTTACCTCCCACGGAAGACTCGAAAATCATTTGGGATAACATCAAAGAAATGTACGGGAAGTTAGATCGGGCGAAAATCTTTTCGCTACATCAAGCTCTCATGGAGCTAAAGTAGGGAAACATGTCTGTAACGGCATGCTTCAACAAGCTTTTAGCTCTCTAGAATGAGCTGGAAGCGACTGAGGAAAAAGCTTGAAGGACCCAAAACGACTCTTCAACAATATAAGACAATGAAGGACAGAGAGAAGGCCACACGATTTTTGCTAATCCTAAATGAGTCTTACCTCACTTTTAGGTCGCAGATTCTAGCTATGGAGCCTGCACCTTCCCTTGGTCGGATCTTTCAGCTGGCAGTGCAGGAGGAGAACCAGCGTCTTACCTCGTCGGACAGCAAAGCAACCGAGAGCCTGGTGCTGGCGGCAAGGAGTGAAAGAGGGCAGAAACCCCTAGAATGAGAGAAGAGGCGTGACTCGTCGCTAGGGTTTGTTGAACAGTGAGCCTTTAAAGGCTTTTTGATGGATGGCTAGGATTGAGCACATCGATTCGACGGCTCCAAGGGTGTGCACTATCTGGTTGGATGGCAGAGATGGCTTCGGATCCAAAGGATCTAACTGTGTCCAATTTTCGAAAAGCTATGGGCCGAATTTGAAAAATAAAGGGAAATTATTTTGTGATTTTTGCAAGCGGCCCCACCACATAATTGAAAATTGCTAGAAATTATATGGTAGACCTGGAGAAAAAGAAAAAAAAAAAAGGGAAGGAAATATCAACAACTGTCACGCCCCGACCCTCGGGCACGCGCCCATCCCTTACCTTGGTCGATTTTAGAATTCGATATCCCAGGACTATGTATCGCCGACCCTTTCAATTTATTATGCGCATGCGAAAGCAGTTACAAATCCCCAAACAATAAAACAATGGGATAGAAAAGCAGGCCATATTTTTTATATTGAAATTCACAACCACACTTTTATTAACAGCACAACTCATAGTATATTTACAATACTATTTACAGCATATAGGTCTCACACCTATCTACACTAAGACAGGGTTCACAAAAGGGATGGGATCTCAATCCACATCCAGGTTGTACTCAATATCCCTCTCTGGATCATCTTCTTCTTCAAAAATCTTTCTCCTCCTCAGGTTCCTCCTTCTTAGCTCCTCCTCAGGGTCCTGAAATGGTTATTCAATAACCAATGAGACCACATCTCAATGAGTTTTACCCCTAAGACTCGATTAGTAAGCCAATACACTATGGGCTGCCTAAACACGCACAAATCAGATGACTTACCTTGGCCTCAGATTCCACCTGCAAATCAGTACAATTCATAATAGGCACCCAACTACTCAGAATAAATCGAACTAGTCGATTACATGTCATAGAGCACATGTGCATTCTCTAAGGCACTAGTTCACCAAAGTGATGCATCAGATCACCGAGCCCACGTGTCTCTTCCAAGATGCCTCACTTAATTCCATGGGCCCACGTGTATTCTCTAAGGCACTCGTTCACCAAAGTGATGCATCAATTCACCGAGCCCACGTGCCCTTTTAAATGCCACTCTCAAGATTCAATAGCTTTATGGTCCCACCCGACCTTCTCAAGATCTAGTGGCTTTACGGTCCCACTCGACCCTCTCAAGATCTAGTTTAGGAAAGAATCTTAAATTCACTTATAAATCACTTTAGCACTAAATAAAGCTCAAATAAATAAATGGACTGCGCCACGACGATCAGCACGAAATTCCAGTCACCGGTCATCCTGGTTGAATTTTCGGAAAAATAAATAATTAAATAATTAATTTCGAAAAATAAATAAATAAATACTAAAAATCCAATTTAGGCCCGTAATGCCTGATTGGAAGCCGAGACGAGTCCAGAAAATTACCGAGACTCGTTCAATAAATAACATGGCATGTTTACTTGCTAATGTCTATTTCTAACCATAAAACATGCATCACTAAGTCTCTAATTCAATTAATTTAAACTAATCTAACCACCTAATTGCATTTAATTAAATCTAACCAACCCTAAGCATAATTAGCAAACTAAGAAAGCATTAGTGAGCAAAACTCACTTGCACTAAACGAAGGCCGGGACACCGAGACGACGACGCAACGGCGGCCGAACTTGGGTCGGGCCAAGAACTTCACAAGCCCAAAGAAACTTTGGACTTTAAGATTGGGCTGACTTCTTTAATCACTTGAGCTTGAAAATACTAAATTGTAGGCTGCTTGCTGGGCCAGAATTAAACTGAAAATGGGCTCTCTCTTTGGGCTGAAATTAACTAAACTTCACTTTGGCTTCAATTCAATTGAATATGGGCTGTTGTCTTCTTGTGCTGAAATTGATTTTGTTGAAATCTTGGGCTGAAGACTCAATGGGTTGGACCGCGGGTTTGGCTTGCGGGCTGCGGAGAGAGGAGACCCGGCGAGCAACGGCGAAAACGGGCCGATCGGAGCTCCGGCGAGTTGGTGGTTGGCAACCAGTGGCTCGCGGGGGTCTTGGGGATCTTGTGGGTGGATGGAATGGGCAAATGAAGGGCTGAAATGGGGCGAAACAATAAGAAAATGCGATATAGTACTGGCGGGCAGCTTCCAGACGGTCCGGCGAGCAGCGGACTCCGGCGGCCGTACGGAACAAACAGCAGCTCCATTTGGGGTGATTTTAGGCTTGTTGGAATGGTATGGATGTCCTCTTCACGGCGATATGTTGCTCGTTCTCTGTTTCATCTGGGAAGATAACTTTTGACTCGAATCTTTGACGAAAGGTCGGCTGGAGTAGAAACCGGCGGTGGCGCGGGTGGAGGTGTGCGACGACTGCAGCTCCTTCTGCTGGTCTTCTTGTTGGCTTGAGGGCTTCGAAAATGAAGAGGAGAGGGTCTTGGATGGTAGAGAGGTGAGAGAGATGGAGAGGATGGAGATGAGGGAAGAGATAAGAGAGATGAGAAGTGAGGGGGGCTCCACTTGGCTTGATATTTCACAAAATATCTTCCAAAATCACTATCGCCATGTAAGAATACTTGGCCTTCAATAAGCCATCAAAACACCCTCTTCTAGAAGACAAAGTGGTCCAAAGGTTGTGGCTTTGGGGGTTACACGAATTTGAAGACCACCTCTTCCAATTGGACCATCACACTCACTTGATTTAGTCACAATTGGCCTCAATAATTTCAATTGGTCATCCATAGACCATCTCGACATTTTTCCTCACCCATATATCCATCTTGCTTCCCAATTTTGCTATAAAAAATAATCACTGGCTTTTTCTGCATAGAAACGATTCGGCGACAACTTTTTCCCAAAAAGTGTCGGGTGTCCGAAAAATCTTCTGAGACTGAGTCGACACTCCTAAAATTAATTGTGACATGACCGAAACTTCAATTTATGAAATCGGACTCGAATTGGCGGTTAATTTCTATTCGACGTGTTTTTAGTGTAACCTAGGCTATCGGGTAACTTTTGGATAATTCTAAGTGCAATTGACTCGTGGTCGATTTTCTTCGAACCACTATGAACCCACTCGACTCATTGACGACTCTCGATTGTCGTGAAAATCCCGAGAATTCAAATACGAACACAGGGTACCAAAACAATAAGAAAATTAGTCTAGTGCCGGTCGACATGAATTTTCTAATTTAGTGGTGTCACCCACGATTAGCCACACATCACTGTCGATCCAGTCTATCTCTGATTTCAAATCAATTTTTTTTTAACTGTGCCGAGATGGCCTCTAAAGATGGACACGGTCGAGAAGCTGATTCCTGGTCGAATTCTCAAGTCTATTGCCTTAAAATTCATAATAATTTCCCCAAATAGTCTAGTTATCTCAAGAATGATCAATTCTGAGAATAGCCCTATAGACACGTCAATGAAACACCCGATTTAATTAGAAGAAAACAGAATTGAAAATTTGGGATGTCACAACAGCAGCCTATCAACTTACAGGATCAGCAGATGCGAATCAACCTATCACACATGAGCAATATCAGCAATTGATGCAAACATTACATAAATTAGATATTCCCAACAAAGGAAGCAGCTTTACAGGTATTTCTCATTACCTGATAAACACAATATCGAGAAATGCCTGGATTATTGATTCGGGAGCTAGTGACCATATTGCATGTGATAATGGGTTATTTTCCATTATTCATGAAGAACTAGG
Organism: Eucalyptus cloeziana; assembly: GCA_014182715.1. Lineage (NCBI taxonomy): Eukaryota > Viridiplantae > Streptophyta > Magnoliopsida > Myrtales > Myrtaceae > Eucalyptus > Eucalyptus cloeziana. Next base: position 28,472,990 of record CM024637.1, read on the forward strand.
TAGTCCTATTATTGTGCAATTGTCAAATGGAAATGTTGCTCATGTCACTATAACAGGGATAGTTAATCTTAGCCCTTAGATTGTTCTCACAAATGTCCTTTATATCCCGGACTTCCAATTTAATCTTATTTCCGTGTCTAGACCCTGTAACGAAAATTCATGTTGAGTTCTTTTCAATGTTGATACCTGTCTATTTTAGGCCTTTTCAACTGGGAAACTAATGGGCTGGGGCAATCTCTCTGAAGGATTATTTTTCTGGAGTAATTCATCAAAAAATCTTGATCATTTCCCTTGTAATAAACAATCATTGTGTAATTTGACTACCAATGATAGAAATTTTCTTTTACATTCCAGAATGGGCTATAGTTCTTCATTTCCCTATCCTCAATGTCATATTTGTTCGCTTGTAAAACAATCGCGTACCCCTTTTCCATTGAGCAAAAGCCGTACAAATAGTGTTCTTTCATCGCTACATATTGATGTTTGGGGACCGTATCACACACCAAACCATGATGGGTCTCGATTTTTTCTTACTGTTGTGGACAATTATTCAAGAGCCACATGGATTTTTCTCATGCAGTCTAAAGGTCAAGTCATGTCCAATTTAAGGACCTTTCTTTCTCTGTCACAAAGCCAATTTGGGAAACTTGTCTAACGAATCTGGACAGATAATGGAAAAGAATTTTTCAATCATAAATGTGCTGTTCTATTTTCATCTCAACGGATATTACATGAGAGCTCATGTACATATACACTACAACAGAATGGAGTAGTGGAACGGAAGCATCGCCACCTGTTGGACGTTGTACGGGCTTTGAAATTTCAAGCCTCTATTCCAGACACTTTTTAGGGGGATTGTATATTGACTGTAGCTTATTTGATCAATCATATGCTGACCAAGATACTTGACGGACGAACTCCTTTCAAATTGCTTTTTGGGAAGAAGCCAGAAGTAGGTCATCTGAAAATCGTTGGGTGTCTATGTTATGCCACAATAGTCGGACCTAGGAATAAGATGGGTCCTCGTGCTCACCGTTGCGTATTTATGGGATATCCCAATCTACAAAAGGGATACTGAGTATTTGATCCATCTATAGGAGAATTTTCCGTTAGCAGAGATGTCTTGTTCCAGGAAAATGTTTTCCCATTTGTTGCTCAGGAATTAGGCATAGATAGCAAGGGACATTCTCATACTTCTAATGTCAAGGAAGTTTTCGAAAATTTAGGATATGTTATACTTCGCTCGTCAGAAGATACAAGGAACCCTTCTACATCAACCATGGACCAGACACCTCTAATGGAAGTGATTGATCAGAGCCCTGATGATGTGGTTACTCAAGACTCGCCTCATCTCGAGACTCTAAAAACTCATTCACCCCCAAAGAATGATCCACCAAGACGTTCCGGATGAGCCACGTGCCCACCAACTTGGACCAAAGACTATATATGTGGTGTTAGGAATTCACCAAGTATTCATTTCCCTATTTCCTCCTATGTTTCCTTTGATCGATTATCTCTGAAACATAGATGTTGCATCACTCACATCTCTGAAGAGCAAGAACCGTCCAACTATGATGAGGCACACACTGATCCGAGATGGCAAAAAGCTATGGAAGCAGAATTGTAGGCTTTAGTGGATAATCACACATGGGAACTTGTTGTATTACCTCCGCATAACAAAGCAATTGGATGCAAGTGGGTATACAAAATCAAACATCGAGCAGTATAATCAATTGAAAGATACAAAGCCCGATCAGTGGCTAAGGGCTTCACACAGTGGGAAGGTTTTGACTATCACGAAACCTTTTCCCCCGTAACAAAAGATGTTACAATCTGCTCATTCCTTTTAGTAGCAGCTTTTCAAGACTGGTCATTACATCAGATGGATGTTCACAATGCTTTCCTACATGGAGATATCGATGAGGAAATTTATATGAAAGTGCCACAAGGTTTACGGAGATAGGGGGAGAATAAAGTATGTCGTCTTCGCAAATCCTTATATGGCCTTAAGCAAGCCTCCGGACAGTGGTACACCAAATTTGCTGAGTCTCTAATAGCTGCTGGTTTTCATCAGTCTAGATATGATTATGCTGTTTTTACATGGACTAAAGGTACGTCATCCATCTACTTGATGATATATGTAGATGATATACTTATTATGGGCAATGATGAAGTAGCCATCAAAGGTTTCAAGGAATACTTGCACTCTACCTTCCACATAAAAGATCTAGGTTCACCAAAGTATTTTCTTGGAATCTAAATTGCACGATCAAACCAGGGAATCTCTCTCAGCCAGAGGAAATTTGCACTGGAAATCATATCAGAAGCAGGTTTGTCAGGGTGTAAGCCAGCTGCAATTCCAATTGAGCAAAATGTCTAGCTAACTACAGTGGATTATGATGCTGGAGTATCTCAAGAAGTAGATCCCGTTCTCGCAGATCCATTGGGTTATTAGAAACTTGTTGGGAAGCTCATATATTTGACTATAACCAGGCTAGACATAAGTTATGCAGTGCAGATACTCAATCAGTTTATGCATAAGCCTAAGCAGTCTCACATGAATGCTGCACTGAAAGTGGTGAAGTACTTGAAGAAATGTCTTGGACTTGGGATTATTTTTTCCAGGAAATGTGATATGAGAATGACTGCAGATTGTGATGCAGATTATGCAACATGTCCGATGAGCAAAAGATCCATAACCGATTTTTGTATCAAATTGGAAATTCTTTACTTTCATCGAAGACAAAGAAACAACCAACTGTTTCATTATACTCAGCAGAGGCAGAATATCGAGTCATGGCAAAAACCACATGTGAAATAGTGTGGTTACGAGGCTTACTTCAAGGCCTTGGGGTACAAGTTAAAGGACCAACCAAATTGTTCTACGACGATGAAGCAGCTCTCAAACTTGCGTCCCATTGTGCATGAGAGAACAAAGCATATAGAAGTGGACTGCCATTTCACTTGAGAAAAAATCCAGCAAGGAATGATTGAGACACAAGGAATTGGGATAGAAGAACAACCGGTAGATGTCTTCACCAAACCTTTATGTCAAAGACAACATGCGTATCTTTTAAGCAAGCTAGGCATCTTGGATATCTACAAGCCACCAGTTTGAGAGGGAGTGTTGGAAGATATGCAAGAGTCTTTTGGATATTATTCAAATCAATCAAGATTAAATTAATATTGGATCTGATTTGTAGATTATTTAGTTGCCTTTCTCTGTACATGCTTTGTAGTACAATATTGATCTTGTACATTGAGTCATATACGAATATAAAGAAAAATTCCCACGTTCTTTTCTCCCTTTCTCTTTTCCTTTGTCTTCTTTCAATTGATTCCATCACACCACCAATTTGTTTGCTCTTCCTGTTATTTAAGAACTTTCTTATCCTTCTTCTCGATATTTAGGCATGCGGTTGTTACGGGTGCGAACAAAGGGATTTGGTGTGAAATATGCAGGCAGTTGGCTTCGAGCAGGATTGTGGTTGTGCTAATATCTAGAGAGGAAAAAAGAAGGCTCGAAGCAGTTCAAAAACTCAACACTCTAGTCTATCCAATTATACAATATTCCATTAGCTTGATGTCACCAGTGTCTCTCCGGGGATTCTTGGTCAAGGCTACTGATGCAATAGCTGAAAAAGCATAACAGGCCCCCATGCTTTTCTCTATCTTCTCTGATTGTGGATGAAAAGAAAGGAGTCGGAAAAGGCCAAGAAAAACCTTCTGGACATGTCCCGTGAAGCGGCCGTCAAGAAGTTGTTGGATTTCTGTGGCGTCCGAGACATTAAACTTGACACAAAAAAGACAATTAAGTGTGAAAAGTTAGGAAAGTGATACTTAAGTGTCAAAATCGGAGGAAGATAGATCAGTTAAGTGCTTACAGCGAGAAAATCCGGTCAAAATGTTCACGGGGCGATTTTTCGACGAACCAAGTGTAAAACGATGTCATTTTGCACGTTAATGTGGCTAGACAAGTGCAAAAATGACATCGTTTTGCTATTGACGTGAGTAAATAATTAATATAAAAATTAATTAAATTAAATTTAAAACCAAATATTAAAAAAAAAAAAAAAAAAGGGGAAGGAGGAAGATGAACGGCAACTAGTGACTAAGGGCTTAGCCCTCGTCGCCGGCCCTTTGCTTGGGCTTGGTGACCTCGGCCAACCCTCCCCCACCTTTCCGGTGACAACGGGCGGTGGCGAGCGCTAAGCCCTTAGTCGCCTACCTTCATATTCCTCTCTTTTTTATTATTATTATTATTATTATTATTATTATTATTATTATTATTATTATTATTATTATTATTATTATTATTATTATTATTATTATTATTATTATTATTATTATTATTATTATTATTATTATTATTATTATTACTATTATTATTACTATTAGTATTACTATTATTATTATTACTATTACTATTACTATTACTATTACTATTACTATTATTATTATTATTATTATTATTATTATTATTATTATTATTATTATTATTATTATTATTATTATTATTATTATTATTATTATTACTACTACTACTACTACTACTACTACTATTATTATTATTATCATTATTATTATTATTATTAAATTTAGTTTTAATTTTAATTTAATTAATTTTTATATTAAAATTCGAATTGTGCCAAAATAACGTCGTTTTTGTGTTTCTATGCTAAGTTGGCTTTCCGACGAGCCATGTACAAGCAAAATTAATAAAAAATTACCATGTAAGATTTTTAACGGGGTTCGTCGAATGTGGCACTTAAATATCCCATTTTTCAAAAAAATTAGCACTTAAGTATCACTTTCATAACTTTTGGCATTTAAGTATCTCATTGGGTTAAATTTTGGCATTTTGAGTGCTCTTTTGTCAATTTCTCTGCCTATAGAGTTGGATATTTAATAAGTTTTTAGGATAACTGTTGCTCTCTCCCCGATATTTTTCTATATGTAGTGACATAGGAGCTGTGTCATTGCATACATAGGAGTTGTGTCATTGCATACGTAATTTGTGATACTGCGACATTTGTGGTCCTAAGTAAAACATGCACCCGGACTTGCAAAAGACGACGTATAAGTCTAAGGCCTCGCACCTTTTACATCAAGAAAATCGAAAAGTCTGGTTGCTTCTCCTTTTTCAACAGTGGACAGCTTCTCAGTAGCTACAGTTTGCAACCAAATGGCAGAGTCAACAAAAAGGTGTTCTATTTCTCTAATGGGTTTTACTCATGCATCGGTTCCATCACACCGTCAATTTGTTTGCTCTTCCTATTATCTAAGAACTTTCTTATCCTTCTTGGTATTTAGGTATGCGGTTGTTACGGGTGCGAACAAGGGGATTGGCTTCGAAATATGCAGGTAGTTGGCTTCGAGCGGGATTGTGGTTGTGCTAACATCTAGAGATGAAAAAAGAGGGCTCGAAGCAGTTCAAAAACTCAAAGACTCTGGTCTATCTGATTACAAAATATTCCATCAGCTTGATGTCACCAATCTCTCTAGTGTTTTATCACTCGCAAATTTCATTGAGACCCAATTTAGAAAGCTAGATATATTGGTATACATGCATTCCCAATTATTTTCTGTCCCTGCCTTTTGTCGACCAATCCAGAAACTTGCTATAAACAAGTGTAAATTTTGTGCAGGTGAACAATGCCGGGGTTATTGGAGCCACTATAAATGCAGAGGCCGTCGGGGCCTCTAATTATTTTAAGGTAAGCTTTTGAGTTTATGATTTTCTAGGCACGTGTAGCGATTGAGGTACATGAAAATTACAAGCCCACTTGTTGGAAACTGTAAGTTTCCACATACCGCCTTACTCATGTTAGCTAGATTAAGCAAAGGTCAGAATTTGTTTTGAGTAAAGTTGACATAGTTATTCATCAGAATTCAGGCTTTGTTTTTCCTGCTCATTCTGCTGGTAAGAGGATGCTTGGTTTCCCAAGAACCCCGCTAGTCTGCATATCCTCTGATGTTTTGTCTGCGGAACGAACTAAGTGGTAGCACGGGCTGAGGTTCTTTTTGAGTAGGCTGCATCCTTTCTTTTATGCACTTAGAGAGAGATTATCACCGACTGATTGTGACTATCAGACTATAAAGAAGGGGGCTCTTCTTGATTGTGACTCCAGGAACAGGATGCTGCTAAAGTCGATTGGATCAAAATTTTGGTACCGTCTTATGAAGCAGCCGAAGCATGCATTGACACCAATTACTATGGGGCGAAAATAATGGTGGAAGCTCATATCAGCCTCCTCCAACGATCTGATTCGCCTAGGATCGTGAACGTCTCCTCCGTCATTGGGAAACTCCAGGTAGATGCAAGTATATAATATATGGGCTCAAATAACGAAAATTAAGGAATTAGGTTGGGTTTGCGGTGGAATACAGGATAAAGTCAGATATAATAATAATATAACCTGGATCAAATTATCTCAAGGGAGGTAGAATAAATGTGGATATGATTTTTACTATTTATAATGGGATAGTTATTTGTTAGGAAAATTACCGAAAAAGTCTAAACCTATTACAATTGTGCTGATTTAATCATAAACTTATTATTATTATTAGTTTGGCCAATAGAGTTCTAAACCTTTTACTATTATGCTAATACAATCAATCCAGCCAAATTTGGCTAGTTGGCTTTGATATGGATGCTAGCCAACAATTTTTTAATGATATTTTATATTTTTTTTTGCAATTATGCTAATACAATCTATCCGGCCAAATTTGGCCGGCTGGCGTTGATATGGACACTGGCCAACAATTTTTTAATGATATTTTATATTTTTGATTTTTTTATTAATTTTTTTTTATCTTTTGGTCTCTCTCTCTCTCTCTCTCTCTCTCTCTCTCTCTCTCTCTCTCTCTCTCTCTCTCTCTCTCTATTTTTTTTTCCTCCTCCCACCTTCTTCCTTTGGCTTCGACAACCGATTATAGGCAAGGGCCAAAAGCCAGATTGAGCCGGTCGGCCAATGGTGAGCTGGGCAAGGGCGGTCGAATTAATAAAAAAATTCGAAAAATATTATTGAAAAATTGTCGCCCTATTTTGGCTGGTGTCCATGTTAACGTTGGCTAGTCAAATTTGGTTGGATAGATTGAATTAATAGAATTGTAAAAAGTTTATGACTCAATTGACTAAAAATAAGTTTAGAATTGAATCGGTACAATTACAAAAAGTTTAAGACTTTATTGATATTTTTTTCTTGAATAACAAGTTTATTAAATTAATAAAATTATAAGAATAATTCAAGATTAATAATATTTGAATTTTAGTACAAGAAATTCAAAATAACAAAAAATTAAAAATTATTTTTTTAATTTTATCTTATTTTTATTTATATATTTGAATTTAATTCTATCTTATATTTTTAGGAGTATTAATACATTTTACTACTTAATAAAATTTTATAAGAGAATAATGGAATGGGAAAAAAAGAAATAAAAGAGAAATAATTAAAAAAGAGAGGAAAAAAGGCAAATTAAAATAAAGAAGGCAAAAATGTCACGAAAGACTTTTACCATCTCCGTCTATGAACTTTTACATTCATTTATACCAGTATTCCATTTATACTAAATAATATACATGTTATGATATGAATACATCCGGTTTTATTATCATGATTCATCAAATAATGGATATGATACAACAATTTTTTTGGATTTTATACCTTATCTTATCCAATCCTACTTTAACTAGAAATTTTGATGACCAAACATAGCCCTAATGTTTGTGTTAGCAACTAGAGACCCAAACAGCCCCACCTCAGCCCAAATAAGTATTGGAGCTTATTACCGCATATTACATTGGCAGGTCTATTCCCCAATCAATCACCGCCATTTCCCTCTCTTGTTTCTCTCTTTCTCGTGTTTCTCCGTTCTCTCTCTCTCTCCCTTCTTCTATCGCACGAGGCAACTTTTCCAAGCTTAGGAGGGTTGTTTGGGCCTCTAGTTGCTGTCCCGGCTACTGCATTCCTTAATTTTCAATTTTGGGGGTCCGTGCATTAAAAGAGGAATTTTAGAAAAAATTAGTTCGTTTGCGTTTTGTAGTAGATCTCCAAGGGGTAAAACATTGTCCAAAGCATTTGGCAGATCTCGAAACTTTGTTATCTGGGTACAGATCAGGTGCCATATTGAACGATGACCATATTATAGTACACAGTCTCTAACTAGATGCATCAGCTCAGCTATGATGAGGTTCTCTCGTAACAATTGCTGCTTTTTCCCTTCAGTATGTGTCAAGCGAAAGGGCCAAGGAAGTTTTGAGCGACATCGAGAACCTAACGGAGGAGAAAGTGGACGAGGTCGTGAAGATTTACCTTGAAGATTTCAAGAAGGATACATCCGCGGTCACACCTGCATATATCATGTCGAAAGCAGCCCTCAATGCCTACACTAGGATCCTCGCCAGGAAGTTCCCAGGTTTCTGCATCAACTGCGTATGCCCCGGCAGCGTGAGAACAGACATCAATCAGCACATAGGCGTCTTGTCCGTCGAAGAAGGCGCGGAGAGTCCCGTGAAGCTGGCGCTTTTGCCCAACGGGGGCCTTACAGGTCGTTTCTTCATTAGGAAGGAACAATCAGAGTTCTGATGAAAGGTTATGACTAAACTCCTTTGGTTTGAGACAGGATTCAGATGAATAAAATGCGTAGTTAACGAACAGCAGGCGAACCCAATACCGTTATTAAATTGCCCATCATGCGATCAACATGGAATGACTAGACGTGTGGTTCTTGCATGTCTGCCTCAGGTTTATTTCCTTTATCCTTTTTCACGTAAGTCTGGAACGGTCAATGTACGTGCTCAGTTGTGACGTTGACCATGTGAACTCTGATGCTCATTATGTGAACGCTTCGCCATTGTTTGGGCCGGCTCCTCTTTTGGAATTTTACACACTAGCAATGCATAATAAAGTCACTCAACATAGAAAATTAGCCCTAATCACACCAAAAAAATTATGCAGTCACAGAGAACGAGATGATGACATAGGTTTAAGAGTCGGGCAAGAAATTGTGTAATTTTAAGGAATAAAAACAAACGGCGAAAATCAGAACTTTCCACATCAGTTATGGTTGTGGTCCTTTACAAAGTATCACCCCTCGATATTAATACACCCGAAAATCATTTTATTGATATAATAAGTGGTGCAAGATGAGATGCAGATTAGCTTGATCTCTCGAGGTTCATTAACGCGACTTTCTTCGAGATGAATTGATGAGCTTTGACCTCAACAAAGCATGCACAAAACCCATTAGAGCATTAGATTACCTCTTTGTTGATTCTGCCATTTGGTTGCAAACCGTAGCTAGTGTGTGAACTGCCCACTATTGAACAAGGGAAATCAACTACACTCTTCCCATTGTCTTGTTTATAGAAAAAGTGCAAGGTCATAGACTCGCAGGTTCTCGTTTGCAACAAGGTCGCTTTCATGTGCTTGTTCTTCTCTTGTCGGCGCCTGCGAATTCACATCAATCTGTTAGGGACGATCGTTTACAACTAGACCTGTCCATCCTGTTGGAGGACCGCTGTCTAGTTCGTTGCTGCTAGATCGTGGGCCTGTTTTCTAACAGATAATCTACGAACGGCTCCTCCAAGGTGAAAAATACGTGCATGGGCTTTTCTGGTACAAAATGGGCTTTGCTATTATGACTAGGTTAAAAGTGAACGACACGAGGTTACTATTTATAGGAAAAATATTTTGCTCAAGGAAATAAGGTAGCAAAAAGAAATGTTAAAAAACATTAATGAACATCGTACAAAGTTCACATATTTCTAAAAATGAAATAATTATGATATTCGTAAAAAAGTAAGAGTTTAACTAATTTATGGGATAATTACTAAAAAAATCTTAAATTTATTGTATTTATGCCAATTCATTCTTAAACATTTTGATTTGGTCAATTTAATTCTAAACCTCTTAACAATTTACTAATGTACTACATCCAATCAATTTTGATAGGAAGTTACTAACGTCGATACCAACCATCTTAGTGGCATGGCCAAAGCTGATGTGGACAATTTTTTTATATCCTTTTTTTCCTTTCTTCCCTATTCATTCTCTTCTTCTTCTTGTTTCCTTTCACTATGGTTAGCGAGGGCCGTGAAGACCTCGTTGAATCTAGCAAGGGTCATGGCCCTCGGCCAGACCATTATGGTAAGCCTTGCCCGTGGCTAGCAAAGTTGGCCTTGCTTAACCATGCTTGGATTTGAGCAAGGCAATTCACCAGCGGTTAGTGAGGGCTTAGCAGCCCTTACCTAGTGGCCGGTGAGCCTTGGTGTAGCTCGTTAGCCACAGTGAAAAAAAAAAAAGAAAAGAAAGAAAAGAAAAAAAAAAGAAAAAGAAATATATTAATTCATAGTACGAATTTTTTTGTATGTACGTAACATGCGGAGATTTTCTGTCTACTTTGTGTACTAATCGAGATATTCCGCCAACCTATCCTATATGTTGAATTAAATGTTATTTGTCCAACGCCCAAGGTCCACAAGTCTAGACTGCTATCTTCCTGACAAATAAACAACCACAAGGTCCACCATTCGGAAGAAGTGCCCCCTTTCAAGAGTCGTCCATGATTGACTAACCACAAACTTATTTAGCCTATAACCACAAGGGAATTCAAATTTTCCCCCCAAATCTTAAGAACAAAACTCACATCTCTCTCTCTCTCACCGCGCGCGCACACAATTTGGCCGCAAGTCTCCCTCTCTGTACTTTCTCTCTAATTTTTGTTTCAAAAAATTCTCTCTCTTCACCAAGCCTAGCGTCGTCCCTCTCCTGGTGTCGCTCCAACCGAAATGCAGCCACATTCCTGCAACCTTCTCCCTTCGTCTGGCACAACCTCCCTCTTTGGTGTCCTCTCGAGGTAGTGGTGATTGGCACTCCTTGATTGATCGCTAGAAGTATTCAATTCCGGCCACCTTCTTTGATTGCTTTATCAGTTCAAATAATTTAAGGTAGGCTCATTGGAAGTCTTCACAATCAATTTCAAATGATCAATTAATAATCATTGATAGATTATAGTCTAATGAAGTCTATACTTCAATCTATAATCAAAATTCACTGTAGATATTGATGAAATTGATTGATTACTAGTTTATTTTCTGGAAAAACACTAGTAGAATGCATGTTTTAGGATATTTTGAATTCGATTCTCTTTTTAGTCAAGCATATTAAGGTGTTTTTCAACGAGGATTTTGGCCAAATAGCATGTCTATTTTACTAGATTTGCATGATTAAGATATTCTTAGGAAATTTAGCTTAGTCTAGCTAATTGTTTGATTTGAATGTTTGATTCTCCTTCTAGCATGAGCTTAACCAAACCTATTTAGATGTTAAGTGATGATGTTTGTTGATTTCATGTTAATTTGGTTAGAACTTGCATGTTACTAAGATATCCTTTGCAGTCTAGTTCAATTTGTTGATTAAGTGATTGTTTCACGTTGATTTCCTTCTGGATCCTTGTGGCTGAACCTTAAGATATTAGATGTCAATGTTTATTTTGTATGTTCATTTGTTTCTACATAGATGAATGTTAGATTTATGTCATCCATGAATGATCTGATAATGTTTACTTGATGATTCTATGAATAGATAAACGAGATAGGAGTTATTTGTTGTTAAGTCTATGAAGGAGATGACGAAAGTTCTTGAGAATAGGTTGACGATAGCATAAAGTCTTGGAAATTTGCTTGAATATGCTTGAAGATTGCTTAGGATTTCTTGAAATTTCATAAACACTACTTTGAAGATGTTCATCAATCTTCAGAAATTCAAAATTCATTTGACCTTTGCCCGCTCTTTGATTTTTTTATTTTCGTGTTACAAATTTAAAAATATTTATGAAATATTACTTCTCACTAAGTTCAAGATCTTTCTAACGAAATAAATTTTGTAAAAATCGGAGTTCGTTTGATCCAAAAAAGTGAATCCGTAAAGTAGCAAAAGATTTTTGAGATTGATCGGAAAAATGGTGCTAGACAAGTCAGAAATTGTTTTGCGATGTCGTCAAAGTTAGAGCTTCTTTTTGCAAATACTCAAAAAAAAAAAAAAAAAAAAACGTCAAGTATGGTCTTAAATACAAATTTATAAAGTTTAAGGTCATTTCGGCAAAGTTTAGGAGGTCTTACATCCAATAAATCGGACAAGGTCTGACTGGCCTCTAAAACTATTTGCAATTGAGTCTTTAGGGAAAATCTGCGATTGTCTAAGATAAAGGGCTTATTTGCGAAAAATTAAAATCGAAAGCTGTAGAGAACACGCAGGGCAAGCTATCTATCAAATTTGGAGCATTTTTTAATTGATTTAATATTTTTGCCGCAATTTTCATAAGTCGGGTCTGAACAAGGTCAATTTCTGCGTAGTCGGGTTAAAATTGAAATTCTGGGTAATTTAGGTCTGAAGTGGGAGAAATGGTCTGAATGACCATTAAACTAAACTCCCTAGGGTTTTGATTGCCGCTAATTTTGTTTAATTTCGAAATGTTGACTTAGTTAATTGCATTAAAACATAATTGATTAGAAATGGGGCAATATGGAATAAGTGATCCTTTTGGTTCACTAATTGCTTGCTTGTCTCCCAAGGCTAATTGGCCTAATCGCATGTCATAATTTGCTATGCACGTGATTATTAGATGTATGTTAGGCTTGCAACGCATGTCATTTGGTGGGCAGATTAGAGGGAATGATTAGAGCTAATTAGTGATTGGTGATATTAGCCTATTGCTTGTGAACGCAAGTGGAGGCTAATTATCAGTGATCTTAACCCAAAAAATCTATAGCTTTATTAGGAGGTGGCTAGGTAAATAGAAAAGCATGGACTATCAAATTCCAAAAGCCGAACCCGAGGAAACTGATTATTGATTCTAATTGTTTGATTCTCATGAGTGGATAATGTGCTATGATTAAATGAATGAATGGAAGCTATGATCAATGGCCAAGAGTGGCCGTCGAAGGTGGTTCCATGAAGAGGCAACCATGATCGGCAGCTAAGGAGGAAGCCAAGATGGAGGTCCAAATGCAACTAGATGTAGCTTAGCTTAGCTTAGCTTAGGCCGGTTTAGTTAATGAACTTAGGTTAGTTTCAATTTTGATGAGTAAACTAGCTTAGGTTCTAGTTTAATAAAACCAAGTTAGATTTAGAATCACTCTTAAATAATCGGTTAGAATAGCCAGATTAACATTGGTATCATAATATGAGTAGATGATATAGGCTCCCCTTAAATAGGTTTAGTGTCACGCCCTAATCCTAGAGTGCGTGCCCATTGCTCGGAGGTCGATAAAATTTGCGACATCTCATGACACATCGCCAACCCATTCATTTTTAATGCACATGCGGAAGCAAATTACTAATCTCTTGACAACAACAAATGTGGGATAAAAAAGCATGACAACAAATTTCAAATCAACACATTTTAAGCAACCACAATCCAGTTTACAAACAGAGGCCAACTCTAGGGTCTAAGTACATGAAGTCTATCTTCAAAAAGAACTTCTTGGCCACCCATGCTCCTAACTCTTCTGCCTCAAGCTCCGGGTTCTTCGCCCTAGGAACTTGAAAATGTTATCCCACAACGGGGTGAGACGACGTTTCAGTAAATTCACCCCCTAAGATCCAACTAGGAAGAAAATATGCCCCAAGGCCTAAGCACAAGCACAAGCACAAGCCAGAGGACTTACCTTTGCCTCAATTCCTTCTTGCAAATCAGTACGATTCATAAATTTAACGAATCATTTCAACACCTCAAAGTATCAAATTAGATCGAATCATTGATCAATCGACCCGGTCGATTCCATGTCATCAAGACCCTCTCACGGTCATTTCATTCAATACTATCTATTAAGTTCAATCACATCAAGAACTGCTCACTCTAAGCTGAAGATAGATAGTATAGCTCACACTAAGTTGATAAATAGTATAGCTCACACTAAGCTGATAAATAGTATACAATTCTCGCTAAGCTGACATATCAAAGCCGTCAGGCTGATATACTATACTAATAATGCTCACCAGAAGCTGCTTAGGTATACTGTTATCGCTAAGCTGATATATCAAAGTCCTCAGGCTGATATAGTATACCGGTATACTGCTCTCGCTAAGCTGACATATCAAGCCGTCAGGCTGATATAGTATACCCATAATGCTCACTCTAAGCTAATAAAGTATACTGCTTGCGTTAAGCTGATATATCAAAACCTGTAAGTTGATATAGTCTACTGTTCTCATCATCTAAGAATGCCACCATTTTTATCATATCCGATAAAAATAATCATGTGTGGGTACACGTCGGCTTTAACCAAAATATAATATTTTCCCACTTGAAAATCCCACTATTTATTATAGTTCCTAAAATCATTTTTGGAGTTAAAAACCGACGCTCCGGTATTTTCTAACTAAATACCGAAATTATTAAATTTTGGGATAAATACCCAAAATTGCAAATCACATTGAATTTGCATCATCCAGCACTCAATTAAATAAATAGATCACACCACTACAATCAGCATAAAATTCCGGTCACCGGTTATCCTGGTCTAATTTCCAGAAAATAAAAATTAATTAAATAATTTCGAAAATTAATTATTAAATACCGAAAAATGCAACTTAGGCCGAAAAAGCCTAATTAAATACCGAAACGGGCTTGGAAAATTTCTGAACCTGTTTAAATAAATATTAAAGCTCATCTACTCGCTAATTGCACTATTCTAACCACCTAACAAGCAATATCGATTAATTAAATTTCTAATCCACTCTAACTAACCACATAATCCCTAATTAACTTAAACTAATCAACATTTAAGCATAATTAACTCCCTAAGCGGAGATTAGTGAGTAAACTCACTAGATTAACACGAAAACCGGTTCACAGCGATGGCGACACGACGACGGTCGATAAACTCCGAAACGGCGGCACCAACGGGAGTCCGGATCGGGCTGAAATCGGCCCCACAAGGCTCACGGTTGCTGGATTGACTTCGAGAGGCTGCTAGCCTTGACTCGACAAGCTGGTTTTGCTTGCTTTGGAAGCTAGATTGTGGGCTGAGCGGGGCTAGAATGAATGACTACTGAGCTCCGGTGGTTCCACTGGTGATTGTTGGGCCTGCCACTTGAAGCTGAAGCTAGACGTGTGGCCTGAAAATGGAGCTATTACGTGGGCTGCTGCCCGAACGAAGAGCCATGAAGGAGCTACTGGCGTTGACGTCGACTTTGCTGGAGGAAAAAGGCTGACTCGGTGGGCCTGATGAAGAAGCAGTGGATGAGCTGCACGTGAGATGGGACAAAAGAGAAGAGACGAGCAAAGCGGTAGACTTTGGTAAAAGAGAAGCTCGTGTGAACAAGGAGAAAGAGGGAGGAACGAGAGAGAGAGAGAGAGAAAGAGAGATGTCGGCTGGGGAAAAACGTGTAGAAAAATTAAAAGAAAAGGGAAAGGGAGAGAGACGTGTACGAGATAGATGGATAAGGAAGGAGGGTCAACAGTCAAGGAAGAAAAAGCAAGTAGGAGACCATGGCAAGGAATCGGTCGGATTGGGGGGGGCATGCGAGAGAGAGTGGGACCGAAGGAGGGGGAAGAAAATTAAATCCAAAATATCCTATTCGCATCCAAACTTGGTCCCACAACTTCCTTACAAAACCCTTTGGTCCTCTAAGCCATTATGCACATAAAATACCACAAATAACTAAGTTGAGGTCCATTTGTTGCAGCCACCATACCAGTCCACGAATTTCACAATTTGGACTTCTATTCAATCCAATTTGGTCTCAAAAAATCCCCATGCTAAAATGTTTGGTCCTCACTCACTTTCTTGCACCATAATTCCCCCGAATAACAAGTCTTGGGCAGCAAAAATGACCATTTCCCTTATTGACACCTAAATTTTGGCGATTTAGTTTATTTATTTATTGAATAGAAAATTAGGGGTTAATTTTATTAATTGCATAGCATATAGATTTAGGTTGCATTTATTGGACCGGTGGTGGATGAATTCAAATTAGATGGATCAGGCCCACGAAGCAAGCAAGTCGGCCCAAGCCCATATTTTTAATGATCGAAAATTATCTTGTGAGAAAATTGATTTCGAAATTTTTCCGAGATATGATGAATTTTTTGGTAGATATGACGAAATATTGCGGTTTATCTTTGCAAGATTTGGAATTAAAGAATAATCTTATTAGAATCTTGAATCATTATCAATAGGTGAAAAATTTGTGAAAAAATATTGCGAGGGTTGATTCAAGGAAGAATTTGAAAATCCAATTCCTTTCCCTATAAAAGGCCGTGCGTATGAGAGGTTGGGGGGTTTTTCTTTTCTCAATTAAAAAAGGGAATCAAGCAAGAGAGTTTCGTTTTTGGGGTCTTTTGCCGAGTTTGGGGGGTTTTTCTAGGGTTTTCCTTTGGTGAAAAAAGAGGAGAATAGGAAAAAGTGAAAAGTGAGAAGTGAGGAAAAGTGTGCAGAGAAGTAGAGGGAAAGGGACGTGAGAGAGATGTATGCGGTAGGTCGGAAAAAAAGAGAAAGTAGAAAGAAAATCATTGTTCTTCTTCTTCAGAGGACTCTTCGCCGATTCACTTGTTGCCTGAACTCCCTCACCGCCGATCCATCGCACCTCCGCAACCGCTCGAAGCTTTCGTTGCGCCGGTCGTCGCACGGTGTCATCGTCCATGAGTCATCAGCTACCGCGCCTGTCCGTTCGCTGTTGGCCCCGCTTCGCTGTTGCCGCTTGAAGCCACCGCCATGTCGTCTCTGGTCCGACGCCCAGCGGTCCCCTCCATTCGGAGCTAGACCCAAACAGATCTGTAGCTGCACAGACCTGCGACCGTAGCAAGCCGATGCCCCGAACAGCCCTCTGGTCTGACGCCCAGCGAGCAGCTGTGACCCACCTCCTCGCGACTGTTCGATTCCTCTCCTCCCCTGTTGCAGTGTCACTGCACTACCCACGCCTGTTGTCGACAGCCTTGGCGTCCTCTGCAGCCTCTTCCATCGCACCAGATCCGGACCCCTGCATCAGCTCAAGCCCTTGCGATTCCAGCAGCGACGCACCAATGACCTGCGACGCCCAAGCCTGCCGCGCCCACACCGCCGTGCACCAAAGTCGATCCACCCACCGCCGGTCTACCCGTTGTCCTTACCGGAGTTCCCCTTGTCGAATTGATTGATCGTCGCCCTTGGTGATCCACTGCCCTTGGAGACCTACGCACACGAGCAAGCCCACTTTTGGGAAAAAGAAAAAACAAAAAAAAGAAAAGAAAAGGAAATAGGTAGTTTTTTTTTTTTTTATTACTTATTCACTTATTGTTTTTTTTTTATATTTTATTTTCCTTCATATCTTGTTTTTTAGTGGAATTGTTCCTTTAAATGTTTGATTGAGATTCCAACATGAAAGTGCCCCTCAAATTAGGGATTGACAGTCCGATTTTCACGCCCAAAATCCGACTCGCAATCCCTTGCAAAAATCGCCAATCCGATCTCATGCTCGAGATTCAATTCGCGATTTAATTTTAAAATTGGACAACCCGATCTCATGCGCGAGATATGGTTCGCCAATTTTTGGATATCAATTTTATCTTGTTTGATTTGATGTCGTGGTGTTTGAGATAGTTTTATTTTCGTAAAAGGAAAAATCCAAAAAAAGTTTAAATTAGGATTAGGTTTTTTTATTTTAATTATCTTGCATGATTAGAATAGGGATTTTATTTTGAATCATGAAAAGGAAAAAGAAAAAGTGCATTCATTTAAGATGTTAGTTTTTTTTTTTTTTTATTTCTATTATTACGTGAATTGCATGTTTAATTTTAATTTCGAATTTCATAAAGAAAAAGAAAAAATTAGAATTAGGGCATTCTCTGCACGTCATTGCATATTAGATAAAATTGCATGTTTAATTTTAGGTCTAGATAGATCTTTAGATGAATTGCATGATAGGTTTTTTTTGAATGCATGTTTAGAAAGCATTTAGAATAGATAGTATTTCACTTTAGTTTGATTTTCATTTTTAGTGATTTTAATTATGAATTTTCAAAATCATGTGCACGTCATGTAGAATTAGACCCATGAAATGCATGTCATTTTAGTGATTGTTATTAGGTTCATTTAATTAGAAATTGCCCGTCATTAGAATTAGGTCATTTTGGTTTAATTTAGATTGCATATTTAATTATTGCATGTTCATTAAAAAAAAAATCTTTAATCATTCATATAGTTTAAGACATTTTGCCATGCCATATTATCTCATGTTAGGTTAGAAACATTGCATTGCATTGCATTACATATGGACTATATTCTCATTAAAAAGTGAAAACAAAAATTGAGTGATGGCGTGTTAATTAGAAATCATATCTAGGGTTGCTGATGTGAATTCTGATCTAACATTGCATATGCTTTCGTTGCTTTGAGGTAAGTCCTACAATTTATTTAATTGCTTTCTTGAGTGTTAAATTGGTGGTATGCACACCCACATGATCGCCTCACATGTTAGGAAAATAAATTAAAATCAATTTAAGCTGCCTGCAAAACATTTTTTCGAAATAAAAGAGAAAGGTACCGAAAGGGCACTAGGATAGTCTAGTGTAACCAAGTCCCCATACCCAAAGTCTCTGGTTCGTAAGAGTAAAATGATTTTCCCATTATTTTACTTAGGTATCTAATCGACCTACCGTAAACTGATTAGTGACGACTCCTTTTTGCATGCTAGATATTTGAACCTAAGTCGCGAGTTGGTATGGGCTTGAGAGAGTCCGAGCTAAGTCTAGGCTTAGCAATCCATTAGCCAAATCATAGGTGGTTCACACTCGAAAAATTGGTCGCGACATCCCTCAATTCCGAATTCTATTTCTTTTTCCCAAAATCCGATTTCTTAACAAATCTCTCCGATTGATGTCCAATTTTGTTGAAGAAAAAGCCCACACAATTTCCACGATTTCCCATCGCTAAGTAGCTCACCTTGGAGGCCAAAAATCCATTCAATTTGGCCAATTCGAATTTCCGTTCGTTTTCCGAATCGTTCAAATCGATTTTCCGTAAAAATCCCGAATTCGCCGAAAATTCCTTAAAAGGTGAGTCAACGTTCCTAAAATAAATCGTGAGATGAAAGAACTTTCAATTTCTGAAATCGGGTTCAAATTCGCGGTTAATTTCAATTTGACACAATTTTAGCGTGACCTAACCTACTGGGTAGCTTTTACGAATTTTTGGTGCAATTGACCCATGGTTGATTTTCTTTGAGTCACACATACCTCTTCAACACATTGGCGGCTCTCGGTTGTCATGAAAATCTCAAGGTTTCAAATACGGACACAAGGCGCCAAAAAGACAGAAAAATCAGTCTAGTGCCGATCGACGAGAATTTTGCAATTTGGTGGAATCATCCACGTTTAGCCACACATCTCAATCGAATCAACCTATCTCTGATCTCTTATCGACTTTTTTAACCGTGCCGTAATGACCCTAGCAGACTAGCATGGTCGAGTAGTCGATTCCTGATCAAATTCTCAAGTCTATTCCTTAATGGCTTCACTTGATAAGCTAGTTATCTCATGAGTGGCCATTTTAGAGAAAAGCACTATAGTCGCGTTGATGAAAGGCCCGATTTATTCAATTGAAAATAGGATTGAAATTCCAAGATGTCACAACTCTTACCCTCTTATAAAAATTTCATCCTCGAAATTTAAACCTTTACCAATCCTTAAAGAAAAAGGTGGGGGTATCGTCGTCCCATCGAGTCTCACTTTCCCCGGTTGCTTCTTCAGTCCAGTGATGTTGTCAGACCACTTTGACCAAGGGGACCTTCTTGGTATACAAGATCTGTTCTTTCTGATCCACAATCTAAATCGGGCTTCCTACGTACAACACTTTGTCGTCCACGTCTAACTATTCAAGACTCAACATGTGGGTCGGGTCAGGCTCATACGTCCTCAATATCGACACGTGAAAGACGTCTTGCACTTGCGCCAACCTCGCGACAATGCAAGATGATACGCTAGGATCCCGATTCTTTCCGGAATCTGAAAGGGACCTATGTACCTCGGACTCAGCTTTCCCTTCTTGCCAAAACGTGAAGTACCCCTCATTGGTGACACCTTCAGAAAGATGCAATCACCAACTTGAAATTTCGGCCTTCGATGCTTAACAAGACAACTTTTCTAGCGACTCTGAACGGTCTTTAATCTATCCCTAATAACGGCAACTGTATCCACTGACTGCTGGACTAATTCTGGGCTTTTGATCTTTCTTTCTCCAACTATATCCTAACAAACTTAAGTTTTGTACACTCTACTATGCAACATCGAAAGGAACCATCTTACTGTCTTGCTGAAACTAAGAATCTCGGGTCTAGATATGATATAAATTCATCACCGGCATTCCATGCAGACAAACTATTTGACGTATATATAACTTTGTAGGTCTATCCAAATCAATATCTTTTTGTACTGCGATAAAGTGAGCCGACTTTGTCAGTCTATCGACCACTACCCAAATGGAATCATTACCCATCTAGCTCCTCGGTAAGCCCATCACTAGGTCCATTGGGGCACGTTCCCATTTCTACTCAGGAATCTCGAGAGGTTGCAGAGGTCCTCCCGGCTTACAATGCTGTGCCTTTACTTGCTGACACGTTAGACACTTGGCAACATGCTTGGCAATGTCCGCCTTCATACTGGACCACCAATAATGTTGACAAAGATTCTCATACCTCTACATACTGCCATGATGAATGCTATAACTGCTACGATGTGCTTATAATAAGATCTCCTCTTTAAGCTCTGCATCGTCAGGTACACCCAATCATCCTCGGAACCTCAGTGTTCCATCCTCAGAAATCTGAAAGTTAGTATTTCTCTTATTGGTATCCTTTTGCGGGATTTTTCTGAATCTTTGGGTTTGTCGGCTGAAGTGTCTAAATTTTAATCTAAACATCTAGCTCAATTCTGAGGGTGGCCATAAGATGTGAGAGGTGGCCTACCTCAAATTTGAAAACCAAATCTCGCACTCTCTCAAGAAAAACCCATTCCTTTACCATCATTTGTGCAACTGAAGACTTCCAACTCAAAGCGTCGGCGACCTTATTCGCCTTTCTAGGATGATACCAGATATCACAATCCTAGTCCTTCAGAAGTTCTAATTCACGACGCTGTTTTATATACAACTCCTTTTGAGAGAATAAATACTTGATACTTTGATGGTTAGTGAAAATCTGGAATCCTTCTCCGCACAAATAATGTCTCCAAATCTTTAGGGCGAAAATAATTGCTATGAATTCTAAGTTGTGCGTTGAGTAATTCTGCTCGCGAAGTCTCAATTGACGGGACACGTATGCAACAACTGTACCATGTTACATCAACACGCAACCTAGTCCTCTAAACGACGCATCACCATAGATTTCGTATCCTATCGGACCAAATAGAATGGTCAGTACATGAGCGGTAGTCATCTTTTGCTCAAGCTCTTGGAAATTACTCTCGCACTTGTCTGTCCACACAAACTTCTCTTCCTTCTTCAGAAGTTTAGTCAATGGCAACTCTAAGGCTGAAAATCCTTCCACGAACCTTCTGTAGTAGTCTGCCAAACCCGAAAAGCCTCTGATCTTTGATACTGGTGTCGGTCTTGGTCCACTGATAACTGCCTCGATCTTGGACAGGTCCACGGAGATTCATTCACCTGAAATCACGTGGCCTAGGAACGCAACACGAGTCAACCAAAACTCGCATTTGTTCAACTTAGCATACAATCCATGAATCCTCAGGGTTTGAAGTGCTCTTCTCAAATGTCTCTCGTGCTCCTCAGCACTTCTCAAATACACCAGAATATCATCGATAGAGATGATCATGAACTGATCAAGATATTCTTTGAATACTCAATTTGTCAAATTCATGACAGTAGCTGGGACGTTTGTCAATCCGAATGGCATTACAGTACTTTCATAATGGCCATATCGAGTACGAAATGTTGACTTCGGTATGCCCTTCTTTCTGATCCTCAATTGATGATGCCCTGTCCCCAAGTCAATTCTTGAAAATGTTGATACTCCTTCTAGTCAGTCAAACAAGTTATCGATCCTCTAGAGTGGATATTTGTTTTTGATCGTCACCTAATTGAGTTGATATAGTCGCTGCACAGGCGCAACAAATCATCTTTATTTTTCACAAACGAAACCGGTGCTCCTCAAGGTGATGCACTGGGACATATAAATCTCTTATTCAGTAATTTTCGCATCTGCACTATCAGTTCTTTCAACTCAAACAACTACATCCGGTAAGGAGCCTTAGAAATTGGTTCCATCCTGGGGCTAACTTGATTGCGAATTCTATCTCTTTCTCTGACGATGGGCTTGACAATTCTTGTGGAAACATATCCAGAAATTCTTGAACTACTGCGATGTCCTCGATCTTCAGCTTCTTATTTGTCATATCCACGACAATCGCCAAGTAACCTTGGCAACCCCCGTCTAACAAACGGGTTGCCTCACGCGACGAGATTAAGGAAATCGAGGGTCCTCCTTGATTCCCAACGAACTCGAAACTCCCACATGCTAACGGATTAAGCTGGGTTACTCCACGACAACAATTCATTACCACAAGATGCTACTTGACCCAACTCTTTTCACACCTGACATTAAAGTTATACATCAACAAACTAGTCAAGTATAATTCTAGTAAGTGATTCTCCTTTCTACGACTTTATTTTAACAAACTGAAATTCTACAAATTTAACCCAAAACTCTGCTACATTACTCTGATAAAATCACCCCAAAAGCATTCTTCCTCTGATCAGTGCAGGGTCGGTTTCATTCCCGTCCCTTTTACCTTCCCAGCGGCGCCCTATCTACGGTAGCGGTGGCTGTGTTCCTCTAGACCTATACGGATAGTCCTTCACTTGATTGATCCCTATTCCCTTCTATAAACTCGGCACACATCTAGTGAGTCCTCTATCTCCTGTTGGGTGACAGCATGCACCATTTCTTGCACCGAGGGTTTGTTCCAAATATCCCACCGCGCGTTCTACGGTCCATTCCCTCTAATATATCCCATCAACGGTGACAACAGCAGCTGCTGTGGTCCCATCGATCTTTTAGGATAGTCTTTGATCCTATGGCCATACTGGCGACACCCGTAACTAGTCCTTTCCCTTTTTATAACACGAGGCAAGTCCATGCCCTTTTTCCTACAGATAGATACACGTCGCTCAAGTTGAGCGTTGACTTTTTAACCCTACTCTTCCAGTTGGGTGGAATAGGCTACCCTTCTTCTGACATTGACCTTTTTACCCAGTCGCTGTCATCTCTATTGGAACTAGATTCTAACTCAGGTGTGATAGCTTGCTTCCCTATCACCACTCCAGGTTAGGCCTCAGCAGGGCGGCATCAACATCGGTTATGGCACTGGCAGCTATAGTGACAGCGGCAACAGTAGCGGCTTGGTCCTAAGCTTGCTGACCCAACAAGTTCCCAAGGGTCACTAGTGCCTGAACGATCCCATTGAACTTAGAATCGCTCAGTGCTGCTATACTTTTAGTACTAACCTGCAACGGCACTCTTACACTCGCGCTGGCCTGAGTTGGCACTCTACCACAACCACCTCGGGCACTGATCCTTGTCAGCGTTCTACCCCGAGTCATAGAGGCTACTGTCCTCTTACTAGGAGATGTCATCTCCTGATCACTCATACTACAGGATCTTTATGGAAACCTATTTTCTAATTCCAATACCATATTAGAATTTGAGTGGCCCACACAATCAAGCTACCAATCAGCTATCAATCACATACACTAGAATTAAATAAAGGCCATTCCTACTAACTATCCCATGACTTATCGCACCTTATCACTCCAAACACAGACTTGCTTTGATACCACAAAATGGGGATGTCACGCCTTGATCCTAGAGCGCATGCCCATCCCTCGGTGGTTGATAAAGTTTACAACGTCCCAGGACGCATCGCCGACCCATTCATTTTAATGCACATGTAGAAGCAAATTACTAATCCCCTGACAACAACAAACGTGGGATAGAAAAACAGGACAACAAATTTCAAATCAACACATTATAAGAAACCACAATCCGGTTTACAAACAGAGGCCAAAACTTGGGTCTAAGTATAGGAAGTCTATCTTCAAACAGAACTTCAAGGCCACCTATGCTCTTGACCCTTCCGCCTCAAGTTTTGTGTTCTTCACCCTAGGGACTTGAAAATGTTATCTCGCAATGGGGTGAGACGACGTCTCAACAAGTTCACCCCCTAAGACCCGACTAGGAAGAAAATACGCCCCAAGCGCTGCCTAAGCACAAGCACAAGCACAAGCCAGATGACTTACCTTTGCCTCCATTCCTTCCTGGAAGTCAATACGATTCATAAATTCAATGAATCATTTCAACACCTCAAAGCATCAAATCAAATCGAATCATCGATCAATCGACCTAGTCGATTCCATGTCATCAAGACCCTCTCACGGTCATTTCAATCAATACTATCTATCAAGTTCGATCACATCAAGAACTGCTCACTCTAAGCTGAAGATAGATAGTATAGCTCACAATAAGCTGATAAATAATATAGCTCACACTAAGCTGATAAATAATATACTACTCTCGCTAAACTGACATATCAAAGCCCTTAGGCTGATATAGTATACTAATAATGCTCACCAGAAGCTGCTCATGTATACTACTCTCGTTAAGCTGATATATCAAAGCCCTCAGGTTGATATAGTATATCGGAATACTGCTCTCGCTAAGCTAACATATCAAGCCGTCAAGCTGATATAGTATACTAATGATGCTCACTCTAAGCGAATAAAGTATACTGCTTGTGTTAAGCTAATATATCAAAGCTCGTAGGCTGATATAGTATACTGTTCTCACCATTTGAGAATGCCACCATTTTTATCATACCTGATAAAAATAATCATGTGTGGGAACACGGTCGGCCTTAGCGAAAATATAATATTTTCCCACTTGAAAATCCCACTATTTATTATAGTGCCTAAAATCATTTTTGTCGTTAAAAATTGACACCCCGATATTTTCTGACTAAATACCAAAATTATTAAATTTTGGGATAAATACCCAAAATTACAAATTACACTCAATTTGCACCATCCAGCACTTAATTAAATAAATAGATCACACCACTGCAATCAGCATAAAATTATGATCACTGGCTATCCCAATCTAATTTCCAGAAAATAATAATTAATTAAATAATTTCAAAAATTAATTATTAAATACCCAAAAATGCAACTTAGGTCAGAAAAGCCTAATTAAATACCAAAATGGGCCCAGAAACTCTCCTAACCTGTTTAAATAAATACTACATCTTATATACTCGCTAATTGCACTATTCTAACCACCTAACATGTAATACCGATGAACTAAATTGATAATCCGTTCTAACTAACCACCTAATCTCTAATTAACTTAAACTAATCAATCCTTAAGCATAATTAACTCCCTAATTAGAGATTAGTGAGTAAACTAACTAAATTAACGCGAAAACCGATTCACAGCGACAGTGACGGTGACACGACGGCAGCCGATAAACTTCGAAGCGACAGCACCAATGCGGGTCCGGACCGGGCCGAAATCGGCTCGGCAAGGCTCATGGTTGTTGGACTGACTTCGAGAGGCTATTGGCCTCGGCTCAACGAGTTGGTTCTACTTGCTTTGGAAGTTAGATTGCGGGCTGAGCAAGGCTAGAACGAACAACTACCGAGCTTCGGTGATTCCACTGGTGATTGCTGGGCCTGCAACTTGAAGCTAAAGCTAGACATGTGGGCTGAAAATGGAGCTGTTACGTGGGTTGCTGCCCGAACAAAGAGCCAGGAAGGAGCTACTGGCATTGACGTCGGCTTTGCTGGAGGTAAAAGGCTGACTCGGTGGACCTGATGAAGAAGTAGTGGACGAGTTGTACGTGAGATGGGACGAAAGAGAAGAGACGAGCAAAGCGGCAAACTTTTGTAAAAGAGAAGCTCGTGCAAAGAAGAAGAAAGAGGGAGGAACGAGAGAGAGAGAGAGAGAGAGAGAGAGAGAGAGAGAGAGAGAGAGAGAGAGAGAGAGAGAGAGAGATGTTGGCTGGGGAAAAATGTGTAGAAAAATTAAGAGAAAAGGGAGAGGGAGAGAGACGTGTACAAGATAGATGGATAAGGAAGGAGGGTCAACAGTCAAGGAAGAAAAAGCAGTAGGAGACCATGGTAGGGAATCGGTTGGAGGGGGGCGGGGGGTGCATGCGAGAGAGAGAGTGGGACCAAAGGAGGGGGAAGAAAATTAAATCCAAACTATCCTATTCTCATCCAAACTTGGTCCCACAACTTCCTTACAAAACCCTTTGGTCCTCTAAGCCATTATGCACATAAAATACCACAAATAACTAAGTTGAGGTCCATTTGTTGCAGCCACCATACCAGCCCACGAATTTCACAAATTGGACTTCCATTCAATCCAATTTGGTCTCCAAAAATCCCCATGCTAAAATGTTTGGTCCTCACTCGCTTTCTTGCACCATAATTCGCCCGAATAATAAGTCTTGGGCAGCAAAAATGGCCATTTCCCTCAATTCCGAATTCTATTTCTTTTTTCTCGAAATCTGATTTCTTAACAAATCTCTTCGATTAATGTCCAATTTTGTTGAAGAAAAAGCCCACACAATTTTCACGATTTCCCATCACTAAGTAGCTCACCTTGGAGGCAAAAAATCCCTTCAATTTGGCTAATTCAAATTTCCGTTCGTTTTCCGAATCGTCTGAATCGATTTTCCGTAAAAATCCTCAATTTGCCGAAAATTCATTAAAAGATGAGTCGACGTTCCTAAAATAAATCATGACATGACAGAACTTTCAATTTATAAAATCGGATTTAAATTCACGGTTAATTTTAATTTGACGCGATTTTAGCGTGACCTAACCTACAAGTTAGATTTTAGGAATTTTGGTGCAATTGACCCGTGGTCAATTTTCTTCGAGCCACATGTACCTCTTCGACACATTGGCGGTTCTCGATTGTCGTGAAAATCTCAATATTTCAAATACGGACACAGGGCGCCAAAACGACAGAAAAATCAGTCTAGTGCCGATCGACGAGAATTTTGCAATTTGGTGGAATCACTCACGTTTAGCCACACATGTCAGTCGAACCGACCTATCTCTGATCTCTTATCGATTTTTTTAATTGTGCCGTAATGACCCTTGTAGACTAGCACGGTTGAGTAGTCGATTCCTGCCGAATTCTCAAGTCTATTGCGTTTATATTCCTTAACGGCTTCACCTAATAAGCTAGTTATCTCGTGAGTGGCCATCTTAGAGAAAAGTACTATAGTCGCGTCAATGAAGGCCCGATTTATTCAATTGAAAACAGGATTGAAATTTCAGGATGTCACATTTATTCTCTACTTTCAAGCTTATGAGGGTTGATGTCTTAAGGCTTAATAACAATGCCATGTCTATTATTTTCCCAACTTAACATCGGATTCTCATTTGGTATGGTAATCTTCTTTCCCTGACTACTATCGGGTTTTCTTTTCGGTATTTACTTTAAAGTTATTTCAATATTTGAGTGTTACTTTATTGAATTGCATTTATATATATATGTTGTTTGTTAATTTTCCTTTCTATATTGGTCTTGGTTTAGCTTGGGATCATAATAAAGCCCTCAAGAACATTTGCATGATTACTTAGCTGCTTTGATACCTTTAAGACAATAATTGGTAATTAAGAGTGCGTGATCTTTTAGATAAATAACCGTTGATCTAGTGGACTAGAAGAGCACTGATAGATGTTAATGTAATTAAGTCACCAAATTTTGAACCTATAGTAGTGTGAGAAACAAGACGAATCTCCCGCATCTTATTTGGTGCCTAGCCGACCTCAAAATGGCTAGTGCCAACTTCTAATAATCTTCTTACTTTAAAAGAATTTACAATGAAAATCCAATGTCATGTGAGGTATGGATTTGGGAAAGTCCGCACCTAAATGATGCACCATTAGCCCACCTTCTAAGGCAGTACCTCTAAACTCGTTTTCCAATTTTTTAAGACGTTTTGGGAGGGTCATGACAGCAATAAAGCTCAAGCCCTCTAGATCTGGGGGATAGAGCTATTGAATATTTCGATAGTTTTGAAATATTTGAAAGTAACGACTTTATTATAAGTTATGACCACCATGAAAACCGTCATTTTTTTTACATGGTATAACAACTTTATAATAGACAAGTAATGGTTTTATAATGTTTAATTTATTTCTTCATAAATCTTCATTTTATAATGGCTTTATAACCATGATCATTTTAATAATTACCAATTATTTTATAATGGTTTCTCAACTACTTTCTATTTTGTTTGGATATAAAACTAAATTTCAAACCATAATCCTTTAAGATACATTGAGTTGAAAGAGATTTTCCTTTCCTTCTTATTTTTTTTTCTTGCTAGTTTATGCACATAACATTAGTTTTCTTCTTTCTATTATTCTGTGTGGAATAAAGAAGAACGTCTTTGGTATTTTGAAGGGCAGAATTATATTTAAAAACAGTGCTTGACACTTCATATAGTTAATCATTTTTTTTTATAATCTTTTTGAATTGATTTCCAACAATTCTTTTTTATTTTTTTCATATTACCTAATTTTTTTTTTCAAAATCTTAATGGTAAAGCCTATGGATTTTCAAGTTGAAACTGCCACTGCTACCACCACCACTAATGCCTCTACCTCGCACGCTCACACAAGGAGACAAATTGAGGGAATTGGAAAGATTGGTGGTCAAAGGGGAAGTTCGTCGATGATGTTCTCTAAATATGAGCATGAGAAGGAAAACTACAGAGTACGGAGTCCGACTTCAGAACTAGCTTTAATGCGGCTGATGGTGAGGAGAAGAATGCGAAATTTTTTCCCTCGGCTAAAGACTTCGAGTCTCCATTTATTCCACCGGATACAATACCCGACCGGTCACGCCAAGAGGATTATGAAGCTCTATAAAGACCGCAATAAGGTGAACTCGGGAAAAGTTAGTTTTGATCATTTACCTTGCGCAACTCTAGGAGAGGTGTGCGCAAGTCATGGCTGAGAAAAAGAAGACCGAAAAGCTTGACCAGACAAGAATCGCCATCATGCGACATCCCGACAATGATGAAATTTGTCAACCAAGAGCCACACCTATCGGGCCGTTCCCTCTGTTTTGTTCTGTGGTCAATCATTAGAAACCGGTGAAAGCAAGGAAGCGAGAGAACAAATAAGGGCATTAAAAAATATTCAGCAAAGGCAAAAATGCCTTCTAAAAGGCACGTGGAGGTTGGAAGGGCTCACATCAACTATGGCAGAGGACGGCAATCCCTTCGTGATCGTCGATGTTGTCCACCGAAACCGGGTATGCACTCTTCCTCTTTCTCATGGCAAACTTGAAATAATCCCTCTGGGGTTGTGATTTGCGAGAAATTCTGTTGTCTTCTTTGAGAAAAGAGATTGTAAGAAAATTGATGTATTGTGAGATTCACCAAAACCTGATTAGATGATGATTGAAAAGTGCTTGTTTAGGGAAGTTCAAGTATTGTTCTTGTGGAAATTGTGTGGACGTGATGCTACGCTGGTTGATTGTTTACTGCGAAATGCTTGCTCTTGGGTTGTGTGAGTTTTTGTAGTATAATCTGGATTTTAAGCTCTTTTACACATGCTATGGTTGATTAATGACTGCCAAAGTTGCCGCCATGAAATGCATTTTTCAAGTATGTATTGTTATGATGCACATTTGAAGCAAGATTAAGCATAACAGTTTATATTCCTTTTATGTGAGCGCCCGGTAACTAGCACATTATATTTTGAGGGTTGCAAAAACTTTTTGTACATTAAAACTTTTGTATTTAACGTACTTGAATTCGCTGGAACGGAGCTTGGACTTGCTGGTTGCTTTGGTTCATTTATAGAGGAGAGACACTATATCTTGTTTTATTTGAATTGTGACTTGTAAGTATATATGTGAACATTGCTGTGTGTTCATTGCATGTGTATATGTGTAAATTAGGGATTAATATTTAACCCCTAAATAAAACTATTATAGTTAAATTGCATAACATATAATTTTTAGAACATTTATCATATAGATTAATTTATTAATTGCATTGCATCAAACCGGTGGTGATATATGGACCCAAATTAGTTGCGCGGGCTTTGCCCATACATCAAGCAAATTCAGCAAGCATAGGAGGGGAGGGAGGCCAAAATTTCAAGTCTAAAAATAAGAGTATTTGAGCTCTAATTGAGTTGAGTTTAGTCCATAATGTTTAAAGGTCCTAAGCTTAATTAGAATTAGCCCTAATTGGTTAAAAGACCGTCAAATTGAGCCCATTGAAGGGCCAATAAACGGACACGATGATGGACAATTTTATTTTTTTTTTGGTCGAAAGCACCGCTTTTATTCAAGACAACGGAAATTTACAACCAGAAGATAAAGCATCCGCATAAACTAAATCAAGCATTACAAACGGAGGATATAGTATCTAGTTTTGGACCAAATCTGAGGTTTGGGCCTTCGCAGCCCAGTCGGCAACTAGGTTAGCTTCACGCCGACAGTGCTGCAACTTGAGGTTAGAAAATCTAGAAAGCCAAACGACAGCCTCGGTGATCACAGGTCGAAGCTCCCACGGTGGCGATCTCGCACCTTGCACCACTTCAACGAGATTGAGGCAGTCGGATTCAATCTCCAGATTAGCTTCATGGAGTCCTTGCCGGAACAGATGTTGAAGGGAAAAGGTAAGAGCTTGGGCCTCTGCTTCAAAGGCGGATTTCACTAGGAATCGTCTCGAGAAAAAATCCATGAGTCTCCTGTTGTAATCTCTACAAATACAGGCCATCGAACCTTCGGTGCTACCCGACTTATAGCTTCCATCAATATTACATTTCAGGGTACCCACTTTCGGAGGACGCCACAGTTGTGTAGGGTCAAGAGATTCAAGGGCAGATCTCGGTTTAGATGCAGCATAGGAGATCTGGTATGGACAATGGAGGCTGAAATTTTAAGGAAAACGAGCTGAAATAAAGCTCAATTCAGCCCATCACCAGCCTAATTAGAGGGCGACCCTAGGTTAATTGAGCCCGTTGGTTTGGAAAGGCTGAAATATCAAAGCCCAACCGATTAAACCCACAATTAAATTCTATATAAATGATGTTATGCCTTAGAATTAGAGATTGGCAAATCATAATTTCATAACACCATGAGTAATACACGTGAGAACTAGAGAAAAAGGGGGGGCGGAGAGAGGGGTCATAGCGGTGAAGTATACGGTTTGGCCCATTCATTTGCATGAGAAAAAGTACCAAAAAAGTTCTAAACCTATTACATTGGTATCAATTCAGTTCTAAACTTTTAAATATGATCAATTTAGTCTTAAACTTTTTTACATTGGTACCAATTTAGTCCATCCGGCCAATTCTGGCTAGCTAGCGTTGACGTGGACGCTAGCCAATGGGCAAGTGCTGACATGGATGTCGACCGGTGGCTAAACGCTGACATAGCAATTTTTAAATTTTTTTTATTAATTTCTTTCTTTTTCTTTTTCTTTTTCTTTTCTCCCTTCTTTCTCCTTGGACTTTTAGTGGTTGGCGAGCCTTCGACGGGGACCGCGAAGCCCTTGCTTGGCCTCTCCCAAGGCTACGGGCAGAGGTGGCCTTACCCGTGGCTAGCAAGGCCATGGCAACCATCGCCGGCTAGCCTTGCCTAGATCTAGGCGAAGTTGCCCTGCCTATGGCCCCCTTGCGGCCTTGGGCGAGGCCACGCAAGGGTTGCAACCCTCATCGACGACCGGTAAGGGCTTTGCAGCCCTCACCCAGTGGAGGGCGAGCCTTGCCGAAGGCTCGCCGGCCACTGAAAGTCTAAGGTGGAAGAAGGGAGAAAAGAAAAGGAAAACAAGAAAAGGAATAAAAAATTCAAAAAAAAAATTTAAATTGTCACATCAGCGTCGGTCGGCCAAAATTGGCTAAATGGATTGAATTGGTACCAATGTGAAAATGTTTGGGACTAAATTGGTCCAATTGAAAAGTTTAAGACCGAATTGATATCAATGCAACAAGTTTAGGACTTTTTTGGTACTTTTCCCCATTTGCCTACGTATATGGTCTCAAAAGTAGCCGTCAATGCATACACAAGGGTCATAGCTATGAAGTACCCCTTCATTTAATATGAATTGTGTCCATCCAAATTGGTCAAGACATATTTAAATTGCAATGCCGGTGTCGTAACGCTCGAAGAAGGTGCGGAGGGTTCGATGAATGTGGCCTTGTTGCCTGAGGGCAGTTGGTCTGGTCAGTTCTTTTGGGGAACAAAGGGAACATTCTTTGAAATGAAGATGTTTTATTTTTAAATCAGGGAGAGAATAAGATTGCGAAACAGGTTAACTCATTCGACCATCCATATAATGTTTACTCATGTGCAAGCACCCGAACTTAAGCAAGATACAATGAAATCATGGATCGATTCTCTAGATCCCAGCCAAAAAGAAAAAAAGAAAAAAAAATTCCTAATCTGGTTTGAGGTTTCACTTGGTTATATATCCATATATATGGAAAATTACCAAGAAAACCCTAAACATGTTGCGATGTGTCAATTTAATTATATACCTTTCAACTTGACTAGTTTAGCCCTGAACCTTTTGACATTTTACTAATGTAGTTCATTTGGCCATTTTTGGTTGGAAACGATCAACATGGATATTAGCCGTCTTATAGTACATAGCCAACACTAAAGTAAATAATTTTTAGAATTTTTTAAAATTTTTTTGAATGTTTTTTCTTTCCTTTTCTTTTTTCTTTTTTTGCCAGTGGTCGATCACCGGCCATAGATGATGGTTGAGAAGGGTCTCCCTCACTCACCATAGGCAAAGATTAGCTTGGCCAAGCCTCTCTTGGGCGAGGGTGAGGGCTGGCCAAGCAACATTGCCCTAACATAGCTAAGGGTTGGCCTCTCTAGATCTGATGAGGGACGACGACCCTTGCCCAGACATTGCCGGTCATCACATGTGGCCAACGACTAGCTACTTGTAAAAGGAGAAGGGAAAAACAAAGAAAGAATAAATTAAAAAAAATTATTAAAAAATTATCAACGTCAGCATCAGTCGTGTCACATTAGACGGCCATCTTCCATGTTCCCCATTTTCAACCAAAATTAGCCAAGTGGACTACATTGGCAAATCGTCAAAAGATTTAAGACTCGATTGGCCAAATTGAAAGGTTTAAAACTGAATCAGTACAAATGCAATAGGCTTAGTACTTTCTTGATAATTTCCCATATATATGAAAAGGGCTAGTAATAACACCTAGAGGGGGGGGGGTAAATAGGTGTGATAAAAAATTCTTGCAAGATTTAGAAGTAATAATTGCTTTTAGAAAAAGACAGACTAAAGAGGAATTCAGACTTTAGCAGTTAGATAAAACTTCAAACAAAATAAAGGAGTTTTAACTTAAACAGTTAAATAGAGCTACAAGTCAAAATAAAGGAGTTGATGGAAGAGAATGAGAACACAAGGTTTATAGTGGTTTGGCTTAGATCAAGCTTACATCTACTCTCCCATGCTAACAGCCCATTGGCTGGATTCCACTAAGAATCAAAAGAGATTTTACAGCAGTGTGATCTCGACTTCACAGTGAAGAGTCTCTACTGGTCTCTCACGAAGTTTCACTAATTGTTTTTTCTTTTTTGTATACAACTTTGAGCTCATTAAATGAAATAGCAAGGAATTAGGAAGCTTTAGATTTTGAAATTTCTCTTTCATGCACTAACTCGAACAACTAGAGAGTTCGCCTTAAATACTCCTTCATACCTTCACTACCGTTGGCATTTTCCAAATAAATTCTTCCAATCTACTCGTTGGACAGAATCAATCAAGGGAATCTCAAGTTGATTGATTGATTGAGATGAAAGCCCGTCAATCCTATTCCCCTATACAATTAGGATCTTAGTTTCCATAAGTAGAACTTTCCAAGTTTGCTTGCCTTCCAAAAGATTTGATTATCGGAATTAATTCCATTAAGGATAATCAATAATGTAGGTGCTCTATCCAACCAGAAAGCCATCCATAAACCATACGAATTGAATCCTTAAAGAAATAAAGATAATCTCGCATCTGGATAAGTCTTCATTCTTTAGTAGCATTCAGTCTGAAATCTGTCAGTGTGAGCAGACTTTGAACTTAAAGTCTGGTGGTCTTCAGACTTTGACACTTCAGTCTGGCAGTCTTCAGAATAAACTTAACAGTTTGAACATAAGTCTGAACACAGTCTGAATAAGTTCATCTTCAGCATAGAGTCTGTCTTCTGGTTCTTCCAAGTATAAACTTCACAATATCCTTTACATGTTCTATCATCTGCATAATCTGTTACTCAACCATCAAACATGTTAGTAGCCTTTGATTTATTTTATCATCTTCAAAACGTCATAAGAGATTTCCCTAATAATCTCCCTTTTTTTATGATGACAAAATAATCTCTGAATATGCAGATGTGTAATCACACTTTCTAAAGTATTGATAAATCAAAGCAATGTAATTAAAATCAAAAGATAGCAGAAGATAGCAAATAGATTGAGCATAATTATATATAGAAAAATAATCGCAGCTCAATATTATGCAATAAATAATATCAACCAATCAACACATATGCATATTTATATTCTCTCCCCCTTTTTGTCATAATCAAAAAGTGATAACAATAGAAATAGTATCACGTAGAGAATATAAAACAATAACAAATATGTCTTGCATGAAACATAATTTCCAAAAATCAACTTTTATAAAGTAAATCAAATATTAAAGATATGTAATATAGCTCAGTTCGATCATATAACAGCAAATATCCAATAAAAATCACGGATGCATTATAAAATTCACTTACCTTTTTTGTCATAATAAAATGATAATATCAATAAGAGATTTGTTAATGACAAAAAGGTAATAAAAGATGCACTTACTAGATTTTGTAGAACTTTGTAAGTTCTAACACATTTACATTTTCCTTCCTTCCTTAATAATCAAGATCATGATCAATTCAAAAAGATTTTTCCATAATTGATCAAAGCTCCCCCTCAATTTGTTGCCTTTTTGAGATGATCACGATTCTTTCCTTTCTTTTGGATTCACTTTTTTCCCTTGTCATCATGATAATATTTGCGAATAGCACTAATTGTGGCTTGTGCACATTGAGTAGAATATTTTTCCATTATTTCCTTCGTAGCAACAATATCCACGACGATCATTTGCATTTTGAAATTCGAGGCAAAAATTTATTTTCTTCAATCAAGCTCTTCTCGAATTCAACCTACATAAACTTAACGAACTTTTTGCACAAATAAGCTTTCGTACAACATATTAGGGATTTCCTCAACAATTTGCAAAAACTTTGCACAAGGAAGAGAATTGTTGAGCCTCCAGAAAATAGTATAGAATCTCCACAATTTTTGAATCGAGCTTTCCAAAATCCATATGGAAGATTCTTTTTCCACTTGCAAATTATTGTATAATAGATAACAATCTTTGCAAAAATAGCACGTAATACCGTCATATGATTTGTGGATCAAACTTGCTAGATATAAGACATCTTTTAAGAATATAGCAAGAGTATCCATAAATATGCCATAATATCTTTCAAGATCAAAGGCATTTCCTTGAGCATAAATCTCAAAAATATATTATTGATGCATTTCGCAAAAAGAAAATAGATATTGCTATCACGCGCCAAATTAAGTAAAAACTTGCAATGCCTTATATTTATGACAAAAGATATTTGCAATATATAATTCATAGCCAATCATCTAAAATCATGATAAATATATGTAGAGATTTGCAAGGCAAGAAAAAAAATATTCTCTTACCTAAGGTATATGTTTGCAATATACCATTGATTAAAAAAAACATTACCAATCTTCACATGAGATACCTTTTTGATTGAACCTACTTAAACTTGCAATCATTCTTCCCTTATAGAATTTCCTGCAATGCACTCATTTCCTTTTTGGTATCCATCAATTTGGATCCTTCCATTTCATTAGAGCAAAATAGAAAATCATCAAGAATAATCAAATATTCTTTCTAAACTCATCATAACAAAGTATTTAAGGAAAGAACATTATGCACAATAATATCTTGAAAAGGAAATTCTCACTTACTCAAAACACAATAAAATCAGAGAGAATAAAATCCTTGAGTATCTAAGAATAATAAATTAATATCTCCTAAAACAGATTTTCACTTTGCAAAATATTACAAAATCTGAGAGTATAAAATCAAATAAACTCAATTGTCTCTAAGCAAAATACAAAAATAATCACACGATTCTTTCTTTAATAAAAAAAAAAATCATAGAATACGGTCATAATGAAATTTGAATCAACTGAAGCACAAAAAGAATATAAGTATAATGAGAATTTTTAAATTATGTACTCAAACCAAATTGAGAAAAATACATTCCTTACCAAATTCTCTGTCTTCTTTTCCTTTATTTCCTACAAAAACAACTCCTCTTTTTTTTTGTACCAATTTTTTCTTGGGTCCATGAGAGTTAGTAGAGTATGTTGTTTTTACATAATCTTTCTTAATAGGTCTGCACACTTTAGGACATTCTTTCTCAAAGTATTTAGAATCTCCACAATTTGAACACTTGAAGGCATTTCGACCAATAGGTTTTATAAACACTTTTTGAAAATGATTTTTGTAAAATGCCTTTGAAGGTTTTTTTCTAAGTCTCTCTTTTACTTTAGGAAAATCAATTAAAGAATCACTTTCCTTATTGAAGCCGTGTCTCGACTTATTATAGTAAGGTACTTGTATGGAAAGGATATGCTCTAATGTTTTTGAACCCTTTGAAAATTTTGTTGAAATATTTGAAAATTCTTTATTTAAAGAATCATTTTCTTTGACAAGTAAATCTTGACTTTCTTTTGTTTGTAGAAATTTTTTTTGCAAAATTTCAAACTTTTCTTTTCAAGAAAGATCATGTTGCCTAAGCCGTGAATTCTCCTTTTTTAGTTCGGAGATCCTTTTAAGAGAATATTTGAGATTTAAGCAAAACTCATTTATAAACTTTGAAACTTTGATAGGAATTTTTGAATGGCTTACCTCGATTTCCTCATCAAATTCTAAGTCTGTGTCTGAGTCAGAATGTGCCATCAAGCATATATTTCCTTGCTCATCATCTTCTTTCATTGTTCTTTTCTACCCATTATGCTTGTATTGTCTTCTTCCACCGAATTTCCTTCCTTTTCTACTGAAGTTTTTGGATTTCTTGATCATAAAAGCAAGTTCTTCGTCGTCCATGTCATTTTTTGAATCTGTATCATCAAAATCAGCGTTAGATTTAAGTGTAATGGACTTCTTACCTTCGGGATCTTCATCATTGATTTGTTCCACTTCGTAGGATTGAAGAGTGCCAATCAATTCATCAACAGAGAGTGGCATAATCCTCTGAATCTCCCAGATTGAGGTCTTAACATGGTTCCAATCTTTTGAGAGACCTCGTAGAAGTTTGTTGGCCTTCATTGGAGCAGAAATTGGCTGACCTTGATATGCCAATCCATTTACAATTTCTATAAAACGATTGAACATATCTCCAATCGACTCTCCTGGCTTCATCTTAAAGGATTCATATTGGCCAAGTAGGAAGTTTACTTTTGTCTCTTTTACACGATCAGTCCCTTCATAAGTAACATAAAGTCTATTCCAAACTTCTTTAGTTGTTTCACATGAAGAGATTTCGTTATATTCAGCAGGAGATAAGGCGCAATATAAATAATAAATGGCTTTTGCATTAAGAGCTTCTCTTTTGGACATCTCCGTCCAAGACATGGGAGCAGGGGGTTTGGTTTCTTTGTCTTTGTTATTCTTATATGATGTAGACGCAGCAATGGGATTGATTCATTTTTCCACAACATTCCATTGCAAGGGATCTCTAGATCTTAGGAATGCCTTCATTTTGTTTTTCCAAACGTTGTATTCCTTTCCATCAAAATATGGTGGCCTGGTGTTGCTCTATCCCTCCATAAGTCTTGGTGCCAAGATACTAGCCATAGAAGATCTTTAGCTCAAAAGTAAAAAACATTTTAATAAAACGAGCACTTGGCACTGATACCAATTGAAAGGGCTAGTAATAACACCTAGAGGGGGGTGAATAGGTGTGATAAAAAAATCTCGCAAGATTTAGAAGTAATAATTGCTTTTAGAAAAAGACAGACTAAAGACGAATTCAGACTTTAACAGTTAGATAAAACTTCAAACAAAATAAAGGAGTTTTAACTTAAATAGTTAAATAGAGCTACGAGTCAAAATAAAGGAGTTGATGGAAGAGAATGAAAACACAAGGTTTATAGTGGTTCGGCCTAGATCAAGCCTATGTTCACTCTCTCATGCTGACAGCCCACTGGCTGGATTCCACTAAGAATCAAAAGAGATTTTACAGCAGTGTGATCTCGACTTTACGGTGAAGAGTCTCTACTAGTCTCTCACGAAGTTTCACTAAGTGTTTCTCTCTTTTATATACAACTTTGAGCTCAGTAAATGTAATAGCAAGGAACTAGGAAGCTTCAGACTTTGAAATTTCTCTTTCACGCACTATCTCGAACAACTAGAGAGTTCACCTTAAATACTCCTTCATGCCTTCACTACCATTGGCACTTTCCAAAGGAATTCTTCCAATCTACCCATTGGACAGAATCAATCAAGGGGATCTCGAGTTGATTGATTGATTGAGATGAAAGGCCGTCAATCCTATTCGCCCATACAATCAGGATCTTGATTTCCATAAGTAGAACTTTCCAAGTTTGCTTGCTTTCCAAAAGATTTGATTATCGAAATTGATTCTATTAAGATAATCAATCATGTATGTGCTATATCCAACCAGAAAGCCATCCATAAACCATACGAATCGAATCTTTGAAGAAATAAAGATAATCTTGCATCTGGATAAGTCTTCATTCTTCAGTAGCATTTAGTCTGGAATCTGTCAGTATGAGCAGACTTTGAACTTAAAGTCTGGTGGTCTTCAGACTTTGACACTTCAGTCTAGTAGTCTTCAGAATAGACTTTATAGTCTGAACACAGTCTGAATAAATTCAGCTTCAGCATAGAGTTTGTCTTCTGGTTCTTCCAAGTATAGATTTCAACAATATCCTTTACATGTTCTATCATCTGCTTAGTCCATTACTCAACCATCAAATATGTTAGTAGACTTTGATTTATTTTGTCATCTTCAAAACATCATAAGGGATTTCCCTAACAATATACAACTACAATTCAAATTACTAAGAAAAGT
The DNA here is from genome assembly GCA_014182715.1 of Eucalyptus cloeziana. Taxonomy (NCBI): domain Eukaryota; kingdom Viridiplantae; phylum Streptophyta; class Magnoliopsida; order Myrtales; family Myrtaceae; genus Eucalyptus; species Eucalyptus cloeziana. The sequence continues at coordinate 28,512,243 of CM024637.1, forward strand.
GAGACTTGCTTTACATATATATGAATGTGTTTCGCCGAAATTTCTCCCGCAATGAAATATCCTTCGTGGAAAGTTGTTCTTTGATTTTTATTTAAGGAAAACAGGGTTCTGCACCAATTCTGGAGAGGAGATATCATAAGCCAAAAGGAACCAACAACTTAAATTAGAACAAGACTATACAAATACAAACCGTGTCGAAATTTAATTAACGATAACATTTGAAAGATACAAACTCAATGAAGCAACCAACTATAAACAAATTATGCTAGAATTTATCGATAACACAACTTGAGAATGTAAAGACTCTATGCTAGAATTTAATTGAACTCATGGAAGAAAGATGCACGTCGAAATTTAATTGACAATGTGAATATGAAAGATATAGCTAGGAAAATAAAGTACGTTGTAGGAGGATAACAAGTAATAAAAAGATGGTAAATTTATTTGATTTATGCAGACGGGTATTCTATTTATAATGAACTAGCCGCTGCATTTCCCCGAACGGTTTCCATCGATTGCTTCCATATTCCTTCATCTCTGAAAATTGCATGCCCATACTCTCACAATGTCATGATTCTACTTCTAAACGGCGGTTTTTATCTAACTGTGGGTCAACTGCTCCACGACTTTATTTTTGGACGGTTGTCCCATGATTTAGTTTTTCAGTAATGACTATCCCATGATCTTGTTCCAAGGTGGTTACTGTTCCCCCCAAAAACGCACACCTCTTTCTTTTCAATTTCAACTGCATTGCTCATTTTGAACTTTGTAGTCGTGCTTCTATGCTCCTTAAGTGAACATCCGCCAGTTACTTCACTATTCCGGTTGTATCATCTCGAACTGGTAACTATGTTCTTGTGCTTCTCATACTTTTTAAAGAACTTCGATGGTATTATGTTATTCACCCATCGCCATTATCCATATCCATAGTTGCTAGCAGTTCGTCCTCATGTACTGACAATTGAGTATGTGCTTTTAATGTGGATCGATGTTGATCAACAAGTATCGATCTCTACTATCATCAACAAGACGTCATGTGCGTGATAATATTGACGTGTTACTCATGCGACTGTTCATGCTTCCGTGTCAAGCACGTACTTGTTCATGTCAACAAGTGGATTATTTTTTATGTAGACAGAATGCGACTCCTCTGTTGCATTGTATGGTTTCTGCTGAGCAACGAGGACCATGCCAAAGGTTTTGGCTTTCTCAAACAATTACTGAACTTAAGATGCATAGCATATCTAATTACGTGTTGTCGGAAAAACTGAAATGAAATAAATCATTCTATTGAATGCCTTAGGGTCTAACTCAGGCAGGTTCTATCTGAGGATGCTAAGCTTCATAGGACGAGGGAGTCAGGGAACTTTCAGGAGTCAAGCTTTACTGGACATGGAATCTCGCAGATGTCAAACTGGAAACTCTTAACGTAACGGATGAATCATCGTGAACACCAAATAACGGGTACAGACACTAAAGGACATTGTTTTTCTATTGTCTATTGCAAAAGCAATGACAAATAATTTAACAAAATGATGTTTTAATACACTGAGTTTACAATCTAATAGGTATTAATTGTGAGATTTTGTGGGACTACTGCTAACCGTTCTAAAAGCTTAAGATATTAGATGAAGGGCATGTTTGGTTCGACTTTGGGGAAATGGCTTTGGGAAAATGCAAATACCTTTGTAGTAAAGGAGTTTTCCGAAATGCTTTAGTATTTGGCAATTTGTAACATTAAAGTGTACTGAAAAGTGACTTTGGTGTAAATACCATTTGGTAAACCCTACATTTGCAAAGGGCTTTTATCCATAAATAAATAAATAATCAAATCCTATGAAGCTTTGTTGCCAACCAACCGCTGGCCAATTGTCAGCGGCCAAGCGGTGGCTGCCTAAGGTCACGCAACCCGGGCAATGATTATCGGCCTTGGACAGCTGTTGGGGAAGAGGAAGATGAATGGTCAACCCAAAAAAGAAGTCAATGGGTGAACAATAGAAATACACTTGCATTTTCAAAATGCCGAAAGCTCAAAGCAATCCCTACCTATTTTGGAATTGCAGAATGTTAACATTTGGCCAATGGGCTTCCAAAAATGCTTGCCAAACACCTAATATTTTTCCCAAGGGGTTTAGGAGCTTAGAGCCCCTTGGGAAAACTAAACCAAATGGGGCTGGAGGCATAATTTGTTATTTAAATATTCTAACCCTCACACTCATGCTTAATCTAGTCTTTTGCATAGTACTAAGCATGGAAATTTAATTGGGGAGGCAAATGAGGCATTCCGAGATTTAAACTCGGGACCTACAGCTTTGATACCATATGAGATTTTATAGGATCACTGCCAACTATTCTAAAATTTTGAGTTATTAGATAAATACATTGTTTATTATTTAAATATTCTAACATTAATAGATGTCATTATTAAACACTAGGTAGCTCCCAGTTGAGTCACGCTATACCCTCTGTAAATTTTAAATTAAGAAGCGAACGTCTTAAGATAAGCACAATAATTGGCCTTTTGATTATATCAGTTAATTTATATCAGGTCTTGTCTTTGCAAGTGCTAGATTAAGATTAACGTTGTTTTACTGCGAAAAAAGACAAGTGCCTCGATGTCAATGATGTCTACTCTGCCCACCTAACGATGCTGACCTTCTGGATTCTTGTGATTCCGCAATTTTTACGTATTTGATTACGTATTTGATTACGTGTTTGATTATGTATTTGATTCTCTCGATGATTCGTTAGCTCCAAGCCAAACTCTATTTAGTTGACCCCGTTTTCATTTCCAGTTCATCATCCATGGCAGACTCCAAATCTGAGAGGTAATGAACCCATCACCCTCATACATTTTTCTCTTTTTATTCCTTCTAGTTTCGTTTTACTCTGCAAATCTGTTTATCCCTTTTATTCTGTACTTCTTTTTACAGGTGTGCAGTTGTTACAGGAGCTAACAAGGGGATTGGATTTGCAGTGTGCAAGCTCTTGGCTTCCAAAGGGATTGTGGTGGTATTCACTGCTAGAGACGAGAAGAGAGGACTTGAAGCTATTGACAAGCTCAAATTAGAAGTTGGTCTCTCCGATCATGTCATTTTCCACCAGCTTGATGTCTCTGATCCTGCCAGTGTTTCGTCTCTTGCCGACTTTGTTAAGCGCAAATTTGGAAAGCTGGATATTCTGGTAAACCTCAGAAATTCGTCTTTATTTTGGGACCGACAAAGATAAGAGTTTCATATCCCGAACATGTATTCAGAGTTTGATGGTTTGTGATAAAATATGCTAGTCTAGTGCCATGAGCATTTCCTACATGTAAAGGCAAAAAAGCCCTTGTATAGGTTGGGCGACCCTGCACACCAGGCATCCTATAAGAAAAGGCCCCTGACTATAGATAGATATTTTGTATGTGAGATTAAGGTGTTTGGAAGTTCTTGCATTGTTGTGACTAGTGAGGAAAATGTGACCATCCCTTAACCCGGGATATGTTTGAACTTCCCTTGTCTGTCTGAGGTACAATATTTTCATAATGAGTAAGAACTTTGATGAACTCGACAGAAAATTGTGCTTAAAATATACTGTAATTGCTTCTTTTCTTGAATGGTTTCTGGTAAATGTAGTTTCAATCCGAGTACAAGACAGAGTATGCACTGCTGCATTGATCTGTTGTGCAATGTACTGTTTGATGTAAGGTTCATATGCAGATTTGTTCAGCCCCATTGCTCGGTCATTTCTAATCAGTTCAAAATTGACGGATGGTCATATTTGGTTACTTACTTTTCATTATATTACAAGGGAAAGGGATTTCTTGAGTACCTTTATACTCGTTTAGTGATTGGCCTTATGCATTTATTGCAGAAGAATAATGTGCTTATAAAATCTCTTTCCCAGGTGAACAGGTGTCGGCGGATCCATTTTCGATGCTGATGCTTTGAGAGTTTCCGGCATTGGAAAGGTATGCTCTCGGTTTCTCTTATCATGGTTTTGGTCGAGGAGAAATTTGATTTAAACATTAATTGGATTGGAAATTAGAAGGAGTTACTGCTTGAGGTTCATTGCAAAGAGACCGTTGTGCAAATTAAATAAATCTAACACTGGATTTATGTGACTTGGCTGGTGTGACTTATCCCATAAGGAGAGTAGCACAAGATTGCACTACAGATCAAATGATACAAAATAACATAAATTAAAATCATTCTCAAGTGACTCGGATACTCTTAGTGTTTCTCGGCTCCAATTACATGGATAATTCTGACCGTATTTGACCATCGTAATTTCTCGCAAACTAATTTCTCAATCTAACAAAGGAATTCACAATTCTTATTACAAGATTTCTCGGCTCCAAACAATCCGTCCTCTCATACCAAAGAAAAACTGTCTAGTAATCAAACTTGAATTCCTGCTTATATTTGCTTTCCTTTATTAGCACAAACTTGACACATAATTCTAGCATTACTATGGTCTTCTCAGTGAAGATATTGAAAGGGAGTTTCTTTTCAATACGAGTATGATGCAAATGACAGCTGAAGTTGTAACATCGTTCTCTTAGTAAGTTAAACGTGGTTATTCAAAAAAACGTCGCAAAGAAGAACCATTTGGGAATCAACTAGTGCAAAGTTGAATTCTGATCCAAACACAATATAACTTGTTCGAATTTCTTGTGGCTAACTCCTTCTATGAGGTGGTACAAAGAGCTCTCTAGGATTCAAAATGCATATTCATTGTTGTGTTTCTGATGCTAGTTCATAAAATTTTCAATTGATGATGCAGAAACAAGTCGACTGGAGTAATATTACGACAGAGACATATGAGTTAACTGAAGAGTGCCTGAACATTAACTATTATGGTGCCAAAAGGATGGTTGACGCATTCATTGGCCTCCTTCAACTATCAGACTTGCCCACGATTGTCAATGTTTCCTCATCTGCGGGGAAGCTAGAGGTAAGAAGTATATGATTTCAAAGTTATTTCTCAGTACCGTAAGAACAGAAATTTACTCTCGACTTGAGCTATCACATTTGATGCAAAGCCTCATTTTTGCAAGAGAACGTTAGAATGTGACTGGTCAAGCTTTAAGCTAGACTTGTTTGCATGATGTAGGTTTTATGAGAGTTTGGATATTGCCTTCGAAAAGCAAAAGAGATTCCTGACAGTGCTTTCTTATACAATGAATGAATTCTCTCAGATTTCTCTATACTGTTGTGAACAAGTGAAATATGTTCCTCGAATTCATTGCTTTATATTGTGCTTCCAAGTGGTTAATTATTTTGGCATGTTCTATCTAGAACATTAGTCTATTGAAATAATCTTCCATGGTTATATCGCTGACGATGAATAACATTTCAATCATCTGGGACCTCGCGATTAGCGTTTACCGGAGGGCTGGGCTAAAGAAGTGTTCAGTAATGCTGAAAACCTCACAGAAGAAAAAATGGACGAGGTATTAAAGGAGTTTCTAGAAGATTTTAAAAAAGGTTCTCTAAAGACCAGAGGCTGGCCGACTCAACTATCAGCATATGCGGTCTCCAAGGTGGCCTTGAACGCGTATACTAGGATTATAGCAGCCAATTACCCCACGTTTCGTATAAATTGCGTCTGCCCTGGGTTTGTCAAGACGGACATAAATTGCAACAGCGGCTTCTTGACTCCTGAGGAAGGTGCAGAGGGTCCCGTGACTCTGGCCTTGTTGCCGAAGGGCGGTCCATCTGGTCGATTCTTTCAGGGGACAAAAGAGGCTGCATTCTGATCGAACATTCTCCATTTTCAATTGAGGGAATGTAGAAATTTGAAATCTATTGTCTGTGTGTGAGATTTGAACATTGGAATAGCTAATGAAAGATTCTGATACATTGGTGTATACCTGCACAGCTCTTGTTTGGTGTGAGCTATATGATTTGATATCTGCAATAATGAACATGCCTTCCTCAAAATACCTCATTTGTGATATTTTTCTGCACTTCCCATACTTGTGGTCAAAAGAAAAACAAGCCCCAGTGAACTGCAAAAGATTAACTATGAGTTTAAGACCTCGCAAAATACTAGCAAGAAAATTGAAAAGTCCAGTTGCTCTCCCTTTTTCTACAATGGACAACTTCACAGTAGCTACGGTTTGCAACCAAATTACAGAATCAACGAAAAGGTTGTTGGAAAGTGTGATCCATTTTCCAATTTCTCTAAATCTCTCCTCGACTATATCAAGAATTGTGGCTAGCTTAATCATGAAGTAAACTTGAAAATACAGCTATAACTAGTTTACCTAACTGTAAAAACCATGATTTTTCCTCTGAAATAAAAACCATGCCTCAAAATTCTGGTTTACCTAGCAACTATAAGATTTGAGACGCGCCAGTACCAAATCTAAGCAAGAGACATGGAAATTGATTTTGTGGTTTCGCTTGACCATATTTCAGACATAACTAAAATAAAGAAGTTACTAACAAAATATTTGGTTTACAACATTTGAATGCGAGTCTTTTGATGAGGTCTTTCTGCTGCTAATCTATAATAACCAGGCAAAAGCTCGTGGCTTCCTTATACAATTAGTAGACTCAAAAGGCTCTGTTTGTTTCTTGATTTGAAAAATATTTCTTAAAAATTATTGTTTGTATCACTTATAAAATTGAATGAACAAAAAATAATTAATAAATTTATGAAGATATAAATTGTTATCAATAATAAATATATTTTTCATTCACTAATTCGTTCAAAAGATTATTATTTATTGAGAAAATGACACAAATGATCCTTAAATTATGAAACAATATGCAATGTGATCCTGAATTTTTAATTTATTCGATATGGTCCCTAAACTTTTGGTACATATTGAAAATGTGGGGAAAATATGGCTTCGAATTGGGTAGAACAATGAAGTCGGATCTTTAGAGTAATCAAGTTGGACTTTGAGGCGTGATATCACTTTCTTTAAGGATTTATTTGCCCTCCAAAGTTGCTAACGGTCACCGGCAAATTTCCTCCAGGATACAACAAAGTTTCAAAATGAGAATACTAGATAACAATTCTAGTATTTATCCAAAGTCTCTCATGAGAAACAATTGGAAACAATGGCTGTAGTTTTTTTCCGAAAGAAAACGAAAAAATGAAAGAAGATGTTAGTTTGATCTCAAAACAAACGTACTTATTTTTGTTTTTCAAATAGAGGCAACTCTTCAAAAGGTTGCAAAAAGAACAAAGGCAACTTTTCAGGAAATGTTGCAAAATGAATAAGTACGTCTCAAAGGTTACGTTGAAAAGACATAAAAATTTGGAATTAAATAAATAATAAATAAAAATTACCGTAACTTTTCGTAAACAATCGCACTGTTTCAACAAGACTTTATAGTTAATTTTTATAGAAATAAATCCGAATTTTTTTCAATAAACAAAAATAATGATCATTGGTTAATGCCAAATCTCGTCCACGTGCATACTCACATCTTTTCGATGTGGGACAAGGCATCTCTTCATTTGTTTTATAAACAAATTACCAACAATCCCCCACTTTTGTTTATAAAACAAAAACAAAAAATAAAATGTTAGAAATATACAGCCAAAATTTCTGTGAGATTAATATACATACATAAAGGTCTCTTTCGAGTTAAACCTTTACTTAGTGCAAATATCTCAAAGCTCTCGGCTTTAAACTTGTACTTTTATGTAATAGAACCGGACATACTGCACATACACTAACCTCTCGTTTCAGCGAGAAGTTCTATATTACTCCGCACTATTATGGCCTTGTGCTTGATCCTGTTTCATGAGATCTCTAGAAAGCAATCCTAACTTTCGTAAGAAGCGGCACCACTTCTAAGCTCATATAGGTGAAGTATCTATTATGTGTTTCTGTTACTATCAACACATTACAAGTTTGTACTATACTTCATTAAAAAATTCAATTCAACCTTCAAAACGTAACAGACGATACTGACTTCTGATATCAGGGCTACGTCAGTATTAAACAATCACATTTAGTAACTTGTTTTTACCCATTAAACCTTGTAACTAGTGATGTTCTAGAAAAAGGTCAGGTTACCATTACTGGTGATTTTAATTAAAGGGTTTCAACCCCGTTTCTTATGAGGTCATTATTACCATATCTCTCGGTAAAGCCTTTGTCAAGGGATCGACTAGATTATTACTTGACCTCACGTAGATAATTATTATGGTACCATCTTTAATCAATTGTCTCACATACTCATGTCTTAGACTAATATGTCTAGACTTACCATTATATGTGCTATTATAGGCTCTTGCTAAAGTAGCTTGACTATCACAGTTGATATAAATAGGAGGCATAGGACTAGGCTATAATTTGATATTCACAACAAATTCCTAATCCATTTGACCTCGTTCCCAGTTGCCGCTAAAGCAATTAATTCAGGTTCTATCATTGAGTAAGTTATGTACATTTGTTTCTCGCTCGTCCAAGAAACAACACATTCACATAATGTGAAAATCCATCTAGAAGTTTCATCTCCCACACTTGTAATCTGACTAACATCGGTGTATAATTCCAATACAACCGAATAATTATTATAGAACAATCCCAAATTTATAGTCTTCTTAAGATAACCCAATGTTCTATACTCGGATTACTAATATACTTACTCAACTTGCACAATATCAAGTCTAGTATAATGCATCGCATACATTAAAGACCTTATAGAACTAGCATATTTAAATTGTGCTACTGCTCTACCAGTATTATAATTTAATTTAATACTGGAAACAAATGGAGTATTCAATTCTTTGAAACCAAGATGTTAAAATTTTATTTAACATCTTTTCCACATTATCACTTTGGCTCAAAGAAATAACCCCCACTATGTTTTTAACTTTAAAGCCTAAGATAGTATCTACTTTACTCAAATCTCTCATTTTAATAACGAAAGTTAGATACTTCTTAATCTCAATGATTCCATTTATATTAGTTCCAAAATAAGGATATCGTCAACCATGGCTCCAAAGAAATCACAAAGATATGCTTATTTGGCTTACTTCTTTTTGTCTCAGCTGCCTCCTTCTTTTCCTTTTGCAGCTTTGAAGCCTCAGAACAATGTTTTCTGTTGCAAAAAGGCGATCGAACATTAATATAGACTGAAGAAGAAAATATATTGGACACCAGATTTACGTGGTTCAGTTGTAAAGACCTATGTCCACGGGGAGAGTAGTAGCGAATTTCACTATAGATCAAGCAATACAAGGAGATTACACACTCAAGTCACTCAAACACTCTCTTAATGTTTCCCAAGCCCCAATTACACCCAACAACGCATGCAGTGCTTAGCCCCGAAATTCCTCAAGAAATAATCTCTCAATCTCATGAAAGAATTACACGCAAATCTTACGACAAGATTTAAATTGGCTACAAACACTAATCTTTCTTGGATGTAATTCACGGACAAGAATGACAAAGAAAATCCCTCCCAAGCACTCGATGACTAGATGGCGCTTCAAGACCAACTCTTCATGATCAATGGTGGAACACTAAGCACTCATGCGGCGCTTCAAGACAATTTGTGATCTACCTCTACCACCCACGGCCACAAGTCTATATATAAGTGAAATCCTTATTCTTTTGCCAACTTCTCACAGGATTCTGTTTCTTATCTAAAACAATTTTATCCAAAATATATCTATATATGTTTTAAACATAATCCAAATCCATGTTAAAGTTGAACTTTCCTATTTCAGCAGACAATTTCTCCAACGCAGATTCAAACTTTGGGAAGTTGATCTTTGGATCTTCTTTGCTCGATTTCGAACGTCCGCAACATATCCAATTCGGAATATTTGGAATTTCACATTGGACTCAAACTCGAGACATATTTTAACAATCTCCACCTTGGCTCGACATTTGAGCGAAGTTGCAATCGCTTCGCAAAAATTCAAACTCCGCCACTACTTTCCCATAGCCCCCGATGGGCTCAACCGCCACAGATATTATCTAAGTCCAAGCCTCGCTTGAACTTCGCCATAACCGAGGACCTCATTAGAATACAAACTCCACATGCACCTTTAATTGCTCCGCAAGGATTTTCTGACGCAACCTCCTTAACCGCAGATAAAGCAAAACCATTGTTGCATCCATATCTGTCAGGAGATCGAATACGTACCTTGTTAATTTCAGCAGTTATAGCAACCGTTGGCTCTATGAGCTCCACCTCCCTATGAGCACCATCTGTGACGATTACTTTACTAGTACCCGTATACGCTACCTCAGGAGTTTCTGGTCGCAACTCCACCTCAAGCTAAACACTGTTCAAATTCGTATTAACATTGCCACAAACACTCCTAGCCAGAAGTATTGAAGACTCATCAAGGATAACTTCTCTACTGTTAACAGGTGAATTTATATCTGGGCACCACAACAAATCACCCCACTCACCTTGTGCATAGCCATGGAATATACACCTTGCCCTCCAATCGAGCTTACCATCACTCACTCGAAAAAAACACGGGTAATCTTTAGGAGTCTGCCATTCAATAACAGTTGATGGGGATCTATTCACCAAGCAGCTCATCGTACTAAGCACATCAACTAGGATTCTCCTAGCAATACCAGCACTAGAGATAATTTTTTGGGCCGTCTCTAGTAATGTTCTACTCATCAGTTCTGCAAATTGTTGTGATTTACTAGCATTAGTGCAGTGTTTCACTATGCCTTATTTCATGCAGAATTTATTTGCTAGCTCCGAGCAGAACTCCATGCTATTGTCAGTCCGCACATGCTTGATCGACTTATCAGTCTCCGTCTCGATCAAAGCTCTCAACCGCGTGATCTTGACACCAGCATCAAACTTGTGCATTGGCACAAATACCCAGGTCTTCCTCGAGTAGTCAATAGACTCTCGAATAGATGCATCCGACATCTCCGGGCCGAAACCTGTTACTGTCTCACCTTGAAGTTTATACAAGCCTCCATGCTTGATTCCTTTCATTATCACCAAGGCACCTTGAACAACCTTCAGAACTCCACCTTCTGAAGAATACCTATAACCAGCTAAATCTAGGGTACCCAAGGAAATTAAGTTCTTTTTCAATTCTGGAACGTGTCTTACTCCAGTCAATGTCCTCACGATGCCATCATGCATTATGATTTTAACATCACCTACACCCACAACATCACACTCAGCGTTGTTCCCTAACTGGACTTTACCACTACCCGTGCACTGATAAGTGATAAACCAGTTTATATTTGGTGTAACATGAAAAGAACAACCAGAATCCATAATCCATCCATCAAACCATGAATAATCAGTGACAGACAAGACATAATCAGCATTATCAACTACAACTGCAACAATATCTGCAGAATCAACTATAATTTCCTTACCCTTCTCATTCTTCAGCTTGAGGCAATCCCTTCTAAGATGCTCTCTCTAGCCACAGCTCCAACAGACAACATCAGCAGCCCTAGATTGACTACGTCTGTTCATATTAGTACTACTCTTACCCACACGTGTTCTAGATCTTCCTCTATTTTCACCTACTAAAGTAGCAGATATAGGTTCGCCAGATTCTCTTCTACGAATATCCTCGCTCAGAATCAAATCTCGAACCCCATCAAACATCAAACTTGTTGACCCAGAGGAAAAACTAACAGCAATAACAGTAGTATTCCAACTATCAGGCAATGAGGATAATAGAATCAAAGCATGTACCTCATCTTCAAAGTCAATCTCAACTTAACTCAGTTGACTAACAATCACATTGAATTCATTAATATGATCTACAACTGACGCACCTTCGCTCATCTTCAAATTAAACAAACGTCGCATCAAATAGACCTTGTTGATTGCAGAGGGCTTCTCGTACATATCCAACAGGGCTTGCATAAAATCAGCAGTGGTCTTCTCCTTCAAGATGTTAAACGCGATGTTACGAGCCAATATCAGCCGAATAACACCCACAGCTCGTCTATCCAGCAAATCCTAATCAGCTTGCTTTATCGTCTCTTGTTTCTCCCTAGATAAGGGTAAGTGCAGTTTCATCTGGTAAAGATAATCTTTAATCTGCATCTTCCAGAAACTAAAATCCTTCCCATCAAATCTGTCGATTCTCACCTTTACTTCTTCTGTCGCCATCGATTCGCTTCAACTCAGGTAAACCTGGCTCTGATACCACTTGTTGCGAAAAGGCGAGCGATCGAACAATAATATAGACAAAAGAAGAAAATATATTAGACACCTGATTTATGTGGTTCAATCATAAAGACCTATGTCCACGGGGAGAGTAGCAGCGAATTTCATTATAGATCAAGCGATACAAGGAGATTACACACTCAAGTCACTCAAATACTCTCTCAGTGTTTCCCAAGCCCCAATTATACCTAACAATGCACGTAATGTTTAGTCCCGAAATTCCTTAAGAAATAACCTCTCAATCTCAGGAAGGAATTTCACGCAAATCTTACGACTACAAACACTAATCTTTCTTGGATGTAATTCACGGACAAGAATGACAAAGAAAATCCCTCCCAAACACTCGACGACTAGACAGCGATTCAAGACCAACTCTTCATGATCAACGGTGGAACACCAAGCGCTCACACGGCGCTTCAAGACAATTTGTGATCCACCTCTACCACCCATGGCCACAAGTCTATATATAAGTGAAACCCTTATTCTTTTGCTAACTTCTCATAGGATTCTGTTTCCTATCTAAAACGATTTTATCAAAGACATATCTCTGTATGCTTTAAATATAATCCAAATCCAAGTCAAAGTTGAACTTTCCTATTTCAATAGCCAATTTCTCCAACGCAAATTCAAACTTTGGGAAGTTGATCTTCGGATCTTCTTTGCTAGATTTCGAATGTCCGCAACATATCCAATTCAGAATATTTGGAATTTCACATTGGACTCAAACTCGAGACATATTTTAACATTTTTCATAGAGACAAGAAACCAGCAAATTAAGAAGCAAGCACAACTAAGCATTGTCATGAAGCATTGGTCGAAATAAGACAAGTTTTCTCTAGTTCTTTCCACGTGAAACCCCAAAACATTCAGAATTATCAATCCACTCTTTGATGCCTGTCATGGCTATCGTGACCACTGGAAGCTGTAAGGAAGCATTAATGACAGCATTCTAACACATAGTCAGCCCATGGGAAGTGGACCTTTTACACTTCTCAAATCCCAATTTACGCTACACTAAAAAATTGGGACTTTGTCAATCATTAACCAAAATCCTTTGTCCACTTTGCATGTCAAGTTTTGCATATAATCCCCTTATCTTACGTCCTTTAAGGCTCTTGCACATAAGATGTTATGACGATAACAATGCAATAAATAAACAAAATCTTCCGAAGCTATATCAAGGAACCACCTCTCCACATGAATTTCCCACATAACATATTTACCATATCCACTGGTCAATTAAGGACCAGCCACTCATAAACTACACATGTGACACGATACCCACGGCTTCCTTGCCTCTGCTGCATGTCTTACGTGGCATTTGGAAAGAACCACAATTTACACAGACTGAAAGTAATATCAAGTCAACCCATTTAATAATCTAATTCTAAGCTCCTACAGCAACCCAATCAATTGTAGGATTCCTATTACACATGCACATAAAAAAAGCAATGCAACCATAGGGGAATAACCACCGTTCTTATAGATATGACAACCTAATGTAAAAGTAAGAGCAGAATGATAAAAATCAGCATATAGTTTGTATTTGCCAATCGGGGAATAAAACCATACATTGATGAACCCAGATTAGAGATCAGATTGCCGATTCAAATCCAATCTAAAACATGCCATGTCGTTTGCTTTTCTCATTAAAATAGACTGTGACAAAGCAGTAGATATTTTTTTGTTTTTGTCAGTCCTACGCTAATCTTACTCTAACACTCACTCTCAGACTTTTACCCTGCCTCCTTGCAGGGCGTGGGAGTCGAAACCCACTCCTGAAATGAAATCTTCCCCACCCCCAATCCCCCTGAGAAGGTGGGGATTTGAACCCCCAACCTCCCCCTTCCAAGATGGAAGGGTGGCCACTGGGGCGGACCCCCAGTGGTTAAAGCAGTAGATATTACCTTGTTAATAGATTGGCAAGAGGGTCGATGGCAAAAGCGTCGGTTATCATTGACGATTGGAATCACAGCCAAAAATCTCGACCGAGATCCAGTCGCTTCAGCTTCTCGGTCGTGAAGCAGAGCAAAATAGAGCACGCTGTATGTTTTCTCCGAACAATTGCTACACTTCCTAGTCAGTGATACTCGGCCAGTATCACGGAAGTAATTGATTCTTTCCCCGCCCCGCACTGGGTGACCTTGCATCACGCACTCGGTCATTGCTGGAGAGAAGAAGGCCCCACGGTCTGACTTCCTTCCCAAACCCAAACTGACATTCAGAGATTGATGGGGAAGAGACCCGTGTGTATCCTTCAATTTTAGCAAGAATCTGCTATCCTCCAAATTCCTCAATTTACATGATCCAACTGTGGGGGTTCCATATGAAACGTCAATCCCTGGGTCTTGAATTTCTGGCCACGAAGGGTGATTCAGGAACTGCACTTGGCTCTTGCGCTACGTGACGTTGGTAGCATAGCCATGGTTGCAGTTATTGATCTAACGAGCAAAATTTGAGTCTCCAAGACCAAGGACAATACCGAACAGGGCATCCTTTGTGACGGACGAGTGAACAGAAACGATACACACTCCTATGAAGGCAACGATTGGCAATTAAGAGGTAGGAGGGAGTTTGGAGGAAATCACCGAGAAAGCCACTCCAAAGTTCCATTAGTCTAAGCCATCAATGCCCTCTACCCTGATCTCTTAGTATCTCTATAGTTCGACAAATGTCGCCAATTCTCAAATTTGGCAGTGTAAGGCCGCCATTGGAAGTTATGTGCCAATCCGAGCACTGACGTCACCGGTGGAAGATCGAAATTGAAGTTTACTCTGGGCCATCTCGCATGCCTAGGTTTGCTGAGTTCGAGACCATTCGGGGTTTTCAGCGCTATGAGCGAAAACCTCTCGTGCCCTCACAACTGCACCAGCCTAAACAGCCCTCAACAACCACGGTGACAAGAAAGTCGCGTGCTCGATCTTTGCTGCCGTGGCCATAACCACCCTATCTCTCCATGAAATGCTCAAGCCTTTCTGCATGGCTAGGCATTAGCAGCCCAGCGAGCAAAGATCTGATAGTTATGAGTATATAACCATTTTCTGGGAAAGAGAAATCTCGAGAACTTGCACTCGATCTCATGGATCAGAGTCTCGGCATTCTTGACGTCGTTTTTTACGAGATGAGATGCCAGTCTCGCATGATACGTCCACGATGGATTTCGCATCGTGAGCAAGAGCCTCGTTCATCACCTTTTGCTCCGGGAAATTAGCGTCGTAATTCAAGACGCCACCATCCTGGTCTTTTTCATCACAATAGATGTCGTCAAGATTTGTAAGTGTTGAGTCCCAATCTGAACATAAAAAACATAGACAAGACATGGCATAGCATTGGGTGTATAAAAGACATAAAACACATCCTTACGACGGTTAATGGACAGATTAAAAGAGAGAGAGAATTCAAGAGAGAAAGAGTGAGCCATTTGTCCGTGGAACGAAGAAGAGGATGCCATTTTTCATTTTGCACATCCTTTGCTTAACCCACCATCAACCGCATCCTTAACTCCATTGTTGCACAAATAAATCCTTAAAATTGTTGGGAAAATATGGTTTCGAATTGGGTAGAACAATGAAGTTGGATCTTTAGAGTAATCAAATCGGACTTTGAGGCGTGATATCACTTTCTTTAAGGATTTATTTGCCCCACAAAGTTGCTAATGGTCACCAGCAAATTTCCTCCAGGATACAACAAAATCTCAAAATGAGAATACTAGATAGCAATTCTAGTATTTCTCTAGGGTCTCCCATGGGAAACAATTAGAAACAATGGATGTAGTTTCTTTCCAAAAGAAAACGAAAATATGAAAGAAGATGTTAGTTTAATCTCAAAACAAACGTATTTATTTTTGTCTTTCGAATAGAGACAACTCTTCAAAAGGTTGCAAAAAGAACAAAGGCAACATTTCAGGAAAGGTTGCAAAGTGAACAAGTACGTCTCAAAGGTTACGTTGAAAAGACATAAAAATTCGGAATTAAATAAATAATAAATAAAAATTACCGTAACTTTTCGTAAACAATTGCACTATTTCAACAAGACTTTATAGTTAATTTTTATAGAAATAAATCCAATTTTTTTTTAAATAAACAAAAATAATGATCATTGGTTAATGCCAAATCTCGTCCACGTGCACACTCACATCTTTTTGATGTGGGACAAGGCCTTTCTTCATGTGTTTTATAAACAAATTACCAACAGAAACTAGTCACTGGATTATCTGAAAATGTTGAATTTTATCTTTGAATTTATATTTATTAAAGAATAACATTGGTTATTTTTATAGTCTCGGGATTAGTTTAAACATCACCAGAAATTTAGGAACTATATTGGGCTAAAGTGCAAGGATTACATTGAACAAATTGAAAGTTCAGAAACTAAATTGCACAATGAGTCAAAATTCATGAATTATTTGTGTCATTATCCCTTAATTATTTGCTAGAGTAAAATGTCATAAATGTGAAGGTATTAACAACCCTCCATTAGAACCTTCCAGGTAGCTCCCTCTATTGGGTTCCAGGCAAGTTCTCTCTCTCTTTTATGGGCTCTCTCTCTCTCTCTCAATAACTCCACTTTAGGTTGCTAGAGAAGGGGGTAATCCTTTTTCCTCCTTCCTGCATGTTCCTACTCCAACATACTTCTCATATGTATATGGTAAATAAGTAGGTTAAAGTTTAAAAGTCATTGACTGTCCTACTGCAACTTCTGTTGCCTAAGATAGTTGTATATCTCCTTTTGTATAAGATGGGTTAAAAGTTAGTGAGCTTTGAATCCAGCAGCCTGCTGCTCCCTTGAGCACTAATGGAGGCCTAGAGGCGGCGGATGGATGAGTCAAGCATAAATGTTCGTTGCTGTGTGGAACCCCCCAACGGCCCCCAAACCGTTAGGGTCACCACAAGTACCTTTCACTTTACCCTGAAAGTTCATTGCTCTGATACCAAAGAATTTAGTGAAATTCATAACTCTTGGGGGTTTATGTCTTTTGATCGGTCCCTACGCAATAAATATAGCAAAAGCACATTCAACTATTCCCCGTCCTGAATTTAAAACGATGCACACCAACTAAACACATTTGTAGGTAATAAGCCGAACACTTTTATTTACATAAAACTAGATGGACATCTTTAGTCGGTACACCAAAATGCCATAGTCTTCTATACTCGGCTATATTTCAAAAGATGACCGACATCTTTTCCAACAGTCACATACTTAAAGTCCATCGATCAGTGTTGGCATCCAAAAGTTCCTTCCTCTGCCATCCTCCTCCTCACGGTCATATCCAAGCACTCGGTCCATCTGCTGGTGGCGGTGGTAGTAGAGGTATCTTGTCTAGTTTGAAATGTTAGTCCCCAAATGGGGTGAGTACAACCACTCAGCAGTAAAAGATCCATCAAACTACACAATGCAACAAGCAAGACAACCAAGATTTTATGTGAAATGCACATATCATCTATGCAATCATGTGTGTGTGTGTGTGTGTGTATACATATATAAATATATATATCCATAAAGTCTATTCCATGCCTAATAACCACATTTTTAGTGCCAAATAATACCAACTCTCAATTTGTAGATAATTCATGTACCACGCCATATGCACACACATGCATATGTTTCATTTTCCCACTTTGATATTTAAAAAGGGTCACATTTTCCCTGGGGACCAGTATTTGCATCCCTTCGGGTTCTCGCACCCAACCTGGCATCGCAAGACCTTCGGCACACACCTCTGAGCATC
This sequence comes from Eucalyptus cloeziana, assembly GCA_014182715.1. Classification (NCBI taxonomy): domain Eukaryota; kingdom Viridiplantae; phylum Streptophyta; class Magnoliopsida; order Myrtales; family Myrtaceae; genus Eucalyptus; species Eucalyptus cloeziana. The sequence continues at coordinate 28,530,111 of CM024637.1, forward strand.
CGGCACACACCTCCGGGTATCTCGCACCCCAACTAGCATCATGAGGCCTCCGGCACACACCTCCGGGCATCCTGACACTCCCGGGGCATCGTCGACTCAGCCGTTCGATGGTATCATCAACATCACAACATATACATATGTGGCACATTTTGAAAATGACAATTGATGCAAACCAATCATAAGCATCCATGAGTCTTCAAGTCACATCCATCTCATTTTCTTGATGTTATATGATATACTAAATGTCGATGCATCCATTGAATAAATAACAACTCATGACATTTCAGCTTACAAAGCAATTCATTTGTTCTTAAAATAAAACAGTTTCTCAGATAAAACAGAATGCACTCCACTAATTGAAATTCTGGAAAAATTAGTAAACGATCTTAATAAATTCTGAAAATTTAATATGTTGTAAAAGAGACCTAGGGAAAAAGGTTCATGAAGGATACTAAGTCAGGAAAATTTCACATGAGTCGCGATGGTCCATACAATCGCAGTCATAAACTTCCAAACTTCATTAATGCACAGTTTCAATAATAATTTCGTTAAAATTACCAAATGAGCTCAGAAAATTATTAAATTTTGGCACGTTATCAATGAGAGCTAAAGGAAAAAATCTCATGAAGAACACTAAGTCAAATTGCTTATGTAACGAGGGTAAAAATCTCGATTTTTCCTGACTATCATTCTGTAAAATTTCCAGATTTGGTGTTTTCATAGAAAAATCATTTTGATGGTCATTCCTTGTTCTTTTATTCTAAATTTTTGATATGTTGTTCATGAGGATGTGCCCTAAAACTTTCATCAAGCAGTCAAAGTAAGATTCCAACTAGAAAGTTGCATTACAGCTCGCGAAATCACCAAAGGTCAACATAACAGATTCCAGATCTAGTTTCTTCAAAGAAAAATAATTTCACCAACCAATACTCGTCCGTTTCTTCTCAAATTTTAGTATGTTACTCCTCAAGATATCATCTACAACTTTCATTAGGGATTCGAAGTTCAATTCTCACTAGATAAATACAGAAATTTCGTGGAATCATCAAAGGTCAAGCTGTTTTCCCACGGAACAGTTTTTCTGTTTTAAAATAAATTGCTTCTATCTACACGTTCTTGTATTCATATAGCTATAACAATGAGTTAAACTCAATCTAATGGATGTTATTTTAAGTAAAATGATTCTATTCCTCATCTTCATCGCTAGAAATTAAAGCGACACAATATAAACGACTTTCTATCCATTTTCCTCTAAGACAGAAAACATCTAATGCTTTTCTCTTCATTTCCAGCTTAATCAAACCATTTGTTTTACCACAAATTCATCATATAGCATCTCAACACACTTACACAGCATCTAGGAGTAGTCATAGTACATTTTCACTCACCTAGAATCCGTCACAACTCGGTACAAAGCACATACTCACATCTCAGCTCATGTAACTCAACATGCATCACCTTTTCTTCACTCGGCACACACCATTACACCTCACTCAACAATCACAGCTCACTCATAATTAGATTTCGAGGCATGCAAGCCTCAAATGCAACATGCAATATCAAATTCAGACCTTCTCCGGTGTACTTGCACTGCTTTAGACAATAATAGTCTCACATTATATAGGTTAGTAGACTTTTACTTGCCTCAAGTCCTACAGCTCGACGGCAAGCAAAACAGGAAGCTTGCAGGTCACGGGCGTGGCTTGGCGACGACAAAGGCGAGCGGCATCGACGGCATGCGGTGAGATGCGGCTAAGGCGAATAGCGGCGGCGAAGGAGGTTGATGGCTAACGGTGAGGAGTAAGCAAGATGGCGCCCAGATTTGGATTGGAAATTTTCTGGGTTTTGGACTAAGAAGAGGGTCGATGGTGGTGGAGTGAGGAAGCGATTTCTCTCTTTCTCTCTTTGGTGCACTTGCTGCTGGAAATGAAAGAGAAGTGCGCACCTAGAGAGAGAGCTGGACGTTGAGGGAAACCCACGATCTCTCTCTTCCGTCGCTGTTTTGTTGACAACACCTATCAACAATTTGCTTGAGTTTCTGTGGCTTCTCCAGCGAAGGACAGGTGGAGTATCGTGGCCTTCATCCAAGCCTCCCATCGCCAGCGGAAAGAGCATTTGAGGCGTGGCTTCTTGCATGCCAGTTTCTTCCTTTGCCGAGACAGCTGGACCCCATGCAAGACGTGGCCTTTTCTCTCGGTTTATTGGTCAACATTCTCCTTTTCTTGTTGACTGTCGAAGGGGTGGCGTGTCTTGCGCTGGGCTGTCTTCTTGGCTTTGGCGTCCCACCGAAACAACAAGTTTCGAACGAGGCGCACGCCAGCTCATCCCTTCATGCATTGAACGTGGCGGCAATGGTCAATCTTTCTCCTTAGTTGACCCGTGAAATGAAGAGGCAACGTGTCTGTAGGTTGATGGCCACACTTCTTCCATTTGCTGCCCACCGAAGAAGGGCTACATAGCTGCTCGATCAAGACCCATGAAGAGGAGAGACGTGTGCATGGGCTGCACAGTGGTCCACTTCTTCTCCTTAGTTGACTTCTTTATACGTGGGCCTTTAATTGTTGTATGTATATGGATGTGGCTTCATTTGCTGCGTGGAGGGGCTTATTTAACGTGGATGCAATGGCCGTGCATGGGAATTTTCCTATTTGTTTATTGAACCGCACAATGGAGAGACGTGCATGGTCCTCATTAATGGCCATGAATCCGTAATTTTCATGCCTTAATGGAAGAGAGTAGATGGCCATGGCTGCATGGGCACGGAATGAAGTCTCTCGGCTCCTTTGCCTAGGCTACATATTCAATGGAAAACGGCTAAAGTTCAAATGATAGGTAACTTGTCAACACATCCTTTGGAATAAACCTCGGTCTTGTTGGTAATGGTATGTAGGGAAATTTTCGACGAGACTATAATTTATTCGATGATTGGACCATTACTAAACATAACGTATCGGTCCAACGATGATGACGAAACAGTGTCCGCAAATGGTACCAATGACGTAGTCAGACGATACTTCCGTTGATCTGTCATAAACTGTCACATATTTGAGGTCTGACAAAAACCCGGATGCCACATGCTGTAATAATTGTTCCTCTCTCGACATGCGGGCAACAGAGAGAGAGAGAGAGAGAGAGAGAGAGAGAGAGAGAGAGTCAAAGGATAAACGGGTTCAATAACAAAAACAGAAGATGAAGCCCTGTTTTGTAACATTCTCAGGAACAATTGATTATATTTTTTTGTTCCTTGAAGAAAAAAAATAAAAAAGAATAGAAATCCATTTGATAAATTTTTTGTTCTTGGGAAGAAAAATTCATTCTTTTTGTTCCCATGAGCAGTTTGAAATAAAATCAAGAAAAAGAAAAAAAGTTGTTTCTTATTCTCAAGAACAATTCCTCAAATCAAGTCCAATTTTTTTTTTCTTTTTTCTTCTCTTTACCCTTCTTCTTCTTCTTCTTCTTCTTCTTCTTCTTCCTCCTTTTAGCCGGTTGCTAGCCTCAGCCATGGCCGGCGATTGGCTAGACGAAGGCCGGCGACCTTGCTAAAGTGTCGCCAGCCCTCGATGACGCCGAGCCACGGTGAGACTCATTAGCCCAAGCCTCAACGTGGTTGGGTGAGCTTGGCCTCGCTAGATTTGGGTGAGGTTGACCACGCCCAGCCAAGGCGAGTTGAGCCTTGCCAAGCCAATGTGAGGCTACACCTTGCCTAGCCAAGCCGAGGCTGACCTTGCACCACCTGGGTGAGGTCAAGCCTCGCCAGTGGCCAGGTGACACTCCGATGAGCTCGTAGGACCTTGTCTAATTGGTCGTCGACCACAAAGAAGGAGGAAGAAGAAGAGAAAAAGAAAAGGAAAAATATAATAAAAGTATTACAAAAATTTAAAAATTTAAGAATCTTACCAAATGCATTTCTATCTCTGTCGTCGATAAAGCCACTACTTTTTGTAGTTGAGATACCCAACTCACTGCTGTACTTACAACTGTAAAAACATATCCAGTGGTACTCTTACCACTATCTTGATCACTCGAATGATCTGCATCTACGTAACCCTACAACTCTAGAGATGTACCACCATAACAAAGTGAGTAATTGGAAGAACCCGCTAGATATCTCAATATCCATTTCACTGCATTCAAATGCTCTCTGCCTGGGTTCTGCATATATTAACTCACAACTCCCACTACCTGTGCAATGTCTGGTCTCTTGCTCACCATGGCATACATCAAACTCCCCACTTCTGATGCATATGGAACTACCGCCATCTCATCTTTAAAAGCTTGAGTGCTCGGACACATATCCTTGGAAAGTTTGAAGTGATTTGCTAGAGGAGTTGCAACCGGTTTTGCTTTGTTCATGTTAAATCTCTTTAACACCTTGTTCACATAGTCTTCCTGCGACAAAATTTCTTATTTTTCTTGTCCCTGATGATTTTCATGCCTAAAATATTCTTGGCCTCTCCCAAGTCTTTCATAGCAAACTGTGATAATAACATATTCTTCACTTCTATGATTCTCTTCATATTGGAACTAGCGGTGCATATCATCCACATATAAAGAGAGATATACAATGTCACCATCATCATACTTGCGAAAATAAACACAGTAATCAGATTCATAGTGTGCAAATCCTTTTTCTTTCAAGAAACCATCAAATTTTAGATACCATTGCCGCGGAGCTTGTTTCAAGCCATACAAGCTTTTCTTCAAGCGACATACCATGTGCTCCTTACCTTTGACTTCAAAACCCTTAGGTTGTGCCATGTATAGTTCTTCATCTAAGTCATCATATAAAAACATTGTTTTTACGTCTAACTGCTCAAGATGAAGATCCTCCACTGCAACTATACTCAACAAAACTCTAATTGATGTCATTTTCACTACAGGTGAAAATATCTCGGAGTAGTCGATCCCATCTTTTTTAGAAAAGCCCTTGACTACAAGTCTCGCCTTGTATCTAATACTACCATCTGCTTCATTCTTAATCCTGTACACCCATTTGTTTAATAAAGCTTTTTTACCTGTGGGCAACTTGGTCAACTCCCAAGTTTTGTTCTGAAGTAACGAGCTCATCTCGTCTTTCATAGCACACTCCTACTACAAGTGAGATGTGTCTACCTTTGCCTCACCGTAAGTCTCCAGTTCCCTCGAATCTGTATATAAGACATGGCTTAGAACAATATTAGCTGATGGATAAAAAATTACCTTTGGCTTTCTCACACGTGTAGACCTTCTCAAGACAGGTACTTCAGGGTTGTTAGTTTGCTTCGAATCACTGCGTTCCTCTTGAACTACCTCCTCACTGATAATAGGCTCATCTTGAACCTCTCTTTCAAGTGCACTTTGATCTACTGGAAACATCTTCATGGGCATTGTGTCTAATTCAACATATTCTTGCTGTACTACCTTCTCATGCTCTGTCTGACGATCCTTGTACATATTTTCTTCATGGAATACCACATTTCGATTGCGGATGACTTTGTTATTCTCATAATCCCAAAGCCTATAACCATACTCGTCGTCATCGTATCCGATAAAGACGCACTTCTGGGACTTAGCATCAAATTTTTTCCTATCCTCCCTGTCAATCAAAGCATATGCAATACAACCAAACACCTTTAGATGTGAATAATTAATCTTTTTACCTGACCGCCACTCTTGTGTTATTTCTCCATCCAGCGCACTAGATGGACTTTTGTTGATAAGATAAACAGCTGCATAAGTGTAGCGGGAGACTCGCATATAGCCTCATGCATCTCGCACGTTCTAGAATAGTCTTGTTCATCCTTTCAGCTACACCATTCTCTTGAGGAGTTCTAGGAACAGTCTTTAACCCGTGTGTGCCTTCTTAACTCAAATATTCTGCAAATTCCTTACTCGTGTATTTACCACCATTATCAGACTTTAGAGCTTTAATCTGATAACCTATCTCTTTTTCTACCATGGTCTTCCCCACTCTGAACATCTCGAATACTTCTTATTTTCCTCTAAGAGCATAAACCCAAGTCTTCCTTGCTGCATCATCAATGAAGGTGACAAAATATCTCTTACCGCCATAAGAGAGTTCCTGAGCAAGTCCCCATACATCAATATGAACCAACTCTAGCTTCTTGCCTTTATTTTGTCGTCCATTCAATTGAAAACTAACAACCTTTTGTTTTCCATAAATGCAACTCTCACAAAAATCTAACTCAACTTTTTGCAAACCTAGAAGTAATTTCCTCGAATGTAACTGATGTTGACACCTAATCTTTTAGAAAATAAAAAAGATAAAATAAAAATTCAGTTTTGAAAATCTTTTTTGTTGAAGATATAGCCGCATTTCAAAATTCAAAAAAATCAGTTTTTTTTTTATTTGATTTTGGAGCCTTTTTATTGTTGAGTGGTTAAGCGAATATATGCAAAGATATTGGAAAATCTTCAACAACTTTGAGTTGGTTTTTTTTTTTTTTCACTATAAATGAAATGCGAGGCTTCGGAACCAAAGGGGGGCTTCTCTTGGTTCAAAGGCAAACTCAAAAGGTTGAAAAGTTCAGAAGCCTTCGTAGACCTTAATCAAAAGAGAAAACATTTCTCTTTTCTTTCTCTGACAAAGAAAGGCAAAAGAAAGAAACAGGGAAAGAGAGGATGATGTGAGAGAGTGGTGAAGGCAGAAAGTAAAAGGAAAAGGGGAAAAAGTAAAAGGTGAATCATTGTTCATCTTCTTCCTCTTGAGTTTTGTTGGTGGTCCCTGCTCTATCTGCTCGACTCCTCCACACTCGCAACCTCCGCGCGCCGCCTCCAGCTTGAGCACTGCTGCCGCTTCGTTCGTCGCCCCTCGGTCTCGTCGCACCGTCCCTGCTCCTCCCGGTGAATCCCCTCGCCGGTCTCGTCACACCGTCCCTGCTCCGCTTGGTGAATCTCCTCGCCGGTCTCCATCGTTACGAAGACCCGAGTGACACCGCTGCAGCACCCAGACCTCTCGTTTGCTCTGGTTCCCCTTTGCTGCTCTCGACGACCCGGTGACTCGCCTCCTTAGCCCAATTGATGCAACCGCGCCCAACGCCGAGCCTCCGCCTTCGCCACTTGCACATCCGCCCGAAGCCAGACGGTCCAGCCCACTGTTGCCTCACCACCGCGCATTGATCCGTGAGTTCCCCAGTGACTAGGTGCCAACTTCGTCGAAAATCCGTTCTTGCTCGAGCCTAGCCCATAGCCGAAGCCATCGACGCCGACGTTCCCTCTGCCCTATTCGGTGATCGACGCTCGTGACCCCCACGCAACGCGCACTCGCCACCTGCACCAGATTTCTGCAACTTGAAGCGACGCCACTGAGTCCCCTGCCCAAAGTGATGCCACCGAGTCCCTTGCCCGCGCGATGTTGCTGCTCCGCTCCGCTTGCCATCCATTGACGCCCGCGCCACGAACACCTCCACGATACCAGGCCCTCGCCCGACATCATCGCTGCCGCCCAGCCCTCACCGGAGTTTTGGCCGTCGTCCATCTTCCGCTCGGTTGCCCTCCTGTTCTGTGGGTTTACCCCTAGGTAGTTTTACTTCTTTACTTTTATTTTTTCTATTACTTGGTAGTTTAGGTTATTTCTTTATCTTTTATATTATTTTTCTGTTTAGTTCATTTGATAGCATGTCTACTTTTAATTATTTAAATGTTGGGTGTTAATATTTGCAATTTCTATAGGCATTGCCCATAGATTTTACCTCAAATTACTATAGTTATTAATTTGATCCGAGAGACATCGGATCATTTTTTAATTATACTAATTTTTGGTTTGTTGGTAGAATTTCAATCACAATAATTATTTAATTTGGTCCATGTGGCACCCCCAAACTCGGTAGGGTCGCCACAGATGCTAAGCGCTTGAACTCTAAGGCAAAAACAACTTATACGACGATAGTAAAAAGGGAAATCGAGGTTTAGACGTAATTTTTTTTTTTAATAGGCTTTAAGGATTTGCGCAGCTTACAGCGAAAAATAAGAGGCGAGTCCCACCATCTCTCCGCTTCTTTAATGACAGCACAATGCACACCAACTGTTTTGATTGAAAGAAAACACAAGGCCGAACCACTTTTATTTACATATATATTCACGAAGGGTTTTTCACGGGTCGGTACATCAAAAGGTAGGCCAAGACTCTTCCATACGCTCGGCCTTCAACCCCAAAAAGTAACACACGACCCACTAAAAACAGCGTGTATAGACCTCCCCTCGGATTGCTAGTGTCGGCCATATCCCAAAAAGTTGCCAACTCCTACTTCTCACGCGCGGGCCGTCACACCCATCCTGGTGCGTCAGGCGATGGGGGTGGCAGCATCCCCATCATCACTCCATCGTGGCGAATGTGAACGGACACGTACTCCTGAATGACTGGGCCCCCAGACAGACCCACGTCATAAGACACAATCGCGCGAACCCGGATGAACGTCAGACCCGGTAGGGTGGGACAATTGATCTCCATCAACTCGACCTCCACATCAGACGGAAGGCCGTAAAATACTCCCCGCGTGACGGCAGGGAGTGGCATCGTGCTAATCTGAAATGTTGGTCCCCGAAGGGGTGAGTACAACCACTCAGCAGGTAAAGGAATCCAATCACCACTCAATGCATTCAAACAATACGAACAATTACATTATACATGTCATCTATGCATTCCAGCGTACTTACCTCGAAGCCATGTATATACCATCATACATCATCATCACAATCATAATACGTACATATCATAGACTACGAACGATCATCATCATCATACCACATCATCCATACATGTCAACATGTCACCATGTCATCATGTCATCATGTCATTATATCATAGGTGATTATTATCATATCATGTCACACATGCATATCATCATGCCATATCATTCATACATGTCAACATGTCACCATGTCATCATATCATCATGTCATTATATCATAGGTGATTATTATCATATCATGTTACATATGCATGTCATCATGCCATATCACCCATGCATGTCATCATCATATCTTATATACATGCCATCATGTCATCATGTCATCATATCATAGGTGATTATCATCATTATCATGTTACATATGCATGTCATCATGCTATATGTCATCATATCATAGGTGATTATCATCATTATCATGTTACATATGCATGTCATCATGCCATATCACCCATGCATGTCATCATGCCATGTCACATATGCATGATTTAATTTCCACTTTAGTTCTCAATTGATCATCACATCACTCTTTCTCGGGATCATCCATCCCATACTTTACACTCGCACCCTATCCAGGCATTGCGAGAAGAACCTCCGGCATTCAGCCATTCATGGCCACCGGGCATCCGGCACCCCCACACCCCGGGCATCTCACATTCCAACTGGCATCACGAGACATCCCCTCGGGCAAAGACCTCTGAGGCTTCCGGCACCCAACCATTCCAGGCATCCTGATACTCCCAGGGTCATCCGGCCATGTATCTCTATACATTCCGGGCATTACCATCCTCCACAAACAACTTCCCATTTACCATTACTCATGTTTGCCAATTTAGGTTTCAATGTACCATGCACATGATGTAATGGCAAAACAAAATCACCTTTGTTCTTATACATGCATCATTAACCATTTACATACATGCATTAAGATGCAATCACTCATAGTAATTAAGTCCTTATGGGATCATATGCTACTAAAAACAATGTACTTACCAAATGCATTTAGAATTTATTTAAATTCCAATTTATTCTACCTTGCAATTAATTAAATTAAATAATCACACAAATCCCAAATTCATGAAATCAAAGCATATAATAATTTAATGCAATAAAATGGTGATTTTCCACAGAAAATGCATAGCCAATCAATTTCTACAAAAAAGGCAACATTACTAAAATTTCCGCGTGGAATCTCGGACAAGGGCAGAATGTACAGTTTTCTAAGTAATTCAATTAAAATGCCCAACCGACCTCAGAAAATTATGAAATTTTACCAGGTTATAGTTAAGACATTAAATTATATTTTTCATGAAGGAATCTAGGCCAAATTCGTTTTAGATAAATTTCTATAGTCCCACGAAGCTACTGATCAGATTACCGAAACGTCCAGGGTCCTATGTCCGAAATATGGAGGTTCGACCTACGTACACTCCTTCGTTTTCTCTGAAATTTGGATATGTTTTACTTCTAAGGATTCCCTACAACTTTCATGAAGGAACTTAAACCAAACTTCCAAAGGATAACCTCCATATGAGTCCATGAAGTCTCGGGTGTCCCATACCGCGACTCCAGATTCATCATCTTCAAGATCAGGTTAGTTTCCTAAGCTATACTTGTTCATTTTGCTTCAAATTTGAGTATGTTGATCCTTAAGATGTGCTCTACAAGTTTCATGAAGAAGTCGAAGAGAGATTCATGGTAAAAAAAACAACATGCAGCCACAAATTTACCACAAGGTCAGCGAAGTAGATCCAGATCTAGAGCCTCCGTAGGATGAGGTTTTGACCCCTTAGATCTCCATCATTTTGCACCAAATTTTATTATGTTGTAGTTTAAGATGTTCGCTACAACTTTCATGAAGAGATCCAAGTCAAAATCAAACTCCAAACATGCATGCAAGCTCCCACAAGATTCTGACTCCAGTGATTCGTGCGAAAACAGAATACATCTTCAAGAACAAACTATCCTAACTCCGTTTTCTTACCTATAAACGACCAAAGATCCATCCAACATGCAAAACACACATGCAAGGGAGGAGATGGATCCTAACTTGCCTTAAACACAAAGAGGAACGGTGGCAAACGGCGGCGAACGGCGGCGAACGGCAGCTCCTCCTCTCTCTCTCGGCCTCCTCCTCCTCTCTCTCGCAATTCTCTCTCTCTCCTCTCACTTCTCTTGGGCGACAACTCTCTCTCTCTCCTCTCCCCCATCCGGCCATGTCTTCCTTTAATTTTCCCCAAGAGGAAATCATTGCATTGCCTCTCCAATGGCCAATGCATGCAAGGCCTCCTTGCCACTTGGCAAGACACACATGCAATGGGCTTTGGGCTTGGGCTTGGGCTTGGGCTTGGGCCTCTTGGAAGAAGTGGGCCGGCCACTTCTTCCCCTCCTCTTGGGCCGACGACAGCCCTCCTTGTGGGCCTTAATGGGCCGACCACTTGGCCCATTAGGGTCCACCCTTGGGCCCAAGGCCCGATCAAAATTTTCTCTTCTTTTTAGAGACTTAAATAATAATTTCACCTAATTAAAATCCTATAATATATTATCTATGAGAATTTAATCTATAAAATGCATGGCCAAGCATAGACTATTCTCATTAATTTACCTTATAATCAAATTTCAAAAACTTAAATTAAAAACACAAGCACAAAACACAAAGCCTTAAGAGAAAACTAAAGGCTAATACACAACCCATAGGTAAATTCATTACCTATTTAAGAGCTTTAGGGCACCTTAGGGCTTGCCCTTAATTTCTGGGATGCCATAGTCCATAAGATTTCGGATCAAATTTTTAATTATTTTGATTTCCTCGTTGTGACTTTAGAGTTAAAATAATTGTTAATTTAATTCGTGAGACAACGGATTATATTTTCAGTTATTTTAATTCTTATTTTTTTGTGTAAAAATAATTACTTGTTTTTTTCTTTGAAAAAATAAAAAACACAAAAGGTCTTTTTTAGGTAAGCTTATAATTAATCCCACTTTATGTCATCTTTGTTTAACGTAGGTTGCATACATTAAGAAAGAATCATAAAAAAAATCACAAAAAGAACATGCATATAGAATTGTTATGTCATGCATCCCATGTCATGTAGTATATGCACATTTAGGATTATATAAATTAGATTGCATATATATAGTGATAGTTTAAATTATTCCATATAAATTGCATCTCACATATCATTAAAGTAAAAGTCATGCATATCAAAAATAAATTAAGATTGCATCTAATTAGATTTCATGCATTTAATTAGATATCATGTCATTTAGAAAATCGTGTTTAGGGCATGCATTTTTACTAATAGTTTATGTAAATGTTTTTTTTAGAGATTGAACCTGAATAAAGTTATAGTTTATAATTTCTTATGAATCTAGCATTTTGATTTATTGAATGTTATTTCATTTGTTGTGCACCCGCATGACCACCATTTGCATGTTAGTATCTTAGGTTAAAATTGATCAACACTACCTGCAAAATAATGTTTGAAATTAAAATAAAAGGTACCGAAAGGGCGTTAGACTAATCTAGCGTAACAATGTCCCTGGACTTATTGAATCTCTAGTTTGCAAAAATAAAGTATTCTCCTATACTTTATTTGGGTTTCTAACCAACCCTAATTGGTTAGTGGCGGCTCCGAATTGAATATAATTGCATGTTTAAATGAGTTAATTTCTTTATATCAAGTCGCGATTGGTAGGGCTTGGGAGGGTCCATGCCAAGTCTTCGGACTTAGTAATCCATTAACCTAGTTTTAGGTGACACCCATCAAAAATATGGTCGCGACAGCTTGGCGACTCCACTGGGGACCGAGTTAAAACTCATAGTGGACATAGCCCTGTTTCTTTTCAAAAATATTTTTGTTTGACAGCAAGGATTCCAGGTATGTCACTAACATTCCTAAAGTGTTAAATGTTTTTGCATATGGGAGGTATAAGGGGAGTAGTCCTTGCTAATCATTGTCTTGCAGGAGGGTGCAAAGATGAATGATTTATTTTTCCCTATATTGAAGTGTTGTTTGTATTATAAATTGTTGTGCATGATTTTCAAATTGTTTTAGCACTACACATTGCACACACAACCTGCCGTCGGACCTGGACCGCATTTTAGAATTCTAAGATGGTGTTGAGAAATGGACCAACCTTGAACACGAGACCACGATATAGAGGTTGCCTTTCTCAACCCCGAAAATTTTTTCTTAGTGTCAAAACGTTTATCCTTGTTCACGAAACTGTGTGACCATGGGATTTTCTTTTGACTGAGCCAAAGCTAAGAGGACCTGACATTTGTACGCGAGACTGCGACTTGTCGGTCCATCCTCTTAGCTCTAACTTGCTAAGCCTTGTAGTTTAGGTGTTAAGCCTCACATCTCATGCGCCTGTCTATGTGGTTGCCATTTTTCTTTGTGAAGTAAGTATTCTTACCTTATACTATGCAATCTATTTACTTTATTGCACTTTCTTTTGGTCCATGACACTAGGTTGATCGTAAGCCTTAATCTATACACAATGGGGAGATCCGATGTTCAATTCGTTCCAACTCCTAAGATCGAGCTTAAAGGGTGGTGGAATAAATTAAGCAAGGAACGCCAAGACTATGTGGAGTCAATATTGGGACGGCTCATCCCCCTTTTGGATATTGGAGTTCATAGTGGTGTTTTGCAAGCTATCTCACAGTTTTGGTGTCCCGAGACGACTACCTTTATCTTTGGTAAGAATGAGCTAACTCCGACGCTGGAAGAATATAGCGTTATCATAGGAATGCCCCTTGAGATTGAACTTGTTAGGCCACCTCTTGGTATGGAGCCCACATCGATTTTATCTCAATTTCTAAGAATTAAAACTGATGAGGTTAAGAAACTTTTGAAAGCTAACTGTAATGCATGCCCATTCTCCTTTTTGAATGATCATTTTTCAAATCAATCTTCAATGCATCAAAAGGGTAGGATATTCATCCTGGCATTATTTGGATTTATAATTTTTCCTCATCGACAAAATACCATTAATCATTCAATTACATGGGTGGTCAGACAAGCATGTGCCGGCATGAACTTTATAAACATTATTTTGGCCGACGCATTTTTGTCCCTCAACCGTTTTAAACAAAATGGAGGAAAAATCATGAATGCCTCTCCTGAACTTTTACAAATTTGGTTTCTTTCTCACATGAAGGAGTTTGGTCGTTTCATGCATCGAGGTGAAATTGATGATTCTAATCACCCGATAAAGAGATTTTCAATCTTAGAGAAAAAGTATACTGGAAAGTCATTTTCTGATTGGGTAACTTTTCTAAAAGATCTAGATCTCAAGGGCTTCCTATGGTATGCTAAATGGTTCCATGTTAGCGTGGCTCGTTTTTCTCACAAGACAGATAATTCAGTTCCACTTATGGGAATCACTGGTGCAACATCTTACTATCCTTATAGAGTGGCCCGCCAGTATCGAGTGCTCCAAGATATTCCGCCTCCTCTTCGAACGGACCTGTTTCAAGCTCGCTTCATGCGCAAGGACCACAAGTACCTCGATGAGATCAAACGCCTTGAAAATGCATGGAAGGAATGCCATCCGGAAAAGATAATGGTGCCTAAAAGATTGAAAGGAAAGGAGAGGATTTTTCATGCCTCAGATTATTATATCCACCATCACGAGATCCCTCAAGCTCTACTTCCTGTGATACCTGAAGTTACTATGAAGCCCACTCGTAAAGCACAAATTGAACAGCTTGAAGAAACGGTGGAAAGGAATGAGGCTCGTATCTCTGAGTTGGTTCGACAGAACAAAAGGCTTCGAAAGACTGTGATCTCCCAATTATGTATGGAAAAGAGTCGTTAGACTTAGGAGTTTAATTCTGGCTTTAAGATGTTATTTCAATTTCTTAGATTGGTGTTTGAGGAATTTAATTTCCTAGGGAGTTATTTTAACGTTTTAAGTGGATGTCTTTGGAATTTGATTTCACTTAATAAAATAAACGATTGACCGTTGTCATGGATCAATCTCATTTGTGATGATGCTTACTGTATTATTTTACATTTATTGGTAACAACACGGCTCACCCAAGATCACCAATCCGTACTCGTTCTAGAGTAACAATGGCTGATGACGCCGAACAAATACGTGTTGCTGAACAAACTTGTATCGTCGCCCTCGAAACAGAAATGAAGCAAGTCCTGAATGTCCTTGAGCAGCTCTCTAAACAAATCGACTCTCTCCAGGCAAATACTGTCCCATCAATTCTGCAAGTCGAGGTGGTGTTACCACAGCATGTTCCTATGGCTGATCCGAAAGATAAAGGCAAGAATGTATCCACAAGTGACCTATCAAGCTCTAATGATGTCTCCAGGGAGAAAACTACTGACACCCCTCGAATCATTGTTGATGAGGAGATACAAGTGATACAGCCAGCCGTACCGAAAACTGAGCAAGAAAAATGCTTAGCAAAAATCGAGGAGAAACTTAAGCAGCTGCAGGGTGCATTAAGCCAAGATCCAACTGATCTGTCCCATTATGCAAAGATCAAGATACTAAAGAAGTTCAAAATGCCAGACTTTGAAAAGTATGATGGCACCTTTTGCTCGAAGATCCATTTGTGTGGCACCCCCAAACCCAAGAAGGTCGCCACATAATTCTAAACGATCTACCTATTGCAATACGGGTTGCTAGTCTTTGAAGAAGGGGAGTTGTAAGGAAGGCCCAAGGTTCATAGGCATTTTTTTTTTTTAAAGGAGTTTAACGCAGCTTGTAGCGAAAATTAAAGGCAAGTCTCACCATCCCTCCACTCTCTCGCGATCATACAATGCAGACCGACTACGCATTGAAAGAAAAACATAAAGCCGAACCACTTTTTATTTACATTTTCAGGATGGACATCTTGGGTCGGTATAACCAAAAGGGAAACCAAGACTTTTCACTATGCTTGGTTACATCTCAAAAGAGATCATCGACCCTCTATATCAAACGTGTAAACCTTCCATCTATAAGTGTCGGCTATCTCCAAAAAGTTGTAACTCCGTCTTCTCTCGCGGGCCGTCACACCCATCTTGGTGCGTCGGGCGGTGGCGGCGGCAACATCCCCATCATCACCCCATCGCGTCGGACATGGACAGGCAGGATCTCCTGGATAACGGGGCCCCCAGCCAGGCCCACATCATACATCACCAGTACCCGCACCCGCAAAAACACTAACCCAGGGATGGTGATGCAAATGTGCTCCGAGCACTCAACCTCCACATCCGAGGGAATGCCATAGAAGGTACCACGCGAAACTGGAGGGAGAGGCATCTCTCTAATCTGAAATGTTAGTCCCCAAATGGGTGAGTACAACCACTCAGCAGGTAAAAGACCAATAACCACTCAATGCATCATACAATACAATCATTGCAATCATAGCATAACACATGTCATTCAAGTATCCATGCATAATTTACCTCGATATCATGCACATGTCATCATATCTCATGTACATACATCATCATATAGTCATTACCCTCATCATGCATCCATGCACTAATCATCATCATGTCACATGAGCCATCATGCCATAGGTGCACATACATCCATGCACTCATCATCATCATATCACATGTCATCATCATGCCATAGGTGCACATACATGCATGCACTCATACATCATCATATTACATGTGCCATCATGCCATAGGTGCACATACATCCATGCACTCATCATCATCATGCCATAGGTGCACATACATGCATGCACTCATACATCATCATATTACATGTGCCATCATGCCATAGGTGCACATACATCCATGCACTCATCATCATCATATTTCATGTGCCATCATGCCATAGGTGCACATACATGTTACATTATGTCATCATGCATACGAGTTACTATACCATGCATGATTCGGTTGTAACTTATGTTTTTCAATTGAATTGCCACATTTTCCTTTCCCTGGACCAATAATTTCATCCCGCATTTCTATCGCTCGCACCCAACCTGGCATCGTGAGGAACCTCCGGCACACACCTCCGGGCATCCGGCTCACACCTCCGGGCATCCCGACACTCCCGGGGCATCGTCGGCTGACACCTTCGACAGCATCCTTATTCTCATACAGCTATTTTTCCAATTCCACATTTGAAATTTACAATGCAATTGGTTTAGATCACTCATTTGAAAATCATGTAATATGCATTGGGAAAATGTCATTTAATGAAATGGTTCAAATGAAATCTTTCTATGAGATCATGGAAAAATTCATCATTTCTTTAATATCATATGAAATGTATGAAAGCCATCACACCATTGCATGAATAATAATTCAAAGTCTCATAATTCACACAATAATTCATACATATCATGCATCATAGCATAGAATAGGCCTTGCATTCCAACATCATAAATTTCGAAAATGTACAGATTCCACAGTTTTCAAAACACAGTAATTTAAATAGGTAAATGAGTTTTAAAAATCACAAAATTTAAGGATGTTGTAGTTAAGACATAGATAAAGATGTTTCAAGCAGAGCACTTCTCCAAAAGAAATTTGTACAGAATAGTATTAACCACACATTCCAAAATCATCAAGTTCGAAGCACACAGATTGCACAGTTTTTAAATCATAGTCGATTAAATAGGCAAATGACCTTCAAAAATCATGAAATTTAACCATGTTGTACCTAAGACATAAATAAAAATGTTTCATGCAGAGCACTTCTCCAAAAGATATTTGTACAGAATAGTATTAACCACACATTCCAATATCATCAAGTCCGAAGCACACATATTGCACAGTTTTTAAATCACAGTCGATTAAATAGGCAAATGACCTTCGAAAATCATGAAATTTAACCATGTTGTAGTTAAGACATAAATAAAGATGTTTCGTGAAGAACACATGCCCAAAGGAGTTTCACACAAGAAGATATAATTCACGCAAATACAGCCTGTAATTTCTGTTAAGATCAGATTGCGCAGTTCTTGAAGTATTTCGATTAAAATACCCGGATGACCTCCGAAAATTATGAAATTTTACCAGGTTGTATTCAAGACCCAAAAGTAGATTTTTCATGAAGACATCTAGGCTAGGTTCGTTTCAGATAATTTTCTATAGACGTCCGAAGCTCCTGGTTCTAGTACCAAAACCTCCAGTATATCTATCTCCGAAATATCGAGTTTTTACCTACTTATCCTTCTTCATTTCCTCTGAAATTTTCATATTTTCCGTGTCAAAAGGTCCCCTACAACTTTCATTAAGGGATCTAAGTGAAATTTACAAAGAATAGTCACCATATGGGGCCAAGAAGTCTCGGGTGTCCAGTACCGTATTTCCAGATTTACCGTCTTCAAGAGAAAATCGATTCACTAGGCTATACTTGCTCATTTTACCTCAAATTTGAGTATGTTAGTCTTTAGGATGTTCTCTACAAGTTTCATGCAGAAGTCGAAGAGAAATTCTGGATAAAAAGCAACATGCAACCCACAAAACCACCAAAAGGTCAGCAAAGCTGTTCCAGATCTAGTGTCTTCGTAGGAGGAGGATTTTTCCCCTTAAAACTCAACCATTTTATCCCAAATTTTAGTATGTTATACTTTGAGATGTCCTCTACAACTTTAATGATGGAGTCAAAGTCGAAATCCAACTCGAAACATGCATGCAAGCCTCTACAAGTTTCTGGGTCAGGCGGTATACACGAACTCAGCAAGCTTTTTCAAGAACAAAGCACACTAGCTTCGGTTCTTTACATCTAAACACCCAAGATTCAACACCATTTCAACCACACATTCAAGACACACATGCAAGAGTAGAAATTGGATCCTAACTTGCCTCCCAGAATCGAACAAACGACGGCACACGGACGGCGATGGACGAGCGGACGGACGGACGACGGGCGGCGAGCGGCTCCTTCCTCCTCTCTCCGTTCCTCTCTTTCTCTCGAAATCTCTCTCTCTCTCCCTCTCGCTCCCCCTCACAGACGACAGCCCCTCCCCTTTTCTTTTTCGAATTTTCCTTCCTCCCTAGAGTGACTAGCATGTAATCATTATTAGGCATGCATGGTTACACTTGGTAAGCCTCCAATGCCACTTGTAAAATGGCATGCAGAAAAGAAAAGGGCCCTTCTTGGGCTGGCCCCCCCTTCCCTCCTCCAACCAGTCCTTGGTCGATAGCCCTATTGGGCCTTGTGGGCTAGTCGCGAAAAAGGGGGTGAGGAAATGGGCTGGTTTTGGGCTTTTAAAAGTCCAGCCCATCCTCATCCTATTAATTTTCCTAATTCTTAAATTTTAACAACACCTATATGAAAATATAAATAACCAAAACTTTGTGACCTATCTAGATAAATTCCAATCCATAAACCACATGGCCAAAAATAGAATTTTCCATATCAAATAAAATTGATCACCACAAACTTGGCCAAAATTCTTAATGCAGGACATGAGTTAGAGCACCCCTAGAGATTGGCAAGGAATCCTAGGATGCCACAATTCTCCCCTCCTTAGGGAATTTCGTCCTCGAAATTAGATATCGCTTACTCCTCTTTAAACAAGTAGGGGTACTTCTCCCTCATCTGATCTTCACTCTCCCATGTAGCTTCCTCCATATCGTGATGTCACCATAAAACTTTAACTAGTGGAATCGTTTTTGTTCTAAGAGCTTGTTCCTTTCGATCCAGTACTTGCACAGGCTCTTCGATGTGCCTCACTTTCTCATCCACTTTGATGGCTTCATGATCGAGTATGTGACCAGGATGCGGCTGATACTTTCTTAGCATTGACACATGAAACATATCGTGTAAATTTCCTAGGTTAGGAGGCAGCGCCAAACGATAAGTTGCATCTTCTATCCTTTCAAGTATCTCAAAAGGTCCAACAAATCTGGGACTCAACTTTCCTTTCATTCCAAAATGAGATACTCCCTTTAATGGGGATACTTTAAGGAATACGTGATCCCCCACACTAAACTCCAAAGGCCTTCTATGCCTGTCCGCGTAGCCTTTTTGTCTACTCTGGGTTGTTTTAAGTCTTTTCCTAATAATCTCAACGGCTTCAATGGTATTTTGTACCAATTCAGGTCCTGTCAATCTCCTTTCACCTACTTCGTCCCAACAAATAGGGGTCCTGCATCTTCTCCCGTGTAACGCTTCATATGGGGCCATGTCTATACTTTTCTGAAAACTATTGTTATAGGCAAACTCTATCAAATGTAAGTTCTCATCCCATCTTCCTCCAAAGTCAATAATATAGGCTCTCAACATATCCTCCAAGGTTTGTATCACTCTCTTCGTTTGTCCATCTGTTTGAGGGTGATAAGCAGTACTAAATTGAAGCTTTGTCCCTAAAGCATTTTGCAGACTCCGCCAAAAGTTCGAGGTAAACCTTGAGTCTCGATCCGAGGTGATCGTTACAAGTATACCATGCAAGCGTATTATCTGGCTTACATAAATCTCAGCAAGTCTATTCATTGAATAGTTCATACGGACTGCTAAGAAATGGGCAGACTTAGTTAAATGATCCACTATTACCCAAATTGAATCGTGACCACTTGATGTCCTTGACAATCCTTGCACAAAATCCATTGTTACATGCTCCCACTTCCATTCTGGTATGTCTAACGGTCTCAAAAGTCCTGCCGGTTTGCGATGTTCCGCCTTCACTTGTTGACACGACAAACATTGAGAAACATACTTAGCCGCATCTATTTTCATACCATTCCACCAAAATTGTTGACGCAAATTTCTATACATCTTTGTACTCCCTGGATGAATATTGTATTTACTCCTATGTGCCTCCAACAGAATCTCCTTCTTCACTTCTTCGTTGTCGGGTACATAGAGTCGTCTTTGACATCTTACCACTCCATCTTCAGAAACTTGAAATTCTGGTCTCTTCCCTAAAGACACTGCCTCTTTTACTTTCATAATTTATGGGTCAGACTTTTGTAGGGTCTTAACTTTCTAAATAATCTCAGGTTCAATCCTTAATGCTTTAGTCATACCAGTAAGACCATCCACTTTTAATTTAAATTCCGAGTCCACTACGGACTTTAACAGGTTCCATTCTGTCATCCTTAAACTGGCTATCTCCATAGCCGACTTACAACTAAGAGCATCCGCTACCTTGTTCGCCTTCCCTAGATGATATCGTATCTCACAATCATAATCCTTCAACAACTCCATCCACCTCCTTTGTCTCATGTTCAGCTCCTTTTGTGAGAATAGATATTTCAGGCTCTTATGATCTGTATAAATCTCAAACTTTTTCCCATATAAATAATGTCTCCATATCTTCAAGGCAAACACTATAGCTGCCAATTCTAGATCATGCGTTGGATAATTCAGTTCATGGGGTTTTAATTGCCTAGATGCATAGGCTATGACTTTGCCATGTTGCATCAGAACACATCCCAATCCTTTGTGAGATGCATCACTATATACTGTGAAACCATCCGGTCCAAAGGGTATAGTCAAGATTATGGCCATGGTTAACTTTCTTTTAAGTTCTTGAAAGCTCCTTTCACATTCCCCACTCCATTCAAATTTTGCATTCTTCCGAGTTAATTTGTTTAAAGGGCCCGCCAATCGTGAAAATCCTTCAATAAACCTACGGTAATAACCGGCCAGTCGTAAGAAACTCCGCATTTCAGTGGGTGTGGTCGGTCTCGGCCAATTTATTACCATCTCAACTTTCGCCGGATCTACTGTAATTCCTCCTCCTGACACCATGTGTCCTAAAAATATTATCCGGTCCAACCAAAACTCACACTTGCTGAATTTGGCATATAACTTGTGATCTCTTAGAGTTTGTAAAACTAACCTCAAGTGTTGCTCATGTTCCTTCGGCCCTTTCGAATAAACCAGGATATCATCAATAAAGACGATCACAAACTGATCTAAATAGGGTTTAAACACCCTATTCATTAGATCCATAAATACAGTTGGTGCATTTGTCAATCCAAAAGGCATGACAAGGAACTCGTAATGTCCATAACGAGTCCTAAATGCAGTCTTAGGAATGTCTTCTTTCTTAATTCTTAGCTGATGGTATCCTGACCTTAAATCAATCTTAGAGAAAACCCAACTCCCTTGGAGTTGGTCGAATAGGTCGTCAATCCTAGGCAAGGGATACTTATTTTTAATTGTCACCTGATTCAGTTGTCTATAGTCAATGCACAAGCGCATCGACCCATCTTTCTTTTTCACAAACAGAACTGGTGCACCCCAAGGTGAAGCACTTGGCCTAATGAATCCTTTGTCAAGCAACTCCTGTAGTTGCACTTTGAGCTCCTTTAGTTCCATCAAGGCCATCCGGTATGGGGCTTTCGAGATTGATCCTGTTCCAGGCATCAGCTCAATTTCAAATTCAATCTCTCTTTCCGGGGGCAATCCAGGCAACTCTTCAGGAAATACATTTGGAAATTCATTCACTACCCTAATTTCATCAAGTTTAAGCTCTTCCTTGGTACAATCTTTAACTGGTGCTAGGTACCCTTGACATCCTTCGTCAAGTAACACATCAGCTTCTACTGCTGAAATAAGCGCTATAGATAGGTAGGTCTGGCTTCCCAGAAATTTACATTTGACCAATCAGGTAGAATAAACTGGATCACTTTTCTATAACAATCCATTTTGGCCCGATACTTATGAAGCCAATCCATTCCTATGATAACATCAAAATCATACATGGCCATCACGACTAAATCGATTTCCATATCTCTTCCTCCTACGGTTATTTTACATTTTTCACACACCAGTGTAGACAACACTGCATCCTTTAAAGGCGTAGAAACACAAAGAGGGGTCTCAAGAAATGTCGCTTCAATTTTACTCAACAGTTTATATCTTTCAGACACAAATGAATGTGTGGCACCCGTATCAAACAATGCATAAGCCTTCTTGCCATTTATGAAAATTGTACCTGAGATGACGTTTTTGGAAGCTTTTGCTTCCTCTTGGGTGACTACATACACTTTTCCTTGAGCTGGTGGCCTCTATGGATTCTTTTGAGAATATGGTCCAGTGGCATGCTGGGGTACTCGTCGTAGTGAGTTGATACTCGTACAGGACCTCTCCTGTGGACAATCCTTCTTAAGATGCCCTACCTTTCCACAGCCATAACATTTCAACCGTCCATTACAAGGTCCGGGGCCATGTCGTCCATCACATCTTCGACATTCTTCAGTATGATAAGGTGTCTTTCCTAAATTCGGACCATTCCTAACCTTCCCAAAACCCCCGAAATTGCCCTTCTTCTTAGACTCCCAGGTCTGACCCTGACCTGTATAGGGTCTCTTTCCTCGCCTGATATCACCAAAAGACGACTGTCTCTTACTCTCTGACTCCTCCCTTATTAACTCCTGCTCCACCAACTGTGCCCTTTCATAGATCTCGTTATAATCTCTTATATTCAAAGGCACCAATTGCTTCCTTATACTAGTTCTCAATCCCTTCAAAAACCTCTTAGCTTTTTATTCCCAATCTTCAATCAATCTAGGAGCATATCTAGACAGTTCAGAAAATCTTGCCTCATACTGATCCACTGTCAGATCTTTTTGTTCTAACTGAACAAATTCTGTAATCTTCTTATCTCTAGCACAATCAGAAAAATGCTTTCTATTGAAAGTTCTGACAAACTCTTCCCAATTAACATCAGTACTTGGTGGAAAGATTGTGTCCCTTGAAGCTCTCCACCAAAACTTTGCATTTCCCTCCAGCTGGTACTCTGCTAAAGTTATTTTCTCAGCATCATTGCAATCCAACAACCGGAAAATTCACTCCATCCCATCAATCCAATGCTTTGCCTCCTCAGGACTTTCCATTCCACTGAATTTGGGTGGTTTCAACTTCAAAAATTGCTACACCAGTCCTTGAGTACGCCGTTCTGCTCCGGGTTGTTGCTGCGCTTGTCTTTCCATCAGATTTCCAATATTGGCCAATGCCTGCAGGATATCTTCCATTCGGGGTTTAACCCTTGATGTAGAGGCTTCAGCCCTCGATGGACGATGACTTCCATATCGTACCATGATTTTCCTACAGTTTCCAAGCATTCGCCTTAGGAAATATCTGGGACTCAAGGTCTCCATTAAAAGTAATTACAGTAAGAAAGATAAGTAACATAACCATGTTACTAGCACCCAAGAGTAACCTCAAAACATAAACTGGGGATCTACGGGTGAATACAATCACCCGTTGTTCAAAGTTAGTCAACCACTCTCAGTCAGTATCCTATGGTGTGCATTGTCATTACTTTCCTCACTTTCCAAATGAGGCTCCTTATCACACCAACTAAACCTTTTTTTTGCTTTGATACCAACCGTTGTGGCACCCCCAAACCCAAGAAGGTCGCCACAGAATTCTAAATGCTCTACCTATTGCAATACGGGTTACTAGTCTTTGAAGAAGGGGAGTTGTAAGGAAGGCCCGAGGTTCATAGGCATTTTTTTTTAAAGGAGTTTAACGCAACTCGTAGCGAAAATTAAAGGCGAGTCTCACCATCCCTCCACTCTCTCGCGATCATACAATGCACACCGACTACGCATTGAAAGAAAAACATAAAGCCGAACCACTTTTTATTTACATTTTTCAAGATGGACATCTTGGATCGGTATAACCAAAAGGGAAACCAAGACTTTTCACTATGCTTGGTTACATCTCAAAAGAGATCATCGACCCCCTATATCAAACGTGTAAACATTCCATCTATAAGTGTCGGCTATCTCCAAAAAGTTTTAACTCCCTCTCCTCTCGCGGGCCGTCACACCCATCCTGGTGCATTGGGCGGTGGAGGCAGCAACATCCCCATCATCACCCCGTTGCGTCGGACATGGACGGACAGGAACTCCTGGATGACAGGGCCCCCAGCCAGGCCCACTTCATACATCACCAGTACTCGCACCCGCAAAAACACTAACACAGGGATGGTGATGCAAATGTGCTCCGAGTACTCAACCTCCACATCCGAGGGAATGCCATAGAAGGTACCACGCGAAACTGGAGGGAGAGGCATCTCTCTAATCTGAAATGTTAGTCCCTAAAGGGGTGAGTACAACCACTCAGCAGGTAAAAGACCAATAACCACTCAATGCATCATACAATACAATCATCGCAATGATAGCTTAACACATGTCATTCAAGTATCCATGCATAATTTACCTCGATATCATGCACATGTCATCATATCTCATGTACATACATCATCATATAGTCATTACCCTCATCATGCATCCATGCACTCATCATCATCATGTCACATGAGCCATCATGCCATAGGTGCACATACATCCATGCACTCATCTTCAACATATCACATGTCATCATCATGCCATAGGTGCACAAACATGCATGCACTCATACATCATCATATTACATGTGCCATCATGCCATAGGTGCACATACATCCATGCACTCATCATCATCATATTTCATGTGCCATCATGCCATAGGTGCACATACATGTTACATTATGTCATCACGCATACGAGTCACTATACCATGCATGATTCGGTTGTAACTTATGTTTTTCAATTGAATTGCCACATTTTCCTTTCCCGGGACCAATAATTTCATCCCGCATTTCTATCGCTCGCACCCAACCTGGCATCGCGAGGAACCTCCGGCACACACCTTCGGGCATCTCGAAACTCTTGAGGACATTCGGCACACACCTCCGGGCATCCCGACACTCCCGGGGCATCGTCGGCTCACACCTCCGATGGCATCCTTATTCTCATACAGCTATTTTTCCAATTTCACATTTGAAATTTACAATGCAATTGGTTTAGATCACTCATTTGAAAATCATGTAATATGCATTGGGAAAATGTCATTTAATGAAATGGTTCAAATGAAATCTTTCTTTGAGATCGTGGAAAAATTCATCATTTCTTTAATATCATATGAAATGTATGAAAGCCATCACACCATTGCATGAATAAAAATTCAAAGTCTCAAAATTCACAATAATTCATACAGATCATGCATCACAGCATAGAATAGGCCTTGCATTCCAACATCATAAATTTCGAAAATGTACAGATTCCACAGTTTTCCAAACACAGTAATTTAAATAGGTAAATGAGCTTTAAAAATCACGAAATTTAAGGATGTTGTAGTTAAGACATAGATAAAGATGTTTCATGTAGAGCACTTCTCCAAAAGAAATTTGTACAGAATAGTATTAACCACACATTCCAAAATCATCAAGTCCGAAGCACACAGATTGCACAGTTTTTAAATCACAATCGATTAAATAGGCAACTGACCTTAAAAAATCATGAAATTTAACCATGTTGTAGTTAAGACATAAATAAAGATATTTCATGAGGAGCACTTCTCCAAAAGAAATTTGTACAGAATAGTATTAACCACACATTCCAATATCATCAAGTCCGAAGCACACATATTGCACAGTTTTTAAATCACAGTCGATTAAATAGGCAAATGACCTTCGAAAATCATGAAATTTAACCATGTTGTAGTTAAGACATAAATAAAGATGTTTCATGCAGAGCACTTCTCCAAAAGAAATATGTACAGAATAGTATTAACCACACTTTCCAATATCATCAAGTCCGAAGTACACAGATTGCACAGTTTTTAAATCACAGTCGATTAAATAGGCAAATGACCTTCGAAAATCATGAAATTTAACCATGTTGTAGTTAAGACATAAATAAAGATGTTTGATGCAGAGAACTTCTCCAAAAGAAATCTATACAGAATAGTATTAACCACACTTTCTAATATCATCAAGTCCGAAGTACACAGATTGCACAGTTTTTAAATCACAGTCGATTAAATAGACAAATGACCTTCGAAAATCATGAAATTTAACCATGTTGTATTTAAGACATAAATAAAGATGTTTCGTGAAGAACACTTTCCCAAAGGAGTTTCACACAAGAAGATATATTTCACGCAAATACAGGATGTAATTTCGGTTAAGATCAGATTGCGCAGTTCTTGAAGTATTTCGATTAAAACACCCGGATGACCTCCGAAAATTATGAAATTTTACCAGGTTATATTGAAGACCCTAAAGTAGATTTTTCATGAAGATATCTAGGCCAGGTTCGTTTTAGATAATTTTCTATAGACGTCCGAACTCCTGGTTCTTGTACCAAAACGTCCAGTATACCTATCTCTGAAATATCGAGTTTTTACCTACTTATCCTTCTTCGTTTCCTCTGAAATTTTGATATGTTCCGTTTCAAAAGGCCCCCTACAACTTTCATTCAGGGATCTACGTGAAATTTCCAAAGAATAGTCACCATATGGGTCCAAGAAGTCTCGGGTGTCCAGTACCGTATTTCCAGATTTACCGTCTTCAAGAGAAAATCGATTCACTAGGCTATACTCGCTCATTTTACCTCAAATTTGAGTATGTTAGTCTTTAGGATGTTCTCTACAAGTTTCATGCAGAAGTCGAAGAGAAATTCTGGATAAAAAGCAACATGCAACCCACAAAACCACCAAAAGGTCAGCAAAGCTGTTCCAGATCTAGTGTCTTCGTAGGAGGAGGGTTTTTCCCCTTAAAACTCAACCGTTTTATCCCAAATTTTAGTATGTTATACTTTGAGATGTCCTCTACAACTTTAATGAAGGAGTCAAAGTCGAAATCCAACTTGAAACATGCATGCAAGCCTCTGCAATTTTCTGGGTCAGGCGGTATACACGAACTCAGCAAGCTTTTTCAAGAACAAACCACACTAGCTTCGGTTCTTTATATCTAAACACCCAAGATTCAACACCATTTCAACCACACATGCAAGACACACATGCAAGAGTAGAAATTGGATCCTAACTTACCTCCCAAAATCGAACAAACGATGGCACACGGACGGCAATGGACGAGCGGACGGACGGACGACGGGCGGTGAGCGGCTCCTTGCTCCTCTCTCGATTCCTCTCTTTCTCTCAAAATCTCTCTCTCTCCCTCTCACTCCCCCTCACAGATGACATCCCCTCGCCTTTTCTTTTTCGAATTTTCCTTCCCCCCTAGAGTGACTAGCATGTAATCATTATTAGGCATGCATGGTTACACTTGGTGAGCCTCCAATGCCACTTGTAAAATGGCATGCAGAAAAGAAAAAGGGCCCTTCTTGGGCCGGCCCCCCCTTCCCTCCTCCAACCGGTCCTTGGTTGACAGCCCTATTGGGCCTTGTGGGCCGGTCGCGAAAAAGGGGGTGAGGAAATGGGCTGGTTTTGGGCTTTTAAAAGTCCAGCCCATCCTCATCCTATTAATTTACCTAATTCTTAAATTTTAACAACACCTATATGAAAATATAATTCACCAAAACTTTGTGACCTATCTAGATAAATTCCAATCCATAAACCACATGGCCAAAAATAGAATTTTCCATATCAAATAAAATTGATCACCACAAACTTGGCCAAAATTCTTAATGCAAGACATGAGTTAGAGCACACCTAGAGATTGGCAAGGAATCCTAGGATGCCACAATTTGCAGACTTATGTGCTTAGGATGACCCCATATGTTGATAACATACCCCTGATGATTCAGCAATTTCAAGCAAGCTTGACAGGACCGGCACTACAGTGGTATATTATGAAGAAAATTAATCTCCTAGAGACTTGGGAGGATTTGACTAATGCCTTCTTCAAGCAATATAAGTATAATATTGATGTCACTCCATCTCGAGAGGATTTACTTCGCACTGAGAAGAAGAGGACAGAATCTTTCAAGGCTTATGTCGCAAGATGGAGGACCGTAGCTGCTCAAATTACTCCGGAGCCGACAGAAAAGGAGCTGAAGGATTTGTTCATGAAGACGCTCCCGCCTGAATATCAAAATTGGATGTTAGGATCGACTGCTGAGTTGTTCAATCAGCTAGTCCCTGTTGGCGAGCGAATTGAAGTAGCCTTGCGTGATGGATAGGCGTCTGATCAAACCAGCTCGTATAGGGGAGTCTTTGCCAAGAAGGATAAGGAACCTGTAGTGGAGGTTAATGCAGCTTATGTTCAACCCCCTCGCCCTGTCTCGAACACTCAACAGGGAGGAGCACGACCATTCTTTGGCCAACAGAAGAACTCTTCCAGACGTCAATTTACACCTCTTCCTAAGCCATTATCCAAGATCTTGCCGACTCTTCAGAAAAAAGGATTACTCGCTAAGGAGCCTAAGCGACCTAATCCTGAGCGTTTCCCCAACTATGATCCATCCAAGACATGTGCTTATCATATAAGGGAGGTAGGGCATTCTGTTGATGATTGCTATATGCTGCAACACAAAATCCAAAATCTTTTGGATGCCAAGGTGGTCTCATTCCACGATGCACAGCCGAACATCCAGAACAACCCACTACCTGACCACCCAGAAGCTATGAGTGCCATTTTCAGTTTTGATGCTGAGCCCACCATGTTTCAGATGATGCATGAGGAAGCAGAAGTGATGGACACCCTGGGGCAACCAAGTGCCAAGTTCGATTACTATGTAAAGTATTCAGCTCCTCCCAGCTCCTACATCGACCCACGGGATATCATCCCAGATGGATGGGGTGGCATAGATGATCCCGCACCTCCAAAGATTGAGAGCTCTGATGACGCACTCGAAGGAATAACTGAATTGTTTAGTGTTCGCCATCGACAAAGCTCGAGAGTAGGGGAATTTTAATTATTTGCACACTCCTCTGCGCAGGAGTCTTTATTGCTTTCCGTATTTGCATATTTGTATTTTTAATTCTAGGATTTCCCTCATTTCAATAATGTAATTTGCTTTTCATCCAATAAAATACATGGAGATTTTCATGTTTTAAGGGCATGTTGAAGTACACCAAACTAGCCTGGTGATAATATCCAGCCGATAAAAGAAAAGAAAATCCAAGGAGAATTCTGAGGCCTGGGCTTTATCATGCTTCCTCATCTCAAAAAGTTTAAAAATGATTTTTGCATAAAATAAAATTTGAAAAAAATCTGGGTTACTCTGTTTGTCTTTCTGATTCAACTACTTCCTGTTTCAGGGACGATATTATGACTTGCAACGACGTGAGATTGATCCGATCTAATACAGCAGGTGCTAATAATGATGATCCCAAAGAAGACTCTAGTGAAGTGCAACGTAGCTGGGAACAACATGAAAAGGCTAAGGCTCCCACATCCGAGCAGACCATCACTATTAATTTAAGTGACACTGAAGAAGCCAAAGAAGTGAAAATTAGGGCGAATCTCCCCAAAGACGAGGCTAAGCGCCTAATTCAGTTATTGAAGGAATATCAAGATATCTTTGCATGGACTTATGCTAACATGCTTGGGTTAGACTCGTCAATTGTGGAGCATTGCCTACCTATTAATCTGGATGTCCCACCTAAGAAGCAAAGCCTGCGGAGAACTAAGCCTGAACTCTCAAAGAAGATAGAGGAGGAAGTGATGAAGCTCTTAAATGTGGGATTCATTGAAGTCTCACAGTACCCTAAATGAGTGGCCAACATTGTACCAGTAATGAAGAAGGACGATCGGGTTCGAGTTTGTGTTGATTATCGGGATCTAAACAAAACCAGTCCAAAAGATGATTTTGCGTTACCGCACATAAACGTCCTTGTGGATAGTACTACTGGTTTTGAACTATTCTCATTCATAGATGGTTTTTTTGGGTACAATCAGATAAGGATGAATGAGGAAGACAAGGAGAAGACTGTATTTATCACCCCGTGGGGAATATTTCATTATAAGGTTATGCCCTTCGGACTCAAAAATGCAGAGGCAACTTACCAGCGAGCCATGATAGCATTGTTTCATGACATGATGCATCAAGAGATTGAGGTTTATGTCGATGATATGATTGCAAAGACTCGACCTGGAAAAAGCCACGTCGAGACCTTGAAGAAGCTATTTAATCGACTCCGTGAGTTCAAGATTCGACTAAATCCCGCTAAGTGCGTGTTCGGAGCAACATCTGGTAAATTACTTGGATTCATTGTGAGCAGTAAAGGGATTGAAATCAACCCAGATAAAGCAAAAGCCATTTGTGAGTTGTGACCTCCGTCAACAGTGAAAGAAGTTCGGAGCCTTTTGGGGAGGCTGAATTATATTGCTCGATTCATTTCCCAACTTTCTGAAACCGCCAAGCCGTTCTTCAAGCTCTTAAAGAAGAATGCACGAGTTAATTGGGATGATGAATGTCGAGAAGCGTTCGACAAGTTGAAGTGTTACTTAATGAATCCACCGATGCTTGTCCCACCATCACCGAGTCATCCTTTAATTCTCTAACTCACTATTCATAGTGAGTCACTAGGTGCAATGTTGGCTCAAGAAAGTCCCATCGACAGAAAAGAACGAGGCATTTATTACCTAAGCAAGAAATTCACTGTATCAAAGCTGAAGTATCCTGATGTTGAAAAGACCTGTGCGGCTTTGGTATGGGTATTGCCTAGATTGCGACAATACACACTACATTACCAGACATTCCTTGTGACTAAGAATGACCCCATCAAATACTTACTTGATCAACCAGCTTTGGTGGGTAAGTTGGCCAAATGACAAATTTTAATTTCCGAATTCGATGTGCAATTCAAGCCACAAAAGTCGGTTAAAGGTCGAGTGATCGCTGACCTATTGGCTGAGAATTCAGGAGTCCCTAATGACGATGACAGCTTCCTTGATGATCGTATCTTGAGTATAAATGAAGACTCGTGGAAAATGTTTTTTGATAGAGCTGTAAACTTGTCTGGTTCTGGTACTGGGGCAATTATGATATCCCCAGATGGACAACACCATCCAGTGGCAGCAAAATTGGTATTCCCATGCACTAACAATGTGGCTGAGTATGAAGCTTGCATCCTCGGGCTTCAGGCCGCAATTGAGATAGGTGTGGCCAAGTTAAAAGTGTTCGGAGATTCCACATTAATCATAATGCAGACCGTAGGTGAATGGAAGACCAAGGAAGCCAAGTTGCTCCCATACCACAAGTATTTAGAAGATCGATGGAAAAGTTCGAGGAAGTTTCGTTTGAATACTTGCCAAGGTCTCATAATCAATTTGCAGATGCACTTGCAACGTTGTCTTCTATGTTACAAGTCACTGATGGGTTAGAGGTCGAGCCTCTGAAAATAGAGGTTTTGCCAAGGCTAGCTCATTGCATGGTAGTGATAGAAGAACCAGATGGAAAACCATGGTACCATGACATCATGACCTATATTCAAAAGTGAGAGTTCCCAGAAGGTAGTAATCCAGCTGACCGGAAGCATCTCATGAAACTTGCCTCCAAATTCTTTATTAGTAGAGAAACATTATACAAACGGTCCTTCGACTCTGTTTTACTTAGATGTGTCAATGCTAAGGAAGCCATTCAGTTGATGGAGGAAATACATGAAGGAGTGTGTGGTCCTCACATGAGCGGTCACATGTTAGCAAAGAATATTATGAGACTAGGTTACTTCTGGCTGACCTTAGAGTCTGATTGTATCCAACATGTCCGGAGTTGTCACTGTTGTCAGATTTATGGGGACAAGATAAATGTTCCTCCAAATGAGCTGCATCAAATGTCAGAATCATGGCCTTTTTCAATGTGGGGCATCGATGTAATCGGCCCAATTAATCCGAAAGCCTCAAATGGTCATCGTTTCATCCTGGTCGCTATTGATTATTTCACAAAATGGATAGAGGCAGCATCATATGCAGTTGTTACCACAAGGAATGTCGTGAAGTTTGTGTGACGGGATATTATTGCTCGTTATGGCGTACCTGAAGCCATCATCACAGATAACGGAACAAACCTAAACAACAAGCTTGTCAATGATTTGTTCAAGGAGTTCAAAATTCGTCATTTGAATTCATCGCCCTATTGCCCTCAGATGAATGGTGCGGTTGAAGCAGCAAATAAGAATATCAAGAAGATTCTGGCAAAGACAGTTAATAATTATCGTGATTGGCATGAGAGGCTTCCTTACGCTCTGATGGCGTATAGAACTTCGCCGCACTTCTACTTTGGGCAACTCCTTTTCTCTCGGTGTACGGCATGGAAGCAGTCCCCGCCGCTTGAAGTAGAAATCCCTTCTCTAAGGGTATTGTCTCAGTCTAAGCTGACAAAAGCTAAATGGGCACAACAGAGGTATGACCAACTCAATTCGATTGATGAAAAACGACTGAAGGCCATATGCCATGGTCAATGTTATCAACAGCGGGTGGCTAAGTCCTTTAATCGGAAGGTTCGCCCAAGGCATTTCAAGGTCCATGATTTGCTGCTACGCAAGATGCTACCAATTAGCCTTGATCCTCGTGGCAAATTCACTCCGAATTATAGTGGGCCATACATTGTGAAGAAAGTACTTCCTGGAGGTGCTTTAATTTTGGCAGAAATGGATGGGCGGGAATTCACAAATCCTATAAACTCTGATGCTATAAAGAAGTACTATCCATGAATAAAAGGACTTGTAAAAACATTATCCTCGCTCAAAGTTGGTCAAATTTCTAGTGTATAATGTTGCATGTTTTATTTTTGCAGGGACAAAGAATGGATGTGAACAACGGTGTCTTTTATCTTTGTAAGGAATCTCAATGAGCTTTCTTATAAAAAGTAGTAAGACATGGACACCTAATAGCTTTGACTTTATGATCTGAGGTGCAAGAATAAAGCATGGCCTCTTTGTCATTATAGAATGCTTTCACATGATATTGTGCAATTCGTCAATTCCACTTGAAATTTATCAAAATGGATAATTCAGTGAAAGATGTTGAGTTACTTGAGCATGCTAAATGAGATGTGAAAGCCAAGCCTAATCCCATATACCGTCCCCTGTCTATATATTGTGAGGTGAGTATGGAAACATTTTGTATTTCAAGGTGAAGAATTTTCTTGCGAAAAGTACGACAGCTGAAATGACGAGAGGCAGTTCATTTCTCTATCCCAAACACTACGGGTGTTCCATAACTTAACCATTTTGAGCCCATACACTTATGGATGTTCTCTTCAAATTACCCTTGTCAAGAATCACCCCACATCGGGGCAACTGGGAGATAAAAATGACATCATGAAGTGAGGAAAATCAATTGAAATTTTCTTGCTCTCACTTGCATCAATCTTCAAGTCGTGCTATTACATTGAATTCATATGCTAATTTAAGTGCCTTAGGATGACGAAGAGCGTTTCTCTCACTATCCTACACACTTATATCCTTTGCATAGCCCACTTGAGCCTGTGATTTTGTTTCTTTTAAACCTAGTTGATGATCATCCCCCACACTGGGGCAAGGCAAGAGACAGATGAAGACCCTTGAAGGTTCGAGTGTCATTTAAAGCATACTTGACACACGCATTGTGCACAAGGATCGAAATCAAAATAGAACTAAGGGGCATGAAAAAGTAGTGTGCCTGGTAAAAGCAAGGCCAATACCTGTGAAAAGAAGAGAGAAATGACTGATGAATTGGGGGGCATAAAAAAAATAGTGTGCTTGATCGATGCCCATCATCAAAGAAAAAATGTTGAGAAAAGATCTCCAGTTGAATAATCATTGGCATCAAGTGATAAACTCTTGAGCCAATGAAGAAATCTATCAAGAAGACAATCCGTGGCGAAGAAAACTGGTGGCAATGTCAAGATGATCACCAACTTTGACCCTTATACACATCTTTGAGCCTAACGATCCTTTCGTTTCTCAACCCATAAACCCAGCCTATGTTTCGTTTCTTGCAAAGTCTCTTCAGATTAGGGCACTTGAATTAACATAGGAATTCACATGTTTTAAGCATTGCTCGAAAAAGTGCGAGCAAGATTATTTCTTTCTCATTTTGCAGGGTTCTTGACTTGTAAACTCGGAGATGATTACAAAAGTGTTCTTTCAATTGCTTTGACTCGAAGAGTCCCTTTGTTAAGCCATTGACCAAGTCCGCATTACAGTCCTTGTCAAAGACCTCTCAGATTGGTAAGGTCGTACTGCTTGCAAGAAAATTCGAACTCTTGTCTACAAGATGATGATAAGATTGAGTGTTATATTCCCACATCAATGTTCGGGAAAAATAACCTTTCTTAAATGAGAGCAAGTGAAAAAGCCTTTTCACACCAAAAGTGTCTCATTTAGCATGTCCAAGAGACTCACGTTATACCTGAAAATTGTCCTAGTGATAATTTTTCCAATGAAAGCTTGATAAAGCCATCATGCATGGACCTTCATTGAATTTTTTCTCAAAGACCAAAAATTGTCTTTGAAACACTGAGTTTGTTCAATCATCTTTGTACTTGATGAGAATTCCAAGTACCCATTTATAAAAAAAAATTCAAATGTCCAGCGTGAATTCAAGATATTTGAACCTTTAAACGCTTGATGTGACTTCCAAGTGTTTGTTTTTTCAAACGTTTGATGTGATTTCCAGATGTTTAGTAAAATTTCAAATGAATTTTTCCTCAAAGACCAAAAGATTTGTCTTTGAAGCCCTGAGTATGTTCAGTCATCTTTGAATACTTGATGAGAATTCCAAGTACTCATTTATAAAGTGTTTTCAAATATCTAGTGTGAGTTCCAGATGTTTGAACCTGTAAATGCTTGATGTGATTTCCAAGTGTTTGTCTTTCCCAAACATCTGATGTGATTTCCAGATGTTTAGTAAATGTTTTCAAATGTCTGACATAAGAATCAGATTTTTGAAATTTCAAGTACTTGATGCAATTTCCAAGTGCTTAGAATCTGATGAGAGTTCCAGATCCTCGAAGACTTTGAACCTTTCAATTATCTGAAGAGAGTTCCAGATGTTTGTTAGGTCTCATAAGAATCATTTCATAAGTATGACAGGTGCGTGTTCTTCTCTGCATTCGCATTGGGCATAGACACATTGAGATCTATGTTCTTGACCGAATCATTGCATTTACATTGCATCCTTTATTCTTAAAAAAAAAAAAAAAAAAGTCATTAACATTGGCATATGTATTTCATATTTCATTTTGCATGGTTTAAATTTAGGTGTCATTTATCTTTGAAGGAAACCTCTACGAGATTCCCTTCAAAGAGGGGCAGCTGTTGACACCTAATCTTTTAGAAAATAAAAAAGATAAAATAAAAATTCAGTTTTGAAAATATTTTTTTTTTGAAGATATAGCCGCATTTCAAAATTCAAAAAAATCAGTTGTTTTTTTTTTTATTTGATTTGGAGCCTTTCTAATTGTTGAGTGGTTAAGCGAATATATGCAAATATATTGGAAAATCTTCAACAACTTTGAGTTGGTTTTTTTTTTTTCACTATAAATGAAATGCGAGGCTTTGGAACCAAAGGGGGCTTCTCTTAGTTCAAAGGCAAACTCAAAAAGTTGAAAAGTTCAGAAGCCTTCGTAGACCTTAGTCAAAAGAGAAAACATTTCTCTTTTCTTTCTCTGACAAAGAAAGGAAAAAGAAAGAACAGTGAAAGACAGGATGACGTGAGACAGTGGTGAAGGTAGAAAGTAAAAGGAAAAGGGGAAAAAGTAAAAGGTGAATCACTATTCATCTTCTTCCTCTTGAGTTTTGTTGGTGGTCCCTGCTCTATCTGCTCGACTCCTCCACACTCGCGACCTTCGCGCGGCGCCTCCAGCTTGAGCACTGCCACTGCTCCGTTCGTCGCCCCTCGGTCTCACCGCACCATCCCTGCTCCGCCCGGTGAATCCCCTCGCCAGTCTCGTCGCACCGTCCCTGCTCTGCCCGGTGAATCTCCTCGTTGGTCTCTACCGCTACGAAGACTCGAGTGACGCCGTTGCAGCACCCAGACCTCTCGTTTGCTCCGGTTCCCCTCTGCTGCTCCCGACGACCCGACGACTCGCCTCCTCAGCCCAATCGACGCAACTGCGCCCAACGTCGAGCCTCCGCCTCCGCCACTTGCACATCTGCCCGAAGCCAAATGGTCCAGCCTGCTATTGCCTCGCCACTGCGCATTGATCTGTGAGTTCCCCGGTGTCCTGGTGCCAACTTCGCCGGAAATCCATTCTTGCTCGAGCCCAGCCTATAGCCGAAGCCATCAACGCCGGCGTTCCCTCTGCCCTATTCGGTGATCGACACTTGCGACCCCCGCGCGACGCGCACTCGCCGCCTGCACCAGATTTCTGCAACTTGAAGCGACGCCACCGAGTCCCCTGCCCGAAGTGACGCCACCGAGTCCCTTGCCCGTGCGACGTTGCTGCTCCGCTCCGCTCGCCGTCCATTGATGCCCACACCACGAACACCTCCGCGATACCAGGCCCTCGCCTGACGTTGTCGCTGCCACCCAGCCCTCACCGGAGTTTCAGCCGTCATCCATCTTCCGCTCGGTTGCCCTCCTGTTCCGTGGGTTTACCCCTAGGTAGTTTTACTTCTTTACTTTTATTTTTTTTTATTACTTGGTAGTTTAGGTTATTTCTTTATCTTTTATATTATTTTTCTGTTTATTTCATTTGATAGCATGTCTAGTTTAATTATTTAAATGTTGGGTGTTAATATTTGCAATTTCTATAGGCATTACCCGTAGATTTTACCTCAAATTACTATAGTTATTAATTTGATCCGAGAGACATTGGATCATTTTTTAATTATACTAATTTTTGGTTTGTTGGTAGAATTTCAATCACAATAATTATTTAATTTGGTCCGTAAGATTTTGTGGCATCCCAAAAATTAGAGACAAGCCCTAAGATGGATTAGAGCACATGATTAGGTAATGAAATTTCCTTTGAATTATGTTTTAGCCATTAGTTTTCTCTTAAGACTAAGAGTTGTATGCTTGTTTTTAAAATTAGTATTTTGGGATAAATTAATAAGAAGAATTTATTATTGGCTATGTGTTGACACCTAAATTTTGGCAATTTATTTTATTTGTTTATTGCATAGAAAATTAGAGGGTTAATTTTATTAATTGCATAGCATATAGATTTAGGTGCATTTATTTTTTATTTGCATTTTTTGCATTTTATTGGACCGGTGGTGGATGGGTTCAAATTAGATGGGCCAGGCCCACGAAGCGAGCAAGTTGGCCCAAGCCCATGTTTTTTTAATGATTGAAAGATTATCTAGTGAAAAATTAGAAATTCAAATTTTTTGTTCAAGATATGATGAATTGTTTTCGGATAGGGCAAGTGATATTGTGTTCGACAAAACGAATATTGCGGATATTGATTCAAAATTTTTTTATAAAAAAACCTAATCGGTAGCCTATAAATAGATGAGGAATGCGTAGGGTTTCAAGGGCCACATATTGAATATACGGCCGCAAGGTTTTTTCTTTTGATCACTCGGCGGGGGGCCATACAATTGAGGATACACGGCACACCGGTCCAGAGAGAAGAGAAATCGTCAATTGCGTGATAGGAGAAGTTTGCTCATTAGGAAAGGCGAAGCCCCACCATTCTGGTTTTGTTTTGCTTGTGCCCCCAAACTCCAATCTTCACGTTCAGCCATCACGAGTGCCCCGATGTCCATCCAGTTCGCCACGCCTCGCTGCCGTGTTCTTTGACACCGTCAATCCGCACTACGGTGCTTGAGCTGTTCCTCAAAGGTTTTTAGACGATTCCTACAACATAGCTCTCTAACTTGCGTCGCACTATTGCGCCGGGTTTCCTCAACGGCCTGTAAACTGGAATGCACTTTTGTGCCCATGAATAGAGAGAGAAATTTAGTGAATTGAAGAGTATCCGGTCAAAGGAGCAAAGTCAAGTGAGTGGGAAACAATCGGTGGGTTTGTAATAAAAAGGATGAGAGCTTGATCAGCCAATAAGGAATCTCCAGAAGATTGCCTGGTCAAAGTGGTGGAGTTTTTCTCTTCTTACATGGTGCAGTCCTCGGAATTCAGAATGTTTCTACCGTTCATCGCGGTCCAAGATTGACGACATCAATTCCTGCGGCAACTCGTCTTCTGGCGTGCCCAATAACTGCGACACACTCGACCGTGATTGTCTCTTCTTGCCAAGAAGCACCTCGTCAAGCCAAGCCACCGCACGGCCACCAACGAGGTCAAGTCAAGAAGTCCACCCACTGAGTTGCTCCTTCCCCGGCTGAGAATTATTGAATCGGCAGGCTTCACCAAGCAGCCCGTATTGAGAGTCCCATCGTCGGTCCATACGTGACACCACCACCACGGATTCCCCATGGACGAAGCTACTGTTGTGCTGATCTCGATCCTCTAGCCTCACCGCAGCTCAGATATTGAATCCTCCATTGACGCGATCTATTTGAGATTGTTTCTCTGATGGTTTAGCTTGAACGTTGGTATCTGAAGTCAAAATTCTGCTCCTCAATCAAATTTGCCAGCATATGTTCGACAAGAAATTCTTAAAACTGAATTGGCATAGATTTATTTCTGATTGTTGGATTATTTTGAGTGCACATTGATTGCTGACCACGATTTCAGTCAAATTTCGTTATTGCCGAGATTTAATCTGCCCATATCTTTTTTGTCTTGTTTCTACCCTATGTAGGCGTGTCTTCCCGCTACATTCAATGTGGGTCGCTGAAGAGGTCGGAGAGAAGACCGAGCTGCAAGTGAAGTCAAGCGTTCCTGACCCTCATACTAGAAGATCCAGCGAGTTTCCCGTAACGAGCGACTTTGGTTGGGTCACATCAATTTGCGGCAACATGTTTGGTTTCATACAATGGAGACCGATCCCGTGGAGCCCTGACGTAAGCACCTCCTATGAGGTGCTAAGCCCGCTGCCGTCAATGTCTTAGTTCGTGAATCGCTTTGCCACCACCACCGTCCTTGAGCCATGACGCGTCGAGCCTTAATCTTGGTCCGTTCTACCATTCGGATTTTTGGAAAAAAAATTCAAATCTGGGTAGAGATTTATTTTAATATATTAGGTAGATATTATTTATTATTATGTATTCAGTTTGTTTTTTATTTTATTTTATTTTCCTTTACATCTTGTTTTTTAGTGAATTTATTCATTGATATATGATTGATATTCCGACATGAAAGTGCCTCAAATTAGGGATTGACAGTTCGATTTTCGCGTCAGAAATCTAACTCGCAATTCTTTGCAAAAATCGCCAATCCGATCTTATGCTCGAGATTCGATTCGCGATTTAATTTTAAAATTGGACAACCCGATCTTATGCGCGAGATATGGTTCGCTAATTTTCGAATATCAATCTTATCTTGTTTGATTTGATGTCGTGGTGTTTGAGTCAGTTTTATTTTCGTAAAAAAAAAATCCAAAAAGAATTCGAATTAGGATTAGGTTTTTTTTATTATCTTGCGTGTTTATAATAGGGATTTTATTTTGAATCATGAAAAAGAAAAAAGAAAAAGTACATTCATTTAGGATGTTAGTTTTTTATTATTATCTGAATTGCATGTTTAATTTTAATTTCGA
This sequence comes from Eucalyptus cloeziana, assembly GCA_014182715.1. NCBI lineage: Eukaryota > Viridiplantae > Streptophyta > Magnoliopsida > Myrtales > Myrtaceae > Eucalyptus > Eucalyptus cloeziana. The sequence goes on from CM024637.1 coordinate 28,570,012, forward strand.
ATTTCATAAAAAAAAAAAGAAAAAAAATTAGAATTAGGGCATTCTCTGCATTAGAATTAGGACATTCTCTGCATGTCATTGCATATTAGATAAAATTGCATGTTTAATTTTAGGTCTAGATAGATCTTTAGATAAATTGCATGATAGGTTTTTTTTAATGCATGTTTAGAAAGCATTTAGAATAGATAGTATTTCGCTTGAGTTAGATTTTTATTATGAATTTTCATTAAATAAAAAATAAAAAATCATGTGCACGTCATATAGAATTAGATTCATGAAAAGCACGTCACATAGAATTAGGCCCGTTAGGGTTTATTGCTAGGGTCATTTAATTAGAAATTGCACGTCATTAGAATTAGGTCATTTTGATTAATTTAGATTGCATATTTAATTATTGCATATTCATTAAGAAATCATTAGTTTCGTTTTTACTCATTCATATAGTTTAGGACATTTTGCCATGCCATATTATTTTATTAAAAGCATTGCATTGCATATGTACTATATTCTTCTTAAAAAATGAAAGCAAAATTTGAGTGATTGCTTGTTAATTAGAAATCATATCTAGGATTGCTGATGTGAATTCTGATCTAACACTGCAGATGCTTTCGTTGCTTTGAGGTAAGTTTTTGCAATTTATTTATTGCTTTACTTGGGTGTTAAATTGATGGTTTATGCACCCGCATGAACACCTCACATGTTAGGAAGATAAATTTAAATCGATTTAAGCTGCTTGCAAAACAATTTTTTCGAAATAAAAGAGAAAGGTACCGAAAGGGCACTAGGATAGTCTAGTGTAACCAAGTCTCCGTACCCAAAATCTCTGGTTCGTAGAAGTGAAATAGTTCCCCCATTATTTTACTTAGGTGTCTAATCGACCACCACAAACTGATTAGTGGCGACTCCCTTTTACATGCTAGATATTTGAATTTAAATCACGAGTTGGTATGGGCTTGGGAGAGCTCGAGCTAAGTCTACGCTTAGCAATCCATTAGCCTAATTTTAGGTGGTGCACCCGAAAATTTGGTCGCGACACTATGCATCTCATAGATTTAATCCCTATAGATTAAATGTTACTAATTTTTGACCATGTGAAATTGGAAATTGGAATCAACTAAGAGAGGGAATTAAGTGGAATAGCTAAAAAGTAAATATGTAATAAAGTTAATTTTTTGGATTGAACTTTAGGCCCAAGGATAAAGGGCCTAAAGTGGGCCATTTTGGCTGGGCCCATGAAGCCCATTGAGGGGCCTTCGACCGAGCAAGGGGGGGGGATCGGTTTTGCATGTCCTCCCCCATTTGTCTCAAACTCTCTTGCCATTTGTCCTTCATGCACCCCAAATCATTGCTAATGATGGAGGGGAAGACCTTTAGGGGGAAAAGCAACCGGTTAAGGGAGTGAGAGAGAGAGGAGGTTCGGTCCAAAGCAAAGAGAGAGAGAGAGATTTCGAGAGAAAGAGAGAAACCGAGGGAGAGAGGAGAAGAAGGAGCCGCTCGCCCGCACGCCCGTCGTCCGTTCGTCCGCCCTTCGCCGTCCGTGTGCCGTCGTTGGTTTGATTTTAGAGGCAAGTTAGGATCCAATTTCTACTCTTGCATGTGTGTGTCTTGCATGTGTGGTTGAAATAGTGTTGAATCTTGAGTGTTTAGAAGTAAAGAACCGAAGCTAGTGTGGTTTGTTCTTGAAAAAGCTTGCTGTTTTCGTGTATACCGCTTGACCCCCAAAGTTGTAGAGGCTTGCATGTGTGGTTTGAGATGGATTATTGCTTCGACTTCTTCACGAAAGTTGTAGATCACATCTCAAAATACAACATACTAAAATTTGGGATAAAATGGTTGAGTTTTGAGGGGTAAAACCCTCCCTCTACGAAAAACGCTAGATCTGAAATTTTTTTGTCGTCTCTTGGTGGATTTGTGTGTTGCATGTCACTTTTTATTGAGAATTCCACTTCGACTTCTTCACAAAACATCTTTATCTATGTCCTAACTACAACATAGTTAAATTTCATGATTTTTTAAGGTCATTTGCATATTACATCGACCGTGATATGAAAACTGTGCAATCTATGTGTTGCGGACTTGAAAATGCTGACATGCATGACCTATATCTTTCTGTACATATTTCTTTTGGAGAAATTTCCTTCATGTGATATCTTTATCTATGTCTTAACTACAATATAGTTAAATTTCATGTTTTTTGAAGGTCATTTGAATATTAAATCGACCGTGATATGAAAATTGTGCAATCTGTGTGTTTCGGACTTGAAAATGTTGACATGTATGACCTATATCTTTCTGTACAAATTTCTTTTGGAGAAATTTCCTTCATGCGATATCTTTATCTATGTCTTGACTATAACATACTTAAATTTCGTGATTTTTGAAGGTTATTTGCCTATTTAATGAACTATGTTTTCAAAACTGTGTAAGCTGTACAATTTCGAAATTTACGATATGGGAATGCATGACCAATTCTATGCTGTGATGTGTGATCTGTATGAATTATTGTGTGAATCATGATACTTTGGATTATTATTCATGCAATGGTGTGATGGCTTTCATGCATTTCATATGACATTAAAGAAAATGATGAATTTTCCATGATCTCAAAGAAGGATTTCATTTTAAACTATTTCATCAAAGGACAATTTTTCCCAATGCATATTGCATGATTTCAAAGGAGTAATTTAAAACAATTTCATTGCAAATTTCAAGTGTGAAATTGGAAAAGAGATGTATGAGAATATGAATGACCGTCGGAGGTGTGAGCCGACGATGCCCCGGGAGTGTCGGGATGCTCGGAGGTGTGTGCCGGATGCCTGGAGGTGTGTGCCGGATGCCTGGAGGTGTGTGCCGAAGGTTCCTTGCGGTGCCAGGTTGGATGCGAGCAATAGAAATGCAGGATGAAATTATTGGTCCCGGGAAAAGAGAAATGTGGGATTTCAATTTCAAAAGCATGAGTTGAAATTTAGTCATGCAAAATGTGGTCATATGTATGCATGATGGCATGATAATAACATGTGATTTGATGATGAGTGCATGGATGTATGTGCACCTATGGCATGATGATAACATGTGATTTGATGATGAGTGCATGAATGTATGTGCACCTATTGCATGATGATAACATGTGATTTGATGATGAGTGCATGGATGTATGTGCACCTATGGCATGATGATAACATGTGATATCATGATGAGTGCATGGATGTATGTGCACCTATGGCATGAGCATAACACGTGATATGATGATGATGAGTGCATGGATGTATGTGCACCAATGGCATGATGATAACATGTGATATGATGATGATGAGTGCATGGATGTATGTGCACCTATGGCATGATGATAACATGTGATATGATGATGATCAGTGCATGGATGTATGTGCACCTATGGCATGATGATAACATGTGATATGATGATGATGAGTGTATGGATGCATGATGAGGATGATGACTATATGATGATGCATGTACATGAAATATGATGACATGTGCATGATATCAGCGTAAATTATGTATGAATAGTTAAATGACATGTGTTATACTATGATTGTATTGTATGATGCATTGAGTGGTCATTGGTCCTTTACCTGCTGAGTGGTTGTACTCACCCCTTCGGGGACCTACATTTCATATTAGAGAGAGATGCCTCTCCCTCCGGTTTCACGTGGCACTTTCTACGGCATTCCCTCGGATGTGGAGGTGGAGTGCTCGGAGCACATTTGCATCACCATCCCTGGGCTAGTGTTTTTGCGTGTGCGGGTGCTGGTGATGTACGATGTGGGCCAAGCTGGGGCCCCCGTCATCCAGGAGTTCCTGTCCGTCCACGTCCGCTAGGACGGGGCGATGATGGGGATGCTGCCACCGCCACCGCCCGATAAACCTGGCTGGGTGTGATGGCCCATGAGAAGGAGAGTGAGAGACGACACTTTTTGGAGAAGGAGCCGACACTTGTAGATGGAAGGTCTTTTACGTTTCGATATAGGGGGTCGATGATCTCTTTTGAGATATAGCCGAGCATAGTGAAAAGTCTTGGTTTCCTTTTTGGTTATACCGACCCAAGATGTCCATCCTGAAAATGTAAATAAAAGTGGTTCGGCCTTATGTTTTCCTTCATTGTATAGTTGGTGTGCATTGTATCATCGCTAAGAGAAGTGGAGGGATGGTGAGACTCGCCTCTAATTTTCGCTATGAGCTGCGCTAATCTTTAAAAAAAAAAATGCCTATAAGCCTTGGTCCTTCTTTACAACTCCCCTTTTTATTAAAGACAAGTAACCAGTAATTGCAATGGATAGAATACTTAGTATCTGTGGCGACCCTACCGGGTTTGGGGGTGGCACAGCGGTTGGTATCAGAGCAAAAGGTTTATATTTGGAGTGATGAGGAGCCTCATTTGGAAAATGAGGAAAGAAATGACAATGCACACCCTAGGGTACTGACTGAGAGTGGTTAGCTAACATTGAACAACGGGTGATGTGTATTCGCCCATAGATCCCCAGTTTATGTTTTAAAGTTACTCTTCGGTGCTAGTAACATGGTTATGTTACTTACTTTTAGTACTATTGTTTTTGATGGAGACTCTGATTCCCAGATATTTCCTGAGGCAAATGCTTGGAAACTGCAGGAAAATCATGGTACGATATGGATGTCATCGTCCACCGAGGGCTGAAGCCTCTACATCAAGGGCTGAACCTCCAATGGAAGATATCCTGCAGGCATTGGCCAATATTGGAAATCTGATGGAAAGGCAACCGCAGCAACAACCCGGAGCAGAACGCCGTACTCAGGGACTGGTGGAACAATTTTTGAAGTTGAAACCACCCAAATTCAGTGGAATGGGAAGTCCTGAGGAGGCGGAGCATTGGATTGATGGGATGGAGCGAATTTTCCGGTTGTTGGACTGCAATGATGTTGAGAAAATAAATTTAGCAGAGTACCAACTGGAGGGAAATGCGAAGTTTTGGTGGAGAGCTTCAAGGGATGCAATCTTTCCACCAGGTACTGATGTTAATTGGGAAGAGTTTGTCAGGGCTTTCAATAGAAAGCATTTTTCTGACTGTGCTAGGGACAAGAAAATCACAGAATTTGTTCAGCTAGAACAAAAAGATCTGACAGTGGATCAGTATGAGGCAAGATTCTCTGAGCTGTCTAGATATGCTCCTAGATTGATTGAAGATCAGGAAGAAAAAGCTAGAAGGTTTTTTAAGGGATTGAGAACTGGTATAAGGAAACAACTGGTGCCTTTGAACATAAGAGATTATAATGAGATCTACGAAAGGGCACAGTTGGTGGAGCAGGAGTTAGTAAGGGAGTGGTAAGAGAATAAGAGACAATCGTCTTTTGGTGATAACGGGCGGGGAAAGAGACCCTATACAAGTCAGGGTCAGACCTGGGAGTCTAAGAAGAAGGGCAATTTCGGGAGTTTTGGGAAGGCTAGGAATGGTCCGAATTTGGGAAAAACACCTTATCGGAATGAAGAGTGTCGAAGGTGTGATGGACGGCATGGCCCCGGACCTTGTAATGGACGGTTGAAATGTTATGGCTGTGGAAAGATAGGACATCTTAAGAAGGACTATCCACAGGAGAGGTCCCGCACTAGTATCAACTCACTACGACAAGTACCTCCGCGTGCCACTCGGCCATATTCTCAAAGGAACCCACAAAGGCCACCAGCTCAAGGTAAAGTGTATGCGGTCACCCAAGAGGAAGCAAAAGCTTCCAAGAACGTCATCTCAGGTATAATTTTCATAAATGGCAAGAAGGCTTATGCATTGTTTGATATGGGTGCTACGCATTCTTTTGTGTCTGAAAGATATAGACTGTTGTGAAAAATTGAAACGACTTTTCTTGAGACCCCTCTTTGCGTTTCTACGCCTTTAAAGGATGCGGTGTTGTCCACACCGGTGTGTGAAAAATGTAAAATAACCATAGGAGGAAGAGTTATGGAAATAGATTTAGTTGTGATGGCCATGTATGATTTTGATGTTATCATAGGGATGGATTGGCTTCATAAGTATCGGGCCAAAATGGATTATTATAGAAAAGTGATCAAGTTTGTTCTACCTGATTGGTCGGATTGTAAATTTCTGGGAGGCCAGACCGACCTATCTATGGCACTTATTTCAGTAGAAGAGGCTAATACGTTACTTGACAAAGGATGTCAGGGGTACCTATCGATGATTAGAGATTGTACCAAGGAAGAGCCTAAACTTGATGAAATTCGAGTAGTGAGTGAATTTCAAGACGTATTTCCTGAAGAGTTGCCTGGATTGCCCCCGGAAAGAGAAATTGAGTTTGAAATTGAGCTAATGCCTGGAACAGGACCAATATCGAAAGCCCCATACAGGATGGCCCTAATGGAACTAAAGGAGTTGAAAGTGCAACTACAGGAGTTGCTTGATAAAGGATTCATTAGGCCAAGTGCTTCACCTTGGGGTGCACCGGTTCTGTTTGTGAAAAAGAAAGATGGGTCGATGCACTTGTGCATTGACTATAGACAACTGAATCAAGTGACCGTTAAAAATAAATATCCTTTGCCTAGAATTGACAATCTATTTGACCAACTCCAGGGAAGTTCAGTTTTCTCTAAAATTGACTTAAGGTCGGGATACCATCAGCTAAGAATTAAGAAAGAAGACATTCCTAAGACTGCATTTAGGACTCGTTATGGACATTACGAGTTCCTTGTCATGCCATTTGGATTGACAAATGCACCAGCTGCATTTATGGATCTAATGAATAGGGTATTTAAGCCCTATTTAGATCAGTTTGTGATTGTTTTTATCGACGATATCCTAGTTTATTCGAAAGGGCCAAAGGAACATGAGCAACACTTGAGGTTAGTTCTGCAAACTCTGAGGGATCACAAGTTATATGCCAAATTTAGCAAGTGTGAATTTTGGTTGGACCAGATAATATTTTTAGGACACGTGGTGTCAGGAGGAGGAATTGCAGTAGATCCGGCGAAAGTTGAGATGGTAATAAATTGGCCGAGACCGACCACACCCACTGAAATACGAAGTTTCTTAGGACTGGCCGGTTATTATCAAAGGTTTATTGAAGGATTTTCCCGATTGGCAGGCCCTTTAACCAAGTTAACTCGGAAGAATGCGAAATTTGAATGGAGTGGGGAATGTGAAAGGAGCTTTCAAGAACTTAAGAGAAAGTTAACCACGACCCCAATTTTGACTATACCCTCTGGACCGGATGGTTTTACAATATATAGTGATGCATCTCACAAAGGATTGGGATGTGTTTTGATACAACATGGCAAAGTCATAGCCTATGCATCTAGGCAACTGAAACCCCATGAACTAAACTACCCCACGCATGATCTAGAATTGGCAGCTATAGTGTTCGTCTTGAAGATATGGAGGCATTATTTGTATGGGGAAAAGTTTGAGATTTATACAGATCATAAGAGCCTGAAATATTTGTTCTCACAAAAAGAGTTGAACATGAGACAAAGGAGGTGGATAGAATTGTTAAAAGATTATGATTGTGAGATACGATACCATCCAGGGAAAGCAAACAAGGTAGCAGATGCTCTTAGCCGTAAGTCAGCCATGGAGATGGTTAGTTTAAGAATAGCAGAATGGAGTTTATTAAAGTCCGTAGCAGACTCGGAATTTAAATTAAAAGTGGATGGTCTTACTGATATGCTTAAAGCTCTAAGGATCGAACCAGAAATCATTCAGAAAGTTTAGGCCCTGCAAAAGTCTGATCCGGAGATTATGAAAGTAAAAGAGGCAGTGTCTTTAGGGAAGAGATCATAATTTCAAATTTCCTAAGATGGAGCGGTAAGATGTCAAGGACGACTTTGTGTACTCGACAACGAAGAAATAAAGAAGGAGATTTTGTCAGAAGCACATAAGAGCAGATACAGTATTCATCCAGGTAGTACAAAAATGTACAGAAATTTGCGTCAGTAATTTTGGTGGAATGGTATGAAAACAGATACGGCTAAGTATGTTTCTCAATGTTTAACGTGCCAACAAGTGAAGGCGGAACATCGTAAACCAGCAGGACTTTTGAGACCGCTAAACATACCAGAGTGGAAGTGGGAACATGTAACGATGGATTTTGTGCAAGGATTGCCAAGGACATCAAGTGGTCACGATTCAATTTGGGTAATAGTGGATCGTTTAACTAAGTCTGCCTATTTTTTAGCAGTCCGTATGAACTATTCAATGAATAGACTTGCTGAGATTTATGTAAGCCAGATAATACGCTTACATGGTATACCTGTAACGATCACCTCGAATCGAGACTCTAGATTTACCTCAAATTTTTGGCGAAGTCTGCAAAATGCTTTAGGGACAAAACTTCAATTCAGTACTGCTTATCACCCTCAAACAGATGGACAAATAGAGAGAGTGATACAAACTCTAGAGGATATGCTAAGAGCCTGTATTATTGACTTTAGAGGAAGATGGGATGAGAACTTGCATTTGATAGAGTTTGCTTATAACAATAGCTTTTAGAAAAGTATAGGCATGGCCCCATACGAAGCATTATATGGGAGAAGATGCAGAACCCCTATCTATTGGGACGAGGTAGGTGAAAGAAGATTGACAGGACCTGAATTGATACAAGATACCACTGAGGCTGTTGAAATTATCAGGAAAAGACTTAAGACAGCACAGAGTAGACAAAAGGGCTATGCGGACAAGCGTAGAAGGCCCTTAGAGTTTAGTGTGGGAGATCACGTATTCCTTAAAGTATCCCCCATTAAAAGGAGTATCTCGTTTCGGAATGAAAGGAAAGTTGGGTCCCAGATTTGTTGGACCTTTTTTAAGATACTTGAAAGAATAGGAGATGCAGCTTATCGTTTGGCGCTGCCTCCTAATTTGGGAAATTTACATAATGTGTTTCATGTGTCGATGCTAAGAAAGTATCAGCTAGATCTTGGTCACATACTCGATCATGAAGCCATCAAAGTGGATGAGAAAGCAAGGTACATCGAGGAGCCTATGCAAATACTGAATCGAAAGGAACGAATTCTCAGGACTAAGAATATTCCCTTGGTAAAAGTATTATGGCAACATCACGATATGGAGGAAGCCACATGGGAGAGTGAAGACCAGATGAAGGAAAAGTACCCATACTTATTTCAAGGATGTGAGTAACGTTTAATTTCGAGGACGAAATTCTCTAAGGAGGGGAGAATTGTGGCATCCCAAAAATTAGAGACAAACCCTAAGATGTATTAGAGCACATGATTAGATAATGAAATTTCCTTTGAATTATGTTTTAGCCATTAGTTTTCTCTTAAGACTAAGAGTTGTATGCTTGTTTTTAAAATTAGTATTTTTGGATAAATTAATAAGAATAATTTATTATTGGCTATGCATCTCATAGATTTAATCCCTATAGATTAAATGTTACAAACTTTTGACCATGTGAAATTGGAAATTGGAATCAACTAAGAGAGGGAATTAAGTGGAATAGCTAAAAAGTAAAAATGTAAAAAAGTTAATTTTTTGGATTGAACTTTAGGCCCAAGGATAAAGGGCCTAAAGTGGGCCATTTTGGCTGGGCCCATGAAGCCCATTGAGGGGCCTTCGACCGAGCAAGGGGGGGGGATCGGTTTTGCATGTCCTCCCCCATTTGTCTCAAACTCTCTTGCCATTTGTCCTTCATGCACCCCTAAATCATTGCTAATGATGGAGGGGAAGACCTTTAGGGGGAAAAGCAACCGGTTAAGGGAGTGAGAGAGAGAGGAGGTTCGGTCCAAAACAAAGAGAGAGAGAGAGAGAGAGATTTCGAGAGAAAGAGAGAAACCGAGGGAGAGAGGAGAAGAAGGAGCCGCTCGCCCGCACGCCCGTCGTCCGTTTGTCCGCCCTTCGCCATCCGTGTGCCGTCATTGGTTTGATTTTAGAGGCAAGTTAGGATCCAATTTCTACTCTTGCATGTGTGGTTGAAATAGTGTTGAATCTTGAGTGTTTAGAAGTAAAGAACCGAAGCTAGTGTGGTTTGTTCTTGAAAAAGCTTGCTGTTTTCTTGTATACCGCTTGACCCCGAAAGTTGTAGAGGCTTGCATGTGTGGTTTGAGATGGATTCTTGCTTCGACTTCTTCATGAAAGTTGTAGATCACATCTCAAACTACAACATACTAAAATTTGCGATAAAATGGTGGAGTTTTGAGGAGTAAAACCCTCCCTCTACGAAAAACGCTAGATCTGAAATTTTTTTGTGGTCTCTTGGAGGATTTGTGTGTTGCATGTCACTTTTTATTCAGAATTCCACTTCGACTTCTTCATGAAACATCTTTATCTATGTCTTAACTACAACATAGTTAAATTTCATGAATTTTGAAGGTCATTTGCATATTAAATCGACCGTGATATGAAATTGTGCAAAGTGTGTGTTTCGGACTTGAAAATGTTGACATGCATGACCTATATCTTTCTGTACAAATTTCTTTTGGAGAAATTTCCTTCATGTGATATCTTTATCTATGCCTTAACTACAACATAGTTAAATTTCATGATTTTTTAAAGTCATTTGCATATTAAGTCGACGGTGATATGAAAATTGTGCAATCTGTGTGTTTCGGACTATCTTTCTGTACAAATTTCTTTTGGAGAAATTTCCTTCATGTGATATCTTTATATATGTCTTAACTACAATATAGTTAAATTTCATGATTTTTGAAGGTCATTTACATATTAAATCGGCTGTGATATGAAAATTGTACAATCTGTGTGTTTCGGACTTGAAAATATTGACACGCATGACCTATATCTTTCTGTACAAATTTATTTTGGAGAAATTTCCTTCATGTGATATCTTTATATATGTCTTAGCTACAACATAGTTAAATTTTATGATTTTTGAAGGTCATTTGCATATTAAATCGACCGTGATATGAAAATTGTACAATCTGTGTGTTTCGGACTTGAAAATGTTGACATGCATGACCTATATCTTTCTGTAAAAATTTATTTTGGAGAAATTTCCTTCATGTGATATCTTTATCTATGTCATAGCTACAACATACTTAAATTTCATGATTTTTGAAGGTCATTTGCATATTAAATCGACCGTGATATGAAAATTGTACAATCTGTGTGTTTCGGACTTGAAAATATTGACACGCATGACCTATATCTTTCTGTACAAATTTATTTTGGAGAAATTTCCTGCATGTGATATCTTTATCTATGTCTTAGCTACAACATAGTTAAATTTTATGATTTTCGAAGGTCATTTGCACATTAAATCGACCGTGATATGAAAATTGTACAATCTGTGTGTTTCGGACTTGAAAATGTTGACATGCATGACGTATATCTTTCTGTAAAAATTTATTTTGGAGAAATTTCCTTCATGTGATATCTTTATATATGTCTTAGCTACAACATAGTTAAATTTCATGATTTTTGAAAGTCATTTACATATTAAATCGACTGTGATATGAAAATTGTACAATCTGTGTGTTTCGGACTTGAAAATATTGACACGCATGACCTATATCTTTCTGTACAAATTTATTTTGGAGAAATTTCCTGCATGTGATATCTTTATCTATGTCTTAGCTACAACATAGTTAAATTTTATGATTTTCGAAGGTCATTTGCATATTAAATCGACTGTGATATGAAAATTGTACAATCTGTGTGTTTCGGACTTGAAAATATTGACACGCATGACCTATATCTTTCTGTACAAATTTATTTTGGAGAAATTTCCTTCATGTGATATCTTTATCTATGTCTTAGCTACAACATAGTTAAATTTTATGATTTTCAAAGGTCATTTGCATATTAAATCGACCGTGATATGAAAATTGTACAATCTGTGTGTTTCGGACTTGAAAATGTTGACATGCATGACCTATATCTTTCTGCACAAATTTATTTTGGAAAAATTTCCTCATGTGATATCTTTATCTATGTCTTAAATACAACATAGTTAAATTTCATGATTTTTGAAGGTCATTTGCATATTAAATCGAGCGTGATATGAAAATTGTACAATCTGTGTGTTTCGGACTTGAAAATGTTGACATGCATGACCTATATCTTTCTGTACAAATTTATTTTGGAGAAATTTCCTTCATGTGATATCTTTATCTATGTCTGAACTACAACATAGTTAAATTTCATGATTTTTGAAGGTCATTTGCATATTAAATCGACCGTGATATGAAAATTGTGCAATCTGTGTGTTTCGGACTTGAAAATGTTGACATGCGTGACCTATATCTTTCTGCACAAATTTCTTTTGCAGAAATTTCCTTCATGTGATATCTTTATCTGTATCTTAACTACAACATATTTAAATTTCATGATTTTTTAAGGTCATTTGCATATTAAATCGACCGTGATATGAAAATTGTACAATCTGTGTGTTTCGGACTTGAAAATGTTGACATGCATGACCTATATCTTTCTGTAAAAATTTGTTTTGGAGAAATTTCCTTCATGTGATATCTTTATCTATGTCTTGACTATAACATACTTAAATTTCGTGATTTTTTAAGGTCATTTACCTATTTAATGAACTTTGTTTTCAAAACTGTGTAAGCTGTACAATTTCGAAATTTGCGATATCGGAATGCATGACCAATTCTATGTTGTGATGTGTGATCTGTATGAATTATTGTGTGAATCATGATACTTTGGATTATTATTCATGCAATGGTGTGATGGCTTTCATGCATTTCATATGACATTAAAGAAAATGATGAATTTTCCATGATCTCAAAGAAAGATTTCATTTTAAACTATTTCATCAAAGGACAATTTTTCCCAATGCATATTGCATGATTTCAAAGGAGTAATTTAAAACAATTTCATTGAAAATTTCAATTGTGAAATTGGAAAATAGACGTATGAGAATATGAATGACCGTCGGAGGTGTGTGCCAGATGTCAGCGGGAGTTTCGAGAAGCCTGGAGGTGTGTGTCGAAGGTTCCTCGCGATGCTAGGTTGGATGCGAGCGATAGAAATACGGGATGAAATTATTGGTCCCGGGAAAAGAAAAATGTGGCAATTCAATTTGAAAAGCATGAGTTGAAATTTAATCATGCAAAATGTGGTCATATGTATGCATGATGGCATGATGATAACATGTGATTTGATGATGAGTGCATGGATGTATGTGCACCTATGGCATGATGATAACATGTGATATGATGATGATGAGTGCATGGATGTATGTGCACCTATGCCATGAGCATAACATGTGATATGATGATGATGAGTGCATGGATGTATGTGCACCTATGGCATGATGATAACATGTGATATGATGATGATAAGTGTATGGATGCATGATGAGGATGATGACTATATGATGGTGCATGTACGTGAAATATGATGACATGTGCATGATATCAGGGTAAATTATATATGAATACTTGAATGACATGTGTTATACTATGATTGTATTGTATGATGCATTGAGTGGTCATTGGTCCTTTACCTGCTGAGTGGTTGTACTCACCTTTTCTGGGACCAACATTTCAGATTAGAGAGAGATGCCTCTCCCTCCGGTTTCATGTGGCACTTTCTACGGCATTCCCTCGGATGTGGAGGTGGAGTGCTCGGAGCACATTTGCATCACCATCCCTGGGTTGGTGTTTTTGCGTGTGCGGGTGCTGGTGATGTACGATGTGGGCCTGGCTGGGGGCCCCATCATCCGGGAGTTCCTGTTCGTCCACGTCGGCCGGGACGGGGTGATGATGGGGATGCTGCCACCGCCACCACCCGATGCACTTGGCTGGGTGTGATAGCCCATGAGAAGGAGAGAGAGACGACACTTTTTGGAGAAGGAGCCGACACTTGTAGATGGAAGGTCTTTTTTACGTTTCGATATAGGGGGTCGATGATCTCTTTTGAGATATAGCCGAGCATAGTGAAAAGTCTTGGTTTCCTTTTTGGTTATACCGACCCAAGATGTCCATCCTAAAAATGTAAATAAAAGTGGTTCGGCCTTATGTTTTCCTTCATTGTATAGTTGGTGTGCATTGTATCATCGCTAAGAGAAGTGGAGGGATGGTGAGACTCGCCTCTAATTTTCGCTTTGAGTTGCGCTAAGCTTTTTTTTTAAAAAAAAAATGCCTATAAGCCTCGGTCCTTCTTTACAACTCCATTTTTTATTAAAGACAAGTAACCAGTAATTGCAATGGATAGAACGCTTAGTATATGTGGCGACCCTATCGGGTTTGGGGGTGCCACAGATTTCAGATCAAATTTTTAATTATTTTTATTTCCTCGTTGTGACTTTAGAGTTAAAATAATTGTTAATTTAATTCTTGAGACAACGGATTATTTTTTCAATTATTTTAATTCTTATTTTTTTGTGTAAAAATAATTACTTGTTTTTTTCTTTGGAAAAATAAAAAACACAAAAGGTCCTTTTTAGGTAAGCTTATAATTAATCCCACTTTATGTCATCTTTGTTTAACGTAGGTTGCATACATTAAGAAAGAATCATAAAAAAATCACAAAAAGAACATGGATATAGAATTGTTATGTCATGCATCCCATGTCATGTAGTATATGCACATTTAGGATTATATAAATTAGATTGCATATATATAGTGATAGTTTAAATTATTTCATATAAATTGCATCTCACATATCATTAAAGTAAAAGTCATGCATATAAAAAATAAATTAAGATTGCATCTAATTAGATATCATGCATTTAATTAGATATCATCTCATTTAGAAAATCATGTCTAGGGCATGCATTTTTACTAATAGTTTTTGTAAATGTTTTTTTTTTAGAGATTGAACCTTAATAAAGTTATAGTTTATAATTTCTTATGAATCTAGCATTTTGATTTATTGAATGTTATTTCATTTGTTGTGCACCCGCATGACCACCATTTGCATGTTAGTATCTTAGATTAAAATTGATCAACACTGCCTGCAAAATAATTTTCGAAATTAAAATAAAAGGTACCGAAAGGGCGTTAGACTAATCTAGCGTAACCATGTCCCTGGACTCATTGAATCTCTGGTTCGCAATAAAGTATTCTCCTATACTTTATTTGGGTTTCTAACCAACCCTATTTAGTTAGTGGCGGCTCCGGATTGAATATAATTGCATGTTTAAATGGGTTAATTTCTTTATATCAAGTCGCGATTGGTAGGGCTTGGGAGGGTCCGTGCCAAGTCTTCGGACTTAGTAATCCATTAACCTAGTTTTAGGTGACACCCATCAAAAATATGGTCGCGACAACTGCTTTACACATTTTTCACCAAGATGTCCCAAACAATAATGCCAAAGAGTAGACAAATTACTTGTAGCTATTGTAGTTGCAACCATATCACTGATATTGTCTCATTGGAGAAGGTAAAGTGTACCGGTATGCTTTCCCTTTGCTACTACTCTTGCCCCTGAGGTTATTTTCCACTCTCCGCATCCAAAGGTTGTTACCAAACCTTCTTGGTCAAGTTTACTAGTTGAAATCAGATTTTTCTTTAATTCCGGAATATGCCTAGTTTCACACAAAACTAGACGTCCTCCACTTAAGATGTTCACAGTCACAATTCCTTTCCCAACAATGGGACACATGTGGCCATTTCCCACAACCACTTGCCCGAAATCTCCACTAGTATAATCATCAAATATGTCTCTTTGCGAGGTGCAATGAAAAGAAGCACTAGAATCAATAAACCATTTATCTATTGTCAAATCAAACCCTGCAAACAAACACAAGTTATCTAGCAAATATTCATCGCTAACCACATTAGCTCATTGATTCTCATCTTGCTGCTTCTTTTTGTAGGCTTCACACTAAAACCTCCGGTGTCCAGTTTTGTGACAAAACCAACACTCATCTTTTGCAACCTGTCTCTTACCCATTGATTGTGATCTACTACACCTGCTGAATTTTCCTCTACTTTTACTTCTTCCACGGTTCTCCACTGCAAGTGCCGTTGAAGATGTAGATGTAGAAAAATTATCTCCACCTGAGACTTTCCTTCGAATCTCTTCATCCATGATACTACTAACAGCATCATCAAGAGTTAAATCATCCTTCATGGTGCTCGAAATTCCCTACACTGCGGTATTGTAGCTTTCTGGAAGAGAACATAAAAATAATAAAGCTTGAAGCTTCATATCTAAATTTATGCCTGCAGATTCCAATTGATCCGTGACCTGCGTGAAACTATCAATACGCTCTGCTACAGGTCTCTATCAGATAACTTCATATTAACCAATTTCTTCAGCAAAAATACCTGATTTGATGTGGACAGCTTCTCATAAATATTCGTTAGAATATCTATGGCTTCTTTTGCAATTTTTGCTTTCGCGATGTGGTACCTTGTCTTTTTCGTCAACCCTAGACGAATCATACCTAATGCCTTTCGATCAAGAATTTTCCATCCCGCTTCTACTGTCGGATCCACTTTTGCCATCTCGGGTTTCCAACCTTCAAGTGGTGCATAGAGATCTTTTTGATAAAGATAATCCTCGATTTGTAATTTCCACCATCCGTGTGACATCCCAAATTTTCAACCTTGTCTTCTACTGAATGAATCGGGCATTTCATTGATGTGTCTATAGGGTTATTGTTAGAGCCGATCACTCTCGAGATAACTAGACTATCTAGGGAAATTATTAAGAAATTTTAAGGCAATAGACTTGAGAATTTGACCAGGAATCAGCTTCTCGACCGTGTCCATCTTTAGAGGTCATTACGGCACAATTAAAAATCGATTTGAAATTAGAGATAGACTGGATCGACAGTGATGTGTGGCTAATCGTGGGTGACACCACTAAATTAGAAAATTCATGTCGACCGGCACTAGACTGATTTTCTTATTGTTTTGGTACCTTGTGTTCGTATTTGGATTCTCGGGATTTTCATGACAATCGAGAGTCGCCAATGAGTCGAGTGGGTTCATAGTGGTTTGAAGAAAATCTACCATGAGTCAATTGCACTTAAAAATATTTGAAAGTTACCCAGTAGCCTAGGTCATGCTAAAAACGCGTCGACTAGAAATTAATCGCCAATTCGAGTCCGATTTCAGAAATTGAAGATTCTGTCATTTCACAATAAATTCTAGGAGCGTCGACTCAGTCTCAGAAGATTTTTCTGACACCCGACACTTTTTAGGAAAAAGTCGTCACCGAGTCGTTTAAATGCGAGAAAAAGCCGTGATTATTTTTAATAGCAAAATTGGGAAGCAAGATGGATATATGGGTGAGGAAAAATATCGAGATGGTTGATGGATGACTGATTGATTTTATGGAGGCCAATTGAGATAGAATTAAAGTGGATCAAGCCACCATTGAAGACAATTCTTGCAAAATTCGTAACCCTCCCTTCCCCCTAGCCAAATGGACCAAAAGTGAAGTCATGAGAGGTGTTGGTGTGGATCAATGGAGGCCAAGGGATCTTACTTGGCCTAGGATGAATCTTGGAGAGCAAGATTGGAAAATATCAAGCCAAGGCCCCACCTCAACTCTATCTCATCTCTCTTATCTCTTCTCTCACCTCTATCCTCTCCATCTCTCTCACCTCTCTACCATCCAAGACCCTCTTCTCTTCATTTTTGGAGCCCTCAAGCCAACAAGAAGACCAGCAGAAGGAGCTGCAGCCGTCGCACGCCTCCACCCGCGCCACCGCCGGTATTTACTCCAGCCGACCTTTCGTCAAAGATTCGAGTCAAAAGTGGTCTTCCCGGATGAACTAGCAAATGAACCACATATCTCCGTGAAGAGGACATCCATACCGTTCCAACAAGCCCAAAATCACCTCGAACGGAGCCGCTGTTCGTCATGTACAGCCTCTGGAGTCTGCCGCTCGCCGGACCGTCTGGAACCACCTGGTTCTGCCTGTTTCACCAGTTTCACGTTTTTCAGCCATTTTCTCCCCATTTCTACCCTACCTCCACCCATACCAACCTCCAATAAGATTTCCTTGACCCCCGGGAGACACCGGTTACCAACCACCTGCTCGCCGGAGCTCCGAGCGGCCCGTTTTCGCCGTTGAAGTTGCTGGTTTCTTCTCTGCAGTTTAGCCTGGATCGAAGCGAAGACAGCAAGGTTTTGGAGACTTCGTGGCCCGTTTTCAAGCCCTTCCCGGCCTCCGTTGGTGTCGCTGCTTCGGGGTTTATCGACCGCCTTGGCGTCGTGGTCGTCGTGAACTCACCGGCGCGCAAAACCGGTGAATTTATCCTCTAAGGGGTGTTTAGTAAGTTAATCATGCTTAAGGGGTGTTTAGATTAGTTTAATTAGGTTTAGGTGGTTAGATTAGATTATTTTAATGTAAATTAGATTAGTTGTATGATTAGTTTAATGCGTGTTTAATTAGGGCTAATTGTATGATTAAATCGTGTAAATCTTGTTTAAGCCCTAATTAATTATTTTTAATTATTTATTTATTTCGAATTTTATAAATATTATTTTATTAAATTATATTTTAATAATATAATATTTAATTATTTAATTTTCGGAATTAAATTTAATTATTTAATAATTTCGAAAATTTTGCCGGGATGGACGGTCGTTAGAATTTCGCACCGATCGCAAAGGTGCGGTCGGTTGTATCAATTGTATGCGTAATTGCGAAATTGAGTGAAAATGATGATTGTGGTTAATAATTCCAAAAGTGTGGAATTGAGTGAAATTGGAGAAGTTTTGGTATTTAACTTGAAAATACCCGGTGTTGGCCTTTGGCACCGTAATTAGTTTGTAGGACCAGTTTGAATCGTTGGATGTTATTGGATTGTATATCTAGTTCTATGGTTTAAATATATGTACAGCTTTGGCGAGCAATTGGTTTATATATGGGTCAGCTTGTGTGAGCACTGTATGTCAGCTTGTGAGAGCAATGATCGTTTATCAGCTTGTGAGAGCAACAATCCATATATCAGCTTGTGCAAGCTATCATCTATGTATATATCAGCTTGTGCGAGCTACCATCTATATCAGCTTGTGAGAGCATTGCATCCATTTCAGCTTGTGTGAGCCATGTTTGTATTAATGGATGGATAGATGGTATGAATGGATAGACATATGAATTGTACTGACGTGTAGGAATGGACTGAGATGAGGTAAGTCCTCAATCCTCTTTGTGTGACTAGAGCGCCTTGGGGCTTATTTTCTTCCTAATTGAGTTTTAAGGGTAGGACTTCCTGAGACATTGTCTCACCCCGTTGTGGGATAACAATTTTAGGTCCCTAAATGGCGGATCCTTTGGAGCTTTTTGGTAGACCAGTGAGGGTCGCTAAGAGGATTTTTGACTTCGCCGATCCTAACTGAAGAGCTGGCGAATGGACCTATCTGGCTAATCTTAGGACAGCTTAGTTTTTGAGGACTGATCTTTTATAGATCTTTTTGTTAATAGCCTAGTCCTGTAACTGAACTGGTTTGACATGTATAAAGGTGTGTGGTGTGAATTTGAAAATGTGATCCTGCTTTTCTATCCCAATTGAGTTTTGTCTGGGGATTATTTATCCGCTTCCGCATGTGCAATTAAATGAATGGGTCGGCGACGTGTCCTGGGAAGTCACATTTCTATCGACCGCAGTGGGATGTGCACGTGCTCGAGGTTCGGGGCGTGACAATCCGAAATCCTGCCCATTGAACTTATCGATTCTGATTTTATCTTCTACCATCCTGCTTGCTTTCAATCGAATGTCACCGAAAAGCCCTCGATGTTCTCGATTAGCCAACCTAGGCTTTGACACCAATTGTTACGAAATCACATGACGATTCCAGAAAAATAACGCTCGCAAACAATTCACCAGGCAGAATACAATAATAAAAGAACAAAATCAGAAGAATACGCCAGAAAATTTGTTAACGAAGTTCACCCAAACTTGTACTACGTCTCCACGCAAAGGCACTCTGTGAATCCACTAGACTTCGAAAAAAGCTTGGAATACAACGATGATCTTCTCTCAAGATCAAGGCACAAAGAGATTGAGAACCCTCATAAAGAAAAAACTCACTTTTTTCTTCTCTCTTTTTCTTGTCTCTCTATTTTCAATTTCAGCGTCTTGATGGCTAGCATCTTGCTATCGCTAATATAAAGGTATCACTTTTAACCTAAAAACAAATCTGATAGAAAAGACAAAAAAGTCCTTGCCACGGCCCAATCCTCGAACGTGTGCCCATCCCTCACCTAGTCGATTAATAGCGACGTCTCAGGACGCATTGCCAACCTTTTTCAAGTAATACACAAGCGGAAGCCTATAATAAAATCCCCAGACAATAAAACAATGGGATAAAAAAGTAGGGCTATATTTTTCACAACTGAAAAACCACAACCAAACTTTTATACACAAAAAACCACATAGTATATAATACAATACTATTCACAAGTCTGATCTACTATACATCCGATCATAACTCGTAGTTTACAAAACAAGAGTTGGGTTTCGGTCCTCCACTCAGTCTTCATCTGGATTCTCCTCTTGTTCAATGATCCTTCCTCCTTCCATGTTCCCGCTGGAACCTACCATAGGATACTTAGATGATCCTGGGCCTTCAAGGGCGGGAACCACTAGATCAATCACTTCTCCACCTCTAGGTTCTGTAATGCCCTCCCTATACACTACTTCTAGAGCATACATAGGCACCTCAAACTCCAGTATTGGGCCCACTCTTCGCCCATCGCTATAATAGTGATACCATGCTCGGTATTGATGGGGCACCCTTTTGGTTGTACCCACATCCACCCAAATGATGGACTTCACCAATACATACTCTAGGCCTTCAGCGTGCCCAGGCATCGGCACGTGGAACCTCTCTTCGGTGATCTCCTTCGGCAAACCAAAACACATGAGAAGAGGTAGAGGTACTGCCATCTACAGGCCTAAAATGGTTATTTAACAACCAGTAAGACAACGTCTCAGCGAGTTCTACCCCTTAAAGCCCAATTAGTAAACCAATACACTTTAGCGACTTATGCACATACAGGTCAGAGGACTTACCTTGGCTTCAGATTCCACCTGCATATTAGCATAGTTCAATAGGTACCCAAGCAATCACATCACAGATCGATGTCTCGATCAATCTACCTAGTCAATTACATGTCAATCAAACCATTACCCGGTCCTTTCAATCAATACCATACTTTCCCCATTATGGAATATCTAGTCGTCAAGCCCACGTGCATTCTCTAAGATGACATACCAAGTCTCCGAGCCCACGTGCCTTCTCTAAGACGATGTATCTACTCATCGAACCCACATACATTTTCCAAGGCGGAATATCTAGTCACCGAGCCCACGTGCATTCTCCAGGATGACATACCAAGTCTCCGAGCCCACGTGCCTTCTCTAAGGCGACCTCTTCGCCAAGATGACATACTCAATCCTTGGGCCCACGTGCATTCTCTAAGGCACTAATTTGCCAAGATGATGCATCGAATCACCGAGCCCACATGTCCCTTTCACGATGCTGTACTCAACATTGGACTCACATGCATTCTCTAAGACACTAGTTCGCCAAGATGATGCATCAAATCACCGAGCCCACGTGTCCTTTTAAACGATGCCACACTCAAATCGTTGGGCCCACGAGCATTCTCTTATGCACAAATTTGCCAAAGTGATGCATCAAATCACCGAGCCCACATGCCCTTTTAACGATGCCATACTGAAACATTGGGCCCACGTGCATTCTCTTAGGCACTAGTTCGCCAAAGTGACGCATAAGATCACCAAGCCCACGTGCTCTTTTAGATGCCATACTTAACCACCACTCTACTATCGATACTGACAACCAATACCCTATCATTTCTCAATCAAATAATCAAATCAACTATTTAGGAACACATTCTAAAAATTCACCATTAAATCAATTCGGCACGATTCAAAGCTCAAACAAATAAATAGACTGGACCACGACAATCAGCATAAAATTCCGGTCGTCGACCATCCCAGTCTAATTTCTGGAAAATAATTAATTAATTAAATATGTCGAAAATTAATTAAATAAATACTAAACATCCAATTTAGGCCAGTATCGCCTGATTGGAAGTCAAGACGGACTCGGAAAATTACCAAGACCCGTTCAATAAATAATATAGCGTGTCTACTTGCTAATGACTATGTCTAACCACCTAACATGCATTGTTAAGTCACTAATTTAATTAATCTAATCTAATCTAACCACCTAATTGCACTTAATTAACATTAATCAACCCCTAAGCATAATTAGCAAATTAAGTAGGGTTTAATGAACTAAACTCACTCGTTTAACAATCTGTTTGGATTAAAACGTCGGGAACGTCGCGGGGGACGTTTTTCTCCAAAACAGGCCTACGGTCCAAGGCCCGTAGACACCTCAAAACGGCCTCCAAAGCCTGCTGGAAACCCACTAAAATAGTTGCTGTTCTTGGCTAGAAATGAAGGGAAAACAACTCGGTTTAGTGCGGTGAGGCTCGGGAAAGATAGAATAGGCCAAACCAGGCCTTGGCAAGGCTTTACTGGTGAAGAAACGGCTATGGACAGCCTTTTGTCACAGAACCGGACAGCAGCTGGATCGTGAGAGGAGAGAGAGAGAGACGACGGGGTTGGGTGGTGGCGCACGCGGGCAAGGTGGCACACACACGGGCGGGCAAACGGCGGCGATCTAGCGTGGCGGTGGCGTCCAAGCGAGCTACTCGGCTTCCACTTCTTCCTTGCTGGTTTTGCACAAAGCAAGAGGGAGAAGAGAGGGTGTGGATGGTGGAGTGATGAGAGAGAGTGAGGGGGAGACAAGGGCCCCATTGGTCTTATTTTTCCAATGGTTTGTCCCGCAAAGACTTACCCAAGAAGCTAGCAATCCATGATTGAGATTGAGCCTCCAACACACCTCTCACAACCTTTCAAAAGGTCCAAAATTGCTAGGGGGAAGGGAAGCTACGAATTTGGCTTCCATTGGCTTCAATTGGTCGCTCATTTCTCTTCAATTCAACCTCAGATGACCACAATAAGTTCAATTGGTCATCCATCGATTACTCCAACGTTTTTCCTCATCCAAGAATCCATCTCGCTTACCAAATTTGCCATCAGAACAATTACCGGCTTTTTCTGCACAAAAACGATCCATAGACGACTTTTTCCCAAAAAGTGACGGGTGTCAGAAAAATCTTCTGAGACTGAGTCGATACTCCTAGAATTTATTGTGACATGATAGAAACTTCAATTTCTGAAATCGGACTTGAATTCATGGTAAATTTCTATTCGGCGCGTTTTTAGTGTGACCTAGGCTACCGGGTAACTTTCAAATATTTTTAGTGCAAATGACCCGTGGTCGATTTTCTTCGAGCCATTATGAACCCACTCGACTCATTGGCGACTCTCAGTTGTCGTGAAAATATCGAGGATTCAAAAACGGACACAGGGTACCAAAACGATATAAAAATCAGTCTAGTGTCGGCCGACGAGAATTTTCCAATTTAGTAGTGTTACCCACGATTAGCCACACATCTCAGTCGAACCAACCTATCTATGATCTCTAATCAATTTATGTCTGCATCATAATGATCTCGGCAGATGAACACGGTCGAGCAGCCGATTCCTGGTCGAATTCTCAAGTCTGTTTGTCTTAAAATCCTTAATAGCTTCCCTAGATAATCTAGTTATCTCGAGAGTGATCAGCTCTGAGAACAGCACTATAGGCGCGTCAATGAAATGCCTGATTTATTCAGTAAAAGACAAGATTGAAAATCTGGGATGTCACAGCCCCTAAAAACAAATATTTGGCTTCATCTATAACAGGGTCCCATGACTCTGTCCTTGCTGCCCGATGACGGCCCAACTAGCGGATTCTTTCAAGGGACGAAAGAATGGTCCTCCAACTTGTATGAAGATGGTTTTGAACTTCCAAATGGCGAAAAATTTACGATTCCTGATTTTAATTGAAGATGTTTCGTCTTTAGATGAGGGAATGTAGACATTTGCAATATGTTGCTTGTCTTCTCCAATAATTGATATTAGAGCCACGCTTCCGCAACTCAACAAGTTGTATCATAGCAATGCTTCTTTAGTTCAACAAAGTCATCATAAAGTAATTACATAACTTCAACTTGACAAAAAACCATCGTACAACTAATATTTTTTAGATACATCTTTAAGATGAGCTGATCAAAATAAACCTATTTTGATTTTTAAAATCCAAGCAAACAGTGACTAATACTAGCAAGACATCATATAGAACCACTTTGCTACATGATCTACATGAATGCTAATAACATTTGCATTGAAAGATTAGGTTTGAAATGATTTATGATTCTTGATTAAATAGGCCTGATACATGTGGAAACTTCCGAATTCAATTGGTTTTCTAAACTATCTTTGACTAGTGAAACTAATCATTACTTCACTAGTAGTCACTTTATTAAGAGGTTACATGATAATTATGTTTCTGTTTGCTTTCATTTAAGATGTTGATTAATCAACAACGATGAAGATTATAGGTGACATAAAAATCACTTCTTTCGACCCATTTCCATGTCCATTTCAAGTTCATCATCAATGGCAGACTTCTAATAGTAGTCTCGTCTTCCTTGAAAACGGATGGCCATCTCAGCTATCTCTACCGCATGACGAATTGAACAAAGGTCCCCAACAAATTGACAGGTCTAATTTGTAAATTGTGGTTCCAACAAATTGATATTTCTTATGGTACCGTCATTAGATATTTTCCCCAAGTTCGATCTTAGATTGTCTCATCTTGACTTGACTTCTTTCATACTGGGAATGGCCTCTCTCTCTCTCTCTCTGTATTGAGCCTATACAGGAATTAGCGTCATTGCATACCTCATTCGTGATATCTTCCTGCATCTCTCATGCTTCAGGTCAAGAGAAAAAGAAGCATCCGTAACTTGCAAAAGATAACCCGAGTGTATGACCTTGCACCTCGTATGTAAACAAGCAAATTAAATAATTTAGTCGCTTTTCCTTTTTAAACAGTGGACACTTTCCAGTAGCTACAGTTTGCAATCAAATGGCAGAATCAACAAGGAGGTATTCTAATTCCCTAAAGGGTTTTATGCATGGACGAATTCCATAATTCCATCACTTTGTTTGCTCTTTCCTCTTATGTAAGGACTTTCTTATCCTTCCTTTTTGGTATTTATCTACGTGGTCATTATAAAGAATTCCCGAGTAATCAAAAGAAAGAGAGGAACAACTGAATAGAAAAAAAAAGGCCTTGCCTTTGCAAGTGCAAGATTAAGAATTCAAGATTAAGGTTGTTTTCCTAAGGAAAGAGGCGACTCACTCGACCGTCTAATTTTTTAAAATATTTTCAGTTCTTGTTTGCACTGAAACGGAAAATGAAGACAGTTTCCACCTTTCATTATTCTGTTTTCTTGGGTATATGTAATACAGGATTCTCTTTGAAACTGAAATTAAAAGAACCTGCTTGTTTGTTGCCATTTTAAAAAAATCTTCTCGAAACGACAGTCGCTGAGGAATAGAAATGCCCACGGAAAAAAGACATTACTAGTCGCTGCTCTCATCCGAGGTCACGTGGCAACTCTATTTCTGTTGCCCATATACCTGTATCTCTGCTTTTGTATAGGATGTGGGTCAGCCATCCATAAAACGTATTCAATGACGATTTTCTGTCACCTAATAATCACTTCCTTTTCCCTAATAAAATCCCATCCTATTCTACCCATTTCCATATCTGTTTCAACTAAATCATCAATGGCAGATTCCAAATCTAAGAGGTATGTTTTTTTCTTTTAATTCCTTCCAATTTCGTTTTGTTCTGCTAAGTATTTTTTTCCCACTTTCGCTGTACTCCATTTTTCCTTTGCAGATGTGCAGTTGTTACGGGATCAAACAAAGGCATTGGATTTGCCATATGCAAGCTTCTGGCTTCCGAAGGGATTGTGGTGGTATTGACTGCAAGAGATGAGAAGAGAGGACTCGAAGCCGTAGACAAGTTTAAACTAGAGTCTGGCCTCTCTGACCATGTCTTCTTCCACCAGCTCGATGTCTCCAATCCTGCCAGTGTCTCATCGCTTGCAGACTTCATTAAGCGCCAATTTGGAAAGCTAGATATTCTGGTATGTCCCTTGAAATCATAATACTGGCCTCGGTGTTTCTAAAAAGAAACACCGAAGATACAGAATGTTGTTTTCCCAACATCTATGCAGAGTGAATGAAGAATTGCAGATAATCTCACTGTAGTACTATGAACATTTTATCATGCTATTAAGAGTGCATTGGTGTAGCTGCGAGGTGCAATATCAAGAGGAGAATTCTTGATGTACCTCGGATTGTGGTATAGATTGGTATATGATGTTAAGCATTGCGATAGCTGTGACTAGTGGGGATTGAGACAAGCCGAAAGCTCTAATTTGGACACCACCACCATACTAGACCAGGAATATCTTCGAATTTCCCTTATCTATCCGAGGCGCATTTGTTTCAATAAAAAGTATTGTGATTGACTGGGGGAATTTTGGTGTTTTATTTGACATGTAGGAGAACTCCCCATTTTCATAAAATCCAAGGCGCAGTACTCAAAATCATCCACAACTTGTGCTTTCTCTACATATTTTATAGAACATATAGTTTTGATCCATGCATATGACGTATAAGATATATAACAACATCATATTATATTCATCCACATGTTCTATAATATATAGATGTATGCCAGGCTTATATCCGGAAGACAAATGTTTCACCTCATCTATTAACCTTCAATCTAGTCAGTTTAAGATTGATTTTGATGGCTAGATTTCAAGGCTGACTTATGAGACTATCATAGGGCAAAAGTTGTCTTCCCTAGCGCTTTTTGCACGCTGCTTTGCGATTGGCCTTGTGCTATTATCGTGATGATAAAATCTCTTTTCCAGGTGAACAACGCTGGCGTCTTGGGATGCATTATAGATTATGATGGTTTAAGAGCAGCCGGCATGGGAAAGGTATGGTCTTCATTTCTCTGATCATGGTGTTCAAATAGAAACTGGGAAAAGTATTAAAAAAGTTATAAATCTATTGCATGGATATCAATTCAATCATAAACCTTTCAATTGAACCAATTTAGTTCTAAATGCTTTCACATTTGTGTTGATTCAGTCCATCTAGGCCAATTTAGACCAGAAATTGGTGATGTAGATGTCAACAATCCTACATGGCATCGCCAGAGCTGACGTGGACATTTTAACATAATTTTTTACAAATTTTTCAATTTTGTTTTTTTAATTTTTTTTTTCCTTTCTTTGGACTGTGGCTGGTACTGGCCAATTCTAAGACCTCTCATCATCCTTCCTAACATTTCTTTGTTGAATGATACAGGAGCGACTTAAGTGGAGTGAAATCTCAACAACGACCTACGAGTTAACTGAAGAGTGCATTAACATCAACTACTACGGTGCCAAAAGGATGGTTGATGGACTCATCGGCCTCCTCCAACTATCAGACTCGCCAAGGATTGTTAATGTTTCCTCCGCCGCCGGGAAGCTAGCGGTAAGAAGTGTCAAAGTACATTAATCCAGAGTTTATTTCCCGGTAACTTAAGAACAGAAATTCACCCTTGAGTTATCACATATCACTTTGAGGTCTTCTCTTGAAATCGAATCACATGGAACTTTAAGAAAAGCTAGACTAGTTTTCCTAGAGAATGAATAACATTTCAATCGTCTTTCTAATCTTGTGATCAGTTTTTCCCGGATGGCTGGGCTAAGAACGTCTTTAGCGATGCCGAATGCCTCACAGAAGAAAAGGTGGACGACGAGGTATTGAAGGAGTTTCTAAAAGATTTTAGGCAAGGTTCTCATGGGACCAAAGGCTGGCCTGCTTCTCATTCTGCTTATATTGTTTCTAAAGCGGCGTTAAACGCTTACACGAGGA
The DNA here is from genome assembly GCA_014182715.1 of Eucalyptus cloeziana. NCBI lineage: Eukaryota > Viridiplantae > Streptophyta > Magnoliopsida > Myrtales > Myrtaceae > Eucalyptus > Eucalyptus cloeziana. The sequence goes on from CM024637.1 coordinate 28,597,794, forward strand.
TTTTAGCAGCCAACTACCCCACGTTTCGTGTAAATTGCGTCTGCCCTGGATTCGTCAAGACGGATATATTGCACAACACCGGTTTCTTGACTCTGGAAGAAGGCGCGAAGGGTCCCGTCAGTCTGTCCTTGCTGCCCGATGACGGCCCAACTGACCGATTCTTTCAAGGGACGAAGGAATGGTCCTTCGTCTCGTATGAAGATGGTTTTGAACTTCCCAATGGCAAAAAATTTATATGTCCTGATTTTAATTGAAGATGTTCCGTCTTCGGAATGTAGACATTTGCAATATATTGCTTTTGTGTGAGATATAGACGTGTGGAATAGCTACTGATAAAAGAGAGAGAGAGAGAGAGAGAGAGAGAGAGAGAGAGAGAGATAGCAAAAAATAAGAAATTCACTTTCTACTCTTAAAAGGATTTGAATATGTTATTCGATGGACCATTCATGTAAGGTTTACACATAAATAGTGGTATGGGACTCTTTGTATTGACTTCTACTTTCAAATGAAAATCATAACTAAAAGTTTTGATTACTCAAATAATTTTTAGATTCGAGATGCGCAAGCATTAAATCTAAGCAGGAGACATGCAAATCATGGATTCATTCCCTAGATTGTAACAGAAAAACCTCCCTGATTTGGTTTTGAGGTTTTGCTTGGTTTTATTTTAAAGGTAACTAAAATAATAAAGTTGCTAAGAAAAGCAAAAGTTGCTTTATATTGTGTTGTTGCCAGCCGGATTATTAAGACTCCTGTTGATTTTTGAATCTCACCATCGTAGTATACTCGAATCATCAAAATGTGTCCTCCGGGCATACTAAATAGATTTTTCACTACTAACATGATGAAATATCTTTTAAGAATGTAGATGGATATCTACAATGGTTGTGAATGGTCCTTTTTTCCTTTTTCTTTTTTTGGATAGGAAAGCGAATGATAAGGAATTCAAAAGTACAACAATGAAGACAATTGAAGCCAATGATATAAAGTGTAGAAAAGTAAAGATAGAATATAAATTTACAGAAGAATGTTGAATTCTCTGGGCACTTATAATAGATACACCTGGTTTAGTTATAAACCTCCACCAACACTAACATACAATGGTTTACTGAATTTATTAAATAAAAAAATAGCTTTCATGATCTTATCGGTTCATTATAAGAAGTTATATGATCTCTTACTCCCTAACAACGATTATTCACAAGTTATAAAAATCCTATACTGTAACCACCTTGTAGTTATGTTTTCGTGTGTTCGTCATCATTGAATTTGAGTTCCAACACTTCGGATCCATTTGTTTCACAAAAAACATTTTCGAAAAAAATGTGTTCTTTATTTTCTAGCGTTTAGTTTGCTTAGGAAATTGAGTCAACAGAAAAAATTTTCCTATCAAAGCTTAAATTCATAAGAATGATTTCCTCTTTGAAAGAATCGGAAAATATTTTCTAAAGTACGACTAGATATTGGCATTTGGATCTGAAGCTCTATGCTGGGGCACGGACCCAAAATTTAGCAAAATAATTTCCTCTTTATTTTTTTAAAATTCAAAATTGTAATTATTTTTTTTATTTTTTAAAACAAATCAATTTATTTTTATTTTTTCTTCTTTTCTCTTTTATTTCTTTCCCTTTCTCCTTCTTCCTCTGTCAACCACCAGCCTCGATGATTATCACGCCCCGATCCTCGAACGCGTGCCCATCCCTCACCTGGTCAATTAATAGCGACATCCCAGGACGCATCACCAACCCTATTTATTTAAGATGCGCATGCGGAAGTATAAAGAAAATCTCCAGACAATAAAACAATGGAATAGAAAAGCATGCCATATTTTTCATATTGAAACTCATAACCAAACTTTTATACAAAACACAAACCAGAGTACTTCACAAAACTATTCACAACTTTCTAGTCTCACTCTATTCACATTAAAACAAGATTCACAAAAGAGGATGGGATCTCAGTCTTCATCCGGGTCGTACTCAAGATTCCTTTCAGGATTATCTTCTTCTTCCAAAAATCTTTCTCCTCAGGTTTCACCTCAAAGTTCTCCTTCTCAGATTCCTCCTCCTCAGCTCCTCATTAGGGTCCTGAAATGTTGTCCCACAACCAGGATGAGACTACGTCTCAGCGAGTTCTACCCCACTAAGATTCAATTAGGGAACCAATACACCACATGGTGGCCTAAGCATAGCACGAGTTAGAAGATTTACCTTGGCATCAGTTCCAACCTACAATTTAAGGTTATACATAGATGCTTCATATATCACATCTAACAGTCAAATAAATCACGACAATCGGATCAAATCATTGATCAATCGAGCTAGTTGATTACATGTCAGTCGGACCATTCCTAGGTCATTCATTCCATCCCATATAACCTCCAATAGTACACTTAGTCACAGAGCTCCATTAATACTCTCGAGCGTCGTTTTCGCCAAGGTGACATAAGTAACAAACGGTCTACGTGTGTTCTTTAAGGCGCCGTTTTCGCACAGTGATATTTCTCATCACCAAACCACGCCCGTCATAGATCACAGACAGTCTACGTACGTTCTTTAAGGCACCGTTTTCGCACAGTGATATCCCTAATCACTGAACCACACCTACCACAAGTCATAGACAATCTACATGCATTCTTTAAGGCGCCGTTTGTGGCATCCGTATTTTTGCCAACCTCGGAAAAATAACGATATGTCACAAATTGACGAAATTGTTATCGGAATTCATCATCGGCACTGATTTTGGACCCCGAGCCGTCTTGCCAATTTACTAAGTCGAAGACCTCGATTTTTTTTTATGCATGCCATCACCACCACCCTCCCCTTAGACGGCCACACGAACTCACGGCCGCGCATCCACGTTAAATAGCCCCCTCCACGCAACAAATGAAGCTTGCGTCCATGCACATACAACAAATTGAAGCCCCACGTACAAGAAGTCAACCAAAGAAGCCCATTTGACTAAAAGCCACGTTGAATGGCTTTCCTCACGCTGCTCGAAGACTTAGATTTGTTGGGCCATGCACACGTAATGGTGGTGGTCAATTGAGGGGGGAATTGTTGAGCAAGAGAAAGCCAATGGTGGCCACGTTGCTCCTCCGTGTCGACCAGCAAATGAAGACTTGGAAAAGAAAAACAAAATGCTGTGGCCATGTCCTTGCATGGGGAACGCAAGGTGGCGTGCGTCCAAGAGGAAGCTCGGCTGGTGGACACGCATGGGACGCCTGCCCATCGTTGCCGCAGCCACCGAAGCACTCTTTTGTTGACTAGTTTTCAACAAAACCAGTGACCAAAGTGGCAAATTGACGAGCAAGCCAAGAGAGAGAGGGCGAGCAGCGGGCGAGCGAGCGTAAGAGAGAGAGATTGAGCGAGAGAAATTCAAGAGAGAGCAGCGAGAAAGAAGGGAAAGGACCGCCCTCTGTCCATGCGCTGCCGCCGTTGACGCCGCTTGCCGCCGTTGAGCCGCACCACCGCACCGAACCCCTCGCCGTTAGCATCGTAGAACTTGAGGCAAGTAGAGTCCGTTAAATCTACACTTTGTTGCTGTGGTTTACTTGCTGTGATGATGTGTGATGTATGGTGAAATTCGAATGGAGTAGAGGTGAGTATTTTTGAAGATGAAGTAGCTGTGTTCTAAGTCTTGTATTTTGTTTTCTGAAGAAACAGATTGTCTTTTGGTGAGTTCGTGGGTTGCGTGCAATGTTCTACTTGGAATTTCACTTCAACTTCTTAATGAAAGTTGTAGAGGACTTCTTGATGGTTAACATACTAAAATTTGAGATGAAATGGACAAGTATTGAGTGGTAAAACCCTTTTTCTTCGAAAATACTAGATCTGGAAAACTGCTCTTTGACCTCTTACGATTCTGTGAATTTTATAAAATGTTCCAGTTCGAATTCGACTTCGTGCTCTTGATAAGATTTGTAGATAACATCTTGAGGAACAACATACTGACATTTCAGAATAAATGGACCAGTAATGACTAAGGAAACGATTTTTCTTCAACACGGGTAGATCTGGAAAACGGTACTGAGAACAGGAATAGTAAATCGATTTTAAATTTTAATTCAGAACGAATTGGACTTTGATTTCTTCATGAAACTTGTACCTTTAGATCCTATTTACAACATGTCCAAATTTCAGAATTTTCTGAGTTCATTTAGGGGTTCCATCGAAATTGTTTTCAAAACTGTGCAATCTGAGCTCTTCGGACTTGGTAATGTTGCAATGCGTGGTCTATACTGTTTTGTATGAGATTCTTTTGGAAAAGTGTTCTGCATGAAACATCTTTATTTATATCTTGTCTACAACATATTCAAATTTCGTAATTTTTGAAGTTCATTTGCCTATTTAACAAAAATTTTTCAAAAACTGTACAAGTTGAACGGACAGAATTAGTAGTGCTGTGATGCGTGGTCGGTATTGAATTATATGAGGATCTTTTAGTGTAGTGTTCTTCATGAAGTATCTGCCTCTATGTCTTGACTATCACATAGTCGAATTTCATAGTTTTTGAATGTCATTTTTGTATTAAATCGAAAATGTTTCTAAAACTGTGTAATCTGATGTGTTCGGACTTGGTAATGTTGCAATGAGTGGTCTATATCATTCTGTATGAGATTCTTTTGGAAAAGTGTTCTGCATGAAATATCTTTCTTTATGTTTTGCCTACAACATACTCAAATTTAGGAATTTTTTAAGCTCATTTGCCTATTTAATCGAAAATATTTCAAAAACTGTGCATGAGTAAGGCTAAAAATCCTTTTTCAGTGATATACGGACCTGTACGTATTCTGTGAAGCCTTGTTTGATAGAGTGTTCTTCACAAAATATGTTTTCTTAGATCTTATCTGCAATGTGGTAAATTTTCAGAATTTACTTGCACCGTTTACAAATTTTCCGGAATTTTTCATGAACCGCATGCATTCTGTTTGAGCTGGAAATTGTTTTATTTACTGGTTATTAGAATTGTTATGTAAATCATGATATCTTGGATTATTACTCGTGCAATGATGTGATGACATTCATACATTCATATGACATTAAATGTTGATGAATTTTCGTGAACTAAAAGAAAGATTTCTTTTTAAAAACCATTGCATCAAATGGTACTTTTCCCAATGCATATTACATGATTTCAAAGAGGCTGATTTCAACCATTGGCATTGTCACATCAAATGTAAAATTGAGAATGAGATACTTGAGAATATGCATTGTAATGAGGATGCCGTCGGAGGTGTGAGCTGACGATGCCCCGGGAGTGTCGGGATGCCTGGAGGTGTGTGCCGGATGTCCTCGGGAGTTTCGAGATGCCCGATGGTATACGGTACGGAATTCCAGGGGAAATGCCTAGTGGTATGTCGGTACGTAATTTCGGAAGCCCTGGAGGTGTGGCCGAGGGGATTCCTCATGATGCTAGTTGGGATGCGAGATGCCCGGAGGTGTGTGCCGGAGGCTCCTCGCGATGCCAGGTTGGGTGCGAGCGATAAATGAGGGATGCAAACATTGGTCCCTGGAAGAAAAATGATGAGATCCTTGTGAAAGATAAAAATTGAAATTGAATCATGTGCATGGGTGTATGCATATGGCATGATGCATGAACTGCTTATAAAAGTAAGTTGATGCTATTTGACATTGAGAATGCAATCATGAAGGCTTGAATGGATCTCATGGGGATGTATACATGATAGCATGTATGATATGAATCATGCGTATGTATGTGCATATGGCATGGAATGAACCTCATGGAAATACAAGCATGATTGCATGGTGGTATATGCATGATGGCACGGTGAGATATGCACGATGGCATAATGAGATATGCATGACTGCGTGGTGATATATGCACGACCGTATGGTGATGTATGCTCGATAGTATGTATGATATGTGCTTTACTCGTTATATCTTGATTGTCTTACTTGTTGCATTGTGTAGTTTGATGGATCTTTACTGCTGAGTGGTTGTACTCACCCCTTTTTAGGAACTAACATTTCAGACTAGAAAAGATGCCTTTGCTGCCACCGCCACTCACAAATGGACCAACTGGCTGGGTGTGACCGTGAGGAGGAGGTTAGCAGAGGAAGGAAACTTTTGGAATGCCGGCACTGAAAGATGGACATTTAGCAAGTGGTTGCTAAGGTCGTTAGACCACTTTTGAAGTATAGCCGAGTGTAGGAAACCGCGGCATTTTTTGGATTTATCGTCGAACAATGTCCATCTAGTTACGTAAATAAAAAGTGTACGGCTTTTAACTTATAAAATGTTTAGTTGGTGTGCATTGTTCCTGAATATAGGAAAGGGAGTTATTGGATACGCTTTCACCATATAAATTGCGCAGGGACTTACCTAAAAGATATAAACCCCCAGGATTGAAAGACCTTCAGGTCAAGCAAGAGAATGGTAATCGAACTGTGGCGACCCTAACGGTTTGGGGGCCATCAAGGGGTGCCACACCATTTTCGCACAGTGATATCCTTAATCACCGAATCACGTCTGTCTATACTTTGTACCTGATTGGTCTCAACCAAGAGAATCCCCAGTTCACTCTCACGATTCTTTCCACTTTACAAGTCATCAAAGCATTATGAATGCTAAATAAACATACTCGGCCATCTACCAATCAATCATTCAATTCTACTCAATTTCAATCAATTTAGGGTAAATCCCTAAAATATCACAATTTAATTCCATGCAACGTAGAGCTCAAATAAATAAATGGACCGTGCCACGACAATCAGCATGAGATTTAGGTCGTCGGCTATCTCAGCCTTAATTTCTGAAAAATAAATAAATAATTAATTAATTTCGAAAATTAATTAATAAATATTAAAAATTCAATTTAGCTCAAAATAAAGCCCAATTAAATAAACGAAATGCACCACGGCCATCAACATAAAATTCCGGTCATCGGCCATCCCGGTTGAATTTCCAGAAAATATTTAATTAATTAAATTAATTTCGAAAACTAATATTTAATTACTAAAAATTCAACTTAGGCCCGAATTGCCAAATTGAAGCCCGATAAGGGTTGGGAAAAATCCCGAGCTACCTTCAATAAATAGTAGACTACATCTTGTTAATTGCACCATCAAATTGTGTTCGAGCGTGTGTGCAAAAGGCTGACTTGGGATCGATAATCCTAAGGCCGCACGGGGTTTTGATCGATCGAAATCAATCGACCCGTAACACAAGCTTTTGGCTTCCAAAGGGATCGTGGTGGTGTTGATTGCATGAGATGAGAAGAGAGGACTTGAAGCCGTGGACAAGCTTAAACTAAAGTCTGGTCCACCAGCACGATGTCTCCAATCCTGCCAGCGTTTCATCGCTTGCAGACTTCATTAAGCGCCAATTTGGAAAGCTAGATATTTTGGTACATCCCTTGAAATCATAATACTGGCCTCGGTGATTCTTTTAGAACTAATGAAGATATAGAATGTTGTTTCCCCAACACCGATGTAAAGTGAATGACGAATTGCAAATAATCTCATTGTAGTACTATAAACATTTTATCATGCTATTTGTTAGAGAAGACTTCTTATTGTTTTGAAGTTGACAAAACCTTTCCAAAAAATCTAGTCTGAAGGGTTGCAGACTCAAGTGTTATAGTCTGAAGAACTCAAGACTCTCAATCAATAACTGAAGACCGTTAGACTTTAAGCTCAAAGTCCGACGTCATTGATAGATTCCATATCGACGAGAGAAGACTTATCTAGATGCGAGTTTATCTTCAAGGATTCGATTCGTACGGTTTGTAGAAGATCTTACGACTGGAGATAGCACCTTGTGATCAATTATTCTTATTGGAATCAATTCGAATAATCAAATCTTTTGAAAGGCGAAGTATACTTGGAAGGTTCTACTTATGGAAACCAAGATCCTGATTATATGGGCGAGCAGGATTGATGGGCTATCATCACATTCCTTAAATGACTCGAGATCTCCTTGATTGATTCTGTCCAATGGGTAGATTGGAAAAACTCATTTGGAAAGTGCCAACGGTTGTAGAGGCATGGAGGAGTATATAAGGAAGACTCTCAAGTTGTTCGAGAGTGTGCTTGAAAGAAAAATTCCAAAGTCTGAAGCTCTTAATTCTTTACTATTTCAATCGTTGAGCTTAAATTGTACTCAAAAGAGAGAACAAACTTTTGTGAGACTTTGAAAGAGTGTAGTAGAGTTTCTACACTGTGAAGTCGAGGACGCGAGACTGTAAAATCTCTTTTGATTCATAGTGAAATCCAGCCAGTGGGCTGTCAGTGCGGGATAATGGACGTAGGCTTGGTCTAAGCTGAACCACTATAAACCTTGTGTTTCTATTCTCTTTCCCTAAACTCCTTAGGCTAATTCGTAGCTTTATATAATAGTTTGTAGTCATTTACATCTTCAGTCTATTATCTTCTAAAGATGATTTGATTTATTAAGTCTTGCGAAAATTTCTTTTAACACCTATTCATCCCCCTCTAGGTGTTCGTACTAGCCCTAACACTATTAAGAGTGCATTGGTGTAGCTATGAGAAATGTGCAATATCAAGAGGAGAATTTTTTGATGTACCTCGGATTGTGGTATAGATACGTATGTGAGGTTAAGCATTGGGATGCTGTCATACAGTTGTGACTAGCGGGGACCATGAGACCAACCAAAAGCTCTAGTTTGCACACCACCACCATACTAGACCTGCAATATTTTTGAGTTTCTCTTATCTATCTGAGGAGCATTTACTTTACTAAAGTAATATTATGGACTATGGGAATTTGGGTGTTTAATTAGACAAGTAAGAGAATTCTCTATTTTAAAAAAATCCAAGCACAGTACTCAAAATCACCAACAACTTGTGCTTTTTCTACATATTTGATCAAATATATAGATTCAATCCGTGCATAAGACATTTAGGATACTTAGCAACATCATATTATATTCTTCCCCGTGTTCTGTAATATAAAGATGTATGCATGGCTTATATACGGATGGCAAATGTTTCACCTTAGTTCTTAACCTTCTATCTAGTCAGTTTAAGATTGATTTTGATGGCCAGATTTGAGTGCTGATTTATGAGAATATTATCGGGCAAAAGTTTTCTTCTCTAGCACTTTTTGCACGCTGCTTTGTGATTGGCCTTGTGCTTTTATCATGATGATACAATTTCTTTTCCAGGTGAACAATGCTACTGTCTTGGGATGCATTGTGGATGCCGGAGGTTTAAGAGCAGCTGGCAGCTGGCATGGGAAAGGTATGGTTTCTGTTTCTCTGATCATGGTGTTCAGAGAGAAACTTAAATGAACTATTAATTGGCTCGATCACTCTAGGGTCGCTTGCTATCCACTTGAAGGTCGTGGCAAATAGAGCTCTGTCATGTTATTGTTATATTTTTAGTCTTGTGGACTGATTGAAAGGGATTATTTCAAGAGAGCATGACGTGAAATATTGCGACTGAAATTGTTCCACATAGACTTCTTCTTGAATAAATCAATTCAGGAATATGCTTTTGACGTCCATTTGGAATAACCTGAAATTCTTATAGCATGCAAAAGCAAGTAATAATCTGATTGCTTCTAACCTTGCTACAGGAGTGTAAGTCTCATCATAGTCTATCCCTTCTTCTTGCGTGTATCCTTTAGCCACGAGTCTTGCTTTATTTCTTGTCACTTTGTCTTTTTCTTCAACTTTGTTCCTGAAAACACATTTAGCTCCAAACACATTTAATTCCCAAATGTCATTAATATTGAATTGTCTGAGCTCTTCTTGCATTGCTTCTATCCAGCTTTCATCAGCTAAGGCTTCTTCAATGTTTTTGGGTTCTATTTCAGAAATAAGTGCAACAGCACTAGACTCTTCTCGCTTTTTGGATCTTATTCGAATTCCCTCATTAACGTTTCCAATAATGAGATATTCGAGATGACTAGACTTGTGCTTTCAGTTACTGGATAGTCTGATAGGTTGTTGATCTTTTTCTTGAGTTGATTCTTCATCAGCAACTTGTTGTACTGCTTCTGAATTCTGAACTGCTTTAAGAGAGGTAGATCTAGTAAAGTCTGGAGCAGATTCTGATTCTTTAGTCTGAATTGGCTGAATTTGTGGAGAGTCTTTAAATTTGATATTCATTGATTCTTTCACAGTCTGAGTCTTCTTGTTAAATACTCTGTAGGCTTTGCTTGCAGTTGAGTAATCAAGAAAGAATCGTTCATCTGATTTTTCTTCAAACTTACCAACTCGATCATTTGCATTCTTCAGAATAAAGCATTTACAACCAAATACTTGAAAATAAGAAACAATTGGTTTCTTACCTTTAAAAATTTCATAAGGAGTTTTCTCAAGAATTGGTCTTAAAAACACTCTGTTAATAATATAACAAGCAGTTGAAACAACTTCAGTCCAAAATCGTGAAGAAATATTACTTTCAATTAAAAGTGTCATTGCCATTTCTTGTAAAGACCAATTCTTCCTTTCCACAACTCTATTCTGTTCTGGTGTATATGGAGAGGAGAATTTATGCTGAAAACCAGACTCATCACAAAATTTAGAAAAGTCTTGATTTTCAAACTCACCTCCATGGTCTGTAGGAATACTTGAAATGGTGTGACCTTTTTCATTCTGCACATTCTTAGCAAATTTTGAAAAGTCAGAGAACGTTTCAGACTTACTTGCAAGAAAGTAGACCCAAGTAAATCGTGAATGATCATCCACTATAACTAGGCAGAACCTTTTTCCACTAATGCTTTGCGTTCTTGTAGGTCCAAATAAATCCATATGCAGAAGTTGCAGTACACGATTAGAGGAAATTTTATTTATAGGTTTAAAAGAGTTTCTAACCTGTTTACCTAGTACGCATGGTGTGCATAGATCAGACTTTAGGTAATTGAGAATAGGCAATCCTCGAACTAGTTTCTTGGAAGAGATCTTGGCAATTTGTTTCATGTTGGTATGGCCAAGCTTTCTGTCCCATAAATTAGCTTCATCTTGTACTGATATTAAGCACTGTGATCTTTCTTGATTCACATCCAGAAGATAGATATTTCCATGTCTACGTCCAGTAAAAGATTGAGTAAAGTCTTTACTGATTCCTGAGCACGTTCCTTCCTGGAAATTGATCTTGAATCCAGTATCGCACAATTGGCTTATGCTAAGCAAATTGTAATTTAATCCTTCCACTAAGGAAACATTGCTGATTGATAGACTTCGAATTTTTACTGTTCCGCAAACAATAATCCTTCCTTTGTTGTTACCACCAAAAGAAACTTTTCCTCCATCTATATGGACAAGTTTTATAAAGCAACCTGAATCTCTTGTCATATGTCTTGAGCAGCCACTATCTAGATACCATTTTATTTTCCTTTTGATAGTGACCTGCAATTAAAAAGAATTCAAGCTTTCTTTGGTACCCACATCATTTTAGGTCCAGAAGAGTTAGAGCAATAAACAGTCTTTGCCCAATTCTTTTTAATACGTCTCCAAGCTAAAGGACATTGTTTCTCAAAATGTTCTTTGCTTTGACACTTTGAACATTTTAGAGCATTTCGGCCAACATGTTTTACAAAGACTTTATGGAAATGATTTTTATAAACAACTCTTGTTGGTCTTTGTTTGATTATTTCCTTCACCTTTGGGAAATCAATTAGTGAAATAGTTTCTGAAGTCATACCGAGACCTAACTTATCAAAGTAGGGTCTTTGTATCGAAATAATCTTATCCAATTTTTTTAGAACCATTTGAAAATCTTATTGATATATTTGAAATATCATTTTTCAAATGAGTATTTTCTTTGGAAAAGAAATCTGAGTTTTCTTTCAAGATTGTAAAGTTCTTATCTAACTTTTCAAACTTTTCATTCCAAATTTTCTCATGTTGCTTCAATGTAGAATTCTCCTTTTTTAATTCAGAGATCCTCTTAAGAGAAGTTTTTAGACCAAGACATAATTCATCAATATATTTCGAAACTTTGACAGGAATTTTTAGATTACTAACCTCAAGCTCACTGTCTGAGTCTGTATCTGTCTCAAGGTCTGAGTTTGAATCAGATTTTGCCATCAAACAGATATTGGCGTAATCATCATCACTTTCTTCACATTCAGTATCACTCCAAGTCTCTGCTTTGAGTGCCTTTATGTATTTCTCAGCCTTTCCTTTCCTTTTCCTTAACAGAGGACAGTTGGGTATGATGTGTCCCTTTTTCTTACATTCAAAGCAAGTCACTTTTTTGTTGGAATCATCTTCCTCTGTTGATTTGTTTTGAAACCTTTGTGAGCTTTGTTTCTTCCAATTGAATTTTCTTACCTTTCTATTCAGCTTTCTGAATCTCTTTATCATGAGTGCCAGTTCTTCATCATCTAGATCTTCTTCGGAGTCTGTAGCATTAGAATAATCATTAGACTTTAAGGCAATAGATTTCTTACCTTTTGAATCTTCTTCTTCGTTGGTGTGCTCCACTTCGTAAGATTAAAGAGTTCCAACCAATTCATCTACAGAGAGTGGTGCAATCCTCTATGTCTCCTTTATTGAAGTCTTTATGTAATTCCAGTCTTTAGAGAGTCCACGTAGAAGTTTGTTGACCTTCATATGTCCTGAGATTGGATGTCCTTGATATTCAAGACCATTCACAATTTCAGTAAAACGACTAGACATGTCAGTTATTGATTCTCCTGATCTCATCTGGAAAATTTCATATTGTCCCCAAAGAATATTGATCCTTGTCTCTTTCACTTGATCAGTTCCTTCATAGGTAATGTGAAGCCTATCCTAGACTTCTTTTGTTGTATCACAAGAGGATATTATGTTATACTCAGTAGGGGATAAAGCACAATATAAGGAATAAATGGCTTTGGCGTTAAGAGTCTGTCTCTTGGTTATTTCTTCTTGAGTCATCTCGATAGGAGCAGCAACTTCTTTTCCTCTCTCTGATTCTGATGCAGCAGTAGGAATGATTCCTTTGCCTACCACTTCCCATTCCAAGGGATCTTTCGATCTTAGGAATGCTTTCATCTTGTTTTTCCATATGCTGTAGTCTTTTCCATCAAAGTATGGAGGTCTGGTGTTGCTTTGACTTTCAATTAACCCTGTAGGCAACGTACTAGCCATAGATCTTTAACTCAGAAGTAAAAACACTTCTAATAAACGAGTACACGAGCTCTGATACCAATTGTTAGAACCAGTGCGAGCACCTAGAGAGTGGTGAATAGGTGATTAAGATGATTTTTATAAACCGTAACAGAATGTATAGACAATTTATTTGATGACGGATCAAGAGATTAAAAACAGCAATTGATATAAGTGAAATCAATATAAAGTAAAAGGATTAGGGATAGAGAATTAAGACTCCAGATTTATAGTGGTTCAGCTTATACCAAGCCTACGTCCACTTTCCTGCACGGACAGCCCACTGACTGGATTTCACTAAGAATCAAAAAGAAAATTTACAGTCTCGCGCCCTTGATTCCACAATGTAGAGACTCTACTACACTTCCTCAAGGTCTCCCCACACTTTAGTCTCTCTTTTGATTACAAGTATAGCTCGAAGGATAAAATCACAAAATAACAAAGAGATTCAAACTTTGGAATTCTTCTATCTTCCACTCTTGAACAACTTGAGCGTCTCCCTTTAAATACTTCTTCATGCCTTCATTACCGTTGGCACGTTCCAAAGAAATTCTTCCAATCAACCCATTGGACAGAATCCATTTAGAGAGATCTCGAGCTCCTCAAGGAAAATGTTGATAGCCCATCAATCTTGCTTGCCCATACAATCAGGATCTTGGTTTCCATAAGTAGAATCCAAGTATAAGTTGTGAATCTAGAGAATCTAGATTATTTGAATATGAAGAAAAGATCTTGAAGTGCTAATTCCAATCGTGAGATATTTCTTAACCGTTGGAGTCAAAACCACATTAGAAGTAATCAGAATAGAAGTTTTAGCTTTGTCGGTCTGGAATCTGTCCATGAGAGTTTAGACTTTGAAACTTGAGTCTTGATGTCTTCAGACTTTGGTCTTCAGACTTTGCCAGTAGAGTCTGCAAGTCTTCAGACTAGACTGATGGAAATGTTTTGTCAACTTCGAAATACCTTAAGAGAATTTTTCTAACAGTATGTAATGGACAGCACTCGTGCGTTCTTTAAGACACCGTTTTCGCCAGTGATATCCTTAATCACTGAACCACGTATGTCCATAAGTCAAGGTGATGTATGTAATAGACAGCAACGTGCGTTCTTTAAGGCACCATTTTCGCTAGTGATATCCTAATCACCAAACCACGTTTGTCCAGAAGCCACATACATTCTTTCTCTCTGGCGCCATTTTCGCCAACGTAGTATATGTAATAGACAGCAACATGCATTCTTTAAGGCGTCGTTTTCGCCAATGATATTCCAATCACTGAACCACGTTTGTCCATAAGATCATATCTGATCGGTCTTAGCCAAGAGTATTTCTAGTTCACTCTCACAATTCTCTCCACTTTACAACTCATCAAAGCATTACTAATGCTAAATAACCATACTCGGCCATCTACCAATCAATCATTCAATTCCACTCAATTTAGGATAAATTCCTAAAATATCACAATTAATTCAATTCCATTCAACGTAGAGCTCAAATAAATAAACGGACCGCACCACGACAATCAACATGCAATTTCGGTCGTCGGCTATCCCTGCCTAATTTCCAAAAAGTAAATAATTAATTTCGTAAATTAATAAATAAATACTAAAAATCCAATTTAGACCCGTATTGCCTGATTGGAACCCGAGACGGGTCGGGAAAATTCCCGAGATGTATTCAATAAATAATATAGGCTATCTCCTAGCTAATTGCACTAGTCAAATGCCTAACATACATCATAATTAATTAATAATCACTAATATACGCTAATCTAACCACCTAATCCTACTTAATTAACATTACTCAACCCTTAAGCATAATTAGCAAACTAAGAAAGCATTAGTAAGCAAAACTCACTTGATTAATGATCTGCTCGGATCAAATTGATGAGCACGTGATGAAGCTCGACCCTCTCCAAAGCGGGTTCGCCAACCGAGGCCAAACCGGGGCCGAAATCGGCCACACAAGGCTTCGCGTTTGCTACCCGGTTCTGATTCAAAAGGGGCTAAGCTAAGTTGCGGCTTCGACGCGGCTGATCGATGGCCAAACGATGGCTATTCCACGATGGACTCGATGGAGATACAGGCTGGCTTTGTGGTTGAAGATGGGAGAGGCTTTGCAATGGACAAAGGTGGGAGTAGTTGGCTTCGTTGGACTCGCTGGTGGAGGAAGAAACGGAAGTCTACTGGGTCAATGAAATAGCTGGAGATGCAGCTGCGGTTTTGCTGGTTTGATCGAAGCATGGAGACGCAACGTTGAAGATGGATAGACGGGTTGATGCGTGGGCTGGGTTGCTTTCTTCGATGGAGCAGCAATGAAATGAGACCATCGAAGCAGCAAACATCGGTGAGAGAGAGGGAAGTTCATGAAGAAGAAACAAAAGAGGGAGGAGAGAGAGGTCGTGGACTGCTGGTCCTTTGACCGAACAGAAGGAAAATAAGCAAAGTAGAAAATTAAGAAGAGAAGGGATAAAGGAAAGGGGGTGTCGGCAGGTGGTGGGCCATGGAGAAAACATGTGAAATGGTGAGGGATAATTGACCAAAGTCAATGAAATGGGAAACAAAGAGGAACACGGCAGAGAATTGTCGGTTTGAGGGGATGGAGAGAGAGAGAGAGAGAGAGAGAGAGAAGGGTGTGCAGCCAAAAAGCGGAAAACATGTGCAGCAAGGGGGGAAAAAGAAATGGGGAAGAAAAATAAAGAAAACTAAAAAGAATTTCCGTAACTGAAAATTCGTCCCACTTGCTTTTGTTTAGTTCAATTTGATCCCCAAAAATTCTCATGCTAAAGCACTTGATCCTCACTTGCGTTCTTGCATCAAATTTCCCTTAAACAACAAATTTTGGGCAACAACAATGGCCATTTCCTTCAATTCCGAATTCTAATTCATTTTCTTTTCGGAATCTGATTTTCTGAACAAACAAATCCGGTTGAGGTCCAATTTGAATTCAGAAAAAGCCCAAACAACTTCCATTTGCCTATTCATTCACACTAGATGCCAAAAATCTCTTCCAATTGGCCAATCCGAATTTCCATTCGTTTTCTGAATTGTTCGCAACGATTTTCAATAAAAATCCCAAACTCATTGAAAATTCTTCAAAAGATGAGTCTACGTTTCTAGAATGACTCATGACACGACAGAACTTCCAATTTCTAAAATCGAATTCAAATTCACAGTTATTTTCAATCGAACGTGCTTTTAGTGTGACCTTGCCTATCGGGTAGCTTTTAGGAATTTTTGGTGCAATTAATCCATGGTCGATTTTCTTTGAGCCACACGTACCTCTTCGACACATTGGTGACTCTCGATTGTCGTGAAAATCTCGAGGATTCAAATACAGACATAGGGTACCAAAACAATAGTAAAATCAAACTAGTGCTGGTCGATGAGAATTTTCCAATTTAGTGGAGTCACCCACGATCGGCCACACATCTCAGTCGAACCTACCTATTTCTGATCTCAAATCGGTTTTATATTGTGCCGTAATGGCCTCTAAAGAAGAGCACGGTTGAGAAGCCGATTCCTAGTCGAATTCTCAAGTCTATTGCCTTAAAATTCCTTAATGGCTTCACCTGATAGGTCAGTTATCTCATGAGTGGCCAACTTAGAGAAAAACACTATAGTTGCGTTGACGAAGGGCCCAACTTATCTAATTGAAATCAGAACCTGAAAATTAGGATGTCGCAAATTCTGAACTTCACAAAGCTCGGTCGACAGATAGTCGAAGAGCTAGCTGAAGCTAGAACAAACAATGTTAAACCAGGGTGTGAAGAAAAATGGAATGAACAGAGAAGAAGAACAACTATGAATTGAAAGTGTTTCTAATCTTCTATATTCTGTATTCAATGAACAGTTGAAGAAAATGTTCATTTGAGAGCTTGAATTTTCATATTCCCTATTGTTCTCACTTTTATACTACATGATCTAAAGAAACGAAGAAGAAAGAAACAGAAGCAACAGAAAAAATAAACTGTTGCTTATTCTGTTAGTTTTGTAGAACAGAATAACGGTTCTTTATTAATAACACTCCATTTGTATTCGAACATGTGGAGCTCAGAATTGAGCTTTGAGTTGGGCTTCTGACTTTATTGACTCTGTTCTTCTTAGTTGAACCTCCATCGACTCCATCTGTGACATCCCAGATTTTCGATCCTATCTTCTACTGAATAAATCGGGCATTTCATTGATGCACCTACAGGGTTGCTCTCAGAGCTGATCACTCTTGAGATAACTAGGCTATCTGGGGAAGCCATTAAGAATTTTAAGGCAAATAGACTTGAGAA
Organism: Eucalyptus cloeziana; assembly: GCA_014182715.1. Classification (NCBI taxonomy): domain Eukaryota; kingdom Viridiplantae; phylum Streptophyta; class Magnoliopsida; order Myrtales; family Myrtaceae; genus Eucalyptus; species Eucalyptus cloeziana. The sequence goes on from CM024637.1 coordinate 28,615,158, forward strand.
TTCGACCAAGAATCGGCTTCTCGATCGTGTCCATCTTTAGAGGTCATTACGACACAGATATAAATCGATTTAAGATCAAAGATAGGTCGGTTCAACTGAGAAGTGTGGCTAATCGTGGGTGACACCACTAAATTAAAAAATTCTCGTCGACCGGCACTAGACTGATTTTTCTATCGTTTTGGTGCCCTGTGTCCGTATTTGAATCCTCAAGATTTTAACGACAACCGAGAGTTGCCAATGTGTTGAGCGGGTTCATTGTGACTCAAAGAAAATCGACCACGGGTCATTTGCATTAAAAATTTCTGAAAGTTACCCAGTAGCCTAGGTCACGTTGAAAACGCGTCAAATGGAAATTAACCGTGAATTAGAGTCCGATTTCAGAAATTGAAGGTTCTGTGGTGTTACGAGCTATTTTACGAATGTCGACTCATCCTCCGAAGATTTTTCGGAGATTTCGATATTTTTACGGAAAATGGATTCGGACGTCACGGAAAATTAATGGAAATTCGGATTGGCCGAATTGAAGAGGTTTTCGACTTGCAAACCGAGCTATATGACGAAGGGGACTCGTAAAAATTATGTGGGCTTTTTCTACATCAATTTTGGACATCAAATTGAAGAATTTGGATGGAAATTGAAGCTATGTGAGTAAATTCGGAATTAGGAAAATGAGTGTATTTTTGGGCATCAAATTGGATTAATTGTGAAGATAAAGCTTGGAAAGTATTATTGGACAAGTAGGATAAGTATGAGGACTTTAAGGGGACCAAGCATTTAAGACATTGGCTAAGGTTTGAGACTTTTGTTCCCCCTCACGGCTGGCTTCTCCCTCACGCACGACTTTCCCACCATCTTCCTCCTTACTCGAGCAATTGGTCAACAGTTGTATACTTAAAGTCCATCGATCATTGTTGGCGTCCAAAAGTTCCTTCCTCTGTTGTCCTCCTTCTCGTAGTCATATTCAACCACTCGGTTCATCTGATAGTGGCGGTGGCAGCAAAGGTATCTTGTCTAGTCTGAAATGTTAGTCCCTAAAAGGGGTGAGTACAACCACCTAGCAGTTGAAGATCTACTAAGCTATACTATGCAAGCCATCACAATCCAAGTCCATGCAAGATAGGCAAAACAAATAATCAAAAGAATAAGTATAGATCAAGTTGATAAAACTTTTCAATGCAATGACAATGCAATTTCAAACTAGAATGTATCATTTCAATCACACAAGTCCCGATCATAGGGCCAAACTATTATGACACATCCCATTCTATGCCATACAATTTAGTCCTATAACTAGACCACACGCACACTTAGTATAATCATCAGTTTTAACATTCAAAAGGGTTTTATCCCCCTAGAGAACCAATGTTTGCGTCCTTCTGGGATTTCGCACCCAACCTGGTGTCGTGAAAGCTTCCGGCATTACGCCACTAGGCCACCGAGCATCCAGAGCGTGTTACGTCACATCTCCAAGGACCTCGCATCCCACCTGGCATCACGAGGAATCTCCGGGGCTCGCCATGAAAATGGTTACCCCTACCCTCCGGAATTACGTATCGACATACCACCGGGCATCCCCGGAATTACATACCGATATACCACTGGGCATCCCAACACTCTCGAGGAAAACCTGTGGGGCACTGCGGACCCCAGGCATCCAAAGGGCATCGACTCATTCGAACCTTTGGGCATCCCGACTCCCGGGGCATCGTTGACCCGTGGGTCCAATGGCAACATTAACATCTTAATTTATTAATACCAAAACATTTTTGATGCGACAACAGCAGGCTTTGAAATCATATGCCATTTCTATGTCAAAGAAATCCATTCACAAAATTCCAGTAACATGATATCAGTTCATAAATCCATTTCCACGTTTCACCTTCAAAGCATTTCAAGCATCCATGTGAAAATCTCGGATTGTACTTGAGCCTCACGGCCAAATCCCAAAAGAATTATCAAACACAAATAGATTGAATTCAGCACATTGGTAATTCGAAGCTACACTCCCAACTTCAAGACTTTCAAAGGCTGATTTGTGCAAAGATTTGAAATTTCGAAGGCACCGAAAATACTTTCTCTTCTTTTTGAAACATTGATGCATGGTGCCTCGGTATATAGAAATTTCAGCAAGGTCGGGAGGTTTTTAAAATCATTTTATGGCTGATTTTTTTGTTCAAAAGATGATAACTAATTTCCAAAACTCATATGGTGAACTGAAATATCAACCCGATCTCTAATGGTTTTAAAAGAATTGATACAGAATTTCAAATATGAAAGCACCGTACATTTTCTTAAAACAATTGAGGCTGGTGCCGTGGTAAGTAAAACTTCAAATGCGGATCAGGAGGTTTTTCTTTTTCAACTCAAATCAATGGCCGAATTCTACAAGATTTCATAGTCATAAATTCTGTTTTGGATGAAATCCAAAGAAATCGAAACCAGCTATGAAAAATCCAGACATTTCCTCAATCCTTTAGCCTCAAAACAGTCTCGGTAGCTCAATAAATCATCATTCAGCATCAAAATCCAACAATCTAGCCTATCAATGAACTTTCTAAGACAGCAACGGCACTACACAACATAGATTAGTAGACTTCAACTTGCCCCAAGGCCTACGGTGCTAACGGCGAGGGGTTCGGAACGGTGGTGCGGCAGCTGCGGCTCAAGTGGAACGGTGGCTATGGCGCGATGGGAATGGCGGCTACGTGTGCACGGCGAAGGGAGCGGTCCCTTTCTTTCTCTCGCTGCTCATTCTCTCACGAATCTCTCTCTCGCTCGTTGCTGCCCACTGCCAGCTCTCTCGGTTTCTCTCTCTCACTCGCTACTTCGCTCGGTTTGTCTCTCCCTTACTCTTGTCTCCGTGCACGTTTTGTTCCTCAATTTGTTGACTCTCTTAGTCAACCATTGTCTATTTCGCGGCAGCTTGCAGCGAGGACAACGGAGGGGATGCATGGGTTCAACGGAAAACGCGTGGGCGGACCTGTTCGCTGAAGAAGACCCTCATTTAGTTGACTAATTTTGTCAACAATCGTGGTGTGCGGTGGCGGCAAGAGGAGGAGGAAGATGGGGAGAACGTGGCTACTCCTGGTGGCCGCATTGCCACTCGAAGACACGACGACAGCAGCTGTCCTATTTCCCTCCTAGTCACCGAAAACAAGTCACGTGGCTGCTCTCCTGGTCAACAATTCCTTTAGGTTGACTTCCAAGGGAAACGTATGCATGGGTTGAACACGATCTCATTTGCATGGTTGCATGGTCCATCTTACGCCCATTAATTGAGTCATTTCCGATTGACTTCTTCCATGTGTTGACCGGCTGAATGACGAGAGGAAAGTGACTGCATGGAGGAGGGCAAATTCTACGTGGATGCATGGCCTGCATGGGGCCGTTCGTGTGGCCATCTAAAGGGAGGATGGTAGCGATGGTGCACATAAAAAAATGAGGTCTTCAACTTAGTTAATTGGCAAGACGGCTCAGGGTTCATGTTTGTTGACAAATTAGTTAGAATGAACCTTAGTCTCGATAGTAATGCTACGTAGGGAAGATCTTCGATGGTACCATAACTCATTCGATGATCGGACCACTCCTAAATAAAGCATTTCAATTTGGTGTGGACGACGAAACGGTGTCCATAAATGGCGCCAATGATGCGGTCCGATAACAAATTCGTCGATCCGTGACGAGCCATTACTTATTCTAGGTTTGACGAAAACCCGGATGCCACAATCATCCTTCATCTTCATCACCCATCATTTGCCCCTCTCTTGATTCACCAAATCACCCATGCGTTCGAAGCTGCCGTTGTGTTGACTCCAGCTCGTGGCCACCAAAGTGAAGACCCAGCAAGCTGCTCCCTTCCTCCGCGTTGTCTCTCTCTCGCTCGTGAATTTCCTTACCAAAACTCGAAGCCAGCGCAGCAGCTGCTGCTTCCTTCGTCCACGTCTTTCACCGAGGCTGTGCTCGACCCATCCATGACTTCAACCCATAATCCATAGAAGCCACGTTACTTGAGGCCTTGCAGCTACCTAGATTCCACGCTCACAAGCCCACCAATCCATCGAAGATTAGGCCCATTCTGTTCAGCTCGCAGCCCATCTTCACGTGGGCTCATCTTCATAGCAAATTCGGCCCACTCTCCATCAAGCCCAGATCAGCCCATAAGCTCAGTAGTTGAGCCATTTTGAAGCCAAGCTATGGCTTTGACATCCCAATATTTCAACTCTGTTTTCTTCGAATGAATCGGGCATTTCATTGACGCGTCTATAGGGCTATTTTTAGAACTGATCATTCTCGAGATAACTAGATTATCTGAGGAAGCTACTAAGAATTTTAAGGCAAATAGACTTGAGAATTCGACCAAGAATCGGCTTCTCAACCGTGTCCATCTTTGGAGGCCATTACGGCACAGTTCAAAATCAATTTGAAATCCGAGATAAACTAGTTCGACGAAGATGTGTGGCTAATCGTGGGTGACACCACTAAATTAGAAAATTCTCGTTGACCGGCACTAGATTGATTTTCTTATTGTTTCAATACCCTGTGTCCGTATTTGGATCCTTGAGATTTTCACGACAACCGAGAGTCGCCAATGAGTCGAGTGGCTTCATAGTGGCTCGAAGAAAATTGACCACGCGTCATTTGCACTAAAAATATCTGAAAGTTACCCGGTAGCTTAGGTCACACTAAAAACGCGTTTAATAGAAATTAACCGCCAATTCAAGTCCGATTTCAGAAATTGGAATTTCTGTCATGTCACAATAAATTCTAAGAGTATCGACTCAGTCTTAGAAGATTTTTCTGACACCTGACACTTTTTGGGAAAAAGTTGTCGCATGGTCGTTTTCGTTCAATTGAAGCCAAGGATTAATTATGGTTGTGAAATTGAGAAGCATGAGGGATTCTTGGATGAGGAAAATAGTCAATTTGATAAATGAGACATTAATTGATTTGATGAGAGTCAATTGAGAGAAAATCAAGAGGGTAATTGCATGCAGAAACGCAAGTGTGGACCAAGTGCTCTAGTTTGGATTTTTCTTTTTTTTTTTTTAGAATCTTTTAGCTTATTCAAAAGCAAATGGGATGAGAATTTTCTATTCTAGGAAATTCTTTTCTTTTGTGTTATTCCCATTTTCTTTTTCCCTTTTGGGCCAAACACCTTTCCCCCGTCCGCAAGTTTCTCTTTCCCTTTCTCTCTCTCTCTCTCTCTCTCTCTCTCTCTCTCTCTCTCTCTCTCTTTCTTTTTTTTCCTCGTGTGAAGCCGCCCCCCCCACCGACTGCCCTCCTACCGTTTCCAACTTTGCTTCTCCTTTTTTCTTTTACTTTTTCACTTTTCAAACTCTCATACTTTCTCTCTTATCTCTTCCTCTCACTCTCTCTCTATCTCTCTCCGCTGGTTTGAACGAAACAGACGCAGAAGCAACGACCAGCATTGCTTGAAGGAGCCGTAGCCATGCCAGACCGTCGTCTGCTCCACCGCACGCCGCCGTTCCGCCATTCACGCGTCCACCACCACCACCAAGTTGCCGTCCGTCTCCCCTCATGCCAGTTCAATCGCCGTCCAGCTCCTGCCACCCCTGTCCAACTCTGTTCGGCCACCTCCGGCCGCTGTTCAGCCTCGTCGGACCACCACCTACCTTCCCCTGAGCTTTGCCGCCCTAGCTGAAGTTGTTTGCCACTATTTCATGGTCTTTTCCAGCCAATCCAGCCACCCCATTGAGTGGGTTTCCAGTGGGTTCGTGGGCTATTTTGGGCCATTTCTGGGCCCCTAACCCGAGACTCGCTTTGGGAAGAAACGACCCTCGCGTCGTCCCCGTCAGATTGATCTGATTTGCGCTTAATTCCAATGAGTAATCTCACTAATCCTTGCTAAGTGGAATTATGCTTAAGGGTTGTTTCGTGCTAATTAAGTAGGGTTAGGTGGTTAGATTAGAATGGATTAGTGATTATTAGTTAATTGCATTGCATATTAGATAGGTGGCTAGCGTACTTAGCTAGAGAATTGCCTATAGTATTTAATGAATGTATCTCGGGATTTTTCCCGACCCTTATCAGGCTTCAATTAGGCAATTTGGGCCTAAATTGGATTTTTAATATTTATTTATTAATTTTCGAAATTAATTAATTAATTAATTATTTTTTGGAAATTAGGCAGGGATAGTCGACGACCAAAATTTCGTGCTGATTGTCGTGGTGCAGTCCGTTTACTTATTTGAGCTCTACGTTGCACGGAATTAAATTAATTGTGATATTTTAGGAATTTATCCTAAATTGATTGAAATTGAGTGAAATCAAATGATTGATTGGCAGATGGTTGAGTATGTTTATTTAGCATTTATAATGCTTTGATGAGTTGTAAAGTGGAGAGAATCGTGAGAGTGAATTGGGAATACTCTAGGCTAAGATCAATCAGGTATGGTGTTATGAGCCTACGTGGTTCGGTGACTAAGGATATCACTAGCAAAAACGACGCCTTAAAGAACGCACGTAACAGTCTAGTACATACATCATTATAGACATACGTGGTTCGGTGATTTGGGATATCACTGGCGAAAACGCCGCCTTAAAGAACGCACGTAACTATCTATTAAATACATTGTTATAGGCATGTGTGGTTTGGTGATTAAGGACATCACTGGAGAAAACGGCGCCTTAAAGAACACACACAATTGTCTAGTGCATACATCACCTTGGCGAAATTGACGCCCGAGAGCATTAATATGGCTTTGTGATTGAGTGTACTATTGAAGGTTATATAGCGAGAAGTGAAATGACCTAGAAACGGTCTGACTGACATGTAATCGACTAGGTCGATTGATCAATGATTTGATCCGTTTGTCATGAATAAATTGATTGTTTGAGGTGAAATATGAAGCATTGGTATATAACTTTGAATTGAAGGTTGGGACTGAGGCCAAGGTAAGTCCTCTGACTCGTGTTGTGCTTAGGCAACCTGGTGGTGTATTGGTTTCCTAATCGAGTCTTAGTGGGGTAGAACTTGCTGAGACGTAGTCTCATCCCGGTTGTGGGACAACATTTCAAGCCCCTAGATGGCAGCACCTCCACCTCCTTGTCCTCGTATGCACTACGGCATCTCAGAGCAGATCTCAGAGTTAGAAACCTACTTCCACATTCATCCTTACCTAGAAGGATTATAATATGTACTGTTTCAGTCAACCGTCTGGGTTGATGTGGGGGAAGAAGCCCTGAGACCCCACAAGTATCGGTCATGGTACCGTGAGTATTTTGACGGGCGTAGAGAGGGTCCCATACCGGAAGAGGAGGTGCCTCATAACGTACTGAAAGAGGCGTTTGGAGAAGGAACAGTCGATCACATGGATGGATCGGTAGTAAATGCGAGGAATCTGCAGCTTGAGGACGAGGCTCGCACTCCCATATATTCAATTGATGACAACAACTGGCACGATGATAACGGTGAGAGGGTAGAGTAGGAGGTGGAAGGACCAGAGGAAGACGAAGATTAGGGAGTAGCTGAGGAGATACCAGAAGATGAGCCAGCATCTAAAGCCGAGGATGAGCCTAAAGAGGAAGATGAAGAACTGGAAGAGAATGAGCTCAGTGAAGAAGGGACTGAGGAGGATCAAGACGATCCCGAGTACAACCTGGATGAGAATTGAGATCCCATCCCTTTTGTGAATCTTGTCTTAGTGTAGATAGGTGTGAGACTAGTATGCTATGAATAGTATTGTAAATATACTATGAGTTGTGCTGTTAATAAAAGTGTGGTTGTGAATTTCAATATGAAAAATATAGCCTGCTTTTCTATCCCATTATTTTATTGTCTGGAGATTTTCTATATGCTTCTGCATGCGCATATTAAATGAATAGGGTCGGTGATGCGTCCTGGGACGTTGCTATTAATTGACCAGGTGAAGGATGGGCACGCATTCGAGGATCGGGGCGTGACAGTGACCCGCGAATTTATTTGCAGCCCAAGTTTCAACCCATGAAGCAAGTCGGCCCAAGTTTAGCCCAAGCCCAGCTTTTGTTGTGGGCTTGCGAGGCTTTTGAGGCCAGCTCGAGTGCTCGTCGACTTTGCTGAAAATTTAGCTTTCAGTCGTTGTCGCGTAGCCATTGCGGTGATTCAGTCTTCGCTTTTAATCAAGTGAGTTTTTCTTACTAATGCTTTCTTAGTTTGCTAATTATGCTTAATGGTTTATTAGATTTAATTAAGTTAAATTAGGTGGTTAGATTAGTTTAGAACAATTAAACTAGTGACTTAATGATGCATGTTAGGTTTTTAATTTCTTACTTAAGTAATTCATTGAAAATTTTTTGACATTAAAGTAAACACCATACAAAATTTGTTATCCTTCTAATGTCTTTATACCTAGCAATTTTGTTGAAAAATAGAAATATTTATAGGATATTGTTTTCTAGCAATATCTAGGGAGATGTTATCTAGATATATCTCGGGAGAAATTATCTAGAAACATCTAGAATATTTTTAGGATACTCCTAGAAAGATATTTTACTAGAAATATGTAAATATTTTAGGAGGCATAACCACTCCCTTAAACCTATAAGTACCCAAGCAACCTCGTTTGTGGAGCTTGAGCTTGGCTTCCATCTAAGAGTATGTGAGTGAGCTTAGACCCCATAAGTTAAAGTGAGAGATTATGCTTGGCACAAAGTGTGTGGAAGAGTTCTCCCAATCAACATTGTAAAAGAGTGCCTCCATCAAACAGATGTTGGCATAATCTTCATCACTTTCTTCGCATTCGGTATCACTCCATGTTTCTGCTTTGAGAGTCTTCCTGTATTTCTCAGTTTTTTCCTTCTTTTTCTTCAACATAGGACAGTTATGTCTGATGTGTCCCTTTTTCTTGCATTCAAAACAGATCACATCTTTATTGGCTTCATCATCCTCAGTAAATTTGTTTTGAAACTTTTGAGTGCGTTGTTTCTTCCAATTGAACCTTCTTCCCTTTTTATTCAGTTTCCTAAACCTCTTTATCATAAGGGCTAACTCTTCATCATCTATATCATCTTCAGAATCTATAACATCAGAATCATAGTTAGATTTCAAAGCAATTGATTTCTTCATCATCCATATCATCCTCATTGATTTTCTCCACTTCATAGGACTGAAGTGTGCCAACTAGTTCGTCTACAGAAAGCGGCATGATCCTTTGCATTTCCCCTATTCAAGTTTTTATATGATTCCAGTCTTTGGAGAGTCCACGCAACAATTTGTTGACCTTCATTGGTTCTGAGATTGGCTGTCCCTGATATTCTAGACCATTTACTATTTCAGTAAAATGACTAAACATATCAGTGATAGGTTCTCTTGATTTCATCTTGAAGGTTTCATAATATCCGAGTAGAATTATAATCCTCGTCTCCTTCTCTCAATCAGTTCCTTCATAAGTAATGTGCAGCATATCCCAAACTTCTTTAGCTGTTTCACAAGAAGATATTCTGTTATACTCAGTAGGAGATAAAACACAATATAAGGAATAAATTACTTTAGCATCAAGAGCTTGTCTCTTGGTTATTTCTTCTTGAGTCATCTCACTAACAGCTGCATCTTCTTTTCCTCTTTCTGAAACTGATGCAGCTTTAGGAATAATTCCTTTGTCTACCACATCCCATTCTAGAGGATCTTTCAATCTTAGGAAAGCTTTCATCTTGTTTTTCCATATGTTGTAATCCTTTCCATTGAAGTAAGGTGGTCTTGTGTTGCTTTGACCTTCAACCAAACCTGAAGCCAACACACTAGCCATAGATCTTTAACTCAGAAGTAAAAACACTTCAATTAAATGAGTACACGAGCTCTGATACCAATTGAAAGGGCTAGTACTAACACCTAGAGGGGGCTGAATAGGTGTTAAAGCGATCTTTATAAAAACTTAACAGTTTAATTCATCTTTTGATAAAGATAGACTGAAGAAATAAAAGATAGTAAACAGATATATAAAACTATAAGTTAAAGTAAAGAGTTTATAGAAAGAAAATTGGAACACATAGTTTATAGTGGTTCGGCTTAGATCAAGCCTACGTCCACTCTCCTGCACTGACAGCCCACCGACTGGATTTCACTAAGAATCAAAAGAGATATTAAAGTATCACGTCTTTGATTCCACAGTGTAGAGACTCTACTACACTTCCTCAAGGTCTCACGAGTATTTATCTCTCTTTCGAATACAGTATAAGCTCAGCGAATGAAATAACAAAGAACTAGGAGTTTCAGACTTTAGAATTCTTCTATCTTGCACACACTTGAATAACTTGAGTGTCTTCCTTATATACTCCTCCATGCCTTCATATCCGTTGGCACCTTCCAAAGGAGTTCTTCCAATCATACCGTTGGACAGAATCAATTAGAGAGATCTCGAGTTTATTTAAAGAATGTGAAGATAGCCCACCAGTCCTGCTCGCCCATACAATCATGATCTAGGTTTCCATAAGTAGAACATTCCAAGTATACTTTGTCAATCACCAGATCTAATTATCCATAATTGATTGCGATGAGAGAAATAGATCATGAGGTGCTATCTCCAGCTGTGAGATCTTCTTCAACCGTACGAAACAAATCCTTAAGAATATGCTTGCATTTGGATAAGTCTTCTCTTCGTCAGTCTGGAAACTATCAGTGAGGGTAGACTTTGAATCTTGAGTCTGGAGGTCTTCAGGCTTTGACGATAAAGTTTATGAGTCTTCAGACTAGACTGATGGAAACGTTTTGTCAACTTCAAAATAAATAGGGAAGTTTTCCCCAACACTATTGGCCTGTGTTAACTGATATTATACAAAAGTGTGCCAAGGCAAGGGAAAGATTTATAACGTTGCATGTTTAGGCTACTTTCGAGACGAGTTAACGTCCTAATCGGGGTTTAAGTAGTTAACTCACTAAGATTTTATCTCAATCGTCGTTGTTTATTGTTTTCCAGGGCCGTAATGTGGAAAGCTGTCATGTACAATTATGGTGGGCGTGAGATGTATCACTTTTCAACTAGCCTTGTCATTAGTGAAATTTAGGTTAATCCTAACCTTTGAAGGTTTTTGAGATGGTCGGTAGGAAGTGACCGTAAAACGGCTTGTAATTATTAAACTTCCTAGAGTTAACAATAGAGTGCCAGACACCTAGAGTGCCAAAACTTGGCACAGAGGGACACTTTGTAAGGGCTAGTAATAACACCTAGAGGGGGTGAATAGGTGTGAACAAAAATTCTCGCAAGATTCATATGTAATAATTACTTTTAGAAAAAGACAGACTAAAGACAAATTCAGACTTTAGCAGCTAGATAAAACTTCAAAAAAAATAAAAATAAAGGAGTTTTAACTTAAAGAGTTAAAACGAGCTATGAGTCAAAATAAAGGAGTAGAGGGAAGAGAATAAGAACACAAGGCTTATAGTTGTTCGGCTTAGATCAAGCCTACATGCACTCTCCTACACTGATAGTCCATTGGTTGGATTCCACTAAGAATCAAAAGAGATTTTACTGCAATGTGAACTCAATTTCACAGTGAAGAGTCTCTGCTGGTCTCTCGTGAAGTCTCACTAAGTGTTTCTCTCTTTTGTGTACAACTTTGAGCTCAGTAAATAAAATAGCAAACAACTAGAAAGCTTCAAACTTTGATATTTCTCTTTCACACATTATCTCAAACAACTAAAGAGTCCGCCTTAAATACTCATTCATGCCTTCACTACCATTGGCACTTTCCAAATGAATTCTTCCAATCTACCCATTAGACATAATCAATCAAGGGGATCTCGAGTTGATTGATTGATTGAGATGAAAGCCTGTCAATCTTGTTTGCACATACAATCAATATCTTGGTTTCCATAAGTAGAACTTTCCAAGTTTACTTGCCTTCCAAAAGATTTGATTATCGGAATTGATTCCATTAAGGATAATCAATCGTGCAGGTGTTATATCCAACCAGAGAGCCATCCATAAGCCATACGAATTGAATCCTTGAAGAAATAAAGATAATCTTGCATCTAGATAAGTCTTCATTCTTCAGTAGCATTCAATCTATAATCTGTCAGTGTGAGTAGACTTTGAACTTAAAGTCTGGCGGTCTTCAGACTTTGATACTTCAGTCTAGAAGTCTTCAGACTAGACTTTCGAAAGGTTTTGTCAACTTCAAAACAGTAAAGGAGTTTTCTCCAACAATCTCCCCATTTTCTTATGGTGACAAAACTTTCCTATAAATTTAAGAATTTTTTACTTGCAAAACAACTCTTAAGCAATACATGATATCTTATAAAAATAAGTTGATTAGGATCTGGATAGTATCAATTTTGCAACCACAGAAAACATGTTAACCTTGAAAAGATAAGACAAATAACTATCCAACCATAATTAGTATCACCAAAAGTTGATGTCAAAAGGTTCAAAAAATTCAACAATCAAACAAATAGTCAAACAAAAGTCCAATAGCACCAAAAGATAAGTCAAACAAGATAAGTCAAACAGAAGTTAAATCTGCACATCCTCCCCCTTTTTGTCAACAACAAAAAGTGGAGAAGGATAAAAAAATTCAATTAAATCAGGGGGTTTTGGGAATGCGAACGATCTAGAAATCCTCCATAGACTGAACTGTCTCCTCCATCTTTCTCATGGTCTCCTTCAACTTCTCAATATATTCACCATTGGCAGTCTCTTGAACTTGAAGTTTCAAAGCTGATTGGAGGTTCTTGATCTCAAACTCCATACCATATTGTTGTGCATTTAACTCCAGAAGGAGCTCTAGCAGCCTTTGAAAGTCTATAGAATTTTCTGTTAGTGCACTAGGTCTAGCCAAATTAATACCAGGAGTTACAAGATTTGAGGGAACGTCAGCATGTCGATCACTAAGACTTGGAGAGGATGCCTCAATATCAGCTTCATGAAATTGAGAGGCATAGACATCCTCTGGATTGTTAGGAGATCTGCTAACATCATCACTGGTAAAAATAGGAGAAAAAGAAGTACCTATTTTCTCAGCAGCTCCCCCTGTTTCCATGCCTACAGGTGGAGAAGGAAAATCTTCTTCTTGTTCTTTCTCAGCACTAAAGTGATGCTCTTTTTCTCTTCCATTTCCTGCAATTCCACTCCTAGTCTTTTCAGAATCCTTTAACAAAGATAATGCAAAGGTGGGTTCAACAGAGTCATCTTGACCCTCTTTCTCTTCTGCTTCTCTTCTTTCTTCACTTCTCTGCTCTGTTTCTTCTTGTCCTCTTTCCTCTCTGTCCTATGGTTGCTCAAAACTAACAAAACTCCGAAGATTTTTCAAGGCAAATGCAAAGAGAGTGAGATCATCTTCATCCTCTTCGTCCTGCAAGATAAGGGCTCTTCTCTTCTAGATAAGTGCACTCATAGGTTCCTTGCTTTTCCTTTTCATTGCAGCAGAGTCTTGTTTTGTTTTGCTGGGGGACTTCTCCTTCAAGCTCTCCAAAGCTTTATTTAGTTCCTTCAGTCTCATTTTTGATACCATCTTTACTCCTATAACCATAGGAGTAATGGTTAGAACACAGAGAGATGCTGGAAGCTGAATTTGAAAGTGTTTGAACAACTTGGTGACCAACGCTTAGTAAGAGAGTTGTCCCTTATCTTTCACAAGAGTCATGTACATGTGCATAAGGATTGTGTGTGGCAGCGAGAATTTCATCCCATTACTGATGGCGAACATCAATTTTGCTTCAGAATGAGAGACATCAATATTGGAGGTTGACTTTGGTCGAATGTAATTGATCACAACCTTGTGTAACAAGATGTTTGAAGCAGACATTCTAGAATAGGTAATGCCGCCTTCAGCAAGTCTATCTCGAACAAGAGACATTATTGCATGACCAACAGTCACATTTATTGGTTGGAAACTCCATGTTTCCACACCAATAATATCCGTCAATGTGTCCACATCCACCACGAAATCTTTTTTCCTCACAGTAAAATGAAATCTATTTGTGTCAAGAAATGACAAGTTTGAATAGAAATATGCAGTTAATTCAGGGTAAGCAACAGAAGTCTTAGAGCAAAATCTTTCAAGTTAAAGGAGAGTCAGCTTCTCCCTTAGATTCACCTTCAAAGAATCCAAGCAATCAAAATCCACAAATCGAGGGTTCATCACCCATCTTTTCAACAGTTTTGAGTAAGTCTTTTTATGCTCTTTAGAACGAAACAAACTCATTCCTTCAACATGCACATTAGTAGCAATGCCCATTATAGGCAAAAAATTTGCGTACATTTTCTCATCATCATCTTTCACCTCTGGTTGATTAAAAGAGCTAAACTGGGGATCAGCAGGAAAGTTAGCAAATGTCTTGTTTGCCATTCCTTCAGGCGCAATGCCTAACCTTTCCATTGTTCGAAAGAAATGAGTCTCATTCTTATATCCTTGTTCTTGCAGAAACTCATCAATAAACATCATCGCATAACCACCCTGCTTCAACTGATTGTAGAGTTTAAAAATAAACTGGGGTTTTGACGTTCTTATAGGTTTGACATCTTCCATGATCTCCTCTTCCATTGGTTGGCGCAGAGGATTTTGAGTGGCTTGTTGTGGAGAACAACGCTATTGAGAATGTTGTTGTTGTTATGGAGAATCTTCTTCCTCGGTCAAGTCAAAATGAGTAGGACCCTCTAGCATATTCTGTGGTCCCTTGCTTGCGATCCGAGATGACTTTTTTTGGAAAGACATCTTCATAGTCTTTGAGGATTTCCCGAACACGTTCAAGTGAAAAAGATGAAAACTTGTAGAGCAAACTTGAGAGTAGAGATGAGAGAGTAGGAATGAAAGCGTAGAGAGACTGTATGCTAGGGTTTGGTAAAGCTACTCGAAGGAAATAGAAGGTATATAAAGACAATGAACAGTCATGAATAAAAGAAGGTGAACCGTCACAAAGAACATTACCTTTTTCAAAATAACTGAAAATAAAAACTGCCTTTTTCAAAAATAAAAACTGCTAAAGATTCAAAATTCAAAAAGGATAACTTCCAAAAATAAAATAGGTAAACAACGATTCGAATAAATGTACCTTTTCATTCCAAAAATAAAATACATTGATTTAAGACTTTCTTTTGAAGAAGAGTCTGGAAAGTCTGAGTCTGACCATATTCAGACTTTAACTAGTATGAGGCAAAATATTTAGTTTGGTGCAAATAAACTCAAAAAGATTTTTCTCCAGAGGCTTTGTGAATATATCTGCCAACTGATTCTTCAAATCAATGAACTGAATCATAATCTCCCCATTTTGAACATGATCTCTTATGAAATGATGTCGAATCTCTATATGCTTTGCTCTTTGCTCTTGAATAAAGAATTGGGTTCTTTGTGACATTAATAGCACTGGTGTTGTCACATTTGATCTCAATACATGAATCTTCAATTCCAAAGTCTCTTAACCGTTGTCTTATATTCACAAGATCTGAGAACAATAGCTCTCAAAAGCCACATACCCTGCTTCTGCAATTGATAGAGCTATAATACTCTACTTTCTTGAGAACCAAGACACATGCATGCTGCCCAGCAGTTGACAAGTACCTAAAGTACTCTTTCTATCGACCTTACAACCTGCTAAATTTGCATTTGAATATCCAAGTAGAGTAAAGTCTCCTTTTTTGGGATACCATAGATCTAGCTTTCAAGTAGTCGTAACATATTTGATGATGCGTTTTGCAGCATTTAAATGAGATTCTTTGGGATCTAATTGGAATCTAGCACAAATGCAAACACTAAACAAAATGTTAGGTCTAGATGCAGTAAGATAAAGAAGAGAACTGATTATGCTCGTGTAAAGCTTTTGATCTACTTTCTTTCCTCCTTCATCTTTGTCTAGCTTCGAAGAACTTAACACTGGTGTCTCTCTCTTTTTGCAATTCTCCAATCTGAATTGCTTGATGAGATTTTTTGCATACTTCTCTTGGTGAATAAAGATACATTTCTCTAATTTGCAATCCCAGAAAGAAGGTTAACTCACCCATCATACTCATCTTGAATTCATCCTGCATACATCTAGAGAATTTCATGCAAAGATTTTCTTTAGGGGATCCAAATATAATATCATCAACATAAATTTGAACCAGTAGAAAAGCTTTACCCTCTCTTTTTATGAACAAAGTTTAGGTTAGGAATTTACTTAACCTTTCATACTAGACTCGAGGTGCGTGCTTCAGTCCATACAAGGCCTTTTTTAGTCTGTAGACTGAGTCTGGCTTTCTTGGATCTTCAAATCCAGGTGGTTGTTCCACATAGACTTCTTGGATAAATCCATTGAGGAATGCACTATTTACATCCATCTGGAATAACTTGACATTTTTATAGCAAGCAAAAGCAAGTAATAGTCTAATTGCTTCTAACCTCTCTACTGGTGCATAGGTCTCATCAAAGTCTATCCCTTCTTCTTGCGTATATCCTTTGGCCATAAGTCTTGCTTTGTTTCTGGTCACTTTTCCTTTCTCATCCATCTTGTTCATGAAAACCCTTTTAGTCCCAATAATAGACTTACCTTTAGGTTTAGGAATTAGCTCCCAAACATCGTTAATGCTAAACTGTCTGAGCTCTTCTTGCATAGCTTTGATCCAACTTTCATCAAACAGGGCTTCTTCTACACTTTTGGGTTCTACCTTGGAAACAATTGCTAATGCACTCAACTCTTCTCGCCTTTTGGATTTGGTACGAACTCCTTCATCATTGTTTCCAATGATGAGTTCTTTGGGATGACTAGACTTTTGTTTCCAGTTTTTGGTTGGTCTAAGAGTCTACTAATCCTCTGCTTCAATTGAATCTTCTAATTCTGCTTGCTGTTGATCTCTAGAAGTCTAAACCACTTCAAGGAAAGTAGATTTTGTAAAGTCTAGAGTAGGTTCAGATTCTTCAAGTTGAGTTTGATCCAGTTGATTTTGCATAGAATCTTGAAACTTGACATTCATAGATTCTTCCACAAATTGAGTCTTCTTGTTGAAAACTCTATATGCTTTTCTTGAGATTGAGTAGCCAAGGAAAATTCCTTCATCTGATCTTTCTTCAAATTTTCCAGTTCAATCATTTGTATTTTTTCAAAACATAACATTTACAGCCAAACACATGAAAGTAAAAAACATTCGATTTCTTCCATTTATATATTTCATAAGGAGTTTTCTCTAAAATAGGCCTCAAGAACACTATGTTGATGATGGAGCAAGCTGTAGAAACTGCTTCAGCCCAAAATCGAGAGGAAATTTTACTCTCAATTAAGAGGGTTCTTGCCATCTCCTGCAAGGATCTATTATTCCTTTCCACAACCCCATTTTATTCTGTGGTGTATGGAGAAGAGAAAACATGCTAGAAACCAGATTCATCACAGAACTTCGCAAAGTCTTGATTTTCGAACTGACCTCCATGGTCTGTTTGTATGCTTAAAATAACATATATTTATTTTTCATTTTGAACCTTCTTAGCAAATTTTGAGAAGTGAGAGAAGGCTTCATACTTATTTGCCAGAAAGTAAACCCAAGTAAAGCGAGAGTAATCATCCACGATTACTAGGCAAAATCTCTTTCCACCAATGCTTTGAGTTCTGGTTGGTCTAAAGAGATCCATATGCAGAAGCTGCAGAACTCGATTAGTAGAAACTTGATTTACAAGTTTAAAGGAACTTCTAACCTATTTTCCCAAAACACATAGAGTGCATAATTAAAATGTTTGATAAGCCAGGTTGGGGAGACCTCGAACAAGCTTCTTGGATGAAATCTTGGCAATCTACTTCATGTTAACATGACCAAGCTTTCAATGCCAAAGATTTGCTTCATCTCGAGTGGATATAAGACACTGAGAACTTTCTAGTTTTATATCCAGAAGGTAAATGTTTCTATGTCTTCGCCTAGTAAATGATTGAGAGAAATCTTTATTTGTTCCTGAACAGATGCCTTCTTGGAAATTAATTTTGAATCTTGTATCACAAAGTTGACTTATGTTGAGTAGATTATAATTCAAACCTTCCACCAAGGAGACATTGTTGATGGTCAGGCTTCCAATCTTCATAGTTCCACATCCAACAATTCTTCTTTTACTATTCCCACCAAATGAGACTTTTCCACCACTTATTTGAACAAGCTTTAGTCGTGTGTCTCGAATCTTCAGTCGTGTGTCTCGAACAGCCACTATCCAAATACCATTTGATTTTCTTCTTGATAGTAACCTATGATCAAAAGAAGAACTCAAGCTTTCTTTGCTACCCGTATTTTATTGGGTCTATGAGAGTTAGTATTTAAAACAATCTTTGCCGAATCCCTCTTAACAGGTCTCCAAACCTTGAGACATTCCTTCTCAAAATGTTCTGAGCTGTTATAGTCTGAACATTTGAGAGCACTTCAGCTAACAAGTTATATAAAAACCTTTTGAAAATGATTTTTGTAAAATGCCTTTGTAGGTCTTTGTTTAATTCTTTCTTTAACTTTAGGAAAATCAATTAAAAGAATAGTTTCTAAAGTCATTCCCAAACCAGCTTTGTTAAAATAAGGTCTTTGTACATAAAGAATTTTCTCCAACTTCTCAAATCATTTGGAAAATCTTTTTGTGATATTTGAAATATCTTCTTTCAAAAAAGCATTTTCTTTTGAAAGAGAATCTGAATTTTCTTTCAAATCAGCAAAACTTTTATCCAGATTTTCAAACTCTTTTCCAAGAAATTTCCTGTTGCCTTAATTTAAAATTCTCCCTCTTTAGCTCGAAAATCCTTTTAAGAGATGTTTTTAGGCTTAAACAAAGTTCATCTATATATTTCGAGACTTTAACAGAAATTTTTAAATTGCTAACCTCAACTTCTTTGTCTGAGTCTGAATCAGAATTTGTTTCAAAGTCTGACTCTGACTCTAAATTAGCCATTAGACAAATGTTAGGTCTAATATGCCCTTTTTTCTTGCATTCGAAACATATTACATCTTTGTTGATCTCATTATCCTTAATTTGTCTCTTCTGGAAATTTTGCGTGCTTTGTTTTTTCTAGTTGATTCTTCTTCCTTTCCTATTCAACTTTCTGAACTTCCTAATCATGAGTGCTAGTTCTTCATCATCCATGTCATCTTCCAAATCTATATCATCAGAATCATCGTTAGATTTTAAAGCAATTGACTTCTTACTTTTTGGATCTTCTTCCTCATTGATATGCTCCACTTCATATGATTGAAGTGTGCCAACAAGTTCATCTACTGAAAGAGGCATGATCCTCTGGGTTTCTCTAATTGATGTCTTCACGTGATTCTAGTCTTTGGAGAGTCCACACAACAATTTATTGACCTTCATTGGTCCAGAGATTGGATGTCCTTAATATCCCAGGCTATTTACAATCTCTATGAAGCGACTAAACATATCAGTGATGGATTCTCCAAGCTTCATCTTGAAGGCTTCATACTGTCCGAGTAGAATATTGATTTTAGTTTCCTTTACTCGATCAGTTCCTTCGTAGGTAACATGCAACCTGTCCTAAACTTCTTTTGCTATTTCACAGGAAGAAATTCGATTATACTCAGTAGGAGATAAGGCACAATATAAAGAGTAGATAGATTTAGCATCAAGAGCTTGTCTCTTGGTTAATTATTCTTGTGTCATTTCGCCAACTTCTACAACTTCCTTTCCTCTTTTTGAGGTTGATGTAGCTTTGGGACTAATCCCTTTTTCTACCACATCCCATTCTAGGGGATCTTTCGATCTTAGAAATGCCTTCATCTTGTTTTTCCATACATTGTACTCATTTCCATCAAAGTAAGGAGGTCTGGTGTTACTTTAGCCTTCAACCAAACCTGGAGCCAAAATACAAACCATAGATCTTTAGCTTAAGAAGTAAAAACACTTCAATAAAATAAGCACATAAGTTTTGATACCAATTGAAATGGCTAGTAATAATACCTAGAGGCGGGGTGAATAGGTGTGCCTTAAATTTATCTTTCACGCACTATCTCAAACAACTAGAAAGTCTGCCTTAAATACTCCTTCAAGTCTTCACTACCGTTGGCACTTTCCAAAGGAATTCTTCCAATCCACCCATTGGACAGAATCAATCAAGGGGATCTCGAGTTGATTGATTGATTGAGATGAAAGCCCGTCAATCCTGTTCGCCCATACAATTAGGATATTGGATTCCATAAGTAGAACTTTCTAAGTATACTTGCCTTCCAAAAGATTTGATTATCGGAATTAATCCCATTAAGGATAGTCAATCATGTAGGTGCTATATCCAACCAGAGCGCCATCCATAAGCCATACGAATTGAATCCTTGAAGAAATAAAGATAATCTTGCATCTGGATAAGTCTTCATTCTTCAGTAACATTCAGTCTGGAATTTGTCAATGTGAGCAGACTTTGAACTTAAAGTCTGGCGGTTTTCAGACTTTGACACTTCATTCTGGAAGTCTTCAGATTAAACTTTGGAAAAGTTTTGTCAACTTCAAAACAGTAAAGGAGTTTTCTCCAACACACTTAAGTGCCAAAAGTTAGGAAAGTGACATTTAAGTGCCAAAATTGGAGCAAAATAGATCACTTAAGTGTCAATCTAGCCAAAATGCTGATATGACGATTTTCTGGTGAGATAAGTGCAAAATGACATCGTTTTGCATGTTGACGTGGCTAGACAAAAACAAAAATGACACAATTTTGTTTTCTGACATGGTAAATAATTACTATAAAAATTAATTAAATTAAATTATAAAAATAAATAATTATTATTTATAAGAAAAATGACGTCGTCGGCTCTTGGCCAGGGGTCGACGACCCCGGCCGACACTCCCCCACCGTCACCGGCCCTTCCCGGCGATGGCGGGGAGGCGGCAACGATGAGGGCTCAATCCTCAACCGTTACCTCCTCTCCCCTCCCTCCCTCCTTTTTTTATTTTATTTTAAATAATTATTATTTATTTTTATAATTTAATGAAATTAATTTTTATATTAAAATTCGTATCCGCTCAAACACGATGTTGTTTTTGCCCTTTTTTGTTAAGTCAACACTTCGGCGAGCCATGTAGACGAAAAAAATAATAAAAAATTACCACATAGGATTTCCCATGGGGTTCGTTGGAGATAGCACTTAAGTGTCTCACTTTAAAAAAAAAAAGTGGCAATTAAGTGTCACTTTCCTAACTTTTGACATTTGGAGTGTACTTCTCCCGTTAACAATATATATATATTTAAAGTACTATTTTTGAAAATGTTTGTTGTATTTGTACTATCCTGTTATTATGTTTGACTAATTGTTCATAAAATACTTCCGCTTGCATTTAATCAAAAGAATAAATAGAATGGGCTAGTGACACATTTTAGGATGTCGCAACTAAATGTCTGTTGAGAGATGTTTGCACGCTTGGGGTTCCGAGACGCAACAGTATAAGCCAACCCTTCAGCAGAACCTTCCAAGTTGCTCTTTCTATTGAGTTTCAGGCAATTTTTTTTTTCACAATCTCATAATGTTAATAAAGTCTTATTAGCTCTTCTATTGAGTTTCAAGCAAGTTTTTGTTTCTCCACAATCACATAATGTTAATAAAGTTTGATTAGCTTTGTCCTTCTATTAAGTTTCAAGCAAGTTTTTTTTCCCCACAATTACATAATGTTAATAGAGTCTTATTGAGTTTCAAGCAAGTCTCTTTTCCCCACAATCACATAATGTTAATAAAGTCTTATTAGCTCTCTATCTCTCCTTGTGACATCTTGAAATTTGACCCCCATCTCGAATATATGAAATGGTAATTTCATCGACGCACTTATGGTTAATTTACTCGGAACTAATCATTCATGAGTTAACTAATTTATTAGGTGAGGCCATTAGGAGATATAAACGCGACAGACTAGAGAATTCGATCGAAAATTGACCGCTCGACCATAATAATTGGCAAGGGTCAATACGACACCGTTATAATCGAATTGCGATCGGATATAAATCGATTCGACGGAAACATGTAATTGAATTGCGGGTGATTCTACATGATTGCGAAATTCGCGTCAAACGACACTAACTCGATTTTCTATCGAAATTATACTTGAGACATGTAATTGAAACCTTGTGTCACGCCTCGATCCTCGAGCATGCGCCCATCCCTTACCTAGTCAATTAATAGCGATGTCTCAAGACGCATCGCCGACCCTTTCATTTTATAATATGCATGCGGAAGCATATAGAAAATCCCCAGATAATAAAACAATGGGATAGACAAGTAAGGCCATATTTTTCACAACTGAAAAACCACAATGACAATTTTAAACAAAGCAGACTCATAGTATATAATACAATACTATTAATAAGTTAGATCTATCACACATCGGATCAAACTCAAAGTTTGCAAAACAAGGTGGAGGTCTCAATCTTCGTTGGGATCATACTCTGGATCCTCCTCGAGGTCATCCTCTAACTCCTCTTCAGGTTCTTCTTCTTCAGACTCCTCATTAGGTTCTTCCAACTCCTGATCTTCCTTCGATTCCTCCTCCTCAGGCTCCTCCTCTAGCTCACCCTCCCATGGTTCATCCTGTTCAACGATTTCCCCTTCCTCTTTGTTCCAATTAGCGCCCTCAGCTGAGTATACTGGTGACTTAGGATCGCCCTCAAGCTTGGGATCCTTGGCATCCACTACCGACCCACCTTTAAGGTCTGCCGTCCCTAGCCCAAATGCTGCCTCAGAACATACAGAGGCTCATCACCTTCCGGGATGGGACCTTCTCTTCATCCATCATGGTATCATCACTACCATGATCGATACTCGTGGGGTACCGGGTCGTTTCTATTCACATCAACCCTGACCTTGGACTCTATCAACACATACTCTAGCCCCTCTGGGTGGTGGTATATCGGGAAGTGGTATCCTTCCTTGGTGATCTCTTCAGGAATACCATAATGTATCGGAGGACGAGGAGGTGGAGGTGCTGCCATCTACAGGCCTGAAATGTTGTCCCATATCGGGGTGAGACTACGTCTCAGCAAGTTCTATCCCACTAACACCCGATTAGGAAACCAATACACTATGGGCTGCCTATGCACACACGAGTCAGAGGACTTGGCCTCAGATTCCACCCTGCAAGTCAGCATAGTTCAAATAGGCATCCATCAACCACAACAAATTGAAACATCGATCAATCAACTTAGTTGATTACATGTCAATCAGATCATTACTCGATCTTTTCATCCATACTATGCAATTTCCAAGATAGTATAACTAGTCACGGAGCCACGTGCATTCTCTAAGGCGACATGTCTAATCACCGAGCCCTGTGCATTCTCTAAAGGCGACGTACTAATCACCGAGCCACGTGCATTCTCTAAAGGCGACGTACTAATCACCAAGCCACGTGCATTTCAGAGGTGATGTATATAAACAACGAGTCACATGCATTCTCTAAGGCGATGTATCTAATCACTGAGCCACGTCATACAATATTCTTTCTTAGCTTTTATCATACTAGATAAATTATCGTGCATGGGACATGGTTAGCCTTAGCAAAAATATATAATTTCACTTCAATTTCTCCCACTTCTTTCAGCAATCAAAAAATAGGTTTTTCACGCTGTAGACCGACGCTCAGTAATTTTCATCTCAATTACCAAAATTTTTTAATTTAGGAAATAAATCCTAAAATCACAAATAAATCGATTCAGCATGATTTAGCACTCAAATAAATAAACAGATTGCACCACAATAATCAACATAAAATTCTAGTCGTTAGCTATCCCAACCTAATTTTCGGAAAATAATTAATTAGTTAAATAATTACTGAAAATATTAAATAAATGCAATAAATCCAATTTAGGTTTGTAATGCCTAATTGGAAGTCGAGACGGATCCGGAAAATTTTCAAGACCCGTTCAATAATTACCCGAGCTTATCCACTCGCTAATTACACTAACCATTTGCCTAACATGCATAGGTAAATCCCTAATTTAATTATTATAATATAATCTATCCACCTAATTGCACTTAATAAAATCTAATCAACCCCTAAGCATCATTAGTCTACTAAGTAGGGATTAGTGAGTTAAACTCACTTGATTAGCGAGCCGAGCGGTTCCAAACGTCGAGAACGTTGCAGGGGTCCTTTCTCTTTAAAGCGGGCCTAGGTTTCGAGACTCGAAACCACCTCAAAATGGGCCCGACACCTTGTTGGAAACCCACTGTTTTCCCCCTCTGATTTGAGCTGCAAACAAGATAAATGAAGCTGGTTTGGTGCGAGAATGGCGACGGTGGACCAGTGGATGGCTTGGCGAGGTAACCGACGGCCGAATAAGGGTCTACGGCAGCCAAATGACCTCCGGCTTGGCTCGACCAGCAGCTGAGATGGCAGAATAGGTTGCTAGAATGAGCAGGGGAGGTGGAGACGCACGAGCAGCAACAGTCCATGGCGTGCGCGCGGAGAGAACGAACGGCGGAGGCGATCGGCGATTCGGCGATGGTGGCTTCGTGCAGCGTGGACGGTAGCTTCTCCTTGGCTGCTGGTGTACAAAAATGAAGGAGATGGAAGGGGAATGGTGGCTGGCTGGCTTGGAGAAGAAGAGAGAGCAAGAGGTGGGCCACCATGTCCATTTTTTTCCACATTCTCTCCTTGACCTATCCTAGGCCAAGTGTGGTTCCTTGGCTGTCCTTAGGCCACCAAAGCCTCTATCTAGAAGCTTATGGTGGTCCAAATGTTGAGGGTGGTGGGGGCATACGAATTTCCTAGATTTCTCCTTCAATTGGTCAGTTACCGATCCCCAAATCAACTCAATTCGGCCTCGATAAATTCAATCAACCCAACATCGGTCATCTCGGCATTTTTCCTCACCCATGGATTCTATTTGCTTCCCAATTTTGTGATAAGAAACGATCCCCAACTTTTTCTAGATAAGATCGGCCCTAAGACGACTTTTTCCCAAAAAGTCTTGGGTTGTAGAAAAATCTTCTGAGATTGAGTCGACACTCCCGAAATTTATAGTAACATGACAAAATCTTCAATTTCTGAAATCGGATTTGAATTCGCGGTTAATTTCAATTCGGCTCGTTTTTAGTGTGACATAGACTACCGGGTAACTTTCAGAAATTTTTAGTGCAAATGACCCGTGGTCGATTTTCTTCGAGCCACAATGAACCCACTCGACTCATTGGCAACTCTTAGTTGTCGTGAAAATCTCAAGGATTCAAAAATGGATCTAGGGTACCAAAACGATAGAAAAATCAGTCTAGTGCCAATCTACGAGAATTTTCCAATTTAGTGGTGTCACCCACGATTAGCCACACATATCAATTGAACCGATCTATCTCTGATCTCAAATCAATTTTATACTGTGTTGTAATGACCTCTAAAGATGAGCACGGTCGAGAAGTTGATTGCTCATTGAATTTTCAAGTGTATTGCATTAAAATTCCTTAATAACTTCCCTGAATAGTCTAGTTATCTCAAGAGTGATCAGTTCTGAAAACAACCCTATAGGCACGTCAATGAAATGCCCGATTTATTCCGTAGAAAACAGGATTGAAAATTTGGGATGTCACACCTTGCGATTTTTACAACCACCGAGAGTTGTCTACGAGTCGGAGATGCACAAACGTGGATCGAAAATTATAGACCAAGGGTCAAACGTGCTAAAATCCCTAAAAGTTACTTGAAAGATTAGGTTGTACTAAAATCGCATTCGGTCGATTTTAACCACGAAATTGAATTCGGTTTCAGGAATTAGACGTCCGAGCGTGTCACGATTCATTTTTAGGATGTCACCTCATCTTTTGGAGAATTTTCATCGAGCCCAGAATTTTGCAGAATACTCGGTTTTCGGCAAAAAGAAAATGAAAGTGAAATTCGGATGGGTTCCTTTAATAGGTTATTTGGCTACCCAAAATACTTGGTTTGTGAGAAAATAAAAGGAAAATGGCCATTGGAGGAGCCCTTGACAATTTGGGCTGAAGACTTTTGAGGCAATGGCAATGAGTGGGCCTGATATTTTGCAAGGCTTCTGATTGGCCTTGGCTTTGACTTCCATTCCCTCCTTCTCCCCTCTCTCCTCCCCTCATGCACATCCCCTTGTTCAGCTAAACTCCCTCTGCTGCCCCTTCTCCTTCATTTTCCCTCCACTATCCAACTCCTTGGCTACTGCTCTAATTCCATCTCACGCCCGCACACCATCACCCACACATCACCACCGCCTTAGCCCACTTCACCCGCACAGCCGAACCGTCCGACGGCCAGCAAGCCGCAACCAGCACCTGTGGCATCCCAAATATTTGAGATAAGCCCTAGAGTGTCCTAAAGCTCGTAATTAGGTAATGAAATTTCCTTTGGCTTATGCTTTTGTTATTAACCATTAAAAACTAAGTGTCACACGCCTATGTTCTTGAATTTTCTTAAGATGCGTACTATAGGTTATTTTTTTTATATATATAACACCAATTTATTCTTGGCTTTGCTTCTCTTAGACTTGTCTTCCTATAAGTTAAATATTGCAAGATTTTTGGCCATTTGAAATTTAAAATTCGAGATCTATAGGAAAGAACCAAGGGATTTATTGAAGCAAGTTAGGAATCTTTTGGGCTTGGGCCTTAGGCCCAATAGCTTGGACTTTAGGCCCATGGATAGAGGGCCTAAAGTGGGCCATTTTGGCCAAGCCCATGAGGCCCATTGGGCCGTACGGATAAGCATGTGGGGGAGGGAAAATTCGAAATGCATGCCCCCCCCCCATGTGTCTTTGTGTCTTGGCCACTTGGCATGCATGCTTAAGGTCAAGTAAGTAATCATTAGGGGGAAGAAAAGAGAGAAAAGGGAATCGGATTAAGGAGGAGAGAGGAGGGAGTGTGTCGCATGGTGAGGAAAGAGAGAGAGAAAGGAAAACGGAGAGAAAGGAGAGGAGAACAAGAGAAGGAAGAAAGGAAGAAAAGGAGGAAGAAGAAGGAGGATTCGTGCGTGCCGTCCGTGTACCGTCCATAGCCCGACCTCTTGAGGCAAGTTTAGGGTCCACTACTACTCTTGCATGTGTGTTTTGTATGGATGATTAAATTCTTGGATGTTTAGAGGCTAGGAACCGAAGCTAGGGTGGGTCGTTTCTTGATGAACCTTGCTGTTTTCGCATGAACCACTGGAGTCAGAATCTTATGGGAGCTTGCATGCATGATTGGAGTTCGATTTTGACTTGGATCTCTTCATGAAAGTTGTAACCAATACCATGAACTACAACATACTAAAATTTCGCGCAAAATGATGAAGATTTAAGGGGTCAAAACCCCATCCTACGGAGGCTCTAGATCTGGATCTACTTTGCTGACCTTGTGGTAGATTTGTGGCTGCATGTTGGTTTTTACCAAGAATCTCTCTTCGACTCCTTCATGAAACTTGTAGAGCACATATTAAAGATCAACATACTCAAATTTGAAGCAAAATGAACAAGTATAGCTTAGGAAATCGACCTGATCTTGAAGATGATAAATCTGGAGACGCGGTACAGGACACCCGAGACTTCATGGACTCATATGGAGGTTATTCTTTGGAATTTTGGCTTAAGTTACTTCATGAAAGTTGTAGGTCCAAATTTCAGAGAAAACGAAGAAGGATAGGTAGGTTAAACCTCAATATTTCGGACATAGGACTCTGGACATTTTGGTGATCTGACCCGTGGCTTCGTATGACAATAGAAATTTATCTAAAACAAATTTGGCCTAGATTCCTTCATAAAAAATCTAAATTAGTGTCTTAACTATAACCTGGTAAAATTTCATAATTTTCGGAGGTCGTTTGGGCATTTTAATTGAATTACTTAAAAAAACTGCACAATCTGCCTTTGTCCGAGATTCCATGTGGAAATTTTAGTAACATTACCTTTTGTGTAGAAATTGATTGGCTATGTGTTTTCTGTAGAAAATCACTATTTTATTGTATTAAATTATCATATGCTTTAATTTCATGAATTTGGGATTTGTGATTATTTAATTTAAATAATTGCAAAATGGGATAAGTTGGAATTTAAATAAATTCTAAATGAATTTGGTAAGTAAATTGTTTTGAGTGGCATATATTCCATAAGGATCTAATTACTATGAGTGATTACATTTTACTACACGTATGTTAATGATTGATGATGCATGTATAAGAACGATGGTGATCTTGTTTTACCATTACATCATGTGCATGGTAAATTAAGACCTAAATTGGCAAACATGAACAATGATAATTGAGGAAGCTATTGTGGAGGATGATAATGCCCGGAATGTATAGAGATACATGATCGGATGGCCCTGGGAGTATCAGGATGCCCGGAATGGTTGGGTGCCGGAAGCCTCAGAGGTCTTTGCCCGAGGGGATGCCTCGTGATGCTAGTTGGGATGCGAGATGCCCGGGATGTGGGGGTGCCGGATGCCCGGCGACCATGAATGACTGAATGCCGGAGGTTTTTCTCGCAATGCCTAGATAGGGTGCGAGTGTAAAGTATGGGATAAAATTGATGATCCCGAGAAGGAGTGATGTGGTGATCGAATTGAAAGCTAAAAGTGGAAATTAAATCATGCATATGTGACATGATATAATGATGATTACCTATGGCATGATGATATGCATATGTGACATGATATAATGATGATTACCTATGGCATGATGATATGCATATGTGACAGGATATAATGATGATTACCTATGGCATGATGATATGCATATGTGACATGATATAATGATGATTACCTATGGCATGATGATATGCATATGTGACATGATATAATGATGATTTCCTATGGCATGATGATATGCATATGTGACATGATATAATGATGATTACCTATGGCATGATGATATGCATATGTGACATGATATAATGATGATTACCTATGGCATGATGATATGCATGGGTGACATGATATGATGATGATCGCCCATGATGCAATGACATGATGACATGATGACATAATGACTTGTATATAAGATATGATGATGACATGCATGGATGATGTGATGTGATGATGATCATTCATGGCCTATGATATGTACGTATTATGATTGTGATGATGATGTATGATGGCATATACATGGCTTCGAGGTAAGTACGCTCGAATGCATGAACGACATGTATGATGTAATTGTTCGTATTGTTTAATGCATTGAGTGGTCATTGGATTCCTTTACCTGCTGAGTGGTTGTACTCACCCCTTCGGGAACCAACATTTCAGATTAGTACGATGCCGCTTCCTACTGTCACGCGGGGCGTCTTTTACGGCCTTCCTTCTGATGTGGAGGTCGAGTTATTGGAGATCGAATGTCCCGCCGTTCCTGGTCTGACGTTTATACGGGTTCGCGTGATCGTGACTTATGACGTGGGTCTGTCTGGGGGCCCAGTCATTCAGGAGTACGTGTCTGGCCACGTCCGCCGCGATGGAGTGATGATGGGGATGCTGCCACCCCCACCGCCTGACGCACCAGGGTGGGTGTGATGGCTCGCGCGTGAGGAGTAGGAGTTGGCAACTTTTTGGGTTATGGCCGACACTAGCAGTCCGAGGGGAGGTCTATACACGCTGTTTTTAGTGGGTCGTGTGTTCCTTTTTGGGGTTGAAGGCCGAGCGTATGGAGGAGTCTTGGTCTACCCTTTTGTACCGACCCGTGGAAAACCCTTCGAAAATATATATATGTAAATAAAAGTGGTTCCGCCTTGTGTTTTCTTTCAATCAAAATAGTTGGTGAGCATTGTGCTGTCGTTAGGGAAGCGAAGAGATGGTGAGACTCGCCTTTTATTTTCGCTGTGAGATGCGCAAATCCTTAAAGCCTTTTCAAAAAAATAAAAAAAAAATTACGCCTAAGCCTCGGTCAAATTTATAGCTTCTTTTTACTAACGTTAAATAAGTATTGTTTATATTTTTGAGTTAAATGCTTAGTATCTGTGGCGACCCTACCGGGTTTTGGGGGTGCCACAGCGGTTAGTATCAGAGCTTAAAGGTTTATGTTTGGAGTGATAAGGAGACCTCATTTAGCAAATGAGGGAAGTTTTGACAATGCACACCATAGGATATAAAGTGGAATAATTGAATAACGGGTGATGAGTATTCACCCGTAGATCCTTAGTAGTATATTTTAAGTTGCCTTTAGGTACCAGTAACATGTATGTGTTACTTTAGTAGTGGTAGTGGTAGTTGTTGCTTTGAATGAAGGTAGTAAGTCTCAGATTATTCCTGAGGCAAATGCTTGGAACTGCAGGAAAATCATGGTACGATATGGAAGTCATCGTCCACCGAGGGCTGAAGCCTCTTCATCAAGGGCTGAACCCCGAATGGAAGACATTCTGCAAGCATTGGCGAATATTGGAAATCTGATGGAAAGGCAGGCGCAGCAACCTGGAGCAGAATGCCGTACTCAGGGACTAGTGGAACAATTTTTGAAGTTGAAGCCACCCAAATTCAGTGGCATGGGGAGTCCTGAGGAGGCGGAGCATTGGATTGATGGAATGGAGCGAATTTTCTGATTGTTGGACTGCAATGATGCTGAGAAAATAACTTTAGCAGAGTACCAGCTAGAGGGAAATGCGAAGTTTTGGTGGAGAGCTTCACGGGATATGATCTTTCCACCAGGTATTGATGTCAACTGGGATGAGTTTGTCAGGGCTTTCAATAGAAAGCATTTTTCTGACTGTGCCAAGGATAAGAAAATTTCAGAATTTGTTCAACTAGAATAAAAAGGACTGACGGTGGACCAGTATGAGGCTAGATTTTCCAAACTATCCAGATATGCTCCTAGACTGATTGAGGATCAAGAAGAAAAAGCTAAGAGATTTCTAAAAGGGTTGAGAACTGACATTAGAAAGCAACTAGTGCCTTTGAACATAAGAAATTACAATGAGATCTATGAAAGGGCACAATTGGTGGAGTAGGAACTGTTAAGAGAGCTGTCAGAGTCTAAGAGACCGTGGAATTTTAATGATGTAAGAAGGGGTAAAAGACCCTATTCTGGTCAAGGTCAGACTTGGAATGCGAGGAAGAGGAATAATTTTGGAAATTCTGGGGGAGCAAGGAGTGGTCTGAATATAGGGAAAGCACCCTATCAGCCTGGTGTTTGTCAAATGTGCAATGGACGGCACGGCCCAGGACCTTGTAATGGACGACTGAAGTGCTTTGGTTGTGGACAAGTGGGCCATCTTAAGAGAAATTGCCCACAAGAAAGGTCGCAGGTGAGTGCTGGCTCAGTGCGACAGGGATATCAGAGTGCTATCATGTCAAATTTACAAGGAAATCCTCAGAGGCCACCAGCTCGAGGAAAAGTGTATGCGGTAACTCAAGAGGAAGCGAAAGCTTCCAACAACGTCATCTCAGGTACAATTTACATAAAATGACAAGAAGGCTTATGCATTGTTTGATACGGGTGCTACGCATTCTTTTGTGTCTGACAGATATAGATTGTTGAGTGAAATTGGAACGACTTTTCTTGGAATCCCTCTTTGTGTTTCTACGCCTTTAGAGGATGCGGTGCTGTCTACGTTGGTGTGTGAGAAATGTAAGATAACCGTAGGAGGAAAGGACACGGAAATGGACTTAGTCGTGATGGCCATGTATGACTTTGATGTTATCCTAGGAATGGACTGACTTTGTAAGTATCGGGCTAGAATGGATTGTTATAGAAGAGTAATCCAATTCGTTTCACCTAACCAGTCCAGTTGTGAATTTTTAGGTGGTCAGACCCACCTATCAGTAGCACTTATTTCTACAGTAGAGGCTAATATGTTACTTGGCAAAGGATGTCAAGGATACCTAGCAATGGTTAAAGATTGTGCCAAGGAAGAACTGAAACTTGATGAAATTAGTGTAGTAAATGAATTTCCAGATGTATTTCCTGAGGAGTTGCCTAGATTACCCTCGGAAAGAGAAGTTGAATTTGAAATTGAACTGATGCCTGGAACTGGGCCAATATCGAAAGCCCCATACAGAATGGCCCTAGTGGAACTAAAAGAGTTGAAAGTGCAACTACAGGAGTTGCTTGACAAAGGGTTCATTAGGCCCAGTGCTTCACCTTGGGGTGCACCGGTTCTGTTTGTGAAAAAGAAAGATGGGTCGATGCGCTTATGCATTGACTATAGGCAACTAAATCAAGTAACCGTTAAAAACAAGTATCCTCTACCTAGAATTGATGATCTGTTTGACCAATTTCAGGGAAGTTCGGTTTTCTCTAAGATTGACTTAAGGTCAGGATACCATCAGCCAGGGATTAAGAAGGAAGACATCCCTAAGACTGCATTTAGGACTCGTTATGGACATTACGAGTTCCTTGTCATGCCTTTTGGATTGACAAATGCACCAACAGCATTTATGGATCTAATGAATAGGGTATTTAAGTCCTATTTGGATCAGTTCGTGATTGTTTTTATCGACGATATCTTGGTGTATTCAAAAGGACCAAAAGAACATGAGCAACACTTGAAGTTAGTTTTGCAAACTCTAAGGGACCACCAGTTATATGCCAAATTCAGCAAGTGTGAATTTTGGTTGGACCAGATAACATTTTTAGGACATGTGGTGTCAGGAGGAGGAATTGCAGTGGATCCGGCAAAAGTGGAAATGGTAATAAATTGGCCGAGACCGACCACGCCCACCGAAATACGAAGTTTCTTAGGATTGGCCGGTTATTACCGAAGATTTATTGAAGGATTTTCCCGATTGGCAGGTCCTTTAACCAAGTTAACTTGGAAAAATGTGAAATTTGAATGGAGTGGGGATTGTGAAAAGAGCTTTCAAGAGCTCAAAAGAAAGTTAACCATGGCTCCAATCTTAACCATACCCTCTGGACCGGATGGTTTTATGGTATATAGTGATGCATCTCACAAAAGATTGGGATGTGTTTTGATGCAACATGGCAAGGTCATAGCCTATGCATCCAGACAACTGAAACCCCATGAACTAAACTACCCCACACATGATCTAGAATTAGCAGCTATAGTGTTCGCCTTGAAGATATGGATGCATTACCTATATGGGGAGAAGTTTGAAATTTATACGGACCATAAGAGCCTGAAATATCTATTCTCCCAAAAAGAGTTGAACATGAGACAAAGAAGGTGGATGGAATTGTTAAAAGATTATGACTGCGAGATACGGTACCATCCAGGGAAGGCAAACAGAGTAGCAGATGCTCTTAGCCGTAAGTCAGCCATGGAGATGGCTAGCTTAAGAATAGCAGAATGGAGTTTATTAAAGTCTGTAGCAGACTCAGAATTTAAGTTGAAGGTGGATAATCTTACTGGTATGCTTAAAGCCCTAAGGATCGAGCCGAAAATCATCCAAAGAATCAAGACCTTGTAAGGATTTGACCCGGAGATTATGAAAGTGAAGGAGGCGATGTCCTCAGGAAAGAGGCTAGAGTTTCAAATTTCCGAAGATGGGGCGATAAGATGCCAGGGACGACTTTTTGTACCTGACAACGAAGAAGTAAAGAAGGAGATTTTGTCAGAGGCACATAAGAGCAAGTATAGTATCCATCCGGGTAGTACGAAAATATACAGAAATTTGCGTAAGCAATTTTGGTGGAATGGTATGAAAACGGATACGGCTAAGTATGTTTCTCAATGTTTAACGTGCGAACAAGTAAAGGCGGAACATCATAAACCGGCAGGACTTTTAAGACCGCTAGACATACCAGAGTGGAAGTGGGAGCATGTGACAATGGATTTTGTGCAAGGACTGCCAAGGACATCAAGTGGCCACGATTCAATTTGGGTAGTGGTGGACCGTTTAACTAAGTCTGCCCATTTCTTAGCTGTCCGTATGAACTATTCAATGAATAGACTCGCTGAGATCTATGTAGGTCAGATAATACGCTTGCATGGTATACCTGTAATGATCACCTCGGATCGAGACTCTAGATTTACTTCGAATTTTTGGCGAAGTCTGCAAAATGCTTTGGGGATGAAACTTCAATTCAGTACTGCATATCACCCTCAAACAGATGGACAAACAGAAAGAGTGATACAAAGTCTAGAGGATATGCTGAGAGCCTGCATCATCGACTTTAGAGGAAAATGGGATGAGAACCTGCATTTGGTAGAATTTGCCTATAACAATAGTTTTCAGAAAAGTATAGGCATGGCCCCATATGAAGCATTATATGGGAGGAGATGCAAAACCCCTATCTGTTGGGACGAGGTTGGTGAAAGAAGATTGACAGGACCCGAATTGGTACAAGATACCACTGAAGCTGTTGAGATTATTAGTGAAAGACTTAAGACAACCCAGAGTAGACAAAAGGACTATGCGGACAGGCGTAGAAGGCCCTTGGAATTTAGAATAGGGGATCATGTATTTCTTAAGGTATCCCCGTTAAAAGGAGTATCTCGTTTTGGAATGAAAGGAAAGTTGAGTCCCAGATTCGTTGGACCTTTTGAAATACTTGAGAGAATAAGAGATGCGGCTTATAGTTTGGCACTACCTCCTAATTTGGGAAATTTGCATGATGTGTTTCATGTATCGATGCTAAGGAAGTATCAGCCAGATCCGGGTCACATACTTGATCATGAAGCCATCAAAGTGGATGAGAAAGTGAGATATATCGAGGAACTTGTGCAAATACTGAATCGGAAAGAACAAATCCTCAGAAATAAGAAGATTCCCTTGGTAAAAGTATTATGGCAACATCACGATAAGGAGGAGGCCACATGGGAAAGTGAAGACCAGATGAAGGAAAAGTACCCCTACCTATTTGAGAACGTAGGTAACGTTTAATTTCGAGGACGAAATTCTCTAAGGAGGGGAGAATTGTGGCATCCCAAATATTTGAGATAAGCCTTAGAGTGTCCTAAAGCTCGTAATTAGGTAATGAAATTTCCTTTGGCTTATGCTTTTGTTATTAACCGTTAAAAACTAAGTGTCACACGCCTATGTTCTTGAATTTTCTTAAGATGCGTACTATAGGTTATTTTTTTTATATATATAACACCAATTTATTCTTGGCTTTGCTTCTCTTAGACTTGTCTTCCTCTAAGTTAAATATTGCAAGATTTTTGGCCATTTGAAATTTAAAATTCGAGATCTATAGGAAAGAACCAAGGGATTTATTGAAGCAAGTTAGGAATCTTTTGGGCTTGGGCCTTAGGCCCAATAGCTTGGACTTTAGGCCCATGGATAGAGGGCCTAAAGTGGGCCATTTTGGCCAAGCCCATGAGGCCCATTGGGCCGTACGGATAAGCATGTGGGGGAGGGAAAATTCGAAATGCATGCCCCCCCCCCCCCATGTGTCTTTGTGTCTTGGCCACTTGGCATGCATGCTTAAGGTCAAGTAAGTAATCATTAGGGGGAAGAAAAGAGAGAAAAGGGAACCGGATTAAGGAGGAGAGAGGAGGGAGTGTGTCGCATGGTGAGGAAAGAGAGAGAGAAAGGAGAGGAGAAGAAGAGAAGGAAGAAAGGAAGAAAAGGAGGAAGAAGAAGGAGTATTCGTGCGTGCCGTCCGTGTACCGTCCATAGCCCGACCTCTTGAGGCAAGTTTAGGGTCCACTACTACTCTTGCATGTGTGTTTTGTATGGATGATTAAATTCTTGGATGTTTAGAGGCTAGGAACCGAAGCTAGGGTGGGTCGTTTCTTGATGAACCTTGCTGTTTTCGCATGAACCACTGGAGTCAGAATCTTGTGGGAACTTGCATGTATGATTGGCGTTCGATTTTGACTTGGATCTCTTCATGAAAGTTGTATCCAATACCTTGAACTACAACATACTAAAATTTCGCGCAAAATGATGAAGATTTAAGGGGTCAAAACCCCATCCTACGGAGGCTCTAGATCTAGATCTACTTTGCTGACCTTGTGGTAGATTTGTGGCTGCATGTTGGTTTTTACCAAGAATCTCTCTTCGACTCCTTCATGAAACTTGTAGAGCACATCTTAAAGATCAACATACTCAAATTTGAAGCAAAATGAACAAGTATAGCTTAGGAAATCGACCTGATCTTGAAGACGATAAATCTGGAGATGCGGTACAGGACACCCGAGACTTCATGGACTCATATGGAGGTTATTCTTTGGAATTTTGGCTTAAGTTCCTTCATGAAAGTTGTAGGGGATCTTTAGAAGTAAACATATCCAAATTTCAGAGAAAACGAAGAAGGATAGGTAGGTTAAACCTCAATATTTCGGACATAGGACTCTGGACGTTTCGGTAATCTGACCCGTGGCTTCATATGACAATAGAAATTTATCTAAAACAAATTTGGCCTAGATTCCTTCATAAAAAATCTAAATTAGTGTCTTAACTATAACCTGGTAAAATTTCATAATTTTCGGAGGTCGTTTGGGCATTTTAATTGAATTACTTAAAAAACTGCACAATCTGCCTTTGTCCGAGATTCCATGTGGAAATTTTAGTAACATTACCTTTTGTGTAGAAATTGATTGGCTATGTGTTTTCTGTAGAAAATCACTATTTTATTGTATTAAATTATCATATGCTTTAATTTCATGAATTTGGGATTTGTGATTATTTAATTTAAATAATTGTAAAATGGGATAAGTTGGAATTTAAATAAATTCTAAATGAATTTGGTAAGTAAATTGTTTTGAGTGGCATATATTCCATAAGGATCTAATTACTATGAGTGATTACATTTTATTGCACGTATGTTAATGATTGATGATGCATGTATAAGAATGATGGTGATCTTGTTTTACCATTACATCATGTGCATGGTAAATTAAGACCTAAATTGGCAAACATGAACAATGATAAATGAGGAAGCTGTTTGTGGAGGATGATAATGCCCGGAATGTATAGAGATACATGACCGGATGGCCTTGGGAGCTAAAAGTGGAAATTAAATCATGCATATGTGACATGATATAATGATGATTACCTATGGCATGATGATATCCATGGGTGACATGATATGATGATTACCACCCATGATGCAATGACATGATGACATAATGACTTGTACATAAGATATGATGATGACATGCATGGATGATGTGATGTGATGATGATCATTCATGGCCTATGATATGTACGTATTATGATTGTGATGATGACGTATGATGGCATATACATGGCTTCGAGGTAAGTACGCTTGAATGCATGAACGACATGTATGATGTAATTGTTCGTATTGTTGAATGCATTGAGTGGTCATTGGATTCCTTTACCTGTTGAGTGGTTGTACTCACCCCTTCGGGGACCAATATTTCAGATTAGTATGATGCCGCTTCCTACTGTCACGCGGGGCGTCTTTTACGGCCTTCCTTCTGATGTGGAGGTCAAGTTATTGGAGATTGAATGTCCCGCCGTTCCTGGTCTGACGTTTATACGGGTTCGCGCGATCGTGACTTATGACGTGAGTCTGTTTGGGGGCCCAATCATTCAGGAGTACGTGTATGTCCACGTCCACCGCGATGGAGTGATGATGGGGATGCTGCCACCCCCACCGCCTGACGCACCAGGGTGGGTGTGATGGCTCGCGCGTGAGGAGTAGGAGTTGGCAACTTTTTGGGTTATGGCCGACACTAGCAGTCCGACGGGAGGTCTATACACGCTGTTTTTAGTGGGTTGTGTGTTCCTTTTTGGGGTTGAAGGCCGAGCGTATGGAGGAGTCTTGGCCTACCCTTTTGTACCGACCCGTGGAAAACCCTTCGAAAATATATATATGTAAATAAAAGTGGTTCGGCCTTGTGTTTTCTTTCAATCAAAATAGTCGGTGAGCATTGTGCTGTCGTTAGGGAAGCGGAGAGATGGTGAGACTCGCCTTTTATTTTCGCTGTGAGTTGCGCAAATCCCTAAAGCCTTTTTAAAAAAAAAGAAGAAGAAATTTTACGCCTAAGCCTCGGTCAAATTTATAGCTTCTTTTTACTAACGTTAAATAAGTATTGTTTATGTTTTTGAGTTAAATGCTTAGCATCTGTGGCGACCCTACCGGGTTTTGGGTGTGCCACAGCACCTGCAACCGCACAACCACAATTGCCTAACTAGCCGCTCAACCACTTGCCCGTCTAGCAGCTCCACTTGGCAGACCACCCGACCGCCGTCCTAGCTCCTGCTAGTCCACCAACTCCTCTGGCCACCAGCAGCACACGCAGCCACCTCCAGCCACCCAACTGAGTAGCTAGCCGTCCTCAGCCCCCAGCAACCAAAACTGAATCTCAGCCTTTGGCTGAGACTTGCAGGAATATTTTCCTCTGCCATTAGGCCTCCGTTGGAGACACGATAGTCTCGAGATCTCACAGCCATCGTGTTGCCGTCGTCATGAACCCGCCGCCGTTGATTTCCGGTGAGTTAACTCCCTAATCCTTGATTAGGTTGTTAATTGTGCTTAGGGGTTAGATTAGTGCTAAGTGGATTAGTGCTAATTAGCTTAGTTAGATGAACTAGTTTAGTTAGGTTAGTTTGGTTAGGTTAGCTAGTTAGTTAGGTTGGTTAGTTTAGTTAGGTTAGCCTACCCTAGGTTAGATTAGTTAACTTGGGTTAGTTAGTTAACCATGGTTAGATTAATTAATCATGGTTAGGTTAATTAAGTTGGATTTGCTTAATGAATTACGATTTATTTAATTAATCATAATTAGCGTAAATTGTGACGGATTAGCTGTTTAGTGGAATTTTATGCTCATTCTCGTGGTTGAATTTATATGTGAATTTGATTGCTTATATGTGCAATTGAGTGCTTGGTGGTAGTTATTGATTATTATTGTAAAATTTGATTTTATGGTTTTTTAATTAGAAAAATACTGGGTGTCGGTTTTTTACTCCAATTTTTAGTTACTGTATAAAATTGTGGAGCTTTAAAATGGGAATGTACCACGTTTAATGGTTCGATTTAAATACGTGACCACGCACAATTATTACCGAGATTTTTAATACGAAGAAAAGTGGCCATGTTCATTACTTGAAAATGAGGCATTTGAATGCGAAGCATGATGTTTTTGGCCAAGTATGTGCTCGTGTGGTCACTAAGTGGTATCTATCCTAATGCGTATGATTATGCGTGACGATACTCCTTTGAGGAATGCCGTCTAGGCGGAGTATGCTAGACATTGCTGTTCGCGGATGGATTTCGGAACGAAGCTAATTTGTGGAATGCCATCTAGGGAGAGGATGGTTGACGTTGTCGTGCCCGACGGAGCTGCACGACACCCGGTTATGCCGGATGATCGCCGACCGTTGAGTTGGCCATGGCCGTTGGGTCGTAATAACTAGAATACACCTAAATGGTTATGATAGCTGTGCCTGATTATGGGGCAAAATTGTGTGGCACGGTATGGGACGTGTCATAACGGTTTCACCTTATAATCAGGACCCATGTGGATGTTTGTCATTAAAATGATGTGTTCCTATTATTAAATTGTGCTTATGATATTTAGAATGCATATGTGATGCACTAATGTGCAAGGATGTGCCGAGGCAAGGTAAGTTCTATATGGTGCGTGTTTAGGACCGCCTTCGAGGCGAATTTGCATCCTAACCGAGGTTTAGGGTTTTGACTCACTGAGATTTATCTCACCCCATTGTGGTTAACCCTTTTTCAGGTCCTTAGCATGGAGATACGTCATGTCCGTTTTGGGATGCTGTGGTACATGGATTCCGAGTCTACTTTCTTCCCTATTCTTAGGACCACATGGACCCGTGAGTTAGTGGTGACCATGATTTGGGTCGACGAGGGCCTCCTTCACTTGGTGCCTCATCGCTTCAAAGCGTGATTCATTAACGAGCTTAATGGGGCTTGGGAGGGTCCTTTGCAGGGTTTTGACGGGCCTACCGTTGAAACCAAGGATGGGGAGGTAGCTCACCCCATGGACATCGACATCCCAAATGGTGTCGTGGAGGACCCAGCACCAGAGTCGGAGGGATCCGGAGTATAGGTTGTCTGGTAGTTTCTTTTTGGGATAGACTTTTGTATATAAACCTATAGGGCTAACCTAGTATATGTTTATAAAGTGCAGTTTGTGAAATAAAAGCGTTAGCATGTTTTTACTATCCCTATGTTTGATGGTTGTCTGGGTGTTTATTTAATTCACTTCCGCATGTGCTTAATTGAAAGATAAAAAGAATGGGTCGGCAATGCGTCCTGGGATGTCACATTTTTAATTGACTGCCAAGGGATGTGCATGTGCTCGGGGTTTGGGGCGTGACACACACACACACACACACACACACACTCTCTCTCTCTCTCTCTCTCTCTCTCTCTCTCTCTCTCTCCCCCCCTCAATAACTCACGTTTAGGGTTGCTAGAGAAGGGGCTAATCCTTTTTCCTCCTTCCCGCATGGACCTACTCCTAAATACTTCGTATATGTATATGGTAAATAACTAGATTGAAGCTTAAAAGTCATTGACTATCCTACTCCTACAAACTTCTTATATGTATATGGCAAATAACTAAGTTAAAACTCAAAAAGCTATTGATTATGCTAGGATACACATGTGAGTTGTGTTAGACAAGTCCCATATCGAAGAATTCATGTGATGTAATATAGTTAATATATCAAAGTTGGCCTATAACTTATTAGCTTAAACTTTTGAGTAAATGTGGGTCATAAACTTGGACTTTGGTTCCCTCTTGGCAATCATCACAGGTGAAGGTATTGAATTTTTGCCGCATGCTCCTGACAAATGATATCAAAGCTAATGGTAGATTAGTAAGCCTCTAGTTTGTTTTGGTGATTGGTTCCTACTCCAACAAACTTCTTATACGTATAGGGTAAATAACTAGATTGGAGCATAAAAGTCATTGACCGTCTTACTCCATTGGTGGGACTCCAGTCTATTCCGGTGTTTGGTTCGTCCTTGAACAGACTTTTTATTTCTATATGCTAATAACTAGGTTGAAGCTTAAAAGTCAATTGTCCTACTCCAACATACTTTTGTTGCCCAAGATAGCTGTATCTTTGCTTTTGTATAAGATGTTGGTTAATCATCATCAAACGTATTTGATGATAATTTTCTATCACCTAACAATCACTTCCTTTTCCGCCTTCTCCAAATCTAAGAGGTAATACACCCATTAACCCTCAAACCTTTATTTTTTTCTTTTAATTCCTTCCAATTTCGTTTTGTCAAAACGGACATTAACTTCAACACCGGTATCTTGTCGGTTGAGGAAGGTGCTGAAAGTCCTGTGAAGTTGGCACTTCTTCCAAATGGCGGTCCTTCTGGCTGCTTCTTTGTGAGGAAGGAAGAGTCAAACTTTTGATAGAAGATGTTGAGTCTTCACATGATGGCCCCCCAACGGTTTGAAAGATCTAGTTGTAATTTATGGACCCCAACAGCTCAATATTTCATATGTGACTTCTTCGATGTTGTCCTGAGTTGGATTTACATCCTCTCCCATAACTTTTGGGTATCAGATTAGTTTAAAGTGGGACTACGTTCCAGTCCTTAAATCACCCATTTCTAGGTACTTCCACCATTTACCATCATACAACTTCAGACATAT
Source organism: Eucalyptus cloeziana (assembly GCA_014182715.1). Classification (NCBI taxonomy): domain Eukaryota; kingdom Viridiplantae; phylum Streptophyta; class Magnoliopsida; order Myrtales; family Myrtaceae; genus Eucalyptus; species Eucalyptus cloeziana. The sequence goes on from CM024637.1 coordinate 28,656,439, forward strand.
TCAGCATATACATTATTTGACAGTATCCACAGAATTTGTTGTATGATAGCTTGCGAGCATCCAGTGAACCTTGGTTCAATGGACCGAGAACCTTTTATTGCCTTTTCCTTAACATGTTCAATTGATCCGATCGCTTTGGGCTAGCACAGTAGGAACTTGGTTTGAGTTCCTAGAGAGAATCCTGTAATGGTCATTTCTATTGAAGAGCGTTCTCCTGGTGGTCCATGGAAATCATGCATGGAGACTATATCAGAGAACTGTTCTATAAATTCCTTAAATATCTCCAAAATCCGGAATACTGCATGTTGACTCTATGCACAAGCCAAAGATTTTGGCTTAATTCTGAGAAACATTGCTGACGGCAGTCAAAAGAAGAAAAAGTGAGTTATTTGGCTGTGTAATTGCTTATATGTTTGCGCAAGAAATTACGTGGATTCATGCCCAAATAAAATGCCGATGGTGTCTTCGTCATTTTCATCGCCTTCAGCTGCTTTCTTTAGTACATTGAAGGGCTGCAACCCTTGCCCGTGGCGAGGGAGGGCTTTGTGTCATTGTTGATGAGGGCCTCACTTCCCTCACCTAGTGAGAGACAGGGTTGGCTGGCCCTCTCCGAGCTTGGAAGAAAAATAAGAAAGAGAGAGAAAGAAAGAAAGAAAAGAAAAGAAAAGAAGAAAAGATATAAACAATTATAAAAATATTCACGACAGAGTTGATCATATCATGTCGAATGGCTGACACACAGGTCAATGATTTTTAACTAAAATTGACAATATAAATTCAATTGGCAAAATGAGTAAATGTTTAGAACTCAGAGGTTTATGATGAATTAGTTGAAGTGCAATAAGTTTAGGATTTTTTGGACAATTTTCGCTTTGAAATTTGATTCATGGCCTCCTACATGCAAGTCAGATTAGGAGTGATATATGCAATTTAATTAATGTGGTGGATGCATCGCGAAAGGGGTATGACCTTGCTTTTAATATCACCCAATCTTAAATTGATAGGTGGAAAGCATGTGAATTCCATAGTCAAGCAGCGTGAGAGATATTTCAATGCTTAGTGCGTTTGTATTTACTAAAATCTTACTTCGGGGGTGGACTCTTCTGCTCATTACATACTGCCAACGCTTCAGTAGTGTTTGGGGGCTGGCTCCTCTTCTGAAATCTGACCCACTGGTGATGCAACAGACATGGTGTAAACTCGTAACGCACGCATTCCAACGTCACTCATGGACGAAAACTCAGAGAACGTTCTCTTTCTGTATTTCTGAGTAAAAGATAAAATAAAATATGTCTGATACTTCGAACATAAAGATAAAAGAGAATGTTAAGGTATACTGAAATCTCTATTGACCTAATTAGAAAACTCATTAGGACTAATATATAAAATCACTGAAAGTCTAAACTGTGCTAAAATTAAACATACGATACATGAAAAAATTCAAAATCTTGGACATAATATTCTCCTGCATCATTAAACCTCCATGCAGAAAAGCTCGACTCCAGTGAGTTGCATGTGCTGTGAAATGTAAAAAATCTGATCTTGAAGTGTGGAAGAATAAATATTGTCTGGTTCACCCTTCTTGCAATTAACTCCATTGTTCGAATGTCAAGACCATTTGCTTGACAAAAACATAACTTTCCAATAATTTTCTTGGCGACTCAAATGAATTGCTCATCGTCGCAAAATCAACCTCTGGGTTTCTTGGTCAGGGCTACCAACGCTATAGCCAAAAAAACGTGACAGGCCCACACGGTTTTCTCTATCTTCTCTGATTGTGGCTGAAAAGAAAGGAGTCAGAAAAGGCCTAGGAAAAACCTTCTGGACGTGTCACGTGAAGTCGCCATCAAGAAGTTGTCGGATTTCTGTGCCTATAGGGTTGGGTATTCATGAAGTTTTAGGATAACCGTCGCACCATTTTTGTGAATTCAGAAACACAGGAGCTGCGTCATTGCATACGTAATCTACGATACTGCCACATTTGTGGTCCCAAGTAAAACAAGCACCCGGACTTGCAAAAGACGATGTATAAATCTAAGGCCTTCCACCTTTTACATGAACAAGAAAATCGAAAAGTCTAGTTGCTTCTTCATTTTCAACAGTGGACAGCTTCTCAGTAGCTACAGTTTGCAACCAGATGGCAGAATCAACAAAGACGTATTCTATTTCTCTAGTTTTACGCATGCATCGGTTCCATCACACCATCAAATTTGTTTGCTCTTCCTGTTATCTAAGAACTTTCTTATCCTTCTTAGTATTTAGATATGCAGTTGTTATGAGTGCGAACTATTAATTGGATTCACTCCTATGTGAAGGAAGCACAATGAGTTGCAAGCCCAAAAAGAGCTTGAGCCCATATAATCAGTTATATGGAGAAATAGAGTTTCTTACTATCTATTAGAGTGGTAGCCGCAAAAAGACCTAATAACAAGAGAAAAAGAGAAAGCAGAAAATCTGGGGGTTGGAGTAATATCTTATTTACATCAAGCTGGCATCGGAGGTTGATTCGTGGTCCGATTGAGCTAAAATTTTGTCAGCATGTTCGTGATGCAATTTTCTCGAATCTGAACGATTTGATTTTCGTTTGAAGCTCTCTACATTGGGTTTTTCGTAGATTGATCAAAACTTGCGTTTTTGGTCAGATTTATCCTTGATCTCTTGTGAAATTCATGTGTATTGCCAAGAATTATGTTCTTGAGGTCTTTGCTACTATGTACCTCTAGTATTTGCTAGAAAAGAACATTTTTCACCCAATTTTGTTAATAGTGAAAATATTCGGGTGGACTCCGGTCCTGTGATTTTTGATCTCCTCACATGGAGGAGGTTTTCCACATAAAAAAAATCGTCTTGTGTTCGCGTTCTTGGTATTTATTTTACTTTATTTATCGATTCCTATTAGGTTTACACAAGATGGGAGATTATTTTATTCTATTGCGTTAATTCTACATTGTTCGAATTGTTACCATTCTGTTTGGGGGTGGCTTCTCTTCTGAAATCTTACCCACTGGTGATGCCACAGACATGGTGTAAACTCGTAACGCACGCATTCAAACGTGATCGGTCACTCGTGGACGAAAACTCGGAGAACGTTCTCTTTCTGTATTTCTGAGTAAAAGATAAAGGAAAATATGTCTGATACTTAGAACATGAAGATAAGAACATGTTAAGATATACTGAAATCTCTATTGACCTAATTAGAAAACTCATTAGGACTAATATATAAAATCACCGAAAGTCTAAATTGTGCTAAAATTAAACATACGATACATGAAAAAATTGAAAATCTTGGACATAATATTCTCCCGCGTCATTAAACCTCAACGCGGAAAAGCTCGACTCCGGTAAGTTGCATGTGCTGTGAAATGTAAAAAATCTGATCTTGAAGTGTGGAAGAATAAATATTGTCTCGTTCACCCTTCTTGCAATTAACTCCATTGTTCGAATGTCAAGACCATTTGCTTGCCAAAAACATGACTTTCCAATAATTTTCTTGGCGACTCAAATGAATTGCTCATCGTCGCAAAATCAACCTCTTGGGTTTCTTGGTCAGGGCTACCAACGCTATAGCCAAAAAACGTGACAGGCCCACACGGTTTTCTCTATCTTCTCTGATTGTGGCTGAAAAGAAAGGAGTCAGAAAAGGCCTAGGAAAAACCTTCTGGACGTGTCACGTGAAGTCGCCATCAAGAAGTTGTCGGATTTCTCTGCCTATAGGGTTGGGTATTCATGAAGTTTTAGGATAACCGTCGCACCATTTTTGTGAATTCAGAAACACAGGAGCTGCGTCATTGCATACGTAATCTGCGATACTGCCACATTTGTGGTCCCAAGTAAAACAAGTACCCGGACTTGCAAAAGACGACATATAAATCTAAGGCCTTCCACCTTTTACATAAACAAGAAAATCGAAAAGTCTAGTTGCTTCTCCTTTTTCAACAGTGGACAGCTTCTCAGTAGCTACAGTTTGCAACCAAATGGCAGAATCAACAAAGAGGTATTTTATTTCTCTAGTTTTGCGCATGCATCGGTTCCATCACACCATCAATTTGTTTGCTCTTCCTGTTATCTAAGAACTTTCTTATCCTTCTTAATATTTAGATATGCAGTTGTTACGGGTGCAAACAAGGGGATTGGGTTTGAAATATGCAGGCAGTTGGCTTTGAGCAGGATTGTGGTTGTGCTAACATCCAGAGATGAAAAAAGAGGGCTCGAAGCAGTTGAAAAACTCAAAGACTCTGGTCTATCCGATTACATAATATTCCATCAGCTTGATGTCACCGATCGCTCTAGTGTTTTATCACTCGCAAATTTCATTGAGACCCAATTTAGAAAGCTAGATATATTGGTATACATGCATTCCCAATTACATTCTGTCAATGTCTTTTGTCGACCAATCCAGAAACTTGCTATAAACAAGTGTAAGTTTTGTGCAGGTGAACAATGCCGGGGTTATTGGAGCCACTATAAATGAAGAGGCCTTAAGTGCCTCTAATTTTTTAAAGGTAAGCTTTTGAGTTCATGATTTTCTAGGCACGTGTAGCGATTGAGGTACGTGAAAATTACAAGCCCCCTTGTTGGAAACTATAAGTTTCCACATACCGCCTTACTCATGTTAGCTAGATTAAGCAAAGATCTGAATTTGTTTAAGTAAAGTTGACATAGTTATTCATCAGAATTCAGGCTTTTTGTTTTTCCTGCTCATTCTGCTGGTAAGAGGATGCTTGGTTTCCCAAGAACCCCGCTAGTCTGCATATCCTCTGATGTTTTGTCTGCGGAGTAGCACGGGCTGAGGTTCTTTCTGAGTAGGCTGCATCCTTTTCTTCATGCACTTAGAGAGAGATTATCACCGACTGATTGTGACTATCAGGCTATAAAGAAGGGGGTTCTTCTTGATTGTGACTCCAGGAACAGGATGCTGCTAAAGTCGATTGGAGCGAACTTTTTGTGCAGTCTTATGAAGGAGCCGAAGCATGCATTGATACCAATTACTATGGGGCGAAAAATATGGTGGAAGCTCATATCAGCCTCCTCCAACGGTCTGATTCGCCTAGGATCGTGAACGTCTCCTCCGTCGCTGGGAAACTCCAGGTAAATGCAAGCATAAAATATATGGGCTCAAATAACGAAAATTAAGGAATCTAGGTTGGGTTTAGCGGTCTGGATAAAATTCAGAATAAGATAAAATTTATCATATAATGTGTTTGGTGCTTGCCCAATATAGGATAAAGTCAAATATAATAATAATGTAACCTAGATAAAATTATTTCGGAGGAGGTAGAATAAATGTGGTTATGATTTTTACTATTTATAATGGGATAGTTATTTGTTAGGAAAATTACTGAAAAAGTCTAAACCTATTACAATTGTGCCGATTTAATCCTAAACTTATTATTATTATTGTTAGTTTGGCCAATAGAGTTCTAACCTTTTACTATTATGATAATACAATCAATCCAGCCAAATTTGGCTGGCTGCCATTGATTTGGACACTAGTCAATAACTTTTTAATTCTATTTTATATTATATATATTTTTTTAATTATGCTAATACAATCCATCCGACCAAATTTGGGACGGCATTGATGTGGACACTTGGCCAACAATTTTTTAATGATATTTTATATTTTTGATTTTTTTATTAATTTTTTATCTTTTGGTCTCTCTCTCTCTCTCTCTCTCTCTCTCTCTCTCTCTCTCTCTCTCTCTCTATTTTTTTTTTGCCTCCTCCCACCTTCTTCCTTTGGCTTTGACGACCGATTTGGCCAGCTGGTATTTATGTGGATGCTGGCCAACAATTTTTTAATGATATTTTTATTTTTTTATTTTTTATTAATTTTTTATCTTTTGGTCTCTCTCTCTCTCTCTCTCTCTCTCTCTCTCTCTCTCTCTCTGTTTTTTTTTCCTCCTCCCATCTTCTTTCTTTGGCTTCGACGACCGATTATAGGCGAGGGCCAGAAGTCGAATTGAGGTGGTCGGCCAATGGCGAGCTGGGCAAGGGCAAGCTCACCCTCTTCTAGATTTGGCAAGGGCTCCCCTTGCTAGTGGCTAGATGAGCTCCATCTTGCCGTCACTAGGTGAGGTTTAGCCACTAGGGAGCTCGCCTGCTTATTGACGACGGGGTGAGCTCGCCATTGGCCAGCCATTGGAAGAAGGATGAAGGAGAAAAAAAAAAAAAGAAAAAAAAAATTAATAAAACAATTCGAAAAACATTATTGAAAAATTGGCCCTACACTGGCGGGTGTCCATGTTAACGTTGGCTAGTCAAATTTGGTTGGATAGACTAAATTAACACAATTGTAAAAGGTTTATGACTCAATTGACTAAAAAAATAAATTCAGAATTGAATTGGTACAATTACAAAAAGTTTAAGACTTTATTGATAATTTTTCTTGAATAACAAGTTTCTTAAATTAATAAAATTATAAGCATAATTCAATATTAATAATATTTGAATTTTAGTACAAGAAATTCAAAATAACAAAAAATCAAAAATCAAAATTTTAATTTAATCTTATTTTTATTTATATATTTGAATTAAGTTCTATCTTATATTTTTAGGAGTATTAATACAATTTACTACTTAATAAAATTTTATAAGAGAATAATGGAATGGGAAAAAAATAAATAAAAGAGAAATAATTAAAAAAAAGAGGAAAAACAGGCAAATTAAAATAAAGAAGGCAAAAATGTTGCGCAAGATTTTTACCACCTCCGTTTGTGAACTTTTACATTCATTTATACTAGTATGCCATTTATACTAAATAATATACATGATATGATATGAATATATCAGGCTTTATTACCGTGATTCATCAAATAATGGATATGATATAACAAAAAATTTGGATTTTAGACCTTATCTTATCCAATCCTACTTTAACTAGAAATTTTGATGACCAAACATAGCCCTAATGTTTGTGTTAGCAACTAGAGACCTAAACAGCCCCACCTCACCCCAAATAAGTATTGGAGCTTATTACCGCATATTACATTGGCAGGTCTATTCCCCAATCAATCACCGCCATTTCCCTCTCTTGTTTCTCTCTTTCTCGTGTTTCTCCGTTCTCTCTCTCTCCCTTCTTCTATCGCACGAGGCAACTTTTCCAAGCTTAGGAGGGTTGTTTGGGCCTCTAGTTGCTGTCCCGGCTACTACATTCCTTAATTTTCAATTTTGGGGGTCCGTGCATTAAAAGAGGATTCTAAGAAAAAATTACTTCGTTTGCGTTTTGTAGTAGATCTCCAATGTGTGAAACATTGTCCAAAGCATTTGGCAGATCTCGAAACTTTGTTATCTGGGTACAAATCAGGTGCCCTATTGACCGATGACCATATTATAGTACAGAGTCTCTAACTAGATGCATCAGCTCAGCTATGATGAGGTTCTCTCGTAACAATTACTGCTTTTTCCCTTCAGTATTTGTCAAGCGAATGGAGCAAGGAAGTTTTGGGTGACATCGAGAACCTAACGGAGGAGAAAGTGGACAGGGTCGTGAAGATTTACCTTGAAGATTTCAAGAAGGATACATCCGCGGTCACGCCCGCATATAACATGTCGAAAGCAGCCCTCAATGCCTACACTAGGATCCTCGCCAGGAAGTTCCCAGGTTTCTGCATCAACTGCCTATGCCCCGGCAACGTGAGAACAGACATCAATCAGCACATAGGCGTCTTGTCTGTCGAAGAAGGCGCAGAGAGTCCCGTGAAGCTGGCGCTTTTGCCCAACGGGAGCGTTACAGGTTGTTTCTTCATTAGGAAGGAACAATCAGAGTTCTGATGAAAGGTTATGACTAAACTCCTTTGGTTTGAGACAGGATTCAGATGAACAAAATGCGTAGTTAACGAACAGCAGGCGAACACAATACCGTTATTAAATTGCCCATCATGCGATCAACATGGAATGACTAGACGTGCGGTTCTTGCATGTCTGCCTCAGGTTTATTTCCTGCATCCTTTTTCACGTAAGTCTGGAACGGTCAATGTACGTGGTCAGTTGTGACGTTGACCTTGGGAACTCTGATGCTCATTATGTGAACGCTTCGCCATTGTTTGGGCCGGCTCCTCTTTTGGAGTTTTACACACTAGCAATGCATAACAAAGTCACTCGACATAGAAAATTAGCCCTAATCACACCACAAAAATTATGCAGTCACAGACAACGAGATGATGATATAGGTTTAAGAGTCGGGCAAGAAATTGTGTAATTTTAAGGAATAAAAACAAACGGCGAAAGTCGGAATTTTCTACATCAGTTATGGTTGTGGTCCTTTACAAAGTATCACCCCTCGATATTAATACACCTGAAAATCATTTTATTGATATAATAAGTGGTGCAGGGAGATGCAGATTAGCTTGATCTCTCGAGGTTCATTAGCGCGACTTTCTTCGAGATGAATTGATGAGCTTTGACCTCAACCAAGCATGCACAAAACCCATTAGAGCATTGGATTACCTCTTTGTTGATTCTGCCATTTGGTTGCAAACCGTAGCTAGTGTGTGAACTGCCCACTATTGAACAAGGGAAAGCAACTACACTCTTCCCATTGTCTTGTTTATATAAAAAGTGCAAGGTCATAGACTCGCAGGTTCTCGTTTGCAACAAGGTCGCTTTCATGTGCTTGTTCTTCTCTTGTCGGCGCCTGCGAATTCACATCAATCTGTTAGGGACGATCGTTTACAACTAGACCTGTCCATCCTGTTGGAGGACCGCTATCTAGTTCGTTGCTGCTAGATTGTGGGCCTGTTTTCTAACAGATAATCTACGAACGGCTCCTCCAAGGTGAAAAATACGTGCATGGGCTTTTCTGGTACAAAATGAGCCACTTCAAATAGATTGTTGCTATTATGACTAGGTTAAAAGTGAACGACACGAGGTTACTATTTATAGGAAAAATATTTTGCTCAAGGAAATAAGGTAGCAAAAAGAAATGCTAAAAAACATTAATGAACATCGTACGAAGTTCACATATTTCTAAAAATGAAATAATTATGATATCCGTAAAAAAGTAAGAGTTTAACTAATTTATGGTATAATTACTAAAAAATCTTAAATTTATTGTATTTATGCCAATTCATTCTTAAACATTTTGATTTGGTCAATTTAATTATAAACCTCTTGACAATTTACTAATGTACTACATCTAGTCAATTTTGATAGGAAATTACTAACGTCAATATCAACCGTCTTAGTGGCATGGCCAACGCTGATGCGGACAATTTTTTTATATCATTTTTTCCTTTCTTCTCTATTAATTCTTTTCTTCTTCTTTTTTCCTTTCAATATAGTTAGCGAGGACCGTAAAGACCTCATTGAATCTAGCAAGGGTCATGGCCCTCGCCTAGACCGTTATGGTAGCCTTGCCCATGGCTAGCAAAGTTGGCCTCACTTAACCATGCCTGGATTTGAGCAAGGCAACTCACCAGCAGTTAGTGAGGGCTTAGCAGCCCTTACCTAATGGCTGGCAAGCCTCGGTGTAGCTCGTCAGCCACAGTGAAAAAAATGAAAAGAAGGAAAAGAAAAGGAAAAAAAAAGAAAAATATATTAATTCATAGTACGATTTTTTTTGTATGTAGATCCTCGTAGAAGAAGATAAAATATTGTGTACGTAACATGCAGAGATTTTCTGGCTACTTTGTGTACTAATCGAGATATTCCGCCAACCTATCCTATATGTTGAATTAAATGTTATTTGTCCAATGCCCAACGTCCACAAGTCTAGACTGCTATCTTCCTGAAAAATAAGATACCACAAGGTCCACCATTCGGAAGAAGTGCCCCCTTTCAAGAGTCGTCCATGACTAACTAACCACTACCTTTTTATTTTTTATTTTTTTTTTTAGGTCTAACAACGGATAATATATTACTAACGCAAATTAGAGGTAGCGTTTTGCATGATGTCAAAATACAACAGATCTCGCAAAAACAAAGGAGGGTTGGACAGCCAATTGGAAGGAAGTAATGATGCTCGATGGGCCTTCGCGGCTCGGTCTGCTACCATATTCACTTCCCGCTTGCAATGAGTTATCTGAAGATTAGGGCACCAGAGAAGCAACGCCGTGGATTCTTCGATCAAAAGTCTGATCTACCAAGGCACCAAGTAAGGGTTTCGAATGGCATCAACGAAAGATAAGCAATCGATTTCTAGACTCATCCGATCTGTGTCTTTTCCTTTCTATATCAAGAAGTGCAACGTGAAATTCAGCGCCATCGCCTCTGCTTGCGGGGCCAAGGAGGCAGCAACCGATCGTGCAAAACCATCAGTGACGATGTTGGAAGAATTTCGACTCACGCAGGCCACCGAAGCTTCACTGTGATCAGGTTGGTAAGCTGCATCAATATTGATTTTTATCACTCCTTGATTCGGTGGACGCCAACACTGATCCTGTTCTGTTTGTTGCACACTTCGTCTTGGTTTCTCCCGATCTGGGCTTCTATTGGATTTGGAGTTTGCTAAGGCTATCTACACGACCTGTTTAGAGTTGGGCTGTTGCTAGCGGAAGACGAAATTATTGTGGGCTTTCCAAATTTGATAGAGGATGGATGCAATTGTTTCCAAATCTAGTGAGTTGTCTCTATGTTCTATTAGTTCGACCAACTATGATTCCATCCGATGAACTCCATCGGTGGCCTGTTGCTTGATGTTGATTGCTGGATGGACCCATATATTTTGTGTCCATGGACATAGCAAGAACAAATGTTCTAGTGTTTCTGGGACCTTATCTTTGCACAAACAGTGGGTTGGATCTAATATGATGTGTCGGTGGTAGAGATTTTCTCTAGTTGCCAAAGCGTTATTGCAAACTGACCAAAGGAAAGATCGAAGTTTGGGCATAGAATTCATTTTCCAAATTGCGTTCCATAGTTTGCGAGGTACTTGAAAAGAGGATGATGCATGATTTTGGTTGTTTCTGATTTGTTGTGTTCTGATACTGTTGTAGCAGCTTTTGACTGTAAATGAACCATTCTACTTGCCTTTCCAAATGAGCCTATCTTTAATGCACTAAGGCCGAATTGGGATAGATGTGATCTCTTCCATTGTTTGACTATCAAAGCTTTGTCGTAGGAGGGGAGTGCTCCACTCATTTTTGTTTGGAAATATTAAACCTGCTACTCTTTTGGGTTCTCCTCTAGGTGTAGGTCCACCAATAACTCCCTTAGCTAGCCATCTATCCTCTCGGATTTTAATATGTGTCCCATCCCCCACGGACCATTGTGTATTCTCTGCAATAGAATCCCGACCTTTCAGTATACTCTGCCATCCCCAGGAGGGTCTAGTTCCCTTTGATGTCGTCCAGAAGTCTTGGTGGTGAAAATACAAGCCTTTTAATAATCTGCTATACAGAGATGAAGGTTGCTAAGATAGCCACCATGCCCGTTGCCTAGTAAGGCTATATTTAAAGCAATAAGGTCACGAAAACCCAATCTCCCCTCATCTTTCCTGTTTTTAAGCACCTCCCACTTCATCCAATGTATACCAAATCCGTTGTTGCTAGATTTCCACCAGAATATTGCTATTTTCTGTTCTATTATTTTTTCACAAAGACATTGGCATTTTAAAAATGGACATTGCATAATGTGGGATTGCTTGAATGACTGATTTTATCAAAACTTCCTTACCCCCTTTTGAAATGAGCTTCTCTTTCCATCCTTCTAGCTTGGATTGTACATGACCCAAGAGCCACGCAAACATTTCCTTTTTAGATTTCCCCCAGTCTAAAGGTATTCCAAGATACTTACCAGTTTTGTCTAGCACTGGGACTCTAAGTTCTTTGGCCAAATTCGCTTGCAGGCTGAGAGGGCAGTCCTTATTGAAAAATATGCCTGATTTGTTGCAATTTACTATTTGTCCAGTTGCTAAACAATATTCGTTAAGCACATTAGCTAAATTTTGACATTCTAGGACTTTCCCTTCTAGGAAGAAGATAGCATCATCTGCGAAAAATAAGTGAGATAGGGTAGGGCACCATCGGTTTAATTTGATACCTTTGAGATTTCTCACGACCACCACTTCTTTGATGAGAGTAGATAAGGCATTGGCCATCAGTATAAATAGATATGGAGATAGAGGGTCGCCTTGCCTCAGACCCCTAGTCAGATGAAAATACGGTAGAGATTCTTCGTTAAATTTGACACTCAAAGACGCCGTTGAAATACATTGTAATATCCAGTGAACCCATCGAGTGTGAAATCTGAGTTGTAGTAGGTAGTCACGAAGAAAATCCCACTCCACCCTGTCATAAGCCTTTTGCATATCTAACTTAAGCACTGCTCTAAACTGTTTGATCCTTTTCCTAGTCCTGATATGGTGAAGCACATCTTGAACCACTATGATGTTGTCTTCAATTTGCCGCCCACTAATGAAAGTGCTTTGTTCTAGTGCTATCAGCTCTGGTAGCAATGGCTTGAGGCGATTAGCTAGGACCTTGGAAATAATTTTGTAGATAAAATTGCAAAGGCTAATTGGTCGGAACTGATCAAGCCTTTCTAGGTGAGATATTTTAGGGATCAGAGAGATATAAGTCCTATTATATTGAGGTTGCATCACCTCTGTCTGAAAAAATTGTTGCATAGCCATGTAAATATCATAATGTAATATATTCCAATGAGATTGATAAAACTGACCGTTCAAACCATTAGGGCCCAGGGCTTTAACTTCGCCTAATTGAAAAATTGCAAGCCGGACTTCGTCTCTAGTGACCTCTGTTACTAGTTTGTCATTCATCTCCGTTGTCACCACCGGACTACACTTTTCAATAGCGTGCCGGTAGTCTTGATTCCCTACTGAAGTGTATAATTGCTTGAAAAAAAGTGAGCTCATCTCCTTGAGTTGGGGCTGATCGCGTACCCATCTAAGTTGATCATCCTGCAGCATGCTTATCCTATTGCATTGTCTTTGTTGAATGGTAGTAGCATGAAAAAACTTCGTGTTCCTATCCCCCCACTTAAGCCAGTTAACTGTTGAACGCATAGCCCATAATTGTTCCTCCTGCTGCCATAACTTTTGAATTTGAGCTTTCAGGTTAGTTATCGTAGCCTTGTCATGATGACCAGATGGCTGATTGGTTATAGCTTGAAGCTAATACTAAAGGAAATTTTATCTATTGTCTTGCATTGGCAAATTTAGAACGGCTCCATTTTGAAAGAGCAGCAGAAATAGCACCTAATTTTTGGGGTAAGCTCTTTGATCCAAGCTGATGAGAAGCCCAGGACTCAGCAATTATGGATCGACACTCCTTGTCCTGGAGCCAATAAGATTCAAAGTAAAAAGTTCAATGATTTCTAACTCGAGAAGCTTAAGTAGATAATAAGAGTGGACTGTGATCGGATCCAATAGCTGACAAAGCCAAGACTTCTGCATAAGGATAAGTCAGTCTCCATTCCTCTGTGCATAGCATTCTATCCAGCCTTTTTTTGATAATGTCTTCACCATCTCGGTTGTTTATCCATGTGTAGGCACGGCCTTTGCTACCCAGATCCATCAATGAGCAATCATTGAGGAGTTCACGAAAAGAACATGCGATGAGGATCGGCGAGACGCTTTCCGACTTTCTCCCAATGATACAAAATGTCATTGAAATCACCTACGCATAGTCAAGGTAGATTATTACAACTACTGATTTGTCTTACTTCCTCCCATAACCGTTGTCTAAGATGATAAACTGCTGGAGCATGTAAACAGATTAGGTGCATTGCTACATCCAGGTCCAAATCCGTGCTGACCAAGTCTAGTAAAGCTGAAGAGTGTCCGACCACTTTCAAAGACACTCGATCATTCCAAAAAAATTGCAAAGCCACCTGCCAAACTTGCTGGATTTTCTATATAACTGTCTGAGTATCGTAGAGTCTTTTGAAGGTAAATAAGCTTCCTTTCTTGATTTTTTGTCTCCATTAAAAACAAAATGTCAGGCTTTTCCTGGGTCACTAAGACCCTAAGAGCTTGAACTATTAAGGGATTGCCTAAACCTTGACAGTTCGAACTAACTAGTTTCATTGTTCAAATGGTGGCTTTTTTAAGGCCAGCCACCATGGCCCAACAAGTAGAATCAGCTGCCGCCAAAACAGGAGCATCTTGTAGAAGGGATTCATCGAGTCCTCCTTGAAGCTAAGTGCGTGTATCATGCGGATTATGTCTTTTAGCTTTCTTGATTGGGCCTGATTTTGCACTCAAAGGGGAACTTTTAACTCTCTTTGGCTTGAGAGAACTTGCTGCCTATCCATTGATTTTACCTTTTTTCTGATGTGCTCGTAGCATATCAGTGTCCTCATCTTTTCTTGAAGATTCCTCGACCAGAGGTTGCCACCGAAGGGGTTCTGCAACTGTTACTAGTTGATTACAAACAGGTACCTCCATGATCTGTTTATCTTTTCTATGTTGTACTTGGTCCATAGAGGTTGAGGAGACATGATCCTAAGCAGCGATGATAGTAGATGGAGTTTGTGGGGTCTCCGGGATGGTCTCTTCATCAACTTCTGAAATGTGATGTGGCTCATAAAAGGTATGCCAATAAGGACTATGTTCCCTAACCTTTGCCCGGAGCCATGGGCCATAAAACATGTTGTCACTTCCTTCCATTTTACTTTCATCGAAAGGAAATTCTTTACAATATGTAGCGTAATGTCCCAATTTGCCACAAGAATAGCAGTAGTGAGATAGTCTTTCGTATCGAAAGTCTAACTAGAGATTCTTCCCTTCCACCTTAATTAGAATCCCTGTTTTAAGGGGTTGCTTGATGTCTAGTTCCACAGGGGCCCTTCTTGCTCTAAGGCTAGAACCATCTCTATGCTCTATTTTGATGTCTAATACCCTGCCGATGTGACTAGCCACTTTGCCAATCATGGATTCAGTACATCGTTCAAGAGGTAGTCTAAAGACTTGAAGCCAAAACGCACAGGAGTTAAAGTTGTAACAGTGCAGCGGTGTATTTGGTACCCATGGTTTTAGGGTGACCAGATGATTAGCAAATAACCAAGGTCCGTTATCTAGAACTCTCTGTTTTGAATCGCGTAATATACAGACCAGCTTCGCCTTGGGATATTTCCACTTGATCAGTTCGCCACGCCCTTTTCATAGTAGTTTGAAAAGCCTGGAAATTGACTATTGGATTAGTCAGAATCTTACCTACTAAAATTAACCGGCATTCCTCTATTTTGTCGCTAGGAGCCGCCTCGTCCCAGACTTCAATCTACTGCTCAGACCAGAGGCGACCCATGCAACAGCACAGGGCAGTGAGGCGAGCCTCCTCTTCGTTGCCAGGGCAGTCCATTTCACAGAACAAACCAAATTCTATCTAGGTAGCAAATTTTGGTGTAAATGGACAATCCAGCGGCTCAAATATGGCATTCCGCCCCTTTTTCTACCACCGAATAGAAGAGAATGGAGGTAACTTGAGCTTGACACCTTCTGCTCAGATCGATTGAGACATGCAAGACTGGATGAGAAGGAGAGGCTAGACTAAATCTAACTGAGATGAGGTGGCAGAGACTACGGAGGTGGGATGGAGTTCTCAGCTAGGTTAAAAGCCATAACGAGAATGGGCAAATTACTGGAATTAAGATGAAACGAAGGATTGCGAAGAGCTTGAAAGAGGAATTTAGGGTTTCGAGGAAGAGAAGAAACTACCAAAAGGTAGACAGAAGCTCTACATGTCGAGAGTGTTTGCCTTATGGATAATCTGGTAATTGTGTTTGCTTGAATAACCATTAACTTATTTAGCCTGTAACCATAAGGGAATTCAAATTTTTCCCCCAAATCTTAAGAACAAAACTCTCATCTCTCTCTCTCTCACCGCGCGCACACACAATTTGGCCGCAAGTCTCCCTCTCTCTATTTTCTCTCTAATTTTTGTTTCAAAAAATTCTCTCTCTTCACTCGCGCACACACAATTTGGCCGCAAGTCTCCCTCTCTCTACTTTCTCTCTAATTTTTGTTTCAAAAAATTCTCTCTCTTCACCAAGCGTGGCGTCGTCCCTCTCCTGGTGTCGCTCCAACCGAAATGCAGCCACATTCCTGCAACCTTCTCCCTTCGTCTGGCACAACCTCCCTCTTTGGTGTCCTCTCGAGGTAGTGGTGATTGGCACTCCTTGATTGATCGCTAGAAGTATTCAATTCCGACCACCTTCTTTCATTGCTTTATCAGTTCAAATAATTTAAGGTAGGTTCATTGGAAGTCTTCACAATCAATTTCAAATGATCAATTAATAATCATTGATAGATTATAGTCTAATGAAGTCTATACTTCAATCTATAATCAAAATTCACTGTAGATTTTGATGAAATTGATTGATTACTAGTTTATTTTCTGGAAAAACATTAGTAGAATGCATGTTTTAGGATATTTTGAATTCGATTCTCTTTTTAGTCAAGCATATTAAGGTGTTTTTCACCAAGGATTTTGGCCAAATAGCATGTCTATTTTACCATATTTGCATGATTAAGTAATTCTTAGGAAATTTAGCTTAGTCTAGCTAATTGTTTGATTTGAATGTTTGATTCTCCTCCTGGCATGAGCTTAACCAAACCTATTTAGATGTTAAGTGGTGATGATTTTTGTTGATTTCATGTTAATTTGGTTAGAACTTGCATGTTAGTAAGATATCCTTTGCAGTCTAGTTCAATTTGTTGATTAAGTGATTGTTTCACGTTGATTTCCTTCTGGATCCTTGTGGCTGAACCTTAAGATATTAGATGTCAATGTTTATTTTGTATGTTCATTTGTTTCTACATAGATGAATGTTAGATTTATGTCATCCATGAATGATCTGACAATGTTTACTTGATGATTCTATGAAGAGATAAACGAGATAGGAGTTATTTGTTGTTAAGTCTATGAAGGAGATGACGAAAGTTCTTGAGAATAGGTTGAAGATAGCATAAAGTCTTGGAAATTTGCTTGAATATGCTTGAAGATTGCTTAGGATTTCTTGAAATTTCATAAACACTACTTTGAAGATGTTCATCAATCTTCAGAAATTCAAAATTAATTTGACCTTTGCCCGATCTTTGATTTTTTTGATTTTTGCGTTTCAAATTTAAAAATATTTATGAAATATATATATATATATATATTTTTGATGACCCGGGAACTCCCGTACAGCCGGTAGACGGCGAGGTAAACCCGGGGTGATGCTAGCAAAGGACCCACCACCCTAACGTCATACTTAAGACACCAAGCGCCTCCACTGGGTTTCGAAACCCTCATCTTTGGGGAAGGATCAACGGAGCCCTAATCCAGCGGAGCCACCACAGCCAGTGGTATATTTATGAAATATTACTTCTCACTAAGTTCAAGATAATTCTAACGAAATAAATTTTGTAAAAATCAGAGTTCGTTTGATCCAAAAAAGTGAATCCGTAAAGTAGCAAAAGATTTTTGAGATTGATCGGAAAAATGGTGCTAGACAAGTCAGAAATTGTTTTGCGATGTCGTCAAAGTTAGAGCTTCTTTTTGCAAATACTCAAAAAAAAATAATAATAAATAAATAAACGTCCAGTATGGTCTTAAATACAAATTTAGAAAGTTTAAGGTCATTTCGGCAAAGTTTAGGAGGTCTTACATCCAATAAATCGGACAAGATCTGACTGGCCTCTAAAACTATTTGCAATTGAGTCTTTAGGGAAAATCTGCGATTGTCTAAGATAAAGGGCTTATTTGCGAAAAATTACTCTCGAAAGCTGTAGAGAACACGCAGGGCTAGCTATCTATCAAATTTGGAGCATTTTTAAATAGATTTAATATTTTTGCCGCAATTTTCGTAAGTCAGGTCTGAACAAGGTCAATTTCTGGGTAATCGGGTTAAAATTGAAATTCTGGGTAATTCAGGTCTGAATTGGGAGAAATGGTCTGAATGAACATTAAACTAAACTCCCTAGGGTTTTGATTGCCGCTAATTTTATTTAATTTCGAAATGTTGACTTAGTTAATTGCATTAAAACATAATTGATTAGAAATGGGGCAATATGGAATAAGTGACCCTTTTGGTTCACTAATTGCTTGCTTGTCTCCCAAGGCTAATTGGCCTAATCGCATGTCATAATTTGCCATGCACGTGATTATTAGATGTATGTTAGGCTTGCAACGCATGTCATTTGGTGGGCAGATTAGAGGGAATGATTAGAGCTAATTAGTGATTGGTGATATTAACCTTATTGCTTGTGAACGCAAGTGGAGGTTAATTATCAGTGATCTTAACCAAAAAAATCTTTAGTTTTATTAGGAGGTGGCTAGGTAAATAGAAAAGCATGGACTATCAAATTCCAAAAGCCGAACCCGAGGAAACTGATTATTGATTCTAATTGTTTGATTCTCATGAGTGCATGTTGTGCTATGATTAAATGAATGAATGGAAGCTATGACCAATGGGCAAGAGTGGCGGTCGAAGCTGGTTCCATGAAGAGGCAACCATGATCGGCAGCTAAGGGGGAAGCCAAGATGGTGGTCCAAATGCAACTAGATGTAGCTTAGCTTAGCTTAGCTTAGGCCGGTTTAGTTAATGAACTTAGGTTAGTTTCAATTTTGATAAGTAAACTAGCTTAGGTTCGAGTTTTACAAAACCAAGTTAGATTTAGAATCACTTTTAAAGAATTAGTTAGAACAACTAGATTAACATTGGTATCATAATATGAGTAGATGATATAGGCACCCCTTAAATAGGTTTAGTGTCACGCCACGATCCTAGAGTGCGTTCCCATCCCTTGGTAGTCGATAAAATTTGCGACATCTCAGGACGTAATGCCGACCCATTCATTTAAATGCACATGCGGAAGCGAATTACTAATCTCCTAACAACAACAAACGTGGGATAAAAAAGCATGACAACAAATTTCAAATCAACACATTATAAGAAACCATAATCCGGTTTACAAACAGAGGCCAACTCTAGGGTCTAAGTACAAGAAGTCTATCTTCAAAAAGAACTTCTTGGCCACCCATGCTCCTGACCCTTCCGCCTCAAGCTCCAGGTTCTTCGCCCTAGGAACTTGAAAATGTTATCTCATAACGGGGTGAGACGACGTCTCAGCAAGTTCACCCCCTAAGATCTGGCTAGGAAGAAAATACGCCTCAAGGGCTGCCTAAGCACAAGCACAAGCACAAGTCAGAGGACTTACCTTTGCCTCAATTCCTTCCTGCAAATCAGTACGATTCATAAATTTAACGAATCATTTCAACACCTCAAAGCATCAAATCAGATCGATTCATTGATCAATCAACCCAGTCGATTCCATGTCATCAAGACTCTCTCACAGTCATTTCAATCAATACTATCTATCAAGTTCGATCACATCAAGAACTCTTCACTCTAAGATGAAGATAGATAGTATAGCTTGCACTAAGTTGATACATAATATAGCTCACACTAAACTGATAAATAGTATACTACTCTCGCTAAGCTGACATATCAAAGCCCTCAAGTTGATATAGTATACTAATAATGCTCACCATAAGCTGCTCAAGTATACTGCTCTCGCTAAGTTGATATATCAAAACCCTCAGGCTGATATAGTATACCGGTATACTGCTCTCGCTAAGCTGACATATCAAGCCGTCAAACTGACATGGTATACCCAAATGCTCACTCTAAGCAAATAAAGATTACTGCTCGCGTTAAGCTGATATAACAAAGCTTGTAGGCTGATATAATATACTATTCTCACCATCTGAAAATGCCACAATTTTTATCATACCCGATAAAAATAATTATGTGTGGGTACACGGTTAGCCTTAACCAAAATATAATATTTTCCCACTTGAAAACCGATGCTCCGGTATTTTCTGACTAAATACTGAAATTATTAAATTTTGGGATAAATACCCGAAATTGCAAATCACACTCAATTTGCACCATCCAGCACTCAATTAAATAAATAGATCACACCACTACAATCAACATAAAATTCTGGTCACCGGTTATCCCAGTCTAATTTCCGAAAGATAAAAAGTAATTAAATAATTTCGAAAATTAATTAGTAAATACTCAAAAATGCAACTTAGGCCCGAAAAGCCTAATTAAATACCGAAATGGGCCCAGAAAATTTCCGAACCTATTTAAATAAATACTAAAGCTTATCTACTTGCTAATTGCACTATTCTAACCACCTAACATGCAGTACCAATTAATTAAATTGCTAATCCGTTCTGACTAACCACATAATCCCTAATTAACTTAAACTAATCAGCACTTAAGCATAATTAACTCCCTAAGCGGAGATTAGCGAGTAAACTCACTGGATTAACGCGAAAACCAGTTCATGACAATGGCGACGCGACGGCGGCCGGTAAACTTCGAAGCGGCAGTACCAACGGGAGTTCAGACCGGGCCGAAATCGGCTCCGCAAGGCTTACGGTTGCTGGATTAACTTCAAGAGGCTGTTGGCCTTGGCTCGACGAGCCAGTTTTGTTTACTTTGGAAGCCGGATTACAAGCTGAGTGAGGCTAGAATGAGCGACTATTGAGCTCTGGTGGTTCCGCTGGTGATTGCTGGGCCTGCAACTTGAAGCTGAAGCTGGACGTGTGGGTTGAAAATGGAGCTGTTACTTAGGTTGCTGCCCGAACAAAGAGCTAGGAAGGAGCTACTGGCGTTGACGTCGGCTTTGTTGGAGGAAAAAGGCTGACTCGGTGGGCCTGATGAAGAAGCAGTGGACGAGCTGCACGTGAGATGGGACGAAAGAGAAGAGACGAGCAAAGCAGCAGACTTTGGTAAAAGAGAAGCCCGTGCGAAGAAGAAGAAAGAGGGAGGAACGAGAGAGAGAAAGAGAGATGTCTGCTGGGGAAAAACGTGTAGAAAAATTAAAAGAAAAAGGAGAGGGAGGGAGACGTGTACGAGATAGATGGATAAGGAAGGAGGGTCAACAGTCAAGGAAGAAAAAGTAGTAAGAGACCATAGCAGGGAATCGGTCGGATGAGGGGGCGTGCGAGAGAGAGTGGGACCGAAGGAGGGGGAAGAAAATTAAATCCAAAATATCCTATTCTTATCCAAACTTGGTCTCATAAGTTCCTTACAAAACCTTTTGGTCCTCTAAGCCATTATGCACATAAAATACCACAAATAACTAAGTTGAGGTCCATTTGTTGTAGCCACCATACCATCCCACGAATTTCACAATTTGGCCTTACATCCAATCCAATTTGGTCCCCAAAAATCCCCATGCAAAAATGTTTGGTCCTCACTCGCTTTCTTGCACTATAATTCCCCCGAATAACAAGTCTTGGGCAGCAAAATGACCATTTCCCTCAATTCTGAATTCTTTTTTTTTTCCCGAAATCCGATTTCTTAACAAATCTCTCCGATTGATGTCCAATTTTGTTGAAGAAAAAGCCCACACAATTTCCATGATTTCCCATCGCTAAGTAGCTCACCTTGGAGGCGAAAAATCCCTTCAATTTGGCCAATCCGAATTTCCGTTCGTTTTCCAAATTGTTCGAATCAATTTTCTGTAAAAATCCCAAATTCGCCGAAAATTCCTCAAAAGGTGAGTGGACGTTCCTAAAATAAATCGTGACATGATAGAACTTTCAATTTCTGAAATCGGGTTCAAATTCGCAGTTAATTTCAATCTTACGCGATTTTAGCGTTAGTTAACCTACCGAGTAACTTTTAGGAATTTTTGGTGCAATTGACTCGTGGTCGATTTTCTTTAAGCCACAAGTACCTCTTCAACACATTGGCAGCTCTCGATTGTCGTGAAAATCTCAAGGTTTTAAATACTGACACAGGGCGCCAAAACAATAGAAAAATCAATCTAGTGCCGATCGACGAGTATTTTGCAATTTGGTGGAATCATCCACGTTTAACCACACATCTCAGTCGAACTGACCTATCTCTAATCTCTTATCGATTTTGTTAACTATGCCGTAATGACCCTTGCAAACTAACACAGTCGAGCGGTCGATTCCTAGTCAAATTCTCAAATCTATTGTGTTTATATTCCTTAACAGTTTCACTTGATCGGCTAGTTATCTCGTGAGTGGTCATCTTAGAGAAAAACACTATAGTCATATCGATGAAAGGCCCGATTTATTTTATTGAAAATAGGATTGAAATTTCAGGATGTCACAACTTTCACCTTTTATAAAATTTTGTCCTCGAAATTTAAACCTTTACCAATCCTTAAAGAAAAAGGTGGGGGTATTGTCGTCCCATGGAGTCTCACTTTCCTCGATTGCTTCTTTAGTCCCGTGGTGTTGTCAGACTACTTTGACCAAGGAGACCATCTTGGCATACAAGATATGTTCTTTCTGATCCATAATCTGAAACGGGCTTCCTACATACAACACTCCATTGTCCATGTCTAACTATTCAAGACTTAGCATGTGGGTCGGGTCAGGCTCATATGTCCTCAACATCGACACGTGAAAGACGTTATGCACTTGCGCCAACCTCGGCGACAATGCAAGACGATACGCTAGCATCTCGATTCTTTCCGAAATCTCAAAGGGACCTACGTATCTTAAACTCAGCTTTCCCTTCTTGCCAAAACGCGAAGTTCCCATCATTGGTGACACCTTCAGAAAGATGCAATCACCAACTTGGAATTCCGTTCTTCAACGCTTAACAAGACAACTTTTCTAGCGACTTTAAACGGTCTTTAATATGTCCCTGATAACGGCAACTGTATCCACTGACTGCTGGACTAATTCTGGGCTTGTGATCTTTTGTTCGCCAACTATATCCAAATAAACTGAAGTTCCGTACACTCAGTTATGCAACGCTTCGAAAGGAACCATCTGACTGTTTTGCTGAAACTGAGAATCTCGAGTCTAGATCTGATATAAATTCATCACCGGCATTCCATGCAGACAAACTATTTGACTTATATATAACTCTGCAAGTCCATCCAAATCGAGATCTTTTCATACTGCAATAAAGTGAGCCGACTTTGTCAGTTTGTCGACCACTACGCAAATGGAATCATTACCCCTCTAGCTCCTTGGTAAGCTCGTCACCAGGTCCATTGGGGCACGTTCCCATTTCTACTCGGGAATCTCGAGGGGTTGCAGAGGTCCTCCCGACTTACAATGCTGTGCCTTTACTTGCTGACACGTCAGACACTTGGTGACATGCTTGGCAATGTTCGCCTTCATACCGGACCACAAATAGTGTTGACAGAGATTCTGATACCTCTACGTACTGCCATGATGAATGCTGTAACTGCTACGATGTGCTTCTAATAAGATCTCCTCTTTAAGCTCTATATCGTCAGGTACACCCAATCATCCTTGGAACCTCAGTGTTCCATCCTCAAAAATTTGAAAGTAAATCTTTCTCTTATCGGTATCCTGTTGCAGGATTTTTCTGAATCTTTGGGTTTGTCAGCTGAAGCGTGTTAATTTTAATATGAACATCCGGCTCAATTCTGAGGATAGCCATAAGATGTGAGAGCTGGCCTACCTCAAATTTGAAAACCGAATCTCGTGCTCTCTCAAGAAAAACCCATTCCTTAACCATCATTTGTGCAACTGAAGACTTCCAACTCAAAGCGTCGGTGACCTTATTGTTCGCCTTTCCAGGATGATACCAGATATCACAATCCTAGTCCTTCAGAAGTTCTAATTCACGACACTATTTCATATTCAACTCCTTTTGAGAGAATAAATACTTGATACTTTGATGGTTAGTGAAGATCTGGAATTCTTCTCCACACAAATAATGTCTCCAATTCTTTAGGGCGAAAATAATTGTTACGAGTTCTAAGTCGTGCGTCGGGTAATTCAGCTCGCGAAGTCTCAACTGACGGGACGCGTATGCAACAACTCTACCATGTTACATCAACACGCAACCCAGTCCTCTAAACGACACATCACCATAGATTTCATATCCTACCGGACCAAGTAGAATGGTGAGTACATGAGCGGTAGTCAGCTTCTGTTCAAGCTCTTGGAAATTACTCTCGCACTTGTTTGTCCACACAAATTTTTCTTCCTTCTTCAGAAGTCGAGTTAATGGCGACTCTAAGGCTGAAAATCCTTCCACGAACCTTCTGTAGTAGTCTGCCAAACCCAAAAAGCCTCTGATCTCTGATACTAGTAATGATCTTAGTCCACTGATAACTGCCTCGATCTTGGACGGGTCCATGGAGATTCATTCACCTGAAATCACGCGGCTTAGGAACGCAACACGAGTCAACCAAAACTCGCATTTGTTCAACTTAGCATACAATCCATGAATCCTCAGGGTCTGAAGTTCTCTTCTCAAATGTCTCTCGTGCTCCTCAGCACTTCCCAAATACACCAGAATATCATTGATAGACACGATCATGAACTGATCTAGATATTCTTTGAATAATTGGTTTGTCAAATCCATGACACTAGCTGGGGCATTTGTCAATTCGAATGGCATTACAGTACTCTCAAATCCATGACACTAGCTGGGGCATTCGTCTAACAAACGGGTTGCCTCACGCGACGAGATTAAGGAAATCGAGGGTCTTCCTCGACTCCAAACGAACTCGAAACTCCCACATGCTAATGGATTAAGCTGGATTACTCCACGACAACAATTCATTACCACAAGATGCTACTTGAGCCAACTCTTTGCACACCTGACGTTAAAGTTATACATCAACAAACCAGTCAAGTATAACTCTAGTTAGTGATTCTCCTTTCTATGACTTTATTTTAACAAACTGAAATTCTACAAATTTAGCCCAAAACTCTGCTGCGTTACTCTGATAAAATCACCCCAAAAATATTCTTCCTCTGATCAGTGAGGGTCAGTTCCATTCCCGTCCCTTTCACCTTCCCAGTGGCACCCTATCTACGGTTGCGATGCCCGTGTTCCTCTAGACCTACACGGACAGTCCCTCACTTGATGACCTTACTAGCCACATCCATAGCACATTCCCGTTATACCAAGACACTGGATTGATCCATGTTTCCTTCTATAAACTCGGCACACATCTGGTGAGTCCTCTATCTCCTGTCGAGTGATAACATGCACCCTTTCTTGCAACGGGGGTCTGTTCCAAATATCCCACTGCATGTTCTCTAGCGCATTCCCTCTATATGTCCCATCAACGGTGACAACAGCAACTATTGTGGTCCCATCGACCTTTTAGGACAGTCTTTGATCCGATGGCCATACTGGCGACACCTGTAACAAGTCCTTTCCCTTTTTATAACATGGGGCAGGTCCATGCCCTTTTTCCTACGGACACGATACGTGTCGCTCAAGTTGAGCGTTGACTTTTCAATCCTACTCTTCCAATTGGGTGGAATAGGCTACCTTTCTTTTGACATCAACCTTTTTCCCTAGTCGTTGTCATCTCTATTGGAATTGGATTCTGACTCATGTGCGGTAGCTTGCTTCCTTATCACCACTCCAGGTTGGGCCTCAGCACGGGTGGCATCAACATCGGTTACAGTACTAGCAGCGATAGTGACAGCGACAACAACAGTGGCTTGGTCCTAAGGTTGTTGACCCAACAAGTTCCCAAAGGTCACTAGCGCCTGAACGATCCCATCGAACCTAGGATCATTTTCAGTACCGACCTACAATGGCACTTTTACACTCACGCTGGCCTGAGTTACCGCTCTACCACAACCACCTCGGGCACCGATCCTTGTCAACGTTCTATCCCGAGTCACAGAGGCTACTATCCTCTTACTAGGAGTCCTCAGCTCCTAATCATTCATACTATAGGATCTTTATAGAAACCTGTTTTCTAATTTCAATACCATATTAGAATTTGAGTGACCCACACAATCAAGCTACCAATAAGCTATCAATCACATACACCAGCATGAAATAAAGGCCATTCCTACTAACGATCCCATGACCTATCGCACCTTATCACTCAAAACACAGACTTGCTCCAATACCACAAAATGGGGATGTCACGCCCCGATCCTAAAGCGCATGCCCATCCCTCGGTGGTCGATAAAATTTGCGACTTCCTAGGACGCGTTGCCGACCCATTCATTTTAATGCACATGTGGAAGCGAATTACTAATCCCCTGACAACAACAAACGTGAGATAGAAAAGCAGGACAACAAATTTCAAATCAACACATTATAAGAAACCACAATACGATTTACAAACATAGGCCAACTCTCGGGTCTAACTATAGGAAGTCTATCTTCAAAAGGAACTTCAAGGCCACCTATGCTCTTGATCCTTCCGCCTCAAGCTCCGTGTTCTTCGTACTAGGGACCTGAAAATGTTACCCCACAACCGGGTGAGACGACGTCTCAACAAGTTCACCCCTAAGAACCGACTAGGAAGAAAATATGCTCTAAGGGCCGCTTAAGCACAAGCACAAGCACAAGCCAAAGGACTTACCTTTGCCTCCATTCCTTCTTGCAAGTCAATACGATTTATAAATTCAACGAATCATTTCAACACCTCAAAGCATCAAATCAAATCGAATCATCGATCAATCGGCTCAGTCAATTCCATGTCATCAAGACCCTCTAACGGTTATTTCATTCAATACTATCTATCAAGTTTGATCACATCAAGAACTGCTCACTTTAAGCTGAAGATAGATATTATAACTCGCACTAAGCTATCAATAATATAGCTCACACTAAGCTGATAAATAGTATACTACTCTCGCCAAGCTAACATATCAAAGCCTTCAGGCTGATATAATATACTAATAATGCTCACCAGAAGTTGCTTAGGTATACTGCTCTCGCTAAGCTGATATATCAAAGCCCTTAGACTGATATAGAATACCGGTATACTGCTCTCGCTAAGCTGACATATCAAGCCGTCAGGCTGATATAGTATACCCATGATGCGCACTCTAAGCGAATAAAGTATACTGCTCGTGCAAAGCTGATATATCAAAGCCCGTAGGCTGATATAGTATATTGTTCTCACCATCTGAGAATGCCACCATTTTTATCATACCTGATAAAAATAATTGTGTATGGATACACAGTCGACCATAGCCAAAATACAATATTTTCCCACTTGAAAATCCCACTATTTATTATAGTGCCTAAAATCATTTTTGGCTTTAAAAACTGACACCCGGGTATTTTCTGACTAAATACTGAAATTATTAAATTTTGGGATAAATACTCGAAATTGCAAATCACACTCAATTTGCACTATCCATCACTCAATTAAATAAACAGCAGTAGGAGACCATGGCAGCGTGAGCTAACCTACCGGGTAGCTTTTAGGAATTTTTGGTGCAATTGACCCATGGTCAATTTTCTTCGAGCCACACGTACCTCTTCGATAAATTGGCAGCTCTCGATTGTCATGAAAATCTCAATGTTTCAAATACGGACACAAGGCGCCAAAATGACAAAAAAATCAATCTAGTGTCGATCGATGAGAATTTTGCAATTTGGTGGAATCACCCACATTTAGCCACACATCTCAGTCCAACCAAGATATCTCTAATCTCTTATCAATTTTTTTAACTGTGCTGTAATGACCTTTGCAGACTAGCACGGTCGAGCAGTCAATTCCTATCGAATTCTTAAGTCTATTGCATTTATATTCCTTAATGGCTTCACCTGATAGGCTAGTTATCTCGTGAGTGGCCATCTTAGAGAAAAACACTATAGTCACGTCGATGAAGGCTCGATTTATTCAATTGAAAACATGATTGAAATTCAGGATGTCACATTTAGTCTCTACTTTCAAGCTTATGAGGGTCGATGTCTTAAGGCTTAATAACAATGCCATGTCTATTCTTTTCCCAACTTAACATCGGATTCTCATTTGGTATGGTAATCTTCTTTCCTCGACTTCTATCAGGTTTTCTTTTTGGTATTTACTTTAAAGTCATTTCAATATTTGAGTGTTACTTTACTGAATTGCATTTATATATATTGTTTGTTAATTTCCCTTTCTATATTGATTTTGGTTTACCTTGGGATCATAATAAACCCCTCAAGAACATTTGCATGATTACTTAGTGGCTTTGATACCTTTAAGACAACAATTGGTAATTAAGAGTGCGTGATCTTTTAGATAAATAACCGTTGTCTAGTGGTACTAGAAGAGCAGTGATAGATGTTAATATAATTAAGTCACCAAATTTTGAACCTATAGTTGCATGAGAAACAAGACGAATTTCCCACATCTTATTTGGTGCCTAGCCGACCTCAGAATGGCTAGTGCCAACTTCTAATAATTTTCTTACTTTAAAAGAATTTACAATGAAAATCCAATGTCATGTGAGGTATGGATTTGGGAAAGCCCGCACCTAAATGATGCACCATTAGCCCACCTTCTAAGGCAGTACCTCTAAACTCGTTTTCTAATTTTTTAAGACATTTTGGGAGGGTCATGATAGCAATAAAGCTCAAGCCCTCTATCTCGCGACCTAAATTTCGAGTGCACCACCTAAACTAGGTTAATGGACTACTAAGTTTTTAAGCTTAGCTCGGGCTCTCCCAAGCCCATACCAATTCGCGACTTAAGGTTCAAACATGCAAATGATTATTTTCTAGGAGTCACCATTAATCAGTTTTCGGTAGGTCGATTAGACACCTAAGTAAAATAATGAGAGAATTATTTCATTCCTACGAACCAGAGACTAAGGGTACGGGGACTTGGTTACACTAGATTTCTCTAATGCTCTTTCGGTACCATTCTTTTTTTTTTCAAAAATGTTTTTGCAAGCAGCTTGGATTTATTTTAACCTAAATTACCATCATGCAATGAGGTGACCACACAGATGCTCAATCATTATTGAACATTGAATAAAATAAATTGCACCAAGTGAATTCCACACACTAAAGCAACTATTTTTGGATTTTCCTTTTAACTAGAACTTTATCATAGATCATGCATTTAAACTATATGACCTAATTTTACTAACAAGCTATTTCTAATTAAATGAGCCTAACATGCAAACTAACTAATTGACATGCATTTCATGAACCTAATTTTATATGACATGCACACGATTTTTTTTTATTTTCCTAAAAATGCAATCTATCCTAGAAAATGAAATGAATTTACTCTAAGATAATTTTTTTTGTATTTTCCATGAAATTTGAAATTAGAAAGTTGCGAAAATTATCTAATCGAGATATCATCTAGCTTATTTTAAGAATTAGGTTGAGCCAAATCTTAATTTAAACTAGAATGTTATCCTTAACCTAAAATGCCATCTATCTAGGAAAAAATATAAACTTAACAAAAATTAAACATGTGATCTTATCTTGATATGCAATGATGTGCAAAGAATACCTTAAGGCTATTATTTTTTTACGAAATTCGAAATTAAAATTGCTAAATAATTAAACATGCAATTAAAATTAAAAGAAAAATAACATCCTAAATGAATGCATTTTTTTTTTATTTTTGATTTTTTAATGTTTTTTTAGTGTTTTTTCCAAGATAAGCAATTATGAAATTACATCTAAACTAATCAAGATATCCACCAAATAAAGGATTAAAATAATCGAAAAAATAACCTGTTGTCTCACAGGTTAAATTAACAATTACTCTAAACCTAAATATCACGACAAAGAGTTCAAAATAATTAAAAATCTAATTCGAAGTCTTACGGATCAAATTAATAATTATAATGATTCGACAATTAAAATACTATAAAAAATACCCAAAAATTAATATAATTAAAAAAAAACGATCCGACATCTTATGGATCAAATTAATAATTACAATAATTTTAGACAACACCCTTGCAGACAATGCTTACAAGATTCATGAGTATTGACATCCAATGTTTCAATTTAAATAACTAAACTTAAAAATAGAAACAAAATAAAGCAAAATAAATGAAAAATAAAAATAAAAACTACCTAATTGATTTTCCCTTTCTTCTTTTCCCTTTTTCTTTTTTTGCTTTCACACACAACACGTGCACAACCAAGGGCAGCTGTGATGGGTCGCTGGGGGTTTGGGTCGCTGGCATTCGGGCTCCGGCACGAGCACTCCGGTGAGGGGCAGCAATGCACAGCGAGGGACTTGGCGACGGTGAGATCTGTGCTAGACAATCGCGGAGGAGGGCTGCTCAATTGCTGCAGCATCGGGCTAAGGCAGAGCAACGTCGGGCCGTCAGTCTGCAAGTGGGGGACAACGGTGGGCGCGACAATGTCGTAGCTTCAGGCAGGGGTGGTGAGTCGCGGGCCTGACTGCGGTGGTGGCGCGAGGGTTCGTCAAGCGCTATCGGTGGAGGCGGACCAAGGGCGTTGATGGTGCAATGGGTGGCTCGGAGACGCATGGGGAAGTAGAAGCTGGTCGCGACGGAGGCGGGGCAACGTTGCTGCTCGGAGACCGGCGGCGGCATAACTCCAGTGTCACGAGAAACGCACAACTCGGGTGTCGTGAACAAAACGGTGATGTGGCGTCCGGCGAGGCGGCAGTCGGCAGCAAGTAGTCACTGATGGAGTGGCGTGCGGCTGATGGATGCGGCAGAGGCTAGTGGAGTAAAGCTTAGGCAGAAGGGCAAGTGCGGGTTGGCACGAGGGTACGAGCAAATCATCGCTGGCTCAGGCACGACGTTGGCGGAGACAACAGACGAAGACTAGTGCTCACGGCTACTGGCGTCGAGGTATAGCAAAGCAAGAGGTGGAGCGACGAGGTAGGGGGCGACTTCGGTGTTGGTCGGGAGGCAGGTTGCTAAAGAAGAAGAACATTAATCTTCTTTTTTCCTCTTGCACGTCTTCTCCCACGTCCCCTTTCTCTGTTGCCCTCTGTTGTACTTTTAGCATAAACTTTTACTTTTCTCCTCTGGTAGCTTTTTTCAATGGTCTCTCTCTCCTTCACTTTATAACTTTTGTTTTCTTCCTCTCTTTTTTTTTTTTTTTTTTTTTCGAACGGAGGGAAACCCAAAAGATACCCTCGAAAAGCCGCCCCCCGGAAAAAGCCTTACCCTCTCTATTTATAAAGCAAAAAAAAAACTGCTTGTTCTTTCGACGAAGATTTGCATATATTGACCCAATCGCTGAATATAATCCTTCGAAAAGAGGAGATGCGTGCAACAAGAAAATAACCCCAAATTCTTTGTGAATATTTTCTAAGATAATTCACTCAACTTTTGATAAGGCTCCATTATCCAAAATCTTTCAAAATCTCATTCCACAACAAAATATTTTATTTTATAGATCATCCCCTATATTTTCTTTTCTTTTTTCATTTTCATTCATTTTTAGAACAACTTTTAAAAGATAAGTTAAATATTATTGTTACCTAAATGTAAACAAACAAATAAATAAAATAGTTAAAATTTAGGTGTCAACACTCTAGATCTGGGGGCTAGAGCTATTGAATATTTCGACAGTTTTGAAATATTTGAAAGTAACGACTTTATTATAAGTTATGACTGCCATGAAAACCATCATTTTTTTAACATTGTATAACAACTTTATAATAGCCAAGTAATGGTTTTATAACGTTTAATTTATTTCTTCATAAATCTTCAATTTATAATGGCTTTATAACCATGATCATTTTAATAATTACCAATTATTTTATAATGGTTTCTTAACTGCTTTCTATTTTTTTTGGATATAAAACTAAATTTCAAACCATAATCCTTTAAGATACATCGAGTTGAAAGAGATTTTTCCTTTCCTTCTTATTTTTTCTTGCTAGGTTATGCACATAACATTAGTTTTCTTCTTTCTATTATTCTGTGTGGAATAATGAAGAATGTCTTTGGCATTTTGAAGGGTAGAATTATCTTTAAAAACAGTGCTTGACACTTCATATAATTAACCTTTTTTTTTATAATCTTTTTGAATTGATTTCCAACAATTCTTTTTTTTTTCATATTACCTAATATTTCTTTTCAAAATCTTAATGGTAAAGCCTATGGATTTTCAAGTTGAAACTGCCACTGCTACCACCGCCACTAATGCCTCTACCTCGCATGCTCACACAAGGAGACAGATTGAGGGAATTGGAAAGATTAGTGGTCAAAGGGGAAGTTCGTCGATGATGTCCTCTAAATATGAGCATGAGAAGGAAAACTACAGAGTACGGAGTCCGACTTCAGAACTAGCTTTAATGCGGCTGATGGTGAGGAGAAGAATGCGAATTTTTTTCCCTCGGCTAAAGACTTCGAGCCTCCATTTATTCCACCGGATACAATACCCGACCGGTCACGCCAAGAGGATTATGAAGCTCTATAGAGACCGCAATAAGGTGAACTCGGGAAAAGTTAGTTTTGATGATTTACCATGCGCAACTCTAGGAGAGATGTGCGCAAGTCATGGCTGAGAAAAAACAGACCGAAAAGCTTGACCAGATAAGAATCGCCATCATGCGACATCCCGACAATGATGAAATTTGTCAACCAAGAGCCACACCTATCGGGCCGTTCCCTCTGTTTTGTTCTGTGGTCAATCATTAGAAACCGGTGAAAGCAAGGAAGCGAGAGAACAAATAAGGGCATTAAAAAATATTCAGCACAGGCAAAAATGCCTTTTAAGAGGCACGTGGAGGTTGGAAGGGCTCACATCAACTATGGCAGAGGACGGCAATCTCTTTGTGATCGTCGATGTTGTGGACCGAAACCGGGTATGCACTCTTCCTCTTTCTCATGCAAACTTGAAATAATCCCTCTAGGGTTGTGATTTGCGAGAAATTGTGTTGTCTTCTTTGAGAAAAGAGATTGTAAGAAAATTTGAGATTCATCAAAACCTGATTAGATGATGATTGAAAAGTGCTTGTTTAGGGAAGTTCAAGTATTGTTCTTGTCGAAATTGTGTGGACATGATGCTACGCTGGTTGATTGTTTACTACGAAATGCTTGCTCTTGGGTTGTGTGAGTTTTTGTAGTATAAATTAATTTATTAATTGCATTGCATCAAACCGGTGGTGTTATATGGACCCAAATCAGTTGTGCGGGCTTTGCCCGTACATCAAGCAAATTCAGCAAGCATAGGAGAGGAGGGAGGCCAAAATTTCAAGTCTAAAAATAAGAGTATTTAAGCTCGAATTGAGTTGAGTTTAGTCCATAATGTTTAAAGGTCCTAAGCTTAATTAGAATTAGCCCTAATTGGGTTAAAGACTGTCAAATTAAGCCCATTGAAGGGCCAATAAACTAGGGGTGAGCGGTTCCAGGTTCCGGTTCGGTTCCGTCTAGAACCTGGAACCTACCCTTAGGTACAGGTTCCTCATTTTTTGGAACCCAGAACCTACCCTGTCACAGGTTCCAGGGTTGGTTCCAAGTTCCAACAGATTCCTTTTTCTTTTTTTTTCTTTTTCCTTTTTTTTTTATCATTTTCAGATTTGAACTATAACATACGCACATACTCTACGGTAACTTCCCACATCTTAGCAAACATACCAATGCCAACTGCCAAGAATTTGGACATACATTGTTATCCTTCTCCTATATTACCTCTGCAATTAAGGGTTAGTAATCCAGAAGAGCCACCCAAAACAAAGAAGTTAAGCATCTAGATTGCCAAAATTCAAAAACACAGCTTCCCCAAAACAAAGAATTGATCAGAGCAATTTCATTGAGCAAGTAGTCATAGACCACAACTTGCATTTCTTTTCTTGTTCCATTAGATTGTGAAGGCAGTGACAACTTTGCTTTATGCATTAATCTAAATAACCGACAATCAATCCATTCTTTAAAAGTTTGCAATACAGGGTAAAACTCAAAACAATGACAGAAGACAAGATCAAATCAATCTATCTAGAAAGCCCCTATAGCGAACATTTCTTTCAATCTTTTATCAACTTTTTCAGTTGAAAACAAGATTTCGTCTACAACCAGGAAACTCCATCAGCTTAAAAGGCCTCTGTCAACAAAAAGAGCTCTGTGACCAAGTGATGTTGCTTCTTAAAAGCCAACACTAGATGCAAATTGCAAAGGGAGGCACAGTGATCGACCCGTTTCATTCTAATGATCCCATTCCTATATTGTGCACCATTCACCCCACTTCCAAAAGTAGCCAGACTCGAATTAGTATGGCCACGAATCAAGATCAATCAAAGATCTAACCTCCTCGATGGAAGATTTCTTGTTCTTCCATTAGCTAGTTGGGACAATTAATGATTCTTCTATGGATATCAGCCCAAGAAAAAAAAAATTGGAATGTAAAGAAAATGCAACCACACAATTTCATCGAAAACAATGAAAATGGCAATTGGGATATTGAAAAGGAAAAACCAAAGTAGGGACAGGCAAGAGAAAGATCAAAGAAACAAACTAGGTCAGCATTGAAAGATCTATTAACATGATATCAACAAGTCAAACTAGCCCCAATCTACTATCATCGGAGCGCCAAACCAACCCTGATCAATCAAAGTACTTACATCAAACCCAAACCCAATCACCGGCCGACGGTCACAACTTTAGATCTCCCCCAACTTTACCTCAAATCGTGGCAGGAACGGTGGCTTCTGGTGTCTGGTTGTAGTGGCGGTGGACTAGAAGAGGACCTAGCAGTAGGGGCGTCGGGGCTTCTAGCACGAGTAAAGGCGGTGGATCGCGCGTAGAGGCGAGCTTCGCTCAGATCTGCCTATATTGGGTAGTCGCGGCGGGCAAGAGTCAGAGCGGCATCGGCGACAGGCAGAGGCAAGGCACGGCAGCAACGGGCGTCGAGCGGCAAGGGTCGCCCGAGCGACGTCGGTGACTGGCGTCCGACGGCATCCAGTGGCGATGGCCTTGAGGGCGAGCGGCGTTCGGTGGCGAGCTTAAAGTGGCGTCCAGTGGCGTCCGGAGAGACTCTGAAATTCTGAATACTGAAAAGGGACTTGGGAGCGCCAAGCGGGGGAGGGGGCTCCTTTTGGAACCCTAATCGGTTCCGCGAATGGAACCGGGAACCGGAATCGGTCCTTTAAGAACCGAAACCTCTAGTTCGGTTCTCCGGTTCCTAGTTCTACCCGGGAACGACGCTCACCCCTACAATAAACAGACATGATGATGGACAATGGAGGCTGAAATTTTAAGGAAAACGAGCTAAAATCAAGCTCAATTCAGCCCATCACCAGCCTAGTTGGAGGGTGACCCTAGGTTAATTGAGCCCGTTGGTTTGGAAAGGCTGAAATATCAAAGCCCAACCGATTAAACCCACGACTACATTCTATATAAATGACGTTATGCCTTAGAATTAGAGATTGGCAAATCATAATTTCAGAACACCATGAGTAATACACGTGAGAACTGGAGAAAAAGCGGGGGGGAGAGAGGGGTCATAGCGGTGAAGTATATGGTTTGGCCCATTCATTTGCATGAGAAAAAGTACCAAAAAAGTTCTAAACATATTATATTGGTATCAATTCAGTCCTAAACTTTTCAATATGATCAATTTAGTCTTAAACTTTTTTACATTGGTACCAATTCAGTCCATCCGGCCAATTCTGACTGGCTGGCGTTGACGTGGACGCTAGCCGATGGGCAGGTGCTGACGTGGACATCGATTGGTGGCTAAACGCTGACATAGCAATTTTTAAACTTTTTTTATTAATTAATTTATTTTTCTTTTTCTTTTTCTTTTCTCCCTTCTTCCTCCTTGGACTTTTAGTGGCTGGCGAGCCTCCAGCAAGGGCCGCGAAGCCCTCGCCTGGCCTCTCCCAAGGCTACGGGCAGAGGTGGCCTTGCCCGTAGCTAGTGAGGCCATGGCAACCATCGCCGGCTAGCCTTGCCTAGATCTGGGCAAAGTTGCCTTGCCCGCACCCCCTGTGGCCTTGGGCGAGGCCAGGCAAGGGTTGCAACCCTCATCAACGACCGGCAAGGGCCTTGCAACCCTCACCCAGTGTAGGGAGAGCCTTGCTGAAGGCTCGCCGGCCATTGAAAGTCCAAGGTGGAAGAAGGGAGAAAAGAAAAGGAAAACAAGAAAAATAATAAAAAATTCAAAAAAAATTATTAAAAAAATTGCCATGTCAGCGTCAGCCGGCCAAAATTGGCTAAATGGATTGAATTGGTACCAATGTGAAAATATTTAGGACTAAATTGGTCAAATTGAAAAGTTTCAAACTGAACTGATATTAATGCAATAAGTTTAAGAATTTTTTAGTACTTTTCCCCATTTGCCTACATATACGGTCTTAAAAGTAGCCGTCTATGTCACGCCCCGAACCTCGAGCGCGCACACATCCCTCGGTGGTCTATAAACTTTTGCGACATTCCCAGGACTCGTCGCTGACCCTTTTCATTTTATTGCACATGCGGAAGCAAATTAACTAATCCCCTGACAACAACAAACATGGGATAGAAAAGTAAGACAACCAGTTTCAAATCAAATACACTTTCATAAACACCTCAAGCTTATATAGAACGTCTATCTCACAAAGGACTACTAAGCCACCTATGCTCCTGACCCTTCCGTTTCAAGCTCCGGGTTCTTCACACTGGGGACCTGAAAATGTTAGCCCACTAAGGGGTGAGATCACATCTCAGCAAGTCAATCACCTAAATCCATATTAGGAGAAGGGTACACTCAACATGCAATCTAATCACCTTTCTCACACTTTCTTAATACCGGTACTTTTCTGCATGTTAGTGTCAATCAAATCATACATAAGATATCGAGATCATATATCATCAGAATACTTTAACATGTACATATGTAAGGACATAAATGTCAACATAATTACACGGGCCCCCAATTACCAGACTAAACTATTATGGCACGTCTCATACCGCACCACATAGTTCCGTCTCTTAATTAGGTCCCTCGCTTTCACCCATTCATGTGTCGCAAATGATTTCAATGCACAGATAAACAGTCTTCCGACATGACCGGGCATCGTCTCGCTCGATCAATCATATTATCACATACGAATCGCGTTACAAGCGATCTCACCTGGCCATTGCCACACGAACGCAATGTTTGGGGTAGAGGCGCGGACACACCGCCATCCCTTATCCCAGCCAAGTTTTGTCCTCTTTGGGCCCCGCACTGGCGCGGACGAACCGCCATTCCAGTTGGGTCACCCCTCAAGGCTTTGTTTTCAGCACAACAGAAGCATGTGTGAAATGTGTTATCGTTTCATGCATGCATGCCATAAACAGTGTGCTCAACTCATGCATGACCAGAACCAAAGATGCCACGATTCTCACAAATGAATGCTTAGGAATGTACATATTAATGCAATCATACGGGCCCCGATTAGTAGACTAAACTGTGATGGTACGTCCCATACCGCACCATACAGTTTCGTCTCATAATTAGGTCCCTCAATTTTTGATTGTTCATGCATTTTACAATTTCCATTCATTGGTTATGGCCAACCCCACAGATAACAGTCTTCCGGCATAACTGGGCATCGCCTCGCACCGTCGAGCGCGGCAACATCTACATCTAGACGGCATTCCATATAGGAGCATCGGTCCAGCCTCCACTGCGACCGGCATCCGTTGACGTGGGGCATTCCCGAAGGAGCATCGGCCCAGCATTCACTGCGACCGGCATCCGTTGACGTGGGGCATTCCCGAAGGAGCATCGTCCGACCCCAAAGGCTCGTGATGGCATCTCATATCATTCATGCATTCATTCAATTTCGGGCTAGGACACCGTGCATTTCACTCAAATACCTCAATTAAAATGGTGATCCCGGCCTATTTTCTTCATATTAGAAATGCATGATAAAATAATCGTGTGTGGGGACACGGTCAGATCGAACCAGAAAATTTGTGTCGTCTCTTTTAAAATCCCACAGTTTGATATAGTATTTAAAAACACTTTCAGTGTCCAGAACTTGACACCCGATATTTCCTAATTAAATACCAACAGTTTTCAATCATCATACAATTGCACAAAACATCACCCCATTCATGCGAATGCCCATGCATTGGCACATCCATTCACTTCATAAAATCAATACACATGAAATTATACCACTTTTCATTCTCGGGTGAACAGTAATTTGCGAACAGTAACTCATGAACAGTATTTTGTGAACAGTAACTCATGAACAGTATTTTGTGAACAGTAATTCCAGAATTAAGTAACTAATAAATTAAAGCCATAAGTCATCAAAACACTAATTAAAACAAGCAAAACATCAAGAATCAACCCAAACTAACATTGGTCTGAAATGGGCAGAAACCGGGCCTGCGCGCGTCTCCAAGTTTAAATCCATAAACCTAACCAATCGAGCTCAGAAAATTCCCAAATTTTCATATGTTGTAAAGAATACATAAACAAACATTTTTCATGAAGACACTGAGGCCCAGATCCTTCTGTATTCGGCCCAGTAATTCACTCAACCCAGTACTAAAATCGGGTCCAGTTCCAGAGAGCTTAACTCATCAAAATCAGTTCGGTTTTGGGTCGAAATCTGGTCCGTTTTATTTGAAATTCGAGTATGTTAAACTAGAAGTTGTAACAGACAACTTTCGTGCAGAAACTGATTGAAAATTTGACCTCTAAAGGTCAGTAACAGCCCTCGGAATCAGGACATGTCACAGTTTACAGAACTGTCCGAAATACTGTTTCAAGGATGACGTCATGAAAATCGTCATCTTTTTAAATTCTAAAAATTCTAAGAAAAATATATGTTATTATTTAGGATGTCTACATCATTTCTTCAGAAAAAATTTCTTCAAAATCGCAACACATATTCGTCTACAAAATTAGCAAAACACGCACGTCCAAGAAACTGTTTCAAGAACCAGCTTCTGTGCTTGGTCGAATCTTCATCCATGGTGGTTGTCTTGCCTTCTAAACCACAACCAAGCTTTTCTATGGTTAACCTAACATCTCTAACCAACATCCATCCAAATATAACATCATCTACTTCTATCATATCCATAGGAACTCCTAAATAGGGTACTCGGCCCCTAATCCAGAGTTAGGAGACAACTTACTCAATTTGTATAATGAAGAACTCCTGGCGACGGTGACTAGGTCACAACTCCAGGAGATGCCGGGACACCTCAGTATGGCCCTACACAGGCCGGCAAGGCTCTCGGCCTACTGCTAAGAAGTCGGTTCCTCGGCCAAGTCGGACCGGTTCTTTGCACCCGTTTGGCGTAACCGAAATAGAGGACCGCTCTGTTTTCTTGGCTGCTATTTTGGAAGCAAAGCAGAAAAGAAACTAAAGAGGAAAAGAGAAGAAGAAGAGGGACGTGGGAGTGGGGGTTGTTGAGAGGAGGAAGGTGAAAGAGAAAGAGAGAAACAATAAAGTAGAGGAGGGGAAATTGAGGGGGAAATTACAGCGAAGGGTTGGCGTAGGTGAGGGGGTGGAAAAGTGGGAGAGAGAGAAGAAAAAGAAGAAAGAGAGAAGAAGAAGTTACTGTAAGTGAAGGGGGTGGAAATTGCATAGGAAGGAGGGGAGGAAGAGGAGAGAGAGAAGAAAAAGAATAATATTAATATTGTTATCATTTTTCTTTTTCTTCTAATCTCCGATTTTTCATCCGATAATTTCTTTTTTTGAAATTTCGGGCTCGCCGCTAATTCGACGGACGATGAGACGATGTCCACTAATTAAATATGGAAACCCTAAAAAATTCAACACTCGAAATAGGCCTAAATTTCGGGATGTCACAGTCTATGCATACACAAGGGTCATAGCTGTGAAGTACCCCTTCATTTAATATGAATTGCGTCCATCCAAATCGGTCATGACATATTTAAATTGCAATGCCGGTGTTGTAACGCCTGAAGAAGGTGCGGAGGGTCCGATGAATGTGGCCTTGTTGCCTGAGGGTGGTTGGTCTGGTCGGTTCTTCTGGGGAACGAAGGGAACATTCTTTGAATTGAAGATGTTTTATTTTCAAATCAAGGAGAGAATAAGATTGCAAAATAGGTTATCTCATTCGACCATTCATATAATGTTTACTCATGTGCAAGCACCCGAACTTAAGCAAGATACAATGAAATCATGGATCGATTCTCTATATCCTAGCCAAATGAAAAAAGAAAAAAACTTCACAATCTTGTTTGAGGTTTCGCTTGGTTATATATCCAATATATGGAAAATTACCAAGAAAACCCTAAACCTGTTGCGGTGTGTCAATTTAATTTTAAACCTTTCAATTGGACTAGTTTAGCCCTAAACCTTTTGACATTTTACTAATGTAGTTCATTCAGCCATTTTTGGTTGGAAACGGTCAACATGGATATTAGCCATCTTACAGTACATAGCCAACACTAAAGTAAATAATTTTTAGAATTTTTAAAAAAAAATTTTGAATGTGTTTTCTGTCCTTTTTTTTTCTTTTTTTGCCAGTGGCCGATCACCGGCCATAGATGATGGTTGAGAAGGGTCGCCCTCACTCACCATAGGCAAAGATTAGCTTGGCCAAGCCTCTCTTGGGCGAGGGTGAGGGCTGGCCAAGCAACGTTGCCCTAACATAACTAGGGGTTGGCCTCTCTAGATCTGGCAAGGGAGGACGACCCTTGCCCAGATATTGCCGGTCATCACATGTGGCCAATGACTAGCTACTTGTAAAAGGAGAAGGGAAAAACAAAGAAAGAAGAAATTTAAAAAATTATTAAAAAATTATCAACGTTAGCATCAGCCATGCCACATTAGACGACCATCTTCCATGTTCCCCATTTTCAACCAAAATTAGCCAAGTGGACTGCATTGGCAAATCATCAAAAGATTTAAGACTCGATTGGTCAAATTGAAAGGTTTAAAACTGAATAAGTACAAATGCAATAGGCTTAGTACTTTCTTGATAATTTCTCATTTTTATGAAAAGACTAGTAATAACACCTAGATGGGGGGCGTAAATAAGTGTGATAAAAAATTCTCGCAAGATTTAGAAGTAATAATTGCTTTTAGAAAAAAGATAGACTAAAGACGAATTCAGACTTTAGCAGTTAGATAAAACTTCAAACAAAATAAAGGAGTTTTAACTTAAATAGTTAAATGGAGCTACGAGTCAAAATAAAGGAGTTAAGGGAAGAGAATGAGAACACAAGGTTTATAGTGGTTCGGCTTAAAGCAAGCCTACGTCCACTCTCTCACGCTGACAGCCCACTGGTTGGATTCCACTAAGAATCAAAAGAGATTTTACAGCAGTGTGATCTCGACTTGACAGTGAAGAGTCTTTACTAGTCTCTCACGAAGTTTCACTAAGTGTTTCTCTCTTTTGTATACAACTTTGAGCTCATTAAATAAAATAGCAAGGATTTAGGAAGCTTCAGATTTTGAAATTTCTCTTTCACACACTATCTCGAAAACTGGAGAGTCTGCCTTAAATACTCCTTCATGCCTTCACTACCGTTGGCACTTTCCAAATGAATTCTTCCAATCTACCCATTGGACGGAATCAATCAAGAGGATCTCAAGTTGATTGATTGATTGAGATGAAAGCCTGTCAATCCTGTTCACCCATACAATCAGGATCTTGGTTTTCATAAATAGAACTTTCCAAGTTTGCTTGCCTTCCAAAAGATTTGATTATCGGAATTGATTCCATTAAGGATAATCAATCATGTAGGTGATATATCCAACTAGAAAACCATCCATAAACCATATGAATCGAAGCCTAGAAGAAATAAAGATAATCTCGCATCTGGATAAGTATTCATTTTTCAGTAGCATTCAGTATGGAATCTGTCAGTGTGAGAAGACTTTGAACTTAAAGTTTGGTGGTCTTTAGACTTTGACACTTCAGTCTGGCAGTCTTCAGAATAGACTTGATAGTCCGAACGTAAGTTTCAACATAATCTGAATAAGTTCAGCTTCAGTATAGAGTCTGTCTTCTGGTTCTTCCAAGTATAAACTTCGACAATATCCTTTACATGTTCTGTCATCTGCATAATCTATTACTCAACCATCAAACATGTTAGTAGCCATCGATTTATTTTGTCATCTTCAAAACATCATAAGAGATTTCCTTAACAATCTCCCCCTTTTTGATGATGACAAAACAATCTCTGAATAAGCAGATGTGTAATCACACTTTCTAAAGTATTGATAAATCAAAGCAATGTAATTCAAATCAAAAGATAGCAGACGATAGCAAATAGATTGAGCATAATTATATATAGAAAAATAATCGCAACTCAATATTATGCAATAAA
The DNA here is from genome assembly GCA_014182715.1 of Eucalyptus cloeziana. Taxonomy (NCBI): domain Eukaryota; kingdom Viridiplantae; phylum Streptophyta; class Magnoliopsida; order Myrtales; family Myrtaceae; genus Eucalyptus; species Eucalyptus cloeziana. The sequence continues at coordinate 28,698,313 of CM024637.1, forward strand.
TAATATCAACCAATCAACACATATGCATATTTATATTCTCTCCCCCTTTTTGTCATAATCAAAAAGTAATAACAATAGAAATAGTATCACGTAGAGAATATAAAACGATAACAAATATGTCTTGCATGAAACATAATTTCCAAAAATCAACTTTTATAAAGTAAATTGAATATTAAAGATATGTAATATAGCTCAGTTCAATCATATATAACAACAAATAGCCAATAAAAATCACAGATGTATTATAAAATTCACTTACCTTTTTTTTCATAATAAAATGATAATATCAATAAGAGATTTGTTAATGACAAAATGGTAATAAAAGATGCACTAACCAGAGTTTGTAGAACTTTGTAAGTTCTAACACATTTACCTTTTCCTTTCTTCCATAATAATCAAGATCATGATCAATTTAAAAAGATTTTTCCATAATTGATCAAAGCTCCCCCTCAATTTGTTGCCTTTTTGAGATGATCACAATTCTTTCCTTTCTTTTGGATTCACTTTCTCCCCTTGTCATCATGACAATATTTGTGAATAGCACTAATTGTGGCTTGTGCACGTTGAGCAGAATATTTTTCCATTATTTCCTTCGTAGCAACAATATCCACGACGATCATTTGCATTTTGAAATTTGAGGCAAAAATTTATTTTCTTCAATCAAGCTCTTCACGAATTCAACCTGCATAAACTTAACGAACTTTTTGCACAAATAAGCTTTCGTACAACATATTAGGGATTTCCTCAACAATTTGCAAAAACTTTGCACATAATCGAGCTTTCCAAAATCCATATGGAAGATTCTTTTTCCACCTGAAAATTCTTGTATAATAGATAACAATCTTTGCAAAAATATCACGTAATACCTTCATCTGATTTATGGATCAAACTTGCTAGATATAAGACATCTTCTAAGAATATAGCAAGAGTATCCATAAATATGCAATAATATCTTTCAAGATCAAAGGGATTTCCTTGAGCATAAATCTCAAAAATATATTATTGATGCATTTCGCAAAAAGAAAATAGATATTGCTATCACGCGCCAAATTAAGTAAAAACTTGCAAAGCCTTATATTTATGACAAAAGATATTTGCAATATATAATTCATAGGCAATCATCTAAAATCATGATAAATATATGTAGAGATTTGCAAGGCATGATAAAAAATATTCTCTTACCCAAGGTATATGTTTGCAATATACCATCGATTTAAAAAAACATTACCAATCTTTGCAAGAGATACCTTTTTGATTGCACCTACGTAAACTCGCAATCATTCTTCCCTTATAGAATTTCCTGCAATGCACTCATTTCCTTTTTGGTATCCATCAATTTGGATCATTCCATTTCATTAGAGCAAAATAGAAAATCTTCAAGAATAATCAAATATTCTTTCTAAACTCATCATAACAAAGTATTTGAGGAAAGAACATTATGCACAATAATATCTTGAAAAAGAAATTCTCACTTACTCAAAGCACAATAAAATCAGAGAGAATAAAATCCTTGAGTATCTAAGAATATCTTGCATAATAAATTAATATATCGTAAAACAGATTTTCACTTTGCAAAATATGACAAAATCTGAGAGTATAAAATCAAATAAACTCAATTGTCTCTAAGCAAGATGCAAAAATAATCACACGATTCTTTCTTTAATAAAACAAATCATAGAATACAGTCATAATGAAATTTGAATCAACTGAGGCACAAAAAGAATATAAGTATAATGAGAATTTTTAAATTATGTACTCAAACCAAATTAAGAAAAATACATTACTTACAAAATTCTCTTTCTTCTTTTCCTTTATTTCCTGCAAAAACAACTCATCTTCTTTTTTTTTTTGTACCAATTTTTTCTTGTGTCAATGAGACTTAGTAGAGTATGTTGTTTTTACATAATATTTCTTAATAGGTCTCCACACTTTAGGACATTCTTTCTCAAAGTGTTTAGAATCTCCACAATTTGAACACTTGAAGGCATTTCGACCAATAGGTTTTATAAACACTTTTTGAAAATGATTTTTGTAAAATGCCTTTGAAGATTTTTGTCTAACTCTCTCTTTTACTTTAGGAAAATCAATTAAAGAATCACTTTCCTTATTGAAGCCAAGTCCCGACTTATTATAGTAAGGTACTTGTATGGAAAGGATATGCTCTAATGTTTTTGAACCCTTTGAAAATTTTGTTGAAATATTTGAAAATTCTTTCTTTAAATAATCATTTTCTTTGACAAGTAAATCTGGACTTTCTTTTGTTTATAGAAAATTATTTTGCAAAATTTCAAACTTTTCTTTTCGAGAAAGATCCTGTTGCCTAAGCCGTGAATTCTCCTTTTTTAGTTCGGAGATCCTTTTAAGAGAAGATTTGAGATTTAAGCAAAGCTCATTTATAAACTTTGAAACTTTGATAGGAATTTTTGAATGGCTTACCTCGATTTCCTCATCAGATTCTAAGTCTATGTCTGAGTTAGAATGTGCCATCAAGCATATATTTCATTTCTCATCATCTTCTTTCATTGTTCTTTTCTGCCCATTCTGCTTGTATTGTCTTCTTCCACCGAATTTCCTTCCTTTTCTACTCAGCTTTTTGGATTTCTTGATCATAAAAGCAAGTTCTTCGTCGTCCATGTCATTTTCTGAATATGTATCATCAGAATCAGCGTTAGATTTAAGTGCAATGGACTTCTTACTTTCAGGATCTTCATCATTGATTTGTTTCACTTCATAGGATTGAAGAGTGCCAATCAATTCATCAACGGAGAGTGGCATAATCCTCTGAATCTCCCGGATTGAGGTCTTAACATGGTTCCAATCTTTTGAGAGACCTCACAGAAGTTTGTTGACCTTCATTGGAGTAGAAATTGGCTAACCTTGATATGCCAATCCATTCACAATTACTGTAAAACGATTGAACATATCTCTAATCGACTCTTCTAGCTTAATCTTGAAGGATTCATATTGGCCAAGCAGGAAGTTTACTTTTGTCTCTTTTACACGATCAGTCCCTTCATTAGTAACATGAAGTCTATCCCAAACTTCTTTAGTTGTTTCACATGAAGAGATTCGGTTATATTTAGCAGGAGATAAGGTGCAATATAAAGAATAAATGGCTTTTGCATCAAGAGCTTCTCTTTTGGACATCTCCTTCCGAGACATAGGAGCAAGGGGTTTGGTTTCTTTGTCTTTGTTATTCTTATTTGATGTAGACGCGGCAATGGGATTGATTCCTTTTCCTCAACATCCCATTGCAAGGGATCTCTAGATCTTAGGAATGCCTTCATTTTGTTTTTCCAAATGTTGTATTCCTTTCCATCAAAATATGGTGGCCTGGTGTTGCTCTGTCCCTCCATAAGTCCTGGTGCCAAGATACTAGCCATAGAAGATCTTTAGCTTAAAAGTAAAAAAACATTTTAATAAAACGAGCACTTGGCTCTGATACTAATTGAAAGGGCTAGTAATAACACCTAGAGGGGGGTGAATAGGTGTGATAAAAAATTCTTGCAAGATTTAGAAGTAATAATTGCTTTTAGAAAAAGACAAACTAAAGATGAATTCAGACTTTAGCAGTTAGATAAAACTTCAAACAAAATAAAGGAGTTTTAACTTAAACAGTTAAATAGAGCTACGAGTCAAAATAAAGGAGTTGATGGAAGAGAATGAAAACACAAGGTTTATAGTGGTTCGGCTTAGATCAAGCCTACGTCCACTCTCTCACGCTGACAGTCCACTAGCTAGATTCCACTAAGAATCAAAAGAGATTTTACAGCAGTGTGATCTCGACTCCACAGTGAAGAGTCTCTACTGGTCTTTTACAAAGTTACATGAAGTATTTCTTTCTTTTGTATACAACTTTGAGCTCAGTAAATGAAATAGCAAGGAACTAGGAAGCTTCAGACTTCGAAATTTCTCTTTCACGCACTATCTCGAACAACTAGAGAGCTCGCCTTAAATACTCCTTCATGCCTTCACTACCATTGGCACTTTCCAAATGAATTCTTCCAATCTACCCATTGGACAGAATCAATCAAAGGGATCTCGAGTTGATTGATTGATTGAGATGAAAGCCCATGAATCATATTCGCCCATACAATCAGGATCTTGGTTTCCATAAGTAGAACTTTCTAAGTTTGCTTGCCTTCCAAAAGATTTGATTATCAGAATTGATTCCATTAAGGATAATCAATCATGTAGGTGCTATATCCAACCAGAAAGCCATCCATAAACCATACGAATCGAATCCTTGAAGAAATAAAGATAATCTTGCATCTGGATAAGTCTTTATTTTTCAGTAGCATTTAGTCTGGAATCTGTCAGTGTTAGCAAACTTTGAACTTAAAGTCTGGTGGTCTTTAGATTTTGACACTTCAGTCTGGCAGTGTTCAGAATAGACTTTACCACGTCTGAACAGAGTCTGAATAAGTTCAGCTTTAGCATATAGTCTGTCTTCTGGTTCTTCCAAGTATAGACTTCAACAATATCCTTTACATGTTCTATCATCTGCATAATCTATTACTCAACTATCAAACATGTTAGTAGCCTTTGATTTATTTTGTCATCTTCAAAACATCATAAGGGAATTCCCCTAACAATATGTAACTACAATTCAAATTACTAAGAAAAGTGAGACTTGCTTTACATATATATGAATGTGTTTCGCTGAAATTTCTCCCGCAATGAAATATCCTTTGTGGAAAGTCGTTCTTTGGTTTTTATTTAAGGAAAACAGGGTTCCACGCCAATTCAGGAGAGGAGATATCATAGGCCAAAAGGAACCAACAGCTTAAATTAGAACAAGACTATACAAATACAAACCGTGTCGAAATTTAATTGATGATAACATTTGAAAGATACAAACTCGATGAAGCAACCAACTATAAACAAATTATGCTAGAATTTATCGATAACAGAACTTGAGAATGTAAAGACTCTATGCTAGAATTTAATTGAACTCATGGGAGAAAGATGCACGCCGAAATTTAATTGACAATGTGAATATGAAAGATATAGCTAGGAAAATAAAGTACGTTGTACGAGGATAAAAAGTAATAAAAAGAGGGTAAATTCATTTGATTTATGCAGACAGGTATTCTATTTATAATGATCTAGCCGCTGCATTTCCCCGAACGGTTTCCATCGATTGCTTCCATATTCCTTCATCTCTGAAAATCGCATGCCCATACTCTCACAATGTCATGATTCTACTTCTAAGCGGTGGTTTTTATCTGACTGTGGGTCAACTGCTCCACGACTTTATTTTTGGACGGTTGTTGTCCCATGATTTAGTTTTTCAGTAATGACTATCCCATGATCTTGTTCCAAAGTGGTTACTGTTCCCCCCAAAAACGCACACCTCTTTCTTTTCAATTTCAACTGCATTGCTCATTTTGAACTTTGTAGTCGTGCTTCTATGCTCCTTAAGTGAACATCCGCCAGTTACTTCACTATTCCGATTGAATCATCTCGAACTGGTAACTATGTTCTTGTGCTTCTCATACTTTTTAAAGAACTTCGATGGTATTATGTTATTCACCCATCGCCATTATCCATATCCATAGTTGCTAGCAGTTCCTCCTCATGTACTGACAATTGAGTATGTGCTTTTGATGTGGATCGATGTTGATCAACAAGTATCGATCTCTACTATCATCAACAAGACGTCATGTGCGTAATAATATTGACGTGTTACTCATGCGACTGTTCATGCTTCCGTGTCAAGCACGTACTTGTTCATGTTGACAACTGGATTATTTTTTATGTAGACAGAATGCGACTCCTCTGTTGCATTGTATGGTTTCTGCTGAGCAACGAGGACCATGCCAAAGGTTTTGGCTTTCTCAAACAATTACTGAACTTAAGATGCATAGCATATCTAATTACATGTTGTCGGAAAAACTGAAATGAAATAAATCATTCTATTGAATGCCTTAGGGTCTAACTCAGGCAGGTTCTATCTGAGGATGCTAAGCTTCATAAGACGAGGGAGTCAGGGAACTTTCAGGAGTCAAGCTTTACTGGACATGGAATCTTGCAGATGTCAAACTGGAAACTCTTAATGTAATGGACGAATCTTCGTGAACACCAAATAACGAGTACGGACACAATAGGACATTGTTCTTCTATTGTCTATTGCAAAAGCAATGACGAATAATTTAACAAAATGATGTTTTAATACACCGAGTTTACAATCTAATAGGTATTAATTGTGGGATTTTGTGGGACTACTACTAACCATTCTAAAAACTTAAGCCATAGATGAAGGGCATGTTTGGTTCGACTTTAGGGAAATGGCTTTGAGAAAATGCAAATACCATTGCAGTAAAGAGGTTTTCCGAAATGCTTTAGTATTCGGCAAATTGTAACATTAAAGTGCACTGAAAAGTAACTTTGGTGTAAATACCATTTGGTAAACCCTACATTTGCAAAGGGCTTGTATCCACATATAAAAATAATAATAATAATAAATCAAATCCTATGAAGCTTTGCTACCAACCAACCGCTGGCCAATTCTCAGTAGCCAAGCGGTGGCTGCCTAAAGTCACGCGACCTGGGCAATGATTATCGGCCTTCGACAGCTGCTGGGGAAGAGGAAGATGAATGGTCAACCCAAAAAAAAAGTCAATGGGTGAACAATAGAAATACACTTACATTTTCAAAATGCCGAAAGCTCAAAGCAAATCCCTACCTATTTTGGAATTGCGGAATGTTGACATTTGGCCAATGGGCTTCCAAATATGCTTGCCAAACACCTAATATTTTTCCTAAGGGGTTTAGGAGCTCAGAGCCCCTTGGGAAAGCTAAACCAAACGGGGCCAGAGGCATAGTTTATTATTTAAATATTCTAACACTCACATTCATGCTTAATCTAGTCTTTTGCATAGTACTAAGCATGGAAATTTAATTGGGGAGGCAAATGAGGCATTGTGAGATTTAAACTCGGGACCTACAACTTTAATACCATATGAGATTTTATAGGATCACTGTCAACTATTATAAAACTTTAAGTTATTAGATAAATACATTGTTTATTATTTAAATATTCTAACATTAATAGATGTCATTATTAAACACCAGGTAGCTCCCAGTTGAGTCACGTCTATACTCTCTGTAAATTTTAAATTAAGAAGCGAACGTCTTAAGATAAGCAAAATAATTGGCCTTTTGATTTATATCAGTTAATTTATATCAGGTCTTGTCTTTGCAAGTGCTAGATTAAGATTAACGTTGTTTTACTGCGAAAAAAGACAAGTGCCTCGATGTCAATGATGTCTACTCTGCCCACCTAACGATGCTGACCTTCTGGATTCTTGTGATTCCGCAAATTTTACGTACTTGATTACGTATTTGATTACGTATTTGATTCTCTCGATGATTCGTTAGCTCCAAGCCAAACTCCATTTAGTTGACCCCGTTTTCATTTCCAGTTCATCATCCATGGCAGACTCCAAATCTGAGAGGAAATGAACCCATCGCCCTCATACATTTTCTCTTTTTATTCCTTCTAGTTTCGTTTTGCTCTGCAAATCTGTTTATCCCTTTTATTCTGTACTTCTTTTTACAGGTGTGCAGTTGTTACAGGAGCTAACAAGGGGATTGGATTTGCAGTGTGCAAGCTCTTGGCTTCCAAAGGGATTGTGGTGGTATTCACTGCTAGAGACGAGAAGAGAGGACTTGAAGCTATTGACAAGCTCAAATTAGAAGTTGGTCTCTCCGATCATGTCATTTTCCACCAGCTTGATGTCTCTGATCCTGCCAGTGTTTCGTCTCTTGCCGACTTTGTTAAGCGCAAATTTGGAAAGCTGGATATTCTGGTAAACCTCGGAAATTCGTCTTTATATTGGGACCGACAAAGATAAGAGTTTCATATCCCGAACATGTATTCAGAGTTGATGGTTTGCGATAAAATATGCTAGTCTAGTGCCATGAGCATTTCCTACATGTAAAGGCAAAAAAGCCCTTGTATAGGTTGGGCGACCCTGCACACCCGGCATCCTATAAGAAAAGGTCCCTGACTATAGACAGATATTTTGTACGTGAGATTGAGGTGTTTGGAAGTTCTTGCAATGTTGTGACTAGTGAGGAAAATGCGACCATCCCTTAACCCGGGATATGTTTGAACTTCCCTTGTCTGTCTGAGGTACAATATTTTCATAATGAGTAAGGGCTTTGATGAACTCGACAGAAAATTGTGCTTAAAATATACTGTAATTGCTTCTTTTCTTGAATGGTTTCTGGTAAATGTAGTTTCAATCCGAGTACAAGACATAGAGTATGCACTGCTGCATTGATCTACCTTCTGTTGTGCAATGTACTGTTTGATGCAAGGGTCATATGCAGATTTGTTCAGCCCCTTTGCTCGGTCATTATCTAATCAGTTCAAAATTGACGGGGTCGTATTTGGTTACTTACTTTTCATTATATTACAAGGGAAAGGGATTTCTTGAGTACCTTTATACTCGTTTAGTGATTGGCCTTATGCATTTATTGCAGAAGAATAATGTGCTTATAAAATCTCTTTCCCAGGTGAACAATGCTGGTGTCGGCGGATCCATTTTCGATGCTGATGCTTTGAGAGTTTCCGGCATTGGAAAGGTATGCTCTCGGTTTCTCTTGTCATGGTGTTGGTCGAGGAAAAATTTCATTTAAACATTAATTGGATTGGAAATTAGAAGGAGTTACTGCCTAAGGTTCATTGCAAAGAGACCTGTTGTGCAAATTAAATAAATCGAACACCGAATTTACGTGACTTGGCTGGTGTGACTTATCCCATAAGGAGAGTACCACAAGATTGCACTACAAATCAAATGATACAGGATAACATAAATTAAAATCATTCTCAAGTGACTCGGATACTCTTAGTGTTTCTCGGCTCCAATTACATGCAATAATTTTGACCGTATTTCACCATCATAATTTCTCGCAAACTAATTTCTCAATCTAATAAAGGAATTCACAGTTCTTATTACAAGATTTCTTGGCTCCATCCAAACAGTCCGTCCTCTCAGACCAAAGAAAAACTATCTAGTAATCAAACTTGAATTCCTCCTTAGATTTGCTTTCCTTTATTAGCACAAACTTGATACATAATTCTAGCATTACTATGGTCTTCTCAGTGAAGATATTGAAAGGGAGTTTCTTTTCAATACGAGTATGATGCAAATGACAGCTGAAGTTGCAACATCGTTCTCTTACTAAGTTAAACGTGGTTATTCAAAAAAACGTCGCAAAGAAGAACCATTGGGAATCGACCAGTGCAAAGTTGAATTCTGATCCAAACACAATATAACTTGTTCGAATTTCTTGTGGCTAACTCCTTCTATGAGGTGGTACAAAGAGCTCTCTAGGATTCAAAATGCATATTCATTGTTGTGTTTCTCATGCTAGTTCATAAAATTTTCAATTGATGATGCAGAAACAAGTCGACTGGAGTAATATCACGACAGAGACATATGAGTTAACTGACGAGTGTCTAAACATTAACTATTATGGTGCCAAAAGGATGGTTGACGCATTCATTGGCCTCCTTCAACTATCAGACTTGCCCACGATTGTCAATGTTTCCTCATCTGCGGGGAAGCTAGAGGTAAGAAGTATATGATTTCAAAGTTATTTCTCAGTATCATAAGAACAGAAATTTACTCTCGACTTGAGCTATCACATTTGATGCAAAGCCTCATTTTTGCAAGAGAACGCTAGAATGTGACTGGTCAAGCTTTAAGCTAGACTTGTTTGCATGATGTAGGTTTTATGAGAGTTTGGATATTGCCTTCGAAAAGCAAAAGAGATTCCTGACAGTGCTTTCTTACACAATGAATGAATTCTCTTAGATTTCTCTATACTGTTGTGAACAAGTGAAATATGTTCCTCAAATTCATTGCTTTATATTGTGCTTCCAAGTGTTAATTATTTTGGCATGTTCTATCTAGAACATTAGTCTATTGAAATAATCTTCCATGGTTATATCGCTGACGATGAATAACATTTCAATCATCCTGGGACCTTGCGATTAGCGTTTACCGGAGGGCTGGGCTAAAGAAGTGTTCGGCAATGCTGAAAACCTCACAGAAGAAAAAAAAATGGACGAGGTATTAAAGGAGTTTCTAGAAGATTTTAAAAAGGTTCTCTAAAGACCAGAGGCTGGCCGACTCAACTATCAGCATATGCGGTCTCCAAGGTGGCCTTGAACGCGTATACTAGGATTATAGCAGCCAATTACCCCACGTTTCGTATAAATTGCGTCTGCCCTGGGTTTGTCAAGACGGACATAAATTGCAACAGCGGCTTCTTGACTCCTGAGGAAGGTGCAGAGGGTCCCGTGAGTCTGGCCTTGTTGCCGAAGGGCGTTCCATCTGGTCGATTCTTTCAGGGGACAAAAGAGGCTGCATTCTGATCGAACATGCTCCATTTTCAATTGAGGGAATATATAAATTTGAAATCTATTGTCTGTATGTGAGATTTAAACATTGGAATAGCTAATGAAAGATTCTGATACATTGGTGTATATCTGCACAGCTCTTGTTTGGTGTGAACTATATGATTTGATATCTGCAATAATGAACATGCCTTCCTCAAAATGCCTCATTTGTGATATTTTTCTGCACTTCCCATACTTGTGGCCAAAAGAAAAACAAGCCCCAGTGAACTGCAAAAGATTAACTATGAGTTTAAGACCTCGCAAAATACTAGCAAGAAAATTGAAAAGTTCAGCTGCTCTCCCTTTTTCTACAGTGGACAACTTCACAGTAGCTACAATTTGCAACCAAATTACAGAATCAACAAAAAGGTTGTTGGAAAGTGTGATCCATTTTCCAATTTCTCTAGATCTCTCCTCGACTATATCAAGAACGATGGCTAGCTTAATCATGAAGTAAACTTGAAAATACAGTTATAACTAGTTTACCTAACTGTAAAAACCATGACATTTCCTCCGAAATAAAAACCATGCCTCAAAACTCTGGTTTACCTAGCAACTATAAGATTTGAGACGCGCAAGTACCAAATCTAAGCAAGAAACGTGGAAATTGGTTTTGTGGTTTCGCTTGACCATATTTCAGACATAGCTAAAATAAAGAAGTTACTAACAAAATACGTGGTTTACAACATTTGAATGCGAGTCTTTTGATGAGGTCTTTCTGCTGCTAATCTATAATAACCATGCAAAAGCTTGTGGCTTCCTTATACAATTAGTAGACTCAAAAGGCTCTGTTTGTTTCTTGGTTTGAAAAATATTTTCTTAAAAATGATTGTTTGTATCACTTATAAAATTGAATGAACAAAAAATAATTAATAAATTTATGAAGATATAAATTGTTATCGATAATAAATATATTTTTCATTCTCTAATTAGTTCAAAATATTATTATTTATTGAGAAAATGGCACAAATGATCCTTTTTTTTTTTTTTTTTTGGTTAGAGCACAAATGATCCTTAAATTATGAAACAATATGCAATGTGACCCTGAACTTTTAATTTATTCGATGTGGTCCCTAAACTTTTGGTACATGTTGAAACTAGTCACTGGATTATCTGAAAATGTTCAATTTTTTCTTTGAATTTATATTTATTAAAGGATAACATTGGTTATTTTTATATAGTCTCGGGATTAGTTTAAACATCACCAGAAATTTAGGAACTATATTGCACTAAAGTGCAAGGATCACGTTGAACAAATTGAAAGTTCGGAAACTAAATTGCACAATGAGTCAAAATTCATGAATTATTTGTGCCATTATTAATTATTTGCTAGAGTAAAATGCATAAATGTGAAGGTATTAACAACCCTCCATTAGAACCTTCTAGGCAGCTCCCTCTATGGGTTCTAGGCAAGTTCTCTCTCTCTCAATAACTCCACTTTAGGTTGCTAGAGAAGGGGGTAATCCTTTTTCCTCCTTCCCGCATGGTCCTACTCCAACATACTTCTCATATGTATATGGTAAATAAGTAGGTTAAAGTTTAAAAGTCATTGACTGTCCTACTGCAACTTCTGTTGCCCAAGATAGCTGTATATCTCATTTTGTATAAGATGGGTTAAAAGTCAGTGAGCTTTGAATCCAGCAGCCTGCTGCTCACTTGAGCACCAATGGAGACCTAGAGGCAGCGGATGGATGAGTCAAGCATAAATGTGCATTGTTGTAACAATTGTTCCTCTCTCGATGTGCGGGCAACGTGCATGGTGGTGGTGTCCTAGAGCTCCTCCACCTCCTCCACCGCCAGCCACACCTCCTCCTCTGTACGCCTTTTAGCTTCCTCCACTTCCTTTAATGGCCTGTGTCTCCTCTAGAGAGAGAGAGAGAGAGAGAGAGAGAGAGAGAGAGAGAGAGAGAGAGAGAGAGAGAGGAGAGAGAGAGAGAGAGAGAGAGAGAGAGAGAGAGAGAGAGAGAGGATAAATGGGTTCAACAACAAAAACAGAATATGAAGCCCCGTTTTGTAACATTCTCGGGAACAACTGATTATATTTTTTTGTTCTTTGAAAAAAAAAATGAGAATTGAAATCCATTTGATAAATTTTTTGTTCTCAGGAATAAAAATCCATTTTTTTTGTTCCCAGGAGTAGTTTGAAATAGAATCAAGAAGAAGAGAAAAAGTTGTTTCTTATTCTCAGGAACAATTCCTAAAAGTAAGTCCAACCTTTTTCTTTTTTCTTCTCTTTCCTTTTCTTCTCTTTACCCTTCTTCTTCTTCTTCCTTGTAAGAAGTCGAGAGAGAGAGGAATTTGAGAGAAAGTATTGTGGGAATTTTTCTCTGTATTCACTACTTTGATTCAATGTACATTGTCCTATTGTTATAGTACAAAGTGTGTACAAAACAAGTAACTAAATATATTACAATTCGTATCCGATTAGATACGATACATAACTGATCTTTGGATGATACTCTGGAATCTTCTTGCGTATCTTCCAACACTCCCCATCAAGCTGGTGGCTTGTAGATATCCAAGATGCCTAGCTTGCTTAGGAGATACACGTGCTGACTTTGACATAAAGGTTTGGTGAAAACATATGCAGGTTGTTCTTCTGTTCCAATCCCCCGTGTCTCGATTATGCCCTCCTGTATTTTCTCTCAAGTAAAATGGGAGTCCACTTCTATGTGTTTTGTTCTTTCATGCACAATGGGATTTGATGCTAGTTTAAGAGCTGCATCATTGTCACAAAATAATATGGTTGGTCCCTAGATTCGTACTCCAAGATCCTGAAGTAATCCCCGTAGCCATACTATCTCACATGTTGTTTTCGCCATAGCTCGGTATTCTACTTCTGCCGAGGATAAAGAGACTGTTGGCTGCTTCTTGGTTATCCATGAAAACAAGGAATCTCCCATCTTAATGCAAAAACCAGTTATGGATCTCCTGCTCATCGGACAAGTAGCATAATCTACATCACAATACGCTGTCATCCTCATATCACATTTCCTGGAAAGAAGAATCCTGAGTCCATGACATTTCTTCAAGTGCTTCACAACTTTTAGTGCAGCGTTCATGTGAGACTGCTTTGGCTTGTGCATAAACTGGCTGAGTGTCTGTACAGCATAACTAATGTCTGGCCTGGTCATAGTCAAATATATGAGTTTCCCGACAAGTTTTTGATAACTCAATGGATCTTTAATTACTGGATCTGCTTGTTGAGACACTTCAGCATCATAATCTGCCATAGTCAATTTGACATTTTGTTCGATTGGAATCACAGCTGGCTTACATCCTGATAAACCTGTTTCTGATATGATTTCCAATGCAAATTTTCTCTGGCTGAGAGATATTCCTTGATCTGATCGTGCAATCTCTATTCCAAGGAAATATTTGGGTGCACCCAAATCTTTTATGTGAAAGGCAGAATGCAAGTATCCCTTGAAAGCTTGAATAGCCACTTCATCGTTTCTCATAATAAGTATATCATCTACATATATCATTAAGTATATAGATGACGTACCTTTAGTCCGTGTAAAAACGGCATAGTCAAATCTAGATTGTTGGAAACCTGCAGCTATCAAGGACTCAGCAAATTTGGCATACCACTGTCTGGAAGCTTGCTTAAGTCCATACAGGGATTTGCGGAGACGATATACTCTATTCTCCTCTTGTCTCCGTAAACCCTGTGGAATGTCCATATAAATTTATTCATCTAAATCTCCATGTAAGAAGGCATTGTGGACATCCATCTGGTGCAAAGGCCAGTCCTGAAAGGCTGCTACTGAGAGAAAGGAGTGTACCGTAACATCTTTAGCAACAGGGGAGAAGGTTTCATGATAGTCAAAACCTTCCTGTTGTGTGAACCGTTTAGCCACCAATCGAGCCTTGTACCTTTCAATGGATCCATCTGCTCAATATTTGATCTTGTGTACCCATTTGCACCCAATTGCCTTTCGGTCTGGAGGTAGAGAGACGAGTTCCCATGTCTGAGTGTCCACTAAAGCCTGCAATTCTACTTGCATAGCTTGCTGCCACCTTGGATCAGTGCTCGCCTCATCATAGTTGGTTGGTTCTTGCTCCTCAGAAATGCGAGAAATGCAACAACGATGCTCCGCCGATAGCCGATCAAATGAAACATAAGAGGAGATGAGAAAAAGAATACCTGGCGAGTTTCTGACTCCACATACATAGTCTTTCGTCCAAGTTGGTGGATACGGGACTCGCCAGGAACGCCTTGGTGGGGTATTTGCAGGCGATAATTGACCCGAACCAGTATCAATAGGAGTGAATGAATAATCCGTGCCAGTATTATCTGAAGTAGAATCAAGCACAACTTCATTATCTGAGATGTGATTCATGGATTCCAGCAGAGGCGTCAAATCCATGGTTGATGCATAGAAGTCCCTTTTATCTGTTGATGCAGGAAATGGAACATATCTTGGACCATTTGCAACTTCTTCAACATGAGAAGAGGATTGATGTCCTCGGTTATCTGTGTTTGGTTCCTGTGTAGCAAAAGGAAAAATATCCTCCTAGAATGAAACATCTCTACTAACAAAGAATTCCCCTATAGAAGGATCATAAATCATGTACCCCTTTTGTAAGGTGGGATACACCATGAATGTGCAACGGCGAGCATGAGGACTCAGCTTATCTCTAGGCCCCACTATAGTGACATAACATTGACAGCCAAAAATCTTCAAATGACTCATATTTGGCTTCCTCCAAAAAAGCAATTCGAAAGGACTTCAACTGTCGAGAATCTTGCTCGGCATTCTATTGATTAAATAAGCTGCGGTCAGGACACAGTCTCCCCAAAAATTGTCAGGGATGAAAGCTTGAAACTTCAAGGCACGAGCAACATCCAATAAGTGACGATGTTTTCGTTCCACAACTCCATTTTGCTGTGAAGTATACGTGCAAGAACTCTCATGTAAAATTCCTTGAGATGAAAATAAACCAGCACACTCATGGTTAAAGAATTCCTCCCCATTGTCTATTCGTATTCGGTGGATTGTCTTACCAAATTGAGCTTTCAATAAGGAAAGGAAAATCCTTAAATGAGATATGACTTGTCCCTTAGACTGCATGAGAAAAAGCCATGTGGCCCTTGAATAATCATCCACAATGGTTAAGAAAAAATGAGACCCATCATGGTTTTGTGTATGGTAAGGCCCCCAGACATCAATATGAAGTAAGGAAAACGAATCATCTACACGATTTGTGGTCAATGGAAAAGGAACACGAGACTGTTTGGCATGAGTACAGATATGACATTAAGGAAATAAAGAACTGTGACCCATTTTGGAATGCAAAAGGAATTGTTTATCATTGGTAGTCAAATTACACAATGATTGTTTATTACAATGAAACTGATCAAGATTTGCTAAATTCTTCCAAAAATATAGTCCTTCAGACAGATTACCCCAGCCCATCAGTGTCCTAGTCGAAAGGGCCTGAAAGAGACAACTATCAACAATAAAGGATACCTTACAAGAATTATCCTCACAGGCTCTAAACACAGAGATAAGGTTAAATTGAAACTCTAGGACATAGAGGATGTTTGTGAGAGTGAGCTGAGAACTAAGCTTGATTGTTCCTGTTATGGACACACGAGCAATATTTCCATTCGGCAATTGCACAATAATGGGACTATCCAGTTCTTCATTAACAATGGTAAATAGATTCTTGTCACGAGCAATATGATCACTAATTCTAGAATCAACAATCGAAGTACTCCTCGATATGGTATTTATTAGGCAGTGAGAAATACCTGTAAAGCTGCTCCTCCTTTTTGGAATATCCAATTATTGCAATGCTTGCATTAATTGTTGATACTCAGCATGTGTGATGGACTGTTCAATTGATCCTATGGGCTGATAAGCTATTGCTGCTGATACTTCGTTCTTTTTTTCCCCGGGTCGGCCATGCAATTTCCAACAACTATCAATTGGGTGATGAGGTTGCTTGCAATAGTCACAAAATAGCTTGCCTTTATTTTTTAAATTCGAGCCATAACCCGGCCCATAATTCGGCCCGAGGCTCTTCTAAAAAGAAAGGCCATTGGATCGGTTTGATCCGAAGCCATCCACGCCGTCCAGATTGTCTGCATTGCACGGCCCTTTAGAGCCGTCAGATCGCAACGTGCGATGTGGACCGTCCATCACAGAGCCCTTAAAATGCTTTTCTTCGGCGAACCCTAGCGATCGGTTTCGCCTCTTCTCTAGGGTTTTCATTGCCCCTCTCTCGATTCTGGTCGTGAGAGCCAAACCCTCCGTCGCTTTGTTCTCCGTCGAGGTGAGTCTTTGGCTCTCCTCCTGCACTACAAGTTGGAAAATTCGTCCAATTGGCGGCGAAGGCTCCATGGCCAAAATCTGCAACCTGAAAGTAAGGTAAGAGTCGTTGAGTATTAGCAAAAAACGTGTCGCCTTCTCTCGGCCCTTGATCCCCTTGTATTGTTGGAGGGTTTCTTCGGGTCCGATGACCTTTTCTTCGGCGGCTTCAAGCTCGTTCCAGAGAGCTGAAAGCCTGTTGAAGCAGGCCGTCACGGTCATGTTTCCTTGCTTCAGTTCGGAGAGGGCTTGATGCAACGAAAAATCCTTGCTCAATCCAACTTCCCGTACATCTCTTTTATACTGTCCCAAAATGATTTTGAGTCCTCTATCAGAGGCAATCCGGTGGCGATCTCTGGACTGATGCAGTTTCCAATCCATGTTCGAACAAGCCGATTGCATTTTTTCCATTGACGCCCTAATTTTTCGTCGGTCAGAACGGGTATTGTTCCGTCGATGGATCCTTCTTTGTCTTTTGTGATGAGGGCTCAGCGGAATTCCCGTGCCCAACTCGAATAATTCTCGGATCCTGTGAGATGGTTGCTGATGAGCTTCAACTCGAGTCCGTTGGTTGTGGAAACATAGACCACGTCGTCGGGTTCGAGCCTACCTATGGCGGCCGCGAAAGGAAAAGGGAAGCCTGTTGGAAATCCTGTTGAGAAGCCTGTGCTGTATTTTGTCTATCCCGAATTGAAGAAACCCACATTTGAATTTGTTGAACCACTCGTCTGCTCTGGGTCGGTGGCTGAGCTTGCTCCAGTGTTGGTTGGTAGGCTTCCATCGGCCTGCACGCTCTGGCAACCCGGCTGTGATGAATCTGGAATCGATCCAGAAATCCATGGGTATGGCATCCATTGATAAGGTACCCTGAGAAGTTGAACCCTGGATTGAACTAAGCCGGAAATTGTTGCCACGGCGTGTGATGAGCACGAATTTTCCCTTGGATAGGCTAATGTTCAGCTAAGGAAGAAACAACGGTTGATTTTGGATTGGAGGTAATAACAGGCTGATTTTCAAGGGTTGAGGTAGGTATTTGTGGGTTTGCCATGATGAAGATGTTAAAGAAAATTGAAGTAGTTCTGTTTTTGCAGGTTGAGCAAAGAACAAAAGCTAAAAATACGAATTCCTACCAGAGGCTGCTTTGCTTTGCAAGTGTTTCAACAGCAGAAGCAGAAAAGGATCGGAGGCAATTCGAAGAAGGTTGCGGAAGCAATACCAAGATCAGAAGGTGCTCTGATACCATGTAAGAAGTCGAGAGAGAGAGGAATTTGAGAGAAAGTATTGTGGGAATTTTCCTCTGTATTCACTACTTTGATTCAATGTACATTGTCCTATTGTTATAGTACAAAGTGTGTACAAAGAAAAGTAACTAAATATATTACAATTTGTATCCGATTAGATACGATACATAATTGATCTTTGGATGATACTCTGGAATCTTCTTGCATATCTTCCAACATTCCTCCTTTTGGCTAGTTGCCAGCCTCAGCCATGGCCGGTGACCTCACTAAAGCATTGCCAGCCCTCGATGACGCCAAGCCACGGCAAGACTCGTCAACCCGAGCCTCAACGTGGTTGGGCGAGCTTGGCCTCACTAGATCTGGGCGAGGTTGACCTGGCCCAACCAAGGCAAGTTGAGCCTTGCCTAGCCAAGGTGAGGCTGACCTTGCACCACCTGGGTGAGGTCGAGCCTCGCCAGTGGCTAGGTGACACTTCGACGAGCTCGTAGGACCTTGCCTAATTGGTCGTCGGCCACAAAGAAGGAGGAAGAAGAAGAGAAAAGGAAAAAAAAAAATATATATATATAATAAAAGTATTAAAAAATTTAATAATCTTACCAAATGCCTTTCTATCTCGGAAATAGAAATTTCAAATAGTTACCAAACACCTTCAAAAACTCAAAAATTGTTTCCAGAAACATAATGGTTTCCAAATGCACTCTAAGTGTGCAACATCATTTTTGGGAACGGGAGTCTTGCCACGTCGTTTTTTGGAAGGCTTGTCATGTTGACTCATGCCACGTTGTTTATGATGCTCATGTGGACTAGTTTTTAATAAAAAAATTCCCACTCATATTAAGTTTTTATTATAAAAGCCATGTAATATTTTTTACCAAAATTTCTCACTAGAGGTACTTAAATTTTATTTTTTTAAGTTTCTTTCTTAAGTAATTCGTTGAAAAAAAATTGGCATTAAAGTAAACACCATACAAAATTTGTTACCCTACTAATGTCTTTATACCTAGCAATTTTGTTGAAAAATATAAATATTTATAGGATATTGTTTTCTAGCAATATCTAGGGAGATGTTATCTAGATATATCTAGGGAGAAATTATCTAGAAACATCTAGAATATTTTTAGGATACTCTTAGAAATATATTTTACTAAAAATATGTAAATATTTTAGGAGGCATAACCACTCCCTTAAACCTATAAGTACCCAAGCAACCTCGTTTGTGGAGCTTGAGCTTGGCTTCCATCTAAGACTATGTGAGTGAGCTTAGGTCCCATAAGTTAGAGTGAGAGATTATGCTTGGCACAAAGTGTGTGGAAGAGTTCTCCCAATCAACATTGTAAAAGAGTGCCTCCATCAATAAAAGTGTGTTTTTTTTAAGTAAGCCTTACTTGTCTTGTCCAATAATTGATACTAGAGTTGCGCTTCCGCAACTCAACAAGTTGTACTAAAGCCATGTTTCTAAAGTTCAACAAAGTCATCATAGACCTATTTCAATTTCTAAAATCATCATACGACTAATATTT
The DNA here is from genome assembly GCA_014182715.1 of Eucalyptus cloeziana. NCBI lineage: Eukaryota > Viridiplantae > Streptophyta > Magnoliopsida > Myrtales > Myrtaceae > Eucalyptus > Eucalyptus cloeziana. The sequence goes on from CM024637.1 coordinate 28,717,811, forward strand.
TTTAGATACATCTTTAAAATGAGTTTATAAAAATAAACCTATTGCGATTGCAAAAATCGAAGCAAACTATGATTAATATTAGCAAGACATCATATAGAACCACTTTGCTACATGAGCTACATGAATGCTAATAATATTTACACTGAAAGATTAGGTTTGAAATGATTTATGATTCTTAATAAAATAGATCTGATACATGCTGAAATTTGCAAATCGAATTGGTTTGCTAACTATCACGACCTACCCCTCGGGAGGAGGGAATAAGTTTAGGGTATTACCTAAAAGACGGTTTACGGCCCATGATCAAGCATCGTCTCGCTCTTCCCCCATCCAAAAATTTTAGGGTAACCAGGTGGGGCTTGAGATAAACTCTGGTGAACTCCTTTCCCAACTCCCCAATAAACTCTCTCTCTCCCTCCACCATTCTCTGCAATCTCCTCCTCTCTCTTTTCAAAGCCTCATCTCTCTCTTCCCCCAACCAAAAAGGAACCCCCTCAAATGAGTGAACCCCACACTTTTAAGGGCCATCGGCAGGCACGCATGGCCTCTACCACCACCAGCTTACTGGCTGGACTAATCCTGACCCACGGATCACACCACCATCTGCCCCTTATGATCCCCTGTCTCCTCTGGCTCATACCTTGCTTTTTCTTCCCTCTTTTTGTAGAAGTGTGGCTGGCGCGAGGGGGAAAAGGACCTGGGTGCGGGCCGAGCTGACATAAAGGGGATGGGCCAGCCCAAGCACTAAAAGGAGAAAGGGAAAAGAGAGAGGTGGGCCAGCCCACACACAAAGAAAAAAGAAAAGAAGAAAGAAGAGGAGAAGGAGGAGAAAGAGGGCCGAGCAAGCCCAACCTCCTACCTAGCTCCATTCGATTTTTCTTTTTCTTTTTTTTTTTCTCTTTTTTTATGATCTTGAAAATAATTATATTTTTTTCTTATTCTTTTTTTTTTTACTTTTCTTTTCTTTTTGATGATAGTTTTCTTTTGGAAAAATTAAAATTAGTGATGTAAATATTCCCAATGCTCATACATGATGCAATTTAGTGAAAATTATTTTTTTGTATAGGGATTAAAAATTAATTCCTAATTTTCTACGCAATTAAATCCTAAATAAAATCATAAAATTTAGGTGTCAACATTAATATATTTTTAACCAGTGAAACTGATCTCTACTTTACTAATAGTCACTCTATTGGGAGGTTACATGAAAATTATGTTTCTATCTGCTTTCGTGTGGGATATTGGTTAATCATCAATTAAAACTTACTTGATGAGGATTTTACGTGACATAAAAATCATTTCTTTCAACCCATTTCCATGTCCATTTCAAGTTCATCGTCAATGGCAAACTTCTTATAGTAGTCTTATCTTCCTTGTGAATGGATGGCCATCTCAGCTATCTCTATTGTGTGACCAACCGAACAAAGGTCCCCAACAGATTGACGGGTCTAATTTATAAATCCTTATCCCAACAGATTGATATTAATTACCGTACTAATCATTAGATATTTTCCCCGAGTTCAATCTTAGATTGTATCATCTTGACTTGACTTTTTTCGTATTGTGAATGGCCTCTCTCTGTCTCTCTGTGTATTGAGTCTACAGAGGAATTTGCGTGATTGCATACCTCTTTCGTGATATTTTCCTGCGCCTCTCGTACTCGTGGTCGAGACAAAAAGAAGCACAAGTGACTTGCAAATGATAACCTCAGTCCGTGACCTTGCACCTATTATGTAAACAAGCAAATTGAACAGTTCAGTCGCTTTTCCTTTTTAAACAGTGACACTTCCCAGTAGCCACGGTTTGCAATCAAATGGCAGAATCAATGAGGAGGTATTCTAATTCTTTAAAGGGTTTTATGCATGCACGAATTCCATAATTCCATCGATTTGTTTGTTCTTCCTCTTATATAAGGACTTCTTATCCTTCCTCTTGGTATTAATCTACGTAGTCGTTACGGAGAATTCCCCAGTAATCAAAAGAAAGAGAGGAAAAACACAATAGAAAAAGAAAAGGCCTTGCCCTTGCAAGTGCAGGATTAAAATATAAGATCAAGATCGTTTTCTTACGGAAAGAGGCGACTCACTCGACCGTCGCGTTTTTGAAAATGCTTTCAGTTTTTGTTTTCGCTGAAAAGGAAAATGAAGATTGTTTCCACCTTTCATTATTTTGTTTTCTTAGGTATATGTAATGCAGGGTTCTCTTTGAAACTGAAATCAGAAGAACCTGCTTGTTTGTTGCCATTTTAGAAAATCTTCTCGAAACGAACAGTCCCTAAGTAGTAAAGATGCCTACAAAAAAGTTTATAAATAAATTATTTATCAATAATGAATATATTTTTCATTCACGACTTAGATCAAGCGATTATTATTTATTGAGAAATGACACAAATGATACTTAAATTACGACTAAATGTGCAATATGGCCTTAAATATTTTATTTATTCAATATGATCCCTAAACTTTTTGAACATGTTGAAATTAGTTGCTGGACTACATGAAAATGTTCATTACTTTGAACTTAAATTGATGGAATAACAACATTGTTTATTTTTATATAGTCTCGGGATTAGTTTGAACATTTACCAAGAATTTAGGAACCACATTGAATTAAAGTATATGGATCACATTGAACAAATTGAAAGTTTGGCGTCTAAATTGCATGAAATGTGAAGGTATTAGCCAACCTTCCAATAGAACCTTCTAGGCGGCTCTCTTTATTGGGTTTTAGGCAAGCTCTTTTTCACAATCACATAATATTGATAAGTTTTGATAATTTTTTTTTTCCATGTATTGGCTCTCTCTCCCTCTCTTTCTATCTCAATCACATTATTTGCTAAAGTAAAATGTTAGAAATGTGAAGCTATTTGCAATATCCTAAAATTTGATCCATTTCAAAATATATGAAATAGTTATATTATCAATGCACTGATAGTTGAAATTATTCTAAACTGATTACTCATGTAATCTATTGGGGGATGTCGGAAGGGATTAAAACGTGAACGACCAAATAATTCAATTAAGGATTGATTGCTCAACTGTAAGGATCAATAAGGGACGATACTGCGTTGTTATAAGTCAATTAGTGAATGGATATGTGGCACCCCCAAACCCAAGAAGGTCGCCACAGAATACTGAACGCTCTACCTATTGCAATACTGGTTACTTGTCTTTGAAGAAGGGGAGTTGTAAAGAAGGGCCGAGGTTGAAAGTCATTTTTTTTTTTTAAAGAGTTTAACGCAGCTCGTAGCGAAAATTATGGGCGAGTCTCACCATCCCTCCACTCTCTTGCGATGATACAATGCACACTAATTACACATTGAAATAAAAACATAAGGCCGAATCACTTTTATTTACATTTATCAGGATGGACATCTTGGGTCGGTATAACCAAAAAGGAAACCAAGACTTTTCACTATGCTTGGTTACATCTCAAAAGAGATCATCGACCCCCTATATCAGACGTGTAAACCTTCCATCTATAAGTGTCGGCTATCTCCAAAAAGTTGTAACTCCCTCTCCTCTCGTGGGCCGTCACACCCATCCTGGTGCGTCGGGCGGCGGCGGCGGCAACATCCCCATCATCACCCCGTCCAGGCGGACATGGACGGACAGGAACTCCTGGATGACGGGGCCCCCGGCCAGGCCCACATCATACATCACCAGCACCCGCACATGCAAAAACACTAACCCAGGGATGGTGATGCAAATGTGCTCCGAGCACTCAACCTCCATATCCGAGGGAATGCCATAGAAGGTACCACGCGAAACTGGAGGGAGGGGCATCTCTCTAATCTGAAATGTTAGTCCCCAAAGGGGTGAGTACAACCACTCAGCAGGTAAAAGACCAATAACCACTCAATGCATCATATAATATAATCATCACAATCATAGCATAACACGTGTCATTCAAGTATCCATGCATAATTTACCTTGATATCATGCACATGTCATCATATCTCATGTATATACATCATCATATAGTCATCACCCTCATCATGCATCCATGCACTCATCATCATCATATCACATGAGCCATCATGCCATAGGTGCACATACATCCATGCACTCATCATCATCATATCACATGCTATCATCATGTCATAGGTGCACATACATCCATGCACTCATCATCATCATATCACATGCTATCATCATACCATAGGTGCACATACATCCATGCACTCATCATCATCATATCACATGCTATCATCATGTCACAGGTGCACATACATCCATGCACTCATCATCATCATATCACATGCTATCATCATACCATAGGTGCACATACATCCATACACTCGTCATCATCATATTACATGTGCCATCATGTCATAGGTACACATACATCCATGCACTCATCATCATCATATTACATGTGCCATCATGCCATATGTGCACATACATCCATGCACTCATACATGTTACATTATGTCATCACGCATACAAGTCACTATACCATGCATGATTCGGTTGTAACTTATGTTTTTCAATTGAATTGCCACATTTTCCTTTCCCGGGACCAATAATTTCATCCCGCATTTCTATTGCTCGCACCCAACCTGGCATCGCGAGGAACCTCCGGCACACACCTCCGGGCATCCGGCACACACCTCCGAGCATCCGGCTCACACCTCCGGGCATCCCGACTCTCCCGGGGCATCGTCGGCTCACACCTCCAACGGTCATCCATATTCTCATGCATCTCTTTTCCAATTTCACATTTGAAATTTTCAATGCAATTTGTTTAAATTACTCTTTTGAAATCATGCAATATGCATTGGGAAAATTGTCCTTTGATGAAATGGTTTAAATGAAATCTTTCTTTGAGATCATGGAAAAATTCATCATTTTCTTTAATGTCATATGGAATGCATACAAGCCATCATACCATTGCATGATTCACACAGTAATTCATACAGATCACGCATCATAGCATAGTATAGGCCATGCATTCTAATATCATAAATTCCAAAAATATACAGATTGCACAATTTTCAAAATACAATCGATTAAATATGCAAATGACCTTCAAAAATCATGAAATTTAACTATGTTGTAGTTAAGACATAGATAAAGATATCACATGAAGGAAATTTCTCCAAAAAAAATTTGTACAGAATAGTATTAGCCATGCATTCCAACATCATTAAGTCCGAAATACACAGATTGCACAATTTTGGAAAACATTTAAATTACACATCCATATGATCTTCAAAAATCACCAAATCAGAGCATGTGCTAGATAAGACTTAAAGGTAACAATTCCATGAAGAACACATGCCCAAAAGAGATTCATACAAAAAGATATAGCTCACACATTTCGACATGCAAAATTCAGACAAGGTCAAATTGCGCAGTTTTTGGAACATTTCGATTAAAATATCCGAATGATCTTCAAAAATTCTGAAATTTTACCAGGTTATTGTCAAGACCATAAAGTAGATTTTTCATGAAGACATCTAGGTCTGATTCGTTTTCGATAATTTTCTACAGTCGTACGAAGTTTCTGACTCTAGCACCAAAACGTCCAGTATACCTATCTCCGAAATACCGAGTTTTTACCTACTTATCCTTCTTCGTTTTCTCTGAAATTTTGATATATTTTGTCTCAAGGGATCCTCTAAAACTTTCATTAAGGGATCTAAGTGAAGTTTCCAAAGAATAAACACCATATGGGTCCAAGAAGTCTCGGGTGTCCAGTACCGTATTTCCAGATTTACCGTTTTCAAGAGAAGGTCGATTCACTAGGCTACACTTGCTCATTTTACCTCAATTTTGAGTATGTTAGTCTTTAGGATGTTCTCTACAAGTTTCATGAAGAATTCGAAGTGAAATTCTCAGTAAAAAGTGACATGCAACACACAAAACCATCAAGAGACCAACAAAACAGTTTCAGATCTAGCGTTTTCGTAGAGGAAGGGTTTTTACCCCTCAAAACTCAACCATTTTATCTCAAATTTTAGTATGATGTACTTTGAGATGTGGTCTACAACTTTTGTGAAGAAGTCGAAGCAAGAATCCAACTCAAGCCACACATGCAAGCCTCTACAACGTTCGGGGTCAGGCGGTATACTCGAAGACAGAATGCTATTCCAAAAACAACACACTCAAACTTCGGTTTCTCATACCCTAAACGTCCGAGATTCACCACCATTCAAACTCACATGCAAGATACTACATGCAAGAGCAGAATATAGATCCCAACTTGCCTCCAAAAATCGAACCAACGACGGCACACAGACGGCGACGGGCGGATGAACGGACGACGGGCGTGCCGGCGAGCGGCTCCTTCTTCTCCTCTCTCTCTCTCGGTTCCTCTCTCTCGCAACCCTCTCTCTCTCTCACTCTCTTGGACGAAAACCCCTCCACATCCGGTCTCTCTCTCTCTCTCCCTTTAATTTCCCCACAAAACCATCATTAGAATTGATTTAGGGGTGCATGAGGGACTTTTGGCAAGAGGGTTTGGGACAAATGGGGGAGGACATGCAAACCGATCCCTCCCCCTTTTGCTCTGTCGAAGGGCCATCATGGGCTTCATGGGCCCAGCCAAAATGGCCCACTTTAGGCCCAATACCCTTGGGCCTAAAGTTCAATCCTTAATTAAGTTTTCAAATCTTTACTTTTTAGCAATTCCTCTTAATTCCCTCTCTTAGAAGATTTCAAATTTCCAATTTCACATGGTCATAAAACTTGTAACACTTAAACTATAGGGATTCTAAATCTATGAGGTGCATTGCCAAGAATAGATTCTCCTTATTAATTTAACCTATAGTACTAATTTAAAAACTCAAGAACACAAGCGTATAACACTTAGTCTTAAGGGAAAATTTAATAGCTAAAGCATAAACCATAGGTAATTGTATTACCAAACTATGGGCTTTAAAACGCCTTAGAGCTTGTCTTGAATTTTATTGGGATGCCACAGGATATAAATCGATTCGATAGGAATACCTAGTCGATTCGCGAGTGATTCTACATGATTACGATACTCACTGCAAATGACAATAAACTAATTTTCTATTAATCTTGTACTCAAGATTAGTAATTGATTCCTCACGATTACATGACAATCGAGGGTCATCCACGATTTGAAGAAGCATAAATGTGGATCGAAAATTATCAACCATGGGTCACACGCATGAGAACCCCTAAAAGCCACCCGATAGTTTAGGCCGTACTAAAGTCGCATTTGATCGATTTAAACCACAGAATTTAATTTGATTTCGAATATTGAACTTTTGAAGATTTCAAGAACAACCTATTAAATGTTGTCTCATTTATCCATCAATTTATCGGTAAGTTTAAAATTTTCGAATAAAGATTAGCAGATCGAGAATTGGAAGCCCAAAAAAGAAAACGAGCCAAGCAAAGGCCGAATGGGCCTCACGCCGAGGATGGGTAGCCAAGTGGGCCCAAGCCAAGCCCACCAAAGCCCATTTCAAGAAATTGGGCTCAAGGGAAAAAGTGGAAATTTTGTTGAAAATTGTGAAAATACCATTTTGTCTCTTCTAGAAGGCTTAGCAAAAAGACAAAAGGGGGCATAAAGCATGGAGGAGAGGATTCCAGGGGATACTAGATGAAAAATCATGATGAGGAAGGATTTTTAGAGGGAAACGTGTCATTCTCTCTTTCTCTCTCTCTTGCTTCCCCCTCTTCCCTCACTTTGGCCGACCACCTCCTCCCTCCATCCTCTCTAAATTTTCTCTCTTCTTCTTTTTTTTTTCTTCTTCTTCTTCTTCTTCTCACTCACAGCCGCCCTTTGCTACCATTCACTACTGCCGTCCATCGCCTTTTCGCCGCCACCTTTGCCGTCGTCCCTCGCGCCTCGTGCCCCCATCATCCGCTATCCACACCGCCATCCCTCAAGCCATGACTACCATCACCACCAAGGTGGTCGTGAGCCTCCAGCTCATTGATTAGTCATTGTAGTGCCGTCATTCAAGCTGTGAACTCTACGCCCTCATCACAGTTGCGCTATCATTGTCGTGAGCTCGTCATCGCCGGTAACCGTGAGTTAACCTCCTAGTCCTATATTAGGGAGTAAATTATGTTTAGGGGTAGGATTAGATTATGGTAATAGTGGTTAGCATTAGTTAATGACGGTTTAGTGTTAATTGCATTTGAGGACAGATTAGATTAAGGCCAATTGTAGTTAGTTTTAATTAGGGACAATTAACGCTAATTAAGGGCGATTTAGTATTAACTATGCTTAAAAGGTAGTTTAGATTAGGGCTAATTGCAGTTAGTTTATTTAATCGTAGTTAGTCTTTAATTAATTATGATTAGCTATAATTAATGGTGATTAACACTAATTAATAGTGGATTAGTCGATAAGTAGAATTTATGCTTGAATTATTGGATGAATTTATGCATAATTCATGTTGTTTGAGTTTGTTATACCATGGAAATGATTGTCCAATATATAAACCTTAAGTATTGTTTTTAAAGAAAGGTTTTATTGGCATAAAAATGGCAAATTATGGGGTATCATGTTTGGATGCCGTGTTTTACATGTTAAATGAGGCAATGAGGTTTTTAAATGAAAGCATGCAAAGTTTGATGAATAAATTTTACGTATGGAACATGTGTGATTATTCTACCATAATTTTACATGTGAAAAATAGCCGAAGTTTGTTGTTTGAGCACAAATCTTGTTTGCATTGGTCTAATTAATGACAAATAAAATTTGCATGACTAATGGCGTGCTTGAATGGTCACTTAATCAAACCCGTCACCCAACGGGAGTTTATGGATGATGCTCGATTTTTATATGAATGCTTGGCAAGGGCTTGGCCATCGAGTCGTGGTTGATACCGAACCGATGCTCCTTAAGGAATGTTGTCTATAGTGGGGGTTGTAGACAATGTCGTGCCCGATGGGGCAGGATAATACCTGGGCATGCCGAAAGACCGTCAACTCTTGTGTTGGTCATGGCCCAAGGGGTCATAATAATTGGAGCACGTGTGGATGCATTATTCATGGAAAGTTATGTCATGTGTTCAGATTATAAGTTATATGTGTTGCATTGCTATTGGCCTGTGTTAACTGATATTATATAGGTGTGTGCCAAGGCAAGGTAAAGATATATAACGTCGCATGTTTAGGCTGCTTCTAAGATGAATTAGCATCCTAATTGAGGTTAAGGTAGTTAACTTACTGAGATTGTATCTCAATCGTTGTTGTTTATTGTTTTTCAAGGCCGTAGTGTGAAAAGCTATCATGTGCGGTTATGGTGGGCGCGAGATGCATTACTTTTCAACTGGCCCTGCCATTAGTGAAATTTAAGTTAATCTTAACCTCTAAAGGTTTTTGAGATAAAGTGACCGTAAAACGGCTTGTAATTATTAAACTTCCTAGAGTTAACAAAATACATACATACATACATACATACATACATACATACATACATACATACATACATACATACATACATATATATATGTACTGCTTTTGGAAATGTTTGTTGTATTTGTACTATCATGTTATTATGTTTGACTAGGTGTTCATAAAATACTTCCACTTGCATTTAATTAAAAAAATAAATAGAATGGGCCGCGAAGCATTTTAGGATGTCGCAATTAAATGACCGTTGAGAGATGTTTGTACGCTCGGGGTTCTGAGACACGACGGTATTAGCCAACCCTTTAGCAAAACCCTTTAGTTCAGAGATAGCTGTATCTCTACTTTTGTATAAGATGTTGGTTAATCATCATCAAACGTATTTGATGACAATTTTCTATCACCTAACAGTCACTTCCTTTTAAGGTCTGTTCGTTTCACGGAAAATGGGCCATTTCCTGAAAATATTTTCCCAGAAGTCATTTTCCAGGAAAATGACAATATTTTATAGTGTTTAGCTAAAACTTGAAAATGTTTCGGAAAATATTTTCCCATGTTCGGTAAGGAAAATATTTTCTAAGACTTCACCACTTAGGCATGCATCTCTTATCGACCTATAAATCCATAAAATATGAACTTGCCTTTAAATCCAGGCAACTTTGTTCCCTCATTGTCGCCAAATGCTCATCTACTCTAAAAAATATTCGTATGGACTTTAAAAAGAAGCAAAGCATGTACAGCCCTCATGAGAATTTTCCAGTTGAGTGGCATGTTCTCCCCCTGCGTTTTTTGTGTTCTAATAAATAAAAGAAAAAATAAGCAAAGCATGTAGAGCCCTTTGCTTGAGCAATGTACAACTGTAGGATAGAATAAATAAAAAAAAGGATCGGCAAGAGTGTAGAGCGCGAGCTTGAGATCGACGAGCTCGAGGTTCACCTAGCAACAGGTTGACGACTAGCCAAGAAAGAAGAAAATGGAAAACAAAGAAAAGAAAAAAAAAAAAGAAAGAAAAAAGAAATAGAAAAGAAAAAAAAAGGAAAAGAAATAGAAAAGAAAAAGGAAATTAAATTATTAAAAAATAAAAAGAAAATTAAAAAATAATTCGAACAAAAAAGAAAAGAAGAAAAAGAAAGGGGAGGGGGAAGTGGGGGTTTGTAGAGGCGTGAGATAAGAGAAATCAAGCGAGGAAAATGTTTTCCACTTTTCAAAAGTGAAAAATATTTTCCCTTAATTTAAAAGACTTTTTTCCTTTCATGGAAAACATTTTCCCCAATGAATTCATTTTCCGTGAAACGAACACCGGAAAATCCAGAAAACATTTTCCCGGAAATTATTTCCGCGAAACGGACAGAGTCTTAGTTCCTTCCAATTTCATTTTGTTCTGCTAAGTATTTTTTCCCCATTTTCGCTGTGCTCCTTTTTTTTCCTTAGTAGGTATGCAAATGTTACACGATCAAACAAAGGCATTGGATTTGCCATATACAAGTGACATGGCCCACGAACGGAGCATGATCCAAGACCATCCGTGGTAGGCCATGTCACGTCCAAGGGCTGATCGAAGACTAGCTCACGATCAATCCATGAACGATACGGACAAAGGCCCATGCACGACCCATGATCAACCTGTGAGCAATGTTCGGCCAGCCCATGTGCAACTAGTGGCTGTTCACCTTCTCCCGTGTTAGGCGTGTCAGACGACCCTGCAAACCCCAATTTTGCTTATGACGCACACCCCTGGTCTTCCTAAGGGCTTGCCATGTACAACCATTGAGTGGCCTACTGTGTAGCCTTGTAATAATGATACAAATTCAAAATGCATCGTTGGATCGGAGGGACGATCAACGGCTGAGATGCGACCCTCACTTGTATAAATAGGGGTCCCTCCCCCTCATTGTAACAGTTCGTTCACAAGTGAATATAGACTATCTTTGCTCATCCGACTCTTGTGTTTGAGTGTGTGTGCGTAAGGCTGACTCAGGATCAATAATCCTAAGGTCGCACGGGATTTTGATCGATCGAAATCAATCAACCCATAACAAGTGGTATCAGAGCCATCGTTCCAAGCACAATGACTGATCCTCGTGCTGATGCTCCAGTCGTTCAAGGCGATGACTGAGAAGATCGTGGGCGTCCAGCCGAGAAGGCCACCCGGTAGAAGAAGAACCGGGCTATCTCAAGCTCGAAGGACCCGATGGGGGATCTGGAGAACCGAATGACGATCCTAGAAGAGACCGTCACGGACGTCCAAACGTTGATGGATGACCTGCACCAGACCGTCAAAGGAACGAACGCCGGTAGGGAGGAGTTCTTGGCCAAAATGCAAGAACTTTAGGCTGGCATGGGGGAGCTCCGTGTTGAGGTGCTGGGATCCTTCACACACAAGCTGCAGCAGTGGGATGAGACTTGGGAGGCCACAATGGTGGCCATGCGCGTGGAGATGGCCGAGATGAAAAGCAAGCTCACCGAACTTGAAGCTGCACGCGTGATCACCGTGTAACCACATGCCAATGCACCCAAGCCTAAAAAGTTCAAGCGCTCACGAGTGACAAAGGATGTGGACAACTTCCTATGGTGCATGAAACGCTACTTCCAGACCATCGAAATGACCTACCACATAATCCGGGTAAACACTACAGCCATGTATTTAGCTAATGATACGTTGCTATGGTAGCGTCGTAGGTCGGGTGGTAGGAATGGCGATCCTATCACGACATGGGCTCAGTTTGTCGAGGAATTTTGATGAACCTACTATCCTGCATATGCGGAGGAGGAAGCCCGCGGGGAACTCAAGCGCTTAGAGCAAAAAGGCGGAGTCCGCGACTATGTGAAGCGGTTCTTGGAGCTACTGCTCCAAATCCTGTCCATGACCGAGACGGAGGCATTCTACCAGTTCATGAGCATACTCAAACCATGGGTCAAGCAAGAGCTCAAATGGTGCAACACAACAGATCTCTCAACGGCTACTTTTGTGGCCGAGTCCCTCGTGGAATACAAACCATCACCCTCGGCCAAGCCAGACTCTTGACCGAGAGAAAGGGCCACTAAAAGAGGAGATCAAAACTGGTACAACCAGCCAAATAGAGGCAAACCACCTTAGGTCCCTCATAGGACTCGACTTGAGTTGAGCAACGGAGGATATCATCGCAAGGTATGCACCTACAAGTGCTTCTTTTGCAACGGACCACACAAGGCCCGAGATTGTCCAAAAAGAGGGAAGCTGGCAGCCTTGTGCAAGGAGGATGGACCGTGAGAGGAGGCGCAGTTGGAATCATTGCGGATCCTTGGGTCGATCAAGGCCAAGAGGCCAAGGAACCCAAATGAATGATGTTCGTGTATGTGAAGATCGGTGGTACCACGATGAGTGCACTCATTGATATCGGGGTGTCCGACCTCTTCATCTCCAACGAGGCCACGAAGAAACTGAATCTTCCAGTCGAGACGAGTGATGCCAGTTGGCTTAAAACGGTGAACTCCAAGGAAGTCCCGACTAGCAGCATGGCTAGGGACGTGGAGCTGCACCTTGGTCCATGGACTAGCAAAGAGGATATCGAGATAATCCCCCTTGACGACTATGATTTCGTGCTTGGTTTAGGATTCCTCGATTGAATCAATACAGGCGTTATGCCCTTCGCGGATTGCGTATGTATCCTAGACAACCGGTGCCACTGCATGGTCCCGATCTACCGCGAATCGGGACACGATAGGAAGATGCTATTGGCCATGCAACTATTTAAAGGGCTGAAGAAGGGCAAGGTGACCTTCTTGGCAGCATTGAAGGAGGAGGGTGTGGAAGAAAGTAGGTACCGGAAGAGGTGTCCCGAGTCCTCAATGTCTTCCAAGATGTGATGCCACCCAAGCTGCCAAAGAAGCTGCCTCCTCAAAGAGAAGTCGACCATCGAATCGAGCTTGTGCCCGATTCTCAACTGTCAACCATGGCACCCTATCGCATGGCTTTGCCCGAGTTAGAGGAATTGCGAAAACAACTGAAAGAGCTGCTCGACGCGGGATATATTTGACTGTCCAAGTCTCTGTTCGGTGCTCCGGTGTTGTTCCAAAAGAAACATAACGGATCCCTCTGTATGTGCATAGACTACCAAGTCTTGAACAAGCTCACTGTCAAGAACAAGTATCCGATCCCGCTCATCGCTGACTTGTTCGATCAACTCTAGGAAGCCCGATGGTTCTCCAAGCTTGATCTTCGATCGGGGTACTATCAAGTTTGGATTGTCGAAGGAGATGAGTCGAAAACCACATGCGTGACCCGATATGGATCGTATGAGTTCCTCGTCATGCCTTTCGACTTGACAAATGCGCCAACCACATTCTGCACTCTCATGAACAAGGTACTCCATTCGTTCCTTGATCAATTCATTGTGGTTTACCTTGACGACATTGTCGTGTACAGCTGGACGCTCGAGGAACATGTTAAACATTTGAGTCAAGTTTTCTAGACTCTTCGGGAAAATGACCTATACGTAAAGCGCGAGAAGTGCACTTTCGCTCAGAAGGAAGTCTCTTTCCTTGAGCACATCGCCGGGGCAGATGAGTGTGGATGGACGCAGCTAAGATCCGTGCCATCGTTGAATAGAAGCCTCCGACTAAGGTGACGGAGCTGAGATCCTTTCTCGGACTCACAAATTACTACCAGCATTTCATATGAGGATATTCAAGTCTCACGGTGCCACTCACAGATATACTGAAGAAAGAAAGACCATGGGAGTGGACGGATCGGTGTCAAGAGGCGTTCGATCGGTTGAAGCAGACCATGATTGAAAAGCCAGTGCTCATTTCGCCTGACTACACCAAGCCATACGAGGTAGAAACCAATGCTTTTGATTTTGCTATCAGTGGTGTCTTGATGTAGGAAGGGCATCCGGTTGCCTTCGAGTCTTAAAAATTGAACAATATCGAGTGATGATACACGATCCAAGAGAATGAGATGACAGCAATGGTGCATTGCCTTCGTACGTAGAGGCATTATCTCTTGGGATCGCGGTTCATCGTGAGGACCGACAATGTGGCTACGAGCTACTTCCAAACCCAGAAGAAGCTCAGCTCGAAACAAGCTTGGGGTGCGCATGACAAAATTTCTGTTTCTCGATTTCTCTGTTTCTCTGTTCCCCGAAACAGGTTTGGAACAGAAATCCGTTTGGTAACGCAATTTGATTTCTCTATTTCTGAAACAGATTTCTATTCCAGAAATAGAAAAATTGAAGAAATCAGAAGCTGAAATTTTTAACTTCTGAGTTTCTGAAATATAAATTAGAAGCTGAAATCAAACCATATAAAAGAACCTTGCGCTTTCTTGCTAACTTAATTCACTTATAACCACAACTTCACAAATTATTGTTAATTTTCTTTTTCTTATTTTGCTCGTGTTTTTTTTTTTTTCAATTTTTTTTTGGATAACTTCCTCTTTAGGATGAAAGGCAATCGAATGGGTCCCCAATTTTAAAAAACGACCAAAATTTTCAAATGCTTACTTAAAAACAATGGGGCTCTTTCCTCCTAGAAAAGGCACGCGCATGGCCAGCTGAAGAAAAAGTTCTTACGTAATAGATGAATAAAAACGTGCCTAGAAATTTAACCTCGTTTCTTTACGGATTCAAAATTCTTGTAAAATCAAAATAATTAAATTGTTACACAATCTTGAATTTTAATTCGAAGGCAAGAGATTCAAGAGAATCTCTCTTTTGCTATGCAATGGCCATTAAAGGTTCATTGAGCAACAATAAAGAAATTAGGGATGAGCAACTAGACTGATTTAATTCAAGAATCAAAATAAACCGACCTTCTCCCGATTGGTTCCTAACCATAAAAGTTACTTCAAGGTAGAATTCTCATATATTCATTTACACCATCAATTTTATTTTGTTGATAATCTTGTATAATACTAGTCTTTGATAAAATGATAAGGTTGTATAGGCACCATTGATGGCACCCATATTCATGCTTCCGCAGTACTTGTCTGAACCTATGTAAGATGAGCTTGCAAATGATCCATTGACCAAGGAGGGAAATCAAATAAATACACTTAGAAAAACCATTGCCAATAAAATGGCAAGGGATAATAATATGCCGGAAATTTCATGAAATTGTATTTTTAACTTTTGTAAAGTATTAGTATTATTTCGATTATTATTTTGTATTTGGGGATTTCCTATGTTGTTTTAGTATTATTTCGACTATTATTTTGTATTTGAGGATTTCCTATGTTATTATCTAATCAATTTCTATTCCTAGAAATAGAAATTTTATTCTGTTATCAAACGGATTTTTGTTTCAGAAATAGAAATTTTGAGTCGTTATCAAACGGGTTTCTTTGCTCAGAAACTTGTTCGGGGAATAGAAATTGAGAAATTGATTTCTGGCTAGAAATCAATTTTTGTTTCAGAAATTTTGTCATGCGCAGCCTTGGTGGCAAGACTTCCTGGCCAAGTTTGATTACGTACTAGAATACAAGTCCGGAAAATCTAATTCCGTGGCCAATGCCTTAAGAAGGAAGATGGAGCTGGCCAACGTGATGAGTCAACCCGACTATCCATGGATCGAACGTATCAAAGAGGGGTTGAAGCACGATCAAATAGCCCAAGCCCTCCTTCGGTACACACAAGAGGGCAAGACAAGGCGGTTCTGGTACGAGGACGACCTCCTCTATACCAAAGGACGGCAACTCTATGTGCTGCTCCACGAGAAACTTTGGAAGGAAGTCCTACACGAGTGCCACGATTTTAAATGGGTGGGTCATCCGGGAATCCACCGCACCATGGCACTCATTGAGGATCAATATTGTTGGCCACACATGTGGGACGACATCAAAGCTTATGTGCGAACGTATCTTGTGTGCCTACAGGACAAGATAGAGCTATGGTCTCCGGCGGGGCTCCTTGAACCGTTGCCTATCCCGGAATGTCCATGGGAGAGCGTCTGCATGGACTTCATCGTGAACTTATCGAAGTTCGAAGGGTATCGGACCCTCATGGTCGTGGTGGACCACTTCTCCAAGTATGCGATGTTCGTGCCAGCTACGAATGATTGTCCAACCAAGGAAACTGCCAAGCTGTTCCTCAAGCATGTCGTCAAATATTGGGCATTCCTCGCACGATCATGAGCAATCGCGATCCTCAATTCATCAGGCAGTTCTAGATTGAGCTCTTTAAGTTGCAGGGGACAGACCTCAACTTCTCCAGGAGCATGGATCCCCAAATCGACGAACAAACGGAGCAGGTGAATGCATTGCTGGAAATCTACCTCCAGCACTATATGAGCAACACGCAAGTGAATTGGGCACAACTGATCGACGTGGCTCAATTTTTCTACAACTTACAGCAAAGCAAATCCACGAACCAGAGCCCGCTCGAGATCATGACCGGGCAACAACCGCTTACACCGAGCGAGATCACCTTGGGTATCGAGGAAACAGCCCTCCTGCGTACAAGTTCGCTAAGGAATGGGATGAGCATGTGGACTTGGCATGGGCGTGCCTCAATAGAGTCACAAAGCGCACCAAAAAGTGGGCCAACAAGAAGTGACGACACGTGGAATTTCAGGTCGAGGATGTGGCACCCCCAAACCCAGTAAGGTTGCCACAGATACCAAATGCTCTACCTATTGCAATACTGGTTACTAGTCTTTGAAAAAGGGGAGTTGTAAAGAAGGGCCGAGGTTCATAGGCATTTTTTTTTTTTAAAGGAGTTTAGCGCAGCTCATAGCGAAAATTGGAGACGAGTCTCACCATCCCTCTACTCTCTCGTGATGATACAATGCACACCAACTACACGTAGAAGGAAAACATAAAGCCGGACCACTTTTATTTATATTTTTCCAGGATGGACATCTTGGGTCAGTATAAACAAAAAGGAAACCAAGACTTTTCACTATGCTTGGCTACATCCCAAAAGAGATCATCGACCCCCTATATCGAACGTGTAAAACCTTCCATCTACAAGTGTCGGCTCCCTCTCCAAAAAGTGTCAGCTCCCTCTCCTCCCGCGGGCCATCACACCCAGCCAGGTGCATCGGGCGATGGCGGCGGTAACATCCCCAGCATCTCCCCATCACGTCGGACATGGACGGACAGGAACTCCTGGATGACGGGGCCCCCAACCAGGCCCACATCATACATCACCAACACCCGCACTCGTATGAACACCAACCCAGGGATGGTGACGCATACGTGCTCCATGCACTCGACCTCCACATCCGAGGGAAGGCCGTAAAAAGTACTGCGTGAGACTAGAGGGAGAGGCATCTCTCTAATTTGAAATGTTAGTCCCCAAAGGGGTGAGTACAAACACTCAGCAGGTAAAAGATCCATTTCACTACTCAATGCATTCAACAGAGCAGTCGTGGCAACATAGAATACATATATATCAATCATATCTGACCTTTTGGTCATGCATGATACATCAAAACAGCCATGTATAAGTCACTATATCTTGTGCATAAACCACCAATGCATTAGTACATAGATCATGTAGTCATGCATTCATGTCATCATACTATGTGAACACATCACCATGCACTTATACATGTTACATCATACAGTCATGCATACATGTCACCACATCATGCATGATTCAATTTCAATTCATGTTTTCCAATTGAATCGCCACATTTCTCTTTCTCGGAACCAGTACTTGCATCCCACATTTCTCTTTCTCGAGACCAGTACTTGCATCCCACATTTCTATTTCTTGAGACCAGTACTTGCATCCCACATTTCTATCGCTCGCACCCAACCTAGCATCGCGAGGAACCTCCGGCACACACCTCCGGGCATCCGGCACACACACTCCGGGCATCTCGAAACTCCCGAGGACATCTGGCACACACCTCCGGGCATCCGGCACACACACTCTGGGCATCCCAACACTCCCAGGGCATTGTCGGCTCACACCTCCGACGGCATCTTCATTTCATTGCATGTTCTTATATGTCTCATTCTCAAATTTCACATTTGATGTAACAATACCATTGATTAAATCATGCGATATGCATTTGGAAAAGTACTATTTGATGCAATGGTTTTAAAAAGAAATCCTTCTTTGAGTACATGAAAATTTACCAATCCTTGAATGTCATATGAGATGTATAAATGTCATCACATCATCACACGGGTAATAATCCAAAACATCATGATTTACACAACAATTTTAATAACCCATAAATAATACAATTTCCAGCTAAATCAGAATACTTAAAATCCATATATCACAAGAAAAGAGTTTTAGCCTTATTCATACACAGTTTTTTGCAACATTTATAGTTAAACACCCAAAGGACCTTCTAAAATTATGGAATTTAACTATGTTGCAGATGAGACATAGATAGAGACAATTCATAAAGAACATTGTTCCAAAAGAGGTTCGTACAGAATAGTATAGGTCATGCATTGTCAATATCGTCCAGTTCGAGTAGACAGATTGCACAGTTTTCAAAACACATTCGATTAAATAGACAAATGACCTTCAAAAAACATAAAATTTAACTATGTTCTAGTCAAGACATAGATAAAGATATCTCATGAAGAACATTTTTCCAAAAGAGGTTCGTACAGAATAGTATAGGTCATGCATTTTCAATATTGTCCAGTCCGAGTAGACAGATTGCACAGTTTTCAAAACACATTCGATTAAATAGGCAAATGACCTTCAAAAATCATGAACTTTAACTATGTTGTATTTCAAGGAGTCCTTAATAACTCTCATTAAGGGATCAAGGTGAGATTTTCAAAGGAAAGTCACTTTATAGTCCATGAAGTCACTGGAGCTCAGTGCAACATTTCCAGATCTAATGTCTTCAAAAGAAAAATCGTTTTGCTAGGCTATAGCTGTTCGTTTTATCTCAAATTTGAGTATGTTAGTGCTCAAGATGTTCTCTACAATTTTCGTGAAGAAGTCGAAGTGAAATTCTCAGTAAAAAGTCACATGCAATATACAAAATCACGAAGAGGTCAACAAAACAGCTTCAGATCTAACATTTTCGTAGAAGGAGGGTTTTACCCCTCAAAACTAAGCCATTTTGTCTCAAATTTTAGTATGTTATACTTTAAGACGTTATCTACAACTTTCCTAAAGAAGTCAAAGCCAAAATCCAACTCAAACACCGTATGCAAGCAACTACAACATTCTGGGTCAGGCCGTTTACTCGAGAACAGTTTACACTTTCAAAACAACACTCTTACAAACTTCGCTTTTTCCTCCCTAGACATCCGAAATTCATCACCATTCAATAACATATTCTAGACACAACATGCAAGAGCAGCTTCAATTGATCTAACTTGCCTCCAAATCGAGCAAGCACGAGCACACGGCGGCTGGACACGGCAACGGCGAGCGACGGACGGGCAGCTTCTTCCTCTTAGGGCCTCTTCCTCCTCTCTCTCGGTTCCTCACTCTCTCGACAGCCCTCTCTCTCTCCCTCTCTCAAAACCGGTCACTCATCTCCTTTAATTTTTCTTCCCCCTCAATGATTAGCAATCTTTTGGTGTGCATGGGGAACACTTGGCAGGTAGGAGGGACAAATGGCCTTCTTCATGCAAGATGGGCCTCCATCTTCGGCTAGGCTTGAGGTCAGCCATGGGCCGACAGCAGCTCCTCTTCTTGGGCTTCGTGGGCCGGTCGAGAAAAGGGGTGAGGCAATGGGCTGGTTTGGGCTTTCAATTGTCCAGCCCATCCTCATCCTATTAATTTACCTAATCCTTAATTATATAAACACCTAATTTGGAATTTATAAATCACCAAAACTTTGTGACCTATCTAGATAAATTCCAATCCATAATCCACATGGCCAAAAATAGAATTTTCCCTATCAAATAATTGTTCACCAAAAGCTTGGCCAAATTTCTTAATGCAAGTCATGAATTAGAGCACCCCTAAAGATTTGCAAGGAATTCTAGGATGCCACAGAGGACTTGGTGTTGGCCAAACTGCACCTGGTCCTTCGGTATCGTGATGTGCACAAAGGGTTGATTCATCGATATGAAGCCCCCTTCTGAGTGTTGCAACGGATCGGGAAGGTGGCATACAAGCTGGACTTGCTGACCAAGCTCAAGGTGCACCCTGTGTTCCACATAAGTATGCTAAAACCTTTTCATGCGGACGAGGACGACCCGGATCAAGGCAAGTCACAAGGAGCGCCCCATAGAGCGAGAACCTTGTATGATCGGGATGTTGAATGCATCATGGCAGACCGGATCATACGGAAGAAATATTGTGCACCAAAGAAGGAGTACCTTGTCCGATGGAAGGGCCTCCCCGAGAGTGAAGCAAGCTGGGAACCCTCCGAGGCTCTATGGCAGTTCAAGAAACACATCGAAGCATTCCATGTCACGGATTCGATGAGGGCATTGCCAGATTAGGTGGGGGAGAATGACACGGCCCATGGACAAAGCATGATCCAAGACTATCCGTGGTAGGCCGTGTCACGCCCAATGGCTGATCGAAGACCAACCCATGATCAATCCATGAACAATACAAACAAAAGCCCATGCACAACCCATGATCAACTCGTGAGCAATGTTCAGCCAGCCCATGTGCAACCAATGGCCGTTCACCTTCTCCCATATTAGGTGTGTCAAACGACCCTGCAGACCCTGAGTTTGCTTCTAACGCATGCCCATGGTCTTCCTAAGGGCCTACTGTGTACATCCATTGAGTGCCCTGCTGTGTAGTCTTATGATGATGAATCGGATTCAAAATGCACCGTTGGATCGAAGGGACGATCAATGGCTGAGATGCGACCCGCACTTGTATAAATAGGGGTCCCTCCCCCCTCATTGTAATAGTTCATTCACAAGTGAATATACACTCTCTTTACTCATCTGACTCTTCTATTCGAGTGTGTGTGGGTAAGGCTGACTTGGGATCGATAATCCTAAGGCCGCACGGGGTTTTTGATCAATCGAAATCAATCGACCCGTGACACAAGCTTTTGGCTTACGAAGGGATTGTGGTGGTATTGATTGCATGAGATGAGAAGAGAGGACTTGAAGCTGTGGACAAGCTTAAACTAGAGTCTGGTCCACCAGCTCGATGTCTCCAATCCTACCAGTGTTTCATCGCTTGTACACTTCATTAAGCACCAATTTGGAAAGCTAGATATTCTGGTACATCCCTTGAAATCATAATACTGGCCTCGGTGATTCTTTTAGAACCAACGAAGATACAGAATGTTGTTTCCCCAACATCCATGCAGAGTGAATGAAGAATTGCAGATAATCTCACTGTAGTACTATAAACATTTTATCATGCTATTAAGAGTGCATTGGTGTAGCTGCGAGAAACGTGCAATATCAAGATGAGAATTCTTGATGTACCTCTGATTGTGGTATAGATATGTATATGAGGTTAAGCGTTGGGATGCTGTCATATGGTTGTGACTCGCGGGGACCATGAGACCAGCCAAAAGCTCTAATTTGGACACCACCACCATACTAATATTTTCGAGTTTCTCTTATCTATCTGAGGCGCATTTACTTTACTAAAGTAATGTTATGGACTAGGGGAATTTTGGTGTTTAATTAGACAAGTAAGAGAATTCCCTATTTTCAAAAAGTCCAAGCACAATACTCAAAATCACCAACAACTTGTGCTTTTTCTACGTATTTTATCAAATATATAGATTCAATCCGTGCATAAGACATTTAGGATACTTAGCAACATTATTTATATGCATACCCGTGTTCTGTAATATAAAGATGTATTCATGGCTTATATACGGATGGCAAATGTTTCACCTCAGCTCTTAACCTTCTATCTAGTCAGTTTAAGATTGATTTTGATGGCCAGATTTGAGTGCTAATTTATGAGAATATTATCGGGCAAACGTTTTCTTCTCTCGCACTTTTTGCACGCTGCTTTGTGATTGGCCTTGTGCTTTTATCGTGATGATACAATTTCTTTTCCAGGTGAACAATGCTGCTATCTTGGGATGCATTGTGGATGCCGGAGGTTTAAGAGCAGCTGGCATGGGAAAGGTATGGTTTCCGTTTCTCTGATCATGGTGTTCAGAGAGAAACTTAATTGAACTATTAATTGGCTCGATCACTCTAGGGTCGAATGCTATCCACTTGAAGGTCGTGGAAAATAGAGCTCTGTCACGTTATTGTTATATTTTTAGTCTTGTGGACTGATTGAAAGGGATTATTTCAAGAGAGCATGACGCGAAATATTGCGACTGAAATTGTGACACTTTTACTGTCTGAATAAGTTAAACCTGGTCAGGAATAAAAGTTGCAAACAAAAGAAGCATTCAAGAATCAGCGGGTGTGAACTAGCAATGTGATCCAAACACAATGGACCTTTATCTGATTTCTTGCGACCGACTCCTTCTATAAGCTGAGATGATGAGCTCCTGCAATTTAAGATGTATACTCCGTGTTGGACTGTCCCAATTCCGAGACCTTTGATTGTCCTTCCTAACATTCTGCATTGAATAATGCAGGAGCGAATTAAATGGAGTGAAATCTCGACTGAGACCTATGAGTTAACTGAAGATTGCATTAACATCAACTATTACGGTGCCAATGTTGGGAAATTACTGCTTCAAATAGGATAGAACAATGAAGACGGATCTTTAGAGTACTCGAGTCAGACTTTGAGGCGTGATATCACTTTCTTTAAGGATTTATTTGCCCCACAAAGTTGCTAATGGTCACCGGCAAATATCCTCCAAGATACAACAAAGTCTCAATTTGAGAATACTATATAGCAATTCTAGTATTTCTCCAGGATCTCTCTAGGAAACAATTGAAAGGATGGCTGTCGTTTTTTCAAAAAGAAGACTCGAAAAGATGAAAAATGATCACACTAGTTCTTCCTCAATCTAACAAGTATATATAAAATAGTCTTAAAACGAAGACAACTCTTCGTGAAAAGTTGCGAAATGAACAAACACATTCTTTCGAAAATTGCTCAAGTGAACAAATGTGTCCATTCATAAGAAGTTAAAACCAAACCAATGCAACCCTTCGGGAAAGGTTGCAAACCGAACGGGTATCATATGCAAAGGTTGCCTTGAAAAAACACAAATAAAAAATTCGGAATAAAAATTAATAGTTAATATTTAATAAATAATATTTCGAAATTATTATTTATTAATTAATTAATTTCCGAAAATTCTCAATAAACAAAAACAACCTTTGAATTGATTAAACTTAATAAGACAACCGTACGAAATAAAAATAAAATAAAAAGACAAAAGGATTAGTGCTAATTAAATCGTGTAAATCGCGGGCGCGCAAAGTGCACCAAAATCGCACAATTATCCGTGCACCCACATGCGGGTATGGTGGGGTCTAGCCCACCCCAGTCATTCCTTTAGATTTACAAAGGAAACTTAACACTTATAAATTAGCCCTTTTCCTCCCATTTCTCCTATGTGGGACAAGGTAAAAAGCACTTATTTTTGTTTTAACAAACAAAAACTCCAACAATCCCCCACTTTGTTTGTAAAAACAAAGATTTCAAAATAATAAAACAAAAAAATTTAAAACCGCACAGCCAAAATTTGAATAAGATTAATATACATACATAAAGGTCTCTTTCGAGTTAAACCTTTAATTAGTACAAGTATATCAAAGCTCTATCAAAGTGACAAGTAGCTCGGTTTTAAACTTGTACTTTTATGTAATAGAACCAGACATGCCACACATACACTAACCTCTTGTTTCAGCGAGAAGTTCTATATTACTCCGCACTACTATGGCCTTGTGCTTGATCCTGTTTCATGAGCTCTCTAGAAAGCAACCCTCACTTTCGTAAGAAGCGGCACCACTTCTAAGCTCATATAGGTGAAGTATCTACCATGTGTTTCTGTTACTATCAACACACTACAAATTTGTATCATACTTCATTAAGAATTCAATTCAACCTACAGAACGTAACAGACAATACTGACTTCTCATATCAGGGCTACATCAATATCAAACAATCACATTCAATAACTTGTTCTTACCCATTAAACCTTGTAACTAGTGATGTTCTAGAAAAAGGTCGGGTTACCATTATTGGTGATTTTAATTAAAGGGTTTCAGCCCCATTTCTTGTGAGGTCATTATTACCATGTGTCTTGGTAAAGCCTTTGTCAAAGGATCTGCAAGATTATTACTTGACCTCACATAGACAATTGTTATGGTACCTTCTTTAATTAATTGTCTCACATATTCATGTCTTAGACTAATATGTCTAGACTTACCATTATAGTTGTTGTTATAGGCTCTTGCCAAAGTAGCCTGACTATCACAGTGGATAGAAATATGAGGCATAGGATTAGGCCATAATTTGATATCCAACACAAATTCCTAATCCATTCGGCCTCTTTCCCAGTTGCCGCTAAGGCAATAAATTCAAATTCCATTGTTGAGTGAGTTATACATGTTTGTTTCTTACTTGCCCAAGATACAGCACCTCTAGCTAGTGTGAAAATCCATCCAGAAGTGGAATGCTCATCTGCCACACTTGTAATCCAACTAGCATCGGTGTATCCTTCTAATACAGCCGGATAATTATTATAGAACAATCCTAAATTTTTAGTTCTCTTAAGATAACAAAAAATTCTGGTAATAGCTCTCCAATGTTCAATACTTGGATTACTAGTATACCTACTCAACTTGCATACAGAATAAGCAATATCAGGTTTAGTACAATGCATCACATACATTAAAGACCCTATAGCACTCGCATATTCTAATTGAGCCACCGCTCTACTAGTATTATGATTCAATTTAATATTGGAATCAAATGGAGTACTTATTTCCTTGAAACCAAGATGTTGAAATTTATTTAATAACTTTTCAACATAACTACATTGGCTTAAAGAATAACCCCCACTATGTTTCTTAGCTTTAATACCTAAGATAGTATCTACTTCACCCAAATCCTTCATTTTAAACATGGAAGTTAGATACTTCTTAGTCTCAATAATTCCAGTCATATTCGTTCCAAAGATAAGCATATCATCAACATACAAGCACACTAAGACACCATAGTCTTTAGTGAATTTAGAGTATATATACTTATCAGCACTACTATTGATGAAACCATTAGACAATATGACTGAATTAAACTTTTCATGCCACTGCTTAGGAGCTTGCTTAAGCCCATAAAGAGACTTAATCAATTTACATACTTTTCTTTCATTTCTAGGAAGAACGAAACCTTCTGGTTGTTCCACATGTAAATTTCCTCATTTAAGTCTCAATTTAAGAAAGTAGTCTTAACATCCATTTGATGAACACAAAGATCATAAATGGAAGCTAGAGCAAAAAGAACTCAAATAGAAGTTATACGTGCAACAGGAGCATACGTATCAAAATAATCTATTCCTTCTTTTTGTCTATATCCCTTGGCCACAAGTCTAGCCTTAAAAGCTTGAATAGAACCGTTAGGATGATATTTTCTTCTAAAAACCCATTTGCACCCAATAGGTTTTTATCCTTTTGGTAAATCTACTAATGCCCAAGTATTGTTGGACATAATTGAGCCCATTTCATCATTCACAGCTTCTTTCCAAAATGAAGCATCTCTAGAAGACTAAATTTAATACTAAATGATATTTATTTATCATGTTATTATCTCCATCTCCTTCAACAAGAAAAACATGAGTAATAAAATCAGGACCTAAGTCTTTTAGTTTCCTAGCTCTAGTACTTCTCCTTGGTTCAATCATGTCTCTAGAATCATTCGTTTCTTTCTCTTGAGAATCTCTTTGAGTTTCCATGAATTTTGAATTATTTTCAATAATTTCAGAACTTGTGAAACATCTATTCTCAAAGAATTCAACGTCTCTTGATTCTACAATGACATTGGACTCTAGATCAAGAAGTCTATAAGCTTTACTGTTTTCAGCATACCCAACGAAAACACTTTTGATAGCTCTAGGACCGAGCTTTGTTCTCTTAGGATCCGGTACTCAGTAATATGCCAAACACCCCCACACTTTAAGATATGACAAATTTGGCTTTCTATCTTTCCATACTTCATAAGGGGTTATGTCATTTCTCTTGGAAGGTATTCTGTTATGAATATAGCATGCGGTAAGTAATGCTTCTCCCCAAAGATTCATTGGTAGCTTTGAATTTGAAAGCATACAATTAACCATTTCTCCAAGAGATCGATTTTTCCTTTCAGCCAAACCATTTTGTTGTGGAGTATATGGTGCTGAAGCTTGATGAATAATACCATGTTCTTCACAAAAAGAAGAGAATTCATTTAAGAAATATTCTCCACCTCTATCTGAACGTATGTCGCGACCAAATATTTTGGGTGTGAACCACCTAAAATTAGGCTAATGGATTGCTAAGCCTAGACTTAGCTCGAGCTCTCCCAAGCCCATACCAACTCGCGATTTAAATTCAAATATCTAGCATGCAAAAGGGAGTCGCCACTAATCAATTTGTGGTAGGTCGATTAGACACCTAAGTAAAGTAATGGGAGAATTATTTCACTTCTACGAACCAAAGATTTTGGGTACGGGGACTTGGTTACACTAGACTATCCTAGTGCCCTTTCGGTACCTTTCTCTTTTTATTTCGAAAAAATGTTTTGCAGGCAACTTAAATTGATTTTAATTCACTTTCCTAACGTGTGAGGTGATCATACATGTGCGCATACCACCAATTTAACACTCAGGAAAGCAATTAAATAATGTAAGACTTACCTCAAAGCAACGAAAGCATTTGCGTTGTTAGATCAGAATTCACATTAGCAATCTTAGATATGATTTCTAATTAACAAGCAATCACTCAATTTTTGCCTTCACTTTAATGAGAATATAGTCCATATGCAATGCAATGCTTCTAACCTAACATGAAATAATATGGCATGGCAAAATGTCTTAAACTATATGAATGAGTAAAAGTTTTTGTAATTTTTTTTAATGAACATGCAATAATTAAATATGCAATCCAAATTAACCAAGATGACCTAATTCTAATGACGGACAAATGATTTTTTATTTTTTATTTAATGAAAATTCGTAATTAAAAATGAAAATCAAACTAAAGTGAAATACTATCTATTCTAAATGCTTTCTAAACATCAATTTTTTTTTTTTAAAAAAAAAAACCTATCATGCAATTCATCTAAAGATCTATCTAGACCTAAAATCAAACATGCAATTATATCTAATATGCAATGACGTGCAGAGAATGCCCTAATTCTAACTTTTTTTTTTTATGAAATTCGAAATTAAAATTAAACATGCAATTCAGATAATAATAAAAAAACTAACATCCTAAATGAATGAACTTTTTCTTTTTCTTTTTCGCGATTCAAAATAAATCCCTATTCTAATCATGCAAGATAAAAAAAACAAACCTAATCCTAATTCAAACTTTTTTTGGATTTTTTCCTTTTACGAAAATAAAACTGACTCAAACACCACAACAGTAAATCAAATAAGATTAGATTGATATCCAAAAATTGACGAACCATATCTTGCGCATGAGATCAGGTTGACCAAATTTAAACAAAATCGTGAATCGAATCTTGGGCATGAGATCGGATTGTCGATTTTTGCAAAGGATTGCGAGTCGGATTTCGAGCGCGAAAATCGAACTGACAATCCCTAATTTGAGGGACACTTTCATGTCGGAATATCAATCATATATCAATTAATAAATTCACTAAAAAACAAGATATAAAGGAAAATAATAAATAAATAAAAATAATAACTGGATAAATAAAAATAAAGAAAATCTACCTAATTCCCTTTTCCTCTTCTTTTTTTTTTTTTCTTGTTCTTTCTTCTTTCCTTTCCCACGTGTAACCGTGGGTCTCCAAGGGCAGCCGGTTGATCAGTCCGGCAAGGGAATCTGGTAAGGGGAATCGTCGGCTGGCGACGCAAGGACGCGGAGCACGGCTACTTGGCATCACGGACAGGGCATCTAGTCGTCGAATCACCGATTTGCTGCTCGTAGAAATTTGAGCAGCAGGGGGAGCGAAGCAAATGGCGACATCGGGCACGGCAGGGGTTCCGGGTGCGGGCATCACAGATCTGCGCTCGGAGCAACAGCGTGGGCTTAGGCGGCAGAGGGCCACTGGGATTGCGGGATCTGGAGCGCGGAACGGGAGTCGGTCAGTCATCATAGGGCGAGCAGCGCGGGTTTGCCTGGCTTCGGGCGGAGTAGCAGCGGCATTCTGGCTCGGAGAAAAGTTCTGGATCGCGAGTAGAGGGCGGTGATGGAGGCTTGGTAGCGAGCGCGGCGAGGAAGGCCGCGGACCGGTGCGTCGAGCAAATCTGGTTCTAGTCCGGCGGAGACAGGACGTTGCGGGCGAAGCTAAGCAGAGGAGCAGGTCATCGGGCAGAGATGTAGGCGCAGAAATCCGAGCGCAATGGTGCGGCGCGGTGCAGGGGCATAATGGTGCGACGACTAGCGGTGTGCGGGCAGCAGCGGTCTAGCTCAAATTTGCTAGCGTCGAGCGCTCAAGCGAGCAGATCAGGACGGCGGCTGTGGTGTCGTCTCTTGGGAGCAGAGCAGCAGCACTCAGAGTAGGGGCATGCAGGCTTCGGGTTGCTGCTGCGGCGGCGGTGATCCGCGAAGGAGCAACGAGCGGCGACGGTAGGCGATGCTCGCGGACGAGTGGCCACGCCGTGCAGCAGCCCACGTAGCAGAGACTTCAAACAGCTAGGGACAGAGCGTAGCAATGGAGAAGATGAAGAGCCGCTCCTCTTTTTCCTGTTTTTTTTTTTTTGCCGCACGCCTCCTCTGCTTTTTAGTTTTTTTGCTTCTGCCTTAGGTGACTTTCTCTACTGTACTTTTTCTTTTCCTTCAAAAGTCTTCTTTTTTTATTTCCAAAAAACCCTTGGACGGCAACCCCCTCCTTTCACTTTTTACCTTCCTCTTCAATCGAAGAAGCAAACGCCTTTTGACCTTTTTTGTTTGAGGAGCCTGAAAACCCTATTTTCCTTTTGTTTCCTTCGAAAACCGAGGGAAGCCCACAAGCTTTTCTTCGCGTTGAATTTTCTTGACCTAAAAATCAAGAGAAACTCTTTGTGGCCGTGTATCTTCTATTGTGTCGCTCCCCTAATTAAATTGCACACGAGGTATTTTATAAGTCTAAAAAAAAATGTATCTTCGCGGTATATATCTTTTCTTTTTTGTTCGTGCGTGATACCCCTAAATAGATCGTTGAAATATACTCACCTCACGCGATATTCCCTTCGTTTTTTTTTTCACATGTTCTATCCAAAAAATTCCCTTTTTGCACAAAATAGTATATGTGAAAAATCTTAATGGAATATGTAAAAAATATTTCCTTCACCGACAGTCTAAAATAAAACAAAATAAAGATAAAATGTTTCTAAACTATATGCCATGTGTTTCTTTTTTTCCTTTTTTTAATTTAGCAAAAATCAACTCCAAAAATTTAGGTGTCAACAATGTAGAACTTTGATTTTTTTTTCTAATTGATTTTCTACTTCAGCCTTATATTTCTTAAACATGATAAATGCTTCATCCTTTGATCTCATGAGATAAACATACAAAAACCTACTGCAATCATCCACAAAGGTAATAAAATACTTTTTACCTCCACATGTTAGCATGCCATTGAATTCACATATATCACTATGAACCAAATCCAATAAATTCGAATTTCTTTCAACAATAGGAAATGGTTTCTTAGTAAGTTTGGACTTAGCACATATTTCACATTTATCATATTCGCCATTGAAATTTATCAAGTCTAACTTCTTCATATTCTTTAAATAACGAATATTTATATGTGCTAACCTACTATGCCATAAAAATGAAGACTCAACAATATAAGCAGAATTAGCAATATTATTATTGATACTCAGTTGATACATGCCATCATTGGCATAACCCTTTCCAACAAACAGCCCATTCTTCGACAGGATAACCTTGTCGGATTCAAACAAAACCCGAAACCCCCTCTTACAAAGTAAATCAATAGAAACTAGGTTCTTCCTAATTTCGGGTATAAATAACACATTAAGAAGAGTAATCTTCTTTGCAGAAGTGAAGTCTATCTCCACCGTGCCTTTTGCAGCAACTTTTGCAAGAGCATTATTCGCCATCAGGACCTCTTGAACATTCGAGTCAACAATCTCCTCAAATTGCTTGAACATGTATTTGTCCTTGCACACATGGACCGTTGCTCCAGAATCTAACCACCAACCAGATTTGGCAGTGGTAGAATTAATTTCAGAAATCATAGCCATCGTATCATTAATTTCAGAAACTTTCATGTTCGAAAACATGGTTGAAATCATGGCCACATAATTTTCTTCAACCAGATTTGCATCTACCTTCATCGTCGGAATATTCTTGTCCTTCGAATTGCTCTTGCGGTGAATGCATTCCTTGGCGTAGTGTCCCCATTTGCCACAGATAAAACAGCAACCCTTTTTCTTCTTTTGTGTTCTCTTAAATTTATGCCCGCCTTTTACTTTGAAGTTCTGGCCGATTTTTCGCTTTCTTTCCACAGCATTCACCTTGGAATTGTACAAAATAGAATTATCACGTAAATGTGACTCTTCCTCAATGCGAAGATGTTTCTGTATTTGCTCTAAAGTAAAGTCCTCTGACTTATGCATTAGCCTTTTTCCATAGTCTTTCCAACTTGGAGGCAATTTCTCAATAATTGCTCCAACTTGAAAGGCTTATGGAATATCAATCTTGAGGGCACGAATTTTATTCACAAGTACTTGCAATTCATGACCTTGTTCCAGCAAGGGTTTAGTATCAATAAACTTGAAATCAAAATACTTTGCGATTAGATAGTTGTTGGTACCTTGCTCCTCCGCTTTGTACTTGAATTCTAGTGGATTCCAAATTTCTCTAACCAACTTCATTTCAGTGAATAAGTCGTACAAGTGATCAGATAGAGTATTCAGAATGTTTCCTCGACAAAGTAGTTCATCCTCCGCACGTTTCTTCTTCTCTTTATTAACCCTTTCAATGGCTTCCGCACTTGGCTCTCCTCCTTCAATAGTAGGCTTCAGATCTTTTATAGGCGCCAAGTTAGGATCCAGTATGTAGGAAATCTTTAGAGCAATAAGTAAGAACATCATCTTGTCCCTCCAGCGAGCAAAGTTGTTCCCATCGAACCGGTCCAGTTTGACCATGTCTTGATTCATCACTTTGATTGTCTCCAACTCCATTGTTGTGAAATAAATCCTTAAAATTGTTGGGAAATTATTGCTTCGAATAGGGTAGAACAATGAAGAAGGATCTTTAGAGTACTCGAGTTGGACTTTGAGGCGTGATATCACTTTCTTTAAGGATTTATTTGCCCCACAAAGTTGCTAATGGTCACCGGCAAATATCCTCCAGGATACAACAAAGTCTCAATTTGAGAATACTATATAGCAATTCTAGTATTTCTCCAGGATCTCTCTAGGAAACAATTGAAAGGATGGCTGTCGTTTTTCAAAAGAAGACTCGAAAAGATGAAAAATGATCACACTAGTTCTTCCTCAATCTGACAAGTATATATAAAATAGTCTTAAAACGAAGACAAATCTTTTTGAAAAGTTGCGAAATGAACAAACACATTCTTTCGAAAATTGCTCAAGTGAACAAATGTGTCCATTCATAAGAAGTTAAAACTGAACCAATGCAACCCTTCGGGAAAGGTTGCAAACCGAACGGGTATCATATGCAAAGGTTGCCTTGAAAGGACACAAATAAAAAATTCGGAATAAAAAATAATAATTAATATTTAATAAATAATATTTCGAAATTATTATTTATTAATTAATTAATTTCCGAAAATTCTCAATAAACAAAAACAACCTTTGAATTGATTAAACTTAATAAGACAACCGTACAAAATAAAAATAAAATAAAAAGACAAAAGGATTAGTGCTAATTAAATCGCGTAAATCGGGGCATGCAAAGTGCGCCAAAATCGCGCAATTATCCGCGCACCCGCCCGTGGGTATGGTGGGGTCTAGCCCACCCCAGTCATTCCTTTAGATTTACAAAGGAAACTTCACACTTATAAATTAACCATTTTCCTCCCATTTCTCCTATGTGGGACAAGGTAAAAAGCACTTATTTTTGTTTTAACAACCAAAAACTCCAACAGCCAAAAGGATGGTTGATGCACTCATTGGCCTCCTCCAACTATCACTCTCCAAGGATTGTTAATATCTCCTCCGGTGGCGGGAAACTAGCGGTAAGAAGAGTCAAAGCACATTATTCCAGAGTTAGTTCCCAGTAACTTAAGAATGGAAATTCACCCTTGAGTTATCACATTGAACACAAACCCCATTTTTGCAAGTGAGTACAAAGATGTCACCTCGAGGTCTTCTCTTGAAATCAAATCACATGGAGCTTTAAGAAAAGCTAGACTAGTTTTCCTTGAGAAAGAATAGCAGTTTGATCATCTTTCTAACCTTGTGATCAGTTTTTCCCGGATGGCTGGGCTAAGAACGTCTTTAGCGATGCCGAACACCTCACGGAAGAAAAGGTGGACGACGTATCGAAGGAGTTTCTAAAAGGGAAGGTTCTCATGAGATCAAAGGCTGGCCTGCTTCTCATTCTGCTTATATAGTTTCTAAAGCGGTGTTAAACGCTTACACGAGTAAATTAGCAGCCAAGTGCCCCAGGTTTCGTATAAATTGCGTCTACCCTGGATTCGTCAAGACGGATATATTGCACAACACCGGTTTCTTGAACCCGGAAGAAGGCGCGAAGGGTCCCATGACTCTGTCCTTGCTGCCCGATGACGGCCCAACTGGCGGATTCTTTCAAGGGACGAAAGAATGGTCCTCCGTCTTGTATGAAGATGGTTTTGAACTTCCAAATGGCGAAAAATTTACGATTCCTGATTTTAATTGAAGATGTTTCGTCTTCAGATGAGGGAATGTAGACATTTGCAATATGTTGCTTGTCCTCTCCAATAATTGATATTAGAGCTGCGCTTCCACAACTCAACAAGTTGTATCATAGCTATGCTTCTTAAGTTCAACAAGTCATCATAAAGTAATTACATAACTTCATGTTGACAAAAAACCATCGTACGACTAATATTTTTTAGATACATCTTTAAAATGAGCTGATCAAAATAAACCTATTTTGATTTTTAAAATCCAAGCAAACAGTGACTAATACTAGCAAGACATCATATAGAACCACTTTGCTACATGAGCTACATGAATGCTAATAACATTTGCATGGAAAGATTAGGTTTGAAATGATTCTTGATTCTTGATTAAATAGGCCTGATACGTGTGGAAACTTCCGAATCCAATTGGTTTGCTAACCTATCTTTGACCAGTGAAACTAATCATTACTTCACTAGTAGTCGCTTTATTAAGAGGTTACATGATAATTATGTTCCTGTTTGCTTTCATATAAGATGTTGATTAATCAACAACGATGAGGATTATAGGTGACATAAAAATCACTTCTTTCGACCCATTTCCATGTCCATTTCAAGTTCATCATCAATGGCAGACTTCTAATGGTAGTCTTGTCTTCCTTGGAAACGGATGGCCATCTCAGCTATCTCTACCGCATGATGAACTGAACAAAGGTCCCCAACAAATTGACAGGTCTAATTTGTAAATTGTGGTCCCAACAAATTGATATTTCTTATGGTACCGTCATTAGATATTTTTCCCCAAGTTCGATCTTAGATTGTCTCATCTTGACTTGGCTTCTTTCATACTGGGAATGGCCTCTCTCTCTCTCTCTCTCTGTATTGAGCCTATAAAGGAATTAGCGTCATTGCATACCTCATTCGTGATATCTTCCTGCATCTCTCATGCTTCAGGTCAAGAGAAAAAGAAGCATCCGTAACTTGCAAAAGATAACCTGAGTGTATGACCTTGCACCTCGTATGTAAACAAGCAAATTAAATAATTTAGTCGCTTTTCCTTTTTATGCAAAAGGGTTTTATGCATGGACGCATTCCATAATTCCATCAATTTGTTTGCTCTTTCCTCTTATGTAAGGACTTTCTTATCCTCCTTTTTGGTATTTATCTACGTAGTCATTATAAGGAATTCCCCAGTAATCAAAAGAAAGAGAGGAAAAACAGAATAGAAAAAGAAAAGGCCTTGCCTTTGCAAGTGCAAGATTAAGAATTCAAGATTACAGTTGTTTTCCTACGGAAAGAGGCGACTCACTCGACTGTCTAATTTTTGGAAATGTTTTCAGTTTTTGTTTGCGCCGAAACGGAAAATGAAGACAGTTTTCACCTTTCATTATTCTGTTTTCTTGGGTATATGTAATGCAGGATTCTCTTTGAAACTGAAATTAAAAGAACCTGCTTGTTTGTTGCCATTTTGAAAAAATCTTCTCGAAACAAT
Organism: Eucalyptus cloeziana; assembly: GCA_014182715.1. Classification (NCBI taxonomy): domain Eukaryota; kingdom Viridiplantae; phylum Streptophyta; class Magnoliopsida; order Myrtales; family Myrtaceae; genus Eucalyptus; species Eucalyptus cloeziana. Next base: position 28,752,442 of record CM024637.1, read on the forward strand.
AGTCTTTGAGGAGTAACCTATGAAGCACGGACACGTTGCCCATGCTTCCGTGTCGTGTCCGACACATGTCGGAGTGTGTTAGACATGTTGACACGCTCGGACACGGTCGGACACGCAGTCAACGCGTGTCGGATTTTCCAACATGCGGTCAACTTTTCTCGACACGCATCGACACGTGTGTCTGGAAGACTGATGGAGGGCGGAGGCCAGGGAGGGCGAGGGAGCAGAGGCCGCAAGTGATGGCGAGAGACGGCTAGAGAAAGAGATGAACTGAGAGAAAGAAGAGAGAGAAAGCGAACTCCCACCGGTGAGACGAAGCCATGCAATAGACCATCGTGATGGCGAGAGACGGCGAGAGAGAGCAGCCGCCACTATTGCGATGGATTGGCAACGAGGAGGAGGAGGAGAAGGATCAAGAGGAAGAGGAGAGGAAGGTGGTCGTGCAGCGAGGAGGAGGAGGAGAAAGATCAAGAGGAAGAGGAGAGGAAGGGGATCGTGCGGCAAGCGGCGAGAAGGAGGAGGAAAAGTTCGCCGAGAAGGAGGAGGAAAAGGAGGGATGGCTAGGGTTTTTTTATGAGGCAATAAAAAGTAATAAAAAAAAAGGGGGACGATGGAGGGAAATGGACGAAGAAAATGGCGTGACTTTTGAGTTTTGGGGGAGGGGAAGTGACAGGGTGACAGCCTGTCTGTCATTGGTGGGGAGGGAAAAATGTAAAATAAATTTAGGGTGGAGGGAAATGGACAAAGGAAAGAAGGGGTGGATTTTGGGGATTTTTTTTTAATGGGAAAATCAAATAAATGAGATTAAAAAATAATTTCGAAAATTAAAAGTATTGAATTTTGAATAATGATAAATTTTAATTAAAATTATGGATTTATTTAAATAAATTGATTCTAATTTCTTATTAATTATTAGTTTCATTGATAATTTTTGTTAAAGGTAAAAACATGTTTCACATTAACTATGAATATATTTTTTGAATTTCTACTGAATTGATTTATTAATATTATTAGTGTAAATTCATTATAGGCTCTTTTTCTAATTAATTATTTATTTATGAATTAGAATCAAATTAATTAAAAATAAAAATATCATTTAATATACAACGTGTCGGAATTTTCTATTTTTTAGAAATGACGTGTCGACGTATTGTGTCGTGTCGTGTTGCGTGTCGGTGTTACTTAGGGAGTAAGGATGCCCACGGAAAAAAAGACATTACTAGTCGCTGCTCTCATCGGAGGTCACGTGGCAACTCTATTTCTGTTGCCCATATATCTGTGTCTCTGCTTTTGTGTAGGATGCGGGTCAGCCATCCATAAAACGTATTCAATGACGATTTTCTGTCACCTAAAAATCACTTCCTTTTCCCTAATAAATTCCCATCTTATTCTACCCATTTCCATATCCGTTTCAACTAAATCATCAATGGCAGACTCCAAATCTAAGAGGTAATACACCCGTCCAATCTCCAACCTTTGCTTTTTCTTTTAATTCCTTCTAATTTCGTTTTGTTCTGCTAAGTTTTTTTTTCCCACTTTCGCTGTACTCCATTTTTCCTTTGCAGGTGTGCAGTTGTTACGGGATCAAACAAAGGCATTGGATTTGCCATATGCAAGCTTCTGGCTTCCGAAGGGATTGTGGTGGTATTGACTGCAAGAGATGAGAAGAGAGGACTCGAAGCCGTGGAGAAGCTTAAACTAGAGTCTGGCCTCTCTGACCATGTCTTCTTCCACCAGCTCGATGTCTCCAATCCTGCCAGTGTTTCATCGCTTGCAGACTTCATTGAGCGCCAATTTGGAAAGCTAGATATTCTGGTACGTCCCTTGAAATCATAATACTGGCCTCGGTGTTTCTTTTAGAA